>OY757012.1:74231326-75558826 GCA_963580285.1 Lucinisca nassula
TTCGCCGCGATTGTTAATAATATCAATACGACACCGGGTAGTATCCCCCTAAATATACGGATAGGAGCGCTCGAGCGAACGGTGTAGACCCCGATCGCCCTGACCCGATCGGGGGACGGCAAACTTCGCCATTCCGCGGGAACGCCTTTCGATCGTCGCCCGAGACCTCAAACTTTAGGATAATTACGGGGTAATTACGGTAATTTAAATAAATTAAACACTCGTCCGATATTTAGGGTAGTTTCGTCATCTAATCGTTTCTCTTACGTTTCCGGGAGTGACGTCATTCTGCGCATGCGCAGTCCATGGCGCCAAAGTGACCCACATACTACTGCCCATCATAAATTGCTAAAATGGTGACCCTGGGTTGACCTTGACCTTCTTTGTGCCTAGGTCAAACTTTGACACATATGCTTTTGTATTGGAAAAGTGAGAATGCATTTTATCCTGCAAACGATTCAGAATACAGTACTAAAGTATAAGATATATTTTTTGCTCCTTACGATAAGGAGCATTTATTTTGGGGAACCGTTTTAGGTCCAGGTCACATGACCAAAATGGCCGCTATACCCATATATGGTAACACTCATAAAGCTAAAAGCATCCGGCGGGTCGTGCACTTCAGCTGAAGCACTGGTTCTCCTTAAGGTTTGCTGCAATTTCATCATCGTCTTTTTCTCGAATACTGTATGCGATTAAAATCTTTGGCTTGCATAGTAATACAGCATGTGGTTTTAAGATACATCACAAAAACTGTGCCCACTTTTTACTTTGTAAAACTGGGATTTAAAGGGTGTACATTATTTTTACTTAATTTTTCTGAAAAAAAAAATAGATGGTAGGTACTCTTAGAACCGCTTCGCTGAGGCGGTTCTTACGAATACTCCCAATCTATGTTTAGAACAGAAATATGAAAATAACAAGTATCAGATTTGGTTTTATATGAAAATTTTCAGATTTTGGTGGTAACATTTTTAATATGTTTGATTAGGCATGTTTTCGTAATGACCGTTTCATGTCCAGCTAAAGTAAACAATGCTTTTATTGACAAAGCACACAGCGACGATTGTTTACAAAACAATCTCACAATAATCTCACATATTAGCTCAAATAAGGGACGATATTGTTGTATGGTTCTGTGAAATTTAAACATTCGTAGAGAGGGCACGCGTACGCGCAGTTAGCTTCCTGTCGTGCTTCATCTATGCGAATATTTCTGTTGTCCGAGACGAGCATGTGTTCTTGTGATTCTTTATACTCTTCACTTACACAAGAATCAGTGTAATTTTCACATGATCAGATACACATTATTTCATCACCATATTCGGACACCCTTATCTGGTCAAAAGTTTGGGCTTACCAGGGGTCACTTCATTACAAAAACATGCCTATACAAATACATTGACAAATTTATCGCCGAATAAAATGAAAATTTTCAGATGAAAAAAGTGTGATATTTTTCTTATTTCTGCTCAAAATATAGATTGTGGGTACTCGATAGAACCGCCTCATTCAAAATCTATATCTTAGAGCAGAAATAAGAAAGATAAGGTTTACCCCCTGCAAATCCCAGTTTTACCATATAAAAGTGGGGTTCGAGGGGGTCAAAATTATATAGGCGTGTTTTCGTGATGTCCAGTGGTCAAGCAAATGATATCACACAGGTTAAAATGATGTGAAATAAGAAAATGTGCCTGATGTTGTACGTAAAAAGGTCTGACTGGGATGACTTTATAATGACAGTGTGTCCGCATCTTGAAGTTGCATAACAGTGAGCGAGTTTCATACGCAGAAAGTAATGGATTCGACATTTCCTCAGAATTTCACAAACTCAATGCTGAAAGAATTCAGACATCTTTTGTAAATTATGGTTGCGTATGGAATAAGGTTATTTCTGGCCGGCGAACCCAGTCGAAGAAGGTTGTATATAAACTTTTTGAAACTCTTTTACGTTTCTCTCACCAGGGACCTGCCGTTAGAATGAAGTACGCCATTTTGCTCTGTTTGGCGCTTACGTCCTAGCTCAGGAGCCTGTCCCTTGCGGTAAATACTTTCGTTTTATTGATGCCAGTAGCATTACAACAACGCAACCGGCAAGTTAGCACTAGGCCTTCTCTCAAACGCACTTTTGATCTTGTTTGAGACGAATATCAAATACGTGCCGAAAGCTTTGTAGCACCGTTTTGAACTCTCCATCACGTGCTTCTGAACTGGTATTTGCGATGATTGACAACCGTCTTTGAACGTTAAAAGCGTGGGCGGGACAATAGCGCTGTCACTTTATGTTACAATCGATTTTCAATACTGCTGAAAAGGAGATTGTGGATACTCGTTAAAACATCGAAGCGATTCTAACTAGCAGTACCCACAATCTATAGTCTGCTCAAAACAGAGATTGTGGATACTCGTTAAAACCTCGATGTGGCGACAGGGCTTGAGATGTCATTTCATCACAATGTCGGGTAAAAGTCCCACAAAGTCGGAAGCAACGTCTCCAAAATGACCTATACGTACAGTTGTGTGTATTTCTGCTCAAAATATTGATTGTGGATGCTCGTATCGCCTCATCGAATTTTTCTTATTTCTGCTCAAAATATAGATTGTGGATACTCGTTTGTATCGCCTAATCGAGGCGGTTCTAACGAGTACCCACAATCTATATTATGAGCAGAAATAAGAAAAGTAAGATGTACCTCTGTAAACCCCGGTTAATATATTGCATATGGTTCAAGCCCCAAAGTCTTTCGGATCCTTACGAGACACATGTTCATGGTGCTGCCTAACACAACAGCCTATAATACTGGCACAGCATGCAACGCTTCAGATGTCTGTTAACTTTAGCCATAAAGTCCCTAAGCCTGCCCTGGCGAGTTGGGACTATTTCACTGGGATTGAAATGTCATTTTATCTAACTGTTGGGTAAAATTTCACACAAAACTAGAAGTAATGTCTCAAAAATGACCTAAGTAATGTTAATGGGGATGTTAAACCTCAAATCAAGTAAACAAACAGTCAACAGAAACGCAGAAATATTGGTCAATTAAAGTCTGTTATTGGTGACATGAATTCTGAGGGGAATGACTTGGCAGATTTTCCACCATTTTTCAAAAGGGGACAACTTTCGGAACTTCCTGTTTGCTTTTCTATAAGCTTTGTCCCACGAAATAGTGATATACTCTAAAAGGAAAGAATTTGCTCCTCAGGAGCAAATTCTTTCCTTTAAGAGTTGACCCTTATTGACATGGGAGACTAAAATACGCTTGAAGGAGTTGCCTCCCCTGAAGGTGTATGCATTCCACTCAAAGTCTCAAAATATTTGCCACTTAATTGCTCGACTCGACGGTTAGTAAAATATTTGGGCGGATTTTTGCGTGCTCCCAGGAGACCTTATGGGTCCAGCCTTTTAAATTTTGAAACCTTCCTCACAACTGGACAAAAATGGGCGGTAAAAAAGAGAAGAAACCCAGAAAAACCAACAAGTCTTAACCCTTATCCTGCTGAATAAATAAATTTAGCCACAGCCATTGCTGACTGCCAAACATTAAAATTTCTTAACATCATTCACAAGCTGCATGACAAACAGTGTAGGACCTCATCTCTGTTTGCAAAAGTAGGGGTTGTTATGGGTTAGATATACACTAAAGCCACTTTTTAACTGAGCTTCCTGTTGTGCCCATTTCTGTTTGTTTGTTTGAGTTGAGGTTTAACGTCCCCTTCAACACTGTATAGGTCATTTTGGAGACGTTGCTTCCAATTTTTGGGACTTTTACCCGTCATTGAGATGAAATGACATCTCAAGCCCTGTCACCCAATGCAACCAAAAGGGTTTATTAGTATGGGCGGGCTGCCTCGCATCGCTTTGCACGGGCAGGCTTAAATCCTCTAAGCGCTTTACCAGTAGTTGTGTAGTCTGCGTGGAAGCCTCATGCAGCCCATCTCTTTCTTCAAGCCCCGATGGGCGGGGGCCGACAATTTCTGTATGTATTGGAATTGCACAAGGAGGATAAATTACAAGGATTCGTGTAAAAAATACATTCAAATCAATCAAATCTTTTATTCACTCTGATTACAAATAAATGTAATAACAAGAGGAGCGATACAAATATGCAACGTTCGGCGGCAAAGTATAAGTCAAAAAAAAAAAAAAAAAATAAAAAAAAAAAATAAATAAATAAAACACAAACAAAACAAAACAACCAGAGGGCAACATTAAATTTTACGAGATGAAATCAGTACTTTCTCTCTCTCTCTCTCTCTCTCTCTCTCTCTCTCTCTCTCTCTCTCTCTCTCTCTCTCTCTCTCTCTCTCTCTCTGTTTTGAGCACGCGACGCTGAAACAGCACCGAATCTATGGCATTGTGTGCTTCGAGTTTGTCAATCAACAAAAATCAAATCAAATTTATTTCTCTCAGCATCGCGAAAACACGCCTATACAAATACACTGCAAATCCTATCGCCGAACAAAAGAAATTGGAAACAATTTTCCCATCTCTGCCCAAAACATAGACCGCGGGTGCCCGCACGAACCGCCTTATCGATGCGGCTCTAACGAGCACCCCCAATCCAGCCCCAGAGCAGAAACAAGAAAAATAAGGTTTACCCTCTGTAAACTCCAGTTTTACTGTGTAAACGTGGGGTTCAAGGAGGTCAAAACCATACAGGCGCGTTGTCGCGATGGGTTATACAATAGGATAAAGAGGAGCAAAACGTTGTGCAAACATACTGTTTCATGTAACAAACTTATTATTTCATCATTTATTATTATTATTTATTTTATTTATCCGACCACACCCTTTCCTGACTTTAAACCAATCAGATAGCTTATGTAATTTCAAACAGTGCAGATCCCGATCAGACTCAGAAGCCATCTGGTCTGGATCTGCACTATATGCAAAGCTAGGTTTTTTTATCAAGAACGGCAAGTTTTGCTCGGACTGGTCTGTATGCAGTAAACTATGTTCCATTCAAAAAATCATAGAGCATGAAACGTGTGAAAAATAAATGGGCCGTTACAAAGCATGTTCTGCACGAGCATGTGTAGTCAGACGTGTGGCCAACACGCTAAAGAAAAATATGAATGGGATATTATGTTCACTCCAGAGTGGTAAGTGTAATAAAATATTATAGATGCGTCTCTCTCTCTCTCTCTCTCTCTCTCTCTCTCTCTCTCTCTCTCTCTCTCTTAACCAGCCAATACACAGGTGTAAACAGATACATTCATTACGAGTACACGCCCATACAAATACACTGCAAACCCTACCGCCGAAAAGAACGAATATTTTCCGATGAAAAACTGATATCCGACACAGATCGTGGATACACGTTAGAACCATTGTGTACAAAGTTGTTTTGTGAAAGCAGGGTTAATTTAAAATATTAGGTAATAGTAATTTTCTCTAGTATGATAAGCGCTAGGACGTAGCAAACCTAAATCAAGATTATAGATAAAGGTATGCACATGTAAGTAATCAGACCGGACAGTCGTCGGCAGTCGCGAGCGGACGACAAAGGCGAACGGCGCAAAGGGGAAGCGTCCCCGACTGCCACCGGGTGTAGGCTGGGAAAATAGTCTCGGACTGAGATCCAAACTTTCGTTCAAGCCCTAGATTCCACTTTTTATGTAAACAGTGTAGACCCCGATCAGACGCCGATAGAATGACATGTAGAGTAGCCTATGACATTAAAAATCTGCGCTTTTTGGATGTACTTTGACGCCGCGTTCTGTGGCGCCTGATCTGAGTCTCCATTGCTTGCCAAGCTCCTCACGGCGAATATACGCTAACTGGTGATTGATTTTTTACATGACCCGTGACGTCCAAACAATATTACATGTAAAGGTATGCACATGTATGTAATCAGACCGGACAGTCGTCGGCAGTCGCGAGCGGACGACAAAGACGAACAGCGCAAAGGGGAAGCGTCCCCGACTGTCACCGGGTGAAGGCTGGGAAAATAGTTCAAGCCCTAAATTCCACTTTTTATGTAAACAGTGTAGACCCCGATCAGACGCCGATAGAATGACAGAGTAGCCTATGTCATTAAAAATCCGCGCTATTTGGTTGTACTTTGACGCCGCGTTCTGTGGCGCCTGATCTGAGTCTCCATTGCTTGCCAAGCCCCTCACAGCGAATATATGCAAACTGGTGATTGATTTTTTTACATGACCCGTGGCGTCCAGACAATATTAAATATATGCAGCGCGAATCTGAAGGCGGAATGAGTAGATTTTGACAATCGCTTAGCTCCGCCCTCTCCTGTGGGTTAACCGGTATTGGATGGTGATGTTATGTATTGATTACTGTTAGTTTGATAAACTTGTCACTTGTAACGGCAATTCTGGTGTAGCGTGTCAGTGTTTTTTGACATATCCGCTCTGTAATGAACCGACGGGGTATGGCCTATTGCTAACTTGCCGTTGTAAGACACTTTCTGTTTATTTTTTGCAGTCATTTTCGACACAAAAATCTAATTCAGAATCAATTCCGAATCCATTACAATAACACGCACGCGTGGCATGTGCATTCGTTCATTTCGCTAAAACGTTCTTTGTCTGATGAACATTTGTATCATTTTTCTTATCTCTACTTTAAACATATATTGTTGGTTTTGATAAGAACCCCCTCGATTCTAGAATCTTTGATTTGGAGCTCAGTGACATATAAAACTTTATATAACTACTATGTATACCAATGAAAACCCCAGTTTCCGCGACATGAAGATGTCAGAGACTGGAGTTTTCATGATTCGGACTTTTTAACATGATGAATATAATAGATTAAAGTAACTATCCATATGACCATTTTTTTTTATTCAAAATTTCAAAATTCCATGACAATAATACCTACAACTGTACATCAAATAAACATACAAATGTCAAAGGATTGGCTGCAGACTCAGCCTTTATTTGAAACAGCATTCTGACCGTGTGTTTTATTAAGGGGAACTGACACGCAGCCTGGGCAAACAATTAGTTTGTGAAACGTTTTCTCCCAAATGCAAATATAGATCTCCCATGGAGCAAAGTCTGGTATTTAGGATATGGACGCTCGCGCTCTGAGGAAGAGGAAAGAAATTGGAGTCACCAGTGTTGTCTAGCTTCTTCTTCTTCTTCTTCTTCTTCTTCTTCTTCTTCTTCTTCTTCTTCTTCATCTACTACTACTTCTGTTACTGCAGGTACTACTGCTAAAACTCCTCTTCCTACAATTACTACTACTACTACTGCTGCTGCTGCTTCTACTGGCCGCGGCCAAAAAATTCAGTGAAATTCCGCTATAAAGACCACCTAAAATTAAGACTAATACTGATTTAAAGATGTTATTTAGAAGGGTTCTGTTATTCTTCCTTTGTGCTTTCTGAAAACAATGTCTTCTGGTCAAGGACCACCTTTGGGACTGTTCAAAAATAGTCTTAAAGACCAATTTTCAGCAGTCCAAAAGGTGGCCTTAATATAGGAATTTTACTGTACAATCAGATGCGCGTCTGATTGGTGATCTGGAAATCGCGGTTTCGATCCTAGCCGTCGTCAACATAATTCCTAATGCAATCTTGCTCAGTTTTACTGATTAAAGTGCATTTATCAGTTTCTGGCGAGAAAATGTTTACTATACTCTTTAAGCTTATCCCGGAAATATGGTTGGGTAAACTGACCGGCTCGATATAACCTAAATAGTGTTGACTGGGACATTAAATAACAAAATAGAACAAGAAAAAACTTTACTCCTACCACTGCTGCTACTACTACTACTACTACTACTACTACTCACGAAACACGCCTATATAACTTTTACCCCCTTAAACCCCACTTTTATATAGTAAAACTGAGGTTTTCTGCTAAAAAACATAGATTGTGGATACTCGTTAGAACCGCCTCGACGAGGCGGTTCTAACGAGTACCTGCAATCTATGTTTAGAGCAGAAATGTGAAAAATATCGGACTTTTTAATCGGAAAATTTGCATTATTGGTCGGTAAAAATTTCGGATATATCTGAATAGGCGCGTTTACGTAATGACTTGTTTTGTTTGTTTGATTTGAGGTTTAACGTCCCCGTCAACACTGTAAAAGTCATTTTTTTTTGGTTTTGGTTTTACGGCCCTTTCAAGATTATTTCACTCATATCGAGCCGATCGTTAATCAGAGGTGAGCGAAAACCGGAGTGCCCGGAGAAAAACCACCTGACCTTCCGTTGCAGAACTTGGCGTCTCACATGCGACCCGAGCGAGGATCGAACCACAGCGGTGAGAGACCTAATGATCAAGAGTCAGCGCTCTTAACCACTAGGCCACGGAGGCCCGTAATAAAGGTCATTTTGGAGGCGCTGTTTCCAACTTTGTGTTTGATTTGAGGTGTAATGTCCCCGTCAACACTGTAAAGGTGATTTTTTGAGACGTCACTTCCAAGTTCCCGACCTTGAGATGAAATTACATCTCAAGCCCTGCCGCCAAATGAAACCAGAAGGTTTATAAGCATGGCCGGGCCGACTCGCACCGCTTTGCCTGGGCAGGCTTAGATCCTCTAAGCGGTTTACCAGTACTCGTGTGCGGGTCGGTTTCAGCTCTGCGTGGAAGCATCATGCAGCCCATCTATTTCTTCAAGCCCCGATGGGCGGGGGCCGCTACTAATTGTATTATAATAAACGATTTATTAAACACATTTATTGTGCAGGTCAATAATTTGTCTTTGTGTCGAGGTTTTACGTCCCCATCAACACTGTCAAGGTCATTTATGGGACGTTCTTCCAGTTTTGTTGGACTATTACCCGACATTGAGATTAAATGACGTCTTCGGCCCTATCGCCCAGAGAAAATGCTAGGTTTTATGTAACGGTCCGACTCGGGCAGGCAGTCTCCCCGTACATCATCATAGTGCAGATTTTAAGAATCATATATGGGTGTGAGGGGTGGATGGAAAAATCCGTCTGTAGGGTCACTGTCCGGCATCACGAGGCTTGCCGGGTGATGCGGGACAGTGATCCCGAGGGACAGATTTTTCTATCCACCCCTCACGCCCATATAGGATTATTTTCTTGCATACCTTCCATTTCTTAGCGCGGATTTTAATGCTGCTGTCACTTCGGTTACCGACGTCCGCCATATTGTGATTACACTACAGGAATGTTTAGTGACGCCACGTTACGTGCTGTGGCGTCAACCTTAACGACGGCGCATACGCGGTCATATTCAACCAGTGCATTTATCAAACACGCGATGATTCGATTTTGGCTCAGAACACCAGGGTCTGAACATAAATTTCTATCCCAGGGTAAAATCGCAGATTTCCTTGTCTGGTTTGCAAGAATATATTTTTCTGGTCCCTTGGGATCATTGAGTTCATTTCGATTCATTCTGCGTAAGCCTGTACTGGAGGTAGTGGCCGGTGTTGCACATTTCATTACTGGCAATGAACAGACTCAATTAAACCGAGTCTCCTTTTTTCGTTTATTTGGTGCATTCTTTGTTTGCAAAGGATCTAACTATTCAGAACGTTCAACTGTGCGCGGAAGCACCATGCAGCCCAGTCTATTTTCCCGAGCCCCGATGAACGGTGGCGCGTGGAATTTAATTGCAGATACATGTAAGATCATGATTTAAGAAATAGTCACAGTTTGGAGGTCAGTTGTAAAGTAGACAAATCACGAGCGCGTAGCTCGCGTGATTTGTCTGCTTACAACTGACCAACAAATTTAGATTTATTATCTAACAAATCACTGGCTAGAGCTGATCTATTTCGATTCTAACACGCTGAAACTCGGCAATAATGCTGTTGTCGCCTCCAAATTCTCACAACCTTTTGCCATTGTTAAAAGAAATCCCACTTACGCTAGTGCATGAAATACGTAAATTGGCGTCTAAGAAACTGACATATGTATTTCAGTGACAAATCGCACTTCAGCGTGAATCACGCCGATTGTCGTTTCCGTGTTTTTCGACGTATAGATGTAAGGTATGCCGAGGCGACGCGTGCGTAATAGAGCAAGACATATCGGGTGAAATAAGCGTAATTGTGTGGTGAGCTATTGCATGTAGTTAGAAATCGTAGTTAGTGGCATTAAGAACATTCAAGATCATGGCTGAGATGTGAACTGAACAGAGAGACGTTACACCAATCAATTGCTTCGGCCTCACACGATTCCATTTATTTTTTTACACTCAGAATCCGGGATACATGTATCTTATCCAGCAGGATTACGAGCGGGCTCATAGTGCTGCTCTTACTCAAAAAATTCTTCTAGCCAATGGAATTCATGTACTGGACTATCCAACCTTTCTCCTCCGATCTCTTTCGCATAGAGTATCTTTTGGTAGAAGTATCCACAACCGACCAGACAAAAACTGTTACTTATGGACAGTAGCATTGTTAAAACTTGAATTTTAATGTTTGGTTTTAAAAACTTAAATAGTTTCTTTCACAATTTGAAACATCGAATGGCGTTTCATAATACTACCGGTTTATCGACATCTGCAAACATATCATATATGCAGAACTAGCTTTCTAAAATTTTAGATCTTTTTTATAAAGGTTTTCTGTAAGTTTTCACACTGTTATGATTTTCTCATAGAATCTGTCATGTCAGTGCCTTTGGCGCTTTGATTGTTTGAGTCAGCTTATGGGTCACTGCGCCCAGTACCGTTTGTATGGTCTGTATGTTAAGAGTGAACTGTACACAGAATTAGATGAAAAATTGTCCACCAGCTTTATCAAAATGCATGTAATATACAGTTTATTGACTCAGTCCATTTTAAATATGGGATTTATAAACCTCGGGAGGATGAACACCCGATAAAGAAACTCGTGCGCAAGCGCACTCGTTTCTTTATCGGATCTTCAACCTCCCTCGGTTGATAAATCCCATATTTAAAATGGGCTGAGTAATAAACTCTAAATATATCTATCACTTCTCTTGTTTGCATTTGTAACATACAAACCGATAGCAAAAGGTTTTATTGTCCCTTTCAGTGTCTCCGAAACAATGGGAAGGACGTGTATTTACGGTATGTTCTATGTTGTTGTTTTTTTGGAAGGTGGGGGGAGGGTGGTTAACGTCCCCGTGAACAATGTATAGATCATTTTAGAGAAGTTGCTTCCAATTTTGTGGGACTTTTACCCGACATTGAGATGAAATGACATCTCAATCCCTGTCGCCCAGTGAAACCAAAAGGGTTTATAAGCAGCGACGGTCCGACTCGCACCGGTTTGCCTGGGCAGGCTGAGCTCCTCTACGCGGTTGACCGGTACTCGTGCACTGTGCGGTCGGTTTAAGCTCTGTGTATAAGCATCATGCAGCGCATACATTTCTTCAAGCCCCGATGGGCGGGGGCGAATGTTCTTTGTTATACTACATGGAATAGACTAACGCATTACGGTAACATATGTGTTCTAAAAGGACTATCTTTCAAATGAAAATGTTCGATTTTTTTTATTTCTAGTCCAAACTACAGACTTGGGCGGTTCTAACGAGTACCCACAATCTATGTCTTTTAATCCATTGTGTGCGGGAAACCCCTGAATGGGGTACCTTGGAACACGGTGCAGGCAAACGGTTCTTCTGTCGCGGTTTATTTTTGTCATGGTTTGTCTTTGGGTGTTTGTGATGCTTATACTTATTATTTTATTTTGGACAGCCTATTGGCCATTTTGTGGGGAAGTAACTGTCACTGGCCTTTTGGCTTTCCGCTATTGATGTTTCCATTAGGTCTGTTGTTTCATGTTTGTGCTTCTTTCCCTTTGGTGTCTCTGATGGGAGCTGTCGGTTGATTGTATCGATTCCTGATCATTGCGATCACTTCTATTTTAGATCAGACGCCACAGAACGCGGCGTCTGATCATGGTCTGCACTATTTGCTTACAGAATTTTCCGTCAAAAATAGAATGCAATCGAAATTATAGGCCTGCCACTCCTTATATGACAAATGGACTTGTCCAACATATAACAATGGACGATTCCACTAGTTCCCAATGGATTAACACACATAAGGGCAACAACTAATACCCCATAAGCGCCACTGTACTCTATATGCAGTGGGATATAGAGGGTGTTCATAAACATGATGTACTCGCCCATGCTTCCATGTCCATTAAAGTGGCCATTTTTAGTCAAAACATTATTGTAGCGGAAATAACGAGTGCACTCAATTTAAATAGTGAAACTCAGTTATCAAGACCAGCCAAAAATAAGACTAATTCTTCTTTAAAGGGGAATTGGTAAACCTTCAGGGGAGGCAACTCCTGCAAAAGAGTTTTTGTCTCCCAAACTCTTAATGGAAAGGTCCAGCGGGGCTTGAAGAAATAGATGGGCTGCATGATGCTTCCACGTAGAGCTGAAACCGACCCGCTCACGTATCTAAGGCTGCCCAGGCAATTCAGTGCGAGTTGGGCGTCCATGCTTATAAACCCTTGCGCGGCAAGGTTTGAGATGTCATTTCATCCCAGGGTCGGGTAAAAGTGCCACAAAATTGGAAGCAACGTCTCCAAAATGACCTTTACAGTCTTGACGGGGACGTTAAACCTCAAATCAAACAAACAAACTTAATGGAAAGAATTGTCTCCTGAGGAGCAAATTCTTTCTTTCAGAGTAGACCCCTTTTTCGGTTGGACCGAGCCTACAGAAAAGCGAACAGGAAATCCCGAAAGTTGTCTCCCTTTGGAAACTGGCGGGAAAAAAACGTGCAAGGTGTTCCCATTCCCCTTTAAAAGCTACTGTCAAGCCCCTTTATACCGACATTCGATGTAACAGCAAACATTGTTATATCGACTATTTCAATGGAACGTATCCTTAGCTCAGGATGACACACGCGGGCAATATAGTGCATTTTTCACAAAATGGCTAATTTTCTGATGAAAATCTGTGATATGTTTCTTATCTATAAACACAAGTTGTGGCGGTTCTGACGAGTACCTGCATCCTATGTTGTGGATGCTCGTTAGAATCGCCTCATATGTTTTGGATCAGAAATAAGCCAAAATAATGTTTATCCCCGTAAACCTCCGTTTTCTCTATACATGAAGTGGGGTTTGGGCGGTTGTACATTTCACGGATTTGTTCACGTGATGCAATAAATAGAGGATATTTACTTTTTTGAGGTGGATACCAAAAATATTTCATCGAGTGTGCTGAAAACATAATTATTTTCACGAGTGCGGATGTTTTCAACACACGAGATGAAATACTTTTGGTATCCGCCGAAAAAAAATTAATGTTCTTTTTATTTTATAGCAAACACACGAAGTGTTTGCTTTACTATAGAGAGGCTGGAACAACATACTTAGGCACCCAAATCTCGCCTGGAATCTCGTCCATTTTCTCGCGATAATCCGCCATCTTAACATAGTTCATGAGAATTGTATTCCTATCAAAAAAAATGCTTCTCAAAACCAAAAGGAGTGACGACATATTACAACAGAAACACAAAATGCGTCGAAATAATTTTAAAAAGCTCTTTTCAAGACCGATGCATCAAACGCTGAAGTTTGGTCGCGGGAAAGCTTCGAAACTACGTCACGCGTTTAAATTAACTGAAACGTACTGCACTGAGCCGCAAAGGTTAGACGGTAAAACCCAGCACCGCGACTGGACAAACGAGTAACCGGAGCATTTGCCGAAGCATTTACCGGAACATATCGGTGGGGTGGAAAGCGCTTCTCGTCTGGCCAAACAATTACAACTTTTCGCAAACTTTCACTCAGGGGTATAAAATAAAGCCATGGGGATTTATCTGGCTACCTGTGGATTTCTTCCTTCCCAAGATTTACAAAATGATGATATGCCCCAAATCTATAGTATAACGCTAGTGCTTCAGGGTACTTTAAAGTTTCCACGCTGCAAATTAACTGAATCACATATATAGATAGATAGATAGATAGATAGATAGATAGATAGATAGATAGATAGATAGATAGATAGTCGATAGATAGATAGATAGATAGATAGATAGATAGATAGATAGATAGATAGATAGATAGATAGATAGATAGATAGATAGATAGGGGTGTAAATGAGTGTGTTCGCCCAAAAGGCAGTGCCTTTATTTCATATTAATTTATAAGGACACTTACGGTAATTGATCGACCCGAGACGGTGACGTCATGATTTTGATCCGGCTACATGACGTCACAACTGTCAGTTTCAAAGCATAAACAAATCGCCATTTTGGATTCTGCATTTTAGTTCAAAGAATGCATTTCAAGGTATGTTACAGAATGCGTTGTGCTTATTCGAAGTCCATTTTATTCTTGAAGGCTCTAAGTGACATGCACCCAGCCACTGTATAATCGATTCCGTGTAGCGGTGGTCGCGACCGGTTTTTCAAAAAAAAAAAAAAAAAAAAACACGCTGATTTGAGCACAGATTACCTGGCACAAACTCTGCCTCAGCCATTCGGTGAACTGGCACGCCTTGTAGACCATTGTAACAAAGACAGCTAAGCTGAGAGGGAACATTTAAATTGTGCCCGAGATGTGTGTCGGCAAACGGGACATGTTCAAAATCACAGCGCTGCTGTTGTCAGGTATTGCACATGTTCACTCAATTTTAATGCCACTCGTAACCCTTTAAAATATGTTCTAATGGCAAAAGGAATTATTATTCTTGGTAAATAAAAGGAAAATTAACCTTTTTTTCGACCAGAACGTAAACAAAAAAGTAGTTCCGGCACGCTACAGTGAAATGATATAAATGGTATCAATCAAATGTGAAATGGTACGATATCATTTCACTTGTGATTGATATCATTTTTATTTGTTTCAGATATGCATTGATTTCACTGCTAAGTATAAAATAAATGGACGTATTCAAGAATATTATAATTAATACTCCAAGGTATCTGTAAGAATAGAATTTAATATCTGTAAAAAATTCCCTTGCCGAAACAAATGTGGTGGATATTTGTAAGAATCGCCTCGGCGAGGCGATTCTTACAAATGTCCACAGCATTTGTTTCTTGGAGTATTTAAGGGAAAAAATCCTTTATTACCTATTATACTACTCCCAATTGGTATTCATTATAGTGGCAAATTCTCTATAGGATACATGTTATCTTCGTTATAGCGAGGGACCTCTGTAGTTAAAAGGTTTCATGTTTACTTTCCAAGTGTTTTATACATTAGCCAATGTCCTCTTTTCAGAGACCACCATTTGTCTTAAACACCAGTTTTGGACAGCTTAATAGCGGAATTTCAATATATTTCTTAGCATAAATAAGGAAATTTCATACGAGTAATGTGCGTGTGTGTTTTGAGTTTGACGTACTTAACCACTACATGATATGGGTAGTTATACCGCTCTTCTCTGTATCATTACGAAAACACGCCTATACTGATGCATTGTTTTATCGCCGCAAAATAAAAAAAAAATATATATATATATATTTCTTATTTTGCTCAAAATATAAATTGTGAGTACACATTAGAACCGGTTCTAACTAGTACCCACAATCTATATTTTATCACAGACATATGAAACATGAAGAATATCTATAAAAAAAAAGATAAACGGCGTAAGAGATACTGGAAATGAATATTGAAACTATTTTGTGGTTCAATATGAAAAGAAGAACGTTTAAAAATATAAACTTTATTACGAATTCAAACAGTATAAAAAGTATTAGAAAATGTCATGTCACTCAGGCACCTTTTTGATAAAGAGTAAGCAAAGTGTAACACTATGCAGCCCAATCTATTACTTCAGGCACCGATGGGCGGGGCTAAACAGAATTGTTGTGACAATGGCGGTATTCGACTGGTAGGTTTCGTGAAATTTCCGTGAAATTCCACGTAGGAGTGTGGTGCCTAGATGTAATAGCTGGTCACATGGTCCAATCAAATATTTTATTTGTGTATAGCTCATAAGCGACCGTGGTGCACGAAAGGTTTGACTTTTCCTTCGAATAGAATCGTGCTCCACGATCGCTTATGTATTTGAAAAATAACCAATATTTGATTGGACCATGTGATCGGCTATTACAAGAAGACACCACACTCCTGCGTGGAATTTCACGGAAATTTCACGAAACTTCCCAGTCGAATATGGCCAATATTTGAAGAAACATTTCTGTGAAATAAAAATCCAAGCAGCCCTTATAAATGAGATTTTGAAAGATTTTGTTGCTTTAGCATCAAGAGGGATAACTCCATAAACTTTGAACAATCATTCGATGTTTTAGACAGTTTGATTCCAACCGGACCAGTAGGGCAGAGGTCACTTAAATACTGTGAACATGCTTTCATCTGAGTCTACACTGTTTACCAAAAACGATGTTTTATCGAAATTATATTGTTTCGTGCTTTTATTTCTAGCTCACTTATTGCAAAAGGATACTTCAAGACTATAAACGGTTTTCTTTCTCTCTTTTATTGTCTATTTCTGTTACACAAGGGCAACTAGACCTGTCAGAAGCTGACTATAGTCTCACTATAGCGCGTTCTGAAGTTATGACACATCTGTAAATAAGAAGAATACACATGTATTTAAAAAAGATATACGACCTAGTGATAAGTCGATTATTATTCTAAACAACGGAAAGTGATCTATGGGTTAAGGATTCAGGACTTTACAGTCAAATACTAAAAGTTATTCACGTTTCGAATTTCCCTCAGTCGAATACCGCCAGTCATACGCTGAGTTAAATGGATTATTTTCAGTAAATACCTTTTCAATTTTGCCACACCATTTTTTTCTGACGATTGATAAAACGATTGAGCTGGCATTAAAACTCCACATGATTTTGACGCAAACAATTACACGATTAAGGAAGCAAAACCACTGAGCCGTTGTTTTGTAAAATAAAAAAACTTGAACACGTCTGTGGAAGAATAAGTCACATGAATACCAAATTTCAACATCGTAGGCGCAGTTCGTGACACAAATTTTCAGTGTTTGCAAGTTAGAGAAAAATAAAACAAACACATTGAAGAATAAGCACAAGCAGGCTGATTCTGATAAAAGTCATGATCAATTTGTGTACTATGCACCGACGTAGACAATGACGTCGCCCCGACATTGATGGGACGTCACAATTACGTCATGTGCCTGCTGGGAAGGTTCAACTTTGAAGCCCTTATATATAGTTCATCAGAAAATTGTGACACCCTTAAACCCCACTTTTATATTGAAAAAAAAAAATAAACTGGGATTTACAGGACTATACAGACATATATGGGCTGTGGGTTTTATAATTCATCGTTCAACAAACCTATTTCCTAGTTAACAATGAACAATGTTATTTATGTTGCCTATATTTCTACAAAGCTGAAGGCATAGTTCCTGTATACTTATTATATAAAATTAAAATATGCGATTTTACTTTCCATTTCGCACATCATTAAAAGGCACATGATAATTCCGTATATTATCGACATAGTTGAGAAAAGTGAAGTTGAACCAACCTTTTGAACTTGTTGAACTCCCCTTGTTCACTTAGCCGTTAGGCATTGACTTACACTGTACAAAATTACAAGCTTTTTTGTTTGTATGCTTGTTTGATTTGAGGTTTAACGTCCCGCCAACACCGTATAGGTCATTTTGGAGACGTTGCTTCGTACTTTTTGAGACTTTTATCCGACATTGAGGTGAAATGACTTCTCAAGCCCTGTCGCCCAATAAAACCAATAGGCTTTATAAGCATGGATGGACCGACTCGCACCGCTCTGCCTGGGCAGGCTTAGATCCTCTAAGCGGTTTACTTATCAGATAAGTATTGATCGGATCTCTCTGAAACTTATATGTAATGTGGCTGGGATTAAAAAACTTAGATGGTCTCGAAAACATGCCAAGTTGGCCCATTTTTGACCTCGTCATCAACGAACCCCTTCGATTTTGATCGGATCTTCCTGAAACTGGTAACAGGACACTTCGGCCCCAAAACCACCTCGGCCCCTAGACACTTCGACCCCTAGACACCTCGGCCCCAAAACCGCCTCGGCCCCACATAAAACTGAAACCCTAGATGGGTTGGCCTCTGGACACCTAGGCCCTTAGACACGTCGGCCCCATATACCTAGACACTTCGGCCCCACTTTGCTTCTCACGGGGCTTCCACTTAAATAGGAGATCGGGTTAGATGCCCGATGAGATTTTTTATTATCTTTATTTGCTGATTTGATTATTGGTTTGGTCGCCATGAGGCGGGCAAACCGGGTATAATGACCAGATTGTAGCTGTTCCATGGAGGGGCACGTGACGCGATCAACCAATCAGCTTAAACGATGATGCAATACTGTACTGCAATTACAGGAAACAGCCTGTCTGAATAGCGAAACAGACCGAAAAGCAAGCGTTTCAACTCCAACAATAAAAATATCTTAAGGGAAATTGATACACCTGGCAGGTATGGCAGTTAGTCTACCAGTTTTACCGTATTTCGAAACACACCTATTCAAATACATTGTCATTTTTTGGCCAAAGAAAAAGAAATTTTAAAAAAGAAAAATTGGAATATTTGCCTTTTTTGCTCAAAACATAGATTGCGGGGAGTCGACAGAAACGCCTCGACGAGGCGATTCTATCGAGTACCCACAATCCAGTGTCTCAGAGCATGAATACGAAAATTAATGTATACCCCTGTAAACTGAACTATATAAAAGTGTAGATTATATTTAGATCATTGATTCCATTGTGGAATTTTGACAATATCTGAGGGTAACTGATGAGGCCTAATTGGCCGAAACTAGCTAGTCTGGCCCAGAAATCATGTACAATCCATATTTTTCAGTTCTGTGGTGTATTCCTTGCTTCCAAAGGATAACCCTTTTATAGAACATACTGTAAATGACCAATTAATTCGAAAAGTAAAAAAATAAATACTGATCCGGGTGTTGGAATTATTAGAAAATATCAGATTGGAAATTTATCAGTGTTAGAACTGTTTGATCTGAAATAATTCCATACATTGGATCAGGCTGTGTTCAATATTTTATACAACTACGTTTATTTTTCCCGTGGCCCTGTCAATTCGCACGTGATTAGAAGTTATAAATATCACTTATGCAGTGCAGAAAAGTTTGATCTAAAAATAAGTCAGTGTGTGCAGGGGGTCTTTGAATGCGATACACATTGTCATTAATGACATTTACACCTATTGAACTGTCACTATTCCCTTTAAAATGGGCGAGTCAATTTGTGATCTGAGGAATAACAGAAATTGATTTGTTTGGAGCAAATTCTTTTCTTAAGAGTAGCCCATATCTAGGAAAAAGAGGATTTTTCAAAGAATTTCCTTATAGTCTGTAATAAATATTTTTTTTTGTTCCGGCTACACCGCAGCAGACAAAGTCCAGCTACATGTATATATGGGATGGGATGTTGAAACCCGCACGTGCAGCTACCCAGTGGAGCTAGGCGCATAGATACTTCACACCCCCACCCCCACCTATATTGTTTAAGCGCATAGTGAAGCCTCAGGCGAGACTGCGCAGCCTTGTTTGTGTGCTCTCTGTTTACTAATAAGCAGTCTCAAATCAGCGTAAGCCGGGGCATGTAGCAATTCAATGCCCATCGAAGTAGTGCGGTGAAGACTGATTAGACTGTGCGGATGCAAAACCATCATGTTATTTAGATAGGCAAGTAACAAGAAAAAGAAAATGCGGACATCATACACAAATTTGATCTTCACTTTATGCGCGATGAAACATTTCAAACCTCTTAAACATTGAAGACACAGTCCCGATTGCACAACTGTGCAGACTTATCAGTCTTTTCTGTACGCACATGCGCAATAAGTATTTTACTCGGGATAGGAGATCTGAACAGACTGATCCTTGCACTTGGTAGCTTAGGATGTGTTTGTAACGTCGCAAGCAGATTGGGCCGGTCAAATGTACACGCCATCTTTTTAAGCCGGCGCACGGCGAAAATAAAAGGTTTCAAACAAAGGACCAGATTAGCCTGCGCATCTAGCCAATGTGGCCATAGTTTTCACCTGTTGTTCTTTGATTAGCACAGAGGCCATGGTAGGCACATACGAACAACGAAGACTATTCAGACTGCATGAATGTGCAGGCTGACCTGAGTCTTCCCCCCCCCCCCACACCGAATATGACTAATTTTCTTAATCATGTTCCCCGAAATTACTCCAATAAAACCTTGTCACCGTGAAATAAATGGGCATCTTCACTTGCTCCTCAGAAAACCAGGGTCGCCCAACCAGGTAACCTGAATTAAACTACCTTTTTGCATGCAACAACCATGAATTTCACTCGCACGTGCTAAAAGACGTTCTGTGGAAAAAGGCGGGAAACTCCCAATTAATATTAAAGGGGCGCTTCTGCTATCAAAGAGGCATTGAATCAATGCCACAGCACATGGAAAAAGGGTAACACTGTCACACAAATAATAATGAAAGCTGAAGCTACGCTCCAAAGAGTCTGAGAGCAAAGCGAAAACACTTGCATATGCATGGTGATCCAAGCCTTTGTAGGCCACAATGCTACATCACCGACTAGGATCAGCCTGAACATCGATGCAATGAGATCAGTCTTTACTGAACCCTTAAATCTTACGAAGTCACAAGGCTAAGTGAAGCCCTTTGCCTTGCATACCGGTAGTGGGTGCGCATGTTCAGTGTTTGCAGGTCGTTGAGAAACCAGCGAAGACACATCTTAGCGTACTCATTCATGCAATCCGATTAGAGTCTTCGCTGATCGCATGAGCCTGATGCAGACGATGGGATTTTCACAACATAAATGAGCGAGACTCATCAAGGTTGATCTAAGCACTTGCATCCTGCGTTTCTCGCAGTCTGATCAGTATTCGGTGAGGGTATGAACCTTCCACTACCACAGGGCTATCCAAAGTGAGAGAAGCGAAAACCATTTGCCTTACAGAGTGCATGTTAATCCGAGTCTTTGGAAGTCGCACACATTTCATGCTAAGTTTTCTTTTTTTCGTGCGCTAGCTCATATACGACCAGTACGATGTTGTAATGATAAACCCGGGAACGGTCCGAAATGCTTGTTCTGGAAGCATTTTTCGGCATTTTTTTTTTGTGTGTGTGTTCGAAGTATTAAAAATTCTGATTTCTGAAAAATTTGGGAGTTCGAATTAAATGAGAAAGTTTTCAGTCACAAATTCGAAATAATTTTGGGTGTTCGAACTGCTAGGGTGTTCCAATTAATTGGTCACCTACCGTATTTAACTTCACTACAACTGGTGTGTGGGAATGTGTGGCGGCGGTAAAACGTCTCCCTGCCCTACATCATAGTGTAGATTATATTTTCTTGTCCTTTGGGATCATTGATTCCATTGTGGAATTTGGAAAATATCTTAGGGTCACTGATGAGGCCTAATTGGCTGAAACTAGCTAGTCTGGCTCAGAAAACATGTGCACACCATATTTTTCAGTTCTTTGCTTCCAAAGGATAACCCTTTTATAGAACATATTAAAGGGGATCACAATTCTATAGGCATGATTTCGTTATGGAAATACAATTTTAAGGACCTTATGGTTGCTACTCTGTTAGCTCTGTCCAACTGAAAAAGGGGTCTACTCTAAAAGGGGAAGAATTTGCTTCTCAAGGGGTCTACTCTAAAAGGGGAGAATTTGCTCCCCAGGAGCAAATTGTTTCCTTTAAGAGTATACCCCTTAGACATATCCGAAGAGAAACTACTTTTGCAGGAGTAGCAGTCATTTTCACAAATTTTACGTCTTGCAATGCCATTATGGAGTAAGTCCATGGGGCCATGGAAACGAAAAACAACAGAACATAACTACTACTACTCACAAAGTGTGGCTGGCTGTGGTAGCTCAGTCGGATGCAGTCTGATTGGCGATAAGGAAGACTCGGGTTCGATACCTACCGGGGTCGGCAACATTCTTTCGTGGAGATTATGAAATCTTTTCTATGGTCATTCTCTCCCTTCCGCTGATTCAGGAAGGGCAGGGGTCAGTTTTTGGCGACAAAATGTGCACTGAACTGGTAAACCGCTTACGGAAAAGCCTGCTCAGGAAAAGCGTGGATAGGTACACTGACATGCTAAAAAAAGACCCAAATCAGTGTTGACTGGGCCGTTAAATACAAATAAACAAAACTTGGAAAGTTTACTTTACACAGATAGGAACAGATTTATATATTCTGAACATCTTTCGGTACGCTCTAATAATACGTATATGTAAATGTTGATAAGACAGAGAACGTTATTTTTCCTCATTTATAAAGATCGCTGGGTGTAACGGGCCTCCGTGGCCTAGTGGATAAGAGTGCTGACTCTTAATCATTAGGTCTCTCAACGGTGTATGTTTGAGCATGGCATAGGTCACATAATGAGAAGTTCTGCAACGGAAAGTCATGAGGTTTTTCATCGGGTACTTTAGTTTTCACTCACCTCCGATTAACGATCGGCTTGATGTGAGTGAAATAATCTTGAAAGGATCGTAAAACCAAACATAAAAAAGATCGCTGGGTGTGTAAAAACATGTTCATGTCTTTGCTACTAGAATTAACGTCAGTGCCAATGTCGAAGGTTCTAACTCTTCCAAATATATAAAATATTTAGGGAGCGAAACAAAGTCATAACGTTGATGGATCGCTGTTTATTGTTCTTGAGCCCAGCACAGATAGCAATACATGTAGTTTCTTTCCAAAAACTTCATGACTACTAAGTGACCTGCCACCAGTTACAGACTGAGTTGTTAAAAGACTTTTTGGCGCATTCGATGGGAGCTATTGTATCTGATAAGCCGAGAGTGGTGTTCTTTATTTCCACTCAATACTTGACGTTTTACTAATCAGTTTCTTTTACAATTAAATTGTGATCCAGAAAGATATACAAAATGATAGCAAATTTTGTTTGATTTGAGGTTTAACGTACCCGTCAACACTGTTAAGGTCATTTTGGAGACGTTGCTTCCAATTTTGTGGGACTTTTACCCGACATTGTGATGAAATGACATCTCAAGCCCTGTCGCCTAATGAAACCAATAGGGTTTATTAGCATGGACGGTCCGCCTCGCACCGCGGTTCCTGGACAGGCTTAGATCCTCAAAGCGGTTTACCAGTACTAGTGTGCGGGCCGGATTCAGCTCTGCGTGGAAGCATCATGCAGCCCATATAATTCTTCAAGCCCCTATGGGCGGGGGCGAAAAAAAAAAGATAGCAAATTTCAGGTTTTTGCGGAGGTACCGCTCAAAGAAACTGCCGAGGTTTAAGATACGGTCTGATTCGCAGCACTTTGTCTGGGCAGGCTTAGATCTTCCTAGGCGGTTCAGCAATACTTCAAAGTTCGGTCGGTTTCGGCTCATGCAGTCCAATATATTGCCCCAAGGTCTGATCGGCCCCCGTCCATCGAGGATTGAAGAAATAGATTGGGCTGCATGATGCTTCCACGCAGAGTTGATACCGACCGCACATGAGTAGTGTTAAATCGCCTAGAAATTCTAAGCCTGCCCAGGAAAAGTGGCTCGAGTTCATGCATTTCAACCATTTAGTTTCATTGGGTGACAGGGCTTGAGAAGGAGTTTTATCTGCCCGTTTTATCTCAGTACTGAGTAAAAGTCCCACAACATTTGAAGCAATGTCTCAAAAAGACTCATACAGTGTTAACAGGGACGTTAACAACAAATGAAATAGATAACCAAGGCCCTACAGAAGGCCTGATGACTTAGGAAAAATCTTTTCATATGCCCGTTTGAAAAACAACAATAACAAAAAAAAAAAAAAAAAAAAAACGGTCGTATTAAGTTACGGGGTTGGTGTCCGTCCGTCCGTTCGTAAACTTTTTTTCGTTTCCGTATAAATCCTACTTTTCAGTTTCATCCGATCAAGCCTAAAATGTGTATGTAGTAAGGCTAAGATGCGAAGATATGCCACTAAATATTAACAGAGTTATGACCCTTTGAAAAAATCGGTTTACATTTTCGTTTGGTTAAGTTTTGTGCTATACATGTGCAAACCATATGTAAGTTACATTTAGTTTATACTTGCCGCGTTAAACAATTTACCACAGAATACTCATCACTACCTACCCTTCCTGATACCAAGGTCACAGACTTCGAAATTTTATATACACGTTTTGTATTAAAGTTTAATTTTCTTATTAAAAAAAAAATGCACTAAGTGGGATAATGATATCAGCTGGCTCAAATCAGAATGTAGACTGACAAGACCAAACCTATTGGATGCTTTTTGAAAGCAGCCAACTTGTTTTGATAGGGAGCCACGAATATTTGAACCATTGAAATATATATTTATTATTGAAAGTTGATTTTTAAACATACGGGAAAAGTTCGGCCATATAAAATCAAGAGAAATCAAGGGAACAAACCTGTACTGGCAGTTTTTCCAGGTAGCCTCCAGAATTACGCTACTTGACACCTGTTTTAAAGCAATTCGGCTATTGTCGGCTGTTTTCGGTGACAATCGGTTGTGACCGTTAATCCTTATCTCAGACAATTGCTTAAAGACAGGACTGGACTATTTAAGGGAGCACAGGAAAACCTGAGTCCTTCTTTGTCTGACCTCTGTTTTGCTGTGTCAATTTTATTTAATTTATTTTACTAAGACTGCCTGTGTATAATTCATTTTACTTTTTATTTTTCTTCTTCTATAAGAAGAAAAACAAGAAGAAGAATGGAAAAATCTTTCTCTTATATCAAATTTAAAAACAATTCTTTCATTCAAACATTATTTATTTATTTATCAGAAGAAGCTGTTTTCTATAGTGTCAACTAATAGTTATTCAACAAATTTGAAGCTTTAATTTTTAATTATTTATTTATTTTATTTTGATTTATATATATATTTTTTGTATATTAGAACTAAATATGCTACATAATTAATCTTTACGAAATATGTTTGCATTTTGTTTCTTTGTAATTTAAAAATAAAAAAAAAATAAATACATTAATCATGACTAAATTGTTTTGTTTGTCAAACTAATTATGGAGTGTGCCTGCTGTTACATAATTGAGATAACAAGGTTAGCTTCAAACAGAGCAGAGCTGTCAATCAATTATTATTAAAATGTCAATCATTGTGATGTCACTGTAGGTCTCCATTTACAGCCAATCAGATCAACAGAATTTGATGTTAACCCTTCAGAGGTCAGACAAAGAATGACTCAGGTTTTCCTGTGCTCCCTTAAATAGTCCAGTCCTGTCTTTAGGCCCCTTTATCGACATAAATATCATATTGACCACAGTTGTGAATCCATGAAGGTATCCAAATGAAACTTGCTATAATTATTCAATAACAAAAAGCACACGTTTAGTAAAGGGCAACAAATTATAGCTTGAATAAATTTTGACTTATTACACTATGTCTCCATATTCAAGTTCAAAACACATTACCATGGATTTAGCCTTCCTTGTTTAAAGTAACTAGTTAGAATTCGTCAGGGTACCGACTGAGACTACGGAGAAACATACTATCGTGGGGCACTTATCATAACTGTGATGGTTATAAAGTCGAATTTTGTTTATCTTTTATGCCGCGGTTTTCGGCGATACCTTTTTTGTCTTTGGTTTTTGATCTATATATACCGCGGGAAAGTTGTAGAGACATCTCATTAAGGTTCCATGCCCCTAAGTTACACGAGCAGAGCTGTAATCACTAAACTTCTTAAGTTTAAGATTTTCGTAAGATTGATCTCACGAATTCGTAACTCATAATTTCACTAACGTCAAATTTTTAAGTTTTTTTTTCGTAAGTTTGTTCGTAACTTTACGATAGATTGTAGGTAGTCGTAACTTAAAGAATTTTCGTAAATGTCATGGCGGCGGTTTCGATTCGCGCCCATTTAAAGCATAAATCCAGTATTTTAAAGCCCTGTGAACCGTGAAATAAAGAAAACTTACCTGTTTTCATCAATCCTTAGCAACGTGGACGTTTTTTGTTGTTAAAGCACCTGTTCTAAGACCTGCAACTCATTAAATTGTGTTTTGCCTTATCAATCGACATTTATATTATTTGTGTCAATCTTCAGTATCAACTGTGTTGACATTTGAGTACGAGGAAAAAAAAAGAAAAAAAAAATCATTTTGAACGTCATCTTGACGCCATTATATTTTTGAATACTCAGGGTAAAACACGGAATGCTGTAACACCCCTGTGTCTTATAGTACCCGGTCTCTCTCTCTCTCTCTGTCTGGCTGTCCGTCCTTCCGTCTGTCTCTGTCTTGTCTGACTGTCTTTCTATATGTGTGTGTGCGTGTGTGTGTGTGTTTGTGTGTGTGTGTGTGTGTGTGTGTTGTCTGTCTGTGTTGTCTGTATGTCTGTCTGTCTTGACGTATTGTCTATCTTTCTTGCTGAATACTCATGGTAAAACACGGCATGTGGTAACATAGCCCCCCTCTCTCTGTCTCTCTCTCTCTCTCTCCGGTGTCTTGTCTGTCGGAATGGCCATCCGTCCGCCCGCCCAGTAGACCGTCCCCCCCCCCTTCGTCTGTTTGTCTCTGTCTTGTCTGACGGTCTGTCTCTATTTATGTCTGTCTGTGTTGTTTGTCTGTCTGTCTTGTCTTTTTGTCTGTCTGTTTTTCTGTCTATCTTATTTTGTCTTGTCTGTCTATCTTTTCATGTCTTGTATGTCTATGTTGTTTTGTATCTCTGTTTTTGATTAAAAAAAAAAACCTTCGGTCTCTCTGACTGCTTATGACTACATGTAATTCACTGAGCAGACAGAGCTACTCAAAATGGAGGTTAGATGAAGATGATTATTTTGGTATTTCGCTATCCATTAGACTCCATTAAACAAATCTTATCGTGGCAAATTTTAAGTGGTCAAAACGGAGTACCCGAAGCAAAGGCCTTTTCAAAATTTTATAGACGTCAATCTGATTTAATTTGAAAATTCAATATTGGACTTCCTGAACAAGGTCTATCGGAACCCGAATGTTATGGTGACTTAGTATACAAATTCAGAAACATATATAACCGCAATGAGTTCAGCACCAAATTTCGTAAAATCATTCTTCGGTATAAAAAAGATTGGGTACAACATAAATGTTATACGACAGACTGCATGCATGGTAGTTAACCCAATCACGGTTGACAACTTTGCTTCCCTCTTAAATTGCACGCCGGTGGGTCAGGCCTCAGATTTTATGACGGTTCCAGTATAAATGCTTATTGGGAAATAGAGATCTAATTCAAGGTAATGTTGGCTGATGCCTGATGCTCTATCTCTGGTCGGGCCCATTGGAGTCTAAATGTTAGTTGTCTTTTGCTCCAGCATTTCAGTTGTTTCTTGCTGTCGAGTCCTCACCGTTGTTTCATCTCTGTGGATGTTTAATTATTTGTGTTCACGGAGATCCTGCACTGATGAGTTAGGAGGCCTGCATGCGGGCTGAACAAATTAATTGCCTAAATCGCGATGGAAATAAGGGCGAGGATTGTCGCCGCGTAAAATCGATTTAAGCCCCCCAGTGGAATTCGTTTCCGCTGACCGTTCCTATGCGGTTCTTCTGTCGCGATTTATTTTTGTTATGGTTTGTCTTTAGGTGTTTGTGTCGCTTGTGTTATTTTATTTTGGATAGCCTTTTGGCCATTTTGTGGGAAAGTAGCTGTCCTTTTGGCTTTCCGTTGTTGGTGTTTCCATTAGGTCTGTTGATGCATGTTTGTGTTTCTTTCCCTTTGGTGTCTCTGATGGGAGCTATGGGTTGATTTATCGATTCTTGATCATTGCCTCTACTTCTAATTTTAGTAAGAGAGGGAAGCCCTTGCCACAAGAAACCTACATACCAAATACAAAGGCTCTATCTCAAAGGGTTCAAAAGTAATGATAAAGTAGAGTAGGTCACAGTTCAAGGTCACACACCATAAATGTTTTGTATAAGTGGGAAGCCCTTGTCACTAGAAACCTACAAATCAACTATGAAGGATCTACCTTACTTAGGTCATAAGTTATGACAGAAGCCTCTATGATGTAGTGGTTATGCTACTCGCCTGATAGATCAGGGATCACAGGAGCGACCCCGGGCTCATCCAGACTTAAATCAGGGTCGCGACTCCCTATGACCTTAGCTGTTGGTGGGACATAAAACTAAAGCTCATCCACACTTTTATGTTTTGACCAATGCTATTTTTTTCTTTAACGTAGGTCACAGGTCAAGGTCAAGAACAAACGTCTCATATTAGTGGGAAGTCACAAGATACCTACATGACAGATATGAATGCTCTATCACAAATGGTTCAAAATTGGGACGGATACAATAGAAAATCAAATGCGCATGAAGGTTCCAGTTATTCTGTTGAGTTGGATTCTGCAAGGGTATTTCACTAATTGTGATGGTTGAGGGACATAACTATAGTAGGTAAAGCACTTTATACTGTCTTGATATATTCTATACTCTGTCATTCATTCCTTTTTTTTTTCTCATAACCGTGTGTACAGCTCCATCATTGGTATATTGTGAAGACATGTTGATGTTGTTCTTCTACTTCTTCTTCTTCTTCTTCTTCTTCTTAGTGAGTGTAGGTCCTAAACATGGATTGTGGGTGCTTGTTAGGGCAGCCTAGATTGGGTGGTTTGGGCAGACATCTTCGGCCCGTGTTTTGGACCTTTATAAAATAAAAGCAGGATAATATGTACTCCAGCTTTTTCTGTATGATTGGGGTTTTCTGGAATGTTCTTTACATGGTCTTGATGGTATTCCTGCATAAACTGGTCAGGTATGCTTTTGTATGTCATTCCATTCTCCCTTGCACTTTCGCTTTCGTTATCCGAGGGAGAAGGGTTCAATGGCATATAAACTCCTCCCCATCTCTTTCTCTCTCTCTCTCTCTCTCTCGCTCTCTCTCTCATGAAAATTCATTGCTTGAAATATTAATTTCTCTCTCTCTCCCTCCCCATCCCCTCTGCCTTTGAATGCCGATCTTGACGCCGTATCGACATATTGACACTTGACACTGGAGTGTCCGCGTCAAAGCATGTGTTCTCTCTCTCTCTCTCTCTCTCTCTCTCTCTCTCTCTCTCTCTCTCTCTCTCTCTCTGCACGTGGATCATGATACCATTGTCCGTATCGAAGCATGTGTTCCGGTTTGTTCGGGATTTAGTCAAACCTACCCGTTCTGTGACTAATTTAAATATCGTAAGTCCCCCGCCACGGAGTGGGGATTATAGGAATGGTCTACGTCTGTCCGTCCGTCCGTCTGTTATTGTCATCATGGCTATGAAACATATGTCATGTCCAATCAATCTGTATTTATTTATTCTCTTCATGTGTCTGTAAGATCTAGATGTAAATAGAGCGTATGTCATGTTAAATATTACGTTAATAAGGCACATGAATATTGAAACTTACGTCCCCCATCAACATTTGCCCAATTCACGTGTGACAGATTATATTAACCAAGAATCTGTATTGTTTTATATTTATACTCGCTTATTTCATATGTTTATTCTGTTTCTCGTGTGTCTCTATAGGGGTGGTTCTGTGGTCAGCTCTGGGATGGGCAAATGGAAACGCAGCAGTAGAGATGATTTGTACTTGATATGGGTATTTGTGTAGAACAGTGGAGGGTTTCCATTGGCCTCTTCCGTTGCTGTATATTCAGCGGATATGCAGATATCGCACTTTCTATTAGCTTTTTCACGGTTATTGACTTGCCTAAATAAGCTACTTCAGTACTTCAGATATGTGTGCAACTGCACTCACAACATATTTGAATGTAGCTTTTTTAATTTTCATTTTGCAATAATAATGTGTATTCTTCTACTAAAAGCTGGTGATGTTGAAAATAATCCAGGTCCCGATCCAGAAAATTCGCTGTCCATTATGCATTTGAATATAAGAAGTATTAGAAATAAAATTGATTATATTAAAGATAACCTTATTGACCTTGAAGTTTTATGTTTTTCGGAAAGTCACCTGGACACAAATATATCTACCGATCTACTATTCCTTTCTAACAGTTATAGTGATCCTTATAGGAAAGACAGGAACTGCTACGGAGGTGGACTACTGATGTATATAAATTCTAATATTTTACATTACCGTAGACATGATTTAGAAATCTACTGTCAAGAATCTATTTGGGCAGAAATTAAAGTCCAACATGAAACATATTTGATTGGTCTTTTCTACAGTCCTTGTACGTCAGATGCCGCATTCTTTAATAGTTTTAACTTAAATATTGAGAAAGCTTTAGACATTACTAAAAATATTATATAAGTCGGAGACTTAAATGAAGACCTGTTAAACTTTAACTATCATAATTTACGTGATATTATCCTTCTTAATTCATTACAAAATGTTATATCCGATGCTACTCGACAAGGTGCTATACTTGACCCGATTATAATTCCTGATGATATGCGTTATTTAGATGCAGGGGTTCTTAATATACCAGAAAATATAAGTGACCATAAAGCAACTTATATTAATATACCCTTCCATTACCAAATTGAAGGAACTTTCACGAGATTAGTATGGTTATATAAAAAGGCAAATTTCACTCTATTAAAAGAACAATTATCACTTTATGATTGGACTTTTCTAAATGAAGACCCGTTAAATGAAGCATGTAGGAAATTTACTGATGTTTTTCTTGATATAGTAAAAATATGTATTCCTTCTAAATATGTAGTTGTTAGACCAAATGATAAACCATGGTACGATTCGGAAATAAGACACTTTTCATCCAAACGAGACAGACTTAAAACTAAACTAATTAAATCGGGAAGCTTCGGAATAAAGTAATTAATTTAAAAAAACATGCAAAAGAAAAGTTTTTCAATAATTTGGAGTCTTCTATAAGTGATTTCTACAGTAATGATAAAAGACAGTTTTGGAGCACAATAAGGCATTTTGTTAAGAATAATAGCACCACAAGCTCTATACCGCCTCTTAAAGTATTTCCCCCAAATGGCCAAAATGATTATTACTATACTGATAAGGAAAAAGCTGAATGTTTGAATGAATACTTTACTTCTATTTCGACATTAAACGATGATAATTGTTCTTTACCACCCTTTGAGATAAAAAGTATAAATAAATTATTAAATATTTCGTGTACACCTTCTGAAATCCAAACGCTGATTGAGATCTTGAATCCAAATAAAGCTAACGGACCGGATGGAATTAGTAATAAAATGTTAAAACCAGTAGCTAAGGAAGTTTCAATACCGCTGAGCATCTTATTTAATAGATCATTTAGAGAAGGTAAATTTTCAGACATGTGGAAACACTCGAATCTTATTCCGCTGCCAAAAAAGGGTGATAACTCAGAGCCATCTAATTTTCGTCCTGTCTCTTTACTAAGTGGTATAGGAAAACTTCAAGAACGTATTGTATTCAAAAATATGCATAACTTTTTAATTGAAAATAACTTAATATACAAATACCAATCGGGTTTCTTACCCAGTCATTCAACAACTTTTCAGTTGATTGACATCTTTCATCATATATGTCAGGCCATAGACAATAAGCAATATTCTTGCATGGTATTTTGTGATGTTTCCAAAGCATTTGACAGAGTTTGGCACAAAGGACTTATTTTTAAATTACGCCAGTATGGCTTCGATGGCGATTTACTTAATTGGCTTTCAGATTATTTATCTGATAGGAAACAAAGAGTAGTTATCAAATCGTGTATGTCTGATTTTAAAAATATCAATGCTGGAGTTCCTCAAGGGTCCGTCTTGGGCCCTCTATTATTTTTAATATACGTGAATGACATATCTGAATCGCTGCTAAGTTTGACAAGGTTATTTGCAGATGATAGTTCTTTGTTTTTTTCAGCATCTAGTATTGCTGATATTGATGGTATTATTAACCATGATCTTCACATTTTAGTTGCATGGGCAAAACAGTGGCTTGTAAAGTTCAATCCGCTGAAAACAGAAGCAATGCTTTTTACTTTAAAAGGGTTTGAAAATTTTCCAAAGTTAATATTCAACGACACTGAAATTAAATTTGTAGAAAACCACAAACATCTAGGTTTGACGCTTAGCAGCAATTGTAAGTGGCATACACATATTGACAATATTTTAAATAGTGCGGCAAAAGTTGTTGGTATTATGAGAAAGTTAAAATTCACACTAAATAGATTTGCCTTAAATCAAATTTATAACTCATATGTCCTTCCGATACTTGAATACTCCTCTTTAGTATGGGATGGTTGCACAGAGCAAGATTCTAATGCTTTGGAAATATTACAAAATGAAGCAGCCAGAATTGTAACTGGATTGACAAGGTCTGTTTCACTCGAATTATTATACAAAGAATGTGGGTGGACTCCTTTATCGGAGAGACGTAAAAAACAGAAACTATATTTTATGTACAGATCAATCAATGGGCAAGTCCCCTCGTATATTGCTGATCTCATTCCTCCTGCCGTAAGAGAAACCACTAATTATCCACTCAGAAACCGTAATAACCTCTCCGTTCCTTTCTGCAGAACAGAGCTATTTCGAAATTCTTGTATTCCATCATCTCTGTTATTATGGAACGACTTGGATGAGAATTTACGCAATAGCTCTTCTCTTAATTCTTTTAAATATGCAATAAAAAGTCTTTATTCAATTACAGAGGGAGTACCAAAATATTATATTCAAGGTGATAGATTTTTATCTGTAATGCATGCTAGAATACGTAACAAAGGTAGCAACTTGTTCAGTGACTTATACACTAACCATTTATTAATCAGTCCTGTTTGTCAATGTAACTTAGAAAATGAGGATGCTGAGCACTATTTTTTTCGCTGTCCGAAATATGCAAATCAGAGAGTAAATCTTTTTACCGAAACTCGAAATTTTCACCCCCTTAATTTAAATATTTTACTTTATGGTATTACACAGCTACCATTCGAGGAGAACATGATTATTTTCAATGCTGTACATAAATACATCAAGAATACTGGTAGATTTTCTAACAACTTCTGAGATTATGCATCGAATCATGTATGCGTGATGATCTATATCATACCGCTGAATCCCAAACCACAACCATTCTGTAGAGACACACACTTTATTTATTTATTTATTTATTTATTTATTTATTTATTTATTTATTTATTTATTTATTTATTTATTTATCAAATACTGCTAAAGTATAAATGTTAATAATTTATGTGTTTGTCATTGTCACGTGACTGTAATTTTGATGATGTTACTATATGTAGGGGAAGGGTCGTAACTAATGTTGTGAGAACTTGTGACCCAACCCCATTGCATGCATGTTTTGTCATGTTTTGATGCAATAAAATACGTTTAAACTAATGGTTCAAAATTTATTACCAATGCTATTTTTCTTTAATGTAGGTCACAGGTCAGTTTATTTTACGAGTTCGAAGGAACAAGGAACATTTATTCTAAATATGAAGACTAAATTTCAAACAGTTCAAAAAGTTATTATCAATGTTAGTTTTTTTTTCTTTTTCTTCTTAAAAGTTAAGTAACATGCCAAGGGACATAAAGCTAGAGCACATATTTCTTTGACCTACTGACCTACTTTTCGACTCGAGATGATCCACATTTAAACTTAACACAGGTATTGTCATTATCAACATTCTGACAAAGTTTGATGATGATTAGACCAAAACTATGGCCTCTAGAGCTCATGCAAGGTTTTTCAATGTCCTACTATTTGATCAAAAATGACCCATATTCAAACTTGACCGCGATATTTAGCTGATGGTCATTTTTACACACATTGATGACTGTTAACTCTAGCGGGAGCACAGGATTCATCTTTGCTTTCACATACCGACCTACGTTTTGACCTGACAAGTCCTATATTTCATATTCAAACTTTAATTAGATATCGTCGTAATGATCATTCTGACCAAGTTTGATGATCATTGAACCAAAACTGTGGTCTCTAGAGTACAAACAAGGTTCTCCTATGATTTGACCTACTATCGACTAAAACTGTGGCCCCTAGAGTGCACACAATTTTTTCTATGATTTGACCTATTGACCTACTTTTTAACCAGATAAAACCCATCTTCCAACCTATTCAAGATATTGTCGTGATAATCTTTCAGACTAAGTTTGATGATGATTGGACCAAAACTGTGGCGTCTAGAGCGCACACAAGGTTTTCTATGATTTGACCTACTTTTTGATCCGACATTACCTATACTCGAACTTGATCGAGATATTGTCATGATGGTCATTCTATGCAGGATTGATAATGATTGTACCAAAACTGTGGCCTCTAGATGCTCACAACGTTTTACTAGGATTTGACCCACTGACCTACCTTTTGACCCGACATAACCTATATTCGAACTTGATCCAAATACTGTCGAGATGTTAAAAATTCATATCCCACCAATAAAGAAACCTCGGAGGAAGGTGTACTCATATCAGAAAGGTGACTAAGAAATTATGAGGAAGGATGCACTCAGATTTGCAAAGGAGAAATACTTTGATGGTCATTCAGATGCTCGGTCTGTACAGGAGAGCTTTGATTTGATTACTTCTTTCATTCATACTCAGCCGAAAATCATATCCTCTCAAATGGATCACTCCAGAGATAAGAAGAAAAATTCGGAGAAGGAATAAGATTCATGCAAAGGCAAAAAAGACGGGAAGTGGTAAACTCCGGACAAAATGTGAAAACTTGAGACGTGAAATCAAGACTGATATAAAAAAAATCAGCATGATTTGTATGTGAATAACTTGGTAGATGATGTTAAGGCAAATCCCAGAGACTTCTACAGATATATTAATAGCCAGAAGAAAGACAGGCAAGGTATCCCGCCCTTTAATAAAAGAGGAAGGAACGAGGTTGCTGAATCAGACTCTGAAAGGGCAGAGGAACTAGTTGGTCAATTCAATGATGCGTTTAATAAAACTGAGTTCATGGAGGTTCCCTTGACTGGAAGATCGGCCCCATTCATGAATAATGTTGTTGTAACAGCTGCAGGAGTGATCAAGTTACTTCAAGGCTTAAACCCTAGTGAGGCCTTAGGACATGATGAGCTTCATCCAAGAGTCCTGAAGGACATAGCAAATGAGTTGGGTCCAGTTTTTGCACACTTGTTTCAACATTCTCTTGATACTGGTGAAACCCCCAAAGAATGGCTCTTAGCAAACATATGTCTACTCTTCAAAAAAGGAGATAGGGCTATTGTCCGTAATTATCGCCCTGTGTCTTTTACTTATGTTCTGTGTAAATTGCTCGAACATATAGTCTGCTCAAACATCATGACCCACTTGGGCGAACAAAAACTTTTGTCAGACAGACAACATGCATTTAAGAAAAAGCATAGTTGTGAAACTCAGCTGAGCACAGTTATTAATGACTGGGCAAAAAATCTTGGACAAAGGGGGACAGGTGGACACAATTATTCTGGACTTCGAGAAGGCTTTTGGCACCCCTCCTCAAGAACAACTTAAATCTAAGTTATTTAGCTACGGAATTCGGGGGAAGACCCTCAAATTGATAGATTCCTCTCTTTGCTACAGAAAACAGCGTGTTGTTTTTAATGGTGAATCTTCAGAGCGGGCTCCAGTTTTGTCTGGAGACCCGCAAGGGACCGTTCTTGGTCCACTTTTGTTCACCCTGATCAATTATATTTCCACTGACATTGACTCAGAAATAAGACTGTTCGCCGATGACTCTGTTTGTTAAACCCCAGTCACACTAGACCAAGTTCCCACTGCGTCAATGTAAAACCGGGCCGACGTAGTACGAACTTGTACGACGTAGAAGGAACGCAGTAGAAACCGATAAGGACGTAATGCGATCTTTATGGTCTTGACTGACGTGGATGATTTTTAAACATGTTCAAAAAATACGTGGCGAGGACGTGATCGAATAAGGACGCAGTAAGGACTCAGTAAGGACATGGAAACAACGGCATTGACGTAGTACCAACGGAGAATGAACCTAATATGGTCTACATTGACGTAGTACAAACCTGGTTTGGACGGAAAAGATTGCAGTGCGTTCATACGACGTTCATACAACGTTCATACCACGTCAATGGCGTACCCACCACGGCCGTTCACCGTTTCTGCAAAGGCAAAAGTACGTTCATAGCACGTTGTATAAGACAACATTACGTTTGTTACACGTTCGTTCGGTGCTTAACACGTCCGTTTTACGTTTGCAGCAAGTTCTCATAGCGTCCATGTCACGTCAAGCAATTTGGTATAAATACTTCACCGAATGTCTCATATTTTCACTTGTGTTTCAACTTTTATCATGAACACGCAGAATCAAAACGTTCTTTTGCAGTGTGCGTTGTTCCAAGGCAACCAAACTCTGCTTGATGCGCAGGCTGCCCTTGTGTTATAAAGGAGGATAAGGCGGAGAAGGAATAGAAGACAACCTAGATCTTGTTGGGTGCGCCCTTGGCTTTCGGTTGAAAAGCGATTTCAATTTGGCCAATATGACAGACTATAAAAACCCTTGAAGGGCGCAGTGAGAACGTGGTAAACGCGCACTAAGCACGTGGTGTTGTCTCAAAGGTCTTGGGAAGAACGTAGTAAAAACGCAAAGGACGTGGTGTATGCCTGGTCATGCGCGCGACAAAACGTCGCTGGTGCGGGTTAGACGCAGTGGCATCCTGACATGGGCGTAGTAAGGACGTAGAACCAACTTGAAAACTGCGATTTTTCCTGCATTTCATCCCGTTCTCCCTGCGTAGTTTAAGTTTTAAGAACGCAGTGCGGTCTTTGAGGTCTTTGTCTGAGTGTGACGGGGCCATTACCGAGAAATTAGAGATGCAGATGACTCATTGAAACTTCAGGCTGACATAGATAGATTAGGATGTTGGGCCCGAAAATTGGGCATGAGATTTCAGCCGGTTGAATGCAATATTATGCAGATAACTAGGAAGAGATCTAATAAAGTTGAGGCTTCTTACACCTTAGAGGGAACGGTCCTCGAGAATGTGGACTCCATTAAATACCTTGGAATGACAATCTCACACAACTTGAGATGGAATACTCATATTAGCAACATGTGTTCTAAGGCAAATAGAACGCTTAGTTTCCTGATGCGAAATCTTCATCAGTACCCTCAGGATGTAAAAGAGGCAGCATATAAAGGTCTTGTTCGTCCAATCTTGGAATATGGTAGTTGTATCTGGGACCCCAGTGGAGAAAGTTCAGAATAGAGCTGCTAGATTTGTAGCAGGCAATAACTGCTTTGAAACTGGGAGCATGACTGGAATACTTGAAAAATTAAAATGGGAGTCTCTCAAGAAAAGGAGAAAAGACAGTAGGCTAATCCTTTTATACAAAGGTCTAAAGGGGCTTCCAGCATTCCAACAGATGACCTTGTTCCCCCAGCTAGACACTGTAGAAATCACCATTCGTTGGCGTTTCAGACACTTACTGCAAGAACTGACATTTATAAAGAATCGTTCTTCCCCAGAACCATTAGAGATTGGAATGCCCTTCCCGATTCGATTATTTCGACAGCTGAAGGTGCTGATGATTGTGTAGCTAAATCTACCTCTTTGGTTAGAGCTACGGACTAACTTCCCACATCACAGGCCCTGGTGTATGAATGTCATTCGACGTGTCACCAGTAACAATTCTGATTCGGATTCTGATTCGTTGTTATACTGACATAGGCGGAAGGTCAATAAAAGTAACAGCTACCAAACTAAACTAAACTTGATCAAACTTCCTCGAATTTTAAAGTAGTAATATTGATAATAGACGTACGATCTGTACTGTCTTTACTGATGGTTTGATGATTCCATGTTTTTGACTTTCTACACTCTAATGTAACAGTTGGACCCTTCGTTTGCTGCACGGGATATATCTATAGAGGCATGTGTTTACATTTCGATAATGCGAGTGACAGAATCGGACTTATTTTTATCGACAAATTCAAAAATGATAAAAAGTCCATGTGACTAGACAGTAAAGTATAACAGTCCTGACCCCTTTTCGAGAATTTGGCGGAGCTTCTCCTCGACAACTTTCTCGCTGGACGTGTTGATCAGAAATAAAAAAAATAGTATCGCCACAAAAACGCAAACAAAAAACGCCTTTTATTTATCTATTATTTATTTATTTTTTTTTAGTTCAGCCTACGCTCAGGCTTATGTGGGCCTAATAGAAATGAACACACCACTTCTAACATTCAAGACCACTTCCCGAGCCACCTTACATCTAAAGTTTCAGAAAAAGGTCCGATCAAAACTGAAGGGGCTACGGTATTGACAATGTCAAAAATCGGCATTTTCAGCAATCAGAGGGACGTAACTCTATGATAAATGGGCCAACTCTGCCGGTTTTCAAACTCGTCAGAGTATTAATCCCCATCCACCTTACAAATAATTTGCAGAAAGATCAGATCAAAACTGAAGGTGATGACAAGGTCAAAAATAGGCATTTTCAGCAATCAAAGGGATTTAACTCTATGACAAATGGGCCGGCTTGGCCGGTTTTCGAACTCGAAACATCCAATCAAAACTGAAGGCGCTAAGGTGATGACAAACATTTTCCCATTGTAGTCTATTGGACATAGCAACCAAAGTTTTTATTCAATTCGACCCAGATGAGCTAAAAACTATATGACCTCGAATCTTTGATACCGGGGGGCATAAAAACGTAAACATTTTAACAGGTACACGACTAACAACGTCGTGTCAACATCGATTCAGCTTCAAGACAGCCTGGGCAAATATGTGCATGCTTCTATCACAAAAACACGCCTGTCATAATTTTATCCCCTTATAAACCCCTTTTTGTAGTCAAAAAGAATTTACAAGGCCATACATGATTGTTCTTATTTCTACTTATAACAAACTGTGGGTTATCGTTAAAACTGCCTCGTCGATTCGGTTCTAGAGAGTACCCACATCTGTTTTGAATATAATTCGGAAAAGTATAAAATTTTGGTGTTAAACTTTACAGTATATTAGGAAAGGCGAGTTTTTCAAGGAGCAAGACGTACGCACGAAACGCATTACGAAAACACGCCTATACAAATACTTTGTAACCTTATCGCCGAAAAAATGAAAAGTTTAGGATGAAAAATTGTGATATTTTTCTGATTTCTTCTCAAAACAGATTGTGGGTACTTGTTAGAACTGCCTCATCGAGACGGTTCTAACGAGTACCCACAATCTATATTTTAGCGCAGAAATAAGAAAAATAAGGTTTACCCCTGAAAATCCCATTTCTACTATATAAAAGTGAGATTCGAGGGGGGGGGGGGGGGGTCAGAATTATATAGGCGTTTTCTTGATGTGGTCAAAGCTGATCTTTCTGCAGGCGAGTCAAAAACTTAATTTTGGACCCGAAAAGTGACGGACGGACAGACAGGGTAACGCTATATACATGTATGTCATTGCACTATTCTTTCTAATGGCAGGAGCATATATTACGACAACACACCAGTGCGACATTGTGCATTTTTCACATCTCCAAAATTAGCCCCCGCCCATAGGGGCTTGAAGAAATATATGGGCTGCATGATGCTTCCACGCAGAACTGAATCCGGCCCGCACACTAGTACTGGTAAACCGCTTAAAGGATCTAAGCCTGTCCAGGAACCGCGGTGCGAGGCGGGACCGTCCATGCTAATAAGACCCATTGGTTTCATTGGGCGACAAGGCTTGAGATGTCAGTTCATCTCAATGTCGGGTAAAAGTCCCACAAAATTGGAAGCAACGTCTCCAAAATGACCTTTACAGTGTTGACGGGGACGTTAAACCTCAAATCAAACAAACAAACTAATCGGACAATCATCTAGTAAATAGGTTAATCAATTAATCGGCAAAGCATCGAGCAGAAATAAGAAAAATTAATGTATCCTACCGAGAACCCCAGATTTTTTCTCTATATAAAGTGGGGTTGTGTGGGTGGAGGAGTCATTTCACGGACTTTTTCACGTGATAAAAGCGATCATCTACGTACATGTAGGATGGCTCATCCAGATAAGCATAGGGTTTACAATCCTGTGTACTGAACATGACTGTAATAACCTACTGTGTACTGAGAAAATTGGGGTTAACATTGGTAAACGATTTCATTTGTTCGCATAACAGATGTAATGGCTATTCAATAGAACAACCGCCTCACTGAGGCCATCATAACGAACATCCACAATTCATGTAAGTACAGAAATAAAGAAAACCAATGCTAGTTCTTGAAGAATGAAATCAATTTTAGTACATGTACCTATTATCGTACCTGGAAATGTTTCGTTCACTCCATGTAATATACATGTATATGTTATTAATTGTTAGGTCATCCGTATTAACATTGAGGTCAAAAATCAATATTTAATCCTATTCATTTATAAAATTGTCATTAATCAAGTAATTTCGTATTGTCCAAGTTACAGGTCCGAGCTCATTTGTATTGGCCTCGGCCGACCTCGGACCTGTCACTAGGTCAATATGTAATTACTTGATTAATAACATCACATTATTAATTAACTATCCTGTATTGATCGGAGATCATTCGTATTAACACCAGGGCAACCAATGTCAAGTGAGGTCAAAAATCGATAATCATGTTTTGTTTTAATTCGGCCTCGGGCCAATACAGCAGACCTCGGACCTGTACCTGGGCCAATTCGAAATGACTTGATTAATAACATTATAATAGTTTTAGCTAAGTAAGATTTTGAAGATATTTCTCTGAAAGACACATATATTATGACAACACTTCGGCCTATAAACATGAGTTTTTTATATTTAAGAACTAACACTTTCCAGGTGAATATTCTTGGCATTTCCCTAATTTTTGCACCAAACTTTGATTGTGGTTGTTCGTTGGTAAATCATGTGACCCCCTGTATATCTCACTGTTCTCTTTATAAAGTGGGATTTACAAGGATGTTCATTGCACGGACTTATCGTGATGACTCGGATAACAGGTGAGAAGCCTAGGCTACAAGTTGTGCTTTCAAGCCCGGTAAGAGGTGTTTAAGCCTGGTAATGGCCAAAAATAAAAGCCAACTAACAGAGAACTTTTGTGTTGGGTTGGGGGTGGTGGGGCCCGGTTTCGACCCTTTCAAACTTATTTCACATATATAGAGTCGTTCATTAATCTGAGGTTGGCGAAAATCCGAGTATCCGGAGAAAAACCACCTGATCGTCCATTAACTTAACACGAGTTTCGTCATGTTCAAGGTGTAAGAACATTTGAAAGAAAGAATAGAGATCTCTTGGTTTGCGTTATAAGGCCCTTTTAGTATAATTCCAATTAGTTCAAGAACATTCTTAATCAGGTGGGAGGAAACCAGTGATTTCGGAGCAAAATCACATGACCTTTAGTTGCGGAACATGGCGTGTCACAATCGTCATGTGGCCTAACACAGTCGAGAAAGAAAGGAACCAAAAGGAATGTTGCAAATGTATATTTCTTTTCGTATTTGGAAAAGGACATTTATTATAAAGTTAAAGTGATACAACTGTCTTTTTAAGGGGAATGTGAGCACCTGGCAGATGTTTCCGCCAATTTACAAAGGTAGACAATTTTCGGGACTTCCTGTTCACTTTTCAGTAAGCCCTATCCCACTGAAAAAGGGATCTACTCTTAAAGGAAAATATTTACTCCTTTCCTTTACGGTTTGACCCCTATTGACATGGACGCCACAAATACGTTTGTAGGAGTAGGCTCCCTTGGTGTTGCCATTCCCCTTAATTATCATTTTGCAGTAATCAGAGCACACTAAAACATTGTACATGTACATGGGTGTTTGGAGAAATAGATTCGGCTACAAGAGACATGAACACTGATTAATAGCTTGGTGGGTCTCAGCCTGCCCTGGCAAAGTGTTGGGAGTCGGACATACATATACATGCATATAAACCTACTAATATCATCCAGACGAAGGGACTGAAATGTCATTTCATGTCAACATCGGGAAAAATCCCACAAAATTGACAGCAACAACTCCAATATGACTATACACCAAAACGTCATGTACATGTACCTACTAATTACGCCGGCCTCGGTATCTCAGTTGGATATTGGGTCATTCCCTCCCGCTGATTCTAGAAGGTATAGTTGTCAGTTTCTGGAATAAACGTTTACGTTTTCAGGTACATTTTCTGATTATTCTCTCCCTTCCGTTGATTCAAGAAAGGCAGTTGTGAGTTTCTAGCGAAAGAATGTACACTGTACCGGTCAACCGTTTACGTTTAAGCCTCCCCAGGAAGTGTGGATAGATACACTGACCTGCTCAAAAATGACCTAAAACTGTTGACCAGGCGTTAGGCTCAACTACAAAGAAACAAACATTTTCTTTTTGTTTTGTACATATAGTGTGCCCCAAAAGGGCTACCTTGGCAAACAGTGCAGGCCCAGATCAGACACCGCAAAACGCGGCGCCAGTTGCTAACAGAATTTTCCTGCAAACAAGAGTAAGAAAATAGGCCTGACACCCCTCAGATGATGAATGGACTTGTCCCCCGCCCATCGGGCTTGAAGAAATAGATGGGCTGCATGATGCTTCCCCCCAGAGCTGAAACCCGCACACGAGTATTGTTAAACCGCTTAGAGGATCTAAGCCTGCCAAGGCAAAGCGGTGCGAGTCGGACCGTCCATGCTTATAAACCCTATTGGTTTCATTGGGCGGCAGGGCTTGAAAAGTCATTTCATCTCAATGTCGGGTAAAAGTTCTACAAAATTGGAAGCAACGTCTCCAAAATGATCTTACAGTGTTGACGGGGACCTTAAACCGGAAATCAAACAAATAAAACCAACAAAGACCAATGGAAGAGTTCACCAGTATATAGTTGGTTAACCTTTACCACGCTTTAGATTTAATAGTCAGACGACAAGTTGTAACAAAACAACCGAATATGTGCATGAGAGTGGGGATAATTGTTTTGAAAATTGTCATTTGGGGAGGTAAATCGTAGGTTTTACGGTTTTACAATTTTCAATACGGTTATCCATTTATTGATCCATTGACCTTTTTCAATAGCTATAACATATCATGTATATCAATATCTATGGTAATCTTCCTTATATAATTACTTTAGGGGAATGGGAACACTTGGAAAACGGTCTACCCTTAAAGGAAAGAATTAGCTCCTCAGGAGCAAATTCTTTCCTTTAAGAGATAATATGGGAGATAGAACTACTTTTGCAGGAGTTGCCTTCCCTGAAGGTGTTCCTATTCCCCTTAAGATATGCAAGAAAAACAATTTCAAGAACAACAAAGGAGAATAACTATGAAAGTACTGATCCTTGGAACCTTATTTTTCTCCAGCATAAAATGCTTATCCCTACCAACAGGTACAAGATACAAGATACAAGAAGCTTTATTTAAAGTCGGTTTTTACAACATGAGAACACTAGCTATGCAGCTATTTACCGACAAATAACCAAAAGCTTAACATTAATTAACAAACAACCTGTGGATAGAAATGGCATAATTAAGACGAGAGTTAAGGCAAGAAGGCATAAATGGCGATTAAAACTACAACTAGAAAGCAAGCTATGATTATGAAATAAAATTGGTACATGTATGTTAATATTATAAAACAACATAAAACTCACAAAACAAAACAGCAAATGATACATAAAAAGCACAGAACACTAAAATAGACGTTAAAAAATACACAGACATGTAGGTGTGTTACACCGAGATCAGTCAAGCATGCCAAAAGTTAATCTTGGCACAGTGAAAAGTCAGCAAAAAAAAAAAAAAAAAAAAAAACTGCCATTGGAGACTGAATAACATGCTTGACTGAGCTCTTGTAACCACAAAGACAAATAACAAGATTAAACACTGCATCAATTTACAATACAGGACATAAACATGTATTACCAGACTATGTACACATAGAACATCTACAGGACGAGCCAGTCCAGGTCCGGATCAGCCCTGTAAATTCTTTGAAATTCTCGACCAGTCTGATATGATTTGGAAGGCTGTTCCAGACCTGAGCAGCCTCATACCTGAAAGATCTCTTACCTTACATAGTAGTTCGGACAGTCGGCACTTCTGTATTTTGATACCTGAAAGAATATGAGTTATTCTTTAATGAAACTAAGTCATGTAGGTATGCGGGAGACAATTTATGAATGCATTTGAAAGTTTCTATTGCCATTGTTCTGAGCCGAGAGAGATGTAATGTTGGTATATTAGCTTTATTCAAAAGATCTTCATATGAGGCGTTAAAATCATTAAAGGTTATTCTCAGGGCTCTGTGCTGCAGTTTCTCAAGTTTTTTCATTGTTTGCTTGACTACAGAAGTGCCACACCAACGGACAAAAATTAAAATTTGATCGAATAAAAGACTTGTATATTACAATCTTACTTAAAGGGTTTAAAAATTTGCTGAGCCTTAAAAGAACATTCAGTTGCCGTGCAGCTTTTTTACACATCACAGAAATTTGGTGGTTAAAATTCAACATAAAATCAATTTCAATTCCTAAAAGCTTTACATGGTCATCACATTTTATTTCTGATCCACAGATGTTAAAACTTGGCAATGCTTGAGACGTCTTCTTTCCTACAGCTATGGCCTGGAACTTATCGGGATTTGCCTGCATTTGGTTAAAATTGAACCAATCGATAAGAATATTGCTTTCCGTTTCCAGGGTAGATTTTAAATCCGCCACAGTAGAACTATGATGAGACAAAGTATTGTCATCAGCATAGTTATACAGTGTGGAGTTATTAATAAAATAGAATATATCATTTATAAAAATATTAAAAATAAGAGGGCCAAGTATAGATCCCTGCGGGACCCCCTTAATGGTTCCTAGCCATGAGCTGCAGGTCTGACCAATTTTAACCTGTTGTTTGCGGTCTGTTAAATAGCTGCCCAGAAGAGAACACGTCTTGTCCGACAGCCCATAAGCACGCAACTTGAGAAGTGTGAGATTATGCGGCAGACAATCAAATGCCTTAGACAAGTCCATGAGTATTGCTGCCACATGATCCCCTCTATCAAGCGCGTGCTTCCAGTCTTCTATGAGGCGCAGGAGGGCTGTCTGACAGCCATATCCAGATCTGAAAGCTGACAAATATTCATGAAATAAGTTGTTAAAATAGCACACTAATTGTTCATTTAAAATCTTCTCAAAATTTTTAGACATGGTTGGTAAAATACTTACAGGTCTATAGTTCTTTACAATAAAATGTATAGGTGTATAAAATGTGATAAAATTCCTACAAACATGAAAATTTTACACAAGACAGTTAGGAAAAACAAAAAATTCAGAACTACAAAGGGGAATAACAAAAACAGTATTCTCCTATTTACCGTTCTTTTTCTGCGGCAGAAGCATCTTATGAATACCAACGTGTTTTCCAAATATGTTAATTACTTTCATCATTAAGCAACACAGACTGGGAAATGTGTTACGGACATCCATTACGAAAACACGCCTATACAAATTCATTATAAGCTTTATCGCCGAAAAAAATGAATTTTTTAAGATAAAAAAGTGTGATAATTTTCTTATTTCTGCTCAAAATATAGATAGTGGGTACTCGTTAGAATCGCCCCATCGAGGCGGTTCTAACGAGTACCCGCAATCTATATTTTAGAACAGAAATAAGAAAAATAAGGTTTACCCCTGTAAACCCCAGTTTTACTATATAAAAGTTGGGTTCGAGGGGATCAAAATTATATAGGCGTGTTTTCGTCATGAAAAGTAAAAATATTACACAAGGAAATAACTATAGCAGTAGTGACCCCTTGACCTTTCTTTTTCTGTAGAAGCTACTTCTCGTGAATATCAACGTTTATGTAAAATACGATAAGATTCATAATATATACAGGAAAAATCAAACCGTTACAAAAAAGTGTAACGGACAACTTCAAAAGAATTACAAAAGCGAATAACCATAACAGCGTTAATCCGACGACCTTTAGTTTTTCTATTGCAGCAGAAAGAGTATCAGCATTTATGTGAATTATGATAAGATTCATACAAGTAATCAAATTTTGAAGGCAAACATCAAAGTGTTATTGGCAATCGGGCAGATGATGGATGGATGGATGTTTTGTTTTAAGACGCTTAACCCTAATAGGGCATGTAGCCTCTGAAAATAATTAGGTATTAGATATAAAATTGTAATTGAAATTTAAAAGTTAAAATATTAATGATTACAGTTTTTAAAAAAGCCCGATTTCTTTAAGAAAAATGATTAATTTATAAGATGGTATGTCGTTAAAAAGATCTTTCATTGTTGTTAAAATGTTTTGAGCGTATTTGATAAAATTCTACACATGAAAAGAAAGTGTTAAACTGTAAACGGTTCGTTACAAGACATACAGAAATGTGCTTGTTCGTTTTTTAATATGCAGGAATGAGTGAGTCTTGTGTGTCCAATACAGCATCTTGTGAGTTTAGTCTGATCTTTCCTATTATAATTCGAAAAAGTGCATTTGGTATGAAAATTCGGTTGTATTTTATTTAATTTATTATTAATTTCTTTTTCCCAAATTGATTGACATTTATATATTTATATATATGTTTATGTTCGATTTTAAATCTGAAGAAGGAATTTTTAAATTGGTAATAGTTAACGATAATGCTGATTTGCTGATTTGGCTTCCAAATCAGCTAACTCATTTCCATGGATATTGACGTGACTGGGAAGCCAGCAGAATATGATCTCCTTTGAGACGGAAAGATAGTGATATTTTCTTAAAATTTGTTGAATCGAGGGGTTTCTGTGCTGTTTATCTTTGAGAGCTTTCAATACAGAAAGAGAATCGGAATAAATGATGAAATGTCTTTCAGGTTGATCTCGAATGTGATAGAGTGCAATATCAATTGCTTTCGCTTCTGCGATAAAAATAGAGCTATTATCGGGTAATCTAATGCAGTCAGTGAAATTCGGACTAATGACAGAACAAGCAACTTTCTCATCTTGTTTCGAACCGTCGGTGTAAATGGAAATGTGATGTTTCAAATGTGATTTTATTTCTAAAAATTCATTTTTAAAAATATGTGAATCAACTTCGGATTTCTTATTTTTATGTAAGTCTAATATTATCTTTGGATTAGTTAATGTCCATGGTTCTTTCGATGGTAATGAAAATGATTGAATATTTTGGGGATTAATATTGGCCTCTTCAAGTAAAGGTCTTATTCCTAGGCCAAGAGGTTTAATGGAGGATGGTTTATTACAGTAAAATCTATCATAATTAGGGTTAAAACACATTCATATGCTGAATTGCGTGGATTTGCAGCTATTTTAATAGCATATTGAAGAGACAATTTCTCTCTACTAACAAAGTGATTGTTCATTCGATTCAGCATAGAGACTATCAACGGGTGAAGTGCGAAAGGCACCTAGTGCTAAACGTAAACCTTGATGATGTATAGTATTCAAAGATTTTAAATAAGATTTCCTAGCAGATCCATAGACTATGGAGCCATAGTCCAATTTGGAACGAATTAACGATCTAAACAGATTTAAAAGAACAGTGCGATCTTCTCTCCAGTCGGAACTGGACAGCACTTTAAGGAATATCAAGCGCCTTTAAACATTTAGCTCTCAAAGCTTTGATACGGGGAATAAAAGACAATTTGTTATCGAATAAAAGACCCAAAAATAGGCGAACTCAGTGACGACTGGAATTTGACTGCCGTATATAGTTAGTACAGGATCTAAATGCAACTTTCGTATTTTGAAATGAACGCACTGAGTTTTTGTTTTTGAAAATTTAAAACCATTTTCTGTCGCCCAAGTTTCTATATTATTTAAACACCTTTGCAGTTTAAATTCAATGGTTTCCATATTTTTTGGATCGATAAAAAATTCCAAAATCGTCGACAAAAAGCAAAAAATCTGGGTCCTTTACACATTTAACTATATTATTAATTTTAATACTGAACAAGGTTGGTGATAAAATGCTACCTTGTGGTACACCTTGTTCTTTATTAAATATGTCTGATAATGTACTTCCTATGCGAATATTAAATGTTCTATTTGATAGGAATTTTTAAATAAAAAGTGGTGACCGGCCTTTAAGGCCCAAGGTGTGTAAATCTTTCATGATGCCATATTTCCAAGTGGTATCGTAGGCTTTTTCAAGATAAAAAAATACAGCTACGACATGTTCTTTTTTTAATAAAGACATCACGTATAAATGAGTCTAAGCGAATCAAATGGTCATTAGTGGAGCTGTTTTTTAAACCCTGCTTGAAATTTAGTGATAAGCTGGTTTGATTCTAAGAACCAAACCAGTCTTATTATTAATCGTTCTCTCCATTGTTTAACATATTAAGCAACTTGTCAAAGCAATAGGTCTGTAATTAGTGGCTCCAGTTTGATCTTTATTAGGTTTTGGAATAGGAATAATGGTAGCTTTTCTCCAGTTTTCAGGAAACTTTCCAGTGATCCAAATATCATTCAAAATATTTAATGTTTCCAATGCCTTGTTGGGTAAATGTATGTCGTCAGGACGAACAGCAGTATCATGAGATTTATAAAGAGCAACTAATAATTCTTTAGAAGTGAAAGGTAAATTAAATTTTTTTTGTGATTTAATGATGAAAATTTTAAATTCTTTTTCTCTTGTTCTTGTTTAATATTTTGTAAGCTTTCTGATTAATTTGAGGTAGAGGAGTTTTTCTGAAAATGTTCCCCCCCCACCCCCAAGGCATTGGAAATTTCTTTAGCATTTGAACATATATTTTCGTTCGATTTGATATGGAAATGTTTATTTGTTGTTTTTTTGCCACTAGTTTTTCTAATCATGTCCCATATTTTCTTCGTTGGTTTTGGTGAGATCTGCCAGAAAGGTTTCAGTTTGGAGACGTATTGTGCCAAGATGCTTTTTTGGCCGATTTTATTGTTTTGCGAGCTTTAGCTCGCATATATTTGGAATGGCTAAGATTTTCCTTTGTTGGTTGTTTATTAAATTTTGTAATGGAGATTTTCTTTTATTGATTGAATTTTTAACTTCGTCATTAAACCAAGGTCTGTTTCGTGTTGAAAAATTTGAGGATTTAGGAACACATTTTTCAGCAATATCAATCAGTAAAATCTTGTATATCATTTGCTGTTTTAAAAAATTCAGGTTCGAGTTTTTCATTACATAATTGGTTAAAATTTTCCTAATTTGCTCTACTCAAATTCCATATAGCGTCACGATCCTCATGGGTCGATTAAATTTCTTCAATGACTATCGGAAAATGATCGCTCCCATGGAGATCGTACACAGCAGACCAATCAAAATCTAGATAAATATTTGGAGAGCAAATGGAAAGATCTAAAGCAAAATAATTTCTTGTGGGAGAATGGTTGGTTATTTATCATTAAATAAACATAAATCAATTTCAGCAATATTTTTTTTTTATGATTTCTCCTTTGTCATTTGTATCCGAGCAACCCCATAATTTGCTGTGACTATTAAAGTCTCCTAATAATATATAAGGACTAGGTAATTGATTAGTTAGATTTGCTTGTTTAGTTGGTTAAAAAAATTATAGTGTGGTGGAAGGTAGACAGAACAAATCGTTATGGATTTGGATAAAGTGACGTTTACAACAACAGCTTGTAAATTAGTGTTTGTATCTATTTTTTCTATGAGGAACGTTAGATTTTACCAGGATTGATGTACCTCCTGATGCCTTCGGATTATTCGTTGTGATATGATTGTACATACTGTAACCTTTGAAATTAATATTATTTGTAGTTTTCAAAAAAGTTTCTTGGAGACAAATGACATTAGGAGTAAAAAGTGTAGTTAAAATTAAAAGTTCGTTAAAATTGGCTTTCAGTCCTCGACAATTCCATTGAATTATTGACTTCTTATCCATGATTGAATGGATAGAAGATTAAAACAAGGAATTTAATCCTTTTATCTTTTATTATTCTTTGAGAACGTGGAGGGATCAACGTCCAACTCCATGTCCTCAAGGGCGCCGTACTGATTAGCCAGTTTTACTGGATCAGCCGACGCCATTTTACTGTTTGGGTTTGATCTTTTATGTTTATCTTTGCCGTTTTTATCTTTTCGATACGCTGTCCCTGGCGTGGATCGAGAGTGAGATCTGCCAGAATGTTGAGTGTTCGGTCGTGAACTGGTCTGTGAAGTTTGTCTGAATTATGTTCCTGAATGATGGGTAGATGTAGGTTGTGACGATGTGGTTTTTGGTTTAATAGTTACTGTAGAGGTTATTACTTTTGAATGTGGTTTTATTTCAAAATCTTTTTCATTAAATTTCGTGGATGTTTCTTTTGTTTCAGGTTTGCTGGTAAGGGATTTGACAACTTTGGCCAATGTGTTTTCTGGTTTGTTTTGTTGAATTCTCTTGACTTCCAAATATGATACGTTTTGAGTGACTTTGATTTTCATAATTTCTTTTTCTGTTTTCCAAACTTCAGAGACATTGGATTTTGAGACATGACTTTTTTCCGCAGTTCACGCACTTTGGAGGGTTCTTGCAGTGGAGAGTGTGATGATCGGTTCCACCACACTTCTCACAAACAGATCCGTCAGGGACAGTGCAATCGTTTTCATGGTGTCCAAACCTCTGACAATTGAAACATCGCAGAGGATTGGGCACGTATATGTCAACCGGTATTATCCTGTAGAAAATTTTGAGTGATTTTGCTAAGAAAGTGGTTCTAAATGTAAGAAGAAGTGTGTTCGTGTCAATCAGATTTCCGTCTTTTTTAATTTTAAAACGTTTGCAGGCCGTTACTCCTTGATCTTAAACATATTCTATAATGCTGACTTCAGATTCCTGTTTTAACATTCCGTCACGGATCATTCCCTTACAAGAGTTTAAAGTTTTATGTTCCGCGACAGTAACATTCATGTTGAAAAATTTGTCGATTTTAAGTAGATTTTCCGTTTGAGTTCTCCTGTTAGTTTCAATCAAAAGAGTTCCATTTCTTTATTTTTTTAACGTTTTTTGGTGTACCAATGATAGATTCGATTTGCTTTTCGATCACAAACGGTGAAAGGGTAGTAACGGCCTTTTCTTCCTTGCTCGAAATCACCAAAAATCTAGCGAAATTTTCGTTGGCTTTGAAATTGAAAGATGCCGGTTCCGGGTCGTCGTTAGATAAATCTATAAAAGCTCTTTTCCTAGTGTTGGATCACATGGTGATATTTTATGATTCGATAGCTATGCGCCCCACCCTCCTTGGAGCCCTACAAGGGGACGTTCAATGGAAATGGATCTCCTATTTTTAACGCCAAGCCTACATTGCTATTATACTCGATGACAGGACCAGAGTCCTTCCGCTCCACCTCTGTTTTATGACTCCCAACTATGCACCCAGATTTCAATGAAAAAATTGAGGAACAGTTGGGACCCATCCCCACCCGTATTCTCTCCCTCACAGAAGTTTCGGCTGAATTTCCCCAGTACAAGCCCACCGATTAATCCATCAGCCGCCGCCCATCAAACAACGCTCAAAGATAGAGGCATTAGACAAAATTACACCCGGTTTGTACCATAAAGATACGTAAAAAAGAGAGAAGGAAGTAAGGAACAAGCTGTGCGATTCTAGAGCTTGGCACGACTGAGCCGATTGATTCAGGCCGGATCTAGCCCAAACCCCTCGTCTATCTGAAATATGGGCCAAAATGATGTGTTGAAAAGCTGGAGATCCCTGGGCTTTTCTTAATCATCAGGATCCCTTCTACCAGCATACGAGACGCCACTCACGGCAAACAAGTGGCTCCTGTTTCAACAAGGAATTTCATCCCCATTCACTACAGAAGGAAAGTGACCTGTATATTTTATTACCTACAGACAAGGGAGGCCGTAAACGTTTGCTTAAATAAAAGCCTGGCTCTGAAAACAGGAGATCCTTTGCTAAATATGAGATCCACGATTGTGATAAATTATTGAGGTGATAAGTTTCCGAAAGAACAAAGGATTTTATAAACTACCAAAGAAATGAGCTGTGTTAGATGATAACGTACACTTCAGAACTTAGTGTTAAGTATCCGAATCTGCTAACTTTGGTGTAACATAAAATGACAAGTTACTAATCTAATAACGTATACAAAATGCATCTTTCATTGTTTGATGTGCAGAGTGATGGGGCATGAGGAAGTGACACATACACAGTACAAACACATATGTTAGACACAGATGAGGTTTTCTTCTGTCCAGTGTGCGGCCCACCAGCACAGATGATACACGGACAAATGCAGCATGGTAGTAACATGAGATAGGAAAGGTTTAAAAGGATAGATCTCGCGTAATGAATTGCTAAAAAAATTGGTAAGATGCATTTGAACAAATTGATTCACAAAAGAATACCGATCGAACGGACGATTGTTCTGTATGTTGGAGGTTTTTACCCAACTGCCACAGAAGCTGAAGGCAGTCACCTATTTCGAGGCACCGGGTGACTCGGCACGGGTACTGTTTTCGGTAGGGTCTTACCACTCTGGCACAGTCCCGAAGGCCGCCGCCATATTTCTACCCCGCGGGCTGGCACGGGGTCACGGGCAGATGAACAACGTGAAAACAGTACACCCCTAAAACTTAGGGTGGGTTAATTTGAAAGCATTCGCTGCAGCTGTTTTCGATGCTCTTACATACAAGTCGATGGCTATTGACAAACTGGCCTCCGTGGCCTTATGTTTAAGAGCGCTGACTCTTGATCATTAGGTCTCTCACCGCTGTGGTTCGAGCCTCGCTCGGGTCACATTTAAACGCCAAGTTCTGCAACGGAAGGTCAGGTGGTTTTCACCGGGTACTCCGGTTTTCGCCCACCTTTGATTAACGATCGGCCCGATATGAGTGAAATAATATTGAAAGGGTCGTAAAACAACAACCAAAAATAGAACGACTTCTTGATAATATAGATTTAATGTTAAGTGCACCAAAAACAACTGCACCCAGGGACTGGGACGAGGACCCTGCTTTCGTAGTCCCCCAGACAACGGATGCTAAAGCTACAAGAGCTAATGGCAATAGCGGCTACACGTGCCTGTGAAGCCTCGCGCTTCACAGACACTGAGTAGCCAAAGACTGGCGGTATGCTTATCAGTCTAGTTCCTTGATGTTGTTCCGATTCACGGCTCTAACCTCAGACCTTGACGTAAGATAATGTCGTACGGCAAAGCGAAACCCTGACTTGTGCTATGACGCAGAGGTGACAGGCAGGGAATCCATTCGGGTACCCTACCGGCTGCATAACCTATTACAAAACCTTACTGCAGGCTTCGGCGAAACTGCTACTTGGGAAGTCGCATACAAAAAGCCAGCCTGTAAGCAGACAACCAGCCTATAGAAAAAAAAATGAAAAAAGAAACAAGCTACAAAGGAAAAATACAAATTAACAACAAAGCAAAACAAAATAGAGGCTGAAAAGCAAAGCAAAATTAGCAAGCTGAAAAGCAAATAACTGATTAAATAAATAATAAATAAATAGCGCAACACGCGATGACACGACAAAACGACGCGACACATCACACACCTCACCCCACCCCACCACATCGCACATGCTGCAAAGCAAAGGACAAATTAACAACATACAAAGCAAAGCTAGAAATAAAAAAATACAAATTAACAACAAAGCAAAACAAAATAGAGGCTGAAAAGCAAAGCAAAATTAGCAAGCTGAAAAAAAAAATCAATTAATTAATTAAATAAATAAATAGATATTTAAATAAATAAATAAATAAATAGCGCGACACGCGATGATACGACAAAACGACGCGGCACACCACACACCAAACACCACCACACCACACATGCTGCAAAGCAAAGAAGAAATTATTGGCAATATACAAAGCAAAGCTAGAAAGAAAAAAATACAAATTAACAACAAAGTAAAACAAAAAAGAGGCTGAAAAGCAAAGCAAAATTAGCAAGATGAAAAACAAATAACCGATTTAATAAATAAATAAATAGCGCGACACGCGATGACACGACAAAACAATGCGGCACACCACACACCACCACACCACACATGTTGCAAAGCAAAGAACAAATTAACAACATAGAAAGCAAAACTACAAAGGAAAATACAAATTAACAACAACGCAAAACAAAATAGAGGCTGAAAAACAAAGCCAAATTAGCAAGCTGACAAGCAAATAACTTATTAAATAAATAAATAGATATTAAAATCAATAAATAAATAGCGCGACACGCGATGACACGACAAAACGACGCGGCACACAACACACCACACAAGCTGCAAAGCAAAGGACTAATTATCAGCATACAAAGCAAAGCAAAATAACATAACATTAATAAAACACAACAGAGCGGAAACTACGAGAAAAAAAAAAAAAAAAACAGAAAAAAACACGCGACACTAAAGTAACCAATTAACCAAACGACCATATAACCAAACAACCGATTTACGAACAGAATAGCCAAACGACAAACCAACCGAAGAACCTACCAACCGAATGATTAAACTACCAACCAACCAACAAACCGAATTACCATCCAACCTGAAAACCAAATAACCAACCAACCAAGTGTATAACCCAACAACTGCCAAAGCAACCGACCAGCAACAAACCGAATTACCAAAATGACCAAATAAACAACCGAATAACCAAACGACTAACAAATCAAACTACCAACAAACCAACCAACCAAACGACCAAACAGACAAACCAACGAACCAAATAACCGAACGGCCAAACAACAAACCGAATTACCAACCATCCACAAACCAACCTAATAACCAAACGATCAACTGAACGACCAACAAAACGACCAACCGAACGACCAACCGATTAAACAACCAAACAACCTACCAATGGAGGAACCAAGCAATAAACCAACCACCAACTGAATAATCAAAACAAACACCAAACCAAAATACCAACCAACCAATGTAATAACCAAGGAACCAATCGCGTAAACAAAAAAACAAGCTCACCTCTAATAACCAACAACTACCCAACCAACCAACCGTATAACTAAACAACCAACCAACCGAATAACCACAACCGACCCACAAACAAACCAAATAACAAAACAATCAAACGAAACAACCGAATAACCACGACCGACCAACCAAATGACCAACCAGCCAACCCAATAATCAAATGAACAAACGAATAACGAAACGACCAACCAACCAACGGACCAACCACAAAACACAGCCATGGACACAGATAGTACTGGATTACATGGTACCAGTAGAGGGCTCGACCCGACCCCATCTGACTGGACTGTGCCGCCGCAAAATATCGAACCATTCACCACTTCATATTCGCATCAAAATAAGAAGCCTGTTAAGCAAACCAATGATAATTACAAATACAGTTAAAAGTTTTAAAGAATAAACAAAACATCAACTAAACACGTGAAACGCCTCAGCAACACAAAGGTAGCGACAGAACAAAAACAAATTTTCAAACCATATAAAGCTAGAAAAAAAAACTAGAAAAAGTGTCCATAGGACACGGATGCCCCCGCCAAATGTCATTCATAAATCAGGCTCTACCTGTTACAAAAACTTTAACCTGAGGTTACAGGATCACGTACGTACGTACGTACTTACACACACACGTACAGAAGTAAGTACACATGTACTCACGTACTCACGTACGGAAAACCGAAAAACTATATGCCGGGCATCATATGATGCGGGGGCATAAAAGACCCATATGATAATAGAAAAACAGCAAAATATGCATGGAACATTACCTAACTGTTACTAACCATTGTCATTGTCCCATCAGGCACACGTCGCTAGGGCAACGTCAAATTAACGTCGATACAACGTTGCACCGGGGTAGATGTGACGTTGCATGAACGTCATGACTTTGCACCGACATTGATGTGACGTCACAATTACGTCATGTGCCTGCTGGGTGTATTTGGTTACATTTTGTCTTGATATTGTCCACCAACAAACAACTACATTAGATTATAAACAGGCTGAAAGAGACTTAGCGAATGGGACACACAGGCCTAAGCAAACAGTGCAGACCCAGATCAGACTGCTCAGGGTCTATACCGTTTGCCATTCCGTCTCCACTTTTTGGACACCTTGCTGGATTGAGATACAAACTTGTTAAAAGTCCTGAAGATGTCAGAATTTTTCATTTTTCGGAATTTTACAGTACAAGGTATTGTCATACCTATGCTTATCCCACTGTACAACAATCAGTCAGCAATGTGTCGTCCTGACAGCCATACATGTATGTATTCATACTACCATTTATAGTCTTCATGCTGTCACATGGAAATCCACATCATAAGGCGCTATTATGACAAAATACAGTCTTCCCATTTCAGTTCATGATTATAGTGCTGTGCCCATCTGCCTACAAATAAAACGACTGATGCGAGTCACACCGCCCTATGCATATCAACCTTTAGGTTTCATTGGGCGGCAGGGTTTGAGAAGTCATTTAATCTTAGTGTCGGGTAAAAGACCCACAAAATTGGAAGCAACGTCTCCAAAATGGCCTAAATAGTATTGACGGGGACGTTAAATCTCAATTCAAACAAACTAACAGATGAAAAGAGGATCTTACACGAGTGGTCATTTCATATGAAATTTAAGAAATGAACATTTAGCGAGTTTAATAAATTTAAATGACCTTAAATGTAAGCTTCTGCTTATCATAACGTTTCTAAATCGGATCACAAGCATATCGCCGAAGAAGTTCAAAAGAAAACAAAGGGGATGTCAGGGGCGGTGTTATAACGGTACTCGTTAGTACCCATTTGTTATTACTCCTATCGAGACTTGAAGAAATAGATTGGGTTGCATGATGCTTCCACGCAGAGCTGAAACCGGCCGCACACGAGTACTGGCAAACCATTTAGCTGTTCGAAGCTTGCCCAGGAAAAGTGGTGCGAGTCGGACCGTCCATACATAAAAACCCTACTGGTTTCATTGGGTGGCAGGGCTTGAGATGTCATTTCGTCTCGATGTCGGGTAAAAGTCCAAAACAAGAGGACCAAGCTGGTCCTGTATCGCTCACCAGAGCTAACAGATTCAAAGTTTCAGGAAGTGCCAAGTAGAATGTAACTCTATGATAAATAGGCTGACCTCACCAGTTTTCAAACTCATTCAAGCTTTTATTCCTGACTTGCTAAGAAGATCCGATATAAACAGATGGGGTTATGGTGATGACAAGTTAAAAAATAAGCAATTAACTGCTGCAATCAAACGCATGTTACTCTGTGACAAATAGGCAAACCTCACGAGTGTTCAAACTCCTTGGAGCTTTTCTGCCTGACTTATTTGTTTGTAAGTTTCACAAAGATCTGATCAAAACTGAAGGGGGCAGCAGTGCTAACAAGGTCTAAAATAGGCATTTTAAGCAATCAAAGGCATGTAACTCTTTGATAAATGTGCCGACTTGACCAGTATTAAAACTCATCCCAGGTTTTATTTCCAGCCACCTTACATATAAGTTTAAGAACGATCCGATCAAAACTGAAGGGGCTACGGTGATGACAAGGTCAAAATTTGGCATTTTTAGCAATCAAAGGGATGTTACTCTAAAATAAATGGGCTGACTTGGCCAGTTTTCGGACCCATCCGAGGTTTCAGCCCCAGCCACCTTACATATAAGTTTCAGAAAATTCCGATCAAAACTGAAGGGGCTACGGTGATGACAAGGTCAAAAATCAACATTTTCAGCCATCAAAGGGTCATAGCTCTACGATAAATGGGATGACTTGGCCGGTTTTCGAACTCATCCAAGATTTTATCCCCAGCCACCTTACATATAAGTTTCAGAAAGATCCGATCAAAACTGAAGGGGCTATGGTGATGACAAGGTCAAAAACCGGCATTTTTAGCAATCAAAGGGACGTAAATCTATGATAAATTGGCCAACTTGGCCGGTATTCGAACTCATCCTAGGTTTTATCCAAAGTCACCTTACATATAAGTTTCAGAAAGATTCGATCAAAACTGAAGGGGCTATGGTGATGACAATGTCAAAAATCAACATTTTCAGCCATCAAAGGGACATAGCTCTATGATAAATGGGCTGACTTGGCCGGTTTTCGAACTCATCCAAGATTTTATCTCCAGCCACCTTACATATAAGTTTCAGAAAGATCCGATCAAAACTGAAGGGGCTATGGTGATGACAAGGTAAAAAATCGTTATTTTCAGCAATCAAAGGGACGTAAATCTATGATAAATGGGCCAACTTGGCCGGTATTCGAACTCATCCTAGGTTTTATCCCCAGCCACCTTACATATAAGTTTCAGAAAGATTCGATCAAAACTGAAGGGGCTATGGTGATGACAAGGTCAAAAATCAACATTTTCAGCAATCAAAGGGACAAAACTATATAGTAAATTGGGCGATTTGGCCGGTTTCCGAACTCATCCAAGGTTTTATCCCCAGCCACCTTACATATCAGTTTCATAAAGATCTGATCAAAACTAAAGGGGCTACAGTGATGACAAGGTCAAAAATCAACATTTTCAGGAATCAAAGGGACCTAACTCTATGAAAAAATAGGCCACCTTGGCCGGTATTCAAACTCATCCGAGGTTTTATCCCCAGCCACCTTACATGTAAGTTTCAGAAAGATCCGATCAAAACTGAAAGGCCTACGGTGATGACAAGGTCAAAAATCGGCATTTTCAGCAATCAAAGGGACGTTACTCTGCGATAAATTGACCAACTTGGCTGGTTTTCGAACTCATCCGAGATTATATCCCCAGCCACTTTACATATAAGTTTCAGAAAGATTCGATCAAAACTGAAAGGGCTACGGTGATGACAAGGTCAAAAATCAGCATTTTCAGCAATCAAAGGGACGTTACTCTAGGATAAATCGGCCGACTTGGTCGGTTTTAGAACTCATCTGAGATTTTATCCCCAGCCGCCTTACATATAAGTTTCAGGAAGATCACATCAAAACTAAAGGGGCTACGGTGATGACAAGGTCAAAAATCGACATTTTCAGCAATGAAAGGGACGTAACTTCATGATAAATTTGCCGACTTGTCCGGTTTTCGAACTCATCCAAGTTTTTATCCCCAGCTACCTTACATATAAGTTTCAGAAAAAACTGATCAAAACTGAAGGGGCTACGGTGATGACAAGGTCAAAAAACGGCATTTTCAGCAATCAAAGGGACGTAACTCTATGATAAATGGGCCGACTTGGCTGGTTTTCGAACTCATCCGAGTTTTTTTCACCAGCCACCTTACATATAAGTTTCAGAAAGATCCGATCAAAACTGAAGGCGCTACGGTGATGACAAGCATTTTCCCATTATAAGTCTATGGGACCTTGTGATAGCCATAGCAACCAAAGTTTTTGAGCGATTTCGAAAAAAAGTTTATGTCATCAATGCCCAACCAGAGGCATGCTACAGATGAGAAATGATTGGGATCAGCCTGCAGGTTGCAGAGATATAGCTGCTCAAAAGTGTGGACGGACGACGGAGGACCCACTATACTATAAGCTCCCCTGGAGCCTTCGGCCCAGGTGAGCTAAAAATTAGTAGCAGCATCTCCAATGTGACCTGTACAGTGTTGACGGGGGGTTAAACCTCAAATCAGGATCAGAATTGTTACTGGTGACACGTCAAATGAAATTCATACACAAGGACCTATGATGGGAAGTCAGTCACTAGCTCTCAGCAAAGAGGTCATCTTACCTACACAATCCTCAGCACCTTCAGCCGTTGAAATAATCGAATCCTGAAGGGCATTCCAATCTCTAATGGTTCGGGTTTATAAATGTCAGTTCTTGAAGCAAGGGTCTGAAACGCCAATGAATGATGATGTCTACAGTGCCTAGCTGGGGGAACAAGGTCATCTGTTGGGATGCTGGCAGCACCCTTTAGACATTTGTATGAAAGTATGAGCCTACTGTCTTTTCTCCTTTTCTTGAGACACTCCCATCTTAATTTTCCTAGTATCCCAGTTTCAAAGCATTAATTGCTTGTTACAAATCTAGCAGCTCTATTCTGAACTTTTTTCAATTTCTTTTTCAAATCAAACAAACAAATTACACGTGTTCATATGATCTACATGCCGTTATCTCTTAAATGACAGCGACACAATTCAGTCAGACCCAGATATTGAAAGCATAATTGTTCTTATTTCTTGTAAGCAGTATATGTTGTGGGTACTTATTAGACTAATCTAAATTAGTTCCTAAATATATTTTTATAAAGAGATGAAAAGATAAATATAACACTGATGACTGAAAAATTGTTGAAAGCGACGTTAAACCCGAATTCACACACACACAAATATAACACTGAAACTAGAATCTAGGTTTTACTGACACGTGTCTGCTATAGGGAAGTATAATCAAGTAAGGTAATAAATAAACAAACCACTTATAGTTACATACCCATATATGACAATGGAATCTTTCATTTAGTATGTTTGGAGAGGTCCATTTCCAATTATAGGGGTATCTGAAATTTGTTTTTGTCTGTAGCAATTTTTGTAGCAAATTTTACAGAAATGTATGTTCTTTAAGCAAACAGTGCAGACCCAGATCAGACGCCACATTCTGTGGCATCTGATCTGGGTCTTCACTGTTTTCCAATGTCTCAGGAATGGTTCGCTTTAGGCATATAAGTGTTAACCCTTTACATGCATAGAATTGTTTAATATGTCATCTGCTGAACATTATTGCAACTTTTCAAAAGCAAATAGTGTTGACACTGATCAGACTGCTCCACGGTACGTATTGTATATATCTGAAGAGTGTTGAAATATGAATTAAGTGCACTTTACCTTCCACAAAGCTGCAAACTGGTTTCCCGCTTGACCACACTTTGTTTAAAGCATTTTCCACTAGGTTTCCATGACCTGGAAAATACAAATCAATCAAGAAAGCACACCTACCTTTTCATTTTTTATCCCCTTACACCCAACTTTGATGCGATAAACCTAGGGTTTACAGGGGTACAACTACTTTCTAAATTCAGCTAAAAAACAATATTGTTGGTACTCTCTATGTATAACCGCCTCACACCACAATATATATTTTGAGCAGGTATACGAAGAAAAGCAGAGGTTTTCATTTTTTTGATGATAAAATTTTAAATATATTTGAATAGGCGTGTTTTTGTAATGCTCATTACATGACATTTACTAGGCTATGACATGATAAGACCTGTTCACACCTGGTGTTTACAGGGGTATACCCTGTTTGATCTTATTTCTGTTCCAAGATCATAAGTTTTTGGTACTCATTAGCACCGCCTCATTTCGCCAACCTCATGAGTTGAGGCTACTCATTAGAACCGGCTCAGTTTTTACTTCCAAGATATGTGTTGTGGGTACGCATTAGAACCTCCTTATTCTAGACAACCTCCAAGACATTAGTTGTGGGTACTCATTAGAACCCCTCATTTTCGCCCACCCCAAAACAAGTTGTGGGTACTCGTTAGAACTGCCTCATTTTCGTCCACCTCCAAGATATAAGTTGTCGGTACTCATTAGAACCGCCTAATTGTCGTCTACCTTCAAACTATAAGTTGTGGATATTCGTTAGAACTGCCTCATTTTCACCCACCTCGAAGATATAAGTTGTTGGTACTCATTAGAACCGCCTAAGTTTCGCCCACTTCCAAGACACAATTGCTGGTACTCATTAGAAACGCTTCATTTTCCCCCACTACCAAGACAAAAGTTGTTGGTACTCATCAGAACCGCGTCAATTTTGCCCAACTCCTAGACATACACTGTGGGTACTGGCTAGAACTGCTTCATTCTCACCCAGCTCCTAAGGCATAATTTGGGGGTACTCATTAGAAACACCTCATTTTCTCCCACCTCCAAGGCATATGTTGTGGGTACTCATTAAAACCGTCTCATTTTCGCCAACCTCCAAGGCATAAGTTGTTGGTACTCTTAAGACTTGCCTCATTTTGGTTAACCTCTAATCAACTGAACGATTGGATTTCTCTTAACGACAACAATTACTTAATTTTAATGCAAAGTCCGACATGGGTATTTTTAATGATGGATGTTTTGTTTAAAGACGCTCAACCCTGTATTTTTAATGAATAAATCTGTCAATTCGCGACATACGAGATGGAATCTCCTACCTTGTATTTATAAGACAGGTGCATTTCAGATTATTTTGGTGTCAGAAATTTTGGTTATTGCAAGTTTAACAAAATTCTATGTACTTGATGATCCAGATGAGATCCCTATAGCCCATCCGCTAAGTGATCACAAACATAGACATACAAAGGTTAAAGTATTTTTACACGAAGCTGTTAGACAATCAGAGAGTCCCTTTGTAAATTGGTTTACTTTTGAAGAAAAATTAATAGCTCCTCAGATATTACTTGAAATCACTGCATATACAATGTATGTGGTTTTAATTCCGCCATAATTCAAATCACCTCAATTTAATCAGCTCTGTGACATTAACATATACAAAGCAAGGACATATCACGAAAACACGCCTGTATAATGTTGACACCCCTTGAACACCACTTTTATATAGTAAAACTCGGGTTCACAGGGTTATACCTTATTGTTATTATTATTATATCTGCTCTGAAATATATATATAGATTGTGGGTACTCGTTAGAACCGCCTCGATGAGGCGGTTCTAACGACTACACACAATCTATATTTCGAGCAGAAATAAAAAAAAATATCACTTTTTTTTTTCATCTTAAAATTTTCGTTTTTTCCGCGGTAAAGTTTACAATGTATTTATATAGACGTGTTTTCGTAATGTAAACAAGGACTCTTACCAGCAGAACAGTTCACACCATTTTTCTCCCAAAATTGTCACAACTTTTGGAACGTTTTTCGCTAGAAACAGAATCTGGTGGAGGCTGTCCAGGATTGTTATTAGTTCAAACGAAAGACAGGGTATAAATAATATATGTACAGCTGTCCCTGTTGTCTTTCCCATAACATGGGTACCCCTAAAACTTATCCATATAGCAAAAATTCTATATAAACAGAAACCAAGGTATAAAATATGAAGCTACAGTATCAATGTGATACTCATAACACCCTTGTGTTTTTCTCATAATCTGGGGTTTCTCTTAAACCTACGTTTATAATATAATATAATATATAAACACTTACCATGATATAAAACATGACATTGTTACTGTGGTGCTAATGACACCATGCTGTCTTTCCCATAACCTGGGTTTCCTCTTAAACCAATATATAAACATTAACAAAGATATAAAACATGAAATTGTTACTACTGTGACTGTGGTGCTCATGACACCCTGCTGTCTTTCACATAACATGGGTTTCCTCTTAAACCAATATATAACATTTACAAAGATATAAAACATGAAATTGTTACTACTGTGACCGTGAGGCTCATGACACCCTGCTGTCTTTCACATAGCATGGGTTTCCTCTTAAACCAATGTATAAACATTTACAAAGATATAAAACATGAAATTGTTACTTCTGTGACTGTGGTGCTCAAGACACCCTGCTGTCTTTAACATAACATGGAACCCCTCTTAAACGTACATCTACAACATAATATATAAACATTTACAAAGATATAAAACATGAAATTGTTACTACTGTGACTATGGTGCTAATGACACCCTGTTGTCTTTCACATAACATGGGTTTCCTCTTAAACCAATATATAAACATTTACAAAGATAAAAAACATGAAATTGTTTCTACTGATGACACCCTGTTGTCTTTCACATGACTTGGGGTCTTTCTTAAACCTACGTCTACAATATAAGATATACTATATAAACATTTACCAAGATCTAAAACGTCAAATTGTGATTGTGGTGCTCATGACACCCTGTTGTCTTTCCCATAACCTGCAATCCCGCTTAAACCTACGTCTACAACATAATATTACAACGATATAAAACGTATAATTGTGACTGTGGTGCTCATTACACCCTGTTGTCTTTCAAACAACTTTGGCCCCTCTTCAACATACATCTACAACATAAAATATAAACAAAAATCAATGTTTAAAACTTCCAAGCTTTCACTGAAACAATCAATGCAGGCTTGTCTGGGTTATGGGTCACTTTTTATACATCTACAACAAAATTCAAGATACACAGGTTTCAATGTATAAAATGTTAAATCTTGTACTATGACACGTAAAAGCACTCTTGTCTTTTACGTAACCTTGGTGCCTCTTCAACATACATCTACAATAAAACTTATAAAATACATTATAAATAGAAAACGTTTAAACATACAACTATCAGTGTGGTGGCACCCTGTTATATTTCAAGTACCTCATACATCCTATAACAGAAATCAGCCAATAAAGCTCAGCTTAAAAAATAGGAAGCTAGGTTTGTACAGTGGTATAGCTGATACAATACATCAGAGTGTGTCTTTGGATGTGACACGCGAGATAATATTATCTGTCATAACCCCCTGCAATCACCCTTTTTCCAGAGAGATTTCGAATTGTTCTTAGAAACATGTCGCGTGCCGTCGCGTGTCGTGTCATATCGTGTAGCGTGTAAACATATTGAACGGCTTCATACCGGCTTCATACCAAGGCACACATTATTTTTCTTCAGTTTTGCTCAAACACGTAGATTGTGGGTACTCGTTTCTTACGTTCTCGATGATAGTAGATGTAGATGCAGCATAGGCAATCATGATAAACAGTCTATAAACTCTGAAACAACGGTTTTGAAAAATATGTAAAACATAGTACAGGTGCAATATAGGAAATCATACCTTAAACAGTTTAAGAAAAACTGACAATTTAGGAGTGAAAGACATAAAACAGATATATTACACCAAAGTAATGGAACAGGTAGGCTTGAACAAACTGCAGACCCAGATCAGACTGCTCCTGAAGGACTTCATGCTGCGTCGTGAAACAAATTTGTTAAAATTTTAGATCTGCGAATGTTTAGGATTTTTACGGAACACTGCCATGAAGGCTGTCATATAAATCATTAATATGCATTTTACAACATTCATCAAGTGAGGTGGACACAATAGCCAATCAATTTGAAATGCACATAGCAGTATTTTGTTCTGACTTTTACGGCCCTTTCAAGATAATTTCACTTACATCGAGTCAATCGTTAATCAGGTGGGGAAAAACTGGAGTACATCTACCCGGAGAAAAAACACTCGAGCTTCCTTTGCAGAACTTGGTGTCTCACATGTGACCTATGCCAGGCTCGTACCACAGCCGTAAGAGACCTAATGATAAAGAGTCAGCACTCTTATTCACTAGGCCACGAAGGTATATGTCGATAAACAAATACAATAAAGAACCAACATACACCATCGGTATCTTTATGGTAGTAGTTTCTAATAAACACATTGATTATAGCTTCTTTATCTTTATCCTGAGTCACGGGATTTGGCTGTGGTCACTGTGGTATGTTTCAAATCGAATTTACAGTCGCATTGTGTTTCAACAGGATCATCTACTGCAGTGCATAGAAACTCCAGTCATCCGACCTTCTCTTTCAGCATAAATCCACACTGAAAACAAAAACATAATGCAAACATGCCCATTCACACATATTGAAAATTTAATTACCAAAAACTGGAATTTTTCAGATAACAATTCCTGATTGTTTCGTATTTCTACTCAAAACATTGATGAGTACTTTTTACAACCGCCTCGGCTAGCTAGGCGGTTCTAATGGGTACCCATAACCTATGTTTTTAAACAAGGACTCCGCAAGCCAAGCATTATATGCCCATGGTAACCACTCGGCTGTGGCACATACAGCTATACTGACAAATAGTAGGTGGTTAGCCAAAAAAGAACATTTCATGGATTAACAGCTGGAAATTATTTTGCTAATAACCTCTAAACAAAATGCACTGTTTCATAAACTCTGTTCTTACTGTAAATCACATTTCAACTTGATGAGATGTAAACTATAGGAGGAATTAGCTGCTGCAAGTGTCTGGGGGAATAACTCTGCTAATACTTGGCGGATTGTAACCTCAATATAGTATGCGCCCATCAACATGATGGTCTAAGTTTTTACAATGTTTCAGCTTGATCTAAGGTAAACTATAGAAGAGTTAGCTTATGAAATTTTCAAAGGGCCGTTACTGCCTATATTTGATAGAATGTAACCTCGAAACAATATGTGTGACTATTATTCAAGCAGGTTCGGCTTGATCAGATGCAAATTGCAGGAGAAGTTTACAGAAGCTTTCAAAGGCGCATACCTCTGTTAATATTTGGTGAACTGCGTACTTGAAAAAAATGCACTGCATCGAATGTTAACCCTTTTCCCCAACTCGTTAAGTAAATAAAATAATACATGAACACTCATGTAAGATCCTAATTTATTAAACTCGTTGAGGAAAAGGCAAACATTTTCGGTGAAGCCGCGCATTTTATTCATTTTGCTCAACTCGTTTAATAAATTCTTATATTGTATTGACCCATATTAACCAATATCCCGCTGAATACAAAAATCCACGACCTTTGCAAAACAGTGTAGATTCAGATTAGTTTGCTTCTGATCATGATCTACACAATCTGTCACGTTATGTAATCAAAGAATACGTTTTATTATTACCGAGAAAATATCCCATATACTTTGCACAGAACTAACCGGTCAATATTTTTCCAAATTGCCCGTAGTCAAGTTAATATTACCCGTAGATAAGCAGTTTCTTTCACAATAGAACTACTTTCAAATCTATGCATTTCAAGTTGAAAAAAACGGCAGCCATCTTGTCGTGTGAAAGAACGTAAAATAAAACGGATATAGGTTGTGACAAAGTACAAAAAAAAGAATTTATGCTGTCAAAGATGACCTACATGTACCTGCAACCTGTTAAGATTTTCAAAACTTTCTTCTAAGAAATTAGGAGTATTTTGAAAGAAAAATAGCCGACGTTTCTGAAAAATGGCGCCCTGCGCGTTGGGGAAGTTTTGGGCATATATAAAAAAAATATTGTGAAATATTCGGCACTCGTTCATATGGCGAAGACACACTCACAAGCTCGTGCGTCCTTCGCTATATGAACTCGTGCCGAATATTTCACAATATAAAGTCAATTACCAACCGGGCAAACGACGTTTACACAATTTGGTATCAATGTCGATGTAATGCCATTCCGTTGTAAATATCAGTGCAAATATTCTTGTCCTTTAATGCGATTCTTGAGTTACAAGTAAACTTGTACCATTTGTTGTGCAACAGTTCAAACCATGCCATGCCATGCCACTACCCATAAAAGTAAACCATCAACATGCAGTGAAGTGCTTTAATTGTTAAAATAAAATACCACAAAGGAAAATTGAGCGCAATTTTTCAAAATAAGCTTTTAAAGCAGGGAGCGCATTTTTCAAAATAGTTTTTGTTAATTTTAGGTGGTCTTAATACCGGAATGTTACTTATACTACAGGACTATATAACATGCTCATAAAATCATTTTGAAATCATGAAAGAAATATAATCACGTAAAAGTAAGACTGATAAATAACCGCCCCGTACCAACCCCTCGAGAAGACCGGACAGCACTAGTCTAGACCAGACCAAACTAAATCTGGGCAAACCAGATAACACAACACAATACCAGACAAGTCCAGACAGGACCAGACAGCACAACACCAGAAAACCGACATATTGTATTTTTATATCGAATAGGTAAACAACATAATCCGTGTGGGGCTAAATCAATGTAAGATTAGCATCTATATCTCAATGCATGCAAATAAATTATAACATATATACTACAAAGGTGTCTTAAATATACATATTTCTAAGATATGAAATAAATCAAATTAAAAAAAAAGTTAAATAAATTGACCAAACCACATCAAACGCCCGACCACACTAAACAAGAACCGACGATACGTAACTCGGCCAGACCAGACCACACAAGACCACATCCAACAAACAAACAAGATCAATCCAACCAGACCAGAATACATCCAAAGAACACGACAAAACCGACCCGGCGACAGACCAGATCAAACCTCACTCAACACAGACAAGGAAGAAAAAACACTCAACATAGACCAGAAAGAACCACACCCAACACAGACCAGAACAAACCAAACTCAACACAGACCAGAACGAACCACGCTCAACACAGCAGAAACAACCACAATGAACACAGACCAGAACCAAACACACTCAACACAAACCAAACAAACCACACACAACACAGACCATACCATACCAATCTCAATACTGACTATATGAAACCTCTCTCACAACAAAACGAACCACATTCAACACACAACAAACAAACCACACACACAACACAGACCAGAAAAAAATCATTCTCAACACAGACTAGACCAAACTGCTCACAACACAGACTGAACCACACGCATCACAGACCAGAACTAACCACACTTAAGATAGACTTAACCGTACTGCTCTCAACACAGGCCGAACCTCACTCAGCACAGACCAGAACAAACAACACTCAACACAGACAAGAACAAACCATACTCAACACAGACTACATAAAACCATTCTCTACACAGACCGAACAACAAACAACACAGACCTGAATAAACCGCACTCAAAATAAACCAGACCAAACAACACTCAACACATACAGGAACAAACCACACTCAAAACGGACCAGCAAAAATTCACACTCAACACAGACCAGAACAAACCACACCTAACACAGACAAGAACAAACCACACTCAAAACAGACCAGAACAAACCACACAACTACACCATAGACAAGCCGTTCAGAACAAACGACACTTAACACAGACCAAAACAAAGTACACTCAACACATACCAGAACAAACGACACACAAAACAGACCAATATCAAACACACTCAACACAGACTAGAAAAAAACACCCAACATAGACCTGAACAAACCACACTCAGCACAGATTAAACCAACCCGCTTTCAACACAGACCAAACCACACCAAACACAGACAAGAACAAATCACTCTGGACACAACTCAGAACAAAACACACTCAAAACAGACCACAACGACACACACGTTACAGACCAGAACAGACCACACCCATCACAGACCAGAACAAACCACACTCAGCACTTACTAGACCAAACCAATCTCAACACAAGTCGAACCACACACAACAGAGCAGAACAAACCACACTCAACACCGACAAAAACAACCGCACCCATCACAGAGTAGAATAAAACAAACCAAACATAGACCAGAACAAACCATACTCAACACAGACCGGAACGAACCGCACCCATCACAGACCAGAATGAACTACATTCAACACTAAAGACAACCCAGAATAAACCACACTCAACACAGACCAGAACAAACCACGCTCAACACATACCAGAACAAACATCGCTCAACACAAACCAGAACAAACAACACCCAACGTAGACCATAACAAACAACACGCAACACAGACCAGAACAAACCACACTTAATACAAACCAGAACGAACCACACTCCATATACCATTGCACAAAACACACTCAACACAGACCATAATAAACCACGCTCAACACAGACCAGGAAAAACCACACTCAACACAGACCAGAACAAATCGTACCCAATACAGACCAGAACAAATTCTCATCACAGACCAGAACAAAGCACTCTCAACACAAACCAGAACAAGCAACACCAGAAACAGGCCTGAACAAACCAGACACAACACTCAACATATACCAGAACAATCCACACTCAATACAGACCAGAACAAACCACACTTAACACAGACCAAAACAAACCACACCCATCACAGACCAGAACAAACCACACACAACACAAATTAGACCAAACCACTTAACACATACCAGACCACACACAAGACAGACTAGACCACACCACAACACACCACACCGTGACACAGGTTGTACAGGGTTACATTTTCCTGTTGCAGGGGTGACCTGACCTGAGAAGACGAGGCAAATACCAGACATACTAAACCAGGTAACAAACGCTAAGACATGCAATGTAGATCCTGATCAAACTGACTGATTTCGTGCCATCCACACCACACAATAATAGAGCTGCCTTTAGGTATATAGGTTATATATTCTTGAAGTGTCATAACTTTCGACTTATGTAAAACTTAAGATCACTGAAGGGCTGAAAGCCCCAAGTGACGCCAACATTCTGTTAAATAGCCAAAACAAACAGGAGTCTGAGCACATGGAAAGTGGTGCAACCAATAAAGTTTGAATTCAACCTGCTCACCGCAACGACTATATACTGATACAGTAAATATTAAACCGCCGCATCAACATCTAACATTAACAAGTAAACTATGAAAAATAAACCCTGGTGACAAAGAATGTGTATGCAACGTCGTATCAACATCGATGTAACGTCATGACGACGTCGCAACGTTGCATCGACGCTAATGCGACGTTGCTTAAACGTCAAGAGTCCGCTAGGAAGATAGATCAGTGAAGACACAAATTATAATTATGGTATATCTAAATACTCATTGGTTTGTACAAACATTCGGAAAAGCGGATATACATATAGTGAAGTCGGATTATGGAATGAAACCGAAGGAAAGTTTGTCACAAAATGTTGTCATTAATATGGACGGATGTACCAACAAAGCGAATTACTATGCTCAACATTATGAAGAAGACTGTTCTGTTGTCAAATGAGATCTTCAGATAATAATAAAAAAAAACAGTTCCTTAATCATAAAAAGTTTTTCTTTATAGTGTACTATGCCCAAGGCCAAGAGCTTCACTTTAAGGGTAAGTGGTTGCATGCACGATGAGTGAAGAGTGGTTTGAGCACTAGGTTTTGGGCCTAGCTAATAATCAGTTGTTTAGACTTCATCTAACCAGGTCACTATCTGAAGGCCATAAAAAGTTAGCGTATCCATTTAAGCGCAGGAATCAACTTTCTTCTATTCAACCAATAATAAGTATAAGCAATATGTCTGGGAGTGTTCGACGCATGTATCCCAGCAGGCACACGTCGCGAGGGCAACGTCAAATCAACGTACTGGCTGGGGGTTGCATCGACGTTGATGTGACGTTGCATAAACGTCATGACGTTGCACCAACGTTGATGTGACGTCACAATTACGTCATGTGACCGATGGGTGAGCTGCATGTAGCTGGTTAGTCCATGCATTCATATTAAATACAACAAATTATGTACACAAATTGCAAGGCCTAACTTAAGTCTATAAAAATACCTTTTAAAGAAAGTCAGTTTGCATGAACACCATTCCGTATTTTCTCTAGCTTTCGCAGCTTTGAACCTGTAAATGAAAATTAACACTTAAGACAAATGCTACTAATTCGCCATTTTTGTATGATCATCAAAAATGAAAGTCATGCAAGAGCCGACATTTTACAGTTCATGGATAAGAAAATGGTTGAAATTTGTGGAACAGATGAGCAGAGATATCACAATTTTGTATCTAACAAATGCCATTTTTCCCGAAAAATTGACAATGTATTTGTACAGGCGTGTTTTCGTTATGGTTGTTGCGGGGTCTACACCTTTGCGTGAGTTAATTTCAATATACATGTAGGTCTGGTTGCTTTAACACGACTTCTGCTCTAGCTTCAAACAGCTATGTTCATTGGATCCATATGAGCTTGATTTAAAATACCAATCAGACGCTAAATTTGCCTAACGCTATCAAATTATCAAAGCTACGCTCCATCAGCACTCTCAGTGCTTTGATTTTGTAATGAAGGCAGGAAAGTTAGAGCGTTATTATATCCTGTTTCAAAATCTCCCCGGCTGCGAACGTGTATTTCGCATTCCCTATTTGTGGGTCATAAGCATCGAACGGTAGATTTTGTTTGTTTGATTTGAGGTTTAACGGCCCCGTCAACACTGTATATGTCATTTTGGAGACGTCGCTTCCAATTTTGTGGGACTTTTACCCGACATTAAGATGAAATGACATCTCAAGCCATGACGCCCAATGAAACCATTACGGTTTAAAAGCGTGGACGGTCAGACTCTCACCACTTTGCCTGGGCAAGCTTAGATCCTCTAAGCGGTTTACCAGTACTCGTGTGCGTTCGGATGGATGGATGGATTTTTTGTTTAAAGACGCTCCACCCTAATAGGGCATATAGCGTCTAAAAATAATAAGGTATTAAATATAAAATTGTTATGGAAGTTTAAAAGTTAAAATATTAATTATCACAGTTTGTTAAAAAAAAAAGGCCGATTTCTTTAAGAAAATTGATTAATTTATAAGATGGTATGTCGTTAAAAAGCTCTGTCATTGTTGAAACATTAAAATATTTTGTGTGTATATGATAAAATTCTATACATGAAATGAGAAAGTGTTTAACTTTGAACGGTTCGTTACAAGATATGCAGAAAGGTGCTTGTTCGGTTTTTAATATAAAGGAATGAGTGAGTCGTGTGTGTCCAATTCGGCATCTTGTGATTTTCGTCTGATCTTTCCTACTATAATTCGAAAAAGAGCATTTGCTATGAAAATTTGGTTGTATTTTATTTAATTTATTATTGGTTTCTTTTTCCCTAATAGATTGACATTTGTTCTTTATATATTTATTTATGTTGGATTTAAAATCTGAATGCGGAATTTTTAAATTAGTTATATCTAACGACAATGCCGATTTGGCCTCTAAATCGGCTAACTCATTTCCACGGATATTTACGTGACTGGGAAGCCAGCAGAATGTGATCTCCTTTAAGACGGAAAGATAATGATATTTTCTTAAAATTTGTTGAATCAAGGGGTTTCTGTGATGTTGATCTTTAAGAGATTTCAATACAGAAAGAGAATCTGAATGAATGATAAAATTTCTTTCAGATTGATCCCGAATGTGATAGAGTGCAATATCAATTGCTTTCGCTTCAGCGGTAAAAAATAGAGCTATTATCGGGTAATCTAATACTGTCAGTGAAATTCGAACTAATGACAGAACAAGCAACTTTCTCATCTTGTTTCGAACCGTCAGTGTAAATGGATATATGATGATTAAAATTAGATTTGAAGTCTAAAAATTCGTTCTTAAAAATATGTGATTCTACTTCGGATTTCTTATTTTTGTGTAAGCCTAAAATTATCTTTGGAGAGTTTAACGCCCATGGTTGTTTAGATGGTAATGTAAAAGACTGAACATTTTTATATTAACATTGGCCTCTTCGAGTAACGGTTTAATTCTTAGGCCAAGAGGTTTTATCGCTGATGGTTTGTTGTTATAAAATCTTTCATAATTAGGGTTGAAAACAGAGTCATATGCTGAATTACATGGATTTGCGGCTAATTTATTAACATATTGAAGAGATAATTTCTCTCTTCAAACGTAAAGTGATGGTTCATTTGATTCAGCATAAAGACTTTCAACAGGTGACGTGCGAAAGGCACCTAGTGCTAGACGTAAACCTTGATGATGTATAGTATCCAAAGATTTTAAGTAAGATTTCCTAGCAGATCCATAGACTATGGAGCCATAGTCCAATTTTGAACGAATTAAAGATCTATAAAGATTTAAAAGAACAATGCGATCTCCTACCCAGTCGGAACTGGACAGGACTTTAGACTTTAAGAATATCAAGAGCTTTTAAACATTTAGCTTTCAAAGCTTTGATATGGGGAATAAAATACAATTTAGATATCGAATAAAAGACCCAAAAACTTCGCCTCAGTGACGACTGCAATTGGACTGCCGCATATAGTAAGAACGGGATCTAAATGCAACTTTCGAATTTGGCAGAGATGAACACACTGAGTTTTTGGTTTTGAAAATTTAAATCCATTTTCTGTTGCCCAAGTTTCTATATTATTTAAACATCTTTGGAGTTTAAATTCAATGGTTTCCATATTTTTGGAACGATAAAAAATTCCAAAATCGTCAACAAAAAGCGAACAATCTGGGTCCTTTACACATTTAACAATATTATTTATTTTAATACTGAATAAGGTCAGTGATAAAATACTACCTTGCGGTACACCTTGTTCTTGGTCATATATGTCTGATAATGTATTTCCCATGCGAACATTCAATGTTCGATTGGATAGGAAATTTTGAACAAAAAGTGGTAATCGGCCTTTAAGGCCCAAGGTGTGTAAATCTTTCATGATGCCATTCTTCCAAGTGTTATCGTAAGCTTTTTCAAGATCAAAAAATACAGCTACGACATGTTCTTTTTTATAAATGATTCTAAGCGAATCAAATGATCGTTAGTAGAGCTGTTTTTTCTGAATCCAGCTTGAAATTTAGTGATAAGCTGGTTTGATTCTAAGAACCAAACCAGCCTATCATTAATCATTCTCTCCGATGTTTTACATAAGCAACTTGTCAAAGCAATAGGCATGTAATTAGTGGCTTCAGTATGATCTTTATTAGGTTTCGGAATAGGAATACTGGTAGCTTTTCTCCAGGTTTCAGGGAACTTTCCAGTGATCCAAATATCATTCAAAATATTTAATATTGTTTCCAGTGCCTTGTTGGGTAAATGTTTTAAAATTTTACAGTGTATGTCGTCAGGACCAACTGCAGTATCATGAGATTTATGGAGAGCATCTAATAATTCTTTTGTAGTGAAAGGTAAATTATAGTTTTCGTGATTTAATGAGGAAAATTTTAAATTCTTTTTCTCTTGTTCTTGTTTAATATTTTGGAAGCTTTCTGAATAATTTGGGCTAGAGGAGTTTTTCTGAAAATTTTCCCCCAAGGCATTTGAAATGTCTTTAGCCGTTGAACATATATTTCCGTTCGATTTGATATGGACATGTTTATTTGATTTGTTTTTGCCACTAATTTTTCTAATCATGTCCCATATTTTCTTCGTTGGTGTTCTGGTATTCAGTTTGGAGGCGTATTGCTGCCAAGATGCTTTTTTGGCCGATTTTATTGTTTTGCGAGCTTTAGCTCGCATGTGTTTGGCATGGATAAGATTTTCTTTTGTTGGTTGTTTATTAAATTTTCGTAATGCAGATTTACTTTATTGATTGAAGTTTTAACTTCATCATTAAACCAAGGTCTGTTTCTTTTTGAAAATGTCAAGGATTTAGGAATACATTTTTCAGCAATATCAATCAATTGATCAGTAAAATCTGGTATATCATTTGCAGTTTTAAAAATTTCAGGTTCGAGTTTTTCATTACATAATTGGTTAAAATTTTCCCAATTTGCTTTACTCAAATTCCATCTGGGGTGACGATCCTCATGGGTCGATTCAATTTCTTCAATTACTATCGGAAAATGATCATTCCCATAGAGATCGTCCACAACAGACCAATCAAAATTTAGATAAATATTTGGAGAGCAAATTGAAAGATCTAAAGCAAAATAATTTCTTGTGGGAGAATGAAGGTATGTTGGTTGTTTATCATTAAATAAACATAAATCATTTTAGCAATAAAATTTTCTATGATTTCTCCTTTGTCATTTGTATCCGAGCAACCCCATAATTTGCTGTGACTATTAAAGTAGAAGTAAAACAAAGATCAGGAATTGATACAATTAACTTACTCCACCCATAAAAGACACCAAAGGGAAAGAAATACAAACATTAAGCGACCAGACCATAATGGAAACCTAAACAAAAGAAGGCCATAAGGACAGTTACTTTCCCACAAAATGGCCATATGGCCATCCAAAATTAAAAGACACAAGTGATACACACACTAAGTAACAAACAACAACATAAATAAATCGCCACAGAAGATCCGCCTTGGAAAGGTCAGTGGAAGATTTCCACTGGGGGGCTTAAATCGATTTTACGTGGCCACAATCCTCGCCCTTACTTCCGTCGCGATTTAGACAAATAATTTGTTCAGTCCGCATGAAGGCCTCCTAACTCATCAGTGCAACATCTCCGTGAACACAAAAATCAAAGAACCACAGAGGTGAGACAACGGTGAGGACTCGACAGCAAGAAACCACTGAAATGCTGGAGCAAAAGAAAACCAACAGTTAGACTCCGATGGGCCCAACCAGAGACAGAGCATCAGGTACATAAAGTCTCCTAATAATATATAAGGACTAGGTAATTGATTAGTTAGATTTTCTAATTCTTGTTAAAAAAATTGTAGTATGGTGGAAGGTAGACAGAACAAATCGATTTAGATAAAGTGACGTTTACAGCAACAGCTTGTAAATTACATTGTTTACATCTATTTTCCTATGAGGAACGTCAGATTTTACCAGGATTGATGTACCTCCTGATGCCTTCTGATTATCCCTTGTGATATGATTGTACATACTGTAACCTTTTAAATTAATATTATCTGAAGTTTTCAAAAAAAAAAAAGTTTCTTGGAGACAAATGACATTAGGAGAAAAAAATGTAGTTAAAATTAAAAGTTCGTTTAAATTGGCTTTCAGTCCTCGACAATTCCATTGAATTATTGACTTCTTATCCATGATTGAATGGAGAGAAGATTAAAACAAGGACTTTAATCCTTTATCTTTTATTATTCTTTGAGAACGTGGAGGGATCAACGTCCAACTCTATGTCCTCAAGGGCACCGTGCTGATTAGCCAGTTTTACTGGATCAGCAGACGCCCCTTTACTGTTTGGGTTTGATCCTTTATGTTTTTCTTTGCCATTTTTTTTCTATTTGATCCGCTGTCCCTGACGTGGATCGTGAGTGAGATCTGCTAGAATGTTTGGTGTTCGGCTGTGAACTGGTCTGTGAAGTTGGTCTAGTTTCTGATCTTGAATGGTGAGTAGATGTAGGTTGTGACGATGTAGTAGGTTGTGACGATGTTTTTGGTTTAACGGTAGAAGTAATTACTTTTGAATGTGGTTTACTTTCGAAATCTTTTTCGTTAAATTGTGTGGAGGTTTCTTTGGTTTCAGGTTTGCTGGTTAGGGATTGGACAACTTTGGCGAATGTGTTTTCTGGTTTATTTTGTTGGATTTTCTTTGCTTCTAAACTAGAATTTGTTTTTCTACAAAAACACAGATGTCTCCCCCGTTTTTGACTGCTAAGTATAACCTTGACATTGGAGGTATTGAGCTGGGTCTTGTGTGCAACACATCATCTAATGAAGATGAACATTTCTGCATAGTAACTTTAAAAATGTTCATAGAAAAATAAAAAAGTTATTGGCCGTAAACAAAAAAAGCACTTTTTTACCTTTGACCTCTAAGTATGGCCTTGACCTTTGCGGTACAACACATCGTCTCATGATGGTTAACATTTCTGCCAAGTAATTTCATAATCCATCAAAGAATAAGGAAGTTATTGACTGTCCTTTTTTTTTTACCTTTGACCTCTAGGTATGACCTTGACATTGGAGGTATGGACCTTGGTCTTGCACATGACTCATGGTCCAACTTTCAAGCCTCTAGCTCCAACAGTTTTTGAGATATCTTGCTGACAAGATTTTATTAAAAAAAATTCAAAGGGCAATAACTCTTGAAAGGGGCATAATCCGGATGAGAAAAAAATACGTGTCAGCTTATTTTCCATTTGGAATGCATTTATGAAATTTCAAAACCATAGCATACACAGTTCTAAAGTTATGCTATGCATCACTTTTAGGATTCATTACAATGGGCACAAATTACCAAAATGACAAAGGGCCATAACTTGCAAAGTATTTTTCGGAATTTTGTCAAAAGTTAATCAGTTCATATACTCATCACCACCAATATACTCAACAACTTTCAAGGCTCTAGCTCCAATAGTGTTTGAGATATTTTGCTGACAAGATTTTATTAAACAAATTTCAAAGGGCAATACCTCTTGAAAGGGGCATAATCCGGATGAGAAATAAAATACGCGTCAGCTAATTTTTCATGAGGAACCCATATATGAAATTTCAAAACCCTAGCATACACGGTTCTAAAGTTATGCTATGCATCACTTTTAGCATACATTACAATGGGCACAAATTACCAAAATGACAAAGGGCCATAACTCACAAAGTATTTTTTGGAATTTTGTCAAAAGTTAATCAGTTCATCTACTCATCACCACCAATCTATTCGCCAACTTTCAAGCCTCTAGCTCCAATAGTTTTTGAGATATCTTGCTGACAAGATTTTATTAAAAAAAAATTCAAAGGGCAATAACTCTTGAAAGGGGCATAATCCTGACGAGAAAAAAAATACGCGTCAGCTTATTTTCCATCAGAAATGCATATATGAAATTTCAAAATCATAGCATACACCGTTCTAAAGTTATGCTATGCAACACTTTTAGCATACATTACAATGGGCGCAAATTACCAAAATGACAAAGGGCCATAACTCACAAAGTATTTTTCGGAATTTTGTCATAAGTTAATCAGTTCATCTACTCATCACCAACAATCTATTCACAAACTTTCAAGGCTCTAGCTCCAATAGTTTTTGAGATATCTTGCTGACAAGATTTTATTAATAAAAATTTCAAAGGGCAATAACTCTTGAAAGGGGCATATTCCGGACGAGAAAAAAATATGCGTCAGCTAATTTTCCAAGAGGAATCCATATATGAAATTTCAAAACCCTAGCATACATGGTTCTAAAGTTATGCCATGCATCACTTTTAGCATACATTACAATGGGCACAAATTACCAAAATGACAAAGGGTCATAATTAAGTATTTTTCGGAATTTTGTCAAAAGTTAATCAGTTCATCTACTCATCACCATCAATATAATCACCAATTTTCAAGGCTCTAGCTCCAATAGTTTTTGAGATATCTTGCTGACAAGATTTTATTAAAAAAAAAATTCAAAGGGCAATAACTCTTGACGGGGGCATAATCCGGACGAGAAAAAAAATATGCGTCAGCTAATTTTCCATGAGGAATCCATATATGAAAATTCAAAACCCTAGCATACACGGTTCTTTAGTTATGGTATGCATCAAAAGCGTAATGGAGGGACGAACGGCGAAAGAACCAGAACCAATATGCCCCTCAAACTTTTTCAAAGTTGGGGGCATAAAAAGAAAGTTATTGACAGAACACAAAAAAGGCCCTTTTTTACCTTTAACCTCTATGTATAACCTTGACCTTTCAGGTATTAAACTGGGTCATGCGTGCAACACATCATCTCATGGTGGTTAACATTTCTGCCTAGCAATTTCAAAATCCATCTAAAAATAAGAAAGTTATTGACCAAACACGAAAAAAGGCCCCTTTTTTACATTTGACCTCTATGTATGACCTTGACATTTTAGGTACCAAACTGAATCATGCATGCAACACATCGTCCCATGATAGTTAACATGTTTGCCAAGTAACTTCAAATTCTATTTAAAAATATGCAAGTTATTGACAAAACCCGAAAAAAGGCCCCTTTTTTACCTTTGACCTCTAAGTATGACCTTGACCTTTGAGGTACCAACCTGGGTCATGCGCGCAACACATCACCTTATATTGGTTCACATTTCTGCCATGTGATTTCAAAATCCATCTCAAAATAAGAAAGTTATTGACCAAATACGAAAAAAAGGCCCACTTTTTTACCTTTGACCTCTAAGTATGACCTTGACCTTTAAGGTACCGACCTGCCTCATGTGCACCACACATCGTCTCATGATTGTTAATAATTATGCCAAGTAATTTTAAAATCCATCTCAAAATTAGAAAGTTATTGACCAAATACGAAAAAAAGGCCCCTTTTTTGACCTTTGACCTCTAAGTATGACCTTGACCTTTGAGGAACAGACCTGCCTCATGCGCACCACACATCGTCTTATGGTTGTTAATAATTATGCCAAGTAATTTTAAAATCCATCTCAAAATAAGAAAGTTATTGACCAAATACGAAAAAAAGGCCCCTTTTTTGACCTTTGACCTCTCCTCTAAGTATGACCTTGACCTTTGAGGTACCGACCTGCCTCATGCATACAACACATCGTCTTATGGTTGTTAATAATTATGCCAAGTAATTTTAAAATCCATCTCAAAATAAGAAAGTTATTGACCAAATACGAAAAAAAGGCCCCTTTTTTGACCTTTGACCTCTAAGTATGACCTTGACCTTTGAGGTACCGACCTGCCTCATGCGCACCACACATCGTCTTATGGTTGTTAATATTTCTGCCGAGTAATTTTAAAATCCATCAAAAAATAAGAAAGTTATTGACCGGACACGATTTGCCCATACATATATACATACCAACAAACTTCAAAGGGAGATAATTCAAAAAGTATAAATGCGAGAGTTATGGTTCTTGCGCACTGCACGTCGTCTAATGCTGATTAATATTTATACGAAGTTTCGTGACGATAGCTCTAACGGTTTTCAAGTTACAGAGCGGACACGAAAGTGTGACAGACGGACAGACGGACAGACAGACAGACGGACAGACGGACAGACGGACAGACGGACAGACAGACGCCCGGGGGAAAAACAATATGTCTCTCCGAAAAAAAATTTTTCGGGGGAGACATAATAAGTTATGTTTTGTGTTACTTTGATTGTCATAATTTCTTTTTCCGTTTTCCAAACTTCACAGACATTTGATTTGGAGACATGATTTTTTTCCGCAGTTCATGCACTTTGGAGGGTTCTTGCAGTTGATAGTGTGATGATCAGTGCCACCGCATTTCTCACAAACCGATCCGTCAGGGACAGTGCAATCGTTTCATAACCTCTGACAATTAAAACATCGCAGAGGATTGGGCACGTAGATGTCAACCGGTATTATCCAGATTCCTGTTGAAAATCTTTAGTGATTTCGGCAAGGAAGTGGGGTTAAATGTCAGAAGAAGTGTGTTCGTGTCGATGAGATTTCCGTCTTTTTTTTATTTTAAAGCGTTTACAGGCCGTTACGCCTTGATCTTTTAGATACTCAACGATGCTGGCTTCAGATTCCTGTTTTAACATTCTGTCACGGATAATGCCCTTGCAAGAATTTAAAGTTTTATGTTCCGTGACAGAAACGTTCATGTTGAAAAATTTGTTGACTTTTAAGAGGTTTTCGGTTTGAGATTTTCTGTTCGTTTCTATTGAAAGTGTTCCGTTTTTTAATTTTTTGACATTTTTGGAGTACCAATTAACGATTCAATCTGTTTTTCAATAATAAACGGTGAAAGAGTCGCAACGGCCTTTTCTTCCTTGCTCGAAATCACCAAAAATCTAGCAAAGGTTTCATTAGCTTTGAAATTGAAGGTAGCCGGTTCCGGGTCTTATGGGCTGCATGATGCTTCCACGCAGAGCTGAATCCGGCCCGCACACTAGTACTGGTAAACCGCTAAGAGGATCTAAGCCTGTCCAGGAACCGCGGTGCGAGACGGACCGTCCATTCTAATAAACCCTATTGGTTTCATTGGGCGACAGGGCTTGAGATGTCATTTCATCTCAATGTCGGGTAAAAGTCCCACAAAATTGGAAGCAACGTCTCCAAAATGACCTTTACAGTGTTGACGGGGACGTTAAACCTCAAATCAAACAAAAACAAACATCAGATAGGTCTAAAAATGCTCTTTTTCTAGTGTTGGATCCCATGGTGATAATTTATGATTCGATAGCTATGCGCCCCACCCTCCTTGGAGCCCTACAAGGGGACGTTCAATGGAAAGGGATCTCCTATTTCCAACGCCAAGGCTACATTGCTATTATACTTGATGACAGGACCAGAGTCCTTCCGCTCCACTTCTGTTTTATGACTCCCAACTATGCATCCAGATTTCAATGAAAAAATTGAGGAACAGTTGGGACCCATCCCCACCCGTATTCTCTCCCTCAGAGAAGTTTCTGCTGAATTTCCCCAGTACAAGCCCACCGATTAATCCATCAGCCGCCGCCCATCAAACAACGCTCAAAGATAGAGGCATAAGACAAAATTACACACGGTTTGTACCATAAAGATATGTAAAAAAGAGAGAAGGAAGTAAAGAACAAGCTGTGCGATTCTAGAGCTTGGCACGACTGAGCCGATTGATTCAGGCCGGATCTAGCCCAAACCCCTCGTCTATCTGAAATATGGGCCAAAATGATGTGTTTAAAAGCTGGAGATCCCTGGGCTTTTCTTAATCATCAGGATCCCTTCTACCAGCATACGAGACGCCACTCACGGCAAACAAGTGGCTCCTGTTTCAACAAGGAATTTCATCCCCATTCACTACAGAAGGAAAGTGACCTGTATATTTAATTCCCTGCAGACAAGGGAGGCCGAAAACGTTTGCTTAAATAAAAGCTTGGCTCTGAAAACAGGAGATCCTTTGCTAAATATGAGATTCACGATTATGATGAAAAATTATTGAGGTGATAAGTTTCCGAGAGAATAAAGGATTTTGTAAACTAATAAACTAATATTGAATTAAGCTGTGTTAGATGATAACGTAAACTTCAGAACTCAGGGATAAGTATCCGATTTTGTTAACTTTGGAGTAACATGAAATAAATTTGGGGTAACATGAAATGACAAGTTACTGATCTAATGACGTACACAAAATGCATCTTTCATTGTTTGATGTGCAGAGTGATGGAGCATGAAAAAGTGACACATACACAGTACGAACACATATATTAGACACAGATGAGGTTGTCTTCTGTCCAGTGTGCGGCCCACCAGCACAGATGATACACGTATAAATGCAGCATGGTAGTAACATGAGATAGGAAGGGTTTAAAAGGATAGATCTCGCGTAATGAATTTTGTAAAAAAAAATTGTAAGATGCATTTGAACAATTCTATTCACAAGATAATATCGGTTGAACGGACGATTGTTCTGTATGTTGGAGACTTTTACCCAACTGCCACAGAAGCTGAAGGCAGCCACCTATTTCGAGGCACCGGGCGGTCTCGGCAAGGGGACTGTTTTCAGTGTGGTCTTATCACTCTGCCACACTCCCGAAGGCAGCCGCCTGCTTCGACATCCTAAGCGGTTTACCAGTACTCAAGTGCGGTCTGTTTGAGTTCTGTGTGAAAGCACCATGCAGCCCAGTCACTTTCTTCTAAATAGAAGTGGGGGCAATTCTAACCCCGATGGGCGGGGTCCGAACAAACATGCGTGCGTACGAATGTGAGTTTGTTTGATTTGGGGGTTTACACCGTCCCCGCCCATCGGGGCTTGAAGAAATATATATATATATATATGATGCTTCCACGAAGAGCTGAAAGCGACCGTCTGTACTGTACATGAGTACTGGTAAACCGCTTAGAGGACCTAAGCCTGCCCAGCATGACCTGTACAGTGTTGACGGGGACTTTAAACCTCAAACCAAACAAACAACATTCTAAAGGTCATATTGGAGACGTTGCTTGCACTTGTTTGGGACTGAGATGAAATGACATATCAAGCTCAATGAACCAATAGGGTTTTTATGCATGGACGGTCCCGACTCACATCAATTTTCCTGGAAAGGCGTAGAACCTCTAAGCGGTTGACCGGTAGTTTTAGCTCTGTGTGAAAGCATCTTGCAGCCCAATCTAATTCTTCAAGCCCCGATGGGAGGCGGCAGTGTGTGCGTGCTTGCGCGCGCGCACGTGTGTGTTTGAGAGAGAAAGAGAGAGACAGACAGACAGACAGACAGACAGACAGACAGAGAGAGAGAGAATGAGTTTGGTGTGAGATTTAACGTCCCCATCAACACTGTATAGGCCATTTTAGAGACGTTGCTTCCAATTGTGTGGAACTGTAACCCCTGCAGTCCAATGAAACCAATAGGGTGGCATGTAATATGCAAGAACGGTCCGACTCGCACCTCTTTTCCTGGGCAGGCTTAGGCTGTTTACAAGTACTCACGTGCGTACTGAGAGAGAGAGAGAGAGAGAGAGAGAGAGAGAGAGAGAGAGAGAGAGAGAGAGAGAGAGAGATTGGGGTATGTCAAAATTTCATTCACAATGATGCGTAGACACGATTGAAGGTCTAGATCTAAAACATGCTGCTTTGTGAATAATAAAGAGTGTTGGTTTTGTTTGTTTGTTTTATTTGAGGTTTAACGTCCCCGTCAACACTGTAAAGGTCATTTTGGAGACGTTGCTTCCAATTTTGTGGGACTTTTACCCGACATTGAGATGAAATGACATCTCAAACCCTGTCGCCCAATGAAACCAATAGGGTTTATTAGCATGGACGGTCCGCCTCGCACCGCGGTTCCTGGACAGGCTTAGATCCTCTAAGCGGTTTACCAGTATTAGTGTGCGGGCCGGATTCAGCTCTGCGTGGAAGCATCATGCAGCCCATATATTTCTTCAAGCCCCTATGGGCGGGAGCCTAAAGAGTGTTGGACTTGTGATGTTGCCTTGCATTTTGCTCCGGAAACGATTTTCAGTATGTTGACGCGCATCCGACTGAGCTACCGAGGCCGGCCGGACCGATAATATAAGAACGAGTGCTTCTTCTGGTTCGGGGGCTCGGTATATATGACACGACTTCTAGCTGCAAAACAACACCATACTGAGGTAATGGACTCAGTATATGAAGATGGATACATGTAGATAGATACCAGGGCACAGGATTACAATGCGTACTTAAATTTTAAGTACCTACTTAAACTAAGTATTTACTTAACTGTCGTATAAAGTGAACTTCAAAGAATTTCTTTCGTTTAAGTCGATTCTTAACCAAAGAAAATACTTAAATATTTAAGGTAAACCAGGGCCCAGGATTACAATGCGTACTTAAATTTTAAGTACCTACTTAAACTAAGTATTTACTTAACTGGCGTATAAAGTGAACTACAAAGAAATTCGTTCGTTTAAGTCGATACTTAACCAAAGAAAATACTTAAATATACTACTCAAAGTTTGATAGGGATCACTTTTTATATACCAAATTTTGCACTGAAAATTTAAAATTTCATGACAAAATTTGTACTCTGTGTATTGATAAATATCTGAAGCAGCAACTCATGTGCAATTCAGAACTCACGAAAGTGCACCCTTCTCACTCTTTGCAAATGAACTCATGCACCCCAGAATCTTGCGTAACACTGCATTCCAACAGAAAAATCAAACTTGTCAGTGTTCCTTTACTGAGGGTAAAACGGACTTCATTTGATTTGTGAAACTCTAAACTGCCTAGAGGACAGTTAAGAAACCGTCAGAGCCCCGAAGAAAGAAACCGTGGCGTCTGAATGTTGGAATCTGATGTCTCTCAACGTCGTGTTGCTGGGATTTTGAATGTGTCTCAGAGCGTGGTTTCCCTAATGTGGAGTCGGCATCTTACCCACGGAAATCCTTCAAACAGACACGGCGGGAGTCGAGAAAGGGCTACAACTCAACATCGGGATCGTTTTTTGTTGTTTCAGTCTCGACGACAACGGTTCCTGAAAGCTACGCGCTTGAATAACGAGTTTAGGAACGGAACTGGAGTACGAATTGCTACACAAATTGTTAGAAACAGACTCCACGAGTTCGGACTTAATGCCAGGAGGCCTGCTGTACGTGTTCCGTTTACGAGACAGCAATTTCAAAACCGGTTGGACTTTGCCAGAACTCACGTCAGGTGGACGATTCGTGACTGGACGCCAGTACTGTTTACTGATGAGTCCAGATTCTCTCTACAATTCACTGATAAACGTCATTTAGTGTGGCGAATGTCTAAAGAGCGATTCGATGACTTGAATGTGGCAGAGCATGATCGCTATGGAAAGGGATCAGCCATGGTTTGGGCTGGGATAAGCATGAACGGTAAAACTGACTTGGACGTCGTTGAAAACGGAACGTTAACGGCAGTGAGGTACTGTAATGAGATTCTTGATCAGTTTGTGAGACCATATGCCGGTGCTATCGGCCCGGACTTTATTCTGATAGACGATAATGCCCGTCCCCACCGTGTCCACTACACTGATGCCTATCTGGACCGTGAGACAATCGTTTGTATGGACTGGCCTGTTCGATCACCGGACTTAAATCCGATTGAGCATGAGTGGGACATGCTACAGCGTGCTGTTTCAGCCCGACCTGTGCCACCGAGGACTTTACAGGAGCTCAAAGATGCATTTGTTGCTGAATATAGGCTGATTCGACAAAGCCGGATACAGACTCTGGTTACGAGCATGCGCAGGCGATGTCGTGCTGTAATTTATACCCGTGGACGCCATACATGTGATTAGGCACGTTTGTCTAAACAAATTTGGAAATTTGTGAAAAATCAAGAGTCCAAATCCCTTCGTGTTACGGCAAATTTTGTGGGTGCCAAGACGGTTGTTGTTGTCACGCTTGAATGCAGTGCCATTTGACAAACTTAATCACTAGACTTTGTAAAGGATATGTTTTCTATCATTATGTATCAAATTTGGATTCAGCTGATTAAGTTATCCAAAAATTATTTTGCATTGAAAAAGTGATCCCTATCAAACTTTGAGTAGTATATTTAAGGCAACCCAGGTAGGTACCTTAACTTTTAAGATTTGACCTTGACACATGAATGTATATATCAATAACGGCAAACCTTAGGCCTTTTATTTGTTCGAGATCATCAGTGATGCTCGGTAGCTCAAACGGTAGAGTGTTTTCTTGATATGCGAGAGGTCCGAGGGTTCGAGTCCCGGTCCGCCCATTTTTTTTCCTCCCTGTGGGGCAAGTCTACTTGCCATATAGGCGCAGGGCTTTATTTCTCACTTGATGTGTCAAAGTGTGCGACGAACAGAGCTGTGTAAAAACTTCCTTTTACATAATACTGTTTATCATATGACGTTATTGATAAGCAGTGGATAATGTCGTGTAATAAAAATCGTATGACCACACGGGTAATAACATTTTGGCGGGATTACGTAACGTCATGACGACGTCCATGTCAACCATGCATTTTCTGTGAAGCAAAGTGTCAAATTTGATGGCGATAAAATCTAATTTCAAGTGGCCATATGATAAACAGAATCTTACACTCGTGGTCACTTCATATGAATTTTATGAAACTCGCCAAAGGCTCGTTTCATAAATTTCATATGAAATGACCACTCGTGTAAGACCCTCTATATAATACTGGTGACAGGGCAATAATTAATTGTTTGGTGCGGGAAGGTTATTATACGTGAGAGGGGATCCTAAATGACTTAGTTGTTTTTGTCAGGGTGTGTGTGTGTGTGTGTCTGTGTCTGTGTGTGTCTGTGTGTGCGGGGGTGGTGTCGGCGCATATCACTTTTGTCTGTTAGTTAAAAACTGATCCTGTGGCACATCGGGTCCATGTTCCTACGCTTATGCACTGCTAGTTTTACGCATACACTGTTCACAACGTTCATATGCCGTCTTTATATGCATTGTCATGAAATAGTATGACGCCACGTGCATTTATTAAATGACTTATTTTTCTGCTGTTCATGAAAGTATAAACGAACAGTGTCGCCTGCAAAGTAAATGAACTCTGAAGGGGTTCATATAAACTTTGCTAGCGACCCGCTGTCGTTCATACCTTCATGAACATCCGAAAAAATATTTCTTATATTTACATTCTTTTTTCCTCATCACTCGGCGAAAAAAAATCTTATAAGGCAAACTGTTAAAGCTGAAAAACATTTACACGCTGTTTTTTCTACAAAGAGCGGAACAGCATTGTCGTCGTCAACGCCCATCGAGATCATAGAGAACCATGGTTTAGGGTGTAGACTTGCGACACTTGACGTCATTGAAAACCATGTGATTCGATGCGTTCATGGAAGTATATATTTTGGCGTGAACAACTGTAACGTATGTCAACGATGTACATTTGTTTGACAACTGGTCAAGGTAAAGGCAAATAAATCCTATTTAAAATCCAATTCGAAGGCCCGTTTCGTAACTTTCATATGAAAGGACTATTTGTGTAAGATTCTCGATATCAAAATTAATGAAATACAAAGATTTTTTTTTTTTATTGATTGATTGATTGATGGATTTGAGATTTAATGTCCTCGCAACACTATTTAGGTTTGATTTTGGAAGTGTTGATTCCAATTTTGTCGGACTGTTACCCGACATTGAGATGAAATTACATCTCAAGCCCTGTCGCCTAATGAAACCAACAAGATTTATATGCATGGACGGCCCGACTTGCACCACTTTGCCTTGGCAGGCTTAGACCTTCTTAGCGGTTACTGGAGGTCGCGTGTGGTCGTTGTGTACTGGTTGGGTGAGGCGAAGGTGACGTGTATCTTGCGTCACTGGGGCGTCCAGTTGATTGTGACAAGGCCTGCTTTCCTAGCGACAGGTAGTGGTAGAGGGGAATGCTGTTATTTTTTCTGTTTCTGCACATCCAATCATTTGCCTCTTCTCCCTGCCTGGAAATGCTCAATGAAAATGAGTCTGATGCGTTCCACCTCCCTTTGTAAGCTCGTGCATGTGACTAATTAAGTGTGTTTGTGAGTGAGTGAGCGCTTTATGTCTTACCTCACTCATAAAAAGACGGGAAAATCCAAGATCGAATGTACAGTGATTTTATATTAATGTTTTTTTTTTTTTTTTTTTTTTTTTTTTTTTGTTACTCCGACTGGAGCTACGGTTTTCTCCGTGTTTGTCTGTATGATGTTTGATCGTGTCCTCAATGACTTTATCAGCTACATACATGTAATGATAACATCCGAAAACAATATCGTAGCTGGGGTAAAGTGTCGGAGTCTTCCCTGTTCTTCACCATAGCGCAGAATATGTTTATTTTCTTAATTATCGACTCTACTAGATTGTTTTGAATATTATCCAATACGACTAACGGCATGAGAAGGGTTGAATCATGGACAGACTCCATAAAACCGATTCCGCCCCGCCCCTCGGGGCTTGAAGAAACAGATTGGGCTGCATGGGGCTTCCATGCAGAGCTGAAACTGACCACCCATAACGTAAACACGCCTATACAAATACATTATAAATTTTACCTCGAAAAAAAGGAATTTTTTAAGATGAAAAATTGTGTTTTTTTGTTTTTTTTCTTATTTCTGCTCAAAATATAGACTTTTGGTACACGTTAGGCGGTTTTAACCGGTACCCACATTCTATATTTTAGAGCGGAAATAAGTAAAAAACAGGTCGACCCCCCCACCCCCCCACCCCCCCACCCCCCCACCCCCGCCCCCAAACCCAGTTTTACAAAATAAAAGTGGGGTTCAAGGGGGTCAGAATTATATAAGCGTATTTTCCCGATGCCTTAGTACTTGTAAACAGCTTGGAAGGACTAAGCCTGCCCAGGCAAAGTGGTGTGAGTCACACCGTCCACTGTATATAAACCTTTTGGTTTCATTAGACGACAGGGCTTGAGGTTTCATTTCATCTCAGAGTCGGTAAACGTCCCACAAAATTGGAAGCAACGTCTCCAAAATGACCTGCATAGTGTCGACAGGGACGCTAAACCTCATTTCAAATAAGACTCCATAAAACCGAGCTTTGCATATTCAAATATTGTATGAGTTCTTGTTTCTGAAGGGACCCCATAGAAACAGCGTTTTGAATATGTCGTGGTGCTACTTTCCCGCACAATTTGAGATCGAGTGTGATCCTTCAATTACACAGGTTTTATAGTATATAAAACATTTTTTATGGTTTATGCAGTGAAATGGAAACTAAACCATCATATTTTCTATTGTCTCCATCCATTCAAGCAGAAGCAGAGATTTTTGACAGATCGCGGGAGATTTGTGGGCCGCCTACGTCAATGTGTAATTGAAACTTACGTGCTAATTTCCGTGAAAATTTCCGTCAAAATTACGACTTCATCCGAAGTTAAATACTTAGCTAAGTAAATGAAATAGGTGGCTTTCGAATGCACTTTTTAAGGAAATACTTTACTAAGATGATGATGATGATGATTTCGTGTTTAACGACGCGTCAACCCTCTTGGTGGGTCATAAGCGTCAGTCGGTTAATGGTTAAACGGCATGAATAATTATGACGATATTAAAAGTAACAGACTTTACTATGATAAGAACTCTTCCTTAAATCGTTAAGTCGACCTTAACTTAAGTAACGATTGTAATCCTGGGCCCAGGAAGGTGCCTTAACGTTTAAGATTTGACCTTGAAACATGAATGGATACATCAACAACGCCAAACATGAGAGCTTTTATTTGCTCGAAATCACCAGTCATGCTCGGTAGCTCAGACGGTAGAGTGTTTACATCATATGCGAGAGGCCCTGGGTCCCGGTCGAGCCACTTTTTTTTTCCTCCCTGTGGCGCAAGTCGACTTGGCGATGAGGTATTATACTTATGTTATGTTAAAAACTTCCTTTTACATAATACTGTATAATACTTGTGACAGGGCAACAATTTATTGTTTGGTGCAGGAAGGTTCCTACAGCGAAATGGGGTCTTAGGCGGCTTGATTGTTTTGCCAGGGTAGGTGTGTGTATGTTTGAGTGATTGATTTGATGTTTAATGTCCCCGTCATTTTGGAGACGTTGCTCCTATTATGTGGGACTTTTACCGACATTGAGATGAAAAGACATCTCACGCCCTGTCGCCCAATGAAACCAATAGAGTTGATAAGCATGGACGGTCCGACTCACTCCGCTTTTCCTGGGCAGGCTTAGATCCTTTAAGTGGGTAACCAGTACTCGTGTGCGGTCGGATTGAGCTCTGCGTGGAAGCGTCATGCAACCCATTTATTTCTTCAAGCCCCGATGGGTGGGCGAGGACCGACAGGTGTGTGTGTGTGGGGGGGGGGGGGGGTGGAAGAGGGAGGCTGGCGCATATCACTTTTGTCTGTTATTTAAAACTGATCCTTTGGCACGTTGGGTCCATGTTCCTACGCTTATGCATGTCCTGCTACTTTTACGCAAACAATGTTCACAACGTTCATATGCCGTCTTTATATTCAGTGTCATGAAATAGTATTACGCCACGTGCATTTAAGAAATGACTTATTTTTCTGTTGTTCGTGAAAGTATGAACGAATAGGGTCGCCTTCAAAGTAGAAGGGGTTCATATAAACTTTGCTAGCGAGCCGCTGTCGTTCACCTTCATGAACATCGAAAAAAAATATTTCTTATATTTACATTCTTTTTTCTTCGTGACTGGGCGAAAAAAATGCTTATAAGGCAAACTGTTAAAGCTGAAAAAAAAAACATTTACACGCTGTTTTCTACAGAACAGCATTGTCGTCGTCAACGCCCAATGAAATTGAAAAAAAAAACATTTACACGCTGTTTTCTACAGAACAGCATTGTCGTCGTCAACGCCCAATGAAATTGGTTTAGACTGGCGTCACTTGACCACGCCTACGGAACGATAGAATGCGTAACCATTGGTTAAGAACGTGAAGCAATTAGAGCGACATCCGGTTAGGAATTAGATCGCTAAAAAAGGTAAAGAAACTGTGCAGTTTCTGTGTTTCATAAGTTATATAATTTTTACGAGGAAGTTATTTAAAAAACGGGGAATTACATTCAGGAGCCCATTGATATCGGCATCTTTGGAGTAAATACCAAATCCCGTACTTCACACATTTTGGCTAAATTTAGTTTCTCCTGCTGAAGGTGAACTCAAGCCTTAGAAAACGAGTGGTTTTTCGAGGTGTTTGTTGCCTTTTATTTATTACTGCGCTTTGCTACAAGTTCAGCGTATTAACATGCACACACAATAAACATATATGGTTATATGTGTTGTCAATGCTGCACTAGCGAGAAATCACCACGGAAAAGATCGAAAATGGTTGGTTACGCATTAGATCTATAGAAATGATAACAGAACTTGCAACTATAAAGCGGATCTGTTTTCATTTCCACGGCCCCAGAATCACCCGCACCTTGTTCTACGGAACCATTTTTAGCCAACCTGATAAGCAGTGCGCTATTGATTCGATAATGACATAGTAATTTATGGAAACATTTTCAGTCTCCAGAATCATAGTACCGAATGATTTTCACGGACTTTTACGCTGTGTTTGTTTTATCAATGGTCCGGTAATTGACTGAAATGAAATAAAACAGGTTTTGGAGTTTTAATTTCTGCGAAGAACTCCTCATCTGCCAAAATTTGCTGGTTAAGCATTAGATCGTCTGGTTGAGCATTCGATAGCCAGAGAGGAGAAAATCTCACCAGTTGCTGCCTAAGTAAATGCCAGCAGCTTACTACAATAAAAGGTGGTCTACATATGATTTCTTAATTGTGTTAAAATCACCAGAGAAAGAAAGCTGTGATGAAAAATACTTTTCTGGACAAGACCATTAAATGTCTGGGTACCATGCTTATCTGACCGAATGACGCGCCGATTCATAAATAAGAGGTCATTACTTGCTTTTGTAGAAAACAAAATGGCCAGCTTACGCTTTGTAATGGCGATTAAATCTATATCCGGATGGGACGGCCATTAATGAACCGTCTCATCCGAGAATCAAAGCTGTTCGCCATTCTGTAAATGAATTTGACTAAATCCCCTATTAACAAGAATTGCCCAAAATAAAAAAATGGAGAGAACCCGTTTAAGAAACTCAGGCGTGAAAGGCTAAGGGTAAGATCGTTCACACTGCAGATACGAAAGCCTATTTGGTTTATGTAGGAGAAAATAAAATACCGTAAAGGCGTAGTAACGCGACACAAAAGACGTAATAACGCAAAAAAGGCGTAGAAACGCAAAACAAAAGACGCAGTAACGCCAATCAGAAGGCGAAGTTACGCAAAAAAAATGCGTAGTAACGCAAAAACAAGGAGTAGTTACGCGAAAAAGTGCATACTAATGCAAAAGAAAGACGTAGTAACGCAAAAGAAAGGCGCAGTGATGCGAATCAAAGGCGTTTTTACGCGAATCAAAAGGCGAAAAAGGCATAGTAACGCAAAAGAAAGGCGTATTTGTTTTAGCTCGCCTCTGCAAAGCAAATAGGTAGCCGGAATATCCTACTCCTGGGACTGCGCATGCCCCCAAAATATATGTCTGTATCATGATCGATAACCCAGATCGGAGGTCCCGTGAGTTCTATGCTAACTGTCAAAACGATAAGATAAAGATATTGTCTAAAACCAACTTCTTATTAATACAAACAGCGCAAGAATGACACACCATGTATTCTTAATCATGTTAACCAAGACGAACTAGAATCCATTTGTAAAATTTATAAATTTTAAGTAAACAGGAGGACAGGTGCGTTCATTAAATAAATTGAGAGAAGTAAGTTAGTAAGTCAGTCAGTAAGTAAGTAAGGACTTTATTTAGTGAGGGTAGCAACATTTAGCACATACAAAAATACATGTAATAGCTAATCTTCCACGAGGCCCTCAGCTAATCTTCCATGATCTAATCTTCCTTCTTAATAAAACATACACGCTATAATATTTTGTTTCATCGGCAGTGTCATTTTTAGATATGAGGAAAAAATATAGATATAATAAATTGATAGAACATACAAGTTATAATATTTTCTTCCATCTGCAGTATCATGTTTAGATATGAGGAACTTTTGAAACAGTTTTGAATATGGAGCAATATTTTCTCACGGATGTATCTCGGCAGTGATTAGGCAGTTTACATTAAGCCCAAAGTCCAGTTTTTTGTTCACTATCGACCGACTGTTGATAATATTGTATTTAGTACTAAAAAGGTTGTAGACATTTGTTTTCTCCACATCATTTTGTTTCTTTGAATAATCATTACGAAAACGTGCCTATACAAATACAATGTAACCTTTATCGCCAAAAAAACGAAAATTTTAAGATAAAAAATTGTGATATTTTTCTCATTTCTGCACAAAATATAATGTGATTTAAAAAACAACAACAAAGGACTGGTGGGTCTATTGCCTCCGAGTGTAGGTAGGAGAAATAGTTTTAAACTGTTTCATTAATCTCTTAAATTCCAGTGTCCAATCAAATAGTGTAGATCTTCACCAGACGCCGGATTCTGCAGCGTCTGATCAGGGTCTACACTCTTTGTCAAGCCCATCCTATGTTTCCAAGATAACCCTCTTTAGTTTTTCACAACACTCTGACCTCACTGCGACTATTTTCATTCTAATAGTTTTCCCGACAAGTCAGTGATATTCACGTGCACTTAAGCATAGAACAGCTTTTCTTCTGAGCACCTTTGGGTCGATGGACAAACAATTCCCAGTGGAATTCTTTTCACTGACTGTTACAAGGCGGTTCTTCTTTGGCGGTTTATTTATGTTATTGTTTGTCACTGATTGTATGTATCGCATTTTGGATAGCCAGCTGGTATTGATTCCTGACCATTGCTTTACTTCTATTTTTTATAAGCACCAAGTTTATAATCATGGGTGTCTTATGCTCAAACTGGCTCTCTAATGCTTGACCATAGAAACACGATATAGATTTCACCAGAAATACGCTGAACTTGTAGCAAAGCGCAGTAAAAAATAAAAGGCAACAAACACCTCGAAAAACCACTCGTTTTCTAAGGCTTGAGTTCACCTTCAGCAGGAGAAACTAAATTTAGCCAAAATGTGTGAAGTACGGGATTTGGTATTTACTCCAAAGATGCCGATATCAATGGGCTCCTGAATGTAATTCCCCGTTTTTTAAATAACTTCCTCGTAAAAATTACATAACTTATGAAACACAGAAAATGCACAGTTTCTTTACCTTTTTTAGCGCTCTAATTGCTTCACGTTCTTAACCAATGGTTACGCATTCTATCGTTCCGTAGGCGTGTTGACGTCATTGAAAATCATGTGACAATGCGTTCATGGATGTATGAACAGCATTGTTTTCTATAGTTTTACATTAGGCTTTACACTTAAAATGTAAATATTAAATATTTTGGCGTGAACAACTGTAACGTATATCAACGATGTACATTTGCTGGGCAAATGGTCATGGTAAAGACAATAAGATCCAACTTCATATTCAATTCGAAGGCCCGTTTCGTAACTTTTATATGAAAGGACCATTTGTGTAAGATTCTCGATATCAAAATTTATGAAATACAAAAAAAGTTTTTTTTATTGATTTGAGATTTAACGTCTTCGCAACACTATTTAGGTTTGGTTTGGAAGTGTTGCTTCCAATTTTGTTGGACTTTTACCCGACATTGAGATGAAATTACATCTCAAGCCCTGTTGCCTAATGAAACCAACAATATTTATATGCATGGACTTGCACCACTTTGCCTGGGCAGGCTTAGACCTTCTAAGTGGTTTACTGGAGGTCGTCGGCTTGTTCTGATTGGGTGAGACAAGGTGACGTGTATCTTCTAACAACTTCTCTCTGCATTGAAATGCTCAATAAAAAATAAGTTTGAGGCGTATGCTACAACGCATAATGAAGTAATGTAGTAATTTCTTCATTTTGAAATATTTACTTCATTATGCGTTGGCATAGTCGATGCGAAATGAAATAAAATGTAGTTTTTACTTCATTATGCGTCGATACTAAGAGGTTTGCGCAAAATGAAAGAAATATTTCATTTTGCGGTGATAGGTGGCATACTTAATTTTACTTCATTCTACGTCGACAATTTGTTTGTTTGATTTGAGGTTTAACGTCACCGTCAACACTATTTAGGTCATTTTGGAGACGTTGCTTCCAATTTTGTTGGACTTTTACCCGACATTGAGATTAAATGACATCTCAATCCCTGCCGTCCAATTTAACCCAATAGGGTTTATATGCATGGGTGGGCCGACTCGCAGCAGTTTTCCTGGGCAGGCTTAGACCTTCTAAGCAGATAACCAGTACTCATGTGCGGTCGGTATCAGCTCTGCGTGGAAGCATCGGGCAGCCCATCTATTTCTTCAAGCCCCGATGGGCGGGGGCGAATATGCGTCGACAGTATGAGGTCGGTTGTAAATGAAAAAAAATTGCACATGTATTTTGCTTTGAGAGATGGCACACTTTTTTCAAACATCACAGAAACAAAAGTAACCCAAATATTTAAGGCTAAAACATGCATGTGGAGACTTTTATAAGTAGAATGACGGTGCATTATCAACAGAAAAGGAGCGAGGAAGGTCGAAAACATGTGGTGAGAAATTTATATAAAAGTATGCAGTTCAAGAAGCCAGTCGTCATGACGTAGGCCAAGAGCTCTTGTGACATTCAGTGTGCTCTTGTGGAAGACCATCTTTGGGACTGTTCAAATGTGGTCTTAAAGACCACTTTTGAACTGTCTCAAATGTGGTCTTTGTATTGGAATTTACCTGTATTGCTTCCTAAGTCTTTGGTCTCCTTTCGTAGACAGCTATGTTCTTCCATCATTACTTCATTTTGCGTCGATATGGTGCATATCAACGCGAAATGAAATATTTTTTTTACTTCATTTCGCGTCGACTACGCCAACGCATAATGAAATACAAAAAAATCAAAATGAAGAAATTACTGCATTACTTCATTTTGCGTTGTAACAGGCGTACCACCTCCCTTGTAACATCGTACATGTGAGTGATTGAGTGTGTTTGTGAGGTGAGTGAGTGAGCGCTTTATGACTCACCAACTGTAAGGTTATACGCAGATAAGGCCCTCACTGATAAAAAAAAAATAGAAAAAAGTGTCCATAGGACACGGATGCCCCCGCCAAATGTCATTCATGAAATGGTTTACTATATGGAACTAAATTAAGGGCAGATAATTCAAAAACCAAAAATGCAAGAGTTGTATTTCTTGTTCATGACACATCGTCTCAGTGTGATGAATGCACCTGTGAAGTTTCATGAATATATTCCATACGGTTTAGGAGTTATGGCCCGGACAAGGCTTACTATATGGATCTAAGTCAAGGGCAGATAATTCAAAAACCAACAATGCAAGAGTTGTCTTCCTTGTTCATGACACATTGTCTCAGTGTGATGAATGCACCTGTGAAGTTTCATGAATATATTCCATACGGTTTAGGAGTTATGGTCCGGACACGGTTTACTATATGGAACTAAGTCAAGGGCATAAAATTCAAAAACCAAAAATGCAAGAGTTGTCTTCTTTGTTCATGACACGTCGTCTCAGTGTGATGAATGCACCTGTGAAGTTTCATGAATGTATTCCATACGGTTTAGGAGGTATGGTCCGGACACGGTTTACTATATGGAACTAAGTCAAGGGCAGATAATTCAAAAACCAAAAATGCAAGAGTTGTCTTCCTTGTTCATGACACATCCTCTTAGTGTGATGAATGCACCTGTGAAGTTTCATGAATATATTCCATACGGTTTAGGAGTAATGGCCCGGACACGGTTTACTATATGGAACTAAGTCAAGGGCAGCTTATTCAAAAACCAAAAATGCAAGAGTTGTCTTCCTTGCTCATGACACATCGTCTCAGTGTGGTGAATGCACCTGTGAAGTTTCATGAATATATTCCATACGGTTTAGGAGTTATGGCCAGGACACGATGTCGGGACGGACGAACGAACGGACGGACGGACGAACGGACGAACGGACGGACAGGGGTAGCTCTTAATGCCCTTTCCACCATTCTTCGAATGGCGAGGGCATAAAAACACGGGGAAATCCAAGATCGACTGTACAGTGATTTTATATCTTTTTTTTAACTCCGACTGGAGCTACGGTTTTCTCCTTGTTTGTCTGCACGATGTTTGATCTAGTCCGTAATGACTATATTACGAAAGAGCATTAGGGCCAGGTGTACTTTTTTTCTTTCGACTTAGTATCTCGAAATTTCGACTTAGTAACTCGAAATTTCGACATATTAACTCGAAACTTCGACTTAGTATCTCGAAATTTCGACATAATAACACGAAATTTCGACTTATTTACTCGAAAATTCGACTTATTAACTTGAAATTTCGACTTGTTAACTCGAAATTTCGACTAAGTATCTCGAAATTTCGACTTAGTAACTCGAAATTTCGACTTACTTTCTCGAAATTTCGACTTAATAACTCGAAATTTCGACTTATTAACTCGAAATTTCGACTTAGTATCTCGAAATTTCGACTTAGTAACTCGAAATTTCGACATGCTATATCGAAATTTCGACTTAATAACTCGAAATTTCGACTTATTAACTCGAAATTTCGACTTAGTATCTCGAAATTTCGACTTACGAGATATTAAGTCCTATACACACAGTTACCGAATTGAGACATTGGCTTGGCTAGCTAGAAGCCCGGATTTGAATCCCCTGGAACATATTTGGGAGATTCTTGGGCGTCGAATACAGAACATTAAACACCCCCACGCCCCCCCCCCCCCCTACCCCACCACCACACACACACGTGGCTAGAGCTGGCCATCAATTTCGACGTCTGACCGATGGGATGAAACGAAGGGTTTAGGAATCTGCTGCTGTATCAAAATGATACATCTTGAACACGCAACGTATTCTGATACCGCATTTTCTGTCCGGTTGTTGCTTTGTTAAGCTAATCATGGTGTTCGTGTTGCCTAGTTTACCATCTTTTGGGTCGATTTTTTTCATTCGACCCAAAGTAACTACCTACAGAAGCTTCTCGCCTGCTATTGTCCACGTGACTATCGCTTACCATCTACATCATGAACGTACCGGTTATTTAATGAAGCTCTCTTCTGCGGCGTCTGATCAGGGTCTACACTGTTTGCAAAGTCCATGTTCACCGGCCCAGTCTACATGGCGAAAGACTATAGCGCTGCTATAAATAACTGGTACCTGGAATTTTGAACATGGTCAGTGATAGTCATGAGGTCAATAGAAGGCGGGAAGCTTCTGTAGTTAGTAACTTTTAGTCAATTGATAATTAATCGACCCAAGCACGGCGTCTGATCAGGATCTACACGTTTTGCTTATAGTTTAGGAATTTAAAGGATAAACAAAACATATACCAATCCACACTCGAAGACAATCGACCCACCAGTGCTGTCAGTGCTTTGCTATATACATGATTTTACTAGACAGCACACGATGAGAAATTTTGATACCGAAAAAGACGGTCAAATACGACTTTTAGCCCGCTTTTATTTTACTGAAACGGGTTTGAATTTGTTTGTTTGATTTGAGGTTTAACGTCCTCGTCAACACTGTATTGGTCATTTTGAAGACGTTGCTTCCACTTTTGTGGGACTTTTACCCAACGTTGAGATGAAATTACTTCTCAAGCCCTGTCACCTAATGAAACCAATAAGGTTTATAAGCATGGACGGTCCGACGTTCTGATGAGACAGAAAACCCTCTGTCTCTTACATGATACATGCTTTTGGCCTCTAGTTTTATAGTTCTTGAGAAATTTGATAAAATTAACATTGGCCAATATAGAGAGAAAGAAGAATGAAAGAACATGAGAAAAAATACACCGAGAAAGGTCATTGGCGTTTACACGATACAAGTAAGCCGATAATGACCATAGTCTCACAATCTTATCACATAATTTGCATAATCTGCTTGATGTAAACTTGTTTTCAAAGCGGGGGTATTATGAAACGGGGTGATTAACATTAACTGTGTGTATAGGTCCAAATTTCGAGATACTTAGCCGAAATTTCGAGTAAATAAGTCGAAATTTCGAGTTACTAAGTCGAAATTTCGAGTTAATAAGTCGAAAGTTCGAGTTAATAATTCGAAATTTCGAATAATTATGTCGAAATTTCGAGTTAATAAGTCGAAATTTCGAGTTACTAAGTCGAAATTTCGAGTTAATAAGTCGAAATTTCGAGTTATTATGTCGAAATTTCGAGATACTAAGTCGAAATTTCGAGTTAATAAGTCGAAATTTCGAGTTACTAAGTCGAAATTTCGAGATACTAAGTCGAGATTTCGAGTTAATAAGTCGAAATTTCGAGTTACTAAGTCGAAATTTCGAGATACTAAGTCGAAATTTCGAGATACCTATCAAAAGAAAAAAAAGTAGACCTGGCCCTAATGCTCTTTCGTACTATATCAACTACATACAAGTATAATAATGACATCCGAAAACAATTTTGTAGCTGGGGTTAAGTATGGGGTGGTTTCTGCGGGAGTCTTCCCTGTTCTTCACCATAGCGCAGAATATATTTATTTCCTTAATTATCGACTCTACCAGATTGTTTTGATTATTATGCAATATAACGGCATGAGAAGGGTTGAATCATGGACATACTCCATAAAACCGATTACGCCCCCGCCCCTCGGGGCTTGAAGAAACAGATTTGGCTGCATGGTTCTTCCATGCAGAGCTGAAACTGACCACACTGGCACGAGTACTGGTAAACAGCTTAAAAGGACTAAGCCTGCCCAGGCAAAGTGGTGTGAGTCAGACCGTCCACTTAGTTTCATTGGGCGACAGGGTTTGAGACGTCATTTCAGTTCAGTGTCGGGTAAAAGTCCCACAAAATTGGAAAAGTCACTAAAATGACCTACATAGTGTTGACGGGGACGTTAAACCTCAATTGAAAAAAAGACTCCATAAAACAGAGTTTTGAATATTCAAATATTGTCTAAAGGGACCTCGTAGAAACAGCGTTTTATCTTGTGCGCACAACTTATAAAATAATAATAAAAAAATGTCCCTTCCCGGGTCCCGTATTTATGTAGTGAAATGGAAACTAAACCAACATATTTTTTATTGTCTCCATTCAATTAAACAGAAGATGGTATTTTTGACAGATCGCGGGAAAAGTATGGACCGCCTACATCAATGTGTAATTGGAACTTACGTGTTAATCATTGTGAAAATGTCCGTCAAATTTACGACTTCATCCGAAGTTAAATACTTACAGTAGCTACGTAAATGAAATAAGCGGCTTTCGAATGCACTTTTTAAGGAAATACTTTACTAAGATAAGAATTCCTCCTTAAATCGTTAAGTCGCCCTTAACTTAAGTAACGATTGTAATCTTGGGCCCTGGTCAAATTGTGGGAGGATCATGCCTTGCACGTGCACAAAAGTGACTCGCGATTCGTTCATATCTAGCCCCTGTAGCTATGCGAAAGGAGACAAACTTTACCACTATGATGACAACGGCCATATTCGACTGGGAAGTTTCGTGAAATTTCCGTGAAATTCCACGCAGGAGTGTGGTGTTTTTCTTGTAATAGCCGATCACATGGTCCAATCAAATATGAGTTATTTTTCAAATACATAAGCGATCGTGGAACACGATTCTATTCGAGGGAAAAGTCGAATCTTTCGTGCACCACGGTCGCTTATATTTGATTGGACCATGTGACCAGCTATTACAAGTAGGCACCACACTCCTACGTGGAATTTCACGGAAATTTCACGAAACCTACCAGTCGAATACCGTCAATGTTTAGGGATATCATAGAAGGTAAAATATTCAAATGGATCTGAATGGCCTACGCGAAAAAAGATTGAATAATGCAAAGTTCTGCCATGCTATTCAATGTAATATCCACGGACCGAAAATGTATTGAACAAGCCATTGCATTTTGTTTGTTTTTAATGTCCCCATCAACACTATTTAGGTCATTTTGGAGACGCTGCTTCTATTTTATGGGACTTTTGCCCGACATTGAGATGAAACGGCATCTCAAGCCCTGCCGACCAATGAAACCAGAAGGCTTATATGCATCACACCGCTTTGCCTGGGCAGGCTCAGTCCTTCTCAGCGGTTTACCAGTACTCGTCTGTGGTCAGATTCAGCTCTGCGTGGACGCATCATGCAGCCCAACCTACTTCTCCAAGCCCCGATGAGCGGGGGCGAGAAGCCATTGCTTTTAATTAGTTTTTGCTTCATCAATCATGTCGAAACACCCAATAAAAATATTAGGCAACTTAAAAAAAAGTTAAAGTGGCATGTTGCCCTTAACCTTTTTGGTGGTACACTATTGTCAGCTGAAATTGAAAAAGAAATGCAACAAAACAACGCAAGATTATTTATAAAATCGTTAGATGTCGGTTTTGTTTGTTTTGGTGTTTAACGACCCAGTCAAAGCCCTCGCCCATAGGGGCTTGAAGAAATATATGGGCTGCAAGATGCTTCCACGCAGAGCTGAATCCGGCCCGCACACTAGTACTGGTAAACCGCTTAGAGGATCTAAGCCTGTCCAGGAACCGCGGTGCGAGGCGGACCGTCCATGCTAATAAACCCTATTGGTTTCATTGGGCGACAGGGCTTGAGATGTCATTTCATCTCAATGTCGGGTAAAAGTCCCACAAAATTGGAAGCAACGTCTCCAAAATGACCTTTACAGTGTTGACGGGGACGTCAAACATCAAATCAAACAAACAAATAACGACCCAGTCAACATTTTTAGGTCATTTTAGCCGGTCAGTTTACCTATCCGTACTTTTCCTGGGCAGGCTTATACGTAAGCGGTGAACCAGTGCAGAGCACATTATTTCGTGGAAAACTGACAACTGCTCTTCTTGAATCAGTGGAATGGAGAGAATGACCGTAGAAAAGATGCCATGATCAATCTCCACGACAGAATGTTGCCGACACCGGCAGGCATCGAACCCGCGTCCTCCTGATCGCCAGTCAGTTTATTGCTCAACTAATCCGACTGAGCAACAGAAGCCGGGCGTTAAGTGTTGGTTACTCGATCATGGGTGTAACTTTACCGAATTCAGTGCGACAGATGTACATTCGTATGCGTTGCTAGACCAAAAAACTATGAAAAGAAAAAAAGATGGGAAGCCCAAGTGAGAACATATGAGCTAAAATATCTATATGGACCAAATCAATTGGGCGCCGTTTTACTATCTAATCCGTATTTATAGATATCCATTATTATTTATGGATATCCATAATTATTTATGGATATCCATAATTCGAAGTATGGATATCCATAATTCGAATTATGGATATCCATAATTCGAACTGAATTAATGATATCCATAATAAATCGAATAATTGATATCCATTATTCGATTTATTGATATCCATAAATCGAATTATGGATATCCATTATTCGGCTGATTTATGGATATCCATAAATCAAATTATGGATATCCATAACTCGAATTATGGATATCCATAAATCGATTTATGGATATCATTAATTTAGATCGAAATATGGATATCCATAATTCGAATTATGCAAATATGAATATCCATTATTCGGCTGATTTATGGATATCCATAAATCGAATTATTGATGTCCATAATTCAACTCTTCAAATAAACCTAATGAATAATGACCGCTCCCTTTGCAAAAAAAGACCATTCGCGTCAGGTTTCCCATTTAGGTGTGTAATGAAAGCCGGGTTGGAGGTGGGGGTAATGTAGGGTACGTTTAGTAGTGGCCTATGGTGTAGGAGAGATATGTTTTGTTTGATTTGAGGTTTAACGTCCCCTTCAATTAAGAAATAGATCAGCTCTGACTGTGATTTGTTGAGTAATAAATAACAGTTTGGAGGTCAGTTGAAAAGTACACAAATCACAAGCGCGTAGCGCGCGTGATTTGTCTACTTACAACTGACCGACAAACTGTGATTTATTGCTCAACTAATCACAGACTAGAGCTGATATATTTCGATTCTAACACGCTGAAAATCGGCAATAATGTTGTTGTTTCTGTCAAAATCTCCCAACTTTTCGCCATTGTTAGAAGAAATCCCGCTAAAATTACCGACTGAAACACACGCATTTATATCCTTTTCTAACGTTTTCGATGCGAGAATATGACGTTACACCGTCTAACGTCAAGGAAATCGACAAGTGACGTCATAAATTTGCAGTTTTTAATGACGTCACTCGCCACGCTCTTCCGAGCTGTGTTTTGTTGCAGAATAAAACACAGTTATTTTCCATTGCCTATAATGGCGCGCTGTGTTAGAATACTATTTAGGTCATTTTGGAGACATTGCTTCCAAATATGTTGCGCATTAAGCCTTCATTGAGTTGAAATGACATCTCAATCCCGCCGGCCTTGGTAGCTCAGTCGATGCGCGTCTAACTGGTGATCAGGAGGACGCGGGTTTGATACCTGCCAGGGTTGGCACATTCTTTTGTTGAGAATAATATTGAATTAACTTTTCTACGGTCATTCTCTCCCTTTCGCTGATTCAAGAAGGGTAGTTGTCAGTTTCTGGCGAAAGAATGTGAACTGTACTGGTTAACTGCTTACGGATAAGCCTGCCCAGAAAAAAAGTGTGGATAGGTAATCTGACGGCCCAAAATGACCTAAATTAGTTCGACTGGGCCGTTAAACGCAAATACCAACAAACAAACAAACATCTCAATCCCTGTCGCCCATTGACTCGCACGACTTTGTTTGGACAGGCTTAGACCTTCTAAACGGTTTACCAGTACTCTCAGCTCATGCAGCTAAATCTATTTCTCCAAGCCCCAATGGGCGGGGGCCTGCCTTGTACTCCATACATCTCAAGTAGAGTATTATATGGATATATGTTAATACTATATACAGTGAAATTCTGCTATTAAGACAACCTAAAATTAAGACTGATTCTGCTTTAAAAAGCTTATTTAGAAGGCTGCAGTTATTATTTCTTCGTGAATTCTGCACACAATGTCCTCTGGTCAGGGACCACATTTGGAACTGTTCAAAAGTAGTCTTAATATAGGATTTTTACTGTATAACGACCGCGGCCCCCGTCCATAGGGGCTTAAAGAAATATATGGGCTGCATGATGCTTCCACGCAGAGCTGAATCCGGCCCGCACACTAGTACTGGTAAACCGCTTAGAGGATCTAAGCCTGTCCAGGAACCGCGGTGCGAGGCAGACCGTCCATGCTAATAACTCCTATTGGTTTCATTGGGCGACAGGGCTTGAGATGTCATTTCATCTCAATGTCGGGTAAAAGTCCCTCAAAATTGGAAGCGACATCTCCAAAATGACCTTTACAGTGTTGACGGGGACGTTAAACCTCAAATCAAACAAACAAACGAACTGTATAACGACCATATGCATTTTTCTCCAGACAGCATGCACGGATTGCCTGTTTGGGTCATTATAATCTTACGTCCTTAGGTGCGCAGTCCTCATAGAGGTGAATCCAGAGGGACAGGATGCGTTGGTCGGAATTTCCAGATCTTTCTCAAAAATGAAAGGAAACATTACACCAAAACTGGTGGCAGCTGAGCCAATTTTGGTGTAAGTTATCTCCATTGCATACTCGGTAACTTTTCGCCGATTTTCCGGCTATTAATCCAAATATATGGTGTAATTAAGCACTCGAAGATCGAAGAAAAGTTTACACCATAGTGTAACTGATCTTCACTACTGGTGTAAATGTAACATTGAAGGAAACCTTTCCGTTGCGAGGTGGGTGTATTGTTTTCTTCGTTAAATCGGTGCAACAATACACCAATAATTAAGACTTGCTACACAACAGTGAACATTTAACAGTATGTATCATAATTATTTATCTTTATGTTTTTTTTTTTGTTTTTTTTTCATTTGTATAGAGCTTATTAGACTCCAATACCCTTTTAATACGCAGGTTGATACCCATTATAATGGGTAACATTTACCATTTTTCAATGGTAATGCTAGAGTTTCTGTAAAACGCTAGTGTAAAATGTTGTTCTTTCCATTAGATTTTGTATAAATTATTTATTAAACAAAAATTGTGTTTATACTGAAATAGAATTTATCTTATTTTAATCTCATTTACCAGGATTTTCATTACGCATGAAAAAACAATCTATAATCAGTATTAATAATTATATTATTTGTATGATATTTATGTCTTTTTGAGCTATATGACATGAAAGAGGAACAAAATAACATTTGTTGTACATATGACGTATCTTGTACGACCAGTTACACGATTCGACATGAAACGTTAACTTACGTTAAGGTAGAACAAAACACCAGAATAAGTGCAGACACAACACCAATAAGCTGTAAAGATAACGCTTTTAAGGTGTCATTACTTTTTTTACACTGAACATAAGGAAATTTTATCCGTCATTCGAAGAAATATTACACCAATATTCCATTACATTGAAAAAGTGTAATGTTCACGGTTACACCGCCCTTTAGTATGACTAAAATTACGCAATTAAATAGCAAACCTTACACCATAAATAGTGTATCATTTCAAACACGAAACGTAACTCTTGTTTTGTAGAATTGTTCCACCAAACACCAACTTTGCAGTGCTACACCAAAGTTGGAGTAAACTATACAAGTTATCAGTGTAATGCTACTCAAAGTAACACTTTACACCCAAAATGGTATATGGTTCTAGCTCACACGAGTTTTAGTGTAAACTTTACTCTGCCTTTACGTCGAGTTAACACTAATTTTTTACAGTGTACGGCTGGTTCCGATATTTAACTGCACACGTGGCGGGCGTTCAGCGTAAGGCGTCCGTTGCTTTGAAAGCCTAACGGGCTGAAAAGGCTGCACGGCAGAGAGGTCCCTTTGACTGGCCATCATCTTCCAGCAAGATTTTTACATTAAACAATCATGTCTCTTAGGGAGAAATCATTTCACCAAAAGCTTTGGCGGTGATTTATGGATATCAATAATTCGAAATATGGATATCCATAAATCGATCTGAATTATGGATATCCATAAATCGAATTATGGATATCCATATTTTGAATTATAGATATCCATAAATCAGAGGAATAATGGGTATCCATAAATCGAATTATGGATATCCATAAATCGAATTATGGGTATCCATAAATCGATTTGAATTAATGATATCCAAAAATCGAATTATGGATATCCATAATTCGATTTATGGGTATCCATAATTCGATTTATGGATATCTATTATTCCTCTGAGACCCAAAGATTGAAGAGTCAGCACCCTTACCCATTAAGCCTGGAAGGCCCGGTTAATCACTTGGGCATAGTATCACTGTTTATATCTGCTATCCAGCACAATCTGAAGATGTAACTCTGTTTACCGTAGTCATAAAAGCATTCGGAAGATTGACTTTAACTACAGCTCGAAGTTCGCTTGTGTGAAGAAGTTTTTTGATGTACTGAAAACAATTCCACAGTGTTTAATGTCGGCGCGAAAACAGGCATGAACATGTATTCAGTGCCTGCTGGTCCCAGCATTACAACCATAATCTGCCCGGCTCGGAAAAGTCCCACACAATTGGAAGCCACGTCTCCAAAATGACCTACCGTGACAGCGTGAAGGGGACGTTAAACCTCAAAACAAACGGTGTATAGCACAGTTGTCCCGGGTCCTCCGGATTTAAACACATATTTCCACTATTGTCAAATAAATGCAAGGCCTTGTGAAAAAAAAATCCAAAACCGTATCTGTATTGGTGGCCCCATCTACAATATTTGCGGGGAGCGGGGAGGGGGGGGGGGCGCCAATCGGGCTTAATGAAATAGATGGGGTGGATGCTGCTTCCATGCAGAGCTGAAACCGACCGCATACGAATGTTGGAACGGCTTGGAGGATCTAAGCCTGTCCAGGCAAAGTGATGCGAGTTGGACCATCCATGCGTGTACATCCTCTTTGTTTCATTGGGTGGCAGGACGTGAGATGTCATTTCCATCTCAATGTCGGGTATACAGTCGCACAAAATTGAAAGCAACGTCTCAGAATGACCTACATAGTGTTGACGGGAAAGTTTAACTTCAAATCAAACAATATAGTTTCGTATAATTCAAAGGCTAATTCCCACTTCCGCGAATGTCCATATACTGGGTGACAAGCGACAGTCCCCCCCCCCCCCCCCACCCCACCCCCGCCATCCGGGCTTGGAGAAAAAAAACAACCTCAAATCAATCAATCAATCAGTTGGAGAACGTCAATGAAAACTTGCATGAAACGAAACGGACTATGGATAATCATCGGTGACGCTCTTGCTCAAATCTACTTCTGATTGGTTATCGTGCTTGAACAGTATGACGCAGTTATAAACAAACTCTGATTACCAGGGGGAACAACCTACGTCAGAGCAGTGACATCATGACCATTCGTAGGTTTGCCGGCGTTTACTGCACAAAAAACTTTTTTTTTTGTTGTTGTTGTTTTTGGTTTCACGGCCCTTTCAAGAGTATTTTACTCATATGGAGCCGATCGTTAATCAGAGGTGGGCGAAAACCGGAGTACCCGGAGAAAAACCACCTGACCTACCGTTACAGAACTTGGCGTCTCACATATGACTCGAGCGAGGCTCGAACCACAGCGGTGAGGGACCTAATGATTAAGACTCAGCACTCTTAACCACTAGGCCACGGAGGCCCGTGACAAAAGGCATTTGTCATAACAAGTAGGTGCAGTCGGTGCATTAGGTCATAAAAGAATCAAACATACTGAAATCGGTCCCAGAAATGTGGCACTTTCTTTAAATATTCGACACAAGTTGATTTGGCAACGATATCGGAACTACCATTTTTTACAGCGCCGAATCAAATCTTGTGGCGAAGCTATCGAAGCCTTTTCAATGGATCTAGGTGGAATTAGCTCACTGATGGGATGCAAATATTGTCCGTTACCAGCTGAAGTATGTTTTCGGAAGACTCGTAATAAACATATCTGGTTTGAAGCATTTTATTTACCCTATTTCCACCAATATGTCCGCTTCTGAAATGGGTACGACATCTCTGCTATGCAGTAGGTTATCAACGCGATTACGCGAGCACAATAGATTGGCTCAGTGTTTTGCTAAATCTTTTTGCATTCGATAATAAACTATTTTAGATGCCTTGCCGGGCTGTACTAATAAAACTAAAACATACATTGCTACTCTCAGTACAATGTGCTCGTGGTCGGGAACTTGTACCTGGTGCGAAATTTCTGCCCCCGCCCCATTACGATATCGCCAAATAGAAAATCGCGTCCATTTTGTTTTCTTACTTCGGTTGGGCCCGGTAAGAGCATAATTCAAGTAACGTCACGCGTCATTAACGGCACGTGAATTGCTTTGTTAATACGTGGGGTTTTACTGATTAATGCATGGCTGTTTATATCGTGCGGCACTGATTTTTATGCAATAATAGGTATTACTGGGCCCAGGATTACAATGCGTACTTAAATTTTAAGTACCTACTTAAACTAAGTATTTACTTAACTGTCGTATAAAGTGAACTATAAAGCATTTCTCTCGTTTAAGTCGATACTTACCCAAAGAAAATACTTAAATATTTAAGGTAACCCAGGGCCCAGGATTACAATCGATACTTATGTTAAGGTCGACTTAACGATATAAGGAGGAATCAATATCTTAGTAAAGTATTTCCTTAAAAAGTGCATTCGAAAGCCACCTATTTCATTTACTAAGCTAAGTATTTAACTTCGGATAAAGTCGTAGTTTTGACGAAAATTTTCACGACGATCAGCACGTAAGTTTCAATTACACATTGATGTAGGCGGCCCACAATTTTCCCGCGATCTGTCAAAACTCACTTCTTCTGTGTCATTGAATGGAGACAATAGAAAATATGACGATTTAGTTTCCATTTCACCACATAAACCATGAAAAATGTTTTATACACTATAAAACGTGTTTCATTGAAGGATCACGCTCGATCACGATTTGTGCGGACAAACATTGGTCACAATGTAGCACCACGCCATTTTCAAAACGCTGTTTCTACGGGGTCCCTTTAGAAACAAGAAATCATACAATATTTGAATATAGAAACCAAAAGGCTTATATGCAGTGGACGGTCTGACTCACATCACTTTGCCTGGGTAGGCTTAGTCCTTTTAAGCTGTTTACCAGTGCTCGTGCCAGTGTGGTCAGTTTCAGCTCTACATGGAAGCATCATGCAGCCAAATCTGAAGCCCCGAGGGGTGGGGGCGGAATCGGTTTTATAGAGTCTGTCCATGATTCAACCCTTCTCATGCCGTTATACTTTAGCTCGCAACCTACAACTAACCAGTTTTGCCAAGTTGAAGTGTGAAATTGATTGTTTATTCAAGTTAGTGATAAGATCACTGTAGCCTGCTAATAGCCCCATAAATCTCTTCAGAGCTACATGATGTTTCAGTCACAACAGATGGATGCAGTTCTGAAAGAAAATACCTTGCTATATTTTAACTCACTGGATGCGTGAGTCCAAATTGAATTTTATTGGGAAGTATAAAAAAATACACAAAACTTTAAATCCTTCTAAAGATGCCAAGAAAAACTGCATCAAAAATGTTGTATCTTTATATGTTGTCTGCTGAATCTTCATGCTTACTTTTCAAACATAATTTTGCATATAGGCAAACTTTGTGGACCAGGAAGAGCCGTCTGATCTGGGTCCACACTGTTGGCAACAATGACTTTTAAAGTAATCAGCAGACAACAAAGCAGATGACAATTGTTCTGATTGGAATTTTACGTCTCCCCGTACATCAACCATAGTGCAGTTTATATTTTACTTTTGCTCCTTTGAGATCAGCGTGAATATTCTGAGAAATCAGAAATAAATTATTGGTTTAGAGTCCTATTCTAGACAGGCTTTTAATTCTTTGGACCCAATTTTGATTTATATCAGTCTTTGAATCGACTGCCTATTCGAAATTCGCAAAATTGCAGTATGTTTCCTCTGGCTTTCTTTGCCGGATCATTACGGGGTCACTGATGAGGCTTTATTAGCCGAAACTACGTAGTTTGACCCATTTTCGTTCTTATGAATGTTTTCATTGCTCTTAAAGGAACTCATTTTTGATTTTTATTTAATATGAACAAAGTCATCCTATTTATGGCTTTTTTTTGTTATCATCCATTACAAGAGCAAGTTAGACATCTTATGATGAGCTACTTGCCATTAACTGCTTAAAAACACACACACACATTCATTTTAAACCTTAAGTATTGGGGCAAATAGGCCTTTGCCAACAGTGTAGACCCAGATCAGACTCTTAAAAATGTGACATCTGATAAGGGTCTACACTGTTTGTCATATACACATATCAGTAATTTAATAATCACATCAGGAAAACACGCCTATATAATTCTGACCCCCTTGAACCCCACTTTTATATATAGTAAAGGGTAAACCTTATTTTTCTTATTCCTGTTCTACACTGTGGAGTGGGGCTTGGAGAAATAGATTTGGCTGCACGATGCTTCGACGCAAAGCTGATACGTACTGGCCGCACATGAGAACTGGTAATCCGCGTAGAAGGTCTAGGCCTGCCCAGGAAAATTGCTACGAGTTAGCCCGTCCATGCTTATAAACCTTATTGGTTTCATTGGGCGGCAGGGATTGTGTCATTTTTAATCTCAATGTCGGGTAAAAGTCCCACAAAATTGGAAGCAATGGCTCCAAAATGACCTAAATAGTGTTGACGGGGACGTTAAACCTCAAATCAAACAAGCAAACAATGTGGAGTGTGCATACTCGTTAGAACCACCACGGTGAGGCTATACCCACAATCTCTAACATACTGTACCCACAATCTGTATTTTGAGCAGAAGTATGATTTTTTTTTCATCTTAATAGTTTCGTTTTTAGGCGGTAAAATTTACAATCTGCATGTATTTGTATTGGCTTGTTTTATGAACGGGTAGCAGAATGAACCCTTTTGGTTGGTTTGGGGGCATGGCTTGAGATGTCATTTCATCTCAGTGTCTGGCAAAAGTCCCCCCAAAACTGGTAGCAGTGTCTCCAAAATTACCCAAATCGTGTTTACGGTGACTTTAAGCCACTTAAAGCCACTTTTCAATCAAATTAACAAATATCTTATCATGATAGACCTTGCCCTACTGTAAGCCTACCCAGTGACGTAAGATACACGATATCTTAAGCAGTTTTCTTACCCTTAACATGCTCTGTAAAACAGCATTCTGAAAATGTTGTCTGTTTATGTCGTCTGCTTCATGGCCTTTCAAACTATTCAACCATATTTTAGTGTGGGTCCTGATCAGGAGCACTCTGATCTGGGTCCACACTGATTGCAAAAAATACTATCAAAGTTACAAGCAAACAAAAAGCTGACAACAGTTGTTATGATTGGCATCTTGTGGGTACAATAAAACTTAGCATTTTTCTGGCTTAAACATTCCCATCGGGACTTGGAGAAATATGGGCTGCATGGTGTTTCTACACAGAGGTCAAACTGACGACACATGAGTACTGGTAAACGGCTTAGAAGGACTAAGCCTGCACAGGCAAAGTGACGTGATAAGACCGTCCAATGCTTATAAGCCTTTTGGTCTTATTGTGCGGCAGGGCTTGAGATGTCATTTTATCTCAATGTCGGGTAAAAGTCCCACAAAATTGGTACCATGTTAGAACACATTTCATTGATGTGTTCATGAGATTGGGTGCATACAAGCCATCTTTGGCCCAATATTGACAGTTTTTTGGGGGATGTGCCCTTGAAATTAAGGTTAAGGTCATCAAAACCTAATGGCTGTTTTTCCCCATCTTAGTGACGTAACCATGCCCGTTTGATCAGAATCAATTATTAGGTTAAGTAGATATAGTGCTTCAAACAGACTACATGACAGAAACGACTATGTTCAATGTTCAAGGGCGATAACTCCAAACGTAGGAAAATCAGAGTTAGTGTTCATATGTTCTACAAGTAGTCTCATGGTGCTCTACATACCTGTGAAGTTTCATGGAAATATCTCAAAGGGTATCGAAGTTATGGAGTGGACACGCAACTATGGCAGAAATGGCCATGTTCAATGTTCAAAGGACAATAACTCCAAAAGTAGGAAAAGGAGAGACACGGTTCATATGTTCTCCACGTCGTCTGATAGTGCCCTATATATCTGTTAAGTTTCGTGATAATATCTAAAATGGAATCAGAGTTATGGAGCGGACACGAAACTGATAGCAAAAGCTGTATTCAAAGTTCAAAGGGCAATAACTCCAAAAGTAGGAAAATCAGAGTTATGGTTCATATGTTCTGCACGTCATCTTATGGTGCTTTACATATCTGTGAAGTTTCCTGTAAATATCTCAAACTGTATCGAAGTTGTTGAGCGGACACGAAACTATGACAGAAATGGCTATGTTCAATGTTAGAAGGGCAACAACTCCAAAAGTAGGAAAATCAGAGTTACGGTTCAAATGTTCTGCACGCCGTCTGATAGTGCTGTACATATCTGTGAAGTTTTGTGAAGATATCTAAAATGGTATCAATGTTATGAAGGGGACACAAAGCTATGAGGCGCTGACGGACGGAATGACAGACTCTCAAAGCTTCAGAGGGTATAACATAATACCCCGCCATTTTTTGAATAGCGATGCATAAAAAGGGGGGAGGGGTGCGAATTTCAGGTAATTTGCAGAGGGCAAAAAACTGCAAGAGTTTGAGAATTTTCCAAAAAAAAAAGGGCGTGGGGGGGGGGTGCGTTTGCACGTCTCTTCAACCTGTGTGCGGGCCTGCATCAACAGGTAGAATGAACCAATTTTGAAACGTATCACTGAAGGGTCTCTGTTTCTGATCACTGGTATTCAGGAGCTGGAATGCAGTGGTGGGACTGAGAGAGAGAGAGAGAGAGAGAGAGAGAGAGAGAGAGAGAGAGAGAGAGAGAGAGAGAGAGAGAGAGAGAGAGATTGAAACTATGACTGGTGGGACTAAGAGAGAAGAGAGAGAGAGTTGAAAGAGAGAGAGTTGAAACTATGACAAACATTGTAGACATCGATGGATCTACAGTTTGCAGCTGGATAAAATGTTATACATGTACATGTAGCACAGATTGCGTTGCATATGAGGCTAAGCATTATCAAGGAAATATTGTTGGTTCAGAAAGATGAATTTGCTGTGCTGTTTGATTTTGTTTGTTTGTTTGTTTGATTTGTAGTTGAATATACGTGTATACAGAAGGGAGATAATTAAACACATTAACAAATGACAAGTAAATAGGGCCTGTCTAAAACGCTGAAAAACACGCTGAATTCAGCAGGTTCCTGATCAGCAGATAGTGACTAAAACGCTGATCTGCTGAAATGCTGAATTTTTATTGAATATGGTGATCTTGTGTAAATTTCATAATGTATGTGATTCCGGGCTTCTCCAGGCCTTCGGAGGAAACTTCAAACTGAGGTATTGTCTCCGTATGCTCTTAGCTGTTGATGATGCGTAAAACTCAACACACACACACACACACACACACACACACACACACACACACACACACACACACACACACACACAACGTTTCCATAACCCAAACAGATATGTACAGGCAGTACTCTATATAGGTGTCTAATGATGTCAGCAATTTATTATGAATGCACCAACACTGTCAATTGGGTCATAAAATATAAACAATTAAATGAATAAAATAAATAAACACATAAATAAACACATACATTATGAAATTTACACAAGATCACCATATTTAATAAAAATTCAGCATTTCAGCAGATCAGCGTTTTAGTCACTATCTGCTGATCAGCAACCTGCTGAATTCAGCGTGTTTTTCAGCGTTTTAGACAGGCCCAGTAAATACATGTAATCTGGAAAACTTTGACGGAAAATGCTACTATATTTTTTCCAGACAAAAATGTACTAAATACTTTCTTATAATGAAGCGTTTTAACGAGTACCCGCATTCTACGTTATACCCACAGTATATGCTTGCTATTGGCCGCGTGACTATCACTGACCATCTGACTGCCGCCGCCCCTGAACAAAATCAAGTTTATAGCGTCTATAGTCACCCCCAAAGACGTCAGAGCACTGCGTTAAAAGTAAATTCTGGGCTGTGCTCGTGTACTTGGGCATTGGCAAACAGTGTATACCTAATCAGACGCCATGTAACTGTCTGATCAGGGCTACTGTGTTTGATTAAAATACTGGAATTGAATGGGTTTAGCATGGACGGTCCGCCTCGCACCGCTGTTCCTGGACAGGCTTAGATCCTCTATGCGGTTTACCAGTACTGGTGTGCGGGCCGGATTCAGCTCTGCGTGGAAGTATCATGCAGCCCATATATTTCTTCAAGCCCCTATGGGCGGGGCCAGGAATTGAAGGGTTAAACGAACAGTTCGGTTCTCAGTTTTGGACTATTTTTCCAATTTCTCCACCAGTACTCTCAGTGCTTTGATAAAGTCTCCTCTCTCTCTGTACCTAGAGACAGGGGTTAAGGAATTGCTAACACATAGACAGTGTTTATTTTGTAAACATTCTGTGAAAAATTATAACTGCTAAGCTGTCATTAAGCCACTGGATGTGGTAATTTGAGCTTTCCTAAGAAATAGGAGGAATCTTGAGGTTGCGGTATATAGTAGTTAGGCGTTTTGCATAATATTCATTACAATCTGGTACAGTAATAAATATATTCTGCACTATGGTGAAGAACAGGGAAGACTCCCGCAGAAACAACCCCAAACTTAACCCCGGTTACAATATTGTTTTCGGATGTCATTATTATACATGTATGTAGTTGATATAGTCATTAACGACTAGATCAAACATCGTGCAGACAAACACGGAGAAAAACCATAGCTCCAGTCGGAGTAAAACAATAGAAAAAAAAGTGATATAAAATCTCTGTACATTCCATCTCGGATTGCCCCGTCTTTTTATGAATGTGGTCCTTATCTGCGTATTACCTTACAGTTGATGAGGCATAAAGCGCTTACTCACTCACCTCACAAACACACTCAATCACTCACATGCACAAGCTTACAAGGGGGTGGACGGCCCCCGCCCATCGAGGCTTGAAGAAATAGAGGGGCTGCTTGATGCTTCCACGCAGAGCTGAAATCGACCCGCACACGAGTACTGGTAATCCGTTTAGAGGATCTAAGTCTGCCCAGGCAAAGCGGTGCGAGAATATAAAGCCTATTGGTTTCATTGGGCGGCAGGGCTTGAGATATCATTTCATCTCGATGTCGGGTAAAAATCCCACAAAATTGGAAGCAGCGTCTCCAAAATGACCTTTACAGTGTTGACGGGGACGTTAAATCTCAAATCATACAAAACAAACAAGGGAGGTGGTACGCCTCAAACTTATTTTTATTTAGCATTTCAAGGCAAGGAGTAGAAGCTTATGATTGGTTGCGGCCAATATCAGTTGGACACCCCAGTGACGCAAGATACACGTCACCTTGCCTCACCCAACCAGCACAAGCCGACCACACGCGACCTCCAGTAAACCACTTAGAAGGCTTAAGCCTGCCAAGGCAAAGTGGTGCAAGTCGGGCCGTCCATGCATATACGAGTTTGATTGGGCGACAGGGCTTGAGATGTAATTTCATCTCAATGTCGGGTAAAAGTCCGACAAAATTGAAAGCAACACTTCCGAAATCAAACCTAAATAGTGTTGCGAGGACGAATCTCAGATCAACCAAAAAAAAAACAAACTTCTTTGTATTTAATAAATTTTGATATCGCGAATCTTACACAAATGGTCCCTTCATATGAAAGTTACGAAACGGGCCTTCGAATTGGATTTTAAATTGGATTTTATTGCCTTTACTATGACCATTTGCCCTGCAAATGTACATCGCTGACATACGTTACAGTTGTTCCCGCCAAAATAGAAATTATTTACATTTCAAGTGAAAATACTAATGTAAACCTATAGAAAACAATGCAGTTCATACTTCCATAAACGCATCAAGTCATATGATTTTCCATGACGTCAAGTGACGCCAGTCTAAACCATGGTTCTCTATGATCTCATTGGGCGTTCCGCTCTTTATAGAAAACTGCGTGGAAATGTTTTTCAGCTTTAACAGTTTGCCTTATAAGTGAGGAAAAAAGAATGTAAATATAAGAAATATTTTTTCGATGTTCATGAAGGTATGAACGACAGTGGGTCGCTAGCAAAGTTTATATGAACCCCTTCGGAGTTCATTTACTTTGCAGGCGACCCTGTTCGTTCATACTTTCATGAACAGCAGAAAAATAAAAGTAATTTCTTAAATGCACATGGCGTCATACTGTTTCATGACACTGAATATAAAGACGGCATATGATGGTTGTGAACATTGTATGTGTAAAAGTAGCAGGACATGCATAAGCGTAGGAACATGGACCCGCTGTGCCACAGGATCAGTTTTTAAATAACAGACTAAAGTGATATGCGCCAGCCTCCCTCCCCAAACACCCCCCATCCCCCGACACACAAACCTGTCGGCCCCACCCACCCATCGGGCATGAAGAAATAAATTGGCTGCATGACGCTTCCACGCAGAGTTGAATCCGACCGCACACGAGTACTGGTAAACAGCTTAGAGGATCTAAGCCTGCCCATAGGGGCTTGAATCTTTTTTTTTTCTTCTTCTTTTGTTTTCATGATTCAAGCCCCTATGGCATGCCCAGGAAAAGCGGCGCGAGTCGGACCGTCCATGCTTATAAACCCTATTGGTTTCATTGGGCGACATGCTTGAGAAGTCATTTCATCTCAATGTCGGGTAAAAGTCCCTCAAAATAGGAGCAACGTCTCCAAAATGACCTGTATATAGTTGAAAGGGACGTTCAACATCCAATCAATCAATCAAACACACCTACCCTGACAAAAACAACCAAGTCGTTTAAGACCCTATTTCGCTTGTAAAAACCTTCCTACACCAAACAATAAATTGTTACCCTGTCACCAGTATTATACAGTATTATGTAAAGGGAAGTTTTTATACAGCTCTATCGGTCAAAAACTGTGACTTACCAAGGGAGAAATCCCAGTTGTTTTATACCTCATCGCCAAGTCGACTTGCGCTCCAAGGAGGAAAAAAAAAAGTGGCTCGACCGGGACCCGAACTCAGAGCCTCTTGAATATGATGCAAACACTTTACCGTCTGAGCTACCGAGCATGACTGGTAATTTCGGGCAAATAAAAGCTCTCGTGTTTGCCGTTGTTGATATATAAATTCATGTGTCAAGGTCAAATCTTAAAAGTTAAGGTACCTACCTGGGTTACCTTAAATATTTAAGGATATTCTCTGGTTAAGTATCGACTTAAACGAAAGAACTTCTTTGTAGTTCACTTTATACGACAGTTAAGTAAATACTTAGTTTAAGTAGGTACTTAAAATTTAAGTACGCATTGTAATCCTGGGCCCAGGTAGGTAATTTAACTTTTAAGATTTGACCTTGACACATGAATGTATACATCAATAACGGGATTAGAAGCCTCCGTGGTCGAGTGGTTACGCTACTCGACTTGTAAACCAGGGGTCGCAGGTTCGATCCCGGGCTTCTCCAGACTTTCGGATGAGTCTTTAAACCGAGGTCCCGTCTCCGTATGACCTTAGCTGTTGGTGGGACGTAAAACTGAAACACTCACTCACATCAATAACGGCAAACCTTAGTGCTTTTATTTGTTCGAGATCACCAGTGATACTCGGTAGCTCAAACGGTAGAGTGTTTTTTTAATATGCGAGAGGTTCTAGGTTCGAGTCCCGGTCGGGCCATTTTTTTCCTCCCTGTGGCGCAAGTCGACTTGGCAATGAGGTACTGGGACGTATTTCTCCCTTGATGTGTCAAATTGTGGGACGAACAGAGCTGTGTTAAAACTTCCTTTTACATAATACTGTTTATCATATGACGTTATTGATAAGCAGTGGATAATGTCGTGTAATAAAAATCGTATGACCACACGTGTAATAACACTTTGGGGGATTACGTAACGTCATGACGACGTCCATGTTAACCATGCATTTTCTGTGAAGAAAAGTGTCAAATTTGATGGCGATAAAATCTAATTTCAAGTGACCATATGATAAACAGAATCTTACACTCGTTGTCACTTCATATGAATTTTATGAAACTCGCCAAAGGCTCGTTTCATAAATTGCATATGAAATGACCACTCGTGTAAGACCCTCTATACAATACTGGTGACAGGGCAATAATTAGTTGTTTGGTGCGGGAAGGCTATTATACGTGAGAGGGGATCCTAAATGACTTGGTTGTTTTTGTCAGGGTAGGTGTGTGTGTGTGTGTGTGGGGGGGGGGGGGGGGGGGGGGTCGGCGCATAACACTTTTGTCTGTTAGTTAAAAACTGATCCTGTGGCACATCGGGTCCATGTCCCTACGCTTATGCCCTGCTAGTTTTACGCATACAATGTTCACAACGTTCATATGCCGTCTTTATATTCAGTATCATGAAATAGTATGACGCTACGTGCATTTATGTCTGCTGTTCATGAAAGTATTAATGAACAAGGTCGCCTGCAAAAAAATGAACTCTGAAGGGGTTCATATAAACTTTTCTAGCGACCGGCTGTCGTTCATACCTTCATGAACATCCGAAAAAAAAATCTTACATTCACTCTTACCAAAATGTGACATTGGTTTCCTCAATTTGAGTGGCTTTGATCTTACAAGCTTGAAAGATAACAATTTCTATGAAAACAAACAGATCCCAGTAGAAGACTGTAAATCTGATAATATGACAGATAAGAAGATAAAATTCTAGAAAAAGCAGAGTATAATTAGTTTTCCAGGTTGTAGCAGAGTTGAACATTATTTAGTTTCCACTGACCAGCCTGCTCAAAACTTTTTTGTTTTGTTATGGTTTTACGGCCCTTCCAAGATTATTTCACTTATTTTGAACCAAGCGATAATCAGGGGCAGGCAAAAACCGGAGTACCAAGCGAAAAACCACCTGATCTTCCGTTGCAGAACCTAGCGTCTCACACGTGACCCCAGTCAGGCTCGAACCCACAGCGGTGAAAGACCTAATGATTAAGTGTCAGCGCTCTTATCCAGTAGATCACGGAAGCCCGTAACTGTGCAGGCTTACTCATTTGTGGTCAGTTTCAGCTCTACGTGGAAGCACCATTCAGCTCAATATATTTCTCCAAGCCCCGATAGGCGGGGCGGTTTTTTTGGTTTGATATTGTGCACGGGTGGTAATCAGGGGAGCCAGCTCAGAAATGAGTCAATGGAAATTTGTTCCCTCGACACATCCGGGAGCTCTCGAGCTAGCTTTTGTTTGTTTGTTTGATTTGAGGTTTAACGTCCCTGTCAACACTGTAAAGGTCATTTTGGAGACGTTGCTTCCAATTTTGTGGGACTTTTACCCGACATCGAGATGAAATGACATCTCAAGCCCTGTCGCCCAATGTTTATTAGCATGGACGTTCCGCCTCGCACCGCGGTCCCTGGACAGGCTTAGATCCTCTAAGCGGTTTACCAGTACTAGTGTGCGGGCCGGATTCAGCTCTGCGTGGAAGCATCATGCAGCCCATATATTTCTTCAAGCCCCTATGGGCGGGGGCCCCCTCGAGCTAGCTCCATCACCAGAAAACTTGAAAACAAAGGTAGGTCCCGAAAGTTTAATCACAATTTTTTCTATTAAACTATCTATAAAAGAAATCCGGCAATGCAGTGCCACATAGAAATGATTTAACTTATTACCCCGCTAGCATTTGCCATGGAAATTTGCAGCGCTGGAGTATGAATGAAAGTAAACTTTTTATCACGGACCTGAACAATTGCCAATCTCCGTGTTGACATAAATTGACAATTGTTCAGGTCCGTGATAAAAAGTTAACTTTCATTCATACTCATGCGCTGCAAATTTCCATGGCAAATTCTAGCGGGGTACAAAGTTAAATCATTTCTATGTGGCACTGCATTGCCGGATTTTGTTATAAATAACATACAAAGGAGAAAATGGTGATAAATCTCTTCGACACCTACCTTTGTTTGCAAGTTTCCTGGTGATGGAGCTAGCTCGAGAGTTCCCGGATGTGTCGAGGGAACAAATTTCCATTGACACATTTTCGAGCTAGTTCCCCTGAATACCACCCGTGTTGTGTATGATAACTGAATAGACGATTCTATGCTACTTAAAATCTTACCAAGTCTTTTTTGAGCATATTTACGTAAAGTCGTCTTATTTTGACAGGGGCCGAAGTGTAAAGTCGACTTATTTTGATGGGGCTGAAAATGGACCTTTCCTGATATGACACTTTATAAAAATTCAGGTTGAAAAAATAAATAAGGAGTAAGGACAAAGGAATAAGGAAAAAGGAATAAGGAAACAACTTATCACTAGTTGCAAACAGTGCAGGCCCATATCAGATTCTGCAGACGCCTGATCAGGACCTTCACTGTTCCAATTTTTATCAATGTTTAAATTCTACTCAGCCTGGTACCCCTTCTGTATGCGGGATGGGAGATCCCATTCTGTACAAAATTGAAAATATATATATATTTTTTTTTTCTATTTTTTTTTTTTTTTTTTCTTTTTTTATTTATTTGTGATTTTTCCTCATTACTATAACCTCTTTAAATAAAGACCTTACTTATTAACATTCTTACTTTGCCTTATTTACGTACCTACCTACTATTGGATCACCGTTGAAACAACAGCGTTGAATCAAAGTTGAGTCAACGTTGTGTGCCTGTAGGGTTACTTACTTACTTACCTACTCACCCACCCACTTGCTTGCTCACGTGCTCACGCGCTCACTCACTCACTCACTTACTAAAACCTGTGTCATGAATTTTCTTCTGTATAGTTAAAAGCTGAGTTTTAGGAAATCTGTAAATTGTTCTTAGCTTCAGCAACTTCTGGAGTGTTTCCAGATTTTTTGCCAGCTCTGGTAATAAAATACCTATTCTGACAGTCCAAGGCAGGGAGATGGGTTTAGTTTAGAGATTAAAGTCTGATAACAAAATAGAGAAATTTCTGAAAAAGTCAGTATTTTGCAGGACTGCATTTACATTCTTTTTTCCTCATCACTCGGCGAAAAAAATGTTTAAAGGCAAACTGTTAAAGCTGAAAAACATTTACACGCTGTTTTTTCTACAAAGAGCGGAACAGCATTGTCGTCGACAACGCCCATTGAGATCATAGAGAACCATGATTTAGGGTGTAGACTGCGACACTTGACGTCATTGAAAATCATGTGATTCGATGCGTTCATGGAAGTATGAACAGGCGTATAGGTTTACAATAGGTTTTACACTTGAAATGTAAATATTAACTATTTTGGCGTGAACAACTGTAACGTATGTCAACGATGTACATTTGTTGGGCAAATGGTCAAGGTAAAGGCAATAAAATCCTATTTAAAATCCAATTCGAAGGCCCATTTCGTAACTGTCATATGTAAGAACCCTTTGTGTAAGATTCTCGATATCAAAATTAATGAAATACAAAGAAGTTATTTTCGATTGATTGATTTGAGATTTAACGTCCTCGAGACACTATTTATGTTTGATTTTGGAAGTGTTGATTCCAGTTTTGTCGGACTGTTACCCACATTGAGATGAAATTACATCTCAAGCCCTGTCGCCCAATGAAACCAACAAGATTTATATGCATCACTTTGCCTTGGCAGGCTTAGACCTTCTAAGTGGTTACTAGACGTCGCGTGTGGTCGTTGTGTACTGGTTGGGTGAGGCGAAGGTGACGTGTATCTTGCGTTACTGGGGTGTCCAGTTGATTGTGTCAAGGCCAGCTTTCCTAGCAGCAGGTAAGGGTGGAGTGGAATGTTGTTATTTCTTCTGTTTCTGCACATCCAATCATTTGCCTCCCCTCCCTGCCTGGAAATGCTCAATAAAAATGAGTTTGAGGCGTTCCATCTCCCTTTGTAAGCTCATGCATGTGAGTGATTAAGTGTGTTTGTGAGTGAGCGCTTTATGTCTCACCTCACTCATAAAAAGACGGAGAAATCCAAGATCGAATGTACAGTGATTTTATATTCATGGTTTTATTTTTTTGTTGTTTTTTTTTTACTCCGACTGGAGCTACGGTTTTCTCCGTGTTTGTCTGTACGATGTTTGATCGTGTCCTTAATGACTATATCAACTACATACATGTAATGATGACATCCGAAAACAATATCGTTTGTTTGTTTGATTTGAGGTTTAACGTCCCAGTCACCACTGTAAAGGTAATTTTGGAGACGTTGCTTCCAGTTTTGTGGGACTTTTACCCGACATTGAGATGAAATGACATCTCAATCCCTGTCGCCCAATGAAACCAGTAGAGTTTATAAGCATGGACGGGCCGACTCGCACCGCTTTGCCTGGGCAGGCTTAGATCCTCTAAGTAATTTACCAGTACTCGTGTGCGGGTTGGTTTCAGGTCTGCGTGGAAGCATCATGCAGTCCATATATTTTTTCAAGCCCCTATGGGCGGGGGCCGTAAAAAAACAACAATATCGTAGCTGGGGTAAAGTGTCGGAGTCTTCCCTGTTCTTCACCATAGCACAGAATATGTTTATTTTCTTAATTATCGACTCTACCAGATTGTTTTGAATATTATTCAATACATGTACGACTAACGGCATGGGAAGGGTTGAATCATGGACAGACTCCATAAAACCGATTCCGCCCCCGCCCCTCGGGCCTTGACAAAACAGATTGGGCTGCATGGTGCTTCCATGCAGAGTTGAAACTGACCACACATAACGTAAACACGCCTATACAAATACATTATAAATTTTACATCCAATTTTTCAGATGAAAAATTGTGGTATTTTTCTTATTTCTGCTCAAAATATAGACTTTGGTACACGTTAGGCGGTTCTAACCGGTACCCACATTCTATATTTTTGAGCGGAAATAAGCAAAAAAAGGTCGACCCCCCCCCCCAAAACCCCAGTTTTACAAAATAAAAGTGGGGTTCAAGGGGGTCAGAATTATATAAGCGTATTTTTCCGATGCCCTAGTACCTGTAAACAGCTTGGAAGGACTAAGCCTGCCCAGGCAAAGTGATGTATGTCACACCGTCCACTGCATATAAGCTTTTTGGTTTCATTGGGCGACAGGGCTTGAGGTTTCATTTCATCTCAGAGTCGGGTAAAGGTCCCACAAAATTGGAAACAACGTCTCCAAAATGACCTGCATAGCGTTGACAGGGACGTTACACCTCATTTCAAATAAGACTCCATAAAACCGAGCTTTGCATATTCAAATATTGTATGAGTTCTTGTTTCTGAAGGGACCCCATAGAAACAGCGTTTTGAATATGTCGTGGTGCTACTTTGTGACCAATGTTTGCCCGCACAATTTGAGATCGAGAGTGATCCTTCAATTACACAGGATTTATAGTATATAAAACAGTTTTCATGGTTTATGCAGTGAAATTGAAACTAAACCATCATAATTTCTATTGTCACCATCCAATCAAGCAGAAGCAGAGATTTTTGACAGATCGCGGGAAAGTTCTGGGCCGCCTACATCAATGTGTAATTGAAACTTACGCTAATCTTCGTGAAAATTTCCGTCAAAATTACGACTTCATCCGAAGTTAAATACTTAGCTAAGTAAATGAAATAGGTGGCTTTCGAATGCACTTTTTAAGGTGTTACGAGCCAGGCGTAGCAGAAAGAAAAAGCAAACAAGCCTTTTGGAAAATTTTAACAAAATTTATTTACAAGTTAACTTTAACCTGTAGAAGTAAGAAAATTAAATGTACTTAGCTCTGTTATGAAATATCCTGAATGAATCTATTTTCCTTGATCCCACAGAATTCACAGTCCAAAATGAAAAGTAATATCCTTTAACAATCCAACACAGAATTTAGAAATAACTTTTCTTAAATGCCCAAACATCAAACTCCAAAGTCTCCCTCAATGAGAAAAATCAAGCTCTTTTATAGACCCCAATATTTCTCTAGAACATTCCAGAGGGCTGTGGAATAAGATGAGGTAATTTTCTAAAAATAATGCAAACCTGAACTTTCTGGAAGGTTCTGAAGTACTTTTCCTTGTAAACATGTTGTTTACAAAAATAAAATTAATCTGTGACTCATTTTTCTAGAATCTTCTATAAGAAGATTAACAGGATATTTATAGCATTATTAGGTCACAGTGGGGTGAAAGTGGGAATCAGAAAAATAAATTCTTATGCATAACACTCCCCCTCTTCGAGGAAAAGAAAGATTTATGTAATAAAGCTTTCTTTTGCTTTAAGAATAATAAAATATTGAGCATAGCATATAAAATTACATGTATCTACAATCCACTTTAGTAGGAAAGAAAAACACAACTCCTGACACTGCTCAAGATCTTGAAAGGGCATCAGGGATAATGTTATCTCTCCCTCTGATATGTCTTATGTCTAAATTATACTCTTGTAGCATAAGACTCCACCTGAGCAACCGCTGATTTTTGTTTTTCATTTTGTGTATGAAAGTCAGTGGATTGTGATCACTGAAAACAACAATCGGTGCAGTAGTAGGGGTAAGATAAACTTCGAAATGTTGCAGAGCAAGAATCAGAGACAAGCACTCTTTCTCTATGGTAGAGTAATTTCTCTGATGCTTATTAAACTTTTTGGAAAAGTAGCAAACTGGATGATCCACACCCTTTTCATCTTCCTGCAACAAAACACTACCTGCACCTACGTCACTAGCATCTACAGCTAGCTTAAACTCCTTTTCAAAGTTTGGTGCCAAGAGAACTGGTTCACTCTTGAGTATGGCTTTAAGTTTATCAAAAGCATTTTGGCATATTGCATTCCAATGGAATTTTGTTCTTTTGCTGAGCAAATTTGTCAAAGGCTCAGCAATGACAGAGAAATTATTACAGAACTTTCTGTAATAACCAGCCATACCAAGAAATCGCATCAGCTGTCTTTTGCACGTGGGTACGGGAAAATTTGAGATAGCCTCAACTTTAGCATCAATGGGTTTCACATGACCTTGACCTACAACATGACCTAGAAATGTCAAACTTGCATGGCAGAATTCACTTTTAGCAAGATTGATTGTCAATTTGGCATTACTCAGTCTATCAAAGAATGCACGAATAGTCCCAAGATGTTGATTCCACTGGTCGTTGTATATGATAGCATCATCGATATAAGCACTGCAGCCTTCCAGTCCCGCAATTACCATGTTTATTAAGCGCTGAAATGTTGCTGGAGAGTTTTTCGTTCCAAATGGCATGACTTTATAGTTAAATAATCCGTCTGGTGTTGTGAATGCCAAAACCTCCTTTGCTCTATCTGTAAGTGGAATTTGCCAAAATCCTTTCAGAAGGTCGAATTTCGTTATGTATTAGGCATTCCCGATGTTATCAATGCAGTCATCCATTCTTGGAATAGGAAAGCTATCTGTTTTACTTAAGGAATTAACTTTCCTAAAATCTGTACACATACGATATGTCCCATCAGGTTTTGGTACTAGAATACAAGGAGAACTCCATTCACTTTGGCTTGGTTCAATAAAGTCATTGTCTAATAGATACTGAACTTCTTCTTTAAGATATTTTTGTTTCACAGGATTCATCCTGTATGGGTGTTGTTTTACAGGTTTAGACCCATTTATGTCCACATCGTGAAATATTTTGTCTGTCCGTGTAGGAATGTCAGGAAATAAGTGTTCATATTCAAAAATCAGCTGTTTCAGTTCATTCCGCTGATTTGGCTCTAGATGTGACAGTTTCTGGTCAAGATTCCGTAGAATGTCAGAATTCTGAAGTTTTGATGATGTGGGATCCGACTTCACTGAATTAATATCCTCACAGTCATTGTCACATGAATTAAGTGGAACAGAGCTAACTAGATTGACTGATGTTAAAGATGTATTGTCCCTATCTATGTATTCCTTGAGCATGTTAATATGACATAGCTGCTTTAGCTTGCGCCTCCCAGGAGTGTTTATTATGTAATTTACGTCACTGATCTTTTTGTCTACAGTGTATGGACCATAATACCTGGCCTGCAACGATTTTCCTGGAATAGGCAAAAGAGCTAGTACCTTATCACCTGGTTTAAAATTCCTTTCTTTTGTCCCTATGTCATATAGCTGTTTCATTTTCCTTTGGGCTGACTGAAGGTTGGTCCGAGCAGCCTCACAAGCTTTTGAAAGTCTAGTTTTGAAATCAGACACATACTGAAGTAAATTCAGGGAGGTGTCATCATTGGAGAGAAATTTCTCTTTGAGAAGTTTCAAAGGACCACGAACGGTATGGCCAAATACTAATTCAAATGGACTGAAGCCAAGAGATTCTTGCACAGATTCTCTGACAGCAAATAAAAGCAGATGGATGCCTTCATCCCAATCCTTCTCTGTGTCAAAGCAATATGATCTTATCATGTTTTTCAATGTTTGATGGAATCTTTCAAGGGCGCCTTGACTTTCAGGATGATAGGCCGATGACTTAAACTGTACAATGCCAAGTTCATGCATTACTTGTTGAAATATTCCAGACATAAAATTTGAGCCTTGGTCTGACTGAATAGATTTAGGGAGCCCAACAAATGTGAAGAACTTCACTAAAGCCTTGACAATTGTCTTAGTTTTGATATTTCTTAAGGGAATGGCTTCAGGAAAACGTGTGGAAACACACATAATAGTCAAAAGATATTCACAGCCAGACTTAGTTCTGGGCAAGGGACCCACACAGTCTATAATTATTCGACTGAAAGGTTCATCAAAAGCAGGTATAGGCTGCAAGTGAGCCTTAGGTATAGTCTGATTGGGTTTTCCTACCATTTGGCATGTATGGCAGGACCTACAATGCTGAGAAACATCTGATTTTAACCCAGGCCAGTAAAAATGATTAAGAATCTTGTGATAGGTTTTATTTACACCTAAATGTCCTGACATGGGGGTTTCATGCGCCAAGTTTAATATTTCGGGACGGTAAACCCGTGGAACCACTATCTGATGGTTGACAGTCCACTCGTCTTCTGCTGAGACGTCTGGTGGACGCCATTTTCTCATAAGAATGCCATTTTTGACATAATAACAGACTGGGGCCTGAGATAATTCCTGCTCATCTAAAGCCCTTTCAAACAAAGGCGAAATTTCAGGATCCTTATGCTGTTCTATAGCTAGTTGAGACCCAGACATTATGTCATGGCCTAGATCTAAAGATGACTTATTGTCATGAAAATCTGCCTGCTTATCAGGCAGGTTTGAAGACAGAGACCTTGTTATCTCGTCATTAAAAGACTGACCCAAAAAGGTATCAGTTAAATCAAAATCCTGTTTCCCATCAGTTTGCTTGGCCTTACGTGCCATAGCCCTTGTGACTGCACAGGACGGATAAAGATCAGGAATTTCCTGCTCAATGGGATCAGGCGGTTGATCAGTGCAAGGATTAGTAGTCAAAAGTGGGTTTACCACAACCTTATCTCCAGCTAAGTCATTGCCTAGCAAAAAATGAACACCTTTAAAAGGTAAAGAAGGTCTAATACCAACAGCCACTGAACCGGATACCAAGTCTGATGACAAATAAACGTTATGAAGCGGAACATTAACAAATCCACATTCCACGCCCTGAATAAGGACACTTTGGCCCAAAGAAGTCTTCTCAGAAAAAGGCAGAGTATCTGCTAGAATAAGAGATTGAGAAGCTCCAGTATCTCGTAAGATTTTGATAGGGGTAGGAAGGGCATAACTGTCACCATTTAGTGACACAAAACCATCTGATAAGAATGGTTCATAAGTATCCATAACTGAATCTGTCTCAGATATTTTTGTATCAGAAAGAGTTTCCTCCCTTACACAAGACTGTGGTTTTGGCCTTATAGAAGTCAAGCCTGTAGGCTTAAGTTCCTCTTGTCTTTCTCTTTCTTTCCTTCGCTTTAATTTTAAACACTCAGAGATCAAATGACCTGTATTTTTACAATAATAACAAACTACTTGAGATTGAGATAAAGGATTCTGGTCTTTGTTTTCACCAGAAGGTTTGGGAAAATTTGGGCTTCTGTTTTCACCAGAAGGTTTGGAAGGATTCTGGCTTTTATTTTCACCAGAAAGTTTGGGCATAGTACTAGATGTATGGCTATAACTACCAGAAGGATTACTGGGATAGAATCTTGGACCTGTCTGTGGATTATAAGGTTTTCGAGGATAAGGCCTGTTCACAAATGAGACTTTACGAGTCAAAGCATAATCATCTGCCAAACGAGAAGCTTCCTCCAAAGTTTCAACCTGTCTCTCATCGAGAAAAGATTTAATGTCTGAATTTATGCACCGTTTGAACTCTTCAACAAGGACAAGCTGTCTAAGTTTGTCATGATCAGAGCCTACTTTTTTAGAAGAACACCACCTATCAAATAGCTGTTCTTTGGTTCGAGCAAATTCTACATGGGTCTGGGACATTTCTTTTTTACAGTTCCTAAATTTCTGCCTGTAAGCCTCAGGGACCAACTCATATGCCTTAAGAATAAGCTCCTTGACCAGATCATAGTCTGAGCTTTGCTCGACAGTCAGCTGAGTGTATATGTCTCGAGCCTTTCCGACAACAACGCTTTGCAAAAGTAAGGTCCAATGCTCTTTTGGCCATTTTAAATTTTCTGCAACTTTTTCGAAATGCAAAAAAATACTTATCTACCTCTTTTTCCTGAAATGGCGGAACTAATCTGATGTGTTTTGTGGCATCAAAATAACTACCAGAGTCAAAAACAGGGGTAGGTTTCACCCTATCTTGACCCTGGAGTTCCATTTCCTTCATCTTTAATTGAAATTGCCATTTTTCTCTTTCTATTTCAAGTCGCTCTTCTTTTTCTAATTTTTCTTTCTGAAGGCGTTCCTCCATTTCTCTTTGTTTTTCTTCCTGCTCTAATTTTTCTTTTCGAATTCGTTCTTCCATTTCTAATCTTTCCATCTGCATTTGTCTCTGCATTTCTCTTTCTTTTTCCTTCTCTCTTTCTTCCATTTCTAATCTGAACTTCTCTAATTCAATTTGCCTTCCTATTTCAATTTGTCTCATTTGTAATTCAGTATGTGAAACCATAATGAGAGACAAAGCAGATGGATCGAAAAGTTCTTCATCAACAAAAAACTGTACCAAAATATTCTTAATTTCATGCTTCTTCATGCTTGTTTTGACAGCAGTGACCCCATAATGGGAAGCAATTTCTAGCAAATATGTCCTTTTGGCCAGATTAAACAACTCCTGAGTAGGCTGAGCCAAAAAGCTTCTCAAATCAAACGACATGTTTGCTTTTTTATTTGTTTTATAAAGTGTTTATGGAAATATAGATTGAGGTTAATTTGACATTTTTTTTTTTTTTTTTTTTGAAATGACAAGCCCAATAAGAATTTCACATTAAATGACAAGTACTATTTCACCTGAAATGACAATTCACATGAAATGACAATCCCCTATATGCCTATAGGGAAATACCAATCTTGTGAAGCAACTGCCAAGTATATTTGATAAGAAATGACAATAACCTGCCGTCACATGAAATGTCAGTTTTAAAATGCTCAAATGGTTTTATCCCGGACGAGCCCCCAATTTCTGTTACGAGCCAGGCGTAGCAGAAAGAAAAAGCAAACAAGCCTTTTGGAAAATTTTAACAAAATTTATTTACAAGTTAACTTTAACCTGTAGAAGTAAGAAAATTAAATGTACTTAGCTCTGTTATGAAATATCCTGAATGAATCTATTTTCCTTGATCCCACAGAATTCACAGTCCAAAATGAAAAGTAATATCCTTTAACAATCCAACACAGAATTTAGAAATAACTTTTCTTAAATGCCCAAACATCAAACTCCAAAGTCTCCCTCAATGAAAAAAATCAAGCTCTTTTATAGACCCCAATATTTCTCTAGAACATTCCAGAGGGCTGTGGAATAAGATGAGGTAATTTTCTAAAAATAATGCAAACCTGAACTTTCTGGAAGGTTCTGAAGTACTTTTCCTTGTAAACATGTTGTTTACAAAAATAAAATTAATCTGTGACTCATTTTTCTAGAATCTTCTATAAGAAGATTAACAGGATATTTATAGCATTATTAGGTCACAGTGGGGTGAAAGTGGGAATCAGAAAAATAAATTCTTATGCATAACAAAGGAAATACTTTACTAAGATAAGAATTGCTCCTTAAATCGTTAAGTCGACCTTAACTTAAGTAACGATTGTAATCCTGGGCCCTGGACTTAGTCAAGGCGAGCTTTGGCCCCCGCACATCGGTGCTTTAAGAAATAGATGTGCTGCATGATGGTTAAAAACAGCGCTAAAAAGGGACCGCACAGGCAAAGCGGTGCGAGTCGGACCGTCCACGATTATAAACCCTATTGGTTTCATTGGACGGTAGTGCTTGAAATGTCATCTTAATGTCGGACAAGTACAAAATTGCTCCATGTTGGAGCAAAGGAGGAAGCGCTGCAAAAAACAACTTTGTTACCTATAATTTAATTAAATGATTTCACAATTTTGCATTTCTTTAAAGGGTTTGACGTAATACAAAAGAAATCAAAGCGCCAAAGGCACTGAAATGACAGATTCTTTGAGAAAATCATAACACTGTGAAAACTTACGGAAAACCTTTCTAAAGAGAGCTTAAAATTTAGAAAGGTAGTTCTGCAAATTCCAATATATGATATGTTTGCAGATGTCTATAGACCGGTGGTATTATGAAACGCCATTCGATATTTCAAATTTTTGAAAGAAACTATTTACGTTTTCAAAACCAAACATTAAAATTCAAGTTTTAACAATGCTACTGTCCAGTTTTTGTCTGGTCGGTTGTGGACACCTCTACCCAAAAATACTCTATGGGAAAGAGATCGGAGGAGAAAGGCTGGCTCGTCCACTACTTGAATTCCATTGGCTTGAAGATATTTTTGAGTAAGAACAGCACTATGAGCCCGCTCGTAATCCAGCTGGATAAGATATCCCGGATTCTGAGCGTAAACAAATAAGTGGAACCATGTCAGACCGAAGCGCTTAATTGATGTAACTTCTCGCTGTTCAATCCACGTCTCAGCCATGATCTCGAATGTTCTTAATGACACTAAGCTGCGTTCGCTAACTACACGCAATAGCCCGCCACACAATTACGCTTATTTCACCCGATATGTCATGCTCTGTTACGCACGCTTCGCCTCGGCATACCTCACACCTATACGTCGAAACACCCGGAAACGTCAACCGGGGGGATTCACGCTGAAGTGCGATTTGTCACTGAAACGCATATGTCAGTCGCTTAGACGCCAATTTACGTATTTCATGCACTAGCGTAAGTGTTCCGTACTGTCTCGATGCGTTAACTTTGGTCACGACAGGGACGTCTAGCTCTCAGACGTGCATCGCATAAGGGCGACGATCAGTGTCAGTGCTTATTAGTCGGTAGTTGAGACCCCTTGTTTATTTACAGGTACAGTGTAGCAGCTGCCGGCGGAAATCTGTTTCGCATATGCGTCTTACGGTCGAATCGATCTTAACGTACTGACGTCGGTCTTCCGCTACGTCGACGTCCACTAGCGTCTTCTGTATATAGTAAGATGTCGCTCCAATAGACGATAGATCACACACATGTGGCACCAAAATCAGAGTCAACGTCATCCGCTTTCCGACCAGCTTCTAACTGTCCAGGGCCACACTTGCGATTCTTTAATGAAAAATGTTGCAATACGCTCTCACTAGAACATTTCAGTTTCTTGTTTTCTAGGCACGACCTTACATTACACATCAAAAGTTTGATCCTGAACATGTGGTTTTTATCCGCACTGGTGTGGTGCTCAGGATCGACGTGGCCGGACTGGTAACCAGGCGTCACGGTTGATTGATTTAACCTTTTTTAGCTTAAGGGCATAGTGCATAAGCGTGTTGTAATCATCCAATCGCTTGGTTTCAGAATCAAAGCACTGAGAGTATGTGGTGTAGGTTGGAGTAAAAGGCCTGGGCTGAGATTTAAACTGTTTCATTTAACTCTGAAATTCCAAACAAATAGTGAAGATTATGATAAGAAGACGCGTTCGGCAGCGTCTGATCTTGGTCTACACTGTTTGCCAAGCTCACCCTATGATCCCAGGATAACCCTCTTCCGTCTTATGGAATACCCGATCTCACTGCGGCTATTTTCTACAAGACAAATAGTTATTCTGACAAGTCAGTGACAGTCACGTAGACGTTAGCACTGAAGCTCTTTTGTTATTATCAACTTCGGATCGATTGCCAAACAATCAACCCAAACATAGCCGCGTCGTTTGTCAGTGTTGGGTACATGTAAGTGCTATCTGTAAAATCTTGTTGGATCTGGCAAACAATGTAAACTCAGTTCAAAAGCCACACATCATGGTGCTAATCTTGTTCTACACGTTTTTACATTAGTTATTTACATCTTAAGTTTAAACGAATCAGTCCAAGTCCCCGTTCATGACCAGCCTGCATTTAGAGACAATCGGCATGAGTGTTGTCAGTGCTTTGATTTATTCACTGCATTGGGTTTCTGGAGTGCACTCTTCCCTCACTGAAGTTGGGCTCGTCCATTCTGCTAAATATATGGCACCTAGAATTATATCACAGAACCTACACTAAGTATCTGTACCATATTCCAGGGTTGAACAGCCTTTCTTTTCAATTTCTCCACGAAAAGTCAATATACACCTGAGTTGTAACTGACCTAAACTTGACCTCGAAAATCAGAAAGAAACCCCAATAATATTCTTGTGTACAGCTGACCTGGTCCAACAGCAGGCTGGTCTTTAAGGATTAAATATTGACAGCACTGATAGAAAACAGTGTAAAACCTGAGCAGACTGCTAAGCAGACGCCGCATTGATCTGGGTATACAGTCCGTTCGCCAAACCTGTCGCATGATGCAGCTGATTCATATAAAATGCTGAATCGTAAAGTCGTCTGCTTCAAGAGTTTGCATTACGCTTACAGGATAACTAATACGATTGTACAATTTTGATTACTGCGTCAAATCGGACTACATTTTGTGCGGACTCATATTTCTATGGCGGTCAAAGCCGGAAAAAAAGCCTGAATTACTTTAAACGTGCAGCACAGGAAGAATAGCCAGATGGAATCTGCCATAAAAATTAGGAAAGGTTTTCTAAGGCCATTCTCAACTGAGGGCAGTGCAAATCATCAACAGAGAAGGTGGAATAAGAGTATGAAACATCGCAAGCAGGTCATAAAGAGCATTTCGCCGCAAATAAGCAACTAAATACTTTACATGTTAGGCATTTTGTATCTCTGGGAGATCTATCTATCACCAGTCAATGACACATCACTTGAACAAGTCCGTGAAATGAACACCCCTCTAAACCCCACTTTATATGATATAGAGAAAACATGGGTTTACATTATTCTTCTTATTTCTGCTCCAAGACATAGGTTGTGGGTACTCGTTAGAACCGCCTCAATGAGGCGGTTCTAACGAGCACCCAAAATCTATGTTTGCAGTATAAATAAGAAAATTACATGTATTACCGACTTTCATCAGAAAAGTTGCCATTTTGGAGATGTGAAAAATGTCGCACGTGGGTGTTATCGTAATGAATTACCTGGTTGTTCGTTATTATCCCCTGGTGGGGATAAAGCATCGCAGCCGTGCGTTCATGTGTGTGTGTGTGTGTGTCCGGAAACTTGTGAACAGGATTGAAGACGAAGCCATCATCGGAAAAGCATCAAACCTTCCACAAATGTTCCCCATGGAGAGAGGATAAATCCTTTCAAGGGTCAAATGTCAAGGTCACAATGGATTTGACAACAATGGACTTGACATTAAAAACATTGTGAACATGATAAAAGACAAAGTTATCAACATATAATCTTCAAACCTTCCACAAATATTCCCCATGGAGAGAGGATGGACCCTATTGATTTTTAAGGTCAAGGGTCAAATGTCAAGATCATAATGGACTTGACATTAAAAATCTTGCGAGCAGTAGAATACAAAGCTGTCATCATAGAAGCATCAGGCCTTCCACAAATGTTTCCCATGGAGAGACGATGAACCTTATTGATTTTCAATGTCAAGGATTGAATATCAAGGTCACACTAGACTTGACATTAAAAACATGGTGAACAGATTGGAAGACAAAGCTATCATCATAGAAGCATGAGACCTTCCATACATGTTTTCAAGGGAAAGAGGATGGACCCTATTGATGTTCAAGGTCAATGATCGAATGCCAAGGTCACAATGTCCTTAACATCAAATCCCTTGTGAACAGGCTAGACTACAAAGCTATCATCACAGAAGCATGGGACCTTCCACACATGTTTCCAATGGAAAGAGGATGAACCCTATTGATTTTCAAGGTCAAGGATCGAATGCCAAGGCCACAATGTCCTTAACATCAAATACCTTGTGAACAGGCTAGACTACAAAGCTATTATCGTAGAAGCATCAACCCTTCCATAAATGTTTCCCATGGAGAGAGGATGAACCCTGTTGAATTTTAAGGTCAAGTGTCAAATATGAACAGGATAGTAGACACAGCTATCATCATAGAAGCATCAAACCTTCCATAAATGTTCTCCATGGAGAGAGGATTAACCCTATTGATTTTCAAGGTCAATGATCGAATGTAAAGGTCACAATGGACTTGACATTAAAAATCTTGTGAACAGGATAGAAGACAAAACTATTTGTCACATTCTTTGTAAATGTCAGTTCTTGCACTAGGTGTCTGAAATGCCAATTAATGTTGATTTCTACAGCGCCTGTAGCTGGAGGAACAAGGGCATCTGTTTGAGTGCGGGCAAGACCCTTTAGATATTTGTATAATAGTTTGAGCCTACTGTCTCTTCTAGTATTCTTGAGAGACTCCCATCATAGTTTTCCTAGTATTCCAGTTTCAAAGCAGTAATTGCTTGTTACAAATGTAGCAGCTCTATTCTGAACAGTTTTCAATTTCTTCATCGAGGATCACCCTCTTTGGGTCCCAGATACACCTGCCATATTCCAAGATTGAGCTCCCTTTACATCCTGAGGACACTGATGAAGATTTCGCTTCAGGAAACCAAGCGTTTTATTTGCCTTAGTATACATATCGCTAATGTGTGTATTCCATCTCAAAACCTGTGTGATTGTCACACCAAGGTTTTTAATGGAATCCATATTCTCGAGGACCGTTCCCTCTTAGGTGCAAGACGCCTCATTTTTATTGTCCGCTTAGAGGATCTAAGCCTTCCTAGGCAAAGCGGTACGAGTCGGACCCTCCATGCTTATTAACCTATCGGTTTCATGGGACGACAGGGCTTGAGATGCCATTTCATCTCAATTTCGGGTAAAAGTCCCACAAAATTGGAAGCAACGTCTCCAAAATGACCTAAACAGTGTTGACGGGGACGTTAAACCTCAATTTAAACAAACAAATAAATTTTATTGGCTCTCTTCTTAGCTATCAACATACAAATGCATTAACGGGCTAAAATCTCATGCCCCATTTTCATGCCGAACATCCCAAAGTCTATATTTATCATTCTGAAGTTTCAGTGAGTCATCTGTAACTCTAACCAGTGCTTCAGCTGAAATGCACGGCCCGCCGGATGCTTTTAGCTTTATGAGTGTTACCATATATGGGTATGGCGGCCTTTTTGGTCATGTGACCTGGACCTCAAACGGTTCCCCCAATAAATGCGCCTTATCGTAAGGAGCAAAAATATATCTTATACTTTAGTACTGTATTCTGAATCGTTTGCAGGATAAAATGCATTCTCACTTTTCCAATACAAAAGCGTATGTGTCAAAGTTTGACCTAGGTACAAAGAAGGTCAATGTCAACCCAGGGTCACCATTTTAGCAATTTATGATGGGCCTACGTCCCAGATGCTATTTATCAAGTTTCGTGGAAATCTGCCCAATGGTTCTGGAGAAGACTATTATTGAAGGGTTTTTACCATATATGGCTTGGCGGCCATTTTGGTTATGTGACCTGGACCCCATGAACAAATTTTGGTTTCCCCCATCCCATAAAGGCTCCATATGAAATTTGACTTCGATCGGCCCAACCGTTTCCGAGGAGAAGCAGTTCGAAAATTTTCACATTTTTCGCCTCGGCGAGGCTATACTAAATGGAATGTAATATTTCGCAAGTTCATTGGTTAGATCTCATTGATATCTATCAGTATGCCAAAAATTGTTTAAATATTCCAACAAAAGCATGTGTCAAAGTTTGACCTAGGCACAAAGAAGGTCAAGGTCAACCCAGGGTCACCATTTTAGCAATTTATGATGGGCCTACGTCCCAGATGCTATTTATCAAGTTTCGTGGAAATCTGCCCAATGGTTCTGGAGAAGACTATTATTGAAGGGTTTTTACCATATATGGCTTGGCGACCATTTTGGTCATGTGACCTGGACCCCATTAGCAAATTTTGGTTCCCCCCATCCCATAGAGGCTTCGTATGAAATTTGACTTCAATCGGCCCAACGGTTTCCGAGGAGAAGCAGTTCCAAAATTTTCACATTTTTCGCCTCGGCGAGGCTATACTAAATGGAATGTAATATTACGCAAGTTCATTGGTTAGATCTCATTGATATCTATCAGTATGCCAAAAATTGTTTAAATATTCCAGGCGGTTAAGTCACTATCACCAATATTCACAAACGGGTTACGGACGGACAGACAGACAGACCATATATGGCTTGGCGGCCATTTTGGTCATGTGACCGGAACCCCATGAGCAAATTTTAGTTCCCCCATCCCATAGAGGCTCCATATGAAATTTGACTTCAATCGGCCCAACGGTTGCCGAGGAGAAGCTATACTAAATGGAGTGTAATATTTCGCAAGTTCATTGGTTAGATCTCATTGATATCTATCAGTATGCCAAAAATTGTTTAAATATTCCAAGCGGTTAAGTCACTATCACTAATTTTCACAAACAGGTTACGGACGGACAGACTGACAGAATAACAGAATGACACGGTGATTTAAGGGCACTCTTAGAAATCAACCGACTTCAGTCGGTCGCTTTTTCTGCGGGTCGTGCAATTTCCCGGTAGCAAACACAGTCGTCGGTGAACAGTCCTATTTCTGAGTCAGTGTCTGTGGAAATATCATTAATAGACAGGGGAACTTAACAGTTGACCAAGAAGAGTCCCTTGCAGGACCCCAGACAAAACTGGAGCCCACTCCCAAGATTCACCCGCTATTTACTGTAGCAAAGAAAGGAATCTATCAATTTTCAATCTATCTTCCCCACAATACCGTAATCAGATAATTTGAATTTCAGTAGTCCGTGAGGGTGTGTGTCAAAAGCCTTCTGAAAGTCCAGAAACAATGTGTCAACCTGCACCCCCCCCCCCCTTTGTCCAAGATTTTTACCCAGTCATTAATAACCGTGCTCAACTGAGTTTCACAACTATAGCTTTTTTCTTAAAGCATGTTGTCTATCTGACAAAAGTTTATGTTCATCAATGTAGGTAATGCCATGATGAGAAGACTATATGTTCAAGTAATTTACATGGAACACACGTCGGGGACACAAGGTGATAATTACGAGCAAGAGCCCTGACTGGCTCAAAAATGACAAATCCATACTTTTCCTTGGCAGGCGTATACGTAAGCGGTTATCCAGTACTGTAACAGTGCACATTCTTTCGTCAGAATCTGTCAACTGACCTTCTTGAAACAGCGGACGTGAGAGAATGTCCGTAGAAAAGATTTCATGTTCAATTTCCACGTAAGAGTGTTGCCGACCCGGCAGGAGTCGAACCCGCATTCTGCTGATCACCAGTCAGACGTGCATCCTACTGAGCTTCCGAGGCCGGCCTAAAATAGTGCTGACTTGGCCGTTAAACTCCAATACAAACAAACAAACAAATCGGAAATAAGAAGAAATAATATATACCAATACCACCTTTTACCAAAGTTTTACTATATAAAAGTGGGGTTTAAGGGGGTCAAAATTACATGGCGTGTTTTAGAAACCCATAGCGGTCATTTGAGAAAAAGATTTTTTTTTTTTTTTTTTTTTTTTTTTTTTGGGGGGGGGGGGGGGCGTTATTTGTATCGCTGTGAGTTCAGAGTACATGTTAGAGAGTTATCTGTAGAATCCGGACTGGAATCATGTGTTGGGTTTTTCAGACAGTGTAGACCCATATCAGAACGCGGTGTGTGATCAAGCTCTACACTATTTGCTTAGCGTATAATTATTTAAAGGTTAAATGAAACAGTTCAAGTTCCCCTACAGGGCCATTTTCCCACTCTACACTCAGAGATACTCGACCTATCAGTGCTGCCAGTGCTTTGATTTATTCACCCCTTTAACCCTTTCACCTCTGAGTTTTTGGAGTAGACTATTCCATCACTGACTTTAGGCACGTCCATTCTACTAAATATAGTATCTAGCTTAAAGCGTCGTCAGGATGGCAAGTAATATATCCTGATAAGGTGGCTTATTACGAGCCATCTCATCAGGATCTACGCTGTTTGCAATAGAATCTGTGCCGGGCTTCAGGGTTGAAAGGGTTAACCTTTGCTGTAGTAACAGGCTCAATTATTACGCAGTAGACGATCATTTTAATCGAAAGGGATAATTTTAAACCTTAGATTGTACCATTCTGTGTAGGAACACTGTCATCTATTTCAAACACACATAGAGATACCGTTGTTACAACGCATAATGTAGTAATGTAATAATTACTACATTATGAAATTTTTACTACATTATGCGTTGGCATAGTCGACGCGAAATGAAATAAAATGTCGTTTTTACTACATTATGCGTCGATACTAAGAGGTTTGAGCAAAATGAAAGAATTATTACATTTTGCGGCGATGGGTGGCATACTTAATTTTACTTCATTATGCGTCAACAGTTTGTTTGTTTGATTTGAGGTTTAACGTTCCCGTCAAGACTATTTAGGTCATTTTGGAGACATTGCTTCAAATTTTATGGCACTTTTACCCGATATTGAGATGAAATGACATCTCAATCGCTGCCGTCCAATTAAAAGCAATAGGGTTTATATGCATGGATGGGCCGACTCGCAGCAGTTTTCCTGGACAGGCTTAGACCTTCTAAGCAGATTACGAGGACTCATGTACGGGCGGTATCAGCTCTGCGTGGAAGCATCGTGCAGCCCATCTATTTATACCCCCGGCATACGAAGTATGCAAGGGGTATATAGTTTTTGTCCATTCTGTCTGTCTGTCTGTCTGTCTGTCTGTCTGTCTGTCTGTCTGTCTGCCTGTCTGTCTTTTGTTTGATTTGTTTGATTTGAGGTTTAACGTCCCCGTCAACAAAGACATCAGGCATGAGACCAAAATAGCGCAAGGCGTACGATTTTAATTCTACTGGCTTAATCAAATACAATGAAATTCCACTATTAAGACCACCTAAAATTAATACAAATTTTGTTTTTAAAGCATATTTGGAAGGTTAAAGCTACATTTTCTTTGTGATTTTGACCTTCAGTGTGCTTTTGTGGAAGACCGTCTTTTGGACTGTTCAACTGTGGTCTTAAAGACCACTTTTGAACCATCTCAAATGTGGTCTAAATTGTAGGAATTTAACTGTATTGCTTCCTAAGTCTTTTCGAAGACAGCTATGTTCTACCATCATTACTTCATTATGCGTCGATATGGTGCATATCAACGCGAAATGAAATATTTTTTTTACTTCATTTCGCGTCGACTATGCCAACGCATAATGTAGTAAAAAAAATCAAAATGTAGTAATTACTACATTACTACATTATGCGTTGTAACATACCGTCATCTATTTCAAACACTGAATTTTAATATTGGGACAATTCAACAACGGGATATCAGGAGTATATATATTCAAGACTGTACTGATTGAAAATAAAACAATAATCAAAACCGTATACCCTTTCGACGTTTAAAACGAAAAACATAGTCCGTTATTAAAAATCCAAAATGTATGAAAAATAGAATGTGAATGGCAAAAATTCAGATTGAAAATATATAATTGAATGTAGTCGCAAATTATAATTGTTAAAAAAGTGTTTTAATCTTATATATAACGCGAACTTCAGTAACTGACAATCGCTTACATCAATGAAAATTCAAGTTTCATGAATACATAGTCCATGTCTCAAACCCATCACAAATGGTGCTGCGTTGGTACGCAGCGCAATAAAAGCCCCACGAAATTGGAAGCAACGTATCCAAAATGGTCTATACAGTGTTGACTGGGACGTTAAACTTCAAATCAAACAAACAGCAAGGCGAACTTAAAATAAAAATGACTTCATCTACATAATTTCTCCTTTTAAGCATATATTTCTATCTGTATGGAACGTCGTGTCAACGCCGATGAAACGTCATTGCGATGCATGGACGTTGACACAACATTATACACAGGTTTATTACTATGTTATTTTAATATCATATTAACAAGTCCATGTAATGAACTATCTATAGAGAAAATTGGGGTTCAGACGGTTTGTTAGTTTAAATTGAGGTTTAATATCCCCGTCAACACCAATTAGGTCAATTTTGTGGGACTTTTACCCGGCACTGATACGAAATAACATTTTAAGCCCTGCCATCAAATGAAAGCAAAAGGCTTATATGCTTTGGCCCACCTGACTCGCAACAATTTGACTGGGCAAGTTTAGTCCTTCTTACCCGGGTCTCCCAGTGTCCATGAGTGGTGAGTTTCAGCTCTCCGTGGAAGCATCGCGCAGTCCAATCTATTTCTCCAAGTCCCGATGGGCGGGGCGGGGCGAGGGGTTCAGTCGGATTGGTAATTATGATTTTCTTATTTCTTCTCAAAGACGTAAGTTGTGGATATTCGATAGAACCTCCTCAATGAGGCTTTTCTAGCAAGCACACAACACCCGTCATTATAGAACAAATAAAACAGGATGTGTTTGTGAAACACGAACATGTCCCCGGGCATGGTCATTTTTTTTTTTCAAAGTTGGTCACAGGTACAGGTAACAGGTCAAGATGTTTTGTTAGAGTGAGAAGCCCTTGGCACAAGATCAATAATAACATCAGGGACAGTAGTGTTATTGCGCACGGGTGTGTTAACGTATGCGTTAGTGAGTGTTTGAGTTTTACGTCCCACCAACAGCTAAGGTCATACGAAGACGGGACCTCGGTTAAGACTCATCCGAAAGTCTGGAGAAGCCCGGGATCAATCCTGCCATCCCTGGTTTACAAGCAGCTTAACCACTGCACCACAGAGGCTTCTATCGTTAACGTAACAGGAAGTAGGTAAGAAACAATACATGCCTTTATAATCACCTTCGGTTTGATTGTTTGAATATAGGTTTAATGTCCCTGTCAAAATTATTTAGGTCATTTTGGAACCGTTTCAGCCATAACAAAAACACGCCTATTGATATAAACTAAAAATTTTACCATAAATAAAATGAAAATTTTCAGAAATAAAATCATATTTTTTTTTCATATTCCTTCTGAAATATAAGATTTTGGAACACGTTAGAACTCACAATCTCTGTTTTTTAGCAGAATAAAGTGTACCGGTTTACGGGGTGTTAATTTCACGGATTTGTTCACGTGATGCTGAGATAAAAATTATAACAAACTTACTTTGTCAGATCTTACTCCCAACATGCTTTCAACATGTATCTTCAACCTTCAACATAACCGCAAATATCTTTCTTTCTCTTTATACTGAACACATTCTGGTATGCTTGACCATGACATATTTTGAACATTGAAACTCACAAACAAATATGCAACCATAAACCCAAAGCATGAAAATAATTCACAAGTCTTAATCTTTCGCATGCCCCAGGCAAACAACATCTAGAAGAACAGTTATAACTTCTCACTGACCACCTAGCGACCTTTTTGGTACATTGACAAACAGTGCAGACCAAGATCAGACGCCGCAAAACGCGGCGTCTGATCTGGGTCTACACTGTTTGCTGAAAATACATGCATTTTTGCAAAATGTACCGCTAACAAGAATCAATGACACCCCTTTAATAGAAAACTTAGTAGGCGGATGGTTCTACTCTTATTGGAAAGGTCCCTCAGGACCTTTCCACAGTGTTTATGTGAAATTTGAAGCATTTTCGCTCCAGTGCAGACTTCTCGCTATAATTTGCTATTTGCAATCATTTTCAATGTGAAGAAGCAATGTGAACCAGTCAAAAATATGCAGGGATACTTCAGTTTGTTTATGTAGTGCGTCTATTTGGCGAAATGACCATAAATGAAAGTTACCATTTACAAGTATGAGGTTTCACAAAAAGCTTGCCTTATGCCAGCAAGCGGCACAATATATCTGTAATTGAATGTATCCTTATTCCAGCTTCTGAAAATTGTTGAACCGTCTGGCAACGTCCTTTTCGTATGCGTGACGCTGATTTACAATATATTTGAACTGACAAAAAGCGAAATAAATATAAAGATTAAGATAAAGGAGCTTTATTTAACGTCGCATATCCGAAACGAATAGCATAAGCTTTTGTTGCGACAAACAAAGTATCCTTTAACAAATACTTACCTGCCTCCATGTATCTTCCTAGGACTACCCCTGATAATGTGAGCGTCAGCCAAGGGAGCTCCTAGTACCATTTTTACGCCTTTGGTATGGCGCGGCCGGCTTTCGCATGCCCCAGGCAAACAACATCTAGAAGAACAGTTATAACTTCTCACTGACCACCTAGCGACCTTTTTGGTACATTGACAAACAGTGCAGACCAAGATCAGACGCCGCAAAACGCGGCGTCTGATCTGGGTCTACACTGTTTGCTGAAAATACATGCATTTTTGCAAAATGTACCGCTAACAAGAATCAATGACACCCCTTTAATAGAAAACTTAGTAGGCGGATGGTTCTACTCTTATTGGAAAGGTCCCTCAGGACCTTTCCACAGTGTTTATGTGAAATTTGAAGCATTTTCGCTCCAGTGCAGACTTCTCGCTATAATTTGCTATTTGCAATCATTTTCAATGTGAAGAAGCAATGTGAACCAGTCAAAAATATGCAGGGATACTTCAGTTTGTTTATGTAGTGCGTCTATTTGGCGAAATGACCATAAATGAAAGTTACCATTTACAAGTATGAGGTTTCACAAAAAGCTTGCCTTATGCCAGCAAGCGGCACAATATATCTGTAATTGAATGTATCCTTATTCCAGCTTCTGAAAATTGTGGAACCGTCTGGCAACGTCCTTTTCGTATGCGTGACGCTGATTTACAATATATTTGAACTGACAAAAAGCGAAATAAATATAAAGATTAAGATAAAGGAGCTTTATTTAACGTCGCATATCCGAAACGAATAGCATAAGCTTTTGTTGCGACAAACAAAGTATCCTTTAACAAATACTTACCTGCCTCCATGTATCTTCCTAGGACTACCCCTGATAATGTGAGCGTCAGCCAAGGGAGCTCCTAGTACCATTTTTACGCCTTTGGTATGGCGCGGCCGGGGATCGAACCCGCGACCTCCCCTTCCCGAAGCAGACGCTCTACCACTGAGCTATCGGGGCCGGTATATACTAATGTAGATGGCCAGAAAAGGCGACATCACAGAAAACATAATACCAATGGCACCAACAGGAAGGGCAAACCAAAATTTTTGATATACAGTAAGAATGCAACGGAAAGGAATGTAATCGGCTGCCTCTTCTCCAACGAGAAAAAGGTGTTTTATCAGCCTTGGGGAATCAAATGCTGAGGCTGAAAGTCACTACAGTTTCTGTGTCAGTATAAACAGTTTTACTGACCTGACGTTGCATTGACGTTGGTACGGCGTCCCATAGACGTCATGTGCCCGCTGGGAATAACTAATCTTTCTTATGGGTGGCACGGATCCAATATACATATATATTGTTCCTTGTTAGCGTCGTTCAAACGCGTAACACGACCTGCGTTTTATAACAAAAAGAAGAAAACTTATTTAATCCCTGTAATCCCAACTCTATTGCAGTTACATGTAACATACTGATATCGAGTAACTGAAACCACTACTCGAAATAGTAGTAACGAGTACTCTGCGCGGAAATAAATTTGATTGCTCAGGCAGACTAAAGTTGTTGTTAAATGCTCGTATCTAAGTTAATGAGGGCGCCTAGGCATGGTATAATGTGTTGCACGTACGTGTACACGTTGGGCCAAATTCACATTTCGAGAACGGCATTTTGCTCGGGTCGAGGTCATCGGATGCGGGGATCGATGAGTTCGTCCCAGGAACTTGGTGGTTCTACAAGCAGCACTTCTGCATTACCAAGCCGGTAGGAGATGCTGAGGGTCTGGATCAATGCACACTCATCCTGTCTGCTGGTTGGGAATAGGACTTGGAGCTGTGAATTGTATCGATTCCTGGTCATTGCCTCCATTTCTGTTTTGCGACAAGTCTTCTTCCTGGACCACTAGCCGCTTGTTTCTGTATGGAAACATGCAAAGGCATGCTTCATTTGCAGCCTAAGTCCGATGGCCAAAATCGCACGGCCCCAAAAGAGAGCACCGTTGGCCTACTTTCTGCTCTCGAGCACAGTAGAGAAATCGCGATCTGCAACCGATTTGCCACTGATTACCCTACATTTTTGTCTCAATTTAGACTGGCATTCAAAATTTCTAAAACTGGCAGTGCTTCACTTTACTCGGTAGTGCACAGGCAGTCCAACGCGATTAACTCTTGTTGGACAGACTGCCGCGATTCGCAGCCCAGAAGCATATAACTTACGTCTCGCTGTGGAGCTATGGAGTTCTGTCCGCTCGACCCTGGCAGACGTAAAATGCCTTAGCTTGAACGAACGAACGTAGCAGTGTCATCATCATTATTCTCTGTTCAGCTCTTGAGCAGCTAGTCCAGATCGATATCACAACATGTCTGGATTTATGAAAGAGTACTTCCAGGGCCACTTGAGGCTTTCTTGAAGTCATGCCGACTTCATGGGATTCCCGAGGTACCACAGGCCTTCAGCACCAGAGTGTCACTGTCGTTTGACGTCAGGATCTGCGCAGTCCAGCCCCCAGCCAGAACAAAGAAGGCAGCTCCAAGACTACGTCAAGCAGCACCACCAGCAGTCTAATTCCAGATTTCTGGCCTGGCCGAGGCAACATTTTCAGAAACTGAATGCAGATACATATTGACAAGACCTTACCAGTGAGATTGTCTAATGCTTGATTTCTTTATAAATAGCCTCACCGAGGCAATTTGCCACTAACTTGCACCGCCGTATAAATTTCAAACCGTTAGAGATATTTTATACACTTTTTCGGCAAACAGATGTATAGAGGATCTTACATGAGTGCTCATGTATTATTGAATTTATCAAACTCGTTAAGGAAAAGGGATAAAATGCGAAGCTATGTATTATTGAATTTATTAAACAAGTTGAGGAAAAGGGATAAAATGCGAGGCTTTGCCGAGCATTTTATCCCTTTTCCTTAACGAGTTTAATAAATTCAATAATACATGAGCACGAATGCAAGATTCTATTTATCATATGACTTTTCAAACGCAATTTATTCACGATTGTTTACAAAAATATCAATATTCCGCCATTAGAAAATGCGACGTCGTTAAGGACGTCGTACATGTAATGTTAGTGGACGTATCTAGCTAATTTGCATGTTTAATCCACTAGTGGATTATCGAAAATATTACATGGCGTTATTACACTCTCAGACGCGACGTCATATGATAAATATTGATAAGATATAGTCAGCAATGTAGTTTAATGCCTGATTTCTTTATATAAATGGCATTGCCAAGGCAAAATATTCACAAACTGATTGCAGGTATATAAGTTTTATTTTGATAAGATTTGGCACACAGATGTATATTGACAAGACCGTCTAATATGTTCTTGAAAGGGTTATCCTTTGGAAGCAAGGAATACACCACAGAACTGGAAAATATGGAATGTACATGTTTTCTGTGCCAGACTAGCTAGTTTCGGCCAATTAGGCCTCATCAGTGACCAATAAGTCCTCATCATAATGCCTGATTTCTTAACAAGAAGCCTGACCAAGGCAACAAACAGTAGGATGGTTATCCCCACGCTTTTCAAAGAAAAAGTGGGGCTATTATTATTGTATTCGTCGTCGGTTCGTCCGTCCGTACGTCTGTCCGTCCGTCCGTCTTACCGGATAACTCCTCCTATACAGTTATAGAAAGAAACTTGAAACTTTGGGAACCGATAGATCTTTGGTCTTGGGAGTGCATGACACTTTCGGAATTTCGATCACACCCCTAGGGGTGGTCCCAGGGTTTGGGGCCCGCGGGGTTCAAAAATCAAAATTTCGAGAACATGGTCGTGTAACATATCAAAGCGAACGGCATGATGAGTAGATTATGTAGTGGCGTGGGGATATGCGATGGCCTGCCATCGACTGCTCGATTCTAGTTTTGTTAAGTTTTGGCATGCAGAGAGAGATTGACAAGACCAAACAAATGAGTTTGTCTTAAGGCTGATATCTTAGTATTTCGACTCGCCGAGGCAAAAAATTCACTAACTGACATAGACGCTAAAACTTTCAACCCGCAAGAAATATTTTGATAAGTTTTTGCAGGTAGATATATATTGACAAGATCTAATAAATTACATTGTTTAATGTGAAATTTTTTGATATTGATAGCCTCTTCGGGGTAAAATAATAACAAACTGATTTTAGATATATTATCCGCAAGGTATATTTCAATAATTTTGGCATGAAGATGTATATTGGCATGACTTAACCAATTTGTATAAAGCAATATGTTTTTATATATAAATAGCCTCGCTCAAGCAAATTTTTCACCAGCTGATGATGGACATATAATTTTCAAACCGCTAGGAATATTTTGATAATTTCCCCCGGCTTGAGAAGAATGTTGAGCTGTATGTAGTTTTCTTCCTGTGTCTGATTTTCTTCAATCTGTTTGTCCTTCTGTCTGTCTTGGCCCAAGAAATGATTGTTAACTGGTTTCTATAGAATTGTTGCGAAACAGTCACTTGCAGTTTTTTACGTCATACATTCTATCAATTTAACGCTCATTTCATGAGAACAAACAGCTTTTTAAGTGACTGTCACACAAAAAAAGTGACAGATAACGACCTGTCCTGTCTACGAAAAGTCAGATATTAACTGTTTGGTGACAACGCGTGGGCGTCCGTCAACACTTAACTTCAAAGTTTTGCTTTAGTTCTAATATCTTGCTAATCACTTGAATGTCTAATACATTTTTATTTGGTATATCGTGTTTCTTTGGCATTGCCTTAAACATGAGTCGGTCACACTCCTGAGTCAAGTGCCCGGTTTTGTGGTATAACTTGACAGTAACACTGATTTCACTTCTGCTGCCAAGATCGCACACTTTAAACTTTGATTGAGATAGTCATGTTTAAGTTTTTGAATTGTTGTGGTTTCAACCTACGATTAGGGTTGATATGTAGACACTTTTATGGGTGCAGAAAAGATACTGCTGTCAGCAGATCAAGGTCAAAAACTTACTATTTAGAAATTGAGATCAAGGTCTTAAACTTAAAAAATTGTGCTTTGCAATACATGGCTGCATCTGCCGATGGTATACATCACCCCGTGGCCACTTTCTCTATTTTTTTCCTTGCCTTTCGCTGACAAGATGTTTGGCAGCTATTGGTGTATTTGCCAATTCTACGACTGATTTGTTTTGAGGCCTCAGCTAAACGAAGTTTAAAAACAGGAAATGGAAGTTATACAACTTGAGAATTTCTCATCTTAGTTTTAAGTATGACTGCTATTGAAAAATAAAAGCGGTTCACCAAATGACAGTGGTATTTGATCATTCTTGAATTTAAGGTTCTAAAGCCAATAGTTAAGGGTTGGTCATGTTTGCAAAAGACAAACATTACGCACGTTTATTATTATTATTATGTTTATTAGTATTATCATTACTATTGTGATAATGCTCTGTTCATTCTGCTGACTAGACAGCAGCAGACCTTTCCTTTGGATTCTTTTTTAAAGAAGCCAACTTGTATACAGATATGCATGGGGGTGTTGGAGAACGTTTTGTTATGCGCTTACGGTCACAAAGTATTATTATGCTGGACTTCTAACGGTAGAAATGGAAAATCAAAGCACTGAGAGTACTGATAGGGGCGAATTTGAAACTTAAAGAGTTCTAGTGGACATTCAATGTATTTAATTTTGTGTTTGTGCTGAGTGTTACCGTTCTAGCTTGACATACTGTAACTTGCTGTACATGTAACCTTCACCAGTTGTTTTGGGGTCGATTGTTTTCCAATCAACCCAAAGCTATTAAGGACAGAATTTCGATTAGTATTGCTGTACACATGGCCTTTACTGATTTGGATAAACAAATTTATCGTTATTAATAGAAAATAGACTCGCTATTTAATCGATGTTATATGTAGGTAAGAGTACTGCGGAAGAATCTTGACAGCAATCATGCGCTGGGTTTGGCAAACACTGCAAATCCAACAGTTGATTCCAGTTCGGATTTTACAGGCAACACACTTACTCTGATACATTCTTTCGTGGAGATTATTCATGAAATATTTTCTACGGTCATTCTCTCCCTTCCGCTGATTCAAGAAGGGCAGTTGTCAGTTTCTGGCGAAAGAATGTGCACTGTACTGGTTAACCGCTTACGTATAAGCCTTTCCTGGAAATTGTGGATAGGTAAACTGACCGGCTCAAAAATGACCTAAATAATGTTGACTAGGCCGTTAAACTCCAATACAAGCAAACAAAACTTACTCTGATACCGGCTCTGACCTCATAAAGGTACAAATAACGGTGCTAAGTTCGAGTTAATTGTTTGCGATCGACCCAAAGTTACTAAGACGAAAAGCTGTTCAGTGCTCCGGTCCACGTGACTGTCACTGATTTATCGGATTAACCTTTTCAAATAGAAATAGCCGCAATGAGATAAGACAAAATATACTTATCTTGGAAGCATAGGGTGGGCTTGGCAAACAGTGTAGACACATTTCTGACGCGGAAGAATGTGGCGTCTGATGAAGATCTGCACTAATTGCTAAAAACTGGAATTTTAGAATTAAATGAAACAGTTTAAATCTCAGTCCAGGACTTTCACCCCAACCTACACTCGGAGACAATCGGCCCACCAGTATATTCAGTGCTTTGATTGTGACGAGTTTCAATATTAATGCTATGTCAGTCCGGTTTTATTAAGTCGGCGGTTTATGTTTGTTTTGTTTGTATTGGAGTTTAACTGTCAAGACAACATTTAAGCCGGTCAATTTACCTAGCTACACTTTTCGTGGACAGGCTTATACATGAGCGATTAATAAGTGTATACATTAGTTTCAGAAAGTGACAACTGCCCTTCTTGAATCAGCGGAAGAGAATGACCGTAGTAAAGCTTTCATGATCAATCTCCATGAAAGGACGTTGCCAACCCTGGCAGGTATCGAACCCGCAACCTCCTGATCACCAGTAGGACACGCATCCGACTGAGCTGTAGAGGCCGGCCTATATTAGTGGGGGTAATTTGCGTTTGCTTGAATTGTGGTTTATCGTCCCCGTCAACATAATTCAGGTCATTTTGGAGACGCTGCTTCCAAATATTTGCGACTTTCCCCGACACTGATATGAAATGACATCTGAAACCCTAACGCCCATGGAAGCACCATGCAACTCAGTCAATTTCTCTAAACCCAATGGGCGGGGGCGGAACAGCGTTAATGTTTCAGGCAGTGCATTATTGTATGAATATTGCGCCTTTCAATAACTTCAGAGTGGTTGCCGTTAATACTGATTCAGGCCGCGCGTTCCATGTATCTACGAGTTTGTTGCTGAAGGTGGTATTTCTAATCTTTACTCGAGTTCTGCATTTTGTAAGCTAAAGACTGTGCCCTAATAAGGTATGCCTTTTTTTATTTACAGTTTTAAGTATAGATCTGTACCGGCATATCTGCACTTTCGGCCGGCCTCGGTAGCTCAGTCGGTAGTTGTACGCGTCTGACTGGTGATCAGGAGGACTCGGGTTCGATACCTGTTCGTGAAGACTGATCATAAAATCTTTTCTTCGGTTATTCTCTCCCTTCCGTTGATTCAAGAAGGGCAGTTGTTTGTTTCTGGCGAAGTCGTATGGTAGACGGGTTTCCTTGTGTTGCACAATTTCTGTGACAACCTTAGTAAAAGAGAAGACTTGGAGAGATAGATGGGACCGCATGGTGTTTGCACGAAGACGCGGCCGAAATGGTAAACCGCTTAGAGGTCCTAGGCCTGCCCCGCCATAATGGGTCGGACCGTCCATGCGTATAAACCCTAGGCCACAGGGCTTGAGATGTAATTGAATAAAAATTCTCACGTACAAAACGGAAACAACATCTCCAAATGAACTGCATGTATAAAGTCATGTCGGGGAAGTTAAACCTCTAATCAGTCTAACAAACAAACAAACTAGTCAAATATGGAAATTTACGATTTTGTAAACATAGATTGGTTTCTGTTGGACATCGTCGCTATTTTGTTGACCTCGTCGCTATTAATAGATCAAGCGTAAGCTTTAACAACAGACAACTTACCTTATGACAGACACCTTTACACGGAAGGTTTCTGCGTTTTTATTGCTCTTTTGTTTCTAAATCAAACAAATTTTTTTCGTCTAAACCAATGTGTGTGAATTCGGGTTTAACGTCGCTTTCAACAATTTTTCAGTCATATCACGACGGCGTCTGGTTGTGAGAGGGAGCTCAATGCTCACTTTTATAGTGCTGCCTCACTGAAGTATCATGTCCCAGACACATTACATGATACCACACCCAGTCACATTATTCTGACACTGGGTCGACCAGTCCTAGCTCAACCCCGTAAATCTGTGTGCCAAGCGAGGAGCAGCTAGTACCATTCTTAACGACTTGTTTTATGTCGCGGCCCGGGATCGAACCCGTGACCTCCCGTTCCCCAGAGCGGACACTCTACCAACTGAGCTATCGGGACCGGTCTCGTCTAAACCAAAGATCTACATTACATGTGAATAGATAAAGTAATGGATGATTTGACATGTTGCAGTAGTTGTACGGTTCAGTTTCTCGCTATGTACACAGCTTGACCTTCTGTGATTCTATCGCAGGTAATGCGTAGGATTTTTATTTTCTTAAAAATAAATGGTATTCGCTAGTTGTAGCGGACAAACACAAATAATAGTAGCAATATGTAGTACATTTAAAAGAAATACAAAAACATGAAAATTGGCGACATGTTTTTTGCTTATTGATGGAAGTTCGGGCCTATTTTAATGCTCGGAGATGTACAGCCTTTGTGAGTTAATTTTGTATTAAGGTCAGCTGAGGAAACATACCGAACTTTTTCCTTCATAGGCGGCGATCGGAATAAGTCGTGAATTTCCGTTAAAACCTATCTGGGCGAGATATTCGAGTTATCTCCCTGTACCCCACTGGGATCAAGGTACAGAATAGCCAATATTTTTTCTCTAGTCGCTGACCTCAGGGAATCATTAATCATATATCTGCAGATATGACACTTTGACCTACCTGTAGGTATTCAAAGGAGCTCAAATTAAGGCTATCTAAATGAGAAAAAGAACTTCTTGAAGTAACAACCATGCCTTTTCGTTTCGAGCCATCTAGTATGAACGAACATATTTAACGTATTGAAGAGCTACATTATGTAGAATTGGGTAATAATAATAATAATTATAATTATCAATATTATTATTATTATTAGTAGTAGTAGTAGTGGGTTTTTTTTTTTTTTTTTTTATTACTTATTTTTTTTTTTTTTGACATGTAGAATATTGGGTCTATATCTCTTGTCAGTCTCTTGTCCAGTGATTTTAAATAAGGATTAAGGTCAAATATGATACGTTAAATCTCTTGACTCCGATCTTTTTATGCATTTATTTTATCTATTTATTTAAATAAATAACACCATGAAAAATATTGTCAGCCAATCACGAACACACGCCTATAAGACTCGATCAAGATGAACTCAGATTTTGTTTGTTTGTTTGATTTGAGGTTTAACGTCCCCGTCAACACGGTAAAGGTCATTTTGGAGACGTTGCTTACAATTTTGTGGGACTTTTACCCGACATTGAGATGAAATGACATCTCAAGCCCTGTCGCCAAATGAATCCAATAGGGTTCATTAGCATCCGCCTCGCACCGCGGTTCGTGGACATGCAGGCTTAGATCCTCTAAGCGGTTTACCAGTACTATTGTGCTGGCCGGATTCAGCTCTGCGTGGAAGCATCATGCAGCCCATATATTTCTTCAAGCCCCTATGGGCGGGAGCCGAGATGAACTCAGATGAGAAAGTTCTTACATTAAAACCAATTTTGTTCCATGACGAAAACACGCCTATACATATACATGGTAAATTTTACCACCAAAAAATGAAAATTTTCAGATGAAAAAAAAAATGATATTTTTCTTATTTCTGCTCAAGCCATAGATTGTGGATACTCGTTAGAACCGCCTCGGCGAGGCGTATCTAACGAGTACCCACAATCTATGTTTTTAAGAAGAAATAAGAAAAATAAAAGACCCCTGCAAACACAAGTTTTACTATATGAAAGTGGGGTTATAGGGGGTCAAATTTCGTGATGGTCTGCCGCAGTCATAAGTGACACCTTAAGAGTTAACATTACACCGATATACAGTATATTGTATAAGATATTTCCTGAATAATTAAATGGACGCCATAAAAAGTAACTTAAAGGTAAACACATTTTGAAAAATGTTGTCTTCCCAAGTCATGATTGACACCTTACGAGTTAACACTACACCGATATACAGTATATTGTATAAGATATTCCCTGAATAATCGAAAGGACGCCATAAAAGTTCCATAATGTGTAAACACAGATAAGCCTATTTATTTATTTATTTATTTATTATTATGAAGGACATTTCACTCATATTTGAATCGGCTGTAATGTTTGTCCTAAACAATTTTAACACAATTTCGGAAAATTTCGGCTGTAATGTTTGTCCTAAACAATTTTAACACAATTTCGAAAAATGTTGTTTGTCGAGCTATGGTTGACACTTTAAGAATTCAAGAATGATATAAAAAGTGCCTTAAAAGTCGGTCACAGAAGGTGATTACAGATACGGCATATTTATTTATTTATTTATTTGTTTATTTATTTATTTATTTATTTATTAAAATGAGGCATGCAATTAATATGTGAATGGGCTGCAATAGTTTTATGATCACATCACAAAAACACCCAATATTACCCACTTTTAAGTAGTAAAATATGGATCATTATTTTTATTATTTCTGCTCAAACATGTATTGTTGTTTGTCGTAAGAACCGCCTCGCTGAGGTGGAACTAACGATTCCATCAATTTATGTTTCGAGAAGAAATACGAAAAGTAGCATTTTTTTCATATCTGAATACTTTCATTTTTGGTGGTAAAATGTTCAATATTTTTTAATAGACGTGTTTTCGAAATTAATCAACTCAAAACCTGGAAAATGTCATCTGCACTATTGATGATTTTCACTTTAAGAGTTAATAAAACTGTACATAAATCAAGACACCACAAAAATTGTCTATCAAATCAATCACAAAAAGTGAACAATGATGAGACTGTTACTTAATTTATTTATTTATTTATTTATTTATTTATTTATTTATTTATTTATTTATTTATTTATTTATTTTAATTAATCAAATTGTTATCTTCAATATTATGATTGGCACTTTAAGGGTTACACATGATTGACACTTTAAAGATTAACACATAGTGGAGGACGACGGGCACGCGCCAACTCATTGTTAAATTAAAGCACGTTTGTTAACTTCGTCATCACGATAACACACCTATATAATTCTGATTCACGTGTACCCCACTTCTATATAGTACAACTGGGGTTTATAGGGGTATACATTATTTATTTGACCCAAACCTCAAATCAAACAAGCTAAAGAAATGCCTTTATTAACCTTTAAACAAAAGACATACCTTTGATATGCGGAAAATAGTGGAAAATTCGGACAGAGGACAGTTTCTACTAAAGTAGATTCTTTCATCTCTGAATTATTATTACAATTTTTTGTATCGCCTTATTTTTTCATTGTGTATGATGGATTGAGAGAATAAAATATTTGATTGATTGATTGATCCAGCAATCATCACAAAAACACACCTATATTATTGTGACTCCTTAAATAAGTTCTGAATAGTTAGATCCTTTGGAATTAAAGAATACACCAACTAAACGAAAATAGCAGACTCGGTTTTATTGAGTCTGTTCATGACCAGTACTGAAATAGGCAACACCGGCCACGCCCTCTAGCCCCGGCTTAAGCAGAACTCTATTTTCAAAATGATTCTAAATGAACCCAATGATCCCAAAGGACTAGAAAATATAATCTGCACTATGATGGATGTACGGGGAGACTTTTTACGGCCGCCACACGGCACAACACCAGCTGCAGTGAAGATAAATAAGTTCTGAATAGTTAGATCCTTTGTAGGCAAAGAATACACCAAATAAACGAAAATAGCAGACTCGGTTTTATTGAGTCTGTTCATGACCAGTACTGAAATGTGCGACACCGGCCACGCCCTCTAGCACCGCCTTAAGCAGAACTCTATTTTCAAAATCATTCTAAATGAATCCAATGATCCCAAAGGACCAGAACATATAATCTGCACTATGATGGATGTACGGGGAGACTTTTTACGGCCGCCACACGGCACAGAACCAGCTGCAGTGAAGATAAATAAGTTTTATACAGTAAAACTGGGGTTTACAGTAGTATACATTATTTTTTTCTTATTTTTGATCAAAACAAAGATTGTGGATACTCGTTAGAACTGCCTCACCGAGGCGGCTCTGACGAGTTCCTATAATCTATTTTTGGAACAGAAGTATGATAAATAGCAGAATTTTCTATCCAAACATTTTCATTTTTTGTGATAAACTTTGTCAGTATAGGCGTGATTTCGTAATGTGAATTTAGACAATTCCATTTTTATTACGGTGGTTTTAAAGTCAAAGTCATCAACAGAATGGCAAACAGTGTAGATCTGGAGAAAAGACGGCTCATCCTGAGCAGTCGCACCATGCTCTACACTGTTTGCAAAGTAACTGTGCGGACAGGCAGAGTTGAAACTCATTAACAGAAATTAACAGAATAGCAAACAGTGTTTTGTTCTGCACAAAACATAGATTGTTGGTGCTCGTCTGAACCCCCTGGATGAGGCGAATGTGGACTGTACTGGTTAACCGCTTACGTATAAGCTTGCTCAGGAAAAGTGTGGACAGGTAAACTGACCGGCTCAAAACTGACCTAAATAGTGTTGTCTGGGCCGTTAAACTCCAATACAAACAAACAAAATCAATCACTGGCTTCAGACTGCAAATTAACTTTCCATTGTGGTCTTAATCGCCATTTAATCGCCCTTTCACAGTTAATGATTTCGACAATTTATGTCCTTTTGACATATTTGCCGCCCATTCATAATGAATGAAAACATAAATGTAACAAAACTGAGACAAAATAAAATAAAAAAAAATCCGAGAAATGTAACCACTGTATCAAGTATATTATCCGCATGTTGTTTATTACTAGTAATTACAAAATTAAAACCAAAAAAAAAAAGCTTTACAGGTTTGATACGATTTCTGGTACATATAATGTGGACTTAGCGATTTTCGCATCATGAAGTGCAGTACTGAAAAACAGCTTATAAACGATTTTTAAGCTCTCGGGGAAGCAATTTATCATTTTTCAGTAGAAATAAACTTTATATCATCGTAAACTTTGAACAACAGTCTAACAGTATATAACAGTGACTTAATTCCAAACAAATCATCTATATTTAATATCGGCAACCAAACATGGAAATCTGAACGTTTTTTTTTAAAATACATTGCCGTCTATGGAGCATATAGGCATGACATTAAATTGCATATGGAAGCAATAAGAATAAATTATTCATCACTTTGAAATGCACCAAATAAAAACTGAATAATTTACCTACATGAGGATAACAGTGACTTTTTTCTAGTGTTAAGGATAAATAAGATACGAGGAGTTAAGATTTTTTTCCTTCATAATTTTAATATAAAAAACCTTCAAAATATACAGGTATGTTTAACTGCCGATTTCCTACGGAAATCGATATTCAACTCGGTAATTTCCGGCGAATGAAGGAAAAAGTTCAACATGTAAACGGAGGAATTCCTATTTTTGACTACAACAAATTAGGAATACCTTACCCCTTTTATGGGTGAATTTTCATTCATTGAAGTAATTATATGCAAATTATTGTTAAATATGGTAGTTTGATAAATATTCTGGTACTGATGTTGATGATAGGTCTGACCTATTTTTAATGCGCAGGGATACAGCCTTTTTGAGTTAATTTGGAAATAAGGTCATCCGATCCGAATCGTGTAGTAAAATTGGGGGGCTTCGCCCCCCACCCCTCAAAGTACAATAACGGGTGCGTAGTATGCAATGTTGCACTGCATGCTATCCGTGAAAAACGTCGAGGTAAACTCTGCAAAAGGGGGCTGCTCCACCAGACAATGCAAGAGTCCACACTTGCAATGCAATTAATGCTGTTGAGCGAAATGGGTACCAGCTAATACTGCAACACGCCTATTCTCCGGACATTGTTCCTAGTGACTATTTGAAAAAGATATCAGTGGACGTCATTTCCGGTCCAACGAAAAAGTCGTGGCGGCAGTTGAGGAGTAGGTTAGAGACAAGGACCCTGTCTTCTTCAGTTCTGCAGGGCTGATGGGGCTGGAGCAGCGTTGGTCCAAGTGCATCAACCTTTAGGGTAATTACATAATTACATTGAAAAAAAAAAATAGATCGATCTCACCCAGAAATAAGTTTGGCTATTTTATTGATTTGCACTCGTAGTAAACAAATTAAAATCAATTGCAAACCTCTTATCCTCCATTTTCACGACTAAACGTGACCAAAGTCAAGGGTGGATAATATGTTGCAATGGTTAATGGTGTCTTCAAGTTGACATACTCAGTGCTTTTTTTTCAGGTTTAACGTCCCCGTCAACAGGGTATAGGTAATTTTGGAGACGTTGCTTCCAATTGTGTGGGACTTTAACCCGACATTGCCTGTTGTTCAATGAAACCAATAGGGTTTAAAAGCATGGGCGGGCCAACTCGCACTGCTTTGCCCGGGCAGGCTTAGATCCTCTAAGCGGTTTACCAGTAACGTGTGCGGTCGGTTTCAGCTCTGCGTGGAAGCACCATGCAGCCCAACTATTTCTTTAAGCTCTGATGGGCGGGGGCTGGACATACTCAGTGCATGCGTTTGTTCAGTATTGCTCATTATGAAAACACGCCTATTCAAATAAATTGTAAATTTTACGTATATCAAAACGGTATTTTTACATGAAAAATTGTGATATTTGTCTTATTTCTGCTCAAAACATAGATTGTGGGAACTCGTTAGAACCGCCTCGGTGAGGCGGTTCTAATGAGAACCCACGATCTATGTTTTTGAGCCGAAATAAGAAAAAAAATGTTTCCCCATGTAAACTCCAGTTTTACTATGTAGTAGTTCGTCTGTCATTACTGACAGTGGCCAATCTTAATCATTGCGCTGCGTACCCGGGCAACGCAGCGCCATTTGTGATGAGTTTGAGACACGGACTATGTATTCATGAAACTTGACTTTTCACTGATGTAAGCGAATTGTCCGTTACCGAAGTTCGCGTTATAGGTAAAATTAATTTTTTTTTACAAACTTTTATCTGCGGCTTCATTCAATTATACATAATTTTACAATCTGAATTTTTGCCATTCGCATTCTATTTTTTAAACATTCGGGATTTTTAATAACGAACTCTGTTCTTCGTTCTAATCGTCGAAAGGGTATTCGGACTTGACAGTTGTTTTATTTTCAATCAGTACAGTCCTGAATATACTCCTGATATTTCATTGTTGAATTGTCCCAAAATTAAAATTAAGTGTTTGAAATAGATGACGGTATGTCTATGTGTGTTTGAAATAGATGGCAGTGTTCCTACACAGAATGGTACAATCTAAGGTTTAAAGTTATCCCTTTCGATTCCAATGATTGTTAACTGCGTAATAATTAAGCCTGTTACTACAACAAAGGTTAACCCTTTCAAACCTGAAGCCAAGCACAGGTACTTCTGCAAACAATGATGAGATGGCTCATATTGATCCACCTTATTAAGATATATTAGTTGCCATCCTGACGACGCTTTTAAGCTTTTAAGCTACATACTATATTTAGTAGAATGGACGTGCCCAAAGTCAAAGTATAATTTTGACCCCAATTAACCCCACTTTTAACGGTGGTACACATCATGTTTTCTAATTTCTGATTAAAAATAGATTGTAGATGTCCGTTATTTCTGATTAAAAATAGATTGTAGATGCCCGAAAGAACCGCCTAACGGGTACCCTGTTTTGAACAGAAATATGATAAATATAAAATTTATTTCTACCTGAAAATTTTCAGTTTTTTTATTTTTTATGGTAAAATTTCCAATATATTTGAATAGGTGTGCGCCAACGAGGAAAGCACTGTGCTTAGTAACTTTGGGTCGATTGGCAAACAATCGACCCTCAAAGTGCTTTTGTGTGGGTCTGGGAGGGGGTGGAAGGGGTGGAATTTACAGTGATTTCCGACATTGATATCCTCATACACGCGTCACAAGGTTTGTGCACGTTCTGTCTTGTGACGTTTCCTAGTATCCTATCAAAAACCGTTCCACAAATTCTTCTTCCCAGAAGAGGTCCGGAGGTTTCTGTAAAATTGATATTTTGGAGGTAGAGACAAGCATTCCACGATTAAAATCCCGGTATTTATGATTTAAACAAATGTACGTGGCCTGGCTATCACCTTCATATACTCGATAAAGATTTCCAAGAAAAAAAGACGCGAAATAAAAGTGTGCCATCTTACTTTGCTTCTTTTAGATTTTTCAATTTCGCCCAAAATTGTTCTTGGTAACATCTGTATGGGGCGCCGTTTTACTATTTACTCCCTATTTATAGATATCCATAATTATTTATGGATATCCATAAATTGAATTAGTGATATCCATAATTCGAATTATGGATATCCATAATTATTTACGGATATCCATAATTCGAATTAATGATATCCATAATCCGCGGATACCACTGAGTCGAATTATGGTATCAATAATTCCTCCAAATAAAGACAACAAATAATGACTGAAAACAAAGGCTTTTGCAGTGAATTATGGTTATCCTTAATTCGTAATATGGATATCCATAAAACAGCGAATACATAGATATTCATATTTTGATTTATTGATATCCATTATTCGAATTATTCGATATCCATAAATCTATCTGAATTGATGATAATCATAAATCGAAGTATGGATATCCATAATTCGGATTATGGATACCCATAAACCTATCTGAATTAATTCAGCCTGATTTATCTGAATTAATGATACCATAAATCGAATTATGGATATTCATAATTCGATTTATGGCTATCTATAATTCGAATTATAGATATCCATTATTCGGCTTATTTATAGATATGTGTGTATTTATAGATATCCATAATTCGAATTATGGATATCCAGAAATCGAATAATGGATATCTATAAATATGGATTAAATAGTAAAACCGACCCCCGCCCATCGGGGCTATAAGAAATAGATGGGCTGCATGATGCTTCCACGCAGAGCTGAAACCGACCTCACGAGTACTTTTAAACCGCTTAGAGGATCTAAGTCTGCCCCGACAAAGCGGTGCGAGTCGGCCCGCCGATGCTTATAAACCCTTTTGGAGTCATTGGGCGACAGGGCTTGAGATGCCATTTTATCTCAATGTCGTGTAAAAAGTCCCACAAAATTTGAAGCAACGTCTCCAAAATAACCTATACTGTGTTGATGGGGACGTTAAACCTCAAATCAAACAAACAAATAGTAAAACGGCACCGCATACATATGCACATAAACGTGTATATGGCTCTCATTCGTGTAAATTGCTTTGGTAGCACCGAAATTTGCTTCTGCTCATTGTTACCGTACATTAGCCACCCCGTTAATTATAAATCGTTGGGCAATTTAGGCACAATTGTATTGAGAGGTGATGGCTTGTTCCACAGAAAAATGATTCCGTTTCCATTGGACCTCGAGTATGCTGCTTGCTGCATTTCGTTGGCTGACCTTTTGGATGACCTTATTACACCAATACCAATTCAGACTGCTACTAAATCTTCTCTGCTTGCTTCCATGCATTATATGTACGAGCCTAATACTGTTAATTCGTTCGTAATTATCGCCTTGTGTCCCTGACGTGTGTTCCATGTTAATTGCTTGAACATATAGTCTTCTCAAATATCATGGCCTACATGGATGGACATAAACCTTGGACAGATAGGCAACATGCATTAAGAAAAAGGGCATAGTTGTGAAACTCAGTTGAGCACGGTTATTAATGACTGGGTGAAAATCTTGGACAAACGGGGACAGGTTGACACATTCATTCTGGACTTTGAGAAGGCTTTTGACACACACCTCGTGAACTACTGAAACTCAAAATATCTGATTACGGTATTGTGGGGAAGAGTCTTAAATGGATAGATTCCTTTCTTTGCTACAGAAAATAGCGAGTTGTTGTTAACGGGTGGACATATTTAACTTGTATAATTCATAATAAGCATTTTTTTTTTCATGATTCAAGCCCCTATGATCATTACCACCTCAAGTGGTCGCCACGTGCCTTATTTATGTAAACACAATTTGCGCCACTACATGAGAAAACATATATTTGAGAACGACTCGTACTGATCTGCTCAACAAACATGTACATGTTGCTAGAGGCTCGATATTTGAGGTATATAGATATGTCACACAGTGACTTTTTACAGAAAACATTTTGAACGCCCCTCTCCGTATTGAATCGGGAATTTCATTCTATTTTTAGATCCGAATAAAAATAGGAGTGCATGACGTATGTGTGCATCACTGAAGTAATAACATAACACCCAATCGCATTTGCATGTCTATATCACGTGAATGCATTTACACGCACTGCGCATTTTTCAAAGAGAGTAGAGACGCCATTGTAGATCTTATTTATGTTTGTCGTCAATTTCACAATGACATGGCTCATCATTTATAGCCTATAGGGCTGATTATTTATTCTCCAGGTAAATTGTCTTATCGATATTCTGTTTATATTTGTCGCGTGGAAATGTGTGTATTCTATCAATAGTTAACACATCGCGAATGGTGAAATTTCGTCCAAAACAACAACAGTGTTTAATACGGATGAGGATTTATAACACCAATGTGAGAGGATTCTGTTAAAGTCAAGTAAGACCATTTATGTTGTTTTTATGATATTCTTGTCAGTATTAATGACAGTCAGTATTCCCCGGCTCCGGTTTTCGACACTGTCATATTTGTGTACATGTCTTCGTACATGAGGCCATTTAGTAAACAATATTATTTTATGTCTATTTTAGGGATGCCTTTTTCATGTACATTAAACATCTGAAAACAACTGAGGCTCGTAGTTCTGCCTTGTGCACCGGGTTACAGTTTGGCGCCCAACGAGGGATTTACCTAGATTGCAACCTGGGGGTACTTCTAACCCTTTGAATGCTTCCTTGGTAACACCCTCTTATAATATTCCCAAACTGCCCTTTTTCAGTGGTTCAGAGGAGCCACAGAAAGGGGAAACAACTTATGAAGTTTGGAATTTCGAAGTCAAATGTCTTCTTAAGTCCCAACTGTTACCAGAGCATGTTCTTTTACAATCTATTAGGAACTCTTTAAAAGGCTCAGCAAGAAGTATTTTAGTCCCTCTTGGTGAAGATGCATCCGTTGAGGATATTTTATATAAGCTTGACGGTTTTTATGGAAATGTGTGTTCCAGTGAGACTCTCATTCAATCCTTTTATAGTGATTATCAAAAGGATAAAGAGTCTATTGTTGAATATGGTTCTCGCTTGGAACAAACATTATCACGTGCCATTAGATATGGACATATTGATCTCATAGCAAAAGATGCAATGTTGAGAAGCAAGTTCTGGACTGGTCTTAAGAACCAGCAGCTTAAGCAGTCAACAAGGCACCTTTACGACTCTATTAAAGATTTTCAATCTTTATTAAAAGAGGTCCGTAAGGTTGAACAGGAGGAAAATGCTATGAGCAAACCACCTATAACAACTTCTAAGCAAAAAGTTGCTCAGCAAAATGTTGCTCAGAGCTACAATGAAGCTGAAGATACAAATTCAGTTTTATTGAAACAAATGACTGAATTAATGGGTCGAATGAAAGCTATGGAGAAAAAGCTTGAGACCCAGCAGCAAGCATTATCGGCTGCAAACAGCCAAACCTCTTCACAGTTGGCCGATTTCCAACCTCAGTTTTATAGAGGTCGAGGAAGAGGTTATAATAGAGGTTTTTATAGAGGATACAGGGGTTCCTATGGCAGAGGTAACCAAATTCATTTCAACAGTGGAAATGAAAATCCGGGTAGCTTTGGAGGTCGTGGTGGTTTCCGTGGTGGTCGCCGTGGTGGCACTGATGGCCGTGGTGCTAACCGGGGTGGCAGAGGCACGGATGGTACCAAGACTTTAAACTACTAACTTCCTCTGTTACTGGGCAAACAGAGGAAGTCAGCAGATCAGAACCTTACAATAGCCCAAATAAAATTGAAACAGAGAAATCTTCTTTGTTAGATAGAATTGTAGGTTCTGCAAATGAAAGTTTCATCTATGTAAATGGAGTGAAAACATCTGGTTTAGTGGATACAGGTTCAATGGTGACCTCTGTTTCAGAATCTTTTTACAATTCTTTGAATCCCCTTCCTCAGCTGCATGCCATAACGGAATTTGGTCTTCAAGTGCAAGGTGCAAATGGTGATGAGCTACAATATAAGGGTTATATTGAAGCCGAGATAAAAGTTCCATTTTTATCAAATAGTCAATTCAATATACCTTTATTGGTTGTTTCAGATAGATACGGAATACAATTCCAAAATTCCTGCAAATGTAGGTACAAATATTATTCGCCTTTGCAAGACGGAAGTTGTTACTGATAATGTACCGAGTGAGTGGCAAACAGCTTTTGACAGTTTATGTGATGACAGCATTCCTGTTCGTACAACTTGCAATTATGCAATACGCATTGCCCCCTTTGAGGTTAAAACAATACATGGCATTGCCAGAAAAAGTGATGATATGCAAACAGCTGTCACTGAGCATATGAATACCTCATTGTCAGGAGATTTAACTATTTGTCCCAGGGTCGTTTCTCTTAAATCTCCGGGTACTACTGTTAGAGTCCCAGTTAGAGTTTGTAACTTATCAGATCGTGCAATAAGTATACCACCAAAGTCACTACTTTGTTCTTTGAATTGTGTTTCAGTAGTTGATTCTTGGACTCCTGCTTCTTCTTCTCAGAACTCTGATAGGAAATCATCAGATACAGTAATTGATGACTTAGGAGTTTCAATTGATAAAGATAACTTGTCAGAAGAGCAATTGGCTAAAGTTAAGGAAGTCTTGAGTGACTGGTCTCATATCTTTTCTAAAGGTCTTACTGATCTTGGTAAAACTGATTTAGTCAAACACTCTATCAAATTAACTGACAATACTCCATTCAAAGACCCATATAGAAGAATTCCACCTGCCATGTATGAAGAAGTCAAACAACATCTTAAAGATATGTTGGAAGCTGATGCGATAAGGCCATCTGAGAGTCCTTTTTCTTCTAACGTCGTGTTAATTAGAAAAAAGGATGGCTCTCTCAGATTCTGTATCGACTTTAGAAAATTAAATAGTCGCACCATCAGGGATGCTTATACACTTCCCAGGATCGATGACACGATTGATACACTGATGGGAGCAAAATTCTTTTCTAAATTAGACTTAAGATCAGGTTACTGGCAGGTGGAGATGGAAGAAGAAGATAAGAAGAAGACAGCTTTCTCTGTGGGCTCATTAGGGTTCTTTGAATGTAATAGGATGGCTTTTGGATTGACCAACGCCCCTGCAATGTTTCAGCGTTTGATGGAGCGTTGCATGGGTGAGCTCAATCTGAAAGAATGTCTAATTTTTCTTGATGACTTCCTTATCTTCTCTGATACTTTTGAAGAACATATAAACAGGATTCAAGCTGTATTTAGCAGATTACACGAGCATGGTCTCAAACTAAAACCTTCAAAATGTGAATTTTTCAAGACAAGTGTAAAATATCTTGGTCATGTAGTGACTGAAAATGGTGTTGAAACAGTTCCTGATAAAATAAAAGCTTTAAAGGAGTGGCCTGTTCCTCACAATGTAAAAACATTGAGGTCTTTTCTCGGTTTCGCAGGATATTATCGGCGTTTCATTCGAGATTATGCCAAAATAGCGAAACCCCTGAATGACTTACTTGTAGGTCATCCCACCAATACTCAGACCCTGAATAAGAAGAAGAAGAAGAAGAAGAGCACTCCTTGGCAATGGAGTGAAATACAGCAAAAATCTTTTGATACTTTAAAGTCAAAGCTGTCCTCACCGTATGTGCTTGCCTATGCTGGTTTTAAAAAACCCTTTATTGTACATACAGATGCATCCACTGAGGGACTAGGCGCAGTTTTATATCAGGAACAAGGTGGAATAGAGCGTGTAATTGCATATGCTAGTCGAGGGTTACGCCACAGTGAAAGAAACTATCCCGCCCATAAATTAGAATTTTTGTGTCTAAAATGGGCAGTTTCTGAAAAATTTCACGATTACCTATATGGCAATCAATTTTTAGTTTGTACGGATAATAATCCGTTGACATATGTTTTATCCTCTGCTAAATTGGATGGCACTGGCCACAGGTGGTTAGCTGCACTTTCCAAATACAATTTCACTTTGAAATATAAAAGTGGCAAATCCAATTCAGACGCAGACGGTCTTTCAAGGAGACCCCATGACTGTACAGAGATATTTTCGGATGTTGTGAAAGCCGTTTGTGAAGCTTATACAGCTAACCGCGGTCCTTGTCCATATGCCGAAAACTATGTTGTCACAAGTTCTTCTGTGCTAGCTGAGACTGTTGATTCCAATATAGAATCAAATGATAGTTTTGAATCTACAGACATTAACACTGTAGAATGGGCCAAAGAACAACTGAATGATCTGTCTATTGCCAGAGTTTTACACTTTGTCAAAAGTGGGCATTTTCCCACTAAGAATCAGTTGAATTCTGAAGATCCAGAGGTTCTTAGATATCTAAGACATTGGAAGAATTTATATTTGTACAACGGCGTCTTGCACCGTGAAACCGTCATTAATGGCGAAAAGTTTCAACAATTAGTTCTTCCTATGCGCTTTCGTGCTTTGGTGCTTAAACATCTTCACGATGATATAGGACATCAAGGTCAAGAAAGAACTCTCTCTTTGGTTAGATCAAGATTCTTTTGGCCAGGTTTTGAACTTGATGTTCAGAACAAAGTGAGAAATTGTGACAGGTGCATTAAACGCAAGGTGTCTCCAAAACCAAGTGCTGAACTAGTAAATATTATCAGCACTCAGCCATTGGAACTTGTGTGTATTGATTTCTTGTCTTTGGAGAGATCCAAAGGAGGGTTTGAACATATCTAGGTAATTACAGACCATTTTACCAGGTATGCTCAAGCTTTTCCTACAAGAAATCAGTCGACAAAGACAACAGCCAAAGTTATTTTCGAAAATTTTATTGTTCACTATGGCTTCCCTGCTCGCTTACACAGTGACCAGGGAAGAAATTTCGAAAGTAATGTGATTAAGGAGTTGTGTTCTCTAGCTGGGGTTCAGAAATCCAGGATTACACCATACCATCCTATGGGGAATGGTATGGTGGAGCGCTTTAACCAGACATTATTAAATATGCTAGGGACACTAGAGGACCGTCAGAAAGAGGATTGGAAATCTTTTGTAGCCCCTCTGGTTCATGCGTATAACGCGACCAGACACGACAGCACTGGATTTTCGCCCTATTTTTTAATGTTTGGCCGACACCCCAGACTAGCTGTGGATGCCTTTTTAGGATTATCTTCATCCCAGGATCCCCCTATTGCCAGCAGGGAGCATTATGCAACCAAGCTTAAGAAGCGGTTGCAATTTGCATATAAGATGGCTTCTAAGGAAGCGGAAAAGTCTGCTCTTCATCAGAAGTCACAGTATGACTCCAAAATTAGAGAGTCTACTGTCGACATAGGAGATCGGGTTTTAATAAGGAAGATTGGCCCCAAGGGCAAAAACAAATTAGCAGACAAATGGGATAAGTACCCATATATTGTTATTGGTCAACCAGACAGAAGTATCCATGTTTTCACTGTGAAGAGGGAATCAGGTGATGGCTCTGTAAAAACCTTACACAGGAATATGCTTCTGCCGTTTAGTTCCATTCCATCATTCCCTGAGGCGGACGAATCTTTGTTGTCAAACAGAGAACGTGCGCCTCGGACGAGGGGTGGGAGGAGCGGACGGCGGGAATGTGTTTCAGTTGAGGTTTCTTCAGAATCAGAGTCTGACCCTGAAATATATATTCCTTCAAACAGGAGAAAACAAAGGCCAAATTTGTTGATTACAGACAGTTCAAATAAATCAACAAATAATCTGTCTGGCAGTGGAGGTATAAATTTACCACTTGACAGTGTATTTTCTGTTAGTTCTTCTAACAGTAACACAATTGAGCAATCTAGCTCAGCCTCAACTGGTGTTGAGTTTGCTGGTGCTAGCTTGTCTGCAGAACCATCCCCAAATGTTAGGTCTCCTGTGTTCGACCAAGCTCCCAGACGTACAGGTCGAGCAAGAAAGCCACCTGACAGATATGGAGACTGGATTGTCAAACAGGCTACGGCTGAGACATCCAGGGATGATTTAGAAGTTTTTGTGTAACTTCAGTATTTTTAATATTGTATGAACTGTGTTTTTATCTTGCAGTACAGGGGAGAATGTCACAAGAGATATCTATTATTTTCCCTGTAGTAAAATCAACATCACAGCCTGATAGAATAAAAGTGTGTTTCTCTTAACTCATATTCTAGATTGACGTTTTCATTGCATTTTGTATATAGATTATTTTTCATGTCTTGTATGAAGTATGCAAGTTGTGATTATTTTTGCAATGAAAGAAGTAAATTCTAGGTAGGCAATTTAAATGATTTTATTAGATATGATTTTCATGGAGAGATAATTGCAGCTGACGGGTGAATGTGGATTTCTGAGTTTCAGAATTTCTATTTCCTTAGGAATCCATTTCTTCATGAATATAGATGAGGATCATGTTGTTGCATTTGTTAAATTTGCAATATCAAAAGGTGAGCAGAAGGTATTACATCTTTTGAATTCACCAATATTCCATTAATAAGTTTCCCTTAGTGCTGTGATTTTGGTTTCTCTCAATGCTATTATTAGTATGGTGCTTTATCAAAATGTCAAGAGACATTTTCCTTAGCAGGGGAGAATGTCACACAGTGACTTTTTACAGAAAACATTTTGAACGCCCCTCTCCGTATTGAATCGGGAATTTCATTCTATTTTTAGATCCGAATAAAAATAGGAGTGTATGACGTATGTGTGCATCACTGAAGTAATATCATAACACCCAATCGCATTTGCATGTCTATATCACGTGAATGCATTTACACGCACTGCGCATTTTTCAAAGAGAGTAGAGACGCCATTGTAGATCTTATTTATGTTTGTCGTCAATTTCACATTGACATGGCTCATCATTTATAGCCTATATACGCTGATTATTTATTCTCCAGGTAAATTGTCTTATCGATATTCTGTTTATATTTGTCGCGTGGAAATTTGTGTATTCTATAAATAGTTAACACATCGCGAATGGTGAAATTTCGTCCAAAACAACAACAGTGTTTAATACGGATGAGGATTTATAACACCAATGTGAGAGGATTCTGTTAAAGTCAAGTAAGACCATTTATGTTGTTTTTATGATATTCTTGTCAGTATTAATGACAGCCAGTATTCCCCGGCTCCGGTTTTCGACACTGTCATATTTGTGTACATGTCTTCGTACATGAGGACATTTAGTAAACAATAGTATTTTATGTCTATTTTAGGGATGCCTTTTTCATGTACATTAAACATCTGAAAACAACTGAGGCTCGTAGTTCTGCCTTGTGCACCGGGTTACAGATATTACACCACTTGGTTTATAGCAAAGATACTCACCAGCTGAGATTATACGCACAATGTACATGTAGCTTTACTGTACTTTTGTTATTCGCAAATGCATAAAGAAGGTTGTTCTGTGACGAGGCCCGTATTTTTAAAGCGAAAAAACGCCATTAGCAGGGATTAACGCATGTTCAAAGACATTGCAAATTGTACCACAAAACATTAAAATGGTGAGATAAAAAATAAACGCGAAAATTGATTGTTGAACTTAAATTGGCATGTTTTTACTGTATATATTTAGAAAATACCACTCTACCTCATCCCTCTCTGTCTGTCTGTCGTCTGTCTGTCTGCCTCCATGTTTGTCTGTGTTTGGGAAGCTTACTTGCCGTTGATGTATGTCTGCACATCTGTCTGTCTTTTTCTCTCTATGTCTGTCTCTGTCTGTCTGTCTGTCTGTCTGTCTGTCTCTCTTCTCTCTCTCTCTTTCTCCTCTCTCTACGTGATTGTGAGTGGAAAAGAAGCTTACTTGCCGTTGATGTGTGTCTGTATGCGGGTAAGTGAAGAAAGTAGCCCATTTATACGGATCTCCAAAAATGTAAAATGTTACAATCAGTCTAGATAGCGTCTATCTGCCTTATTATGTCTTTCTGGGGGTTTGATTCAATGTTGAATGACTAAAATCAAACTAAAATGGCCACCGGCAAATTGCGCCGTAGGTTTTCCAGATTTTCTTTTCCAAGCATAGTCCCCCGCCTAACGGTTATCGTCATACGAGTTCTAGGGCCGGTATGAAGAACTAGGTATGCGTAAAGAAAAACAAGATAGCTCTCACACCTCAAATTGCAACAAAATTAGTTGGAAAATGTCCTATTTTTTTAAAAAATGACCTTCCCTGAGTGGATTTTGTTCAAAACAATCGCTAAAATCTAAAAGATACCACTAAATGCACATCGCATGATTTCTAAACTCCGTGTGATAGGCGGTGTGTTTCTCTGTTGAACACAAACGATAAAACAATGGAAAATACGGCCTTCTCATATGAGTTAGCAACTCATATACGCCGTCATTTTCTTCCAGCAAACTTGCGCTGTATCCTCCGGCAAATCTACGTAAGAACCGGCAAATCTGTGAAAACATTGACCAGTGTGTATAACTGTATATGCGAAGCTGTTTTCCATGTGCAAACTTTCAGTTTACACCCAATATTAATCTAAATTGGCGCGAAATCGCTCTGAAAAAAGTTTGTTCTCCGTAATGATGGCAAGCGCTCTGATATTGCTTTATAAATTACAATTTAAAGCATGAAAGACACAGAAAATTTGATCAGCTATCTACGAAAGAGCATTAGGGCCAGGTATACTTTTTTCTTTTGATAGGTATCTCGAAAATTCGACTTAGTAACTCGAAATTTCGACTAATTAACTCGAAATTTCGACTTACTATCTCGAAATTTCGACTTACTATCTCGAAATTTATACTCGAAATTTCGACTTAGTATCTCGAAATTTCGACTTAGATACTCGAAATTTCGACTTAATATCTCGAAATTTCAACTTAATAACTCGAAATTTCGACTTACTATCTCGAAATTTCGACTTATTAACTCGAAATTTCGACTTAGTCACTCGAAATTTCGACCTACTATCTCGAAATTTCAACTTAATAACTCAAAATTTCGACTTATTTACTCGAAATTTCGACTTAGTATCCCGAAATTTCGACTTAGAAACTCGAAATTTCGACTTAGGAACTCGAAATATTGACTTACTATCTCGAAATTTCGACTTAATTACTCGAAATTTCGACTTACTATCTCGAAATTTCGACTTAGTAACTCGAAATTTCGACTTACTATCTCGAAATTTCGACTTAGTATCCCGAAATATCGACTTAGTAGTCATTACGAGATATTAAGTCCTATACACACAGTTAATGTTAAACACCCCCGTTTCATTATTCCCCCGCTTTGACAACAAGTTTACACAAAGCAGATTATGCAAATTATCTGATAACATGGTGAGGAGACTATGGCCATTATCGGCTTACTTGTATCGTATAAACGCCAATGACCTTTCTCGGTGTATTTTTCACATGTTCTTTCATTCTTCTTTCTCTCTAAAATGGCCAATGTTAATTTTATCAAATATTTCTCAAGAACTATAAAACTAGAGGCCCAAAACATATGTATCATGTCAGAGACAGAGGGTTTTCAGTCTCATCAGGACGTCGCGCATTCAATCCCGTTTCAGGGCCCCCGCCCATCGGGGTTTGAAGAAATTGGTGAGCTGCATGGTGCCTCAACGCAGAGCTGAAATCCGAACGCACACGAGTACTGGTAAACCGCTTAGAGGATCTAAGCCTGCCCAGGTAAAGCGGAGCGAGTCCATGCTTATAAACCCTATTGGTTTCATTAGGCGACAGGGCTTGAGAAGTCATTTCATCTCAACGCCGGGTAAAAGTCCCACAAAATTGGAAGCACCGTCTTCACAATGACCTATACAGTGTTGACGGGAACGTTAAACCTCAAATCAAACAAACAAATTCAATCTCGTTTCAGTAAAATACAAGCGGGCTAAAAGTCATATTTGACAGCTTTTTTCGGTATCAAACTTTCTCATCGTGTGCTGAAAAAATCATTTATAGATCAAAGCACTGACAGCACTGGTGGGTCGATTGTCTTCGAGTGTGGATTTGTACATGTTTCGTTTATCCTTTAAATTCCTATACTATAAGCAAAACGTGTAGATCCTGATCAGACGCCGAGCTTGGGTCGATTAATTATCAGTTGACTAAAGGTTACTAACTACAGAAGCTTCGCGCCTTCTCATGATTGACCTCGTGACTATCACTGATCATGTTCAAAATCCATGTACCAGTTATTTATAGCAGCGCTATAGTCTTTCCTATTGACGTCAGTGCGCCATGTAGAACATGCCCGGAGAACATGGACATTGCAAACAGTGTAGACCCTGATCAGACGCCGCAGAAGAGAGCTTCATTAAATAACCGGTACCTTCATGGTGTAGATGGTCAGCGACAGTCACGTGGCAATAGTAGGCGAGAAGCTTCTGTAGGTAGTGAGTGAGTGAGTGAGCGAGAGTTTTACGTCCCACCAACAGCTAAGGTCATACGGAGACGGGTTTTAAAGACCCATCCGAAAGTCTGGAGAAGCCCTGGATCGATCCTGCGATCCCTGGTTTACAAGGCGTGTAGCGTAACCACTGCACCACGGAGGCTTCTAATCTGTAGGTAGTTAATTTGGGTCGAATGAAAAGAAATCGACCCATAAGATGGTAAACTATGCAACACGAACACCATGACTAACTTAACAAAGCAACAACCGGACAGAAAATGTGTTATCAGAATACGTTGCGTGTTCAAGATGTACCATTTTGACAGAGCTGCAGATTCCTAGATCATTCGTTTCATCCCATCGGTCAGACGTCGAAATTGATGGCTGGTCAGCTCTAGCCACGCGTGTGTGTGGTGGTGGGGGGAGGGCAGGGGGGCGAGGGGGTGTTCAATGTTCTGTATTCGACGCCCAAGAATCTCCCAAATATGTTCCTGGGGATTCAAATCCGGCCTTCTAGCTAGCCAAGTCAATGTCTCAATTCCGTAAATGCGGGGTCTAGCACACAGGTCTAGTGGCAAATGATTCGTTCTCAAAATGAGGCATGACTTCTGGCGCTAAATATGCAAAAATATCCAAACTCCATATGTAAACCGTGATAATGAAGTTGTGGAAAGTTGTTTCTGAGATCTGAGGTCTTCTTTCAACTCTGAGTTGACCATAACAAGATTCCTGTTATGGCTAATCCCTATTCAGAGTTGAATGCACATCGCAGATCACAGAGTCAGTTTCGAGTTAGTATGTCGAAATTTCGAGATAGTAAGTCGAAATTTCGAGATAGTAAGTCGAAATTTCGAGTTACTAAGTCGAAATTTCGAGTTATTAAGTCGAAATTTCGAGTAAATTAGTCGAAATTTCGAGATAGTAAGTCGAAATTTCGACTTGCTAAGTCGAAATTTCGAGATACTAAGTCGAAACTTCGAGTTATTTAGTCGAAATTTCGAGTTATTAAGTCGAAATTTCGAGATAGTTAGTCGACATTTCGAGTTACTAAGTCGAAATTTCGAAATAGTAAGTCGACATTTTGAGTTACTAAGTCAAAATGTCGAGATACTAAGTCGAAATTTCGAGTTATTAAGTCGAAATTTCGAGATACTAAGTCGAAATTTCGAGATAGTAAGTCGAAATTTCGAGTTACTAAGTCGAAATTTCGAGATACCTATCAAAAGAAATAAAAGTGTACCTGGCCCTATTGCTCCTTCGTAGCTATCCTCTTTGATCTGCACTTTTGCATTTCGCAAATAGCAAACACAAGTTTTCCTTTCAGCATAATGGGACCAAAGAGTTTACACAGGTTGGCAGAATCAGTTATGACGAAAGTAACCAGAGAGTAAGAGTCATCGAATTCGAGACTGGATTCGGCAGAGATTACTATGATACTCTTTCCCTTTACAGGGTTCGACTCCCGCCGGGGTCGGCAACATTCTTTCGTGGAGATTGATCATGAAATCTTTTCTACGGTCATTCTCTCCCTTCCGCTGATTCAAGAAGGGCAGTTGTCAGTTTCTGGCGAAAGAATGTGCACTGTACTGGTTAACCGCTTACGTATAAGCCTGCCCAGGAAAAGTGTGGATAGGTAAACTGACCGGCTCGAAAATGACCTAAATAGTGTTGACCGGGCCGTAAAACTCCAATACAAACAAACAAACAAACTTTCCCTTTACAACATCGTAAGTAGACGTTTATAAGCCATTCCAAATCTTTGTCAAAGTCCTTACAGAACACGTGACAGAGCTGGTATACATGATATAACATTATGATAACGCACCCGTGCGGCATAGTGCATTTTTTCATTTCTCCAAAATGGCTACTTTTCTGAAGAAGATGTGTGATATTTTACTTATTTGAACTGCAAACATAGGTTGTGGGTGCTCGTTAGAACCGCCTCAATGAGGCGGTTTTAACGAGTATCCACAACCTATGTCTTGGAGCAGATATAAAGAAAATGATGTATACCCCCGTAGACCCCACTTTTCTTAATATAATGTGGAGTTTAGTGGGGTCTTCATTTCACGGACGTGTTTTATCATAGGACTGGCAGGGCTGGTGGGAAAATGGCCCTAAACGGGAATTATGACCCTTAATTCCGGTACCTTAAGTGTACAGTTAAGGGGAATGGGTACACCTTCAGGGGAGGCAACTCCTGCAAATGAATTTGGTTCCCATGTCAATAGGGGTCAACTCTTGAAGGAAGGAGCACATTCTTTCCTTAAGGCGTAAAATAGTGGTGTTTCTACTAACATGCTGCAAAGTAGGAGAAACTTTTTATTATTTTATTTTTTCTCTCCCCCCCCCCCACTCCCCCCCCCCCCCAAAAAAAATAAATAGATAAAAAAAAAATAAAAGAACAGGGTCGGGCCTGTTTTTTTCTGTGATTTTGTTTTAGTACAGTTTTTTTTTTCTTTTTTTTTTTTTTTTTTTTGGTAAATAAAATTGTCATGTTGAGATTTGCTCTATCATAATTCATTTTATATGCTCAAAAAAGTGATCCCTGTATTTTGGAAGGTACTAAATGCGAAAAAACTGTAAAAATGTACCTAAAACGCGAAATTACTATAGGAAAATGCAAAGACGACACTTGGTAGGGTCGGAAATTAAAAACGGTAGGGTCGGTGTTTTATTTTTTTATTTTTATTTTTTTTGTTCTTTATTGATAAAAATAGAAGAGTCGTGGGGTCTGAATCAGAGTCGGTCGGGATAGCGGAAAAACGGCTATTTTTTTTCTTTTGGAACACGGCTTAAAGAAAAGAGAACATGAAGTCCCGAAAGCTGACAACTCCTTGAACAATGGCGGAACAATCTGCCAGGTGTTCCCATTCCCATTAAGACCTTAATAGTCCTTGGTTAGGGCTTGAGATGTCATTTCATCTCATTGTCGGGTAAAAGTCCCACACAATTGGAAGCAACGCCTCCAAAATGACATAAATAGTGTGGACGTAGACGCTAAATCTCAGATCAAACAAACACAATTACAATAATTACTACTCCCACTTCTACTACTACTACTGCTACTACTACTACTAATCCTCCTCCTTCTCCTTCTCCTCCTACTACTCTACTAATGATAATAATAACTGAGCCGGGGCACAACATTTCCTACAACCTACATGTGCGCGGAGCGAAGAATCAGAACAACCCACGCATCCATATACATGTAGTCTCACCAGAGACTTCTCTTGCTGCATAAAGGAGCATTGGTCCCTTAGCTATCCTTAGAGCGCGCACTGAAGACTGATCAGACTGCGCGGAAGCGCAGGCTGATCTGAGTCTTCGTTGGGCGCACATGCTTAATTGTAGGTTTGTCATGCGCTGGCTCAATTTCAATAATCAAACGGTGATTATAATAATTAAACTTACTACTACTTCCACTATTACTTCTACTGATAGCTAAGGGTCCAATCTCCTTCATGCAGCAAGTCTCTAATCAGACTATATGGATGCGCATGCTGAAATGATTCTTCGCTTGCCGCACCAGTACATTGCAGGAAACGCTGTACCCCAGCTCTTTTTTATTTTTATTTACGTGTTGAAAGGAAAGTTCAATAATAATAGCAATAATAAAAGAAAACGATGATAAATTTGATTGCAATATAATAATAATAATAATGGTAATGCTTAAACATGCACGATATTAGTATACTCGTGTTGTTCTAGGTGTTGAAAGGAGGGCGCTAAGTATAAAGAATCCCAGTCTCATAACTGATTGCGCTTGTCAGTTTGTAATATCCCTAAGGCTGGGTCCACTGATCAGTCATTGTCTAATTCAACTCTGTCAGACTTTGATGATGATGTTGATGATTTCAGGTTTTAAAGACGCGCCAACCCTCTTTGTGGTTCATAAGCATCAAGCGATATATGATCAACGCTATATGATCAAAAGTTATTCAGTGCATGTATTATTAGGATTTTGAGAGTAAAAATGTTAGAATAATGATGTCTAAAAGTCTAAATAATTCAATCTTATGAGAGAGCAATGAGGTAATATTGTCAATAGATACATCCTGAAACTGTTGTGGTATAGTGTTAGCATATACGTATAAGAAAGTCAAAAGTCAACACAGTCAATTAATATATGTTGAACAGTTAAAGGCTGATCACAAACTACGCAAATAGGTTGATCATCACGATTAAAAAGGTAAGAATGCGTAACTCCAGTATGGCCAATTCGCAGTCGAGTTAAAATTCTGAAAAATCGTGGAGAGTATTTTGTTCCGAAGTCAGCTTTAATGGTCTGGAGTTTGTTATATATTGCACCGTCCTCTCCGCCTTGCCATTCAGACAAGATGCACTTTTTGATATTAAAATTGTTTAAAACTGTTTTTAACAAAAGCGATTTTAAAAACAGACTGATCAAGATTGAGTTATTCCTTTACTTTCTTGTCTGCATATTCATTGCCGATAATGCCAATATGGCTTGGGAGCCAACAAAATAATATTTGCTGCGCTGTTGAAATTTCGTGACGTTTTTCGATCAATTTTTGAATTTGGAGATTTTTGAATGATTAATTGTCTAAAGCCTTTAGCACAGAAAGAGAATTAAAATGCGACCGGTCAACCAACATGGCGGCCATTTCAGAATGTTGTTTACAATGACGTTGTTACGCAGTAACCATCTCACGTCATCATAGAACCCTAAAACGCTACGTTCAGGGCGATAATGTTACGTCGCTCAGCGTAACGTAAACAAAGCAAGGCCCGTCTTGTGATATCAAAAGCTCAAAATCCTTGAAGGAGTTGCATAAGGCGAGCGCCTTATGGCGCTTCGCTATGCAACGGTAAGTTTCAAAAAAGCGCTTCGTAGCGCTTCGTAACAGTGCTTGGAGCTGTCTCATTAAACGTTGCATAGCAACCAGGCAAAACAAAATGGCGGCGCCCGACGTCGCGACGTATTGAGTGCCCGTTTTGAGTCATTTTTTTTTTTCTTCCCAATTTGAGCAGAAATGACAGCAGAAAACAGAAATAACAACTGAAGCAAGCACTGCATTTATTCTGAGAATTTTTCGGGTTTGAACAACATTTTTTCGGCGGATACCAAAAATTTCATCCCATGTGTTGAAAACTTCCAAATCTTCGCACTCGTGAAAATTTGGAGATGTTCAACACACTCGATGAAATATATCCTCTATATACTTTACATACTTAGCGGGTTCAGCTAAGTGCTCAACCAAGCCTCTTTCACAGATCCTAACACGAATCCTTACTGCAGTTAAAGATGGCCTTCAGAAATATTGTGACACTGCATATGCCAGGAGTGGTGTGAATCAGATGTGGATCTTGAAAAACTCCAAAGAGCTTCTAGAACATCTTCAGTCACAGTGTATTCTCTCAGTAAACAGCATAAAATCTTTCGATTTCTCAACGCTCTACACAACTATGCCTCATGATAAATTGAAATCTAAACTCAATGAAATCATAAATCAATGTTTTTTCCACGAGAATGGTAACCGTCGCTACCAGTATGTTGTGCTTGGCTACAAAGACAATACTCTGTTCGAGATCACTCTGATGTACAACAAAAGTACACTGATGCAGATGTCATAAGGATGCTGGAAAATCTAATTGACATTATATTCGTGGAGTTCAGTGGCCTATTATTTCAGCAAACAATTGGTATACCAATGGGTACTAATTGTGCACCGCTGCTTGCCGACTTGTTCTTGTACTCATATGAGGCGGAGTTTGTACAAGGTCTCCTCAAAGCAGACAAGAAACGCCTTGCATAGCAATTCAATTTCACCTACAGATATATAGATGATTTATTGTCTCTGAAAAAGGCTAAATTTGCAGAGTACTTGGAATTCATCTATCCACGTGAACTTGAAATTAAGGAACCAGCAGAGACTGCAACCTCCTCCTCATACATGGATTGTTATCTCTATATTGACAACGGGAAGCTTACTACTAGGCTGTACGATAAACGAGATGACTTTAATTTTCCCATTGTTAACTTTCCCTTCCTGAGCAGTAATATCCCGTCTGCACCAGCATATGGACATTACATTTCACAGTTAATCCGTTATGCTACGAGGACTGTTCAAATATGAATGCAACTAAGCACATAAAAATGATTCCGTGATAGATTTCGATGAAAAAGTTATTTTGTCCCCTCAAAGTATTCCCCTTTAACAGATATACAAACTTTCAGTCTTCTGATCCAATCATTGAATGCATTTTGGTATTCTTTTCGAGGTATACTATGAAGGCACTGGGATATTGCAGAACCGAGGTGTTTGCGCTGTACAAATTTTCGACCAGAAAGGTACTTTTTCAGCCGCGGGAACAAAAAAAGTCACACGGGGCAAGGTCAGGGGAATACGGGGGGTGAGGGAGTTCAACAACCTTTTCCTGCTTCAGATAGTCTTGCACAATGAACGCCTTGTGCGATGACGCATTGTCATGTAGCAATCTGACATTGGCCAAACCAGTTGTGGGTCTTCGTTCTTTGAAATATTTCTTCAATTTTCGAAGAACTTTATTCTTGTAAAACTTCGCATTTACCGATTTGCCTTTAGGCACAGCAACCTGAATAGCAGGGCCCTGATTTGAAAAGAATATGTCATACATTACCTTCTTGACGCTCATGGTCCGCTTTGCAATGCATGGTCTTTTGCAATACTTTGTTGCCCATATTTTGTTCTGAATCTTTCGTTTTGGCTCAAAAAGTGAACCCATGTCTCGTCACCTGTGACGACATTAGCGAAAGACCGTGCATTGTAATTTGGAAAATTTTTAAGCAACTTCTTGGCGTGTCTTTTTCTGCTCATCTGTCAACAGATGGCGAATCCATCTAGCACAGATCTTTCTCATTTTCAAATCCCGTTTCAGAATTGTATGAGCTGCTCCTAATGAGATGCCAACCATACTAGCTATTTGCCTAGTGGTGTATCGTGCATCGGTAGCAATTATTTCTTTCACTCTAGCAACCATCTTGGCAGATGTTGCTCTTGTCGGCCGACGATCATGTGGTGCATGTTCTGTTGAGCCTAGCCCACAGCTGAATTTCTTACACCAACGAAAAACTGTCGGAAAAGACATTTCATTATGCCCATAAACCGAACATATTTCATCAAAAATGTCTTTGCACCGTATACAAAGAATACAACGATTCTTAATATAGAACCGTATTTCAACGGCGTACTCTGACCTTCTTCCAACCATGTTTTGTATTAGTATACAAGAGTAGACAGTGTTTATCGAACGATATACATGGCTAAATTGCACGGATTTTAACAGGTTTGGTAACAATGTATAGCTAAAATGTTTTTCTACGCTTTGATATTTATTTCCAGGTGATTTTCGCATTAGTGCATGAGAAAACGTTCTACTTGCATTTATATTTGAACAGTCCTCGTAAAGCCTGTTTAAAGTATCAGGACTTTATGGAACGTGGGAAGGTGCTCACTACCAGGTTGTTATGCCAGGGGTATCAAAAAACCAAACTGGTATCAACACTAAAGAAGTTTTATGGGAGGCACCATGATCTTGTGGATCCGTACAATGTGGCCATTTCCAGAAATATTTCTGATATTTTTTCACATGGAAAGCCATAGGAAGACTTCCAAAATCTTGGACATACCCTTCTCGGCATTTACACCTTTTCTTCGTTCGGGTCGATGGCATGGTGGGCGAAGCTTGCTTACCAAGTAATGCTTAATATCCGCGGACGCCTGATTACACTCTTCTGGAGTCCATTTCTGTTGATCCGAACATTGATATTTGCACTTTTGTCTATGGATTAACGATTTTGGATTAACGCTTTGGTACTACGACCTAAACTACTTTACATCCTTTTACCATTTTTTTTTCTATATCAAGTGGAGTTTACAAGGGGTTTCATTATCTGGACTTGTTAACGTGATGAAAATAGGTCAGATCCTAACTAGCAAGTCAAACCTTTGCGATAACACACCCGTGTAACATAGTGTATTCTTTCATATCTCCCAAATGGAAACTAATCCAAAGAAAAATTGGGATATTCTTCTTATTTGTACACCGAACATAGGTTGTGGGTGCTCGTTAGAACCGCCTAACGAGTACCCAAAACCTATGTCTTGGAGCAGAAATAAGAAAATTAATGTATAGCGTGGTAAACCCCAGTTTTCTCTATAGAGTGGGGTTTATGAGGTGTTTATTTCTCGGGCGTGTTCACGTGATTTATGTACGTTTGTATTGTTGCAAATTTACACAAAATATGATATTATTTAAGTCAAATTACTAATATAAGTAGTGATTTGTGTAGTAGTAAAAGACACCATACTGCTTCAGGGAATGGAATACAGACTGAACCTAAAGACAAAGCAATGCAACGTTTTAGACCAAAGGAACCGTTTTATACCATTTGGTCTGCCACAATTTGCCAAGTTTGTAACCGAGGCTACAATAGGCGCTGCTGGTATTCCCGAAGAATCCTTGACTGTGCAAACATGGAAAGGAGAGATTGAAAACAAAGGTTAATTAATCTTGCTTATATTCAACAGATTGGCACGCTTATATTTAACAGAGTGACACAGATGACTTCTTATAGATGTGTTTAATCGACAATTGTAGAAATGTCCGTTGAAACATTTTTGTATAGTGAGTCAACGCAATTACGGCTGCATCAGGATTTTATTCTTTTCTCGTTGAAAAAAAAGAGAGGATCTTTCGTGAGTGTTATTGTATTATTGAATTTATTAAACGAGTTGATGGAAAGGGATGAAATGCGAGGCTTTGCCCATCATTTTTGCCTTTTCCTCAAGGAGTTTAATAAATTCAATAAAACATGATTCTATTTATCATATGACATTTAAAACGCATTTTATTCGCGATCGTTCGAAAATGTCAATATTCCGCCATTAGTAAACGCGACGTCGTTAACGACGTCGTACATGTATGTAACAATTTTACGTATATAATCCACTGTTGGAGTATATAAAGAATCTAACATGAGTGTTCATGTATTATTGAATTTATTAAACAAGTTCAGGTAAAGGGATAAAATGCGAGGCTTTGCCGAGCATTATACCCCTCTACCTCAACGAGTTTAAGCCCCCGCCCATAGGGGCTTGAAGAAATATATGGGCTGCATGATGCTTCCACGCAGAGCTGAATCCGGCCCGCACACTAGTACTGGTAAACCGCTTAGAGGATCTAAGCCTGTCCAGGAACCGCGGTGCGAGGCAGACCGTCCATGCTAATAAACCATATTGGTTTCATTGGGCGACAGGGCTTGAGATGTCATTTCATCTCATTGTTGGGTAAAAGTCCCACAAAATTGGAAGCAACGTCTCCAAAATGACCTTTTTCAGTGTTGACGGGGACGTTAAACCTCAAATCAAACAAACAAAAACCTCAACGAGTTTAATAAATTCAAAAATACATGAGCACAGATGCAAGATTATATTTATCAGATGACATTTAAAGTGCATTTCATTCGCGAGTTTGGTACAAAAATGTCAATATTCCGCCCTAAGTAAAGGTAAAGTGTAACGTTACGGGACTTATCTAACCAATTTGCATATTTAATCCACTAGTTTATTTAAGAAATAGATCAGCTCTAACTGTGATTTGTTGAGTAATAAATCACAGTTTGGAGGTCAGTAGCGCGCGTGATTTGTCTACTTACAACTGACCGACAAACTGTGATTTATTACTCAACAAATCACAAACTAGAGCTGATCTATTTCGATTCTAACAGGCTGAAAATCGGCAATAATGCTGTTGTTTACTTCAAAATCTCACAACTTTTCGCCATTGTTAGAAGAAATCCCGCTAAAATTATCGACTGAAACACATGCATTTATATCCTATTCTAACGTTTTCGATGCGAGAAAATGACGTTACACCGTCTAACGTCAAGGAAATCGACTAGTGACGTCATAAATTTGCAGTTTTAATGACGTCACTCGTCACGCTCTCCCTTGCTGTGATTTGTTGTAGAATAAAACACAGTTGTTTTCCATTGCCTATATAGGCGCGCTGTGTTAGAATACATGATTTATTACATGGCGATATGACATTCTCAGACGCGACAGAATTTGATAAATAGAATTTATTGTATGACGTTATTTCATTTTAAGACCCGGCGTCATATGATAGAATTAATTACGTAGCCATATAAATTTAGGCTGTACTTGCATATAGCGTGAAAAGCAAAGCACTGACACCAATGGTTGGTCGATTGGTTCTGTGTGCAGACTAAGAAAATAGTCCTGAACTGGGACTTAAACCTAAAATTTCTGTTCTGTACGCAAACAGAATAGACGCCACGTTATGTGGCATTTTATTAGCTCAGTTTAGCACGAAATGGTCATGGTGAGCTATTGTGATCGGTCAATGTCCGTCGTGCGTCGTGTGGCGCCAACAGTTTGCTTTAAATGCTAACTCCTCCTGAACCGTAGTGCCAATTTCAATCAAACTTCATGATATCCGGACAATATCTCCTCCGGACAAAATCCCCGCTGCTCATTTTTGCCTAGGTGGACGAAACCTCTTTTCATGTTTTATTTACAAGGTGGATATAATCCCTTTAAAACTTTTTACAGGGTGAACATAACCCCCCTCGTGATTTTTACAAGGTGGACAAAGTCCCCTCCATAAGATGGACAACATCCCCTTCGGCCAAAATGCCCCTCGCTGATTACTGCAGTAGGAATGGTACTCGAATGGGCTTCACGTTTCCCTGGTTTTTGAAGAAATCAAATATTTGCAGTATCCTCCATACCTTTATGTATGCGATTTTTCATCACGAAAACACGCCTATATAATTCTGACTCCCCTGAACCCCACTTTTATATAGTTAAACTGGTGTTTACAGGATAGATTGTGGGTCCTTGATGAGGCGGTTCTAACGTGTACTCACAATCTATATTTTTAGCAGAAAATAATAAAATGTTACAATTATTCATCTTAAAATGTCTTTTTTTTTCGGCAGTAAAATTTACTATGTATTTGTATAGGCGTGTTTTCGTAATGACTGTTAATTTTAATTTTTCTTTATACCTACGTATTTCTTCCAAAACCAGTAATTGCTGCCCATTTTCTTCTATAGGAATGATATGATGCTGAGAATTAAAAAAAGACGAATATTTTCTATGATTTATTAAGCTATTCCATCCAACAAATTCATATACATGAAAGGTGTAGCGAATATACAACGATGAGCCCAAGTGTAATTAAGAGTGCAGACACTGATCAAAGCGGTGCGAGTCGCACCGCCCTTGCTTTTAAACCCTATTTGTTTCATTGGGCGACAGGGCTTGAGAAGTCATTCCATCTCAATGTAAAAGTCCACAAAAATAGAAGCAACGTCTCCAAAATGACATTTACAGTCACCGTTACTGTGTTAAACCTCACATGAAACAAACAAACAAAGACCCTGATCGGATCGGATCAGGATCTTCACTGTTTGCTATTCCATCTACATTGGATTACTGCAATGTGAAATTACTCTTTTTTTAAATATTCTGATATAATTACAGTGGCTGTTTGGACCTGCCTGAAATTTTAGGATTTTTAAGTTATTAAATTTATTTATCAGTGATTATGAAGTTTGTATGATGGTACAGGTCATTTAACATTTTTTTTAATTTATTTCTTTTTTCCGTTATTACAACATTTTGTACAAAGAGTTCACATTCATAATATATCAAAACATGATAGAACACAGAAGCACTGAAGATCACTAATGATTTGTAAGAAATAAATTTATACATGTAACAGGTGAAACTATTCTAAAGTATTCTACGGGAACTATTTTGTTGTCACGGGCTGATTGTTATGGGATTGATGAATGGATTGGATTTAAGGTGGTTGTGGCCACATGATGATTTTTGCTGTTGGACCGACGTTATGGTCTTCTCCCGCTTTCTCGAGGGGGTTCGGGGTTCAAAGGATGACAACTCCGTTTGCTGATTTCATGTTTTTGAGAGAACTTTATGATAGAACCTTCTCCCTCTCGACCTCGTTCATCCTGAATAATAATATGAATATCCTAAGTAATTAGGAATAACATAGATTGTGTCCGTCAGGTGGTCGTGAGACCTACCCTCGCCAGGGACAAAGAAAGACTGACCCCGAGGTCGAGAGATCGAAATGGCAAGATATGAATATTCATGAAATAATGACAATAATGATAATTTACAAATGTTCAACAAGATAATGAAATAAAGTAAACCCATACCTGAATAATAATATGAATATCCTAAGTAATTAGGAATAACATAGATTGTGTCCGTCAGGTGGTCGTGAGACCTACCCTCGCCAGGGACAAAGACTGACAAAGGCTGAGGTAAGAATGTGCGCATGCGGTGTTAATCAGTGAAGTGAAAAGCGCGCGAGACTTACATAAGGACACCGGAAATAGATATACGCTACTCAGGAATGCTTAATGCTTAATGAGAGATGAAATATATGAGTATATGATGTATGAAAAATAACTATGAATGGGGGAAATAACTGGAGACGACTAGAAAGTCCTATGCGCAAGCGCTCCTCCAGTTTCCATAATTTCACCCTGTGACATTCTCCCCCTCTTCGGGAAATGTCGTCCCAACATTTAACTTAACAAATTACTTGAATGAGGTTTAACACAAGTTTAACTTCACCGTTACAATCATTTATATAAATTTACCAGATGTATATTTTGTTAATAAATGCCAATCGGATAATGAAATAGGAGCCGAAGCTATTGCTCCAAATTTTTATCGAGCTAGTGAAGTTAAACATATCTAACACTTTACCAGGTAAACCCTTATCAACATGCGCTGCCATTAACGCTGCACGGTATGCACAGCGCAAAAATATAAAACTTTATATACAGAACTTAGACAAAAAATCTTTTATTGATAGCGCGTAATAGGACACTCCTTACTGGTTTAGCTTCAAACGGCTAAACATTAAAACCAGGCTAAAATTGCTTATCCTAAAACACAGCCAAAATGGAAGTGTCATATAAAAATACATTATTTACGGGCTGGACTGGAGAGAGGAAATATAACAGAACTATTCAATTCTTACGAAATTATTCACCTTTCCACGAAAGCACAAGCCAGAAGCACGAACTGGCCACGGTCTGATTGGGATAGCCCCCACCTAGGTTGTAACCAACCCATGTCCAAGCAAGCGCGAAATCATGTCAAGGCGAAATTTTCAATAATACAATTTTCCTACTAGAACTTTCTCGCCAGTTTGCAGTACAGTGCACCACGTGTCAGCGGTAATCTGACAACTTACAAGCTCTCCAGATACCGCGACAAATCATGCACTGTCAACCGACTGCAACCAAGCAGAAGCTGAACTTAAGAAAAAAAACAAAGGGTCAGCAGAACTGCATTCCAGTGCGGCACGTGCCAAGAGCACTCTGACAACATACAAGCTCTCCAGAGACGCCATGACATGATTTCTAGTCGTCTCCAGTTATTTCCCCCATTCATAGTTATTTTTCATACATCATATACTCATATATTTCATCTCTCATTAAGCATTAAGCATTCCTGAGTAGCGTATATCTATTTCCGGTGTCCTTATGTAAGTCTCGCGCGCTTTTCACTTCACTGATTAACACCGCATGCGCACATTCTTACCTCAGCCTTTGTCAGTCTTTGTCCCTGGCGAGGGTAGGTCTCACGACCACCTGACGGACACAATCTATGTTATTCCTAATTACTTAGGATATTCATATTATTATTCAGGTATGGGTTTACTTTATTTCATTATCTTGTTGAACATTTGTAAATTATCATAATTGTCATTATTTCATGAATATTCATATCTTGCCATTTCGATCTCTCGACCTCGGGGTCAGTCTTTCTTTGTCCCTGGCGAGGGTAGGTCTCACGACCACCTGACGGACACAATCTATGTTATTCCTAATTACTTAGGATATTCATATTATTATTCAGGTATGGGTTTACTTTATTTCATTATCTTGTTGAACATTGTAAATTATCATAATTGTCATTATTTCATGAATATTCATATCTTGCCATTTCGATCTCTCGACCTCGGGGTCAGTCTTTCTTTGTCCCTGGCGAGGGTAGGTCTCACGACCACCTGACGGACACAATCTATGTTATTCCTAATTACTTAGGATATTCATATTATTATTCAGGATGAACGAGGTCGAGAGGGAGAAGGTTCTATCATAAAGTTCTCTCAAAAACATGAAATCAGCAAACGGAGTTGTCATCCTTTGAACCCCGAACCCCCTCGAGAAAGCGGGAGAAGACCATAAGGTCGGTCCAACAGCAAAAATCATCATGTGGCCACAACCACCTTAAATCCAATCCATTCATCAATCCCATAACAATCAGCCCGTGACAACAAAATAGTTCCCGTGATACTGGCGCCCAACGTGGGGCGCCGGATTGTTAAACAAACATTCTACCACGTCGCTATAAAAGCCGGCTTGTACCGCAAGGCAGTACAAGTGTGCTATATACCTATACCCTGTGACATTCTCCCCCTCCACATTGAAATTCGTCCTCGAATTTCTGGGAGTCCGAGAATCACGTGAAATGATACTCAAGGAGTTTTAATGCACATATGTGGGTTAGCCCCACGTTGGGCGCCAAATGTAACAGGTGAAAAAAATCCTATCACCTTTACCCGGCCGGGGATCGAACCTGGTCCGCCGGATTGGTAAACAAACACTCTACCACGTCGCTATAAAAGCCGGCTTGTACCGCAAGGCAGTACAAGTGTGCTATATACCTATACCCTGTGACATACACATAGCCCCTTGGTTTATAGTCATTTTGTAATTATGTTCACAAAATGTTATGGTGGAGCCATCAACAAAAATGTCTAATAATTCTCACAAACAGAGAGAGAGAGAGAGAGAGAGAGAGAGAGAGAGAGAGAGAGAGAGAGAGAGAGAGAGAGAGAGAGAATGCCTTCCATTTGCCATTAACGTTTATGTACTTAATACTCCTTCCAACATATCCCATTTGCGTTCAAAAACTGGTAATTTATCGTTCATTAGCGCTATTTCTTTCTCTATTTTAATTCTTTTTGATAAATATGATTTAAAGTTTCGTAAATATGTAATCTGTCTATTTTGTTTACTGCAGAAAATGAAACATTTAGCCAGGTAGATACACCATTCTTTACCTGCTGATTTAAGTTAAGGTTAGTTTGGCATATTCCAAAGGATATAATCTTGAAACAAACATCAACATTTAATTCGCATTGGTTAAATAATTGCCAACTCCATTCATAAGTGTTGTACATGTAAACACTCCCAAAAAAGATGATGGATCGTCTCTATTCCCGTGTTACAAAAGTTGCATAACGATGATTCAGTTATACGACATTTTGTTAAAAACAGATTTGTTGCTATAATCCGCATTAAGTATTTATATTGAAAAATTCGGAGTTTTATGTCATTTGTAGATTTAAAAGGAGCTGTGTAAATTAATTTCCATATCAAAGTTTCTTCTAGAAAACATTTATTCCATTTTATTTCTGATTTGAGTTCTTGTGTTTGTATATCATTCATAAAGCAATTATATACATAGTTGTTTACTTGTTTTGTATATTTTACTTGGTTAATTAATTTAAGATCGGGTTGGATATCAATGTTTTCCTGTCTCATTTTTGTTTTCCATTCTTTCGGTATACATTCAAAAGTCCAATGTATTTCAAAAAGTCTGCATTTGTCAAATTATATTTATCTGTCAATAGTTTGAATGAATAAAATGTCTTTTGCCCAGTATCTTCCGTGAGAGCTCGGTGCTTTCTTCCACTCCTGCTTATTTTCAAAATACTGAAACACCTATAATTTGCTATAAATATAACAAATCTGTTAGATCTATCATTTTTAATTTCAATAAACTTGTTTCAGATCTTGATATTGATACTAATACTCATGATTCATGTGATTGTAAAAACTCAGTGTATTGCTATCCTGCTGCTGGTCATGTAATTACTGGCAATTTGAAAATTATTCCTGATTCTAGGATAAGGAATATAATTTCTAAAGGACCGAAATATCGGTTTCCTTCTAAAATTGATTTCAGTAAATGTAGAGATGAAATCGCTGCTTCCTTGAATGAATTCGGTAATCGATGGTGTAAGCGAGAGTATGTTGAGCATAAAGCCCTTAAAGACTGGAAACTTAACATTTTAAAACTAGTGAATAAACGCATTTCTTTCTATTCTCAAAATACTAACTTATTACCTCCTAAGCCTAAGACGTCTTTACGTCATCTTAAACTAGGTATTCAAGAATTTCATAAGAAGTTTGTTTTGGCCCCTGCAGACAAGGCCGCTAACAACGTCGTCGTTGTGTGACGGCTCCACTATGTTAACACGCTTAAGCAGGAGCTTGGTGGTACTAAGGCCTATGAACTTCAGCCTTTAGCTGAAGAGAGAGTTATAGTAGATAAACATATTTGTCATTCAGCCACCAAGTTTGCTGTGTGTGTTACCGAAGGCCAAGACAAGCTTCTTACGCTATACTGGTTACCAAAACTTCATAAAAGACCTTACAAAGCACGGTTAATTGCAAATTCTAGCTCTTGCACTACCACTGAACTTTCTAAATTATTAACCTCCTGTCTTACTGCTATTAAAACGTATGTGATTAAATATTGTGATAAAGTCTTTGAAAGATCAGGAAGAAATCTGTTTTGGTCTATAAAAGATTCGAATGAGGTTTTAAATAAATTGAAATCTAGACATTTTGGTGCTTCAAGTCTGTCTACTTACGATTTTTCCACTCTTTCACTACACTTCCTCATAATCTTATAAAAGAAAAGCTTAATGATTTAATTGAATGGGCTTTTCACAGAGAAGATTCTCTCTATCTACCATGTAATGTCAGAAATGCATTTTTCACTTTGGTCATGTCAGAAAGTGTGTGATGCCCTCACCTTTCTACTTGACAATATTATATTAGAATCGGTACTAAGTTATTTAGACAAATTGTGGGCATTCCGATGGGTACGAATTGCGCACCGTTTGTGGCTGATCTATTCTTGTATTGTTATGAAAGAGACTTCATGTTGTCGCTTTCCATTGATAACCAATCTGAAATTATTGAAGCTTTAAGCTCCACTTCTAGATATTTAGATGATTTATTAAATATTGATAATACCTATTTCGATGGTTTAATCAGTCAGATTTACCCCCAGAACTTCAGTTAAATAAAGCAAATTCTTCTGATACCGAGGCCCCGTTTTTGGATTTACATCTATCTATTGTAGATACGTTTGTTTCGTGCAAAATTTATGATAAACGCGATGACTTTGATTTTGAGATTGTAAATTTTCCTTTTTTGGATGGTGATGTTCCTCGTGCGCCATCCTATGGCGTTTATATTTCGCAATTAATTCGATTTGCTAGAGTGTGTAGTCATGTAACTGACTTCAACACTCGTAATAAATTATTAACGGCTAAACTTCTTAATCAGGGTTATCGGTATCATAAACTACGTAAAGCCTTTTCAAAATTTTATAGACGCCATTCTGATTTAATTTCAAAATTCAATATTAGACTTAAATCTCTTCTGCAACAAGGACTATCGGAACCCGAATTTTATGGTGACTTAGTATATAAATTCAGAAAAATATATAACCGCAATGATTTTAGCACCCAATTTCGTAAAATCATTCTTCGATATAAACGATTGGGTACAACATGGATATTATACACCAGACTGCATGCATTGTAGTTAACCCAATCACGGTTGGCAACTTTGCTTCCCTCTTTAATTGCACGCCGGTGGGTCAAGCCTCAGATTCTATGACGGTTCCAACGTAAAGGCTTATTGAGAATTAGAGATATCTAATTCAAGGTAATGTTGGTTGGTGCCTGATGCTCTGTTTCTGGTCGGCCCCATCGGAGTCTAACTGTTGGTTTTCTTTTGCTCCAGCATTTCAGTGGTTTCTTGCTGTCGAGTCCTCATCGTTGTCTCACCTCTGTGGTTCTTTGATTATTTGTGTTCACGAAGATGTTGCACTGATGAGTTAGGAGGCCTTCATGCGGACTGAACAAATTATTTGTCTAAATCGCGACGGAAGTAAGGGCGAGGATTGTGGCCTCGTAAAATCGACTTAAGCCCCCCAGTGGAAATCTTTCCACTAACCGTTCCAAGGCGGTTCTTCTGTGGCGATTTATTTATGTTGTTGTTTGTTACTTACTGTGTGTATCACCTGTGTCTTTTTATTTTGGATGGCCATATGGCCATTTTGTGGGAAAGTAACTGTCCTTATGGCCTTCCTTTGTTTAGGTTTCCATTATGGTCTGGTCGCTTAATGTTTGTGTTTCTTTCCCTTTGGTGTCTTTGATGAGTGGAGTAAGTTAATTGTATCGATTCCTGATCTTTGTTTTACTTCTACTCTACTATCCTGAACAAATATATCTTTTGGATATTTTACATCATTCTAAAACCATTTTTTATAAAATACTGTTTTCCCCCAATACGTACCTTAGAATTATTCTAACGTAGTTGATATAACGGGACTTATATTTACTCTTCTCCATGAAAATAAAATATCTCGTAGAAATGTTTTTTTTTTTTTTTTTTTTTTCAAAATGTCTTATAATGTCGTTTTCACTAAAATTACATTCGAAAGTTTACAGCCCCTAAAAGGTTTTAGATCTTGTTCATAAACATCTTTAAGTAAACTTTTGCCTTCTTTTCTTAACAAATGTTTCACCCAACTAACTTTCAATGACCAAATGAACTTTTCGGTGTCGATCATTTTGAGTCTCCCCTTATTTATGTCTTTTATTAATGTATCCCTCTTAATTTTGTCAGGTTTTCCATCCGAAATAAAGGTATACATAATATTTTCAAAATATCGAATGTTTTGTATTCCTTTTCTCCTATTGTTATCCCTATGGTATCTTCATTTTTGTAATGACCTGGTTTGAGAATAGTTCAATACATATTATAAACAAATAAGGCGATAATGGGCAGCCCTGTCTGATCCCACGTTGTATTTGAAAACAATAGGAGAGATATCCATTGTTTGTGATACAACTTTTGGCGTCACTCTAAAACAATTTCACCAAGTTTATAAGGTCTTCACCAAAATTAAAATGACTAAAACATTTATACATGTAATTATGACTGATACTATCGAAAGCTTTTTCGAAGTCGGTGAAAAACAAAAGTCCAGGTAAATCACAATCTTCAGCCATGTCTAAAATTTCATAGATAAAGGCTTCTTGGTAGGGTGGTAGGTAGGTATGATGCTGTAGTTGCTGGGTAAGTAGGTAGGTAGGTCCGAACTAACGCCGGACGGACAGACAGACATTATTTTTTTTTTAATTTCGAACTTTTAACTTCTAACATCTAATTTTAAAAATTCTTTCTTCTAAGTACAAACTTCTTACTTCCAGATCCTGTCTTCTAACATCGACGTTATAGGTAGGTGGGTAGTACGTAGGAAGTAAGGTTGGTTTGGAGGGTGTGTGTCTGGATGGGTAGATAGGAAGGTTTGTATGTATAGCTAGCTAGTCTGGCCCAGAAAACATGCACACTCCATATGTTTCCAGTTCTGCGATGTATTCCTTGCTTCGAAAGGATAACCCTTTTCTAGAACATATTGCATGTATGAAGGTAGGTGTGGGTGTTTGCGAGGTAGGTAGGAATGTAGGTAGGTTCGTAGGTATGTAGGTAGATAGGCAGGATCGTGGGTAGATAGGAATGTAGGTGAATATGTTTCAGTAGGCAGGTGTGGGATGGTGGTGATGTAGGTAAGAATGTAGGTAGGTAGATAGGATCGTAGGAACGAGGGTATGTAGGGTATGTACGTACGTACGCAAGTTTGTTATTCCGTTGTACGTCCCACCTAAGAAGACGGGACCTCGTTAAAAGTCTCATCCGTAAAACTTTGAAAACTCGGGATCGAGCATGGGACCCCAGGTCCATGAGGCAAGTAACATAACCACTACAATACGGAGGATTCTTTCCATATGAGAACGGACAGTCAGACATACTTTTACTTATTTCTCTCACCGGCCCCGTAAGCTCAGTTGGTAGAGTGTCCGCTCCGGGGAACGGGAAGTCACGGATTTGATCCCGGGCCGCGACATACTAAAGTCGTTAAAAATGGTACTAGCTGCTCCTCGCTTGGCACTCGGATTTACGGGGTAGAGCTAGGACTGGTCGACCCAGTGTCAGAATAACGTGACTTGGTGTGGTATCATGTAATGTGTCTGGGACATGATACTTCAGTGAGGAAGCACTATAAAAGTGAGCATTGAGCTCCCTGTCGCAACCAGACACCGTCATGATATGACTGAAAAAATGTTGAAAGCGACGTTAAACCCGAATTCACACACACACACACACACACACACACACACACACACACACACACACATACACACACACACACACACACACACACACACACACACACACACACACACACACACACACACACGCACATTTTACTTATTTCTACCTTCTTACCTACCTAGATACCAAGCAATACACCCTCCCATCCGTCCACTCAACCTGCCCAATCCTCCCTCCCTCGCACACTACATACCTACCTCAATTTCCCCCGCCCATTGGTACTTGAAGAAATAGATGGGCTACATGATGCCTGACCGGAGATGAGTTCTGGTAAACCGCTTCAGTCTGCCCAGGCAAAGTGATACGAGACAGACCGTACATGCATATAAACCCTACTGGTTTTATTAAGTGGCAGGTCTTGAGATGTCTTTTCATCTCAAAGAGGGTTAAAAGTCCGACGAAATTAGAAGCATCGTTTTGAAAATGACCTATAACGTGTTGACGGGGACGTTTAACCTCAAATCAAACCTACCTACCTACCTAGTCAGCCACCCACGCACCTACCTACCTACCTACCCATCTACCTAGCTACCCACCTACCTACCTAAACAACGTCGAAGTAAGAAGTTCAAGTAAGAATTAAGGAGTTAGAAGCAAGACGTTAGAAGTTTGAAATGTCCCTACCCTTTTTTTTTTTTCGTAATTTGATAATCAAGACCACTATATGAATACGGACCATCCCGACCCTAAGTCCAGTCGCCCTGAGGGATCGAGGGCGTTGCATTTTGGCCTTGGTCAAGTCGGACCCCACTATAAGTTCAGCTTGACGGATTTGTCTTGGTCAAGATAATAGCCTTCTACATTCTACAAATCTGTTTGTCTTTATGCCACCGCCAATCGGGGCTTGGGGATAAATAAATGAATAAATAAATAAATGGTGATAATCATATGATAAAATCACAAGTAAGACAGCTTCTAACTTCCATAGATAGGCTTCTGATCATTGCCCCCACTTCTATTCTCCAGCATGAAATTAAAGTAGAAGTAAAACAAAGATCAGGAATTGATACAATTAACTTACACCATCCATAAAAGACACCAAAGGGAAAGAAATACAAACATTAAGCGACCAGACCATAAGGAAACCTAAACAAAGGAAGGCCATATGGACAGTTACTTTCCCACAAAATGGCCATATGGCCATCCAAAATTAAAAGACACAAGTGATACACACAGTAAGTAACAAACAACAACATAAATAAATCGCCACAGAAGAGCCGCCTTGGAACGGTTATGTTATGTGCATGGTAATTTATCATTAGTATACTAAGAGAGTTTCGATACCCCAGTCGTTTTTTAAGAGTTATCGTATTACAGTTGTCACGACTGAATTCTCTCATACCCCTCCGTGAGGGATTTAAAGTAGAAGTAAAACAAAGATCAGGAATTGATACAATTAACTTACTCCACCCATGAAGAACCCATGAATTAAGCCTGAAGAATCTCACGGGATCAATAATCTTACGCTACATCGCCAGACCTAAACATACAAACTTTTTAAACAACAAATCCTCCTATAACCTTGGGCCAATATCATTCAAACTTCATAGGAGTGTTGCTTAGGTAACCCTCTACCAAATTAGCTACAACGGTTAGGCCCCGATGAACAAGATGGCCACCAGAGCTAAAAAGGAAAACATTAACTATTGGCTTTAAATACAAACTCCTCCTTAACCCTTGGACCATTTTCAATCAAACTTTATAAAAAATGCTGCTTAGGTAACCTTCTACCAATAAAAAGCTAAAATCGACTCGCTCGGATGAACAAGATAATTGCCCGGGCTAAAAATAGAATAATGTTTAAACGACAACTTATCCTATACCTTTGGGCAAATTTTATTCAAACTTCAAAAGAGTGTTGCTTAGGTGATTCTCTATTAAACTAGTTAAAACGGTTTGCTCAGATGAGCATGACGGACGCCAGAGCTAAAAATAGAAAAAACATCAACAGTTTGCTTTACATACCCATTCCTCCTGAAACCTTGGAGCAATTTCAATCAAACTTTATAGAAATTTTCCTTTCACTCGGATTAACAAGATAGCTGCTAGAGCTAAAAAATAAAAAAAAAAATCTTAAAACGACAATTTCGCCTATATACTATGGCCAGTTTCATTTACTTTTCACAAGAATATTGTTTAGAAGACCTTCTACCAAATTAGCTAAAACGGTTTCGCTCCGATGAGCAAGATGGCCGCCAGAGCTTAAAATGGAAAAAAAAAAAAACACATTAATTGGCTGTGAATGCCAACTCGTCATGAACCCTTGAGCCAGTTCCCATCGATCTTCATAGGAATGTTGCTTAGGTGACCTATAAGTCAATGGGAACTCTAAGTTGCAATAGCAACAAAACTAAAAGGCCAAATTTCACAAAAAAAAACACAAAACCTAAAACCTGTATAGGCAAATATGGTGAATATTTTCATAAAGTCTCAGCTTCTTAGAGCATATGGTTTCTGAGGAGATGATTTTTTAAGTATTTTTTTTATTGATTGCATTTTGGTTTCCATGGCAACCAATAAAAATGAGCAGAAGGCCTAAAATTATATGGCAGATAGTAGATTGCCTATGGAAGATTTCTATGAAAGTTTTGTCAAAATATCTGCATAGGCTCGGCAGTAAATGCCATTTTTCAATTTTCCCCATTATAAGTCTATGGAAACTACAAGTTGCCATAGCAACCAAACTAATGAGCCTATTTTCATAAAAAAAACACAAACTTTTAACCCCCCAGCCCAAGGATGCTACAGATAAAATTTGGGCCCAATTGGCCCAGTTGCTTCAGAGGAGATGTCGTTTGAAAGTGTTGACGGACGCAGACGCAGACGCAGACGACGCAGACGACGACGGACAACTGCCTATCCTATAAGCTCCCCCGGTGCCTTCGGCTCTGGTGAGCTAAAAACATCACTAAGTTGCTTTACATACCCATTCCTCCTGAACCCTGGGAGCAATTTCAATCAAACTTTATAGAAATGTTTCTTTCACTCGGATTAACAAGATGGCTGCTAGAGCTAAAAATAAAATAAAAATCTTTAAACAACAATTTCTCCTATAACCATCAGCCAGTTTCATTTATTTTTCACAAGAATATTGTTTAGATGACCTTCTACCAAATTAGCTGAAACGGTTTCGCTCCGATGAGCAATATGCCGCCAGAGCTTAAAATGGAAAAACATTAATTGGCTGTAAATGCCAACTCGTCAAGAACCCTTGAGCCAGTTCCAATCGATCTTCATAGGAATGTTGCTTAGGCGACCTTCTTCCAAACCAGCTAAAATCGTTCCGCTTGGATGAACAAGCTGGCCACCGGAGCTAAATAAAGAAACTTCCATAAACGATAACTACTATACCCTCGGGCAAATTTCATTCAAACGCATTCATGTACACTCCATATTTTTCAGTTCTGTGGTGTATTCCTTGCTTCCAAAGGATAACCCTTTTATGGAACATATTTGACTTCACTACAGCTGGTGTGTGGGAATGTGTGGCGGCGGTAAAACGTCTCCCTGCCCTACATCATAGTGTAGATTATATTTTCTTGTCCTTTGGGATCATTGATTCCATTGTGGAAGTTTGAAAAGATCTGAGGGTCACTGATGAGGCCTAATTGGCCGAAACTAGCTAGTCTGGCCCAGAAAACATTTACACTCCATATTTTTCAGTTCTGTGATGTATTCCTTGCTTCCAAAGGATAACCCTTTTATAGAACATATTCATAGGAATGCTGAGGTGACCCCTTTACCCGAATAGATAAAGCGGTTCTGCTCTGATGAACAAGATTAAAATAGTAGTTTTTATCATTTAAAAATACTTTAAATGTAAGAATTTTGAAATCAAATTTTTCATTTCTATCCTAAATTGTGAAGAACATACACTGTTATCAAAGGGCATCAGAAAACTCTATTAGGCAACTGCAAAATGGAAAATTTGGTAGTTTAAAATTATTTTAAAAAGTTTAAAGTCACTATGACATCACAGAATATTGCCCTGTGTGTTAAAATCAAAGACAATTCAAGGGAAGTTATCGTTAGAGGAAAATAGGTATGTATCAAATATGAATGAGCATAACCTTAAAGAACGAAGGGGATTTTTTCATGCAGTTTTCAATGAAATGGTCCTCTGTATGTTTGCTTTCATTCTGCTTCGTACGAAGAATTTTTAAAATTTCTTTGTAATTGCTCTTTAAATGCCAACTCCTCCTGAACCCTTTGGCCAGTTTTAATCAAACCTTTGACCCTCTACCAAAATAGCTAAATCTGTCTCGCTCGGATGAACAAGATGGTCGCCAGGGCTAAAAATAGAATTATAATGTTTAAACGACAACTTCTCCTATACCTCCGTGCCAATTTCATTCAACTTCACAAACATATTGCTTAGGCGTCCTTCAACTGAACTAGCTTAAACGGCTTTGGTGTCTTGGATGGGTGAAGAAAGTTAATTGTATCGATTCCTGATCTTTGTTTTACTTCTACTTCGCTAGGGTGAGCAAGATGGCCACAACAGCTAAAGATAGAAAAATTCAACAGTTTGCATTACATGCCAACTTTTCCTGAACCCTTAGGACAATTTCAACTTAAAAAGGAATGTTGATTAGGTTACCCTCTACCAAAATGGTTGAAATCCTTTCACTCAGATTAACAAGATGGCCGCCAGAGCTAAAAATAGAAAAACATATTAAAACGGCAACTTCTCCTATACCTTTCGGCCGATTTCATTTCATCCTTACTAGAATGTTGTTTAGATTACCTTCTACCAAATTAGGGAAAAAAGGCAATTGTTGATGCTTCTCTATTTTTAGCTCTTGCGACCATCTTGCTCATCGGAGCGAAGCACCCCCCCCCCCCCCCACCACCACCACCACCACCCTCCTCTACCAAAATAAACTTGTTCTGCTTGGATGAACAAGATGGCCGTCAGAGCTAAAAATTGAAAATTCTTTAAACAGCATCTCCTCCCATATCATTGGGCTAACTTCATTCAAACATTAAAGGAATGTTCGCTTAAGTGGCCCTTCACCAAAATAGCTAATTTGAAAAAGCTGTTGCACTCAAATGAGCCACCTGTACTAAAAACAGAAAAATGTCAATCATCCGCTTTAAATGCCACCTTGGGACAATTTCAGTTAATCTTCATTGGAATCTTGCTTAGGTGACTGTCAGTATTCCACATGAGTTTCAGAAGCTATTTGACATCTTGAAATCAGGTGAGCGATTCAGGGTCATCTTGGCCCTCTTGTCTATCTATCTATCTGTCTTCCTAAACCGAGTCGGTCCAGATTTTACTTTTGACTCTGCTCTCTGACGTCACAAGGAGAAGAAGACAAGCGTTGCTATAAATACTTTTGACTCTGCTCTCTGACGTCACAAGGAGAAGAAGACAAGCGTTGCTATAAATAACCTGTATTTTGTACATGACCAGTGATAGTCACAAAGGAAAGTGCAAGGGGGAGCTCTTGTAGTTAGTAAAGTTGGGACTGTTGCTAGGCAATCGATCAAAATTGAGCCGAGGCATAGCATTTCCTGCCATTTACATCTGCGCCCAGCGAAGACTCGGATCAGCCTGCTTTGTGCGTTCTAAGTATAGCTAAGGGCCCAGTGATTCTTATTGCAGCAAGAGAAGTTACTGGACAAACTATATAGTTATTCAGGCTGATCTGATTCTTCCCTGGGCGCACATGTAAATTGTAATAACTTAATCGATAAACAATCGACCAAAACCTAACAGTCGACTTGCGCTACACCATACCAATAACAATTGACGTAGCCTGCTAAGCTTTTGCTAATTTTTGCTCATATCAGGGATGGTCTAAAGTGAAACTAGAGCATATTCTTATATCCTTAATGGTTATCTCTATGCTCGTATATCCCTGTAAACTTCGTCGTAATCTATGTGATGTTGGGGGGTTTTTCATTAAGAGATGAAGCTGTCAGACAGCAATATATTTATAAATATTTGCTGATGTTTGGTTTACAGACAGATTCGAAATCACGGTGACGTACCCTAACTGTACTCCAGTGAAGCACGTCTTATATTCAAACGAGACTGGTGTAGTTATCAACGAGTAAGTATACCATTCATTTAATCCGCCATGATTATGAAAATTATAAATAAATAAAGGAATAAATAAAAGTAAAACGGGCCACTTGCTTTCATAAAAAAGCGGTCACGGTTCTCAAGGAACATTCAACTGAGAATTTTATTTGCCTTCACTGTAGCCGACCAGTATAGCGAAAAGGATGAGTGTTCATCATAATTAAAACGTATAATAGACTCGAAAAATGCTTTAGAAGTTTAAATGCTCCCCGAAAAATTTCGGGGGAGCATATAGTCGCCGCATCGTCCGTGCGTCCGTACGTCTATGCGTCCGTGCGTCTGTCCCGCTCTTGTCCACGCGAATTCTCATAAACTACTGGTCGGATTTCAATGAAACTTCATGGTAATATTAAGTATCGAAGTTGGATGCGCATATCACCTGCGTGTTTTGGTTCGATGACTTTTCCAACAGTTATGGTCCTTTGATGAATTCTGCATGAATATATAGGGTACTGTTCGTGTCCACGCGAATTCTCAGCAACTACTTGCAGAAATTCGTCGAAACTTCAACGGAATTTTAAGCAGTTATAGGGGATGCGCATATTTTCCGTACTGTCTGGTTAGATGATTTGTAACAGAGTTATGGTACTTTGTTTAAAGCTGCAGTGTAAGGTCACTGTGGCTATTTTTAGAAAAACTTTGTCATCACTCTGGTGCCTACATTTTGTGATGGGTTTGAATATTACTTCACACAAATGTTGGGTATGACAATATCTTGAGCATGTTCGACTTTCAGGGTCCTGGGCTCAAGGTCAAGTCACTGTGGCTTTTTTTAGAAAAACCTTTTTTTCGCTCTAGTGCCTACATGTTTTGATGGATTTTAATATAATTTCACACAAATGTTGAGTATGATACTATCTCGAACAGGTTCAACTTTCTGGGCCCTGGGTCAAGGTCAAGGACAATATGTCGGTCAAGTTCGAATATGGGTCATGTCGGGTCAAAAAGTAGGTCATCAGGTCAAATCAAAGGAAAACTTTGCTAACACTCTAGATGCCACAGTTTTGGTCCAATCATCCTCAAACTTGCTCAGGATAATCATCCTGATAATACCTGGGTCAAGTTCGAATATGGGTCATGTCGGGTCAAAAAGTAGGTCAGTAGGTCAAACCACAGAAAAACCTTGTTAACACTCTAGAGGCCACAGTTTTGGTCCAATCATCCTCAAACTTGCTCATCCTGACAATATCTCGGTCGAGTTAGAATATGGGTTATGCCGGGTCATAAAGTAGGTAAGTAGGTCAAATCATAAAAAACCTTATCCACACTCTAGAGGCCACAGTTTTGGTCCAATCATCTTCAAACTTGCTCAGAATGATCATCCTGACAATATCTCTGTCAAGTTCAAATACATGTCATGTGGGGTCAAAAAATTAGTTCAGTAGGTCAAATCATAGAAAAACTTTGTTAACACTCTAGAGGCCACAGTTTTGGTCGAATCATCGTCAAGCTTGCTAAGAATGGTCATCTCTACAATATCTAGGGCAAATTCGAATATGGTTCATGTGGGGTCAAAAAGTAGGTCAGTAGGTCAAATCAAACAAAATTTTGTTTACACTCTATAGTCTGCAATTTAAGTCTAAATTTCATAAGACTTGCTCAGAATGATCATCTTGACAATATCTAGGTCAAGTTCAAATATGGGTTATGTGGGGTTAAAAAGAGGGGAGTAGTTTAAATCATAGGAAAACCTTGTTAGCACTCTAGAGACCACCCTTTTAGTCCAATCATCATCAAACTTGCTCAGAATCGACCTTTTTTGGTAATACCTTGGTCAGGAGGGGTATTTTAGGAATATAGTGGTACCTTTTACAAAGGGCCACCGCCCCCCCCCCCCCCCCACACACACACACTCCCTTCATCACCATTGTTAGTAAGACTGAGCGTGTTCATCTCCATCTGGTGCACTAGGACCTGACCATAAATGTCCACAAGGTGCCGAGATAGTGACATACAAGTCAGCTCTGTATTGTCAAGGGGATGGATACACCCCTCCCATCTCGTCATCAAGTGTCATAGTTAGTTAGACTGAGCCCATTCATCTCCGTCTGGTGCACTTGGACCTGACCCTCAATGTCCACAAGGTACCCAGATAGTGACATACAAGTCAGTTCAGTATTGTCAAGGGAATGGATACCCCCTCTTGTCACGATGAGTCATTTTTAGCTAGTTGGACTGAGCCCATTCATCTTTGTCTGGTGCACTAGGACCTGACCCTCAATGTCCACAAGGTGCTCGGATAGTGACATACAAGTCAGCTCTGTATTGTCAAAGAGATGGATACCCCTACCCCTTGTCACCATGAGTCATTGCTAGTTAGTTAGACTGAACCCATTTATCTCTGTCTGGTGCACTAGGACCTGGCTCTAAATGTCCACAAGGTGACATACGAGTCAGTGCTGTATTGTCAAAGCGAAATTTTGAATGACTTCTTCCTCAAAAAAGAAAACAATTTTGAAGGAATTTTCCATGAGTGACACTCTGACAATTTTCCACTGAACATGATAGCCACCAGAAAAAAAAGTATAACACTTAAAATGACTTAAGTTCCTAAATAGCTAGATTGGTTTTGAAATGTTCGTTGATTCACTGTCAGCCAAAATTGCTCTTACCCTCCACTCCACCTTATATTACGTACCAGAAGGACCAGGTGAGCGATCCAGGGCCATCATGGACCTATTGTTTGCTGATGGATTTTAATATAACTTCACACAAATGTTGGGTATAAAAATATTTCGAGCAAGTTCAACTTTCAGGACCCTGGGGTCAAGGTCAAGGTCACTGTGGTTATTTTTAGAGAAAAAAAAAACTTTGTCATCTCTCTAGTGCCTACATTTATTGATGAATTTAAATATAATTTCACACAAATGTTGGGTATGATAATATCTTGAGAAGGATTGACTTTCAGGATCCTGGGCTCAAGGTCAAGATCATTGCGGCTATTGATAGAAAAAAACTTTGTCATCGCTCTAGCGTCGTCATTTGCTGATAGATTTTAATGTAACTTCACACAAATATTGGGTACAATAATATCTCGAGCAAGTTCGACTTCAGGATCCTGGGCCAAAGGTAAAGGTCACTGTGGGTATTTTTAGAAAAAAAAAACTTTGTCATCGCTCTAGTGCCTACATTTATTGATGGATTTTTTATATAATTTCACACAAATATTGGATATGATAATATCTCGAGCAAGTTTGACTTTCAGGGTCCGGGGCTCAAGGTCAAAGTCACTGCGGCTATTGCTAGAAAAAACTTTGTCATCGCTCTAGCGTCGTCGTTTGCTGATGTTTTTTTTTTTGGATTGCCATTTGGCCATTTTGTGGGAAAGTAACTGCCCTTATGACCTTCCTTTGTTTAGGTTTCCATTATGGTCTGGTCGCATCATGTCTGTGTTTCTTTCCCTTTGGTGTCTTTGATGGGTGGAGTAAGTTCATTGCATCTGTCACAGGGTGAAATTATGGAAACTGGAGGAGCGCTTGCGCTTAGGACTTTCTAGTCATTTCCAGTTATTTTCCCCTATTGATCTTCGCTTTTCATACTTCATATACTCATATATTTCATATTTCATTAAGCATTAAGCATTCCTGAGTAGCGTATATCTATTTCCGGTGTCCTTATGTAAGTCTCGCGCGCTTTTCACTTCACTGATTAACACCGCATGCGCACATTCTTACCTCAGCCTTTGTCAGTCTTTCTTTGTCCCTGGCGAAGGTAGGTCTCACGACCACCTGACGGACACCATCTATGTTATTCCTTATTACTTAGGATATTCATAATATTATTCAGGATGAACGAGGTCGAGAGGGAGAAGGTTCTATCCTAAAGTTCTCTCAAAAACATGAAATCAGCAAACGGAGTTGTCATCCTTTGAACCCCGAACCCCCTCGAGAAAGCGGGAGAAGACCATAACGTCGGTCCAACAGCAATAATCACCATGTGGCCACAACCACCTTAAATCCATCCAAACAACCCATAACAGCAGTTGCCCCGCCCACAACCAGACAAAGGAGTTCTGTTTTCCCTCCCCCACCCAAACAAATCAACCTAGTTGTCACGGGAAGGATTTGCTGTCATGGGTTGTTTGGATGGATTTAAGGTGGTTGTGGCCACATGGTGATTATTGCTGTTGGACCGACGTTATGGTCTTCTCCCGCTTTCTCGAGGGGGTTCGGGGTTCAAAGGATGACAACGCCGTTTGCTGATTTCATGTTTTTGAGAGAACTTTAGGATAGAACCTTCTCCCTCTCGACCTCGTTCATCCTGAATAATATTATGAATATCCTAAGTAATAAGGAATAACATAGATGGTGTCCGTCAGGTGGTCGTGAGACCTACCTTCGCCAGGGACAAAGAAAGACTGACAAAGGCTGAGGTAAGAATGTGCGCATGCGGTGTTAATCAGTGAAGTGAAAAGCGCGCGAGACTTACATAAGGACACCGGAAATAGATATACGCTACTCAGGAATGCTTAATGCTTAATGAAATATGAAATATATGAGTATATGAAGTATGAAAAGCGAAGATCAATAGGGGAAAATAACTGGAAATGACTAGAAAGTCCTAAGCGCAAGCGCTCCTCCAGTTTCCATAATTTCACCCTGTGACACATCGATTCCTGATCTTTGCTTTACTTCTACTTTCATATAGCTTCACACAAATGTTGTGTATGATAATATCTCGAGCAAGTTTGACTTTCAGGGTCCTGGGCTCTAGGTCAAGGCCACTGCAGCTATTTTTTAGAAAAACTTGCTGGAGGCAGAAATCTTTACAACTGCAAACGGAGTTCCATTGCACACAGCCTTTCATTATCAACATCCCATCATTCTGATATGACTGAAATACTGCTAAAAAGGATGTAAAATCGCAAGTCATCCATCTACATTAGAGTTGCAGATAAACTGGATCAAAGTAAAAGAAGCTAGTCTTGGCAGATGGTCAAAAGGACCTATTTGGACAGTCAAGGGGATAGGATCAGATCCATTTTCGAACCAGTCTGATATTTTATATGCATGTAAAGGCACCCAATACGGAACCATACCTGGTGATTGCCTCTGTGCACGAGAGTAAGTTTTCAATAATTTGCATTAAACAGTTTTACCCAATTAATGGAGGTGAACTACCACCCAGGATCTTGGGGTATGGCATCGTACCTGAAGACACTTCCTCTCATTTATTCCGACTTTTGTGTTGCTGATATGTGTATGACAGTGCCATCAGGCAAGCTAATCTGTCCACCGACAGGTTTTGTTATACTCCATTTTGAAGTACAGAAAGTATACACAGTATACCGCTCTTTAACTAGGATAATGTTTCCTGTTCCGACTATTCCACCTTCGGGGAGCATCCATCGGTTTCACCGATATTCTTAGTTTTTTGTGGTTTTACGGCCTAGTCAACAGCAAAGGTCATTGTTCCTGGTCAGGCTTAACCCTCTTAGTTGTTAACCACTACTAAGTGAGATCGCTTGTAACTGACTACAGCCGAGTCCTACATGTAATGCAATCGTCCATCTAAATCTGTCTCCAAAGATATGATACATTAGAAAAAGGAAAGAGAGGATAGGTATAAAAAAAAACTACAAAAAAAAAAACAGTCCCACCCCACACCTGTTACTAGCGCAAGAGACCATTGCCCTCCTGAAGCTAAACAACACCATTGCAGCGACATAACCTTCTACATTTTATTAGTTTAGTATGTTTAATTCACGTATTGCTTCACACCCTTTCAATTTCATTGTATACCTTCCTGTTGCAAAAATTACATGTACTGTTTAAAATCATTCTGTTTATGTTCAAGGCTAAACTTTTGTTTCCAATTATCGGCTTTTGCAAGTGGCAGATTATCGATTGAACATCGCTGGAAATATTTTAATTATATTTCTGTTTATATCTCCGGTATACGAAGTATGTCAGGGAGTATATAGTTTTCGTCTTTCCGTCCGTTCGTTCGTCCGTCCGTTCGTTCGTACTCCGTCTGTCCGTCCGTTCGTCAACATTTACGTCAAAGTTTTGCGTCAACATTTACGTCAAAGATTGCTCATATCTATGAAACCGCGTGTTAGATTCTCTTTATATTTGGTGAAGGGTATCTCTATAGCATTACCTTTCATATAGAATATCTAAGCCCCTGGGTCAGGCCCCGTCCGTTCGTCAACTTTAACGTCAAAGTTTTGTGTTAATTAAAAAGCTAAAAAGGCTGCCTTTGGAAACAAAGAACACATAAAAGAACGAACATCGGAGACTCGGTTTTATTGAGTCTCTTCATATACAGCAATATTGTTTGCAATGCTGCCTACGCCTCCCTAGCACCGGATTGAGCGATATTCGATTTTCAAAGTAACCAGAATGGGCTCGATGATCCCAAATGTTAAGAAAAGATAATCTGCACTATGATGAAGTACGGGGAGACTTTTTACGGCCGCCACACGACACTGAACACCAGCTAAAGTGAGGTAAAATGAGAAGCTAAAATGTTGCATACACATTAAAAGAACGAAAATATTTGTAAAACTGTTTCATATTGCCACAAACTTTGAATTTTCATTATTCAGCAAAGACAGGCAGTTTCATCTTTGGATATGATAAATTATACTATATTTGTTGAAATTCAACAGTAAAATGGAAAGTTTATGTGGAAAGAATCAGCGCTACGGACAAATTGTCATTTCCAATTAAAGGTGATGGCACTGGCCGGGGGCGTATGTGTTCTGCTGAGAACTTTTTCTAGTTTACAAGGCTTTGGATTTAACATAACTTGAAGTTTGTTTGCAAAATGTATAGATTATGCAGTAAATGACCATAAGAAGTAATTTTTTGAGACGCCAAATTCTGCAACGGAAGGTCAGGTGGTTTTCCTCCGTATACTCTGGTTTTCGCCCACCTCTGATTAACGATCGGCTCGAGATGAGTGAAATAATCTTGAAAGGGCCGTAAAACCAACCCCCACCACCCCCCCCCCCCCCCCCAAAAAAAAAAAAAATGTTTTCATTTTTTTACAGACTGTGCCGTGAACACAAAGTTTCTGAAGATCTTGTCATATAGATAGAGACAAAATAATCCATTATGAGAAAGTGTACTCGATTATAAACTAATTTACTATAAACGAGCTATCATACAGTGAATCGAATAACTGGCAAACTTCTATTTGCTTCTATGTTCATTTTATTAAATTCTAAGTGTCTGTGTGTAGTTGTATTTTTTTTCCTTTTCAGATTCTTCGATATCACTCTTGGAATTTCTGACCCGATGGCGTTTTATTCACCCATGGACTGTAGCATGTAACAAGCCTCATTATCAAATCTATCTGTTGACATATAACCAGATCTGTGTAATGTTTGATATTATTTTACAATAAACTTTGATAAACATTTAAAACAAAGCATGTGTTTTGTGTAGAATTTTCAGTGCAATACGATAACACACCCGTGTGCTAAAATCGTATCTTTCCTGTTTCCCGAACTAGCAGTTTGTTTATTTGTTGTTTATTTATATTTTTACTTTATTCCTTATTCCCAACATTGATTGTATGTGCTTAATAGAACGTTCTAACACGTACACATTATCTTTGTATTTTTTCAGCAAAATAAGCTTTGTTGTATACAAAGTGGGTTGTTCACAACACGGACTTGTTAACGTGATTAAATAGCGTGATAACGTAAAGGGATCAAACATGGTTTTTAATGCATTAAGGTTTGCCGGGTCCCGAGGAAGCTGGAAGGATTTGCACAAGGTGAGCACTAGAGAGTGCTTTGTAGCGCTTTTCTATGCAACGGTGTGTTTCCAAAAAACACGCTTCGTAACACTTCGAACCGTGTTTGGAGTTCTACGTTGCATTGCAGCCTGGCGAAACAAAAAGGGCGGCACCCGACATCGCGACGTATTATTACAGAAAACAAAACCAATCACTGAAGCAAGAACCGCATTTTTTTCCGAGAATATTTCCGGTTTGAAAATCGTTTCATTTTGGCAGACATTTTAGAAAGCGTCTTTATCAAGCGGAGCGTTGCATAGCATGGACAAGGCATTACATTTACAAAGCGCTATAATTAAGCGCTCGCCTTATGCAACTCTCTCCTGTTTGAACATGAGGCCGCTGGGCTGAATGTTCCAATATCTTTTGAGGGGTTCGGCTAACGTTAATGCACTGAAATAACCATGGATGATCTTCGTTCTTGCATAACTTACAATTCCGACAACAAATTTGACGAAAACGCCGAAAGGCTCCATATAAACTCTTCGAATGCGACCGGCAAACGAATATGACGGCTTGTTCAGAATGTTGTTTGTAATGATTTGATTTTGTTACGCAAAAACCCTCTGACGTTTATGGCAATAACGTTACGTGGCTAAACGTAACGTAAACAAAGCAAGGCCAGTCTTGTAAAATCAAAATCTCAAAATCCATGTTCAAACCATACGTAAATTTCATGATTTAAACATGTTTTTGTTGTTTTTGCACGGCTTTCGGTCCATTTGACATAGGCTTCAAAAAGCCATGCGCATAAGTATTTATGCAAGAATGATGTTTTGAACCCCGTACAATGACAAATGATAACAGTAAACTGAGTAATTTAGAGTTCGTATTGTTACATGTAACCTACACTTTACGATTGATGGCACAACACTTTTCTGGGGCAATTACGAAAATACATCCGTGAAACCTCGTGTATTATTTTACTATTTCCAAAGCGGTTATTTTTCTGGCGTATTTGTGATAGTTCCCTTATTTATACGCCTAACACAGGTTGTAGGTGCTAGTTGGAACCGCGTCATTGTGTCGGTTCTAATGAGTATCCACATCCTGTCTTGGAGTCGAAATAAGGATTTGGTTGGTTGATTTAAGGTTTAATTCCCCGTCAACACTGTTAAGGTCATTTTGGAGACGTTACTTCCGATTTTGTGTGACTTTTACCCGACACTGTGATGAAATGACATCTCAAGCCCTGTCGCCGTGTCGCCCAATGAAACCAATAGGGTTTATATGCATGGACGGTCCGACTCGCACCACTTTACCTGGGCCGGCTTAGATCCTCTAAGCGGTTTACCAGTACTGATATGCGGTCGGTTTCAGCCTTGCATGGAAGCATCATGCAGCCCATGTATTTCTTCAAGCCCCGATGGGCGGGGGCGTTTAGAAATAAGGAGAATAATGTATACCTCTGTAAACCCAGTTTTCAGTATGTAAATGTTCATTTCACGAACTCGTTAATGTGACGTGGACCAGCTTAAACGGTCTAAGCGGACGGGTTAACTTACACATTTCAATATGTTTCGTTCCGGCAAAAAGGAATATGGTAGATATGCATGTGCGAGTGCGTTCATGATAATGTGTTTAGTGGTCGAACTACCGTTATGATTCTTAGTACTGAGACAGACAGGCATAAGCACGCAGTACATTCACAGATCAGACTGCTGCGTCTGATCAGGGTCTACACTGTTTGCCATTCCATCTGCCCCTTTTTGAAATCAATCAATGTTAAAAATTAGGAGAATAACAGCAAGTCCTCAAGGTGTCCGTATACCTCCATTAACAATACATTGTCACTAGTTAGTCGTGTAAGGAAAGAAACTATATAAGCTTTGCTTTCGTTCTGACCCTTGTATGTATTTAACTCTGTATGTTGTATTATTTTGTGAACTTACTGAATAAAATATGTCCGAAATTTATGGTAGTCTGTGAACGAGGACAATAACTAAAACCAACTTCATCATCATTATACATTGGAGTGCCATGTATCAGAAGTATGCAAGCAACTAATTTGTCACATATATATTTTTTACATACGAATAATGAATGATATATGTTCTGTTATAAATAATCCTAGTTAACGCTTTATATTAGGGACCAGTTCTGGTTAAAGTTTCGTTAAAATAACATCATTTTACATGGCAAATATGTTGTTGAAAAAGCTTAAAAACTCACTTTGTTCGCCTATTTCACTTACTAGAGCAATTAACATTTTGATCACTAACGATCTCGTTATTATAAGCTTAAAATGCTTTGAACAACACGGCCTTGACCATTAACGAAGTGTGTGGTTATTGCAGTCGCGCAGAGGAATGGGGATTGAAAACGATTATTTCTGTACCCGTATTGTTTTAAGCTTCGTCGTGTGCATTGGACAGCATACAGTTTGCAATCTATTGGCCAAGTTTCAAGGCCTATTGTCTTCAGCTGTTTGAATTGAAGCTTGACGTCCCCGTCAACACTATTTAGATCATTTTGGAGACGTTGCTTCTATTTTGGGATTTTTACCCAATGTTGAAATTAAATGACATCCCAAGTCCTGCCGCCCATTAAAACCAAAATGCTTATATGCATTGGACGGTCTGACTCACACTAGTTTGCCTGGGCAGGCATTGATGTTTTCCATTAGGTCTGTTGTTTCATGTTTGTGCTTCTTTCCCTTTGGTGTTTCTGATGGGAGCTGTGGGTTAATTGTATCGATTCCTGATCACTGCCTTCACTTCTATTTTAGTCCCTCTAAGCGGTTTACCAGTACTCATTTGTGGTCGATTTCAGCTCTGCGTGGAAGCATCATGTAGCCCATTCCATTTCTCCAAGCCCCGATGGGCGGGGGCGATATACCTGTTCTTTGATGCAACAAGTAGTGCCACACAAAAGAGAAGCCTCCGTAGTGTAGTGGATAAGAATAAGCTGCAGGGCTCATAAACCAGGGTTCTTGGGTTGAATTCCGGTTTTCTCGAAACTTTCGGATGGGTCTTCAAACCGAGGTCTTGTCTCCGTATGACCTTAGCTGTTGCTGGGACGTCACACACACACACACACACACACACACACACACACACACACACATACACACACAAGCCAGTTTTATATGCTCGTTGAAAATAAAGTTGGTTTGTTTTTGTGCGTTGATCTGCGATTTGTTAAAAAATAGTCCTCCGGCATGTTCATGCAGGCTGTTTTCGCTGTGCATTACATGGGTACCGTTAGATCCATCGACTTGAAAGAATGGCAGTTGTCAGTTTCTGGCGAAAGAATGTGCACTTTACTGGATAACGGCTGAGGTATAAGCTTGCCCAGGAAAAGTGTGGACAGGTAAACTGACCGGCTACAAAATGACCTAAATAGTGTTGACTGGGCCGTTAAACTCCAATACAAACAAACAAACCATCAAATTGAAGGATTCTTATGCCGGCTCCGAAAGACGTTTCCCTGTGCTGTGGTAAAAATAAAGTTATGCTGTTTACGTGTCAATGTGTGTAGGTGTAAAAGACATGGCACCAGCAGCTGAACTATACCACAAACAGCTTCTTAACTGTAAATATTCGCGCGAGAAATGGACAGTTTGAGCTTATGAGGGTTATTTACAGTCTAAGGTTAGAAAGTTTTCGTTCTACAATATTCAGGCTATGCTGTTTGTACTCATATGTTATCACCTCATCGAGGTGATTCCAATGAGTGCAAACAACATTCCTTTGCAAGGTTTAGATATTACTTATTGGTGCAAGGTTAATATATTACTTATTGGTGTTCTATAATATAAGGGTGTGTTGTATGTATGCATTAGAATAGCCTTATCGAGGCGATTTCAATAAATGCAAACAACATTCCTTTGCAAGGTTTAGATATTACTTATTGGTGTTCTATAATGTAAGGGTGTTTTGTATGTATTCATTAGAATAGCCTCATCGAGGCGATTCCAATAAATGCAAACGACATTCCCTTGCAAGGTTTAGATATTACTTATTGGTGTTTTTTAATGTAAGGGTGTTTTGTATGTACCCATTAGAATAGCCTAATCGAGGCGGTTGCAATAAGTGCAAACAACATTCCTTTGCAAGGTTTAGATAATACTTATTGGTGTTCTATAATGTAAGGAAGTTTTGTATGTACTCATTAGAATAGGCTCATCGAGGCGATTCCAATAAATGCAAACATCATTCCTTTGCAAGGTTTAGATATTACTTATTGGTGTTCTATAATTTAAGGGTGTTTTGTATGTACCCATTAGAATAGCCTTATCGAGGCGATTCCAATAAGTGCAAACAACATTCCTTTGCAAGGATTTAAGTATACCTTATTGTTGATTTATTATATAAGGGCATGCTGTGTGTACTCATTAGAATAAACAAATCGAGGCAATTCTGATGGGTACTCACAAGATAACTATTTTATGTTTTGTGTCTGATTAGAATCCCTGTAGAGACTAGCCTAATCAGTGCGCTGAAAAATTCCATGTCAAGATAAAATAAACAAAAGAAACAGCTTAAAAAACAATCCTCAATCATCCCAAATTTTATTTCTGATGCTCGGTGAAGAATTTACTAGAGATTAAAAACGATGTTGTTGCTTTTTGCTTTTGTGCGTGTGTTGAGCTTTTTCCCTCCCCGTCAACTTAAAACCAAAGAAATCGCTGTAGTTTAGGGAGCGGTCCAATTCGCATCACTTTTCCTTGGCCGGCTTAGACTTTCTAAGCGGTTTACCAGTACCCAAGTTCGATCGATTTCAGCTGTACGCGGAAGCACCATGCAGCCGAATCCGATAGAGGGTGGGGGTTGGGGAGGGGGGGGGGCGAAAAAACTATGGACAATTGAACTATGCCACAAACAGCTTCTGAACTGTAAATATTCGCGCGAGAAATGGACAGTTTGAGCTTATGAGGGTTATTTACAGTCTAAGGTTAGAAAGTTTTCGTTCTACAATATTCAGGCTATGCTGTTTGTACTCATATGTTATCACCTCATCGAGGTGATTCCAATGAGTGCAAACAACATTCCTTTGCAAGGTTTAGATATTACTTATTGGTGCAAGGTTAATATATTACTTATTGGTGTTCTATAATATAAGGGTGTGTTGTATGTATGCATTAGAATAGCCTTATCGAGGCGATTTCAATAAATGCAAACAACATTCCTTTGCAAGGTTTAGATATTACTTATTGGTGTTCTATAATGTAAGAGTGTTTTGTATGTATTCATTAGAATAGCCTCATCGAGGCGATTCCAATAAATGCAAACGACATTCCCTTGCAAGGTTTAGATATTACTTATTGGTGTTTTTTAATGTAAGGGTGTTTTGTATGTACCCATTAGAATAGCCTTATCGAGGCGGTTGCAATAAGTGCAAACAACATTCCTTTGCAAGGTTTAGATAATACTTATTGGTGTTCTATAATGTAAGGAAGTTTTGTATGTACTCATTAGAATAGGCTCATCGAGGCGATTCCAATAAATGCAAACATCATTCCTTTGCAAGGTTTAGATATTACTTATTGGTGTTCTATAATTTAAGGGTGTTTTGTATGTACCCATTAGAATAGCCTTATCGAGGCGATTCCAATAAGTGCAAACAACATTCCTTTGCAAGGATTTAAGTATACCTTATTGTTGATTTATTATATAAGGGCATGCTGTGTGTACTCATTAGAATAAACAAATCGAGGCAATTCTGATGGGTACTCACAAGATAACTATTTTATGTTTTGTGTCTGATTAGAATCCCTGTAGAGACTAGCCTAATCAGTGCGCTGAAAAATTCCATGTCAAGATAAAATAAACAAAAGAAACAGCTTAAAAAACAATCCTCAATCATCCCAAATTTTATTTCTGATGCTCGGTGAAGAATTTACTAGAGATTAAAAACGATGTTGTTGCTTTTTGCTTTTGTGCGTGTGTTGAGCTTTTTCCCTCCCCGTCAACTTAAAACCAAAGAAATCGCTGTAGTTTAGGGAGCGGTCCAATTCGCATCACTTTTCCTTGGCCGGCTTAGACTTTCTAAGCGGTTTACCAGTACCCAAGTTCGATCGATTTCAGCTGTACGCGGAAGGCACCATGCAGCCGAATCCGATAGAGGGTGGGGGTTGGGGAGGGGGGGGAGGCGAAAAAACTATGGACAACGAACCAGCTATTCGAGCTATTGAAGTTTTATTGGTTGTTGCTGAATTAGCACGTACAATAATCTAGACCCAGACCAGCCTTTGTACGACCCATTCTGGTAAGAGTAAGGGGATAACTGTATTCAAAATTATCATCTTGGGAGGTAAATCGGCGTTTTTACGGTCAAAATTTTGGTTTTACGACGACACATCGGCAAAGCCGTAAAACGAAATTCGCGTAAAACCAAGCTTCGAATTACCTCGACCATTGGCATTTATAGACAGCCATTTTGTACCCACTCTCATATCATTGACCACAATAGTTTTTGAATACTGCAATGTTCTACATTTTCTCTGATTGAAACACCTAAGGAACCAGATTTGACCTTGTCGTGAAATATGCCAAGATTTACCTGGAGTTATCATTTGAACATAATTTTGTAGTAAGCAGTCACCCATTGCTCCATATCAAAATTCAAGGCAATCAGCTCAGTGGTTCCAGTGTAGAAGATTTTGTTGCTTTTTGCCATATTTGGACACCGCGACCATCTTGGCTATTGGATGTCGACCGTTCCTTAAGGGGTTTTCCCCATTATTGGAGGTTGCAAGTGAAATTTTATTGAAATTCGTTGAGTTGTTGTAGAGAAAATGTCTTTTTGAAATGTCAACGGACCTGTAGGCCAAGCGACCTTGGGCTAAGGTCCCTAAGTGACCTCGAACTTAAGCATTTATAAACACACATTTTACCAACTGTCATGTCAAAGACCACACTATTTTTTTTCGAAAAAAAAAATGCATGGTTTTCCTTTTTTCCCCATTGGAAAGCCAAAAGAACCAAATTTAACCTTGCTGTAAATAAGGTCAAGGTCAAGCTTGGCTCGTCAATTTTACAAATTTGATAGCCATTTGATGCAACGAGTTAAGTTTCAAGGCAATTGACCCGGTGATCCTAAAAACATATTTTTAAAGGTTTTTGCCATATTTTGGCATGCCGGCCATCTATATCGTGTGACCTTGCATATGAAACTTAATTGGAATTGGTTCAGTGGATTCCGAGAAAATACATATCTTGAAAGGGTGTGCAATGTATCCGACATTGAGCCATGGCCGCCGAATGACCTTGAGCTTGAGCATTCATAGATATTCATTTTGTACATGTACCTGTTCTTATTTCAACGATCATATACTTTTCCTTTTAAAAATCCTGAGGAACCAAATTTGATCTTTGCGTAAAATAGGTCAAAATCATCATTCTTGTAAACTTGGTAGCAGTCAGTTTTCCGATGTTACATACAAAATTTCAGTACAGATTTTGTTTTGTTTGATTTGAGGTTTAACGTCCCCGTCAACACTGTAAAGGTCATTCTGGAGACGTTGCTTCCAATTTTATGGGACTTTTACCCGACATTGAGATGAAATGACTTCTCAAGCCCTGTCGCCCAATGAAACCAATAGGGTTTATTAGCATGGACGGTCCGCCTCGCACCGCGGTGTCTGGACAGGCTTAGATCCTCTAAGCAGTTTACCAGTACTAGTGTGCGGGCCGGATTCAGCTCTGCGTGGAAGCATCGTGCAGCCTATATATTTCTTCAAGCCCCTATGGGCGGGGGCGATTCAGTACAGATGTCTCGGAGATTCTGGAGAGGAAGATGTTTGAAGTTTTTTACAATACCTGGACATTGCAAAAACCTTGAGTAGCTTGATCACATGAATTGGAATATTATAAATCTACAGTTTACCCGTTTATCCAGTTACGTGCGTGCATGCGTGGATGTTAATGTGCATGAGTGCACGTGTGTGACTTCTTTGAGTCGGTTATTGTTCTCGATTTTCTTCTATTAAGAAATGATTGTAAAAGGTCGGAACTTTTAATCAGATTATCATGATTTCTTGTTTGATCACACGCCGTCATCTTTGTATGGATAATACACAGAGTTCGTACACACAGCATGATCAATCGGGTTGGAATCTTTCAACCCAAGCACGAGTACCGATTGCTATGCGAACAGTGTAGATCCAGATGAGACGACTTGTAAAGAGACGTGTCATCTGGATCTACACTGTTCCCATTCTTTTAAAATGAATTAGACAATATATCCCCTTTTGCGAAAATGGTTTTGCCCAAACTCAACGATGGATTAAGCCATTTCAGGAACTGGGGAGTACAAGGGTAAATGAAACAAATGGACCCGTAATTTATTAATATTTGCCCCTCTCTAGGCTAAATCTGCAGACGACAAATTGTTATTATTTTTATTATTTTTTCCCGAAAACCGGAGTTGGCATCTCGTGCAAATTGTCTCCATAGGAGACAATTTGCATGAGATGTCAAATTCTGTGAAAATTAGAAAAGAAAATTCAAAATGTCATCTGCTGCGAAGAAATACCCAGCATGCAGAGCGTTACGACTGTATGAGCGCACGTTATGAGAAAACCTATTTTGGCCATTTGCGGACAACTAAGGTGTAGATCTGCCAATGCATCCGCGCAGTCTGTTCAGCACCATGGTGTCCGTGACCTAACTTTAGTACAATACATTTAGTTTCTCTGTCTGAAATTTCATGACTCTTGCTTGTCTGTGATACTGAGCAGGCTGGTTCTTACTTCGACGAAAGCCTAGAAACAGGGTTTTATCGTGTCGGGGATCAATTCTTGTATAAGACATTATACAGCCAGTGCATCCCGGAAATCCAATCAAATCCAAGATTTCCGGGATAACCATCAAAGGAAGCGTAAGGAACAAATCAGGCGCTCATGAATCTGTACGAATCGAATCGACAGTGATCGTGCGCTCATCGATTTGTTAGTTTTAATGTGGATTAGCCATTCAAGACGTCACTAAATGCACTGCAATTGTTGGTAGACCTAGTGACCCAACCCCATTTGTGGTTCTGAAAGGCAATAAAATATGTTGAAACTAAACTAAATGCAAAGGATTGCGGTATGAAAATAGTGAATTTGAGACGATGCAATGGTCAATTCAGCCAGTGGAGCATTATGGTCTAATTTTCAAGTAAGTAAATAGAGAACCGCACTCACGTAGGCGTTCATATGAAATTTATGTAAAGGGCATTCATTTCATATAAAATGGCTTTTTATCATTTATCATATGACGTCGCGCAATAAACACATGTAATAAATTCCGTAATCCACTGGTGGATTACATATAACCAGTGGATTACATATACAAATAAGTTAGATACGCTCCATAACGTTACATGTACGACGTCCTTAATGACGTCGCGTTTACTAATGGCGGAATATTGACATTTTTCGACAAAAATCGTGAATTAAACACGTTTTAAATGTCATATGATAGAATCGTGCTAATCTATTATTGCATTTATTAAACTCGTTGAGGAAAAGGGATAAAATGCTCGGTAAAGCCTCGCATTTTATCCCTTTTCCTCAACGATTTATATAAATCCAATAATACATGAACACTCATGTAAGATCATCTATATAATGCATTGAAAACTGATAGTTGCTTCTACAGAAATCATAACGTTGCCCATCACGAACGATATTACACATGCTTCTTACGGAACATATGTCTGTCTGAATTGAGGTTTTACATCCCCGTCAACACTATGTAGGTGATTTTGGAGACGTTGCTTCCAACTTTGTGGGACTTTAACCCGACATTGAGATGAAACCACATCTCAAATACTACCGCATAAACAAGCCAAAAGGGTTTGTATGCAAGGACGGTCCCACTCGCACTACTTTGCCTTCTAAGCGGCTTACCAATACTCGTGTGTAGTCGGTTTCAGCTGTGCCTGGAAGCATCATGTAGTCCAATTTATTTCTCCAAGCCCCGATAGGCGTGGGTCCACCGAATATATGTAATGACGTTTTATACCGCACTCAGCCATTTTACTGACCTAATTAAAGGCGATCGAATAACTGTTAGTGACCTATAATACATGTAGAGTAGTCTCGTATAATTGAATAGACGGAGCTATTCAGGTGTTGTCAATATATGCTCAGTCAAAAAAAGTTCCTATACGTAAAATTGCTTCTGTTACTATAGCTACGACAGATAAAACTTACACAAAGTTTGTTTTGTTTTGGTAAGAAGACTCATTTTCCCGTGCAAAAGCCCCATGGGTTTTTGTTTTCGTGAACTCATCATCGTAGACTATTGCTTTAAACACCCACGGGGTCACTGTGTCACTTTCGCAGAGAAAATCATTAAAACATGCTATGATTTAACTTCACAGAATTCCCTGTACGCTACATTTCTAAAATTTGATACATGTTACATTTCTTTAGATACTATTTGCGTCTATTCACAAAAGATTTGGAACTTTAGTTGCATCAGCTACGAGAAACAGGCCCGCCAATTCTTAGAAGTTGTGTGCAAATGCTGCTTTTAATGGGAACTCCATAGAAAATCGCAATCGATAGTTCTACATGCTACATGAGTTTTCTGTATTTTTGATCATCGTGATGAACAGCAATGGTAGAAACAGAGCGTTTTTTTACAAAATGTCAAAAACTGATTGACAGGAATGAAAATAACAGCAGTACGAAAATTGCTATAATTTGAAAATTTCACAAATTTAAACCTCGCTTATAATGCGAGATCATAGGATATTGTAAAAGTAAAGTGTTATCCGATGTTCAGAGGATATCGTCTTCCATCTTAGACAAAAAGAGATTTCTGCGCATGCGCAATGTCCATTTTCTGCCAAAATCTTTCGAGGCTCATATTGCAAGACAACTCTGGAGCAGAAAGGTATTGGTAGGGTGCCAAAGGGCCAAAAAGTCCACTATTTCTGGTAGTAACCCATACCCCTTCCGTATAACAAAACATGTCATATACCAAAATGTTTGTCAGCATCCGTAGTATCTGAAACTGCCGGCATAAATTGGCATAAATGATGGCGAGTTGCGAAATCCAAGATGGCGTCCAAGATGGCCGCCATAGCTGTAAATTTCAGTTTTTCGTAAAATATGAATATAAATACCACAAATCATCTTACAAACTTATTTTAATTTATTTTTTTCTGGTGTAGAAAGAAGATTTGTGCTTGAATATTGATCAACTTTTTAGGTTTGACTTGAAAACCGGTGAAAAAAATGATATTTTATTGTTTTTGTGTCTAGTTTCATAGGTGGTGCATAAAAACAATTCTGATGTTTCAAAATTTAAACAGTTTTTACATATCTATTATTTTATTTTAACTAAGATACTATTCTAAAATACATTTAACACTATTCTAAAATACATTAATGGTTGGTTATGACTTTTTTACCATTAATTTAGCCCCATGATTACCCCACCCACTCAGTTAACCAGTAAAATTCATTCATATAATATTGCCACAAATCATCTTACAAACTTATTTTAATTTATTTTTCTGATATAGAAAGACGATTTGTGCTAGAATATTGATCAGCATTTTAGGTTTGACTTGAAAACTGGTGAAATAAAAGACATTTCATCGTGTTTGTGTCTAGTTTCATAGGTGTTACATAAAGGCGATGCTGATGTTTCAAAATTTGAAACAGTTTTTATTAGCTCACCTGTCACGTAGTGACAAGGTGAGCTTTTGTGATCACTTTTTGTCCGTCGTGCGTCCGTGCGTGCGTGCGTCCGTGCGTCCGTAAACAATTTCAAATAAGTATATCACTAATACCCCATGGTCATTTTTGATCAAATTTCATGAGAAGCATCATCAGGTAGGGGGAAAGGCTGCATAAGGTTTTTGGACTGATCAGATTGGAATTCTGGTTGCCATGGCAACATATAGCTCCCATAGACTTACAATGGGAAAAAATTAAAATATCTTCTCTGAAACCACAGGGCCCAGAGCTGAGATATTTGGCATGTGGTCACCTACATAATTCCTGCCAATCATGCCCCTTGGGTCCAAATTGGCCACACCCCGGGGCCCCTTAGCTCCCATAGACTCATAATGGAACAAAAAGCTTCAAAAATCTTCTTCTCAGAACCCACCGGGCCCAGAGCTTAGATATTTAGCATGTAGCAACGGCAAGTGGTCACCTACATAATTCCTGCCAATCATGCCCCTAGGGTCCAAACGGGCCACGCCCCGGGGCCCTTAAGCTCCTATCGACTCATATTGGAAAAAAGCTTCAAAAATCTTCTTCTCTGAAACAACAGGGCCCAGAGTTGAGATATTTGGCATGTAGCAATGGCAAGTGGACACCTACATAATTCGTGCCAATCATGCCCCTGGGGTCCAAATTGGCCACACCCCGGGGCCCCTTAGCTCCCATAGACTCATAATGGAAAAAAAGCTTCAAAAATCTTCTTCTCGGAAACCACAGGGCCCAGAGCTTAGATATTTAGCATGTAGCAACGGCAAGTGGTCACCTACATAATTCCTGCCAATCATGCCCCTGGGGTCCAAACGGGCCACGCCCCGGGGCCCTTTAGCTCCTATAGACTCATAATGGAAAAAAGCTTCAAAAATCTTCTTATCTGAAACCACAGGGCCCAGAGCTGAGATATTTGGCATGTAGCAACGGCAAGTGGTCACCTACATAATTTGTGCCAATCATGTCCCTGGGATCCAAATTGGCCACACCCCGGTGCCCCTTAGCTCCCATGAACTCATAATGGAAAAAAAAGCTTCAAAAATCTTCTTCTCTGAAACCACAGGGCCCAGAGCTTAGATATTAAGCACGTAGCAATGGCCAGTGGTCACCTACATAATTCCTGCCAATCATGCCCCTGGGTTTCAAATGGGGGTCGCCCTGGGGCCCCTTCCCTCCCATAGACTCATAATGGAACAAAAAGCTTCAAAAATCTTCTTCTCGGAAATCACAGGGCCCAGAGCTTAGATATTTAGCATGTAGCAACGGCAAGTGGTCACCTACATAATTCCTGCCAATCATGCCCCTAGGGTCCAGACGGGCCAAGCCCCGGGGCCCTTTAGCTCATATAGACTCATAATGGAAAAAAGCTTCAAAAATCTTCTTCTCTGAAACCACACGGCCCAGAGCTGAGGTATTTGGCATGTAGCTACGGCAAGTGGTCACCTTCATAAATCCTGCCAATCATGCCCCTAGGGCCCAAATGGGCCATGCCCCGGGGCCCCTTAGCTCCCATAAACTCATAATGGAAAAAAAAGCTTCAAAAATCTTCTTCTCTGAAACCACAGGGCCCAGAGTTTAGATATTTAGCATGTAGCAACGGCAATTGGTCACCTACATAATTCCTGCCAATCATGCCCCTGGGTTCCAAATGGGCCACGCGCCGGGGCCCCTTTGCTCCCATACACTCATAATTGAACAAAAAGCTTCAAAAATCTTCTTCTCTGAAACCACAGCGCCCAGAGCTAAGTTATTTAGCACGTAGCACGGCAAGTGGTCACCTACATAATTCCTGCCAATCATGCCCCTGGGGTCCAAAAGGGCCACGCCCCGGGGCCCCTTAGCTCCTATAGACTCATAATGGAAAAAAAAGGTTCAAAAATCTTCTTCTCTGAAACCACAGGGCCCAGAGCTTAGACATTAAGCATGTAGCAATGGCAAGTGGTCACCTACATAAATCCTGCCAATCATGCCCGTGGGGTCCAAATGGGTCATGCCCCGGGGCCCCTTAGCTCCCATAGACTCATAATAGAAAAAAAGCTTCAAAAATCTTCTTCTCTGAAACCACAGGGCCCAGAGCTTAGATATTTAGCATGTGGCAATGACAAGTGGTCACCTACATAAATTTTGCCAGTCATGCCCCTGGGGTCCAAATGGGCCACATCCTGGGACCCCTTTAGCTCCCATAGACTCATAATGGAAAAAAAAAAACTTCAAAAATCTTCTTCTCTGAAACCACAGGGCCCAGAGCTTAGATATTTAGCATGTAGCAACAGCCAGTGGTCACCTACATAATTCCTGCCAATCATGCTCCTGGGTTCCAAATGGGGGACGCTCCGGGGCCCCTTCGCTCCCATAGACTCGAAATGGAACAAAAAGCTTCAAAAATCTTCTTCTCCGAAACCACAGGGCCAAGAGCTTAGATATTTTGCATGTAGCAACGGCAAGTGATCACCTACATAATTCCTGCCAATCATGCCCCTGGGCTCGAAACGGGCCACGCCCGGGGCCCTTTAGCTCCTATAGACTCATAATGGAAAAAAGCTTCAAAAATCTTCTTCTCTGAAACCACAGGGCCCAGAGCTGAGATATTTGGCATGTAGCAACGGCAATCGGTCACCTACGTAATTCCTGCCAATCATGCCCCTGGGATCCAAATTGGCCACACTCCGGGGCCCCTTAGCTCCCATAAACTCATAATGGAAAAAAAGCTTCAAAACTCTTCTTCTCTGAAACCACAGGGCCCAGAGCTTAGATATTCAGCATGTAGCAACGGCCAGTGGTCACCTACATAATTCCTGCCAATCATGTCCCTGGGTTTCAAATGGGGGACGCTCCGGAGCCCCTTCGCTTTTCCATGACTCATAATGGAACAAAAAGCTTCAAAAATCTTATTCTCCGAAACCACAGGGCCCAGAGCTTAGATATTTAGCATGTAGCAACGGCAAGTGGTTACCTACATAATTCCTGCCAATCATGCCCCTAGGGTCGGAACGGGCCACACCCCGGGGCCCCTTAGCTCCCATAAACTCATAATGGAAAAAAAAGCTTCAAAAATCTTCTTCTCTGAAACCACAGGGCCCGGAGTTTAGATATTTAGCATGTAGCAACGGCAATTGGTCACCTACATAATTCCTGCCAATCATGCCCCTGGGTTCCAAATGGGCTATGCGCCAAGGCCCCTTTGCTCCCATACACTCATAATGGAACAAAAAGCTTCAAAAATCTTCTTCTCTGAAACCACAGCGCCCAGAGCTAAATTATTTTTTTTTCAGTTACCTGATGGTAACCCATTTATTCTCCCCGTCATTTGATATACAGTGGGTCGGGGAGGACCATCCCACTGTATACCTTACAAACTACATATTTTCAAATGAGCATGTAGCATAAAGATGTTTCGTCACAGCATAGATCCACAACAAAAGCGACCTCGAAGGAGCAGTTTTCTGTATCTTTTAATTCCATGATATATTTTAACCATGCATATTTTAATATAATATAAACAGAGATTTGGTTTTTGAATTTACGACCCTTTCAAGATTATTTCATGCATATCTAGCTATCCTTAATCAGAAGTGGATGAAAACCAGAGTACCCGAAGAAACCTTGTACAACTGGCCCTTAGCCAGGCTCGAACCACAGTGGTGGGCAAAAACGGCCTTAACATTGTTTATTAACATGGGTAAACTGCCCTGTCAACGTCATTTCAGTTGTGGGTTTATATAAGGTAATAGACATGCAATATATATATTACAGAATAAACAACACATCATCAGGTAATCGAAAAAGCATATTCGAAAGAAAAAAAAAGTGAAAAAGCAAGAAAAAAAAGTCTCATTATCCCAGCCCCACTCAGCATGGCAGCACCTGTATTTTTATACTCGACTATGTTAAGGTATTTATGTATATATTTATATCTGTCAGGGGTATAAATAACATTAACCCTTATCTTGCTGAATATCATTTAAGCTACACCCGTTTCTGTCTATCAACCAATTAAAATTCCTTGATGTAGTTTATAACTACAAATTTATAAACCGAATGCCTGACAGTGTGGATCCAGATCAGATGGCTTCTTCTTCAGAAACCATCTGATCTGGACCCACACTGTTTGCAAAGATAGGGGTTGTCGTGAACAGCAAGATAAGAGTTAAAGTATGTGTATTATGATGTACACGATAGCATTTTTTATCAGGCGGATGTCTTGTTGTAATGTAACTCAGTGTATTGTATCTATCAATGCTTTGTATTTGATCCATTTATTTTCGAATTTATCCAGACATTCATTTTTTGTTGCTGTATGTTGTTTCAGTATATAAAAATATTTTATTTTATTTTGCAAAGCAGTCAATGACAAAGGTAGATTAAGCCGTTTTGTTGCATATATATAGTACTTAAGAATAATAAAAAGTTCTAGATCTGCAGTTGAGTATATATTTCCTATATTGAAAATAAATAGTTCCTCAACTAATGGGAGATTAATATTTTTGGTTTTTAGCCAGTTGTTGAAATCTGCAAGTAATTTCTTAGTTTCCTGGCAATGCCAGAACATGTGTCTTATTGTCTCTTCTTCTTGACAGAAGGTACAACTAGGGCTTGGTGAAATCTTTATTATGTATAGATATTTTTTTGTTGGGAGAATTCGATGGTTAATTTTTGTTTGAAACCATTGTAACTTGGTTCCTAAATGTAAATGAAAAGGCAGAGAATAAATAGAATTCCAGGTTTCTTCCTCAATATTATAAATGTTGTTCCATTTAATCTGGGTGGTAGGTTTATCTGTGTTTCTGTTAAGGATAGAATAAAAATCTTTGCATCCCTTCCTTGATTTTATTAGGAACAAGATATTTGCAGGACGAAACGGTGAAGCTAGTTTCTTAGTGAAGTGAATGATTTTATGCTTCTCTGCAAAATCCTTAATTGCCTGTTTTAGACCTAGAAATTGAACAAAATTTGTTTTAACCTTGTAATTATTTTCAAATTCCTCTTGTGAAAAAAATTCTCCATTTTCATGAATGATATCATTAACATATTTAACACCTTTTTGATACCATTCTTTTATATGCACTGGCTTATTACCTATTTGTATCTCATTATTATGAAAGATGGGAGAGAGAGAACATGATTTTCATTATCTTGTTGGTTAAGGCGTAAAATATCGGCATATGCTTTAAGTACATCAACCCAAAATCTATTTTTAATATTTCGTGTAAGAGATACTGCATAATCCGTTCCAAAACTAAATAGTTCTTGGAAATTTATTTCGTGCTTTAAGACAGTTTGCCAAGGACTGTCTGATATTACTACCCTTCTTAACCATGTCAGTTTCATACTGTTGATAAATGCTTTCAAGTTGATCATTTGCAAACCTCCATCGCAGTACTGCTTTACTACTACACTTTGTTTTATTTTTGCAGGACCTTCCCACAAATATTAAAAAAAAATTGAGTTTAATTGTTTGATTATTTGATCAGTCGGGTTTGGTATTGATACAAACAGGCGGTTAAAAATTGGCAGAAGTAGTGATTTTATAACAGTGAACTTACATAGAGGTGTTAAGTATCGCCTTTTCCATAGCTTAATTAATGACTTAAATTTTTGTATTTTTTCATAAAAGTTATTTTTTTGCATGTTCTCAAGGTCAATAAGAAAATTTACGCCTAAAAGTTTGAATTCCGTTTTACCCCATGATAGTTTCCATCTTGTTTTGATGGATGATGTATTGTATTTGTTTTTTCCTATCCATACAGCATGTGTTTTTTCAAAGTTCACGTTTAATCCAGAAAATTTTGAGTACTCAAACAATACACTGAGTGTTTCGTGTAAGGATTTATTGCTGCCATCTAAAATGAAAGATGTATCATCTGCATATTGAGATAATTTATGCTCCTTATTATTTATTATTATTCCATTGATTTTCTTATTATTTCTTATCATTATTCCTAAAATCTCAGCACAGAGAATGAAAAGAAAGGGTGATACTGGGTTCCCCTGACGACACCCACGGCCTATATTGAAAAAGGGTGATAGATTACCACATTGATTCACACTAAGTCTTACATTTTGATTAAGTATCTTTATCCAGGAGATGACAGAATTACCGAAACCAAAGTATTCCATTACTTTGTAAATGAAAGGCCAGGGTACAGAGTCAAAGGCTTTCTCGAAGTCGACTAACAGAAGTAATCCGGGTTTATGATTTTCTTCTCTGAAATGCATGATATCGTAGATTAACCTAATATTTTCTCCTATATATCGGCCAGCAACAAATCCAGTTTGGTCAGGATGAATAAGTTTCTGAAGAGTACCTTTTATTCTGTGGGCGATGACTCCCGAGGCTATTTTATATGTACAGTTAAGTAAAGAGATAGGCCTGTAGTTTTTAATAAAATGTCGTGGCTTATTATCTTTTGGTATACATGTGATTATTCCCTCCCTTTGTGTAACTGATAGTCCCCCTTTAGCAAATCCACAGTTGATGGAACGCACTACAAAATGACCCAACTTTTTCCAAAACATTTTTAAAAATTCCGCTGTGAAACCGTCAGAGCCAGGACTACGGTTATTGGACATTGCCTTGAGAACCATAGTAGCTTCTTCATATGTAATGGGCCCTTCAATAGAATCAGATTCATGTTTGGTCAATTTTCTGATTTCATCGGTATTAAGTAGATCATTCAGGTTTATATCGCTTAGTTGGCTGTCTCTACTAGCATACAGGTCTTCATAAAATTGTTTTGTTTCATTTAAAATTTCGTACTGGTCTGTATTTTATTTTTCCATCATTTTTTTCTAGCTTAGGTATGATTTTACTTGTAAAATTATGTTTTTCAAGGTTACAGAAAAAATTAGTTGGTTTTTCATCATCTTCAATAATTTTGGCTCTTGATCTGATTAATATACCCTGCATTTTGTTTTTACGTATTACGTTTAGCTCTTACCGGCCCCGATAGCTCAGTTGGTAGAGTGTCCGCTCCGGGGAACGGGAGGTCTCGGGTTCGATCCCGGGCCGCGACATACCAAAGTCGTTAAAAATGGTACTAGCTGCTCCTTGCTTGGCACTCAGATTTACGGGGTAGAGCTAGGACTGGTCGATCCAGTGTCAGGATAATGTGACTGGGTGTGGTATCATGTAATGTGCCTGGGACATGATACTTCAGTGAGGCAGCACTATAAACGTGAGCATTGAGCTCCCTGTCGCAACCAGACACCGTCGTGATATGACTGAAAAATTGTTGAAAGCGACGTTAAACCCGAATTCACACACACACACACACACACGTTTAGCTCTTCTTTTAAGATTTCTATTTCATTTATATTAGTCTGTGACAGGTTTGTTTCTAGTACCTTTATCTTAGCAATTAATTCCTCTTCTTTCTTTTCTGTTTCTTTTTGCTTATAACTTGAATATGAAATAGACATTCCTCTTATCTCCATCAGGAGAGTTTCAAGAAAGAGTTGATCATTAATCATGAATTGGATTTGATCATCTGGTATGTTCCTTATTTGATCTAATTCATAAACTGGTAGTGCATATTGCATCTTGATATTGTCAATCTTATATTAATTGTATCTATGTATTGTTTATCATGTAAAAGTGAATTATTATGTTTCCAGAGGGGCTTTCCTTTTTCAAACTGAACAAATGAGATCTCCAGTGTAATCGTAGAATGATCAGATCTGCAACTTCCTTCAATGGAACATTTATTTACTGCCGGGAGTAAATCTTCAGAAAGGAGAAAAAAGTCGAATCGAGCTTGTTTAATAGGTGATTTTTTCCGCCATGTGTATCGTTTCAGTGAGGGGTATAATTCTCTAAAGGGGTCAAACAGACTGCAATTTTCTTTTATTTCTAGTATTTTCTGATGTGACCTTTTGTTATTGATGGTTGTATAGTTAAAATAATCCAATTTTTCATCTTGAACAACGTTAAAATCTCCACAAATAATTTTTCTGATATTTCCGATTGTTTCCGCCATGTTTATTACATTATCAAACAAGAGGACCAAGCTAGCTTGGTCCTGTATCGCTCACCTGAGCTAACAAATTCAAAGTTTAAGGAAGTGCCAACCTTTCCTGAAGGCTTTATGGGAGGACATGGTGATGACAGGGTAAGCATTTTCTGCAAATCAAGTAGAATGTAACTCTATGATAAACAGGCTGACCTCACCGGTTTTCAAACTCATTCAAGCTTTTATTCCTGACTTGCTAAGAAGATCCGATCTAAACTGAAGTGGATATGGTGATGACAAGTTCAAAAACAAGAGTTTTCAAACTCCACCAAGCTTTCTGCCTGAATTTCTTGTTTGTAAGTTTCATGAAGATCCGTTCAAAACTGAAGGGGCAGCAGTGATGACAAGGTCGAAAATAGGCATTTTCAGCAATCAAAGGCACTCTATGATAAATGTGCGGACTTGGCCGGTATTCGAACTCATCTGAGGTTTTATCCCCAGCCACCTTACATATAAGTTTCAGAAAGCTACGATCAAAACTGAAGGGGCTACAGTGATGACAAGGTCAAAAATCGGCATTTTCAGCAATCAAAGGGATGTAACTGTATGATAAATGGGTCGACTTGGCCGGTTTTCGAACTCTTCCAAGGTTTTATCCCCAGCCACTTTACATATAAGTTTCAGAAAGATCGGATCACAACTGAAGGGGCTACCGTGATAACAAGGTCAAAAATCGGCATTTTCAGCAATTAAAGGGGCGTAACTCTATGATAAATGGGCCGACTTGCCAATTTTTCTAACTCATCCGAGGTTTTATCCCCAGCCACCTTACATATAAGTTTCAGAAAGATCCGATCAAAACTGAAGGGGCTACCGTGATGACAAGGTCGAAAGTCGGCGTTTTTCAGCAATCAAAGGGACGTAACTCTATGATAAATGGGCCGACTTGGCCGGTATTCAAACTTATCCGAGTTTTTATCCTCAGCCACCTTACATATAAGTTTCAAAAAGATCCGATCAAAACCGAAGGGGCTACAGTGATGACAAGGTCAAAAATCTGTATTTTCAGCAATCAAAGGGGCGTAAGTCTATGAAAAATGGGCTGACTTGGCCGGTTTTCGAACTCAACCAAGGTTTTATCCCCAGCCACACTACATATAAGTTTCAGAAAGATACGATCAAAACTGAAGGGGCTACCGTGATGACAAGGTCAAAAATCGGCATTTTCAGCAATCAAAGGGATGTAACTCTATGATAAATGGGCCGACTTGGCCGGTTTTCGAACTCATCCGAGTTTTTATCCCCAGCCACCTTACATATAAGTTTCAGAAAGATAGGATTAAAACTGAAGGGGCTACAGTGATGACAAAGTCAAAAATCGGCATTTTCAGCAATCAAAGGGATGTAACAGTATGATAAATGGGTCGACTTGGCCGGGTTTCGAACTCTTCCAAGGATTTATCCCCAGCCACCTTACATATAAGTTTCAGAAAGATCGGATCTAAACTGAAGGGGCTTCCGTGATAACAAGGTCAAAAATCGGCATTTTCAGCAATTAAAGGGGCGTAACTCTATGATAAATGGGCCGACTTGCCAATTTTTCGAACTCATCCGAGGTTTTATCCCCAGCCACCTTACATATAAGTTTCAGAAAGATCCGATCAAAACTGAAGGGGCTACCTTGATGACAAGGTCGAAAGTCGGCGTTTTTCAGCAATCAAAGGGACGTTACTCTATGATAAATGGGCCGACTTGGCCGGTATTCAAACTTATCCGAGTTTTTATCCTCAGCCACCTTGCATATAAGTTTCAAAAAGATCCGATCAAAACCGAAGGGGCTACAGTGATGACAAGGTCAAAAATCGGCATTTTCAGCAATCAAAGGGACGTAACTCTATTATAAATGGGCCTACTTGGCCGGTTTTGGAACTCATCCAAGGTTTTATCCCCAGCGACCTTACATATAAGTTTCAGATAGATCCGATCAAAACCGAAGGGGCTACAGTGATGACAAGGTCAAAAATCGGCATTTTCAGCAATCAAAGGGACGTAACTCTATGATCAATGGGCCTACTTGGCCGGTTTTGGAACTCATCCAAGGTTTAATCCCCAGCCAGCTTACATATAAGTTTCAGAAAGATCCGATCAAAACTGAAGGGGCTACCGTGATGACAAGGTAAAAAATCGGCATTTTCAGCAATCAAAGGGACGTAAGTCTATGAAAAATGGGCTGACTTGGCCGATTGTCGAACTCATCCGAGGTTTTATCCCCAGCCACCTTACATATAAGTTTCAGAAAGATCCGATCAAAACTGAAGGGGCTACCGTGATGACAAGGTAAAAAATCGGCATTTTCAGCAATCAAAGGGATGTTACTCTATGATAAATGGGCCGACTTGGCCGGTTTTCGAACTCATCCGAGTTTTTATCCCCAGCCACCTTACATATAAGTTTCAGGAAGATCTGGTCAAAACTGAAGGCGCTACGATGATGACAAGCATTTTCTCATAGTAAGTCTATGGGACCTTGTGGTTGCCATAGGAACCAAACATTTAGCTGCTCAAAAGTGTGGACGGACGACGGAGGACCCACTATACTATAAGCTCCCCTGGAGCCTTCGGCCCAGGTGAGCTAAAAAGTTAGGAGTGTCTTTGTTGGGTCCGTATAAATTTATTAGTGTAAACCTAATCATTTTCTACGGTTATGTCACATATTATATAATTTTCTCCAGGATCGGAAATACAGTTATGTATTTTAAAGTCCAGGTTTTTAGCTCACCTGGGCCGAAGGCTCCAGGGGAGCTTATAGTATAGTGGGTCCTCCGTCGTCCGTCGTCCGTCCCTCCGTCGTCCGTCGTCCGTCCACACTTTTGAGCAGCTATATCTCTGTATCCTGCAGGCTGATCTCAATCATTTCTCATCTGTAGCATGCCTCTGGTAGGGCATTGATGACATAAACTTTTTTTCGAAATCGCTCTAAAACTTTGGTTCCTATGGTAACCACAAGGTCCTATAGACTTACTATGGGAAAATGCTTGTCATCACCGTAGCGCCTTCAGTTTTGATCGGATCTTTCTGAAACTTATATGTAAGGTGACTGGGGATAAAAACTCAGATGAGTTCGAAAACCGGCCAAGTCGGCCCAATTATCATAGAATTACGTCCCTTTGATTGCTGAAAATACCAATTTTCGACCTTGTCATCACCGTAGCCCCTTCAGTTTTAATCGGATTTTTTTGAAACTTATATGTAATGTGGCTGGGGATAAAACCTCAGATGAGTTCGAAAACCGGCCAAGTTCGCCGATTTATCATAGAGTTACGTCCCTTTGATTGCTGAAAATGCCGATTTTCGACCTTGTCATCACCGTAGCCCCTTCAGTTTTGATTGGATCTTTCTGAAACTTATATGTAAGGTGGCTGGGGATAAAATCTCGGATGAGTTCGAAAACTGACCAAGTCGGCTCATTTATAGTAGAGTAACGTCCCTTTGATTGCTGAAAATGCTGATTTTTGACCTTGTCATCACTGTAGCCCTTTCAGTTTTGATCGAATCTTTCTGAAACTTATATTTAAAGTGGCTTAGGATAAAATCTCGTATGAGTTCGAAATCCAGCAAAGTTGGTCCATTTATCACAGAGTAACGTCCATTTGATTGCTGAAAATGCCTATTTTTGACCTTGTCATCACCGTAGCCCTTTCAGTTTTGATCGGATCTTTCTGAAACTTATATGCAAGGTGGCTGGGGATAAAACCTCGGATGAGTTCGCATACCAGCAAAGGTGGCCTATTTATCATAGAGTAAGGTCCCTTTGATTGCTGAAAATGTTGATTTTTGACCTTGTCATCACCGTAGCCCCTTCAGTTTTGATCGGATCTTTCTGAAACTTATATGTAAGGTGAATGGAGATAAAACCTAGCATGAGTTGGAATACCGGCCAAGTTGGCCCATTTATCATAGGGTTACGTCCCTTTGATTGCTGAAAATGCCGATTTTTGACCTTGTCATCACCGTAGCCCTTTCAGTTTTGATCGGATCTTTCTGAAACTTATATGCAAGGTGGCTGGGGATAAAACCTCAGATGAGTTCGAAAACCGGCCAAGTTGCCCCATTTACTATATAGGTATGTCCCTTTGATGGCTGAAAATGTTGATTTTTTACCTTGTCATCACCATAGCCCCTGCAGTTTTGATCTAATCTTTCTGAAACCTATATGTAAGGTGAATGGAGATAAAACCTAGGATGAGTTGGAATACCGGCCAAGTTGGCCCATTTATCATAGAGTTACGTCCCTTTGATTGCTGAAAATGCCGATTTTTGACCTTGTCATCACGGTAGCCCATTCAGTTTTGATCGGATCTTTCTGAAACTTATATATTAGGTGGCTAGTGATAAAATCTTGGATGAGTACGAAAACAGGCCAAGTCAGCCCATTTATCGTAGAGTTATGTCCCTTTGATGACTGAAAATGTTGATTTTTGACCTTGTCATTACTGTAGCCCCTTCAGTTTTGATCAGATTTTTCTGAAACTTATATGTAAGGTGGCTGGGGATGAAACCTCGGATGAGTTCGAAAACTGGCCAGGTCGGCTCATTTATTTTAGAGTAACATCCCTTTGATTGCTAAAAATGCCAAATTTTGATCTGTCATCACCGTAGCCCCTTCAGTTTTGATCGGATTTTTCTGAAACTTATATGTGAGGTGGCTGGGAATGAAATCTTGGATGAGTTTGAATACTGGCCAAGTCTGATCGGATCTTTCTGACACTTACATGTAAGGTGGCTGGGAATAAAACCTCAGGTGAGTTCGAATACCGGCCAAGTCGGCACATTTATCATTGAGTGACGTGCTATTGATTGCTGAAAATGCCTATTTTCGACATTGTCATCACTGCTGCCCCTTTAGTTTTGAACGGATCTTGATGAAACTTACAAACAAGGAAGTCAGGCAGAAAGCTTGGAGGAGTTTGAAAACTTGTTTTTGAACTTGTCATCACCATAGCCACTTGAGTTTAGATCGGATCTTCTTAGCAAGTCAGGAATAAAAGCTTGAATGAGTTTGAAAACCGGTGAGGTCAGCCTGTTTATCATAGAGTTACATTCTACTTGATTTTCAGAAAATGCTTACCCTGTCATCACCATGTCCTTCTATAAAGCCTCCAGTAAAGGTTGGCACTTCCTAAAACTTTGAATCTGTTAGCTCAGGTGAGCGATACAGGACCAAGCTAGCACACTGTACTTGGCCTCTTGTTTCTAAATAGTATGGCTCCTCCTCGGGAATTTGATGTGCCTGAACTGAACATACATTCATTATTCCACTGAGATCTAAATAGACGTTCAGATGCTTTGGTAGTATGTGTATCTTGAAGACAATATATATCGCATTTTCTCTCAGCTAAATAATTTAGAACATCTGATCTTTTTTCTGTGGAGCCTAGCCCCTGACAGTTAGCAGACAGAATCTTTATTGCCATATTAAAACAAAGTAGAGAGGCTGCCATGCGGTGGGACCAGAGACAATTTCACAGAGACTTAAAAAAGTGAAGAGCAAAGATAGTGGCGCTCTCTCCAACCTTAAACATAACATTTTCGCAGCTTTGCAAATCTTGTACAGCTGGACTGTTTCGATGGAGTAATCTTTTTACCGTGAATGCCCAGACCAGCCCGAGCCTCCACTCAAGGCTGGTGTGGACCTTCACAGTTGCAGTTATGAAGCACTCAATGAATGCATGAGCTAGATCACAAATCAAAAGCACAGTGGGTACTGGCGGGTCGATCGTCTCAGCGTGCAGGCCGAAGAAATGTTCCTGGACCGTGACCTAAACTGCCCCACTCAACACCAGATTCCAGTTTTTAATCAAACAGTGCAGACTCCAACCAGACGGCATGCTCCACGGCGTCAGATCCGGGCCCACACTGGTCGCCAAGCCCAACCCATGATCCCTAGAGAAAACACCAACACAACAACCCAGTCTCAGTCACTTGGGCTATTTTCTATGAAAAAAAGGTTATTCCGACATGTCAGGGTTAGTCACGTGGACTTAAGCACTGAAAAGCCCTCTTGTCCAGTAACTTTAGGTCAGTTGATAAACTACTGATCCAAAAACAGCCGCGTCATTTGTTCTACTGTGATGTTAGAGGTTGACCACATGTAGACAGAAATCATGTGTTATAGGCTTGGCAAAGTGTAGACCCAGACCAGACGCCGCAAAAGCGCAGCGTCTGATCAGGGCCTCCACTGCTTGCATTTGTTACAAGAACCTAAGGGTGAAGTGAAGCCGCCCAACCCCAACTCATGGCCAGTTTCTAAGCCTGCACTCAGAGATAATAGGCCAATCCATTTATGTTGTCAATAAGCTAACACATTATAATGTGTTCATAAAGATTTGGTCTCCCTCTCTTGCGTCCCTTTCCAATTAAAGGGAAGCATGAAGGAACCATCACAATTTATCCTGGTGGCTTTTACCAGAGGAGGTATTCCTGCCGAAACGAAATACAGGACCTGACCTCCTCCGGTTGAAGTTATTTTTAATATTTTCTATCTGTGCAAGGTACTTGGTCATCATCGCACCTGCAACCGATCCAGCTCTGATATGCCGCCGAACCAACATCTGGTTGCATCCGATCAAGATTTGTAAAATTTTCTGGGCGACAGTTTTGGAAAAGTTTTAAGAGATTGTAAAATAACAATTATATCGAGGATACGGTACTTGACTCTCTCAATGCAAGACCCACGAAAGAACACCAAAAGATGTACCTTCGCGAGCGGTAATGCCACGAGCAAAAATACGTCTCTCGGTGTCACGAGCAAGATGAAAATCAATCCCACACCGAAAAAATCAAACTCTCTGTTAAGTTCACGAAATGAACACCCAAAAACCCCATTCCACACAGAGAAAACTGGGGCTTACGTGGCACACATTACCCTTCCCATTCCCACCCCAAGACAAAGTCCATGGGTACCGATTAGAACAGCCTCATTGAAGCAGTTCTTACGAGCACCCACAACCCATGCCCGCAGCACAAACACGAAAAAATATCTATCAGAAAAGTAGTCGTTTTGGAGATGTGAAAAATGCACCGATGTGTTTTTGTAATGCCTTCGTGCTTCAAACTTTATTTTTAATGTAATTTCAAAGCATCTGACTAACATTGAATAAACCCAGTATATATGTTATTTCTGATGTTACCCTGAATTCCCGTAACAGTGAAAATCCAAAATTCATACACATACTGTTTACAATGACGATATTGATTCTCATCCTGAAAACACGCCCATACAAATACAGTGTAAATTTTACCGCTGATAAAAACGAAAAATTTTTAAAATGAAAAACTGCGACATTCCTCCTACCGCTGAACAAAACACCGACCATAGGTACTCGCAAGAACCGCCCGATCGAGGCGGTTCCAACGAACACCCACAATCCGTGCCCAAGAGCAGAAATCATCAGAATAACGTTTACCCCTGTAAGCCCCAGCTTTACTTTATAAAAGTGGGATTCAATGGTGTCAGATTATATAGGCGTGTTTTCGTGATGGACTTCATTGTGAAAGTATATTTTTTGAAGCGCATGTAAGAAATCTCCTCAGCATCTGGAAATGGAATCTTTGGATTATCAAGGAAAAAAACACACAAAAAAACCATGTACTCAAGCCACAAATGGCTTCACTGTAAATTCGATGTCCACCGAACGTCCGTGCAAACTTGATAACGCAGCACGGGCACCCAGGTAACGCGACGTGGACACATTATTTAAGTTTTCAGAGAGGAGATGTTTGAAAAGAAATACAGAAATAATGTTTGTAATGCATATAATAATATATATCATTTAAGGGTGGAGTCCTGTTACTATTTAGGTAAATGAGAACATTCAAACATGTGATGTCATGTAAACACCCGTGCCTATCGGATGCCTGGACAATGCGATAAGGACACCATATGCTTGCAACTCCCGTATCGCTGTTCCCGAAAATCAATATTTTTACAAGCAATGTAGATCCAGATCAGATGGCAATCCGACCAGGAACCACACTAAAGTTAAGGTTTTTTGCTTGCCCGATCTGAGGTTCAACGTCACCGTCAACACCGCAAAGGTCACCCTGGAGACGTTGCTTCCAATTTTGTGGGACTCCCACCCGATACTGAGACGAAACGACATCTCAAGCCCTGTCGCTGAAACCAACAGGGTCCACCAGCACGGATGGCCCGCCTCGCACCGCGTTCCCGGACAGGCCCAGATCCTCTAAGCGGTCCACAAGTACTAGTGTGCGGGCCGGACTCAACCCCACGCTGAAGCACCGTGCAGCCCATATATTTCATCAAATAAAGTTCAGGTATTTAATCACATCAAGCAATCCAATGGAAAAATCCAGTCTATATTCCTTCTGTGGCATCCAAATTCAGTTTACAGTTTTCTGAGACCAGCACAAAATTCTAGTCCATATTCTTTAGAAAATACTCTGGTCTCATCAAAATAAGAAAAGAAAAATGTTTTTAAATATCAAACACAGTAAGAGTACTATATTAAGACCACCTTAGGGACCGTCTGAAAGTGATCTTAAAGATCACCTTTGAACAGTCCCAAAGGGGTCTGTTATTAGGAGAAACCAAGTGTAGTAAACTCAAAGAAAGATTAACTAAAACACTCAATTTTAGGTGATCTCAATAGTGGAGTCACACTGTACTTGATTTCCCTATGCATCAGTGTTTCGCAACGCAGAGCCACCGCATAAGTTGCATTGTGTTAAAGTCCATAAAGCCCTGCCAGACTCATAATGGAAAAAAGCTTAAAAAATCTTCTTCTCTGAAACCACAGGGCCCAGAGCTGAGGTATTTGGCATGTAGCTACGGCAAGTGGTCACCTTCATAAATCCTGCCAATCATGCCCCTAGGGCCCAAATGGGCCATGCCCCGGGGCCCCTTAGCTCCCATAAACTCATAATGGAAAAAAAAAAGCTTAAAAAATCTTCTTCTCTGAAACCACAGGGCCCAGAGTTTAGATATTTAGCATGTAGTAACGGCAATTGGTCACCTACATAATTCCTGCCAATCATGCCCCTGGGTTCCAAATGGGCCACGCACCGGGGCCCCTTTGCTCCCATACACTCATCATTGAACAAAAAGCTTCAAAAATCTTCTTCTCTGAAACCACAGCGTCCAGAGCTAAATTATTTAGCACGTGGCAACGGCAAGTGGTCACCTACATAATTCCTGCCAACCATGCCCCTGGGGTCCTAAAGGGCCACGCCCAGGGGCCCCTTAGCTCCTATAGACTCATAATTGAAAAAAAAGGTTCAAAAATTTTCTTCTCTGAAACCACAGGGCTCAGAGCTTAGATATTTAGCATGTAGCAATGGCAAGTGGTCACCTACATAAATCCTGCCAATCATGCCTGTGGGGTCCAAATGGGCCACGCCCCGGGGCCCCTTAGCTCCCATAGACACATAATTGAAAAAAGCTTCAAAAATCTTCTCCTCTGAAACCACAGGGCTAAGAGCTTAGATATTTAGCATGTGGCAATGACAAGTGGTCACCTACATAAATCTTGCCAATCATGCCCCTGGGGTCCAAATGGGCCACACCCTGGGACCCCCTTAGCTCCCATAGACTCATATTGGAAAAAAAAACTTCAAAAATCTTCTTCTCTGAAACCACAGCGCCCAGGGCTTAGATATTTAGCATGTAGCAACGGCAAGTGGTCACCATATTTCCTGCTAATCATGCCCCTGGGGTCCAAATGGGCCACGCCCCGGGCCCCTTACCTCCCATAGACTCATAATGGAAAAAGCTTCAATAACCTTCATCTCAGAAACTGTGAAGCACAGAACTTAGATATTTAGTATCTAGCAACATAATAATAGCCAGCTACATAAATCCTGCTAACCCTGCCCTGGGGTCAATATTGGCCTCGCCCGAGCTCACCACCTCCAATAGACTTATAATGGAAATAAAAAACTTAAAACATCTTCTTCTATGAAACCATAAGGCCCAGAGCTTAGATTTTTAGTATGTAGCAACGTCAAGTGGCCACCTACATAAATCCTGCCAGTTATGCCCCTGGGATCCAAATTGGCCCCGCCCCAGGGCTCTTTAGCTTCCATTGACTTACAATTGGAGAAACTTCAAAAATCTTCCTTTCTGAAAACACAGGGCCCTTATAATGAAAAAAAACAAACAACTTAAAATGGGGAAAAAATCTTCAAAAATCTTCTTCTCTGAAACCATAAGTCCCAGGGCTTAGGTATTTAGGATGTAGCAATGTCGAGTGGTCGCCTACATGAATCCTGCCAATCATGCCCCTGGGGTCCAAATCCTGTGGCCCCTAAACTCCAACAAACTTATAATGGAAAAAGCTTCAAACATCTTCTTTGAAACCATGAAGTACAGACCTTAGATATTTAGTATATAGCAACACAAAATGGTTGCCTACATAAATCCTGCCAACCGTGCCCTTTGGGTCGAAATTGGCCAAGCCCCAGGGCTCATTAGCTCCTATAGACTTATACTGGAAAAAAAACTAAAAATAATCTTTTTCTCCAAAACCATAAGGCACAGATTTTGTTTGATTTGAGGTTTTACATCCCCGTCAACACTGTATAGGTCATTTTGGAGATGTCTCTTCCAATTTTGTGGGACTTTTACCAGACATTGAGATGAAATTACATCTCAAGCCCTGTCGCCCAATGAAACCAGTAGGGTTTATAAGCATGGACACCGCTTTGCCTGAGTTTAGATATTTAGTATGTAGCAATGTCAAGTGGTCTCCTACACTAATGATTTTCTGGTACACAGGTGAGCGATATAGGGCCATTGGGCCCTCTTGTTTATCTATTGTTTTATTGTAACTAAGACACTATTCTAAAATACATTTAGCACTATTCCCAAGTACATTTATCGTTTGTTATGACTTTTTTTACCATCAATTTAGCCCCAGGATTACCCCACCCACTCAGTTTACAAGTACAATTCATTCACATAATACTCACACTCATGGGATTTGTAGGGGAGGATTTCATTTTAGACATGTAACTGACTAGGTTTTGGGGGTTACAAAGTGTTATATCCAAAACTGTGTTATAAAACGTGTTATAAAGAGGATATGCTATACAATTAGGTTATATTTTGTTTGATTTGAGGTACAACGTCCCAATCAACACTGTATCAGTCATTTTGCATTTTGGAGACATTGCTTCCAATTTTTTGTGGGACTTTCCTCCGACATTGAGATGGAATGACATCTCAAGCCCCGCCACACATTTAAACCAAATGGTTTTATATGCAAGGATGGTCCAACTCGCACCACTTTTCCTGGACATGCGTAGAATCTCTCAGCGGATTACTCTGTATACCCTAGGTCTACTGGGCTAGGCAAATTAATCTTAGATTTTTGAGCTCCCCATCAAATCGGTAGCTGATTTGCACACCTATGCACTAAAAGGAAATTGCTGCTGCTTTAACTAGCCCTGAGACATTTGACTCAGTCCTAAGGTATGAAATCTCTTGAAGCTGGAAGTCTGGTTTAGGCAGAACATGAATTGCCTTCCTCTTGCCTGTACTATGTAAAGAAGAGCAGGTATCACAACCCATAAGGCAATACAGACAGCACAATTGCTCTTTCACCCGGCTCTAGCTTCCTGAAAACCATGTGAACTGGAATATACCTGGTGCAGTCAGCATGAATATCTTTCCTGCCTGTCATCAGCATAAAGTAGGTTAAAGTGATGCACAAGTAGAAAGAAAACATCGGTATCAGAACTGACAATAAGGCCTGCGTTAACTCAAAGAGAACCTGCAACTGCTAGTTGCAAATCATTCTACTATCAGCTTCTTCACAGTTGGAATAAAGTTCATGCTGAACAGGAACAACATCAGCGGAAACTTCAGAGCCTTGTTCTCAGAGCAACCTGCACCAACAGCAGTAGCAGTCTTCTTAAGAAGCTCATGGCAATTTTCGTTAAGGTATCTAGTGTAAAGTTCTTGCTTTTACTGGTTGAAAGTGTCTATAAATCACCAGTTACTATATTTTTGGTTTGGTCGCCATGAGGCGGGCAAACCGGGTATAATGACCAGATTGTAACTGTTCCATGGAGGGGCACGTGACGCGATCAACCAATCAGCTTTAACGATGATGCAATACTATACTGCAATTACAGGAAACAGCCTGTCTGAATAGCGACACAGACCTAAAAGCAAGCGTTTCAACTCCAACAATAAAATATCTTAAGGGAAATGGATACATCTGGCAGGTGTGGCAGTTAGTCTACCATTGTTACCGTATTTCGAAACACACCTATTCAAATACATTGTCATTTTTTGGGTGTTCGAATTATTAGAAAATATCAGATTGGAAATTTATCAGTGTTAGAACTGATTGATCTGAAAGAATTCCATGCATTGGATCAGGTTGTGTTCAATATTTTATACAACTACGTTTTTTTCCCGTGGCCCTGTCAATCCGCACGTGATTAGAAGTTATAAATATCACTTATGCAGTGCTGAACCGTTTGATCTATAAATAAGTCAGTGTGTGCAGGGGGTCTTTGAATGCGATACACATTGTCATTAATGACATTTACACCTCTTGAACTGTCACTATATTCCCTTTAAAATGGGCGAGTCAGTTTGTGATCTCAGGAATAACAGAAATTGATTTGTTTAAAGCAAATTCTTTTCTTAAGAGTAGCCCATATCTAGGAAAAAGAGGATTTTTCAAAGAATTTCCTTATAGTCTGTAATATTTTTTTTTGTTCTGGCTACACCGCAGCAGACAAGTCCAGCTACATGTATATATGGGATGTGATGTTGAAACCCGCACATGCAGCTATTCAGTGGAGCTAGGCGCATAGATACTTCACCCCCCCCCCCCCCACCACACACACACCTATATTGTTTAAGCGCATAGTGAAGCCTCAGGCGAGACTGCGCAGCCTTGTTTGTGTGTTCTCTGATTACTAATAAGCAGTCGCAAATCAGCGTAAGCCGGGGGCATATAGCAATTCAATGCCCATCGAAGTAGTCCGGTGAAGACTGATTAGACTGTGCGGATGCAAAACCATCATGTTATTTAGATAGGCAAGTAACAAAAATAGAAAATGCGGACATCATACACAAATTTAACATGTGCATGTGTGATCTTCACTTTGTGTACGATGAAACATTTCAAACCTCTTGAACATTGAAGACACAATCCCGATTGCACAACTGCGCAGACTTATCAGTCTTTTCTGTACGCACATGCGCAATAAGTATTTTACTCGCGATAGGAGATCTGAACAGACTGATCCTTGCACTTTGTAGCTTAGGATGTGTTTGTAACGTCGCAAGCAGATTTGGCCGGTTAAATGTACACGCCGTCGTTTTAAGCCGGCGCACGGCGAAAAAAAAAAGTTTTACACGAAGGACCAGATTAGCCTGCGCCTCTAGCCAATGTGGCCATAGTTTTCACCTGTTGTTCTTTGATTAACACAGAGGCCATGGTAGGCACATACGAACAACGAAGACTGTTAAGACTGCATGCATGTGCAGGCTGACCTGAGTCCCCCCCCCCCCCCCCCACCGAATATGACTTATTTTCTTAATCATGCTCCCCGAAATTACTTCCAATAAAACCTTGTCACCGTGAAATAAATGGGCATCTTCACTTGCTCCTCAGAAAACCAGGGTAGCCCAACAGGTAACCTGAATTAAACTACCTTTTTGCATGCAACAACCATGAATTTCACTCGCACGTGCTAAAAGACGTTCTGTGGAAAAAGGCGGGAAACTCTCAATTAATATTAAAGGGGCGCTTCTGCTATTAAAGAGGCATTGAATCAATGCCACAGCACATGGAAAAAGGGTAACACTGTCACACAAATAATAATGAAAGCTGATTTGTTTGTTTGTTTGATTTGAGATTTAACGTCCCCGTCAACACTGTAAAGGTCATTTTGGAGACGTTGCTTCCAATTTTGTGGGACTTTTACCCGACATTGAGATGAAATGACATCTCAAGCCCTGTCGCCCAATGAAACCTAATGGGGTTTACTAGCATGGACGGTCCGCCTCGCATCGCGGTTCCTGGACAGGCTTAGATCCTCTGATCGGTTTACCAGTACTAGTGTGCGGGCCAGATTCAGCTCTGCGTGGAAGCATCATGCAGTCCATATATTTCTTCAAGCCCCTATGGGCGGGGGCCGAATAATGAAAGCTGAAGCTACGCTCCAAAGAGTTTGAGAGCAAAGCGAAAACACTTGCATATGCATGGTGATCCAAGCCTTTGTAGGCCACAATGCTACATCACCGACTAGGATCAGCCTGCACATCGATGCAATGTGATCAGTCTTTACTGAACCCTTAAATCTTACGAAGTCACAAGTCTAAGTGAAACCCTTTGCCTTGCATACCGGTAGTGGGTGCGTATGTTCAGTGTTTGCAGGTCGTTGAGATACCAGCGAAGACACATCTTAGCGTACTCATTCATGCAATCCGATTAGAGTCTTCGCTGATCGCATTAGCCTGATGCAGACGATGGGATTTTCACAACATAAATAAGCGAGTGGCTCATCAAGGTTGATCTAAGCACTTGCAGCCTGCGTTTCTCGCAGTCTAATCAGTATTCGGTGAGGGTATGAACCTTCCATTACCACAGGGCTATCCAAAGTGAGAGAAGCGAAACCCATTTGCCTTAAAGAGTGCATGTTAATCCGAGTCTTTGGAAGTCGCACACATTTCATACTAAGTTTTCTTTTTTTTTCGTGCGCTAGCTCATATACGACCAGTACGATGTTGTAATGATAAACCCGGGAACGATCCGAAATGCTTGTTCTGGATGCATTTTTCGGCATTTATTTTGTGTGTTCGAAGTATTAAAAATTCTGATTTCTGAAAAATTTGGGAGTTCGAATTAAATGAGAAAGTTTTCAGCCACAAATTCGAAGTAATTTTGGGTGTTCGAACTGCTAGGGTGTTCCAATTAATTGGTCACCTACCGTATTTAACTTCACTACAACTGGTGTGTGAGAATGTGTGGTGGCGGTAAAACGTTTCCCTGCCCTACATCATAGTGTAGATTATATTTTCTTGTCCTTTGGGATCATTGATTCCATTCTGGAATTTGGAAAATATCTTAGGGTCACTGATGAGGCCTAATTGTCCGAAACTAGCTTGTCTGGCCCAGAAAACATGTGCACACCATATTTTTCAGTTCTGTGGTGTATTCTTTGCTTCCAAAGGATAACCTTTTTATAGAACAGATTAAAGGGGATCACAATTCTATAGGCATGATTTCGTTATGGAAATACAACTTTAAGGACCCTATGGTTGCTACTCTGTTGGCATTGTCCAACTGAAAAAGGGGTCTACTCTAAAAGGGGAAGAATTTGCTTCTCAAGGGGTCTACTCTAAAAGGGAAGAATTTGCTCCCCAGAAGCAAATTCTTTCCTTTAAGAGTATACCCCTTAGACATATCCAAAGAGAAACTACTTTTGCAGGAGTAGCAGTCATTTTCGCAAATTTTACGTCTTGCAATGCCATTATGGAGTATGTCCATGGGGCCATGGAAACGAAAAACAACAGAACATAACTACTACTACTCACAAAGTGTGGCTGGCTGTGGTAGCTCAGTCGGATGCAGTCTGACTGGCGATAAGGAAGACTCGGGTTCGATACCTACTGGGGTCGGCAACATTCTTTTGTGGAGATTATGAAATCTTTTCTATGGCCATTCTCTCCCTTCCGCTGATTCAGGAAGGGCAGGGGTCAGTTTTTGCGACATAATGTGCACTGAACTGGTAAACCGCTTACGGATAAGCCTGCTCAGGAAAAGCGTGGATAGGTACACTGACAGGCTCAAACATGACCCAAATCAGTGTTGACTGGGCCGTTAAATACAAATAAACAAAACTTGCAAAGTTTACTTAACACAGATAGGAACAGATTTATATATTCTGAACATCTTTCGGTACGCTGGTAGCTCTAATAATACGTACATGTATATGTAAATGTTGGAAAGACAGAGAACGTTATTTTTCCTCATTTATAAAGATCGCTGGGTGTAACGGGCCTCCGTGGCCTAGTGGATAAGAGTGCTGACTCTTAATCATTAGGTCTCTCAACGGTGTATGTTTGAGCATGGCTCAGGTCACATACTATATGATGAGAAGTTCTGCAACGGAAGGTCAGGAGGTTTTTCATCGGGTTCTCTAGTTTTTACTGACCTCCGATTAACGATCGGCTTGATGTGAGTGAAATAATCTTGAAAGGATCGTAAAACCAAACATAAAAAAGATCGCTGGGTGTGTAAAAACATTTTCAAGTCTTTGCTACTAGAATTAACGTCAGTGCCAAGGTCGAAAGTTCTAACTCTTCCAAATATATAAAATATTTAGGGAGCGAAACAAAGTCATAACGTTGATGAGTCGCTGTTTATTGTTCTTGAGCCCAGCACAGATAGCAATAGTTTCTTTTTAAAAACTTCATGACTACTAAGTGACCTGCCACCAGTTACAGACTGAGTTGTTAAAAGACTTTTTGGCGCATTCGATTGGGGCTATTTTATCTGATCAGCCAAGAGTGGTGGTCTTTATTTCCACTCAATACTTGACGTTTTACTAATCACTTTTACAATTAAATTGTGATCCAGAAAGATACACAAAAGGATAGCAAATTTCAAGAAACTGCCGAGGTTTAAGATACAGTCTGATTCACAGCACTTTGTCTGGGCAGGCTTAGATCTTCCTAGGCGGTTCAGCAATACTTCAAAGTTCGGTCGGTTTCAGCTCATGCAGTCCAATATATTGCCCCAAGGTCTGATCGGCCCCCGTCCATCGGGGATTGAAGAAATAGATTGGGCTGCATGATGCTTCCACGCAGAGCTGATACCGGCCGCACATGAGTAGTGTTAAATCGCCTAGAAAGTCTAAGCCTGCCAATGAAAAGTGGCTCGAGTCGGACCGTTCATGCATTTCAACCATTTAGTTTCATTGGGTGACAGGGCTTGAGAAGGAGTTTTATCTGCCCGTTTTATCTCAGTACTCAGTAAAAGTCCCACAGCATTGGAAGCAATGACTCAAAAAAGACGCATACAGTGTTAACAGGGACGTTAACAACAAATGCAATAGATAACCAAGGCCCTATAGAAGGCCTGATGACTTAAGAAAAATCTTTTCATATGCCCGTTTGAAAAAACAACAACAAAAAAAAAACCGTCGTATTAAGTTACGGGGTTGGTGTCCGTCCGTCCGTTCGTAAACTTTTTTTTCGTTGCCGTATAAATCCTACTATACAGTTTTTATCCGATCAAGCCTAAACTGTGTATGTAGTAAGGCTAAGATGTGAAGATATGCCACCAAATATTAATAGAGTTATGACCCTTTGAAAAATTTGGTTAACATTTTCGTTTGGTTAAGTTTTGTGCTATACATGTGCAAACCATATGTAAGTTACATTTAGTTTATACTTGTCATGGCGTTAAACAATTTACCACAGATACTCGTCACTACCTACCCTTCCTGATTCCAAGGTCACAGACTTCGAAATTTTATATACACGTTTTGTATTTAAGTTTATTTTTTGTATTCAAAAAATGCATTAAGTGGGATAATGATATCAGCTGGCTCAAATCAGAATGTAGACTGACAAGACCAAACCTATTGGATGCTTTTTGAAAGCAGCCAACTTGTTTTCTCGTAGACACAGGCGCGTGTGAAGAAACAATCTTTCCACACTTTTGTTGGGTCTGTGATTTGAGACTGTTTGCCTCATTTCTGTCAAATCCAACGTAAATGGTAGCTACCCAAATAATGGTAAGAAGACTACAGACATCCCGTCAAATACTATGCAACCAGCAAGTCTTTCTAGTTTTTCAAGGCAATCCGACTTATTGGTAGACATCATACATTCTTCATCTGTATACAAACTCGCGCGATCATGAGCATTTTTGAAAGACAATACCTTGAATGAATAAATTGATGTATAGAAAGCATACATCTCTTCACCGGTGGCAGTCAGTTCCTCAGACTGGTTTCCCCAGACACCTGTGCCATTGACCTGACATCACTCACAGTCTCGAGCTTTGACCCAGGCAAAGGCTCATAAGACTGTTCTTTGGACTGCCTAACAAGCTATGGGTATGAGCCTTTCCTACATGAATGACTCAAATGGCTTTTGACCCATTTTATGGCAACTTATCAAACTTCTCTATCTCTTTAGGAACTTCATCCCAGTAGCTATATTGTCCAAATGTCTAAGCCTGTCCAGGCAAAGTGGTGCGAGTCGGACCGTCCATGCTTATAAGCTGTATTGGTTTCCGTGGGTGACAGGGATTGAGATGTTTTTTTTTTTTTCATCTCAATGCCGGGTAAAAGTCCCACAAAATTGGAAGCAACGTCTCCAAAATGATCTATACAGTGTCGATTGGGACGTTAAACTTCAAATAAAACAACAAAGAAACAAAATTGACCAAATGTCAAGAAAACGGTTCAATAAATTTTAAACTGTCATTGTGAAAAAAATCCAGCATCTTGTTAATAGACTTGGTAGAGCTTGCAACTATGCATGACATACTAAGCAGTAATGCGTCGTGATAAAAACCATCTTATAAGGGCTTGTTTATAACTTCATTGTGGGTGATTCCTATAATATAACTGGATAGCCATTTTGCCATTTTGTGGGACAGTAACTGTCATTTTGGCTTTCCTCTGGTGTTGTTTCCATTAAGTTCTGGTTACTTCATGTTTGTGATTCTTTCCCTTTAGATTCATTGATGGGAGGTATCACTTTACTTCTATTTTGAGAACAAATCTCTGAAAATATCCAGTCAGGTTGTTGCTGCTCAGCATTAACTCGATTACAACTATGAAGATGCCGACAGTAGAATGATTTTGCACTCGCAGTTTGCAGGTTCTCTGGGAGATAACACAGCTGTTCTGTCCAATCCATATACCTATGTTTTCGTTCTACTTCTGCTGCACTTGAGCCAGCTTAATGTTGATAACATATTCTTCAAGACAGACAGGAAGGGTTTTCATGCTGACTGCACCAGGTATTCCAGTTCACACTTTTTCAGGAAGCTAGAGCCAGATGAAAGGGCAATTATGCTGTCTGTATTACCTTACAGGTTGTGATACCTGCTCTTCTATACATAGTATAGGCAAGAAGAATGCCTAAATCAGACTTCAAGCTTCAAGAGATTTCAGATCTTGGTATTGAGTCAAATGTCTCAGGGCCAGTTAAGGCAGCAGCAATTGTACAGGTGTACATATCAGCTACTGATTTGATGGGGAGCTATAAACTCTAAGATTAATTTGCCTAGCCCTATAGATCTAGGGCATATGGTTGATCCTGAAACTGGGTTATTCATTCCACAGCTCATAACACAGGCACAAGCAGCCCCCAGCTATTAACCGATATGGTTGTAAATAGCCTGACTAGTGTAGTGACGACTGCATTTGCTCATGGAAAGTAAAACCATGTATTCAAGCTTGCGAGTGGTTAAGCATGTTTGAATAGGCCTTACATTTTTAAGCGTCTAAATGGTGATCAGGAGGACGCGGGTTCGATACCTGCCTAGGTCGGCAACATTCTTTCGTAGGGATCGATCCTGAAATCTTTTCTGCGGTCATTCTCTCCCTTCCGCTGATTCAAGAAGGGCACTTGTAAGTTTCTGGTGAAAGAATGTGCACTGTACTGATTAATCACTTACGTCTAAGTAGAAGTAAAACAAAGATCAGGAATTGATACAATTAACTTACTCCACCCATAAAAGACACCAAAGGGAAAGAAATACAAACATTAAGAGACCAGACCATAATGGAAACCTAAACAAAGGAAGGCCATAAAGACAGTTACTTTCCCACAAAATGGCCATTTGGCCATCCAAAACCAAAAGACACAAGTGATACACACAGTAAGTAACGAACAACAACATAAATAAATCGCCACAGAAGAGCCGCCTTGGAACGGTCAGTGGAAGATTTCCACTGGGGGCATAAATCGATTTTACGTGGCCACAATCCTCGCCCTTACTTCCGTCGCGATTTAGACAAATAATTTGTTCAGTCCGCATGAAGGCCTCCTAACTCATCAGTGCAACATCTCCGTGAACACAAAAATCAAAGAACCACAGAGGTGAGACAACGGTGAGGACTCGACAGCAAGAAACCACTGAAATGCTGGAGCAAAAGAAAACCAACAGTTAGACTCCGATGAGCCCGACCAGAGACAGAGCATCAGGCACCAACCAACATTATCTCTCTAATTTTCAATAAGCCTTTACGTTGGAGCCGTCATAGAATCTGAGGCCTGACCCACCGGCGTGCAATTAAAGAGGGATGCAAAGTTGCCAACCGTGATTGGGTTAACTACCATGCATGCAGTCTGTCGTATAATATCCATGTTGTACCCAATCTTTTTATATCGAAGAATGATTTTACGAAATTGGGTGCTGAAGTCATTGCGGTTATATATTTTTCTGAATTTATATACTAAGTCACCATAAAACTCGGGTTCCGATAGACCTTGTTGCAGAAGAGATTTAAGTCCAATATTGAATTTTGAAATTAAATCAGAATGGCGTCTATAAAATTTTGAAAAGGCTTTGCGTAGTTTATGGTACCGATAACCCTGATTAAGGAGTTTAGCCGTTAATAATTTATTACGAGTGTTGAAGTCAGTTACATGACTACACACTCTAGCAAATCGAATTAATTGCGAAATATAAACGCCATAGGATGGCGCACGAGGAACATCACCATTCAAAAAAGGAAAATTTACAATCTCAAAATCAAAGTCATCGCGTTTATCATAAATTTTGCACGAAACAAATCCATCTACAATAGATAGATGTAAATCCAAAAACGGGGCCTCGGTATCAGAAGAATTTGCTTTATTTAACTGAAGTTCTAGGGGGTAAATCTGACTGATCAAACCATCAAAATAGGTATTATCAATATTTAATAAATCATCTAAATATCTAGAAGTAGAGCTAAAAGCTTCAATAATTTCAGATTGGTTATCAATGGAAAGCGACAAAATGAAGTCTCTTTCATAACAATACAAGAACAGATCAGCCACAAGAGGTGCGCAATTAGTACCCATCGGAATACCCACAATTTGTCTAAATAACTTAGTACCGAATCTAATATAAATATTGTCAAGTAAAAAGGTGAGGGCATCACACACTTTCTGACATGACCAAAGTGTAAAATTCTTATGCTCTTTAGAAGTGAAAAATGCATTTCTGACATTACATGCAAGATAGAGAGAATCTTCTCTGTGAAAAGCCCATTCAATTAAATCATTGAGCTTTTCTTTTATAAGATTATGAGGAAGTGTAGTGAAAAGAGTGAAAAAATCGTAGGTAGACAGACTAGAAGCACGAAAATGTCTAGATTTCAATTTATTTAAAACCTCATTCGAATTTTTTATAGACCAAAACAGATTTCTTCCTGATCTTTCAAAGACTTTATCACAATATTTAATTACATGCGTTTTAATAGCAGTAAGACAGGAAGTTAATAATTTAGAAAGTTCAGTGGTAGTGCAAGAGCTAGAATTTGCAATAAACCGTGCTTTGTAAGGTTTTTATGACGTTTTGGTAACCAGTATAGCGTAGGAAGCTTGTCTTGGCCTTCGTTAACACACACAGCAAACTTGGTGGCTGAAAGACAAACATGTTTATCTACTATAGCTCTCTCTTCAGCTAAAGGCTGAAGTTCATAGGCCTTAGTACCACCAAGCTCCTGCTTAAGCGTGTAAACATAGTGGAGCCGTCACACAACGACGACGTTGTTAGCGGCCTTGTCTGCAGGGGTCAAAACAAACTTCTTATGAAATTCTTGAATACCTAGTTTAAGATGACGTAAAGACGCCTTGGGCTTAGGAGGTAATAAGTTAGTATTTTGAGAATAGAAAGAAATGCGTTTATTCACTAGTTTTAAAATGCTAAGTTTCCAGTCCTTAAGGGCTTTATGCTCAACATACTCTCGCTTACACCATCGATTACCGAATTCATTCAAGGAAGCAGCGATTTCATCTCTACATTTACTGAAATCAATTTTAGAAGGAAACCGATATTTCGGTCCTTTAGAAATTATATTCCTTATCCTAGAATCAGGAATAATTTTCAAATTGCCAGTAATTACATGACCAGCAGCAGGATAGCAATACTTTGAGTTTTTACAATCACATGAATCGGGAGTATTAGTATCAATATCAAGATCTGAAACAAGTTTATTGAAATTAAAAATGATAGATCTAACAGGTTTGTTATATTTATAGCAAATTATAGGTGTTTCAGTATTTTGAAAATAAGCAGGAATGGAAGAAAGCACCGATCTCTCACGGAAGATACTGGGCAAATCTATAAAATCAATACCCTTATTAATGAAGGATATTTTGAAGAAATGGCGTTGATGATTAATTTCAGAATCAATGTAAGGGCGGAGAGTATGCTGAGTATATAGCCTCTAGTTAAGAGAGCCGCATCATATAACTGATGAGAACTATCGTATAATTTATTCGCCTCGGTGTCCAGAAGACGTAAAACAGAAACGGGTAATGAACTTAAAAATGAAAGCATAGAGTGGCGTCCATGATTTAATAATATAATTGACAGTCACTTCAGTCTAGTATTGTTTCGTTTAAACGCACGTGATTTACGTTTAAAGTTACCATTTTTCCTGGTGCCGTGAGATCTAGTTCTGCGTTTTCGACATTCCAGGAGTTAGAAAATATCAAAGTCCGGCATTCTGGAGATATTACCCTCATGATAAATGTTGTCATTAAATCCCAGTGGAAAAGGGGTCTGTAAAAATTTAATCCATTTCAGTTCAGCTTCATGTCTTTTGATTATTTTGAATCTAGATGTAGAATTTGCATCGTAATAAAGTTTTTCCACTGGTTGTATAACAATGTTATTTACAGAATGACCTGTACGTCGAAAGTGACGGTACAAGAAAGTGTCAGTTTTCTTAGGCTTACTCATTCTACGATAATGCTCGTTCAATCTAGTTTTAAGCATGCGGTTAGTTTGACCGACGTACTGCATATTACAGTTTGCAGCACGTCAAGTAATTAGATAAATTAAATCTGTAGACTGTCATGTCAAATCAGACATGTTAACTACAGAGAAGCGTCTACCGTTTACAGATGAAGTAACGGTAGACGCAGTGCTTAAATGCGAACAACATCTGCACCTCTTGGCATTGCACTTAGAAATACTAGGATACATTCCACTTCTTTTCCACGGATTAGTATATTTTCGAAGGATGGGCGATTTGAGAGGAGATAGTCTTATACGAAGACTACTCCCAAAAACATTGGTATTGCCTGCTCCTTTGAGATTAACTGAAGTTACAGAAGACAAATTTAAGGGTTTGACCAATACCGAAGGCAACAGAGTATTAAAGTTCTTAATAGAATGGGGAATCCGTACAGAAGAAGCAGAGTGTAACCTAAGGGGTGATATTGATATTTTAAATGTATTTGTAATACTCATTTTGGTTAATAAGGTTGTGATACCGTCACAACTAAAGCGATGTTCATACCGGTTATTAAATAATAAATAAAACAGCATATAAAAGTACTGAAGAAGATTCCTTCGAATAGAAGGAAGGTACATCAAAACCCCACAAAACATCCTAGTCTACTTAAAGTACAGGGATGTCAAACAAGCAGTTGTTATACATCGGTTTAATAATGACCTTCAACAGGTATCTAAAGGATGTCAATTGATGGAACAGTGAAAAGCAATTGCATAAGCAATCCCTGAGGATTGGAAAAATAAGAGCATTTAATGCATGTACGGGGAGACCTTTTACAGCCGCCCAGGAAAAGTGTGGATAAGTAAACTAACAAGCTCAAAAATGACCTAAATAGTGTTGACTCGGCCGTTAAACCCCAATACAAACAATAAAACTAACACCTGTAAGTCCCCTACGCCCATCGGGGCATGGTGAAATAGATTGGGCTGCATGATGTTTCCAAGCAGAGCTGAATCTGACCACACACGAGTACTGGTAAACCACTTTTAAGAAGGACAAAGCCTGCCCAGGCAAAGCGGTGTGTGTCAGATCGTCCAATGCATATAAGCCTTCTGCTTTCATTGTGCGGTAGGGTTTGAGATGTCATTTCATCTCAATACCGGGTAAAAGTCCCATAAAATTGGAAGCAACGTCTCCAAAAGGACCTTAATAGTGTTGACGGGGACGTTAATCTCCAATTCAAACAAACAAACAAACACTGACATTTGTAAGAACTTGTTTACAATACAAGCTCATGTTTATACCAAGGACTATGACAGTTTAAAAACATGTACTTGTAGTCTCATATGGCCTATTAGTACAGCACAATCGTTTTTAACAAATTTTTATATAACACTGTTCAAAGCCAAAACTCCTAACTAATTGCATAGAAAAAAATGACAATACATGTAAAGGAAGTTATTTTACACTATTCTACCTTTTTTGCATGGATATAATACTGTTCAAATAAGAGGTTTATGCTTGGATTCAGAAAACAGTATTATAAAGAGGTGCAGTTTCCAAATGGCTAAATGGCTAAATACATAATATAACATTACAAAAACACGCATAATTCAAATCCATTGCAAAACTTTACTATCACCCCTCAAACCCTCACCCCCCCACCCACAAAAAAAAAATCCAGATAAAAATGATCTTTTTCTTATTTCTGTTCAAAACATCGATTGCGGGGACTCGTTAGGAACACCTCAACGTGGCGATGCTGTCGTACTCCGACAAGCTATGTCCTTAAGCATAAATCATAAAATTAATGCTTACCCCTGAAAACCCTAGTTTTTTCTATATAAAAGTGAGGTTCAAGGGGGTCAAAAACATATGGGCATGTTTTCGTGACAATATGAAAACAGAACTAGGCATACTTGTGAATGTTCTCTACTACTTAATTGTCTAAAATGAAGCACACGCCCCTTGTGTGTGAGCATTTATGTGAATGAATTTTACTGGTAAACTGAGTGGGTGGGGTAGTCCTGGGGCTAAATTGATGGTAAAAAGTCATAACCAACCATAAATGTATTTTAGAATAGTGTTAAATGTATTTTAGAAAAGTGTCTTAGTTAAAATAAAACAATTTATATGTAAAAACTGTTTAAATTTTGAAACATCAGAATTGCTTTTATGTACCACCTATGAAACTAGACACAAACACAATAAAATACCATTTTTTTCACCGGTTTTCAAGTCAAACCTAAAAAGTTGATCTATATTCTAGCACAAATCTTCTTTCTACACCAGAAAAATAAATTAAAATAAGTTTGTAAGATGATTTGTGGTATTTATATTCATATATTATGAAAAACTGGAATTTACAGCTATGGTGGCCATCTTGGACGCCATCTTGGATTTCTCAGCTCGCCATCATTTATGCCGGTAGTTTCAGATACTACGGATGCTGACGAACATTATGGTATATGACTTGTCTTGTTATACGGGGGGGGAGGTAGGGGTTCCCATTTTTGGTCCAGATTGTCACCCTACCATATGGGCAAATGCAAGTTTGAGCATACTCTAGCTAAACGTCCGATTTACATGTCTACAGCCAAATTTAGCTCAATAGCTGCCAGATATCTAGTGAGTTTCACCCGGAAGTTGGTATAGTTACTTTTTTGACTTAGTATATGTCAAATTTGCTGGGTTCACCAGCAGATTCTGTAGAGTGCCTTTCGCATGCTTTCTGCAAGCGGACAAATGACCATATATACCACAGCTTTGTTTGTGTGTAAGTTGACTTCACACAATCGGGTGACTTGGTTTACCTTTTTGTTAATAGAATATTCCACAGGCAAGTGCAAACGATAGCTCCGCCTAGTCAATCTTATCTGCGACTACTATATCTTCTTTACGACCTGTAATACGTCTAGTGGTCGTTTATAGACCGACTTAGTTTTACGAATGTGCATGTTGTTGTTGTTTCTTGGTTGTACGGCCCTTTCAAGATTATTTCACTTATTTCGAGCCGATCGTTAATCGAAGGTGGGGGCCAGAGAAAAAAAAACACCTGATCTTCCGTTGCAGAACTTAGCGTCCCACATGTGACCTGAGCCAGGCTCGAACCACAGCGGCGAGAGACATAATGATTAAGAGTCAGCGCTCTTACCCCATAGGCCATGAATGCCAATTTCACTTCATTCCGTACACTTACCTGTATTTGAAACATACATAAGGATTCTTTTCCCTTGTCTAGCCCACAACTCGCTAACTTTACCTGAGGTCAAAACCATGACCCATCGAGTCACATGACCTATCAAATGACATGGAAATACCACTTGCAACCTTCAGTTTCTTATTTTGCGTCCGAAGAGCCCACATCGTGTTTTTGTTTATGTGAATTAATTTGGATATTTATTGAGTTGGTATCGTAAGTATGGCTGAAGCGTCGCTACACTTAGACGGGGACTCTTTAGAGGGAGGCGGAGAAGCCCCGGCAGAGTGTCGGAGTTCAGGATTTAGAGCACCCCTTCGAGACTCGCGCAGAGCGAGAACGAGGCTAAAAAGTCAACTGTCATGGCGGCGCCCAGGAAGATCAAATGGAGGAGAGAATGAGGGCTAGCAGTGAGTCCAGATTCTCCAGTTTCGAGGAAAAGATTTTAGGAATGTTTGCAGATTTTCAGAGGCGGAAAACAGCTTCGCTGAGTTCGTCGGCAACAGCTACATGTATTTCGTTGGCGCAGTGTAACACCTCGGGTGTGTGCCAGTAGACACGAACCAGCACAATGGCTGGAAAGACGACGAGAAATGTGATCTCGCTGGACAATTCACTTTACAATGAGTGATACGAGGCGACAAGGACGGCGACAGGCGGTTATTTCAAGCCAATTCCATTCCACAGATTTTGATTCTGATCAGGAGGATGTGATTTCCTTACAACCTGGTCAAGCGGAGACCAGAGACTTAGATCTTGAATCCCATTCCAATGACAATGTGTCAGAACTTCAACAGGAACATAGACAGGTTGATGATAGATTTTTTAAGTACAAAGCTGAAAATACTTTTGAGGAAACTAAACAAGTGCAGTTGGATATGTTTGGCGAGGATGCCTGTGTAAAGAAACCGGGTTCAGGAGCAGGTGCCTTTTGGACTGAGCTCAATCTGACATTTTGAATGAATCTTGGCGAATCAGTGCGCCTACAAGACTGTCAGCTTACAGGAAAAGTTAAAAGAGCTCGTTTCCTGTTCATGAAAATGCTGAGGAATTTCTCAAGGTTCCAAGTCTTGACGACATTGTGGAAACATTTTCTTATCAAAAGACACTCAGGTAAAACTACATTTAGACGGTCTCGTAGTTTATTCACAGCACATTTGAAAGAAATGGAAACACTTGCTTTTCAATGGCAAACCGCAGCCCGCATAGGTATTATTTTTCACTGTATGACCAACGGGACTTAGCATCTCTGCTGCAAGTATTGAGTGGGGAAATCCTAATTTGGATTCTGCTACTCAAACTGTCCGAGACATATTCGCTATGTTGTCCAACGTATTGGACCAACTTGGTAGAACAGGTGCATATGGCCATTTTATAAAACGTAAAGCAGCAATCATAGACATGGGAGTAGATTCCATTAAGGTTGTTGCCAAACATGCAGACTTGTTACCCCTGACGGGGGATGGAGTTCTTGGGAAAGACTTTGAATTAAAGCTCAAAGAAAGGAAGGAAAAGAACAAAGAGTTCAACGACTTGGTTCCTGAAATTAAACGAGATTTGTTTCCTAAAAAGAGGAAGGCTAATTTCGGTTCAGGTGCGAGAGACCAAAAACAACCTCGATTTGATAACCCAAAGACCAGAAACTTCAATCAAAACCGGGCAGAATACTCTTCTCCATTGCGTCATGGCGATGATTACAAGTCAATGTCAGGTTCTTATGGGCAGAAGTTTCAGGGACAACAGAAGAAAGGGGTGAGTTCAATTCGTGCCAAATTCTCAGGTAAATGACCTGAAAATAAAGAAGGGTCAGTATCCGGAGATACCGGTAGGGGGACGCTTCAAATTTTTCATCAATCATTAGCGAGAGATAACAGACGACAAACCAGCAATTGTTCTGTATTGTAAACCATTATGAAAGAGGTATGTGAGAAATTCTGCACAATCAGTCAGAGATGCTGAATATGTATCAATTTGTTTCCCACGACTCAAACTACTGAACTGTTTGAATTTAACTGTTTTAATTTTTCAAGACGACAAATGGGTTTTGTCAACCATAGAAAAGGGGTACAAACTGGAATTTCAGACGTTACCGCCTTTTTCTGGAGTCAGAAAAACTCTTGGACTGTGAAAAACCACGATTTTTTAACTGCAGAAGGAACAAGTTTATTACAAAAGGCAGCAATAGAACCTGCTCCTTTTGCAGATCGTCTCCAAGGTTTTACAGTACATTTTCTTAGTTCCCAAAAAGACAGGCGAATACAGAGCGGTGATAAATTTGAGACCCCTCAATCAGTATCTCAGGACACAACATTTCTAAATGAACACTATGAAAACAGTCTTGAATCTAGTAAAGAAAGAAGATATGGCTATTTCTGAAGACTTAAAAGATGCTTATTTTCATATAATCATTCATCCAAGTCACCTTCGTTTTTGCATAAAAGGAAAAGCTTATCAGTACCGAGCTCTAGCTTCCGGTCCAAAACCTTGGGTTTTACAAAAGTAGTAGCAGTGGTTGCAGCTCACTTAAGAATGTAGTGCATACGATTAGCTGTGTACCTGGACGATTGGTTGGTTTTAAATACAATACGACAAATGTTGCTCAAAGACAGGAGCAGAATACTCAATCTTCTCTCTCAACTAGGTTTCTTGATAAACGCGGAAAAGTCCAGTCTCAAACCGTGTCAGGATATCACCTACATAGGGGGAAGATTTCGGTTAGACAAGGGAATTGTCATGCCAACTCCAGACAGAATGGTAAAATTAAGAGACTTTGTAAAAAGTTCCAGCAAGACAATACTTACAAATGTTGGGCATTATGGCATCGTGCATAGAGATTATTCCAAATGCAAGGCTACAGATGAGACCAGTACAACTGCATCTGTTGCATTGGTGGAAACCTGTATCAAGAGATTTTGGAAGCATTAATTCCAACATCTCAACATCTAGCTGGACATCTAAAATGGTGGTTGCAGAAAGCAAACATTTCAAAAGGCAGATCTTTTTCTCAGATCTAAGTAAGCAAAACGATTGCCACCGATGCATCATACCAGGGTTTGGGCGGAAATTTGGATCATCAGATTGTACAAGGCACTTGGTCAATAGTTCAGAAACAAGCTCACATAAACTGTCGGGAGACGGAAGCAGTTATCTTGACTATCCTAAACTTCTTTCCGCAGTTAGTAAACCAGTCAGATTTGATCAGGAGCGACAGTTCGACCGTGGTTCAACACAAAAATCGTCAGGGTGGGACTCGGTCCCCGCAACTGTGCTACAAGGCTTGGGCATTATGGCAGATGGCTATGAAAACAACATGTTTCTGAAAGCAGCTCATATAGCCGGAAGACTCAACATCCCCCCGGATCAGTTGAGCAGAATAGTGATTCGTCCTACAGAATGGACTTTAAACGATGTAGTGCTACGGCATTTTTTTCAAATTTGGGGAAAACCGATGATAGATCTCTTTGCTTCATATCACAACAAGAAGATGGACATCTTTTGCACTTGGGACCAACGTCTTCAAGCTTTAGCTGTAGATGCTTTTACAATGAGCTGGAATCAAATGTTTGCGTATGCATTCCCTCCCATTTGCCTAATTCCCAAAGTGTTGCAACACATGAAGCTGGGTTAGTGTCAGGTCATTTTGATAGCTCCAAAATGGCCGAGGATACATTGGTATCCGGATCTTTTGGAACTGTGCATTGCGAACCCAGTGAAATGAGACACGATCTGTTGAATCAACCAAAATCAATAATATACCATCCGGATCTCAAGGTCTTCAGTCTGAATGCATGGTTGCTGTCGACCAACAGTTTGCAACAAGAGGCTTTTCGCAAATGGTTAGAAGTTTACTCGCAGCCTCATGGATGACTACTCTGGTAAATTCAAACAGTTCAGTAGTTGGAGTCGTTGGAAACAAATTGATACATATTCAGCATCTCTGACTGATTGTGCAGAATATCTCATATACCTCTTTCATAATGGTTTACAATACAGAACAATTGCTGGTTATCGTTCGATGCTGCCTTCGCTTTTACAACCAATCAACAATATTCCTGTGGGTCAACATCCACACACTGTAAGATTGCTGAAGGGCATTTTTAATTCTAGGCCACCTACTTTCAAGCTTTTACCAGAGTGGGACTTACCGTTGGTTTTGGAATTCATTAAGAAACCACCTTTTAAACCTTTATCTGTGATTCCTTTGAAATATCTAACATAGAAATGTCTTTTTTCTGATAGCAATCAGAACATTCCGGAGGACGAGCGACATCCAAGCGTTGAAGCTAGGTGAGGGCAACGTTTCGATACAGAAGAAAGGGATAACGTTTATACGAGAAGGTCTTTCTGAATCTGACAGACAGAATCAAATGAATGTAAAGGTTTTTGTACCATCATTTTCACAAGACAGTGAGGGTACTAAAACCTTACTTGAAAAGAACTAAGAAGTTCAGGAATTTTGGACAAGATCAAGCTAAGTTTTCGCTTTTCTTATCCTGTGTGGAACCGCATAAGTCTGTGACTGCTCAAACCCTTTCCAAGTGGATAGTTAAGTTGATTAGACTATGGCGTTTATATTTCGCAATTGATTCGATTTGCTAGAGTGTGTAGTCATGTAACTGACTTCAACACTCGTAATAAATTATTAACGGCTAAACTCCTTAATCAGGGTTATCGGTACCATAAACTACGCAAAGCCTTTTCAAAATTTTATAGACGCCATTCTGATTTAATTTCAAAATTCAATATTGGACTTAAATCTCTTCTGCAACAAGGTCTATCGGAACCCGAGTTTTATGGTGACTTAGTATATAAATTCAGAAAAATATATAACCGCAATGACTTCAGCACCCAATTTCGTAAAATCATTCTTCGATATAAAAAGATTGGGTACAACATGGATGTTATACGACAGACTGCGTGCATGGTAGTTAACCCAATCACGGTTGGCAACTTTGCTTCCCTCTTTAATTGCACGCCGGTGGGTCAGGCCTCAGCTTCTATGACGGCTCCAACGTAAAAGCTTATTGAGAATTAGAGAGATCTAATTCAAGGTATTGTTGGTTGGTGCCTGATGCTCCGTCTCTGGTCGGGCCCATCGGAGTCTAACTGTTGGTTTTCGTTTGCTCCAGCATTTCAGTGGTTTCTTGCTGTCGAGTCCTCACCGTTGTCTCACCTCTGTGGTTCTTTGATTTTTTGTGTTCACGGAGATGTTGCACTGATGAGTTAGGAGGCCTTCATGCGGACTGAACAAATTATTTGTCTAAATCGCGACGGAAGTAAGGGCGAGGATTGTGGCCTCGTAAAATCGATTTAAGCCCCCCAGTGGAAATCATTCCACTGACCGTTCCAAGGCGGTTCTTCTGTGGCGATTTATTTATGGTGTTGTTTGTTACTCACTGTGTGTATCACTTGTGTCTTTTTATTTTGGATGGCCATATGGCCATTTTGTGGGAAAGTAACTGTCCTTATGGCCTTCCGTTGTTTAGGTTTCCATTATGGTCCGGTCGCTTTATGTTTGTGTTACTTTCCCTTTGGTGTCTTTGATGGGTGGAGTAAGTTAATTGTATCGATTCCTGATCTTTGTTTTACTTTTACTTTTTACCTCTTCTGGAGACCCTGGTATGAACAAGGGGCATTCAACAAAATCCATCGTCCCTTCTTGGGCACTGTTTAATGGTGCGTCTGTAAATAACATTATGAATGCTGCAGATTGGTCTCGTGAGTTGATTTTTATCAGATTTTATCTGCGTGATGTGAATGCTACAGCGTTACACTTAAAAAGACTTTATGTACATTAATCTGAATACTAAATGTACAGATAACTTTCACTACAGATAGAGTGGAAACGGTTTGTTTCAGAAGTAATTGTTTGATACTGCATAGTTTGAAACGGAACAAAGGAGTTCTTATTTTGAGAGTTTATGTATCACAGTATGAAAAGACTTGTGAATAATTGAATACATATATATATAACTGTTAGACTAGGAGGATATGAGGTTGTAGGATAGTGTTCATTTGTGCATAGTTCATTAGGACACTGTATTATACGGAGGCAAATTTTTAACTGTAAATTAAACTATTGCACTACTGGGATTAAGAAGTGTTTCGGTGTATAAAGATATGGCTAGAGGTGTATCAGGCGGAAAGATACAGAACCACAGCCCTGCATACAAATTATGTATGATTACTTCTCAATCTAGGAGAATCCTTATGTATAAGAATACGGAATGAAATGAAATGTGTAGATTTGTTAACAAATTATAATTTTATGAATGTAGTATACTTACCTGTATGTACTACCCACACGCCTCCCCTTAGTATCTTTCCTCCCTTGTATGGTGGGCTTTCGGCCGCCAACTTGGGAAACTGAAGGTTGCAAGTGGTATTTCCACGTAATTTGATAGGTCATGTGACTCGATGGGTCATGGTTTTGACCTCAGGTAAATTTAGCGAGTTGTGGGCTAGACAAGGGAAATAATCCTTATGTATGTTTCACATACAGGTAAGTTTGCAATATTCACGAGTGCGAAGCACGTTACGAACAGCTGTTCATACAGCGCCAAATTCTCTTGTAAAATTAAAACAACATTTATTATTATACCAAACATATTTCATCTCTTGTGTTGAAAGCATCAGAATGTTCACTCGTGCTTCACTCGTGAAAACAGTTCTGATGTTTTCAACACACTCGATGAAATATCTTTGGTATTCATCTCAAAAGAGACACCTCTGTTCGCCACAGTTTTCTCTTTTTAAAGTGGGGTTTATGGGAATGTTCATTTTACGGACTAGATATTATATAATGATGTAAAAACACTATGACTGGTTCTAATTCAAGTGCATATCAAATAGACGATCTCACACAAGTGATCATTTCATACGACATTTATTAAACAAGCCTTCAGCGAGTTTCATAAATGTTCATATGAAATATCCACGAGTGTAAGATTCTGTTTATCATATAACACTTCCATTTCGAATTTTGGTGTCGAAAAAGTTCAAAAATATCAATAGAATATATAGGATTGTTACGAACGTCGTGTCGTCACGTGTCAGTGATCATGTGGAAATAAATACACGTGTGGCCGTATGATTTGTGTGACTAACACTCTTACATGGGCATGAGGGGTGGATAGAAGAATCCGTTCCGAGGTTCACAGTCCGGCATCACGAGGCTCACACCGTGTAAGATTCTTTTTCATGCATACACTTCATTTCAGGAATTTTGATAATGCAGTCACTTCATTTGCCATCGTCCGTCGAATTGTGATGACAATGGTTTGACGTTTAGTGACGTCATATAACGTGCTGTGATGTCAACCTTAACGACGGTGCATATGTCTTTTTCAACCAGGGCATATAACACATGTGAAAATATTCGATTTTTACCCTGTCCCTGGGTAGAACTTCAGAGTAAGAATGAATTTCTACCCGGATTTCCTTATCTGGTGTGCAAGAAATGATTTTATCCAGTAAATAACGAGGATATATGATACAAGTCATAAATGATACAGATTTTTTATCACATTATCAAGATTTTTTTTATTTGAATTCAGGATAGCAATACTCGCCTCCTTGTCAACCGTATGTTGCACGTATGGACAAAAGATGACAGTTCTTGGCGTATGGAGTACCTTCAATTCGCAGATGAATATGAGATGTATCTGTAGCCAGACCATATCCTACATCACACCTAAATTCTATGTCAACATTAGCCTCTCAAGCCCAGCTTTATTCCATGGGGTAAGTACTCTAACTAGGCTATAAGATGAGCACCGACGAGGAAAATCGTTTCTTGCACACCAGGTAAGGAAATCCGTGGTTTTAGCTTGGGATAGAAATTCTGTTCTTACCCTGGTGTTCTTACCCAAAATACAATATTCTTGCGTGTTTGATAAATGCACTGGTTAAATACGACCCGGTATGCGTCGTCGTTAAGGTTGACTCACAGCACGTTACGTGACGTCACTAAACATTCCTGTGGTGCCATCACAATAAGGCGGACGTCTGTAACCGAAGTGACTGCAGCATTAAAAATCCGCGCTAAGAAATTGAAGGTATGCAAGAAAAAGAATCCTATATAGGTGTGATGGGGTGGATAGAAAAATCCGTCCCTCGGGATCACTGTCCGGCATCTCGAGGCTTGCCGAGTGATGCCGGACAGTGACCCTCGGGACGGATTTTTCCAATCCACCCCTCACACCCATATAAGATTCTTATAGTCTTCAGTTAGTTGCACTGAACGAAAACTGCACCTCTGCACAGTCTGATCAGAGATGTCGCTGCGTATTATTCAGATGTCCCTCCACCCACATTGTTCGTAAAACGGAATTTAGTAGTCTGACTGACATTGTGTCTTTTCTACGTGCACACGCCGGAATGCATCTTTTTGACTAGAACATCTCATATATGAGGCCAAGGCCCAAATTTTCACAGCGTCGTTTACTTAACGATCCCGTTAAGGGCACAATTGTTAACTGCTTAGACGGAGAATCCCTCAGTGAATCCCTGTTACGGTAAACTGGATAAAATTATAAAACATTCAAATTATAATATTTATTTCCTCCGGCTGTTTCATTTAATGAGGAACTTTTGAAACTGTTTGCTATTGCGTTATATTTTCTCAAGGTGTCTCTTGGTGGTGATTAGGTCGTATGCATTAATGCAAAAAGTAGTGCCAACATCACTCTTCAATACTCTGGGGCTATCGCCCCAAAATTGTTTGTACTTTCATCAAACAGTTTAGACACAGATGAGACGCCTGGAGTTGCGGCGTCTGATCTTGGTCTGCAATGTTTGTAAATATCCCCACAAAAGGCTGCTAGGCATACGTTGGTTAATGGGGTGTTTATATCAACAACGAGGAAGTCATTTTGTTTTCAGAGACCTAACGGTTAAGTGTTAGTCCCCTAGGCTTGTGAACGGCCTCGGTTGCTCAGTCGGATGCGCGACTGACTAATGATCAGGAGGACGCGGGTTCGATACCAGCCGGGGTCGACAACATGTTTCTTGGAGATTGCTCATGAAATCTTTTCCACGGTGATTATTTCCCTTTTGCTGATTCACGCAAGGGCATTTGGAAATTTCTTGTGTGATTGTTTGTATTGGAGTTAAAGGCCCAGTCAACACTATTTAGGTCATTTTTAGCCGCTCAGTTTACCTATCAGCACTTTTCCTGGACAGGCTTATACGAAAGCAATTAACCAGTACAGTGCACATTTTTTCGCCAGAGACTGACAACTGCCCTTCTTGAATCAGCGAAAGGGTAAGAATGACCGTAGAAAATATTTCATGATCAATCTCCACGAATATTGCCGACCCCGACCAGTCAGAAGCGCATCCGACTGAGCTACTGAGGCAGGCTGTAAGTTTCTGGTAAAAGAACGTGCACTGCACTGGTTTACCGTTTACGTAGGAGAAGTGTGGCTATGTAAACAGACCAGCTCAAAAATGACCTAAATGGTGTTGACTTGGTCGTTACACACCAATATAATTTTTGTCAGCCTGAATACTTGCTAGTATCGATTAAGAAATACAAACATTTTTGCCGAAAATTTAAAATAATTAAAAGAAACAAGAACAACAGTAAAAAACAACAACACTCGGTGAACAAACAGTCCCTTTATATCAGGTGTAGTGCATGTATATGTCTTTTGTAAAGGTTTACGCTCTGGAAAAAATGAAATTGCCCGAAGGAATTAAAACATCGAGTGGTCAAATTTTCTGGACCAGATTAACTAGTTACGCCAAATTTGAACTCATAAGCCACCTTCCAATATATTCAAAATAGAAGTGAAGGCAATGATCAGGAATCGATACAATTAACCCACAGCTCCCATCAAAGACACCAAAGGGAAAGAGTCCCATTTGAACAATAAAAGGGAACATCCATACTTTTTCATGCATAACATTTGTAGGATTCCAAAGAAGCTGTCTGAATATCTTCGAGGGAACAGACAAATGTTATTGCAATGAAATAAACATGCCCGGCGTTCGGGAACATCGCGGTACTTACGGAAAAAAATAAAAATAAATAATTTTGCAACAGTCACCTTTAAACAATTGTTTGATAGTTGTGAGATTCATTTATTTCTCCTCAATCTCATGTATCATGAAGTCCTTTGAAATTCAATACTTAGCGTAAGTTCTGGTTCAACCGGTAGCCATATTGGATATTGTTTGTCAAAGAAGACATCGCGGTAAACAGTTGAGGCTCCCTAAGGGGAATTTTTTTTTTACACCTACGGCTGTCAATGTTTGAACACTTAATATTGGCTTGTGATTGTTTAATTTTGACCAAGGTAGATCAGCTTTAATAGAAACCATGAACATATAAACAGAAACTTAACATATTTACAGGATTTTGTTTCAGTGCTTTGACATTAACGGTTCAGAGAGGCAATGTGGGCACCTGAAAATGGAACCAAGACTCACAACCATGACTTCAGAACAATACATGAGGTGTGTCCAAGGAGAGTAAAAATCACATTTGACCCATTTAGCAATAAGGATACTAGAACACTTGTGAAAAGCCCTTGTCTCTCACAGCCCACATTTACAACACTTCTCTCTAGCATCAACTGAAAAATCAGTTAGAATTGTCCTCATAGGTCAAATGAAGTTATCCATTGTAAGTATTTAAACTAGATGTACTGGGCATGGCTTTAAAACTCACTTGGCTGAAACTGAAGCAACTTTAGGTGATTTTATGGGCTTGCTATGTCCTGACAGGGGGTCCTTTTCAATATAGTCTTCATGGTGGTGACACAATATGTACCGGGTATAGACCCCCTAAAAATTTTTTTTAGCTTCTTCAGACCACCCCCTAAAAAAAAATTTTTAGCTTCTCCAGACCACCCCTAAAAAAATTTTTTTACCTACTCCCCAGACCTCGGAAAAAAATTGTAAAAAGTGAAAAAATCTGAAAATTGTAAAAAATAAAAAAATGTAAAAAAGTGAAAAAATCTGAAAATTTAAAAATGTAAAAAGTGAAAATGTGAGAGAGATACGGGCTAGTCTAACACACACACATGGTAAAAATAAAAACAGCCGGAGTTGGCCAACTCCGGGATAGAGGTTGTTGGGGCGGTGTAAAATAGAAAAAAAAAACATTCACTATAGAGGCCCCTCGAAAAATACTTAAAACTTAGTAATCTGTAATTCTTGTTCGTAAAAACTACCTTCGATTTCTTCGCCTTTTAAATCATTTATTTTGTAAGTAACAGGATTTGTATTTAAAACTTCTTCAATTACAAATATTTCTCTAGTCCAACGAATAGTATAACCCTTATCAAATTTACCTTTCTTTTTTGCTATTCTTACTCTATCCCCAACTTTGAATTTAGGTTTTTCAGTTTTCTGTTCTTTTTCTGGATATAAATTTTTATACACTGTTAATTCATTTTCTACTTTACTTGCTTCAACAGGTGTCATTTTAATAGAAGAATGTACTGTATTATTATAATTTTCAACTAATTTATCTAATATATCATAATATTTAAAAGTTTCATGAGCAGTAAAATATTTATACATATGTTGTTTCATTGTTCCTATCCAGCGTTCCACTACACTAGATTTTTCTTCATTTTCAGTTGAGTACAATTCTATTTCATTTGTTTTTAACAATTCTTTTACTTGACGATTATAAAATTCAGATCCTTTATCCGACCAAATATACATCGGTTTTCTTTCTTTAAATAATGTTTTAAATGCTTCAGTTACTGTTACTCATTTTTGATTTTTCAATGGAATTAACCAACCATATTTACTAAAAACATCTATAACTGCTAATAAATATTTATAGTGTTTATTTTGTTTTGAATATTGTTGCATATCTATCAAATCAACGGCCCATGTTTGATCTATTGAATTAACATAAACGCGTCTTTTAGGAAAATATTTTATAGCTCTATGATGTAATTCATCTGCTAATTTATTTGTTATTTTTTCTCTATCGGATATAAATCTGTTTTTGTTAGATCCACACTCAGAACATTTACTTTTTAACATTTGTCTATTATTAGTTGTTGTTACTTGTTTCACTGAATCATTTTCAGTATGCTTTTTACAACGTAAACAATAAATTTTTTGATGCTCCATTTTTAATATAATCAAAATTGTTTCTTAAGAAAATGGAGACAAAAAAGATAAAGTTTTATCTAAGTCAAAAGATTCATATAAACTGATACTATTAAGATCAAAAATACATAAATCAGGTATTCGTGTATTTAATTATAAAGTTAGTCTAAAAGATAAAACACCACAAACATTTATAACTGTATTTGATCATATGATAGACTATTCTATAAAAGACTTCCCTAATGGTAGAATTAAAATAGTCCCTTTACACGAAATTATACTTACTAAACATAAAAGCTGGCCTATAAGAACATATAATACAGTTAGACAATTATTTATGGATCAAATGGTAAGATTATTAAACAGTGCTGAAGAATTAAATTTAGAAGATGTTATTTTTGAAGTTACTATTATTCCAAATAGATCAGGTAAAGGAAAAGATGCTTTAAAAATATTAAATGAAATAAATAAAAGAAGTATAATTCAAATTAAAAATAATGATACAATTTGTTTAGCAAGAGCAATTGTTGCTGCTTTAGCTTCTAATAACTTATTAATAGTTTTTAGAGCTTCTCAATTACGACATATTAAACAAGGTAGACCATTACAAAAAAGATTAGCATTAGATTTACATGAAAAATCAAATGTTGAAATAAAAGAAGATGGAAATGATTTAGATGACTTTAAATCTTTTGAAAATTATTTCAATATTAGAATAATAATTTTTACATCAAATAGTACGGAATATATTTTATATAGTGGTAATGAAAAATTTGATAATCAAGTATATTTATATTATCATGATGATCATTTTGATGTAATTACTTATATAACAGGATTTTTAGCTAAACCTAGATTTTGTAAAACATGTTTAATAGGATATAGTAATCAACACTCGTGTAAAGATGGTAAATTACAATCAAAGTTAGAACAATGGGCATGTGAAAAATGTAATAAAACTTTTTCTATAAAATATCAAAAACCCGAAAAACATATATGTGATGAAATCACTTGTTCTATATGTTATGAAAAATATATGAAAGGTACTGAACATTTATGTTATATGAATCCGTTAATACCAAAGGAAGTAAAAGATAATAAATATATTTATTTTGATTTTGAAGCTAATCAAGAATCTGGTTTTCATATTATGAATTTTTGTATAGCTTATGATTTAGAATATATTTACTGTTTTAGAAAAAACTACATAAAAATATTTAAATGTGATTTTAATATTAATGATATAGACTTGTGAAAAATAGATTTAGATAATTGTTTTGATGATGTAGAAAAAAATAGAATGTGATTCTGAAAACACAGATAACATTGTAAATACCTTTTGTAAATATTTTATAAGAGATAAATTTAAAAACTATACATTTATTTCCCATTATGGTAAAGGTTATGATATGCAGCCTATTTTAGGTTGGATAATAAAAAATAAAATAGAACATAATTATATCTCATCAGGATTAAAATTAACAGCTATATTTATAAAAGGTATTAGTCTAAGATTTATAGATTCTATTAATTTTACGTTATGTGGATTAGCTGCCTTCCCTAAAACATTTGATTTTGAAGGTAATAAAGGATACTTTCCTCATTATTTTAATACATTAGAGAATCAAAACTATAAAGGTGTTTATCCTGCAAAAGAATATTATGGATATAATACTATGTCAATTAAAAATAAAGAATTATTTGATAAATGGTATAATGATATTAAAGATAAAGAATTTAAATTCTATAAAGAAATATTTTATTATTGTTTATTCGATGTTTTAATTTTGGCAAAAGGATGTACAATATATAAAGATCTATTTATAAAAATAACAGATAATTATATCGATCCTTTTCAAAGTGTTACAATTGCGCAATGTTGTACTAAGATATTTAAAACATTAATGTTAACAAACCAAACAATAGGTATTCATAAAAAGATGACAATTAAAGAAGTATATTCTCAAAAATCAATACAATGGCTAGAGTATATTTGTTTAGAATATGGTATCAGAATACAACATGCTAAAAGAGGCGATGAAAAGATAATATACTATAATGATAAAGTATATAGATTTGATGGCCATTATTATGACAGGAAAACTAAATCAGCTCATATATATGAATTTTTAGGATGTTATTTGCATGGATGTCCAAAGTGTTATAATCATGAATAAATATGTAAAAAAGACAGAAATAAAAAAAACTATGAAAGAGTTATATGATCACACAATGAAACGATTAGATGATTTAAAAGAAAGTGGTAAATACATAATACATACAATATGGGAATGTGAATTTGATCAAGAAAAATATCCTGAAGTTGATCCACATTTAAAACCTATTGACAAAAGAGATGCATTTTATGGTGGAAGAACAGAAACTATACAATTATATAATAATCTTTCTGACTTAAAAGGAAAATATGTAGATTTTTGTTCTCTACATCCTACAGTAAATAAATATTGTGAATATCCAATAGGACATCCTAAAATATATATTAATATTTCTATAGATGATTATATGAACGGAAATTATTTTGGAATAATTAAATGTAAAATTTTACCACCAAGAAAATTATATCATCCTGTTTTACCATATAAACAATTAACTAGTGATAATACTCATAAATTACTTTTTGGTTTATGTAGAACATGTATGAATAAAATATCTGTTAAATGTACACATATGAAAGAAAAGTTTGAATCTAAATATGATAAAGCACATGCTATTAAACGTTGTAGTGAATGTATTAATTATAAAACAGAAAAATGTAAACATTCAGATGAAGAAAGAGTATTAGTAGGAACTTGGCCTACAATTGAAATACATAAAGCAATATAAAAAGGATATAAACTATTAAAGATATATGAGCTAGAACATTTTGAAAAGACTTCAACAAAAATATTTAAAAAATATGTAGATACTTTTATGAAATATAAACAAGAAGCTTCAGGTTGTAAATGTAATTATAAAGTTAAATGTGGTTGTGATAAAAAATGTAAAGATATGAAAGAATGTCCTAATCTTATACCAAAAGAAGGTTTATGTAATTCAGATTGTAAAAATGATCATGAGTGTGAAACAAAAATACAGTATCTCATAGATAATACTGTTTATGATTTAGATATAGATAAAGTTAAATATAATGCAGGATTAAGGTTTATAGCTAAAATATGTTTAAATTCTTTATGGGGCCATTTTGGAATGAGAGATAACTTTACTCAAAAAGAATATTGTTTTAATTTAGAGCGAATAACTAATATAGTATTTAATAATAAATATACAGATATAAGTACTATGATACTAGATGAAGATATTGTATTAACTGAATATAAAAATAAAGAAGAATATTCTAAACCTAATCCAAGTGTTAATGTTTATATAGCATTATTTACAACTGCACATGCTAGATTAAAATTGTATGAACTATTAGATATCTTACAAGAAAGAGTATGTTATGATTCATGTATTTACAATGATGAGGGATCAGAAGCTTGTAAAAAGATAGAAAGTATGATAGGTAAGAAGCTAGGAGATTTAACAGATGAAATTGTTGATAAACATAATGCTAATCATATAGTACAATTTACTTCTGTTGGCCCAAACGATTATTCTATGAAATTAGATACAGGAAAAATAGTTAGCTGTTGTAAAGGTTTTAGACTGAATACTGAAGTAGAAGAAAAGATTACATTAGATAAAAAAGTAAAATTAGTTACTTATGAAAATGAAACATATGAAATTGTTAATTATAAAAATATAAAAATAGGAAAAGATCATCAACTTAAAACAGTTAAACAAGTTAAATCTTATGATTATATGTTTGATAAAAGAATGATGCATTATGAAAATGAAAATTTAATTGGAAGTTTTCCTTATGGTTACTAAACTAAAAGAGAAAAAATATAAATTATTTTTATTCTTTAAAAATGGTGATAGAAGCGTACACCGAAAAAGATGATCCTGATGCTAAAGTTATATTAGGAAGAATAATGTTATCAAGTTATCAATTATGTTGTTTAAGAGATGATGGGGTATGTCCTTTAACACCTAAACAGATGAAAATAATAGATAAGTTTGAAGGTAAAAAATTGTCTCACTTTCCAACAGGATGGGATGCTTTTAATAGACCAGATTTAGTTTTGGAATATTGTTTGAGAAACCAGCTCCTCAATGATTCATTATATTTCATTTAATTTCCATGCAACAAATCCAGTTAATACCATAGCACCAACAACAAATGCAATCTCTCTATTTTTCTGATCTTCTGATGGAGTATAAAAATCACTCAACTTTGGTTCATGTGTAACATAATAATATTCTTTTCCTGCTTGGTCTACTTCTTCAAAGGTTTTTTCTGCATGACGTTCTTTTTGTTTTTGTTCATTAAGAAAATCCAATTTTTGTGTTCTTTCCTTATTCCATTTTATGTGGCGATTTATTTATGTTGTTGTTTGTTACTTACTGTGTGTATCACTTGTGTCTTTTAATTTTGGATGGCCATATGGCCATTTTGTGGGAAAGTAACTGTCCATATGGCCTTCCTTTGTTTAGGTTTCCATTATGGTCTGGTCGCTTAATGTTTGTATTTCTTTCCCTTTGGTGTCTTTTATGGATGGAGTAAGTTAATTGTATCAATTCCTGATCTTTGTTTTACTTCTACTTTACTTGTGCTGCTTCTAATTGTTCCAATGCCTTATCATGTCGTTCTCTCTCTTTTTCTGCGTCTCTGCCAATATGTGAAAACAAATAATTACTACCAGAAAAAGCAAAGGCGTTCGCTACTGCTCCACCAAGCATCATCACCACTGCACTCGCCATTTTATAAAATAATTATTTCACAATGTTTTCTGGAATAATTCCTTGCTTAACTAACATATCTCTCGTCGCCATTGCGAGTAATATATCAATAGATAACATACCAATATCAACCATATTAAAATCTACTTTTGGTGGTGGTCTTTTCAATAGTTTTCTTCCTAATTCTGCATATCCAACCGTTAATACAGTCTCTACTCCTGCATGATATAACGTGTTTGCAATTTGTTTTCCATCAATTTGTGTTGCCATTTTTATAAGCATTTTTTGATTAGTTAAACTCAAATGGATCGATTTCTTTTTGTTGTTTGGGCTGCGCAGTTGTAACTTGTTTCTTATTATAAATATATAAACCCAATCCAACAATCACACATACTATATATAAAGGTATATAATTTTTGTATTGAACTTTTTTAACATCATCCCTAACTTCATCATCATCTTTTGTTATAGATTTTAATTGTATGTTTTCTTTTTTCATTGCTTCCATTTCTTTTCTTTTTAATTCAGCTTTTAATCTTTTTGCTTCTGCACCTTTTTTACCTGCAGATACTCTTTTTGGGTTTTTCTTTTTTGTGACTTCGTCATCAAGGGCATATTTTGTGACTTTGTCATCATGGGAAGCTTTTATTTCACTCGACATTTTTTATGTCTTTTTTATTAAGATCAGTGAAATCAATATGTCTCGCTGTTGTTAACATTGCAGTAAAAAGAGCAAGATACATTCCATATCTATAATACAATTCACAACAACTACTTGTTAAAGCATGATTGATAAAAGGGTCTTCCTCTAAGTCGTGTATTAATTTAGGTGGATTAACAACATTTAAATATCTTGACACACCCATAACATAAAAATTAATTAATGAGTTGCCCAATGTCTTTGTCATACTTGCACCAAGTCTGGCTTCGTATCTTCAGTAAAGTTTGTTTATTTCTTCTGTAGACATTTTATCTATGTCTGAGAGTTGTACCTCACGTCCTAAGTATTGACGACTTCCACCTCCAGCAACAATGGCTGATAGTCTTTCTCTTTTCACATCTTGTGTGTCTGGTAACTCAACATCTTCAATGTCTTGTAATAATTCTTCAGTATCCATTTTATATAGTTTATTTTTTACTTTACATAATTTAGTTTTTAATTTTAAATAATTATATACCACATATCCAACTACCGATAAGACTGCAGTGTTTGTTATAATTGTTAGTATGTCAAGATGCATTGCTTTTTATTATTGCTTATTTTTGTAATATTACTTTAGCATTACTTATTTTTTTGTTATATTACTAAAGCATTACTTATTTTTGCTATATTACTTAAGCATTACTTAAGCATTACTTAAGCATTACTAAAGCATTACTTATTTTTGCTATATTACTTAAGCATTACTTAAGCATTACTTAATCAACCACCCAATAATCAGTAGGTTGGTCGGTTTTCAAAATTAATTTACGATGTTTCTTTTTCTTTAATTCTTCCTTTATTCTTTGACGTTCTTCTAATGTGGGAATAACATCATTCTCTCTCAAACAATTTTCAAAACTATCTCTATCTTTTGTGTAGAACATACATAACCACTTTGATTGTTCTCTCAAATCTTTCAAAACTGAATTGTATCTTTGCGATATAACCCATACCGTTTGTTTTGCGTGTCTGCCTGAAAAAGCGAGTTCAGACAACATGTATTTTTTCTTTGTTAATTCTTTTGTTGCGCTACAATCATCAATGATGTATAATGTAGGGGAATTGGCATATTTTTTAAAAAAAACAACCGTAAAAGTTCTTGAAGCTTTTCTGTTCCATCTGACGTTATAGGATTTACGATTATAATATTTTTTCTTTTTGGTTTTTTAACATCACCAATTCAACTTCTGTTTTTGTATGCCTTGTTCCATTGAATGGTCGGGCAAAGTATAACAATATGACTAAATACACCAGCATACTCTGATTCTAATAAATCTAGCATAAACTCTGTTTTTCCACAGCCAGTTTTACCACAAATAATTGCACAGTGTGGATATTTAGGTAGTTCCATTTCTATTGTTAAATAATGAGCTTCTTTGAATCTACCTTCTTCAAAATTAATTTGGGCATCTTGTATAACGAACAGATAAACATTTATTGGTTCATTTCCTCCTGCTTCTTTTGTAATTGTGTTGTGATGCCTTCTGAAGCATTTTCTATTCTTCTTCCCGAACCATGGAGGGTATTATCATCAGTTGAACGTAAATCCAACCATAAAGCATAATTAGTCCTTAGATATTTTCTATTGTTGTATCAGTAAAATATAAATCTTTAATGACCATACTTGTTGCTTTGTTTCTTTTTGAATTTAGGGCAAAGACTTTATTTATTTCGTCCCACTGTTGGTACGATTTCATTCCTTGACTATATAGTTGATTCGGAATCCCTTCTATAGTCATTTCTACTTTTGTAATTTCTGGATTATAATATTCTTCTGTGCTGGCCCTTTCAGGATCTTCGAATAGCATGAGAATACCTTTCATACTTCTTGCCGGGACATTTAAATTAATATTCCAAAGAGTATCAGATTTATTCTTCGTTATTTTTCTATGCCTAAGTATTCTATCGTATCAAATAACCATTTTGTCACTGACTTGCTGTCTTATTTCTCTTGATAAATAAGGATCAGAAACAATATCGAATTCTAAACAAATAGTTTTGATTGTATAAGTTGAAGTTGCATCTGCTGAATTAATAACTTTCAATCGTTAAATGTAAGTTCATATTCTAATTTATCCCCGAGTCCTGCTTGATAAAAAGGCATATGGGTTTCCAATAATTCAAAATCAAGTGGAATACAAAACCTGTTTCCATATGCTTTTGCGATGGCTTGATCTTCTTTATCTGCTGTTGCATTTTTTGCCCCCACTCTAAGTTTCAACATGTTTGCTTTGCCAACGCCTTGGTATGCCATATTTATTCGTTCTGTAGGAGTCTTCCATAAATCAATATAACAATGATAGATGTCACTATCATCAATGGACATAATTTCATTTCCACTTATCCTAATTGTTGTTTTCTTAATTATTGCTCTTCCAATATTTTGATAAATAGTTGCATTTGCATCTTTAGCGATTAGTTCAATTTCAAATGCTAATCTTACTTTTCCGGGAACAATAACATCATTACCACTTAGATTAGGAAATCTCACTAATAACTGTTGATTTTGGTCAATAGTTGATGGATTATTGGTTATCACTACACTTTGACGGATACCTCTCACACCGCGCGGTTCTCTTATTTTTCTGTAAGGGTTTAATTTATTTCCATAGGTTGACATTTTTTTAAGGAAAAATTTGATAATTAAAAATGGCTGAAGGTTATCATTTTGAGAATCCTACATTTGATGATGATGAGGATATAGATTCCAAATTACCTATGGTCCCTGATGATCATGATCAGAGTATTATTCTAACTCGGGGTGATTTGATTGATGACTTAAGAGGAGAGGTCAAACAGACTGCTCTTCAAGACTATAAAGAAAAACTTGTAAAGACGTTTTATAAAGAAATAAGCAGGCGCTATCAAATTACGCCAGACAAAGTAGATTATGATCAGTTTAGATTATCCGATGATAAAACTTTATATTGGGTTGTCGGCGACAAAGAAATCAGAATTATTGCAAAGCAAGGCACAGCAGAATTTCTTTCTTTGGGTACTTTAGCAAACGAATACAACCGTGTAGTAGGTATAGGCGGAACACGGGCAATCAGACAATATTTAAATTTATCAGAATATAAAAGCAAAACAAAGATAACTCAACATATTCTGGGAAGTACGCGAAATGATTTGCTAAATGCTGAAGAACAAATACCACTAAAAGATTTGTCTTCAACCAAAGATGTGCAAAATGTAGTAGACACAGCAAATAAGGTTGAGACCACTGTTACATCTCTTTTTGATAATTTAGAGTTGTCAGAAGTAAAAAATGCACGCACACAAACAGAAGGTCTAACATTAAGAGAACTGCAAGGTCTAGATAAGACACTACAGTCTATTCGCGGTGAACTTACAAATAACTTAGCAAAGCTGACAAACATTGATGATGACATAGCCAAAGAAAAACGAAAATTACAAGAAGCTGAAGATGAAATTAGCAGAAAAGACATAACAGCTCGTTTGAAAAACCTTGAAGATGAGAGAGCTGTAAGGCTTGAGGCTGCTAGCGAAAACAGAGAAGCATTACGTAGTCAGGTAAATAGAATAAAAGAAACAATCACCAAAGTATTAAAAGAAGACGCTACATTAGGGGAGAGAATTAAAACATTATTTAGAGAACAAGGATTTACAATTGTTAGTGTTTTAACTGCTTTTGGAGTGATTATTGGTGTTATTGTTGAGGCTGTTATTCCTACTACTGGTGGTGGGCCTATAACCCCTAAACCACCGTCAAAAGAAAATTGGATAAAAAAACAATTAATTAATCTTGGTAAACTATTGGCCAATCTTGCAGGAAAAGCAGCAGCAGCGCTACCGGGTATTATTGGTTCCATTGTGTCTTGGCTGTTGTCTACTACTGGAAAAGTGGTTAACTGGTTTGGCGAACATCTCTGGGCGTTGCTTGTCCTTGTTGTAGGATTATTGTATGCAGCTGCAAGAGAGTATATTAATAAATCCTGAGTGCAATAATACCTATTACTATACTTCCTACTATTAAGGCTGTTTTAGTTTCTTCGTGTTGTGTTGATTCTTTCTTTTCAACGGGTTCTGGTAGAGATTTCTTTGTTTTTGGTTCTGGCAGAGATTTCTTTGTTGGTGTACCATTTATGGTATTAGATGGTGCTGTAGGAACACCAGGTTTAACATTTACATCACTATTGAAACCAAGCGAGCACTCCTATGTTGCAATTACAATTTTATTATTATATCCAGCGAAAGTACCAATTTGTAATATCATATCACTGGGAGACATGTAGAGACCAAGTCCGTATGTATAATCAACTTTACTTGTAGCATATTTCAATACATTTTGATATTTGGTCATGCAAATCGATTGGACTGTTAATTGCTTCTTGAACATTTGCTAAGAATTGTTTTTGAGCATCAAATCCTGTGCCTATTTTTAGTATTTCTACACGTGTTTGATATTGTGCTCCTAATAGTGCCCATACAAATATTCTAATACTTTCGTTAATTCGTTCAATACCTTGTTTTGCGAAGCCTTCTGATTTGTCTAATATAAACATTGTCCATGCCTCACTTATATCTACTGTATGTTCTATTTTATCATTTGCACTAAAGAATGGCCCATCACTTCGATGTTCGTATCTGTATTTTCCACTTGGTTTAAAGTATTGTGTGTATCCTCCGAGACCATGACTTTTAGAACTACTTTCCAATTTTTGGCGCCAATCTGTATTTGGTGAAACATTGAATTCATTGCATAAGTTTTGGTAAGTTGCTTTATCGTATGTGTTTTTGTAATAACAAAATTTCTCATCTGTTGGTAAAGGTGTTTTAAGTTCTTTCAAAATACGAGCAATACAATAATACACATATAATGTATATACTGTTTTAGTTAGTCCTGAAGTGTTTCGTAAATGGTCTTGATAACTTACTCCGCATCCTGTTGTAGCACACCAAACAGCAAAATTCAATTGGCACAGCCACCAGTCAAATGATGAATGAAGCCATGTATTCCACGGTTCATTGTTGTGTAATGTTGGATTTTGATAGTTTTGAAATAAGTTGGGAAACGTTACTGGAAAATGGTCATTTTTGTTAACATAAATTGTTTGTTTTACAAGTTCAATATTCTTTTTAGAATATTTAGTATGAGGGTTATATGATGCATTGGGATTGTACTTGAATTTTTTAGGTATCATTTTTTATTAATTAAAAATGTATCATACAATTTCTGATATTAATAAGACAATACACTTGCAACAATATATAGATAACAAATGCGGTATTAAGAGAATTGGTTTGAAGAGTTTTACTTATACTATAGGTTGGCATAATTTGATTGATGAATCTATCCAAAAAGGAACAGACAGACCAATACGTTTAGCTTCAGGATTTTACAGTTTCCAACAAATAGCAGATATATTTCAAAGTAATAATATTGTTTTATCTGTAAATGAAACAAATGGCATAGTGCTTTTGACATCGACCGTTGATTTAAAAATAAGCAAAGGATTAAAAGAGATGTTAGGCCTCGGATATAAAAGACGATTAAACGCAAATCAAACATATAAGGAGAAATACCGTTAAATTTTGCACCTTATAAACAACTATATGTTCATCTTGAGCAGATAAATAGTGCTTGCAATTTCTTTGATGGTGCTCCTAGTATTATCCTTGGCGTTGTTTCTGTTGAAAATAAATCATTTGGAGATATTGTTCATACGCGTTTTAGTAATCCGGAATATAAACAATTAACACATGGTGATATATCAGAATTAAGTATAAGCGTTTGTGATGAGAATGGCCAGAAAATAAACAACAATGGTTTACCAATTTGTTGTGTGTTAGAAATTTTATGATTAAAAATGAGTATATTTGGTGTATATTTGGTGTTAAGAATAATACGACTTTACGTGTTGATAGCAGAATATCAAATTTAGATAATATATTACAAAACGTTCATACAAATGAATACATTACAATATATGCTGAATCAAAAGGCTCTTTATCTAGAGATAAGATGTTTTCATTTGGAAATGGAGGTAGAGAGCGAACGGCCGGTTATGTTATGATGAAGGATGGTTATATTATAAGTATGGGCCTGTCGTGTGAAAAGTCAAAAGAAGAAGTGCGGGTTACTGTGATGGTGGATGGAGAAGTTTTGAGTGGGTGTATAGTTTATTTGGAAGACACACAAAGTGTACATCGCGATTTTGATAAACCATTTTTAGTTAAGGCAGGAAGTGTTATTATGTCTCCCCCGAAAAATTTTTTTTCGGAGAGACATATTGTTTTTCCCCCGGGCGTCTGTCTGTCCGTCTGTCTGTCTGTCCGTCTGTCCGTCTGTCTGTCTGTCACACATTCGTGTCCGCTCTATAACTTGAAAACCGTTGGAGCTATCGTCACGAAACTTAGTATAAATATAAATCAGCATTAGACGACGTGCAGTGCGCAAGAATTATAACTCTCGCATTTTTACTTTTTGAATTATCTCCCTTGGAAGTTTGTTGGTATGTATATATGTATGGGCAAATCGTGTCCGGTCAATAACTTTCTTATTTTCAGATGGATTTTAAAATTACTTGGCAGAAATATTAACAACCATAAGACGATGTGTGGTGCGCATGAATCAGGTCGGTACCTCAAAGGTCAAGGTCATACTTAGAGGTCAAAGGTAAAAAAGGGGCCTTTTTTCGTATTTGGTCAATAACTTTCTTATTTTGAGATGAATTTTAAAATTACTTGGCAGAAATATTAACCACCATAAGACGATGTGTGGTGTGCATCAGGCAGGTCAGTACCTCGAAGGTCAAGGTCATACTTAGAGGTCAAAGGTAAAAAAGGGGCCTTTTTTTCGTGTTTTGTCAATAACTTTCTTATTTTGAGATGGATTTTAAAATTACTTGGCAGAAATATTAACAACCATGAGACGATGTGTGGTGTGCATCAGGCAGGTCAGTACCTCTAAGGTCAAGGTCATACTTAGAGGTCAAAGGTCAAAAAAGGGGCCTTTTTCGTGTTTTGTCAATAACTTTCTTATTTTGAGATGGATTGTGAAATCACTTGGCAGAAATGTTAACCAATATAAGTCAATGTGTTACGTGCATGAACCAGGTTGGTACCTCTAAGGTCAAGGTCTTACTTAGAGGTCAAAGGTAAAAAAGGGGCCTTTTTTTCCGGTTTTGCAATAACTTGCTTATTTTTAGATAGAATTTGAAGTTACTTGGCAAAAATGTTAACTATCATGAGTCGATGTGTTGCATGCATGATTCCGTTTGATACCTCAAGTGTCAAGGTCATACATAGAGGTCAAAAGTAAAAAAAGGGGCCTTTTTTCGTGTTTGGTCAATAACTTTCTTATTTTTAGACGGATTTTGAAATTGCTTGGCAGAAATGTTAAACACCATGAGATGATGTGTGGCACGCATGACCCAGTTTGGTACCTGAAAGGTCAAGGTCATACATGGAGGTTAAAGGTCAAAAAGGGGCCTTTTTGTGTTCTGTCAATAACTTTCTTATTTTTAGATGGATTTTGAAATTACTTGGCAGAAATGTTAACCACCATAAGACGATGTGTTGCGTGCATGACCCAAGTTGGTACCTCAAATGTCAAGGTCATACTAAGAGGTCAAAGAACAAAAAGGGGCCTTTTTATGCCTCCAACTTTGAAAAAGTTTGAGGGGCATATTGGTTCTGGTTCGTTTGTCCGTTCGTCTGTCTGTTACGCTTTTGATGCATAGCATAACTAAAGAAACGTGTATGCTAGGGTTTTGAAATTTCATGTATGGATTCCTCATGGAAAATTTGCTGACGCGTATTTTTTTTCTCGTCCGGATTATGCCCCCTTCAAGAGTTATTGCCCTTTGAATTTTTTTTAATAAAATCTTGTCAGCAAGATATCTCAAAAACTATTGGAGCTAGAGCCTTGAAAGTTGGTGAATATATTGGAGGTGATGAGTAGATGAACTGATTAACTTTTGACAAAATTCCGAAAAATACTTTGTGAGTTACGGCCCTTTGTCATTTTGGTAATGTGTGCCCATTGTAATGTATGCTAAAAGTGATGCACAGCATAACTTTAGAACCGTGTATGCTAGGGTTTTGAAATTTCATATATGGATTTCTCATTAAAAATTAGCTTACAGGTATTTTTTTTCTCGTCCGGATTATGCCACTTTCAAGAGTTATTGCCCTTTGAAATTTTTTTCAATAAAATCTTGTCAGCAAAATTTCTCAAACACTATTGGAGCTAGAGCCTTGAAAGTTGTTGAGTAGTCTATATTGATGGTGATGAGTATATGAACTGATTAACTTTTGACAAAATTCCGAAAAATACTTTATGAGTTATGGCCCTTTGTCATTTTGGTAATTTGTGCCCATTGTAATGAATGCTAAAAGGGATGCATAGCATAACTTTAGAACTGTGTATGCTATGGTTTTGAAATTTCATATATGCATTCCTAATGGAAAATAAGCTGACGCGTATTTTTTTCTCATCTGGATTATGCCCCTTTCAAGAGTTATTGCCCTTTTAAATTTTTTGAACATTTTTAGAGTTACTTTGCAGAAATGTTTATCTTCATTAGATGATGTGTTGCGCACAAGACCCGGCTCAATACCTCCAATGTCAAGGTTATACTTAGAGGTCAAAAACGGGGGAGACATCTGTGTTTTTTTAGAAAAACAAATTCTAGTTAATTTTTTGAGTGTACTGAATAATTATACTGCGGTTAATACTGTTGCCTCATTATTAATTGAATTTAAAAATTATATATAAAAAATGAGTATATTTGGTGTAAAAACAGATAAGAATAATTTGACTTTGCGTATTGATGAATTACATAAAAAATTAGGAAATTTAAATAATAGATTACAAAACGTTTATACAAATGAATTCATTACAATAACCGCCGAATCAAATGGCCCACTAACTAGTGGTAAAATATTTTCATTTGGAAATGGAGGTAGAGAGGGAGCGGTTGGTTATGTTATGATGAAGGATGGTTATATTAAAAGTATTAGCCTGTCGAGTGTATCGTCGCTTGGTAAGGTGAAAGTTGGCGTGTTGGTGAATGGGGAACGTTTGGAAGGGTGCCGCGGCCTCGCTTTAGATAGTGAAACAAAAAGTACACATTTTAATTTTGTCACCCCTTGTTTATTTATAGCTGGAAGTGTTATTAATTTTATTAGTCTAGAGACTAATAAAACTGCAGTTAATACTGTTGTCTCGTTATTAATTGAATTCAAAAAATAAATATAAAAATGAAACAACCTACGGCGCCGAATTTATATCCAGATTTGCCTAGTGAAGACGGACAAAATTATAGATTACAGAAGATATCAGAGATAGAAAAACAATTAATGAAAGAGAGGGATGTAAGAAAGGCATTGTATAAAAAGTATAAACGGGGGATTAACATTACTGATAGTGTTGATACTGCGTTGATTTCTTCAAGTGTTATTATGGCCGGTGTTGGTTTAACTGTTCCGATTATGTTGCCGTTGGAAATTGCTGCTGTTGTGTGTGGGGGTTTAGGGGTTTGTGTTAAACTTGTCAGACGTAGATTACATGCAAAAACAAAAAAAAACATTATGAGATTAAAACTATTGCTGATAGTAAGTTAAATAGTATAAAAGACTTGATTTCTAAGGCTTTGACAGATGGGCAGATATCTGAAAATGAATTTAAGTTGATTTTAGATGAATTAGATAAATATAATAAACTGAAAGATTGCATGCATTCAAAACAAACAGGATTAAGTGAAACGGAAAGAAAAAAACTTATTGAGGAAGGCAAGGCCCAGGCTTTAGCCGAGGTAAAAAAAATAAGGAAATGCTTGATTTTATTTAATAAAGTTACAATAATTAATGATCCACCACCTATTTATAGGAGCATAAACTAAGACAATACAAATATGAAGATTTTACATTTTTACATTTTTTTATTTTTTTTTTTTCACTTTTTTACATTTTTACAATTTTCAGATTTTTTCACAATTTTTCGATTTTCGATATTTAAGATATTCTTTTCAATACGTAACAATTTGTCATCTTTTTCTTCTTTTGATATTAAACAGTGTTTATGGAAAAAATCTTTTTCTCCTAGAATAATATCACTATTGTCTTCTTTAGTATTCTTTTCGCAAATATAACATTTTTTATTAATTAAATAAAGTATTTCTTTGAACGCATTTTTTTTTTGTTTTTAGCTCACCTGTCACGTAGTGACAAGGTGAGTTTTAGTGATAACATTTTGTCCGTCGTCCGTCGTCAGTGCGTCCGTCCGTCCGTCCGTGCGTGCGTGCGTAAACAATTTCTTGTCCGCACGATAGCATCTTCATTTATGATTTGATTTTAACTAGACTTGCACACAACTTGTACCACCATGAGATCTGGGTTCCTTTCTTGAACCAGCCATATCCCGTCATGTTTTACGGAGTTACGGCCCCTGAAATTGCAAAAATTGCCTATTTTGGTCTTGTCCGCACGATAGCATCTTCATTTATTATTTGATTTTAACCAGACTTGCACACAACTTGTATCACCATGAGATCTTGGTTCCTTTCTTGAACCAGCCATATCCCATCATGTGTTACGGAGTTACCGCCCCTGAAAGGGCAAAAATTGCCTATTTTGGTCTTGTCTGCATGGTAGATGTTTCATTTATGATTTGATTTTAACTAAACTTGCACACAATTTGTACCACCACAAAATCTCGGTCAAGTTCGAATATGGGTTATGTCGGGTCAAAAAGTAGGTCAGTAGGTCAAATAAGAAAAAAAACCTTGTGAAGACATGAGAGGCCACATTTTTGGTCCGATCATCATCAAACTTGCCCAGAATGATCATTTTGACAATATCTCAGTCAAGTACGAATATGGGTGTTGTCGGGTCAAAAAGTAGGTCAAATCATAGAAAAACCTTCTGAACACACTAGAGGCCACAATTTATGTCCAATCATCATTAAACTTGCTCAGAATGATAATCTTGATAATATCTTGGTCACATTCAAATATGAGTCATGCCGGGTTAAAAAGTAGGTCAGTAGGTCAAATCATAGAAAAACCTTGTGAATACACTAGAGGCAGCAGTTTTTGTCCAATCATTATCAAACTTGCCCAGAATGATCATCTTGACAATATCTCGGTCAAGTTTGGATAGGGGTCATGTCGGGTCAAAAAGTAGGTCAGTAGGTCAAATCATAGTAAAACCTTGTGAACACACTAGAGGCCACAGTTTTGGTACGATCATCATCAGACATGCCCAGAATGATCATTTTGACAATATCTCGGTCAAGTTCGAATATGAGTTATGTCAGGTCACAAAGTAGGTCAGTAGGTCAGATCATAGAAAAACCATGTGAACACACTAGAGGCCACAGTTTTGGTAAGATCATCATCAGACATGCCCAGAATGATCATTTTGACAATATCTCGGTCAAGTTCGAATATGAGTTATGTCAGGTCACAAAGTAGGTCAGTAGGTCAAATCATAGAAAAACCTTGTGAATACACTAGAGGCCACAGTCTTGATCATCATGAAACTCGCTCAGAATGATTATCTTGACAATTTCTCGGTCAATTTCGAATATGGGTCATGTAGGATGAAAAAGTAGGTCAGTAGGTCAAATCAGAGAAAAACCTTGTGAACACACTAGAGGCCACAGTTTTGGTCCGATCATCATCAAACTTGCTCAGAATGATAATCTTGACAATTTCTGGTCAGGTTTGAATATGGGTGATGTCGGGTCAAAAAGTAGGTCACTAGGTCAAATCATAGAAAACCTTGTGAACACACTAGAGGCCACAGTTTAGGTCCGATCATCATCAAACTTGCCCAGAATGATCATCTTGACAATATCTGCGTCAAGTTGGAATATGGGACATGTCGGGTCAAAAAGTAGGTCAGCAGGTCAAATCATAGAAAAACGTTTTGAACACTCTAAGAGGCGACAGTTTTAGTCAAATCATCATAAAACTTGCTCAGAATGATCATCTGGACAATATCTCAGTTTAGCTCGCATATGGGTCATGTCAAATCAAAAAGTAGATCAGTAGGTTATTTTGTCATAACTTTTGAACCATATGAGATACAGTTTTCATATTTGGCATGCCTGTTCCTTGTGACAAGGTTTTCTCAGCCATTCAAAACTTTTGACCCATGACCTTGATCTTTGACCTACTTTGTCCTAACTTTTAAAGCATTTGAGATACAGCCTTCATATTTAGCATGTAGGTTTCTTGCGACAATGTTGCTTAGATGATCCTCTAACAAAAAGGCTAAAACAATCCCACTCGGATGAACAAAATGGCCACCGGAGGTAAAAATAGAAAAATATTGTAAATTTGATTCAAACGGAAACTCCCCCTAAACCCTAAGGCCAATTTGATTCAATGTTCCCAGGAATGTTGCCTAGGTTACTCCCTACCAAATAAGCTAAAATCACTCTGCTGATGAACAAGATGGCCACAAGAGCTAAAAATAGAATGTACCCGGGACAGTGACACACAGATGAGCGAACCAGGGCCCTCTGGGCCCTCTTGTGTTTTATATTAGGATCACTTTTTGTCTGTCATCCGTGCGTAAACAATTTCTTCAAACTACATCTCCTCCTAAACCACTGATCGGATTTTGACCAAACTTCACAGGAATGATCCTTAGGTGGACCCCTTTTAGAGTTGTTCAAATGGTTCTGGTCTGCTGCACATCAAGGTCACAGGGGCCAACAATAGATTTTTTTAATGAAAACTTAAAAAATCTTCTTCTCTGAAACCATAAGGCCCAGGTCTTTGATATTTGGTACGAAGTTTCATCTAGTGGATCCCTACCAAGATTGTTCAAATTATAGTGCTGGGGCCAAAAATGCCCCAACCCCGGGGCCCTTTGGTTTTACATAGGCTTATATAGGGAAAATCTTTAAAAATCTTCTTCTCTGAAACCACAAGGCCCAGGACTTTGATATTTTGTATGAAGCTTCATCAAGTGGACCCCTACCAAGATTGTTCAAATTATAGTGCTGGGGCAAAAAATGCGACCGCCCCGGGGCCCTTTGGTTTTACATAGGCTTATATAGGGAAAATCTTTAAAAGAATTCTTCTCTGAAACACAAGGCCCAGGACTTTGATATTTGGTATGAAGCTTCATCTAATAGACCTCTACTAAGATTGTTCAAATTAAAGCCCTTGGGCCAAAAATGTCCCCGCTCTGGGGCCCTTTGGTTTACATAGACTTATATAGGGAAAATCTTTAAAATTCTTCTTCTCTGAAACCACAAGGCCTAGGTGTTTTATATTTGGTATGAAGCTTCTTCTAAAGGACCCCTACCAAGATTATTCAAATTATAGTGCTGGAGCCAAAAATGTCCCCGCCCCCGGGGTCTTTGGTTTTACATAGGCTTATATAGGGATAATCTTTAAAAATCTTCTTTTCTGAAACCGCAAGGCCCAGGACTTTGATATTTGGTCTGAAGCTTCATCTTATGGACCTCTACCAAGATTGTTCAAATTATAGCCCTGGGGCCAAAAATGCCCCCGCCCCAAGGCCCTATTGTTTTACATAGACTAATATAGGGAAAATCTTTAAAAGTCTTCTTCTCTGAAACCACAAGGCCTGGGTCTTTGATAGTTGGTATGAAGCTGCATCTAGTGGACCTCTATCAATATTATTCAAATTATAGCACTGAGACCAAAAATGTCCCCACTCTGGGGCTCTTTGGTTTTACATAGACTTATATAGGGAAATCTTTAAAAATCTTCTTCTCTGAAACTGCAAGGCCCAGGCCTTTAATATTTGGTATGTAGCTTTATCTAGTGGACCTCTACCAAGATTGTTCAAGGTATAGCCCTGGGGCCACAAATGCCCCCACCCCGGAGCCCTTTGGTTTTACATAGATTTATATAGCCCCGGGGCCATTTGGTTTTGCATAGGCTTATGTAGGGAATATCTTTAAAAAAAATCTTCTTCTCTGAAACCGCAAGGCCCAGGTCTTTGATATTTGATGTGTAGCTTCATCTAGTGGACCTTTGCCAAGATTGTTCAAATTATAGCCTTTGTTGATGTTTGGTATGAAGCTTCACCTTTAAGACCTCCCTCAACATTACGCACATTAAAGCCCTGGGGCCAATAATGGCCCTCTCTGGGGCCCACTTGTTACACTATGGATCAGGTGAGCGATCCAGGGCCATCATGGCCCTCTTGTTTTTTTACCCATTGCATGCGGGAAAACCCTAAATGGGTACCTTGGCAAACAGTACTGGCCCAGATCAGACCCCACAGAACACCGTGTCTGATCAGGGCCTGCACTATTTGCTAACAGAATTTTCCATCAAAAATCGACAAAAATAGGCCTGACACCCCTTATATGACAAATGGACTGGTCCAACATATAGCAATAGAAGAGTCCACTAGTATACAATTGGTTAATGTAGTAAATATGACAATTGTCTGAAGTTGGCCGGTGGAGCGACAGGCCCTCTTGGGCCTCTTGTTGATATTTATTATAAGGGGAAAAACTTCAAAAATCTTCTTCTCTGAAACCACAGAGCCCAGAGCTTAGATATTTAGCATGCAGTAATGGCAAGTGGTCACCTACATAAATCCTGCCAATCATGCCCCTGGGGTCCAAATGGGCCACGTCCCAGGGCTCCTTAGCTCCCGTAGACTCATAATGGAAAAAAGCTTCACAAATCTTCTCTGATACTAAGAACCACAGAATTTAGATATTACCGTAAGTAACTGCAACATAAAATAGTCATATACAAAAATCATGCTAACCCTGCCCCTGGGGTCAAAATTGGCCACGCCTGCGCTCATTAGCTCCCATTGACTTATAATAGAAAAAGCTTCAAAATTCTTCTATCTGAATCCATAAGGTCCAGAACTTAGATATTTAGTATGTAGCAACGTCAAGTGGCCACCTTCATAAATCCTGCCAATTTTGCCCCTGCGATCCAAATTGTCCACACCCCAGGGCTCTTTTGCGCCCATAGATTTATAATTGGAAAAACTTCAAAAATCTTCTTCTATGAAATCACAGGGCCCAGAGCTTAAATATATAGCATGTAGCAACGTCAAGTTGTCACCTACATAAATCCTTCCAACCACGTCCCTGGCTACGCCCATGGGCCAATTAGATCCTATAGACTTATAATGGAAAAAAACAACAACTTCAAAAGTCTTCTCCTCTGAAACCATAAGTCCCAGAGCTTAGATATTTTAAATGGTCATCTTAAGAAATCCTGCCAACCATGCCCCTTGGGCCAAAATTTGCCACGCCCATGGGTCCATTAACTACCCTAGACTTAAAATGAAAAAAAAAAACAAACAAACAAAAAACAAAACTTAAAATGGAAAAAACACTTCAAAAATCTTCTCCTCTGAAACCATAAGGCCCAGAGCTTAGGTATTTAGCATGTAGTATTGTCAAGTGGTCCCCTATATGAATCCTTCCAATCATGCCCCTGGGGTCCAAATTGGCCAAATCCTGCGGCCCCTTAACTCCAATAAACTTAGAATGGAAAAAAGCTTCAAACATCTTCTTTGAAACCATGAAGTACAGACCTTAGATATTTAGTATATAGCAACATAAAATGGTCACCTACATAAATCCTGCCAACAATGTTCTAAGGGTCAAAATTGGCCACGCCCCAGGGCTCATTAGCTCCTCTAGACTTACACTGGAAAAAAAAACATCACAAAACTTCTTCTCCAAAACCATAAGGCCCAGATTTTGTTTGATTTGAGGTTTAAAATCCCCGTCAACACTGTATAGGTATAGGTCATTTTGGAGATGTTGCTTCCAATTTTGTGAGACTTTTACCTGACACTGAGATTAATAAACATCTCAAGCCCTGTTGCCCAATGAAACCAATATTGATTATAAGCATGGATGGACCAACTGGCACCACTTTGCCTGAGCTTAGATATTTAGTATGTAGCAATGTCAAGTGGTCTCCTACACTAATAATTTTCTGGTACACAGGTGAGCGATATAGGGCCATTGGGCCCTCTTGTATAAAAATAGTTTCCATTTTTTTCGTTGCCAAAACTACACCAATGAAATCTAAAGTTTTTAAATTCACTACTAACAAATAATACATCTTCTCCTCCTGGGAAGATATGATATTCCACACAATTTATTTTTAATATTTTTACAAAAGAATCTTCTGGAAATTTTTCAAAATCTACTTGTAAATCATATTGGTCCCAAGTGAACCAACAAAATCCGCTACCGCGATGTTCAATAATAGTCATTCCACTATTTTCTAAAAATACTTTCAGTATATTTAATTTTTGTCTTAATCTTCTATTTTGGTATTCTACTCTTTTTTTGGTTTAAACATATTTTATTGCTTTTCATTTACAATGAAACAAGCAAGTGGGTTGGGCCACAAGTTCTAGCAACATTAGTTACGGCCCTCCCCGTATACACAATTCATTTACAAATTTTGATGATGGCTATGACACAATGCTTCAAGACAAATAAACAACAAGAGTATTAATTGTGGTAGCAGAAGAGTGATATAAAAGTGCTTTAAGAGAGAGAGAGAGAGAGAGAGAGAGAGAGAGAGAGAGAGAGAGAGAGAGAGAGAGAGAGAGAGAGAGATCTACCGAGCACATTCATCAATTGTCAAACAATTTGCAATTTTACAATGACATAATACATCACAAAACCATGTTACATGTGTAGGGACTACATCAACTTCAATCAAACCGACCTGTATTCTTAATATAGAGATGTACTAAATTAAATAAATGCTGGTTTTCTTCGCTAGACAATTCATCTTTACCAAACAATAAAGTACTCTTCCTTTATGTTTCAAATGTTTTTCATTTTCATTATCATCCATTTTTTTTTATTTTTAAATTTAAAACTATAAAAAATGGATGATAATGAAAATGAAAAATATTGGAAAAAATGGGGGAAAATAAAATACCTAAGTAGGAAATTAATACAAAACATAAAAAGAATGGAAGAATTTTTAGAAAAAAATGGACTGAATATTATTAATCGAGCAAATTGTGTAATTTGGCACAAATATGAATTCCAATTGGATTTTGAAAAATTCCCAGAAGATTCTGTTGTAAAAATACTAAAAATAAATCGTGTGGAATTTACTACACACGTAGTGGATTTTACTATTGATATACCAGAATTTACAGAATATATTGCTGGTCGTAGAAACAATGAATGTGAACGTTATTGGTGTGAATTTAGCGGAGAAAAACCCGAAATTGGTTCACAGAAATACTTTATCTAATCAATAAAAAATGTTATATTTGTAAAAAGAACACTAAAGTAGACAATAGTTATGTTATTCTAGGAGAAAAAGATTTTTCTCATAAACATTGTTTAGTATCAAGATATTATGAGGGTTTAGAAGAAAAAGATGATATAATATTATTTATCGACAAGAAACTGAAATGGAAACCATATGAAAAAATGAAAATAGAAAAAATGAAAAACATAGAATTTGAAAATGCCAAACTTCTTTCTTTATATCGCAATTTGGAATTATATGACGACATTTTAATGAACAGCACGATGGAGGATTTGGTGAAGAGGTCTGGAGAAGCTAAAAAAAAATTTTAGGGGTGGTCTGGAGAAGCTAAAATTTTTTTAGGGGTGGTCTGAAGAAGCTAAAAAAAATTTTTTTAGAGGTGGTCTGAAGAAGCTAAAAAAAAATATTTTTTTTTAGGGGTGGTCTGAAGAAGCTAAAAAAAATTTTTTTAGAGGGGGTCTATACCCGTTACATATTGTGTGTGGTGGGCTTAGCATCAACAGGCTTAAAAATTAATTAAGTACATACAGTCAACCAATCTCATCATTACAGAATCCAGTTAAAGATAATAGCATACAGTTTTCATTTACACAAAAACCCCAGAAACTGTTACAAACAGACAGAAAGTAACCTCACATAAAAGTAAACTAATTGCCAATTAGTAATTTTCCCCTTTGGAGCCTTATTTTGCTTGCAAAGTTTGATGGTGGAGCGTGCGCACCCTGGTGTCACCACGTGATCGAAACAAGCGGCCACTTTTAAAAGGCTAAGCAGACGATCACCTGTCAAAGTCGGGGTAATAATCGGATAGTTTTCTCAGCTGCCAGGGAAATTAAAAGTAACATGAGGGGTATGCAGATAATCTAAAATGCGATTTTCATATAAGAAAAGTAAAAAATATTAATAAAACTTATAAGGAAACGATTCAGTATCCCATTTTTGTTTCGTAAAGAATTACGTGACTTCTGGGTTGTGGATTTTTTCACTCGAGCGGGATCTAGGTGGCGCTGTGCAATTAAATCAGTGGAAAATACCGATCACGCGATGTCTGCGAATCCGCGATGTTACCGGAAGCGACTACATGGTCGTCATTCTTGCATTTCCTTCGGCAAATTGTGACGAAAACGCCTCACAACTCCATATCACCTCTTCAGATGCGACCGTTAAACTAAAAGGGCATGGCGGCTTGTTCAAAACGTTGTTAAAACGATAATATAGGGACCAACTTGGTTTTTCATGCATTAACATTTGCCGTTGCCGAGGAAGCTGTTTGAAAATGAGGCCGCCAGGCCGAATGTGCATATATCTTCCGAGGAATCCGGCAAATGTTAATGCATTTAAATAACCATAGATGATGGTTGTTCTTGCATAACTTACGATTCCGACAGCAAATTTTGACGAAAACGCCCAAAAGCTCCATATAAACTCCATCTAAACTCTTCAAATGCGACCGGCGAACCAACATGGCGGCCAGTTCAGAATGTTATTTACAATGACGTTGTTACGCCGTAACCATCTGACGTCATCATAGAACCCTGAAACGCTACGTTCAGGGCGATAATGTAACGTCGCTCAACGTATGTTAACAAAACAATGGCCGTCTTTTAATATCAAAAGCTCAAAATAAATGTTCAAACAGCACGCGAATTTCATGATTTGAACATGGGTTTTAGTGTTTGAGCACGGCTTTTGGTCCATTTGACAATGGATTCAAACAAGCATGCGCATAGGTATTTATGCAAGAAAGTCTGTTCTGCAACACTTAAAAATGCTACGCTCACTGTTCAACGTTACATCGCTCTAACGTGTAGCGTAAACAAAGCTAGTTCCATTTTTGATACTATGTTTCAACAGAATTTCAACTTTTTTTTTTTCGTTAACAGGACTTCTGGTCCAGAATAGCTTCAAACAGCTATAATCATTGGATTTTATTCAAAAATATCTTCTTTATGAGTATGATTTAAAATACCAACCAGACGACGCCAAAATTGCCTAACCCTATCTATCCATTGATCACAAGCTGTCGCCCCATCAGCACTCTCAGTGCTTTGATTAGAAGTTTTTGATGACCGACAACTGTGTATCTGTATATAGACCTGGCGGCCATTTTGTTCAGAAGAGCAGATCAAGTTTAACAATTTTGGACATTTAGATTTTTTTTAAATCGACCCATTGGTATTGAAGAGTGAGTTTGGCACTACTTTTTTGCATTAATGCATGCGACCTAATCACCACCAAGAAACACCAAGTGAAAATATAGAGCAATATTCGAAACAGTTTCAAAAGTTCCGCATAAAATGAAAAAGCCGATGGGACAGGGATTCACTGAGGGATTCTCTGTGTAAACAAACGTGAATGAAAACAATGTAGACTAATTCGCCATTCAGCGTCTTTTTATAGATCAGTATAATTAGCCCATTTTACAGCTTATTTTGTACTGGAAATCCCAAAAACTGGCAACTGGCAAACAGCGCAGACCTAGATCAGATACCGCAGAACGCGGAGTCTCATTATGGCATACACGGAATGTTTGCGAAAGCTTCAGCTTTTTCCAGATAAATTTTAAAGAAGCCACAACCAGACATTATGAAATGGACTCGTTTCATACTGATATAAGGTTGATGATTCCACTCAGTACAAAATGGGTCAAAAGTTCGCAGTGTGGGTCGATTATATAATTCTTTGTGTCATTAACCCATATAAGACAATTGATATCTCCCAGTTGAGAAGTTTTGAGTGGTCCATGTCCAATTGTAGGGGAGCCAGGTTTGTATTGTTAGCTGTGAATTTTGCAAAAATAGTATGAACTTTCAGCAAACAGTTTTAGACACAAATGAGACGCCAGGTGTTGCGGCGTCTGATCTCAGTCTGCAATGTTTCCAAATGTCTCCACAAAAGGCTGCTAGGCATATATGAGGTAATGGGCTGTTTATATCAACAAGTAATAGCTTTTATAAAAAGCTTGAGTCTACGCTTAGCACACATTAATTTGTGTAGTCATAGGATTGGAATGTCAAATGACAAAGCTGCTCATGTGTTTTCTGTATAAGTGTGCCAGTAAATACTGAAACTTGTATAATAGCCAGAGATAGCCAAAGATTCCAAAAGATGACTCCAGTTTCATATATAAACAAAACTACCAATCTTTTACTATGACAACCACTCGTACTAAAGAAGCGAAAAATCAGTAGAACAGTTGCATCTGCCTTCTTCTGGTGAAAACAAACAAAAGAAGATGTACTGTATCATCTGAAGGAAGTCAACATCATGTGAACCCAGAAAACAGAGGGTATGATAAATTTACGGACGTGTTCCGGTCAATCCCGGTTTTTAATCAGTATAACAAATAACACTGCTGACCAGTCAATAGAATATAGCATTCAGTCAGTAATGGCCTTTTCTTTAATGCTTCTGGAGCAAGTAAGTAAACCTTAGGTAGTCTACACCCACAGGCGTAGACAATAACACGGATGGCATGCTAATAGAAAATAACATTCAGCTAGTCATGACCTTTTCTTAAATGCTTCCAGAGCAAAAGTCATCCTTAAGATTGTCTACGCCCGTGGGCGTAGACAATAACGAGGAAGTAATTTTGTTTTTAGTGACCTAATGGTTAAGTATTAGTCCCCTAGGCATGTGCTCAGTCGGATGTGTGACTGACTAATGATCATGGGGACGCGGGTTCGATACCCGCCGGGGTCGGCAATATGTTGCTTGGAGATTTATCATGAAATCTTTTCCACGGTGATTATCTCCCGTTTTCTGATTCACGAAGGGCAGTTGGTTTTGATTTTTGATTTGATTTGAGGTTTAACGTCTCTGTCAACACTGTAAAGGTCATTTTGGAGACATTGCTTCAAATTTTGTGGGACTTTTACCCGACATTGAGATGAAATGACATCTCAAGCCCTGTCGCCCAATGAAACCAATAGGGTTTATTAACATGGACGGTCCGCCACGCACCGACGGGCAGTTGGTAGTTTCTTGTTTGGTTGTTTGTAGTGGAGTTAAAGGCCTAGTCAACACTATTTAGGTCATTTTTGAGCCGCTCAGTTTACCTATCAACACTTTTCCTGGACAGGCTTATACGAAAGCCGTTAACCAGTACAGTGCACATTCTTTCGCCAGAGACTGACAACTGCCCTTCTAGAATCAGCGGAAGGGAAATAATGAGGGTAGAAAATATTTTATGATCAATCTCCACGAAAGAATGTTGCCGACCTCGGCAGGTATCGAACTGTAAAGGTTTATGCTCTGAAAAAAAAAATGAAATTCCCCAAAGGAATTAAAACATCGAGTTGTCAAATTTTCTAGACCAGATTAGCTAGTTTTGCCAAAGTAGGCCACCTTTCAATATATTCAAGCCCCATTTGAACAATTAAAGAGATCATCCATAGTTTTTCATGAATAACATTTGCAGGATTCAAAAGAAGTTGTCTGAATATCTTCGAGGGACCAGACAAATGTTATTGCAATGAAATGAACATACATGGTCGTCATTCTTGCATTTCCTACGGCAAGTGGTAACGAAAAAAAACCCCTAAACTCAACATCACCTCTTCAGATGCGACCGTTAAACTAAAAGGACATGTCGGCTAGTTCAAAACGTTGTTAAAACGATAACGTCTGCTCTGCAACACTTAAAATGCTACGTTCACTGGTCTCGTACGTGATTTTTGATATCCAAAGATCAAAATTTATGTTTCAACAAAATTTCAATATGGTTTCTATTTTTATTGCATTAACACGACTTCTGGCCCAGAACAGATTCAAACAACTATGTTCATTGGATTTTATTCAAAAATATATTCTTTATGAGTCTGATTTAAAATACCAACCAGACGCTAAAATTGCCTAACCTTATCCATTGATCACAAGCTATATATAGCCCCATCAGCACTCTCAGTGCTTTGATTTTTAACATTAGTGACTAAACTTCTGCCTAATACAGATGACCAAATCACCGCCAGAGACATCCTGTGTGAGAAAATAATCCTCCATATTCAATACAGTTTTAAAAGTTTCTCATCTCTAAAGATGAAACTACCGAAGGAGCGGAATTTAACAATTTGTATTTTCTGTCAATTTATCATTACGAAAACACGCCTATACTAATATATTGTAAATTTTAACGCCGAAAAAAAATGAAAATTTTCCGATAAATCTTGTGATATTTTTCTTATTTCTGCTCAAAACATAGATTTTGGGTACACGTTAGAACCGTCTCATCGAGGCGCGATGAGGCGGTTCTAACGAGTTCCCACAATCTATGTTTTAAAACAGAAAAATGTACACCTCTGCAAACCCAAGTTTTACAATGTAAAAGTGAGGTTCGAGGGGGTCAGAATTATATAGGCGTATTTTCGTGATGTACCTCAACGCACCTGCCTTCCTGTTTACTTTTTTTTCAATTACAAATTTTACACAATGACTGAGTTCTTCGTGTATAATCTATGGATGAAATATTCGCCTTGCGTGTACAAATTAAACCGTTTTGTACCGGAAATCTCAAAACGGCCATTTGGCAAAAGATCAGTCGCCACAGAACGCGGCGTCTGGACATGGCCTAAGTTCAGCCATTTTGCAAATACATTTTGAAGAAAACAGCCTGTCACTCATCAATTTTGAAATGGGCTTGCGCTATATATAACCTTCAGTACAAAATGGGTTAAAAGAAATTGCACGACCCGCAGAAAAAGCGACCGACTGAAGTCGGTTGATTTCTAAGAGTGCCCTAAAATCACCGTGTCATTCTGTCATTCAGTTTGTAAAAATTTGTGATAGTGACTTAACCGCTTGGAATATTTAAACAATTTTTGGCATACTGATAGATATCAATGAGATCTAACCAACGAACTTGCGAAATATTACATTCCATTTAGTATAGCCTCGCCGAGGCGAAAAATGTGAAAATTTTCGAACTGCTTCTCCTCGGAAATCGTTGGGCCGATTGAAGTCAAATTTCATATGGAGCCTCTATGGGATGAGGGAAACCAAAATTTGTTCATGGGGTCCAGGTCACATGACCAAAATGGCCGCCAAGCCATATATGGTCTGTCTGTCTACCCGTCTGTAACCCGTTTGTGAAAATTGGTGATAGTGACTTAACCGCTTGGAATATTTAAACAATTTTTGGTATACTGATAGATATCAATGAGATCTAACCAATGAACTTGCGAAATATTACAGTCCATTTAGTATAGCCTCGCCGAGGCGTAAAATGTGAAAATTTTCGAACTGCTTCTCCTCGACAACCGTTTATCCGATTGAAGTCAAATTTCATATGGAGCCTCTATGGGATGGGGGAAACAAAATTTGCTCATGGGGTCCAGGTCACATGACCAAAATGGCCGCCAAGCCATATATGGTAAAAACCCTTCAAAAATAGTCTTCTCCAGAACCACTGGGCAGATTTCCAAGAAACTTGATGAATAGCATCTGGGACGTAGGCCCATCATAAATTGCTCAAATGGTGACCCTGGGTTGACCTTGACCTTCTTTGTGCGTAGGTCAAACTTTGACACATATGCTTTTGTTGGAATATTTAAACAATTTTGGCATACTGATAGATATCAATGAGATCTAACCAATAAACTTGCGAAATATTACATTCCATTTAGTATAGCCTCGCCGAGGTGAAAAATGTGAAAATTTTCGAACTGCTTCTCCTCGGAAACCGTTGGGACGATTAAAGTCAAATTTCATATGGAGCCTCTATGGGATGGGGGAAACCAAAATTTGCTCATGGGGTCCAGGTCACATGACCAAAATGGCCGCCAAGCCATATATGGTAAAAACCCTTCAAAAATAGTCTTCTCCAGAACCACTGGGCAGATTTCCACGAAACTTGATAAATAGCATCTGGGACGTAGGCCCATCATAAATTGCTCAAATGGTGACCCTGGGTTGACCTTGACCTTCTTTGTGCCTAGGTCAAACTTTGACACATATGCTTTTGTATGGGAAAAGTGAGAATGCATTTTATCCTGCAAACTATACAGAATACAGTACTAAAGTATAAGATATATTTTTGCTCCTTACGATAAGGCGCATTTATTGGGGGAACCGTTTTAGGTCCAGGTCACATGACCAAAATGGCCGCCATACCCATATATGGTAACACTCATAAAGCTAAAAGCATCCGGCGGGTAGTGCACTTCAGCTGAAGCACTGGTTTAGCATAGCAGTCGCATCAAAGCTATAAATAAACTAGGGGAGACAAATAAAAAATAGCGATGACATTGCGGGTGAGTCCTCGGTACCGGGACGTTTCGTCCTGGAGACCATCACAGTGAATTGTTATTCTATGTAAGTTTTCCAAGTAGGGATAGGAAACAGAGAATTAAATAACAGCCATTTTTTTATTAGCTCACCTGTAATGTAATGACGAGGTGAGCTTTTGGGATCACTTTTCGTCTGTCGTCCGTCGTCAGTCCGTGCGTCCGTCCGTCCGTCCGTAAACAATTTCTTCAAACGACATCTCCTCCTAAACCACTGATTGGATTTTGACCAAACTCCACAGGAATGACCCTTAGGTGGTCCCCTTTCAAAGTTGTTCAAATGGTTCCGGTCCGTTGCACATCTAGGTCACAGGAGCCAAAAATAGATTTTTTTCAACGAAAACTTAAAAAATCTTCTTCTCTGAAACCACAAGGCCCAGGTCTATGATATTTGGTATGAAGCTTCATCTAGTGGACCCCTACCAGGATTGTTCAAATTATAGTGCTGGGGCCAAATATGCCCCCCCCCCCCCGGGGCCCTTTGGTTTTACATGGGCTTATATAGGGAAAATCTTTAAAAATCTTCTTCTCTGAAACCGCAAGCCCAGGTCTTTGATGTTTGGTATGAAGCTTCATCTAGTGGACCCCTACCAGAATTGTTCAAATTATAGTGCTGGGGCCAAAAATGTCCCCGCCCCGGGGCCCTTTGGTTTTACATGGGCTTATATAGGGAAAATCTTTAAAAACCTTCTTCTCTGAAACCGCAAGACCCAGGTCTTTGATATTTGGTATGAAGCTTCATCTATTGGACCCCTACCAAGATTGTTCAAATTATAGTGCTGGGACCAAAAATGCTCCCGCGCCGGGGCCCTTTGGTTTTAAATGGGCTTATATAGGGAAAATCTTTAAAAATCTTCTTCTCCGAAACCGCAAGGCCCAGGTCTTTGATGTTTGGTATGAAGCTTCATCTATTGGACCCCTACCAAGATTGTTCAAATTATAGTGCTGGTGCCAAAAATGCCCCCGCCCCGGAGCCCTTTGGTTTTACATAGACTTATATAGGGAAAATCTTGAAAAATCTTCTTCTCTGAAACCACAAGGCCTAGGTCTTTGATATTTGGTATGAAGCTTCATCAAGTGGACCTCCACCAAGATTTTCAAATTATAGCCACAAATGCCTCCGCCCCTGGGCCTGGTTTTACATAGACTTATATAGCGATAATCTTTGAAAATCTTCTTCTCTGAAACAGCAAGGCCCAGGTCTTTGATATTGAGTATGAAGCTTCAACTACTGGACCTCTATCAAGATTGTTTAAATTATAGCCCTGAGGCCAAAAATGCCCCTGCCCCGGGGCCATTTGGTTTTACATAGGCTTAAGTAGGGAATATCTTTAAAAAAAATTCTTCTATGAAACCGCAAGGCCCAGGTCTTTGATATTTGTTGTATCTTTATCTAGTTGACCTTTGCCAAGATTGTTCAAATTATAGCCTTTGTTCATATTTGGTATGAAGCTTCACCTTTTTAGACCTCCCTCAACATTATGCACATTTTAGCCCTGGGGTCAATAATGGCCCTCCCCAAGGCCCACTTGTTACTTTATGGATCAGGTGAGCGATCCAGGGCCATCATGGCCCTCTTGTACTTTGTTAATTAAGCCCCGTACACTTTCGCCAATTTGCATAAGTAAGTGAACATGCAAATGTGTAAATTTTGTGAAGGTGAGCGAAAGTTTATTTTGCTTAGCGTTCACATATAGACTTTAAAGAGCAATTAGAAAGAAATTGCACGACCCGCAGAAAAAGCGACTGACTGAAGTCGGTTGATTTTCTAAGGTGCCCTAAAATCACCGTGTCATTCTGTCATTCGGTCATTCTGTCAGTCTGTCAGTCTGTCTGTCCGTAACCCGTTTGTGAAAATTGGTGTTGTGACTTAACCGCTTAGAATATTTAAACAATTTTTGGCATACTGATAGATATCAATGAGATCTAACCAATGAACTTGCGAAATATTACATTCCATTTAGTATAGCCTCGCCGAGGCGAAAAATGTGAAAATTTTCAAACTGCTTCTCCTCGGAAATCGTTGGGCCGATTGAAGTCAAATTTCACATGGAGCCTCTATGGGATGGGGGAAACCAAAATGTGCTCAAGGGGTCCAGGTCACATGACCAAAATGGCCGCCAAGCCATATATGGTTTGTCTGTCTGTCCGTCCGTAACCCGTTTGTGAAAATTGGTGATAGTGACTTAACCGCTTGGAATAGTTAAACAATGTTTGGCATACTGATAGATATGAATGAGATCTAACCAATGAACTTGCGAAATATTACATTCCATTTAGTATAGCCTCGCCGAGGCGGAAAATGTGAAAATTTTCGAACTGCTTCTCCTCGGAAACCGTTGGGCCGATTGAAGTCAAATTTCATGTGAAGCCTCTATGGGATGGGGGAAACCAAAATTTGCTCATGGGGTCCAGGTCACATGACCAAAATGGCCGCCAAGCCATATATGGTAAAAACCCTTTAAAAATAGTCTTCTCCAGATCCACTGGGCGGATTTCCACGAAACTTGATATTTAGCATCTGGGACGTAGGTCCATGATAAATTGCTAAAATGGTGACCCTGGGTTGACCTTGACCTTCTTTGTGCCTAGGTCAAACTTTGACACATATGCTTTTGTATTGGAAAAGTGAGAATGCATTTTATCCTGCAAACGATTCAGAATACAGTACTTAAGTATAAGATATATTTTTGCTCCTTACGATAAGGCGCATTTATTGGGGGAACCGTTTTAGGTCCAGGTCACATGACCACAATGGCCGCCATACCCATATATGGTAACACTCATAAAGCTAAAAGCATCCGGCGGGTCGTGCACTTCAGCTGAAGCACTGATTTGTAAAAATCTTAACATGTAGCAGGGTGAAAGCAGACACAAGGAGGGACTTTTTATTGAAAACCGCATGAAAAAATTCCCATTCATTCCAAAGTTATGCGCATTTATATTCGATACATATCTATTTTCCTCTAAGAATAGCCTACACTGAATTTACTTTGATTTTAACCCACAATGCAATATTCTGTGATGTCATAGTGGCTTTAAACTTTTTAAAAATAATTTTAAACCACCATATTTTCTATTTTGCAATAGCCTAATACAGTTTTCTCATGCCCTTTGATTACTGTGTATCTTGTTCATAATTTAGGATAGAAATGAGAAATTTGATTTCGAAATTCAAGCTTAAATTTACAATTAAATTATTTTTTAGCTCACCAGAGCCGAAGGCTCCGGGATAGCTTAAAGGATAGGCAGTTGTCCGTCGTCGTTGTCGTCGTCGTCGTCGTCGTCGTCGTCGTCGTCGTCGTCCTATGACGTCAACATTTTTAAAGGACATCTCCACTGAAGCCACTGGGCCGATTGTGCCCAAATTTTATCTGTAGCGTCCTTGGGATGGGGGATTCAAAGTTTGTGTTTTTTGTATGAAAATCGGCTCATTAGTTTGGCTGCTATGGCAACTTACAGTTACCATAGACTTATAATGGGGAAAATTGAAAAATGGCATTTACTGCCAAGCCTCTGCAGATATTTTGACCAAGCTTTCATAGAAATGTTTGTTAGCTATCTACTATCTGCCATATGATTTTAGGCCTACTGCTCATTTCTATTGGTTGCCATGGAAACCAAAATAAAAAAATAGAAAAAAAGCCTTAAAAAAATCATCTCCTCAGAAACCGTTAGCTCTATTTGGCTGAGAGTACATGGAAATATTCACCATATTTGCCTTTACAGGTTTTGTGTTTTTATGAAATTGGGCTCTTTAGTTTGGTTGCTATGGCAACTTATATTTTCCATAGACTAATAATGGGGAAAATTGAAAAATGTTATCAACTACCAAGCCTTTGCAGATATTTTGACAAAATTTTCATAGAAACGTTCCTTGAGTAAACTTCTCTCAGCCATATGCTTTATGTCAACCTGTGGGTCCAGAAGGTTGTGCCAGGGCCATGCCCCTCTCGCTCCACTTCATAAAATGCCTTATATCTCAGAAACCTTACAGATCCCCACCCTAAACCTTTTATATTCTTGTTCCTTATGATAAGACACATTAAGTGACACCAACCTGGGGGTTCCCCAGGATCTGCCGGGGACATGCCCCACCCCCTCCACTTCATTAAATGCCATTTATTTCAGAAACCATTCAGATCCCCACCCCTAAACCGTATATATATTCTTGTTTCTTATGTTAAGACGCACTCAATGACAGCAACCTGGGGTCCCTCGGGATGTGCCTGGGCCATGTCCCACCCCCTCTATTTCATAAACGGCCCAATGTCCCAGAAACCATACAGATCCCCACCCCTAAACCATATATATTCTCGTTCCTTATGATAATTCGCATTCAGTGACACCAACCTGGGGGACACCCAGGATGTGCCGGGGCCATGCCCAACCCTCTCCACTTCATAAAATGCCATTTATCACAGAAACCATTCAGATCCTTAACCCTTAACCATATATATTCTTGTTCCTTATGATAAGACGCACTCAGTGACAGCATCCTGTGGGACCCCTGTGGGCCATGCCCCATCCCCTCCACTTCATAAAAGGCCAAATATTCCAGAAACATTTCAGATCCCCACCCCTAAACCATATATATTCTTGTTCCTTATGATAAGACACATTCAGTGACACCAACCTAAGAGTCACCCAGGGCATGCCCGGGCCATGCTCCACCCCTCATCTTCACAAAAGACCATATATCTGAGAAAATGTTCAGAGCCCTAGCCATAAACCATAATATATTATTGTTCCTTATGATAAGACGCAATCAGTGACACCAGCATGGGGGACACCCGGGGTGCCACCGGTCATGCCCCACCCCTTTACTTCATTAAAAGCCATATATCTCAGAAACTGTTCAGATCCCCACCACTTAACCATATATATTCTTCTTCCTTATGATAAGTCCCCGCTTCATAATAGGCCATATACATGTATCTCAGAAACCATTCAAATCCCCACCCCATATTCACATATATTCTTGTTCATTGTTATTAGACACATTCTGTCACCCCCATCTTGGGGGGTCCGCAGGGGCCATTTCTCTCCCATCCACTTCATAAAAAGGCCTCATATCTCAGAAACCATTCAGCATTCAGTGACAGCAATCTTGGGCTTTTCTGGGATCCACCATGCCTGAATCCCTCCACTGCTTAAAAAGCCTTACATCTCAGGAGCCATACATATCCCTACCGCTAAACCATAATGTCTCTCTTCCTTTTGATAAGATGCATTTAGTGACACCAACCAGGGCTCCATTGGGTTCATGCCCCACCCTCTCTACTTTATAAAACATCTAATATTTCAGATACAGTCCACATGGGTGCTCATTTTGGTGTGGGGTTTGTTTGGGAGACTTTATAATTGGTAGATTAAAATCATATCCTGTTAAATTACAATGTCATGGGCAGTGCCCACCTGAGCTCTGGATTATGAATTTTGGCTCTTTGGTTTGTTTGCTATGGCAAGTTAGGAATTTCCATTGCCTTGAAAATGGGGAAAATTGAAAAATGACATTTATAACTTTCAAGATATTTTGTCAAACTTACATAGAAATGTTCCTTTAATAATGTTCTTTTAGGCCTATTAGTTGCCACACATGGGAAATTGTCAATTGTCATCTGTTGTCCTGCAACAACACATTCAAGCGACATCAGACCTCTGAAGCCACTAGGCTGATTGGGTCCAAATTCTATCTGTAGGATCCTTGGGCGCAGGGCTTCTATAGTTAATTAAAATACATTGCTGTCAGTGGGCAGTGCCCCCCTGAGCTCTGGTGAGCATAGTGGCCCATGGGCCTCTTGTTTAAAATGTTTAAAACTACCATTTAATTCAAAATTTTATTCCATTTAGCTAAGTTAAGTGTTTTTACATGCCTTTTGGGCAGATCATTAAGTTCTGTATGTTATATCATAAAAACTTACAAAAACAGAAACTTGAATTTAAATTATTTAAAGAAAAACTATTTAAGGTTTGCAATTGAAAATATGAGAAACTGGTTGTTTTTCTCCGGGTACTCAGGTTTTCGCCCACCTCTGATTAACGATCGGCTCGATATGAGTGAAATACTCTTGAAAGGGCCGTAAAACCAAAAAAAAAAAATGAGAAACTGGTTTAGATATCAGTTGAAATCAGTTTAAATAATTCAAATAGGTGATTATAGAGTTCCTAAGGACTATAAAACACAAGTTATTTCATATTTAAAAGTTTAAAAATTTTAATGTGCATCTATGACATCATAGAATACCTTATGAATATTAATGAGGCAGTCTGAAGCTGCTCTGTTTTCATGAAATATTTCAAACTTCAAAGTGTAATATCTTGGAAACTAATAAAGATATTTTGATGCGGTTTTCGCCCCTCGATTTCTTTAATCAATGTTTTTTTTTAAATTTAATGGATTTCTATACCTTTGTATATGACCTTTAAGAGTTTAACCACCCAGTTCATGCATACATTTGCATCTGTTAGTATTTATTTCAACAGGATATATTTATTTCAACAAGAAATTTCATTTTGACTGACACAGAATGTTGCCGCATTGTTGGAAATGGGTTTCCATTTGGTAAATAGTAAAAACAAGCTTTTTTTTAAGTTTTGAACAAACTAACAAAACAAAGTAACCTATCGCAAATGACCACACATTTATGGTAGAAATGGAACTGATGCACTAATGGGGACTCAGAGCGAGTTACCGTCTGCTGTGTAATGTTATCCCAGTTTTGGGATCGATTGCTATTAATCAACCGGAAGTTACAACGCATGGACGTCTTCAGTGCATAAGTCCACGTGACCATCACTGATTTGTAGGAAATCCGGGTAACGGTTATTTATAGAAAAATGACGCGCTATTCTCATCGATGCGTAAGTGTTACATGTATCTATAGAATCAGTACAGGAATCATGGGTTAGGCTTTACAACAGTGTGGACCCAGATCAGACGCAGCGTTCTGTGGCGTCGGATCAGGATCTAAACATTTTGTTAAAAAAAAAACTTAAAGTTAAGGATTAAACGAAACAGTTTTAGTCTCAAGTCTTAGCCAAGGACTATTTTCCCAGCCTGCACTCAGTGACAATCGACCCAACAGTACTCTTAGTGCTTTGATTAAGCTCTGGTTGCCGTATTCAATGGAGCGAAACCATATTAGCAATATTGGTACAGTGCTATGACAGAAACATTTGTGTGAAATTATTATGAAACTGGCTTTTTAGGAGTAGATGTCATTTGCTGCGGGCGACAGTCATTGCCAGATGGACGACGGGTGATGGGCGACGGACACAGAAACAGGATCTAACATTCGTCTCCGATAATGTTAACAAGTCCATGTAATGAACACACCTCTAAACCCCACTTTATATAGATAAAACTCGGGTTTATGAGGTAAACATTATTTTTCTTATTTTTGCTCCAAGCCTTAGGATGTGCGTACACGTAGGTCCTCCGCAATGAGACAGATGAAGTACAATTACATATGCCTTTTGCATAACGGGCCTCCGTGGCCTAGTGGATAAGAGCGCTGACTCTTAGTCATTAGGTCTCTCACCGCCGTAGGTTCGAGCCTCGCTCGGGCCACGTGTGAGACGCCAAGTTCTGCAACGGAAGGTCAGGTGGTTTTTCTCCGGGTACTCCGGTTTTCGCCCACCTCTGATTAACGATCGGCTCGATATGAGTGAAATAATCTTGAAAGGGCCGTAAAATCCAAACCAAAAAAAAAAAAAAAAAAAAAAAAAAATGCCTTTTGCATTGGCAATGCACTAAAAGCATTAGATGCTTAAACTCCGTGAACTATCAGGATTTTTGGACTATCCTTTGGCTAGGGCCTGGACCATCAGGTTGATATGGCCCTCATTTGGCAAGGGCCACATCAACCCAACGACGAATTAGTGATATCCATACAAATGAACCGAATGTATGATATCCAACATTCGAATAAGTGATATCCATAATTCGAATTAAAGATTTGTTTGTTTGTTTGTATTGAAGTTAAGCGGCCAACACAACACTTTTTAGGTCATTTTTGAGCCGGTCAGTTCACCTATCCACACTCTTTCTGGGCAGGCTTATACATTTATACATAAGCGGTTAACCAGTACAGTACACATTCTTCCTCCAAAAACTGGCAACTGTTTTTTTGAATCAGCGGAAGGGAGAGAATAACCGTAGGTAAGATTTCATTATCAATCACCACGAAAGAATGTTGCCGACCCCGGGAGGTATCGAACCCGCGTCCTCCTGATCACCAGTCAGACGCGCATCCGACTGAGCTACCGAGGCCGGCTCGAAGTATAGATATCCAATAATCAGAATGATCTGTGGATATCTTTAATTCAAATTATGGATATCACTATTTCGATTTACGGATATCTATAATTCTTTTTCTTTCTTTCTAATCATACTGCGATCGGTCACATTTGACCATTACTCGCAGGTGTACATTACATACACTCCAGGTTGACAGGATGAAAGCCTACACTGTAATCATGTAATAACTGTAGGGATCTTTAACCTGCACAGGGGATGGTTCTCCCTGCACAGGGGGCCTCCAGTTAACGTCCCCATCCGAAGGACGGTGCACTTGTGACATTCATTCCTGCAAATGATGCCAATGGAGCATGTTCGGTCACCGCAATTTTATTACCGCTGCCGGGAATCGAACCGGGGGCCTTTAAGCATCAATGGCAAGTACACTAACCACTGAGCTACCACGCTCCATTATTCAAATTCGAATTAATGGTATCTGTAAATGGGTTATTTGATGATTATTCGAATTAGTGATATCCATAATTGGGAATACGTGATATCCATAAATCGTTGTGATTAATGGATATCTTAAATGCAAATTATGGATATCGTTAATTCGAATTATTGATATCCATGAGTTATTATTAATATGCATGGCTATCACTAATTCAATTTATGGATATCCATCAATAATTATGGATTTCTATAAAAACGGAATGAAATGCAAACGTCGCTCCATACTAGCACCCCACAAGACTCCATCTTGAAACACATCATTTCTAGATACATACACATGTGCATATATAGTATTACATTACATAGTATTCTATTATACTATATATACTATATTTAAGGCATGGATAGCTCACAGCTTACAATCTTCATCTGACAGCATGTGGCACTTATTGAAGAATAAATATTATTCCTACCCACCTACCATTGACCTTTGGTTTGACCTAAGATATGAAATCAACGCTCCTCGGCCTACTGGAGTCTGCAACTGGACTTTCAAAGGTAGGTACACGGATAGTAGTCACAGATAAGATTGACAGGGGTTACACGGAGAAAAAACAACAACAACAAAAAACAACAAAAAAGACACAAATAAAAATAAAATAATAATAAAACAACAACAACAAAAAAACACGTAACCCATTGTAGGCGGGAAACCCCAAAAAGGGTACCTTGGCAAACAGTGGCGTCTGATCAGGGCCTGCACTATTTGCTAACATGATTTGCCATCAAAATAGAATAAGAACGAAAACATTGGCATACCACCTCTTATATGACAAACGGACTTGTCCTACATGTAGCAATAGGACTGACAACACTGGTGGGTCGATTGTCTCTGAGCGTAGGCTTGAAACCAGAGCTCGGGGGCGGGAGAGGGTACTGCCCACTGGCAGCCATGGAAGCCCTGCACCAATGGACGCTACCGATTGAATTTGGACCCAATCAGCCAAGTGACTTCAGACGACTTATATTGCTGGAATGTGTTGTTGCAATTTTTTGTCAGTTTTCTCAGGAATTACTGGGACATTTGGTACAGATGTGGACAGTGGTTCATTATGTTGTGTATACCAGAATCAGGCTGCTGCTGCTTATTTGTCCCTTTACTTGTTCATTTTTATTTTTCTCCAAATTTTACACATTGAAAATTTGTGTCACAATAATCTGAGGAACTATAAGGGCTTCAAATTTGAACCTTCCGAGCAGGCACATGACGCAATTGTGCCGTCAAATCAACGCCGGTGCAACGCCATGATGTTTATGCAACGTCACATCTATGTCGGTGCATAGTACAAAAATTGATCATGACGTTTATTAGAGCTTATTCTTCCATTTGTTTGTTTTATTTTTCTCTAACTTGCAAACACTGAAAATTTGTGTACTACTGCTTCTATCACTGTACTACTACCACTGCTGCAACAATTATTATTACAATTATTATTAATAAAGTGGATAAACACTTAATAAAAGGTAATATTGCTTGTAGTACAAAACATTTAACAATAATAATAATGATAACAAATAATAATAATGTGTTGTCCTTGATGTTGGAAAGGAGGGTGTTAAGTATGAAGAAGACCAGACTTTTTGCTGATTGTGCTTATCGGTTTATAATTTCCGCTAAGGCTGTGCTCGCTGATCAATCATGGTCGAATTCAACTCTGTGAAATATACATTGTTAATTTCAACACCGGTTTTTATACCTCAATTTAGATATACTATCTATGGAATTCAACAAAAACACAAAAAATATACAACCGGCATTTGATACTGCAAATTCACTGATAATGTAATAGGTAAACGGCTTTTATAATGAGATATCATTGCCTTTTTCTTTCCGAAATGGATAAATGCAATCACAATCGAGTCACTTGATATGGCACAAAGCCATATCTTTTCTTATTAAATATATACTTCTTATTTACAGGTGTGTCATAACTTCAGAACGCGCTATAGTGAGGCTATAGTCAGCTTCTGACAGGTCTAGTTGCCCTTGCGTAAAAGAAATAGACAATAAAAGAGAGAAAGAAAACCGTTTATAGTCTTGAAGTATTCTTTTGGAATAAGTGAGCTAGAAATAAAAGCTCGAAACAATATAGTTTCGAAAAAACATCGTTTTTGGTAAACAGTGTTGACTCCGATGAAAGCATGTTCACAGTATTTAAGTGACCTCTGCCCTGACGCTACTGGTCTGGTGCAAACTGTCTGAAACAACAGTGTGTAGGAGGGCCGAATGATTGTTCAAAGTTTATGAATGGAGTTATCCCTCTTTGCTAAAGCAACAAAATCTTTTAACTATCCCCTCTGGATTTTTATTTCACAGAAATGTTTCTTCAAATATTGTTAAAACAATTCTGTTAAGCCCCCGCCCATCGGTGCCTGAAGAAATAAATTGGGCTGCATAGTGTTACACTTTGCTTACTCTTTATCAAAAAGGTGCCTGAGTGGCATGACATTTTCTAATACTTTTGATACTGTTTGAATTCGTAATAAAGTTCATATTTAAAAAAAACGTTCTTCTTTTTATATTGAACCACAAAATAGTTTCAATATTCGTTTCCAGTATCTCTTACGCCATTTATCTTTTTAAAGTCATTTCTTGTTTTGCATTTTCCCAATTATACCTCAATGGAAACTCTAACTTGCCAAAGCAACCAACTGAAGAGCTGAGTTTCATGAAAAAAAACCTGTTCAGGCAAATATGGTGAAGCTTTTCAAAAAGTCTCAGCCTCATTGAGCATATGATTTCTGATGAGATGATTTATTTTTTCATTTTGGTTTCCATGGCAACCAATAAAATGAACAATAGGCTTAAAATCATATGACAGATAGCAGATTGCATAAGGAACATTTCTATGAAAGTTTTGTCAAAAGAGCTGCAAAGGCTTGGCGTTAATGCCATTTTCCAATTTTCTCATTATAAGTCTATGGAAACTCTAAGCTGCCATAGCAACCAAACTAATGAGTCAAATTTCATAAAAAAAACAAACAAACACGAACTTCCGATCCCCCAGCCGAAGGATGCTACAGATGAAATTTGGGTCCAATCGCCCCAATGGCTTCAGAGGAGATGTCGTTTGAAAGTGTTAACTCCAGACGACGTCAGAAGACGACGACGGACTACGACGACTACGACGGACAACTGCCTATCCTATAAGCTCCCCCTGAGCCTTCGGTGAGCTAAAAATCTTAGACTGTTTCGTTTGACTCTTAAACTCAGCCTTAACTGTAAGCAAACAGTGTAGACCCTGATCAGACGCCACATTCTGCGGCGTCGGATCTGAGTGTACACTGTTTGACAAACCCAACATATGATTGCAGTCCAGATTCTATAGATAACCCTCTTACGTAACACTGACCTCACAGCGGTAAATAACCATTACGCGGGTCACCTACATATCAGTGATAGTCACACGTGGAAATCAGAACTGAGGATCTTCTGCGTTTAGTAACTTTTAATCGATTGACAAACAGTCGATCCAAAAACTGGTTGTCTGATAACGTGGCTCACACGATGAAAGGATTGTAGTACAGGTAATGCTCTCCTGGGGAAATTGTTGTATTTTATCATAAATATTAATCATTAAACGATAATGAATCCCTTTTTATTTTTGAAACTGAATTGTCTCCCAAGACGCCTTCTAAAGATTAAAAGCCATTCTCGCCCATCGGGACTTGGAGAAATAGATTGGGCTGCATGGTGCTTCCACGCAGAGCTGAAACGGACCACACACGAGTACTGGTAAACCACTTAAAAGGATTAAGCCTGCCCGGGCAAAGTGATGAGTCAGACCGTCGAATGCATATAAGCCTTTTGGTTTCATTGGCCGGCAGTTTTGATTGAGGTTTTTACGTCCCAGTCAACACTATTTAGGTTATTTTTTGTGTGATTTGTACCCGTCATTGAGATAAAATGACATCTCAATCCCGGCAGGGATTTCGATGTCTTTTGCACTTAATGTCGGGTAAAAGTCCCACAAACTGACACATGATAAAATAGGCACTTAGCATCCTTGGTTAACGTTCTTGAAAAGCGTGTGGTTAGCCAGTTAATGGGTTTAGATGCTTGTCTTCTTACACGAAGCTACAGTCAGTTCTTTATACGACGACATTCTTTTGCCTATTATACTCCTTATTGGGATTCTTTATAACGCCAATAGCGGCAAACTGTTAGGGAAAATACAATCGTTGTAACGAGGATGCTCTGTACATAAACGTCTCCACTATATGTCTCCGACAATCAGAGGTTGTGCCGAAGCCGCTAGCCCATGCCTTTGTTGGTCACATAAAAAAGTATCGAATTTTCATGAGATGACTGAAATCCATAGGCGAGGCTCCCCTTTGGGACCTAAGATTTCATAGCAATAACACCACATCGTTTGTTCTACATGCCATTAATCTTGGTTTTAATGGACTAGTTCTTACGGGCCTCTGTGGCCTTATGGGTAGGAGCGCTGACCTTAAATTATTATGGTCTCTCGCCTTTGTGGTTCGGCTCGAGTCAGCCGGCCTCGGTAGCTCAGTCGGATGTGCGATTGACTGGTGACCAGGAGATGCGGGTTCGATACCTGCCGGGGTCGGATCGGCAACCGTGATTCTTTCGTTGAGATTGATCTTGAAATCTTTTCTACGGTCATTCTCTCCCTTCCGCTCAAGAACGGCAGTTGTCAGTTTCTGGCGAAAGATTGTGCACTGTACTGGTAAAACGCTTACGTGTAAGCCTGCCCAGGGAAAGTGTAGATAGGTAAACTGGCCGGCTCAAAAATGACCTAAAACAGTGTTGACTGGGCCGTTAAACTCCAATACAAACAAACAAACTAACTACATTTCTACGACAATCAGAGGTTGTACCGAGGCCGCTAGCCCACGTCTTTGTTGGTCACATAAAAAATAAGTATCGGATATTCATGAGCTGTCTGAAATCCATAGGCGGAGTTCCTTTTGGACCTTAGATTTCATAGCGGTAAAACACATCGTTTGTTCTACATGCAATTAATCTTGGTTTTAATGGACTAATTCTTACGGGCCGCTGTGGTCTAATGGATAGAAGTGCTGACTTTCAATCATAAGGTCTCCCACTGCTGTGGTTCGCGCCTGGCTCGGACCAGAGAAAACGGAAGGTCAGAAGATTTTTCTCCGGGTACTCCGGTTTTCGCCTCCCTGGGCTAACGATCGGCTCAAAATAAGTGAAATAATCTGGGAAAGAGCGTAAAAAAACAAAGAACAAAAAAACGGATTAGGTCTTACGATTATAAAGGTGCTTAGGGAAAACATTGAATTAAAGATCACAGTCAAGTAATGACTAAATAAGTTCTATAAAAAGGTTATCCTTTGGAAGCGAAGAATACACCACGGAACTGGAAAATACGGAGTGTACATGTTTTCTGGGCCAGAGTAGCTTGTTTCGGCCAATTAGGCCTCACCAGTGACCCTCAAATATTTTCAAAATTCAACAATGGAATCAATAATCCCAAAGGACAAGAAAATATAAACTACACTATGATGTAGGGCACGGAGACATTTTATGGCCGCCACACATTCCCAGACACCAGCTGTAGTGACCTTAAATATGTTCTGGAAAAGGTTATCCTTTGGAAGCAAGGAATACACCACAGAACTGGAAAATATGGAGTGCACATGTATTCTGGGCCAGACTAGCTATTTTCGGCCAATTAGGCCTCATCAGTGACCCTAAAATATTTTCAAAATTCAACAATGGAATCAACGGTCCCAAAGGGCAAGAAATTATAAACTACAGTATGATGAAGGGCAGTGATACCTTTTACGGCTGAAAGCTAACACAAACAAATAAATGTATAGCTTATAGTGATCTTTCTCCTTAGCTTTTCACTCCTGGGTTTCTGAAGCGAAACTTCAGCATCGTTGAATATGAATACCAACGGAGTGTTCAGTTAAGGGGAATGGAGGCAACTCCTGAAAAAGTGTTTTTGTCTCTCGTGTCAATAGGGGTCAACTCTTAAAGAGGAGCAAATTCTTTTCTTTTAGAGTAGACCCCTTCTTCGTTGTGACAAGGCTGATAGAAAAGCGAACAGATTGTCCCGAAAGTTGTCTCCCTTTGGAAAATGGCTCAAAATGTCCTTGGTGTTCCTATTCCCCTTAATATTGTTTACAAAATCACAGTGCTGATCCCATTCAGCTTGCTATTCACTGTTTGCACTGGTCCTTGAAATCATGATAACATGTTCGTGTACTAAACACCCCTATAAATCCCACTTTATACAGAGAAAACTCTGGTTAACGGGGGGTAAACATTATTTTCCTAATTTCTGCTCAAAGACATAGGTTCTTGGTACTCGTAAGAACCCTTCATAACGAGCACCAAAAGTCTTTGTTTGGAGTGTAAATAAGAAAAATATCGCAAATTGTCATCAGAAAAATTACATTTTTGAGGTATGAAAAATGCACTTTGTTATACTGCAAAGACATTTCCAAGCTTTTGACTGGACTGCGGAGGGCAATTATTTATACCCCGTGAGGAAAAATATATACCCCTCTGGCGCTTAGTTTTAGTTCGATTGCAATGAAAGCCCAAAGCTAATTGAATCGCTCTCGAACACTCATTCCGGATGTTATCACGCGATCGCGACTTTTACACCACTGCTACGGCCCCCGCCCATCGGGGCTTGAAGAAATAGATGCTTCCACGCAGAGCTGAAATAGACCCACACGTGAATGCTGGTAAATCGCGTAGAGGATCTAAGCCTGCCCAGGCAAAGCGGTGCGAGTCGGACTGGTCATGTAATAAACCCTATTGGTTCCATTGGGTGGCAGGGCTTGAGATGTATAACAAATTCGTTATTTTGATTCTTGGCGGGGAACATGAGATCCCATTCCTAACGGCTCAGGCAAATATCGCTTTCAGGCGAGGAATGTGATCCCATGTTCCCCGTCAAGAATCAAAATAACGAATATTATCACACGGATATGTTATCGTAATGAGTGATCTGCTATATTAAGCAGATGCTATGCCAGTGTTCATATTATGAAAGGTGCTTACTCAGAACTTGATACAACAAAATGGACACCACTGTAAATATAGTAAATTTCCTATATCAAGACGACCTTTGGGAAATTTCACTGTACACTTTATGTAGGACGGTTGTGCTGCTTATATGGATGTACGTAATCTGCATTTAAGAAATGAAATTTATTTTTCTGCAGTTCATGGAAGTATGCACGCAGTGGGTCGCGTGCAAAGTAAATGAACCCCGAAAGGGTTCATGTAAACTTTGCTAGCGACCCACTGTCGTTCATACTTTCATGAAAAGCAGAAAAATTAAGTTTATTTTTGATATTTACATTATTTGCCCCTCATTACTGGGCGCAAAACTGCTTGTAGTGCAAACTTTTAAAGCTGAAAAAAAAACATTTACACGCTGTTTTTCGACAAAGAGCGGAGCAGCGTTGACGTCATCAACGCCCGTAGAGAACAATGGTTTAGAATGACGTCACTTAACATCACTGAAAACCATGTGGTTCGATGCGTTCATGGAAGTATGAACGCAATTGTTTTCTATAGGTTCACATTAGACTTTACATTGGAAATGTAAATATATTTCTATACAAAATAGTAGTTTTAGGGTACTCTTTTGCACTATGGCAACACGCCATGTGCTAAACTTGCGTGCTTTTATATCTAGATCTAGCTTTTCTTTTCAGATGTAAAACTTTAATATTTTCTTACTTCTAGTCTCAAGACATGGCAAAGTATGACTCTCGCGTGTGTCATAATGCATTCACTCACATCTATGAAAATTACCATTTGTGATATGTTCTTACATCTACTTCAAACATACGTTGTTGAATGAGGCGGTTGTTATGAGTAATCTCAGTCTTAGTCTTTGAGTGATGTTTTTAATTCTAACAAAGCGCGTCTATATAGACAATGAAAAGGATCTGTTATTTATTCTGCAATAAATCACGTCGAGGAAGAGAGTGACTCTAAAAGCCACCACTTAGTGACGTCACTCTAAATAGACTTTGACGTGAGCCGGTTAAACGTCATTTTCTCGCATCAACAACGTTACAAAAGAACTTAAATGTAATTGATATAGTCCGTATATTAGGCAGGATTTCTTCATACTCTGGTCAAGGGTTGGTAGAACTTGAATGAAACAAAACACAATTAAACGTAATTCGAATATACGTTTTCAAAAAAAGATTAAGTTGACTCTAGGTTCACAGAAGCAACCTCTGCTCTAAGCATTTGTCATGAGAACTCATACGAAACACGTTTTTGTGTTTATTCATTTGAAACGTTTCAATTCTAGAGCACTGAAAAATATACCAAGTCCTGCAAACGAAAAATTAATCTGCAAAAAAGAAAGAAATAGAAACGGTCTGTTCGAAACTACTATAATGCAGTGGCATTGCGCTAGTGTCAGAACCCCACAAGAAGCAAGACTTGTGTCAGAAACGTGCACTTGTACATGACGATGGCTCTTCGCATTTGTCTTTTTGTAAGCATCGCGTGCAGCTCGAAATAAGTTTGAATAATTCATTTCTGAACCTCGAGCCAACCAAGATATAGAGAAAGAAATTTATAGCATTATTTATTAACATTAGCATTGTCAGAATGTTCTTTATTATCTCTGAACCAGGCCAGCCAGCCAAGTTTACAATAGTGTAGACGCATATGGGTAAACTACAGGCGATGAAAGCTGCGTTTAAAACAATTACTCTCTTTGTTATAACGGAGGCTCTGTTTTTATACAGCTCACCCACTGGGTCTCGTGGCAAAGACGTTGGTTCACCGATCTTTTTTCTCCAAAGAGTGACAACAATAATTATGTTTCCGCACAAAAGGCACGCGCATGGAACAAAGAACCCAGCACTAAGATAAATCCAGGGCCAAACTTGGACGTAGAAATAGTCGAAGTTTTCACTGTCGAAGCAATATTTATCCATATTGACATTCTGAACTCCTACCAGAAACTTTACGTTGATACCTACGATACATGCAATCGTAAGCAAAACAGATAAAAGAGACCTACGCTGAGAGAACAAGGTGCGTACTTTATGAGGATATATGACACTGCAGACACGCTCCATAGTCACCAGAACCAACATCCATGATGATATCTGTACGCCTGAGAAATAGCCAAATGTTAGCATCCTACAAAATATACCGTATTTGTCCACAAAGTGTATGCGAAACGCACTAGAGCTCCATTCAAATAATTCCCACACGCTTAAAAGTATCAAGTCTGAAACTGCCAGACACACTAGGTACGTCGAAGGTTGACTCTTTCTCAGCCTGTACAATACAGTGATTGACAGTATATTTCCCGGAATACCCAGTACCATGAGGATTGGAGGAATTACCAGCCGGATCTTGTAGGCTATTTCATCTTCAAAACTTTGTGAAACATTCATGTCCACGTGAATATAATTCCTTCCTGTGTCGCCCTCGTCTACGAAGATACGAGGCTACTTCAAGCTGGTGACTTGAGAATACTACAAGATATTCTTCATAGATTTTACACTTACTCTAGTTGTCCAGTGGAAACGGGCTTCTTCAAAGTTTGATGCAGCAGTAATGGCGATGTATTATTGAAAATGTGAAACAGTTTCAAGAATGAATAACGGTGATATTATAATAACCTCATTCCTTTCCATTAGTTATACAAAACTCGTATCCCGTGAGATATCTCATCTTTAGAAACCATCGCAGCAATTAAATCTATTACTCAGTACGCACTTGCCCGTTTGTTCTCAGTGGTCATGTACCATTGATATCGATTAAGGCAACTTCCATAAAAAAGGAAAACGATAAATAAAACGCGTGACCCGATGTCGTTCGTACTTGTATGAACGTTTAAAAAATTACCTTTATTACTTATATTCAGATTTGCAGCCATTTAGTGAGGAGAAATTCTAGTTTGAGCGCTGAAATTGAAACAAGAAAGCAGTAACACAGTTTTCGTATCGACAGCCGAGCAGCGTCGTTGGCGACATAGCGTTGTCATTGTCCAATCATATTTGAGAGAACCATTGTTTATTTTGACAACACTGATGTCTCGTGAGTTATTGTATTAACTGAAGAATTTTAATAATATTGCTCCTATTATCGAATGCAGATTGTTTAGTTTAGCGTGATTATCAGTGACCGTTCCAAGCGGGTTCTTCTGTCGTGGATTATTGTTCTTCTTCGTCTGCATGTGTGTGTTGCTGGTTTCTTTTTTTCTTTTTCTTTTTTAGCTCACCTGGGCCGAAGGCTCCAGGGGAGCTTATAGTATAGTGGGTCCTCCGTCGTCCGTCGTCCGTCCACACTTTTGAGCAGCTATATCTCTGTATCCTGCAGGCTGATCTCAATCATTTCTCATTTGTAGCATGCCTCTGGTGGGGCATTGATGACATAAACTTTTTTTCGAAATCGCTCTAAAACTTTGGTTCCTATGGTAACCACAAGGTCCCATAGACTTACTATGGGAAAATGCTTGTCATCACCGTAGCGCCTTCAGTTTTGATCGGATCTTTCTGAAACTTATACGTAAGGTGACTGGGGATAAAAACTCGGATGAGTTCGAAAACCGGTCAAGTCGGCCCAATTATCATAGAGTTACGTCCCTTTGATTGCTGAAAAACCCAATTTTCGACCTTGTCATCACCGTAGCACCTTCAGTTTTGATCGGATCTTTCTTAAACTTATATGTAAGGTGGCTGGGGATAAAATCCCGGATGAGTTCGAAAACTGACCAAGTCGGCCCATTTATCGTAGAGTAACGTCCCTTTGATTGCTGAAAATGCTGATTTTTGACCTTGTCATCACTGTAGCCCTTTCAGTTTTGATCAAATCTTTCTGAAACTTATATGTATAGTGGCTGAGGATAAAATCTCAGATGTGTTCGAAAACCAGCAAAGTTGGTCCATTTATCACAGAGTAACGTCCCTTTGATTGCTGAAAATGCCGATTTTTGACCTTGTCATCACCGTAGCGCCTTCAGTTTTGATCGGATCTTTCTGAATCTTATATGTTAGGTGACTGGGGATAAAAACTCGGATGAGATCGAAAACCGGCTAAGTCGGCCCAATTATCATAGAGTTACGTTCCTTTGATTGCTGAAAAAACCAATTTTCGACCTTGTCATCACCGTAGCCCCTTCAGTTTTGATCGGATCTTTTTGAAACTTATATGTAATGTGGCTGGGGATAAAACCTCGGATGAGTTCGAAAACCGGCCAAGTCCGCCGATTTATCATAGAGTTACGTCCCTTTGATTGCTGAAAATACCAATTTTCGACCTTGTCATCACCGTAGCCCCTTCAGTTTTGATCGGATCTTTCTGAAACTTATATATATGTAAGGTGGCTTGGGATAAAATCTCGGAGGAGTTCGAAAACTGACCAAGTCGGCCCATTTATCGTAGAGTAACGTCCCTTTGATTGCTGAAATCGCTGATTTTTGACCTTGTCATCACTGTAGCCCTTTCAGTTTTGATCGAATCTTTCTGAAACTTATATGTAAAGTGGCTGAGGATAAAATTTCGGATGAGTTCGAAACCAGCAAAGTTGGTCCATTTATCACAGAGTAACGTCCCTTTGATTGCTGAAAATGCCGATTTTTGACCTTGTCATCACCGTAGCCCTTTCAGTTTTGATCGGAACTTCCTGAAACTTATAAGCAAGGTGGCTGGGTATAAAACCTCGGATGAGTTCGTATACCAGCAAAGGCGGCCTATTTATCATAGAGTAAGGTCCCTTTGATTGCTGAAAATGTTGATTTTTGACCTTGTCATCACTGTAGCCCCTTCAGTTTTGATCGGATCTTTCTGAAACTTATATGTAAGGTGGCTGGGGATAAAACCTCGGATGAGTTCGAAAACCGGCTAAGTTGCCCCATTTACTATATAGTTATGTCCCTTTGATGGCTGAAAATGTCGATTCTTTACCTTGTCATCACCGAAGCTGCAGTTTTGATCTAATCGGTCTGAAACCTATATGTAAGGTGAATGGAGATAAAACCTAGGATGAGTTGGAATACCGGCCAAGTTGGCCCATTTATCATAGAGTTACGTCCCTTTGATTGCTGAAAATGCCGATTTTTGACCTTGTCATCACGGTAGCCCCTTCAGTTTTGATCGGATCTTTCTGAAACTTATATGTAAGGTTGCTGGTGATAAAATCTTGGATTAGTTTGAAAACAGGCCAAGTCAGCCCATTTATCGTAGAGTTATGTCCCTTTGATGGCTGAAAATGTTGATTTTTGACCTTGTCATTACCGTAGCCCCTTCAGTTTTGATCAGATTTTTCTGAAACTTATATGTAAGGTGGCTGGGGATGAAACCTCGGATGAGTTCGAAAACTGGCCAGGTCGGCTCATTATACCCCCGCAAACGAAGTTTGAAGGGGGTATATAGGAGTCAGCTTGTCGTCTGTCGTCGTCGTCTGTCGTCGTCGGTCCGTTACAAAAAACTTTAACATTGCTCATAACTTCCTTATTCTTTGACCGATTTCTTTAATATTCACACACCACACACCTTGCCACTAGTACTTAAGATTAATATACACAAACCTGACCTTGACCTTTACGTTGACCTTCCTCAAGGTCAAATACTTGTAAAAATTTGTCTGACAACGCATGCGGGGGTATAATTGGCGCCCGTTAGGCGGCAGCTCTAGTTTATTTTAGAGTAACATCCCTTTGATCGCTAAAAATGCCAAATTTTGACCTTGTCATCACCGTAGCCCCTTCAGTTTTGATCGGATTTTTCTGAAACTTATATGTAGGGTGGCTGGGAATAAAATCTTGGATGAGTTTGAATACTGGCCAAGTCTGATCGGATCTTTCTGAAACTTACATGTAAGGTGGCTGGGAATAAAACCTCAGGTGAGTTGGAATACCGGCCAAGTCGGCACATTTATAATAGAGTGACGTGCCTTTAATTGCTGAAAATGCCTATTTTCGACATTGTCATCACTGCTGCCCCTTTAGTTTTGAACCGATCTTGATGAAACTTACAAACAAGGAAGTCAGGCAGAAAGCTTGGAGGAGTTTGAAAACTTGTTTTTGAACTTGTCATCACCATAGCCACTTCAGTTTTGATCGGATCTTCTTAGCAAGTCAGGAATAAAAGCTTGAATGAGTTTGAAAACCGGTGAGGTCAGCCTGTTTATCATAGAGTTACATTCTACTTGATTTTCAGAAAATGCTTACCCTGTCATCACCATGTCCTCCTACAAAGCCTTCAGTAAAGGTTGGCACTTCCTTAAACTTTGAATCTGTTAGCTCAGGTGAGCGATACAGGACCAAGCTAGCTTGGTCCTCTTGTTTTTTTTTTGAAAGCCGATTGGCCTTGTCACAGGGGGCCAACCGGAGTCCATCTGTTGGTTTATTTTTCAATTGTTTCGAGTTGTATTTGTCTAAACCGCGACGGAAGTAAAGGCGAGGATTGCGGCCGGGTGACATCCATTTAAACGCCACGCCCCCACCCCACCCCAGGTTAAATACTTTTCACTGACTGTCCAAAAGCGGTTCTTCTGTCGCGGTTTATGTTTGTTGTTGTTCGTGTTGGAATGTATGTATCGCTTATATATTTTCGTTTTGGATAGCCAATTGGTCATTTTGTAGGAAAGTAACTGTCCTTTTGGCTTTCCGCTAGTGATGTTTCCATCATGGTATGGCTATATCATGTTTGTGTTTCTTCCCCTGTGGTATCTCTGATGGGAGGTGTAGTTTAATTGTTTTGTATCAATTCCAGATCATTACCTTCACTTCTTTTTCAAATTGGAAAAAATGCTATACAAAATTTCAACGCTAGAACACTGAAAAGATGCTATCATCTTCAAACCTGATATTAATCAGAACCTCGTATCAATGGATAAAACAACAAAAATTAAAATATTACAGAATGGCTCGTAACCCCAAAAAGGCAATGCAAAACAAAGGACTAAAACTTTAAATACGGAGTGGGCCAACCCTGGCCATATGCAATCATTAAGGCTGCAATACGAAATTGCGGAAGGCAAGGGTAATGACTCTTACAGGACTCTTCATATTAAAGAAAAAAATATAGTGCAATGCATGACCAACCCCGCTTCAGGCAGACACTGGATATTAAATCCCATCCAGCATAAGGTTGACAGGCGTCGGACAGACATCGATATGACTTACGGACGTCGTATTGTTTGCTGGAAGTCTTTCCTGGCTGGGATCGGTTTTAATAGGGCATGCAAACTGATTTTCATCGTCACACAGCGCACATTATCCGCTTTATGTTGGTTATGTCCACAAGAAATAAATAATGAGAGTCGGTTCTGTTTGTTAGAATAGAAGTTTAATGTCCCCGTTAACACTATTTGGGTAATTTTGGAGACGCTGCCTCCAATTTTGTGGACTTTGACCCGACATTGAGATGAAATGACATCTGTCGCCCAATAACACCAAAAGGCTCATATGCATTGGGTCTGACTCACATCACTTTGCCTGTGCAAGCTTAGACCTTCTAAGTGGTTTACCAGTACTCATGTATGATCAATTTCAGTTCTGCGTAGAAACACCATGCATGGGTGTAAAGGGTATTTATCATTTTTGCTCGAAAACAGAGATTGTGGGTACTCAATAGAGTGGCCTTAGTATGGACCTGACGAGCGCATACATAAATAGTGCATATATGAATGTCATCATATCACCATTTCCACTAAGTTTTTAACCATACCGGCGTGTTAGCTCTATTGGAATAATGTATCCCGCTAACACATAATGCGTTTCAATCTGTTGGTTTCGTAGTATTCTGCATTCGTGATTGGGAAAAAGCAACCGTGTCATATAGTGTATTCATTTATGCCTACCGGCATTATATTCAGGATTGGCTACCTTCTGTGGTAGAAACAAGTTTACTATAGGTTTTTGTTTGTTTGATTTGAGGTTTAACGTCCCCGTTAACACTGTAAAGGTCATTTTGGAGACGTTGATTCCAATTTTGTGGGACTTTTACCGACATTGAGATGAAATGACATCACAAGCCCTGTCGCCCAATGAAACCAATAGGGTTTATAAGCAGGGACGGGCCGACTCGCACCGCTTTGCCTGGGCAAGCTTAGATCCTCTAAGCGGCTTACCAGTACTCGTGTGCGGGTCGGTTTCAGCTCTGCGTGGAAGCATCATGCAGCCCATATATTTCTTCAAGCCCCGATGGGTGGGGGCCGAGTTTACTATAGGTATGAGGGGGTCAATTTATAAAGGCGTGTTTTCGTGATGTTACCACCTGAAAGAACATCGAAAATAAGTAGAAAAACAACTTAAGGATGTTCTAAGATGAAATAGTTTTCTTTTAAGAACATGTCCTTCGGCGCAAATGCATTTTTGAACTTCAATACATAATTAAGCAAGTATTTCAAACTATTTAGAGGTTCCATGCTTACCGCTGTAACGTCATTTTGGGTCATAAGGACTGTTTTTCTTAAGTAAATGAAGAACTGGAAGCGGTGGGTGGGAGGGTCCGGTACCTGATATAAAATTGCGTTGATATAGAAACGTCATTTTACAAATCAGCTTTTAATAAACCACTGAAAAAATATAGAAGTAACACACTTTGGAAAAACGTAAACAAAAAAATAAACTTAATTTAGAATATTTGATATATGTACAAAACCAAAAGTTAGATGACTCAGGGAGTCATTAGTGGCACCTTTTGTGGGACAGCAGGCCAAATATGGAAGGAATCTACTGAAAAATATAGAAAATGTCAATGTAGTATTATAAATAGAATAAACCAAAAGCTAAATAGAAGTGGGGGCAATGGTCTGGAATCGATACAATTAACTCACAGCTAAACCTGAAATAAATGCAAGTTCAAAATTGGAAATTTTCAACCAGATCTTGGTTCTAGCGTCATTCATGGACTGTATATGAAAGGGGTCCCTCCAATGAAGCAAGAGTCCTAATATAAAAGTAATCCGCCGAAGGTAACGTTTCCTCTACCGGACATCGCTGCTGTAGATGACGGATTTTTGAAAAGCGTATTAATTTGAAACAAACAAACAAACGAAACCAAAAATTGTTTTCGAGAAGGTGAGCCTCGGACGACGCCCGACGCCTATCCTACCCACAGCTCACCTGGACATCGTTATTTTAAAGGACGGATTCTTATAAAACCCGTCCAAAAACGATTATGTTCTGGCAAAATTTTGCGATATGTTTCCTTAATGTTTGTTAGAGCCTCCTTATTGAGTACTCACAATCTATGCTTTTGAGACAGAATAAAGAAAACAATGCCTACCCTAGTTAAATTCACTTTTGAATATAAACGGTGGATTTTCAAGGGTACACGGACTTGTTAATGTAATGCCTTGGATTTACACCGAAAATCAAACTAGACTATTACATCTTCGTAGCAAACAAGTTCCTGAACCGATAGGTTACCAAGATTTAAAAGTCGATTCACCAAATTGAAGTTTCTGTTTCAGATCCCAGAATGCAGGATATAACGACTGTGGCTATTATTTCGTCGCCCGAGAGTGTCACGCAGTTAAGCACGTCACCTTCACATCTACCGAAGGATCTTGTCAATGATACTTCAGAGGCCGAACAGGATGAAGGCAAAAATATATCAACAACCACACAATCGAGCACACCGGAAGTCAAAGTAACAAGAGCCAAAGACGTCATTGCTTCCTGTTTATGTCCTTGTTCATGCGTCAAGAAAACCCAAGAAGAAATAGATGCAATGATACGCGAAATCATCGGTGATTTAGCAATCAATGTAAATAATACAGCCCTCGCCCGAAGAAAGCTTAGCTCTGCATCGGATACTAGATGGGTGAGCCGAGGAATCGGATTTGTCGGCGTGCTGGTCATGACGTGTGTTTTCGGAAGTATAGCTTTGTCCGACTACAAGAGGTTCTTGATTGGTTTCCGGTTGCTGATAGGCAATCTTAGGGGACACCACTAACAGCGTTAAAAAAAAAAAGCACTGGGCACTGAGTCGAAACTGCAGATGTTTATATAATTTTCGATGCAGGTAACATTCAAGTAAAAGTGTGTGTTCGACTCAGAACAACATAATACATATATTCCAGCGTTGCTACTATATTTTAACGTACAGTCGTGTATTTGCAACTTTACTAAACTCCGTTCAGAAAATCTGAATCATCGATTTTTTCGTTTCTTGCTGTTAATACTTATTTTAGCCCATATATCACTATGGGAAAGGTTTAGACCTGACCCTCCGCCGATTTCTCCAGCAAGTCGTATGCCTCTGTGACAACCAGGAAAGGCTGTGATTATTTGGAGAAAATTGCAAAATCTATATTTCCGTTCACAGACTAAGACATTTTGACAGGTTCGGCAAACCAATTTAAACCGTTACTACTCCTGTAAATTACAAGGGCGTATATGATTTATTTGCACGATCACTTCATGGAAAATCATTAGCTGTGACACCACGTATGATATCGGTATAATTCTTTTTGACCCCTGTTGACAGTACATCGCATTTTTTATCCCCCGCCGCGGAACGGTGATTGTGGGGATGGATCTCGTCCGTCCGTCTGTCCGTCCGTCCGGGCAGACGAGAGGTACCTAGTGGGGTTACGATTCTGGCCAATTCAACATAATGAGGTTTATTCCGTAAGGCACAGTAATTTTTCAGTTTGTGGGGTTAAAAATTGAGTGTATGTGGGGTTAACGTCTGTACAGTGGTGCGTTATGGGGTTAAAGTCTCCACCGTCCGTCTGTCCATCTGTCCGTCTGTCTGTCCGCAACACTTTCTTGTCCGCTTCATATCTCCTGAACCCTTGGATAGATTTTCATTAAACTTTTGTCAATTATTCGTCTCATTGAGCTGATGTGCAGAACCTATTAATGAACCATGCCGACTCAAGATCAAGATCACAGTTGAAGGTCACGTGTTTGAAACTTGGAATTTTGTGTCAGTTCCTTTACCCCTTGTAGGATTTTCATTAAACGTTCATCAAATATCCCTCTCAGTGAGCTAATGCGCAGAACCGATAAATTAACCATTCCAACTCAAGGTCAAGGTAACAGGTGAAGGTCACGAGTTTGAAACTTGTAATTTTGTGTACTTTCTATTTCATTATTACCCATGGAAGGATTTTCATTAAACTTTTGTGAAATAAACCCCACTTCAGTGCGCTGATGGGCAGTACCCATAAAGGATTTTCATTAAACTTTGGTCAAACGCCCCCCCCCCCCCCCTCTCATTAAGCTTTTTTTTTGTCGGCACCTCCTCCCCTTCCGACTCCATATACATATCGTGCAATATATATATGTTAAAATTAATATAATATATGTATTTATGTTCTAAGAGATCAGAGCACGCACGTACATGCGCGCGCATTCGTGTATGTATGTATGTATGTATGTATGTATGTATGTATGTATGTATGTCGTTCGTTTGTTTGATTTTGGGATTCATCTTCCCCGTAAACACTATATCGGTCATTTTGGGGACGTTGTTTCCACTTCTGTGAGACTTTACAAAATATTCAGATGAAATGACATCTCAAGCCCTGCCCCCTCTCAGTAAGCTGATGTGCAGAACACATAAATAAACCATGCCGGCTCAAGGTCAAGGTCACAGTTGAAGGTCAAAAGTTTGAAAATTCGAATTTTGTGTCAGTTCCATATATCCTCTTCCCCTGGAAGGATTTTCATTAAACTTTCATCAAATATCCCTCTCAGTGAGCTGATTTGCAGAACACATAAATAAACCATGCCAACTCAGGTCAAGGTCACAGGTGAAGGTCACGAGTTTGAAACTTGTAATTTTGTGTACATTCCATTTCTCATTACCCATGGAAGGATTTTCATCAAACTTTTGTGAAATATAGCCCTTCGGTGAGCTGATGTACAGTACTCACAAGTAGACTATGCCAACTCAAGGTCACAGGTGAAGGTCACGAGTTTGAAACTTTAAATTTTGTGTCTGTTCCATATTTCATTTACCCCTGGAAGGACTTTCATTAAACTTTTGTAAACTCAGTGAGTTGATGTGCAAAACCAATCAATAAACCTTGCCAACTTATTATATGTCAAGGTCACAAGGTTGAGCACTGATACAAAGTGAGGCGGGGATTTGGCTGTTCCTCAGACTGGTTTCTTGTATAGTTCAATCTCTCTCTCTCTCTCTCTCTCTCTCTCTCTCTCTCTAATACGTACCATGGTGAGCGAAACCGTGATAATTAATTTGTTACGACAGGGAATGCTACCACTGTTTATGGTATGCCTTGTGGTCGACAGTTAAGGCCTCGTCGGACCTGGCCAGTTACAAGTACTTATGTGAGATCGCACCTCCACCTTGATAACAGCCGGTGGTCAAAGCCGTGCCTAGAAGGCCGTTCACCTTAAGCCGTCTTCCGAGAAAGGTACCATCAAAATATGGGAAGATGGGATAGAGAAATAGAAGAAAGAAACTAGAATTGCGTCCATAGAACACGAATACCCCGCCATATGGTATTGGACGCAGAAATGAGTGTTATGTATAATCTATGTGAGGAAACATTTATGACCTCACCTTTGAGCTACGGACCTGAGTTTTATGTATGCCACATCATCTGATAATGATTAACATTTTAGCCAGGTGATTTTAAAATCTTTGCAGGAATACGAAAGTTACTGACAGGACTCTAAAAAGATTCTTTTTGATATTTGACCTCTAAAGATGACCTTGGCCTTGGTGGCATCAACCTTGGTCTAGCAAGCCACAAATCTTCTTAGGATGGTTAACAAAAACAAAAGTTTCTGACTGGACACGGAAAAGGCCTTTTTTTAACATTTGATCTCAAAGTATGACGTTGACCTAGGGGTACCGACCAGGCGCTTGGCCCGTTGATTTGTCTGAAAGACGTGTGGAATGAGTTTAAAGTCAAAATATGGGTAAAAAAAGTGTTCATACTGGTACAGAAAGCTAGACAAGGTTCACAACAAACCAGTACCATTTTCTCGGTACACGTTAAATGACAATTGGCACAGGCACATTTTTTATACAGGAAGGTATATTTTGTATGAAGTTCAACCTAAGGCATGTAGCATTTCAACAACCTGGATGAAGCCCCATTGTGATCTACACGTCAAATTACCCCGGATAGACTTTAGTAGGACAACTAACTGTCACACAAACTCCATGGTTTTTAACCATTTCCCTACGATTTCCTGTTGAAATCCGATCATGTCAGCACAAAAGCCAACACACCTGTAAATATCAATGAATATGCCCTCACCTAATGCAAAAGTTTTCGCCTGTTAACCGTTATTACCAGCCATCTTCGCCTTTTTTGTGTGCGAGCAGGCATTTCTCGTTGCAATATTGTTTCCATTCTATATCATGAAGCTGATGTAATCTGAGCGCTGATTGGTCGAAATCGCTGGAGTTCCCAAATTTCGACCAATCAGCGCGCGGATAACATCAGCTTCAAGATACAGAATGAAAACAATTCTGCAATGAGAAATGCCTGCTCGCACACAAAAGGTGAAAAATGCTGGTAATAACGTTATCTGAAGAAAACTTGCATTAGGCGAGAGCATTTTCATTGATATTTATAAGAATTTTGGCTTTTGTGCTGACATTATCGGATTGCCGCAGGAAATCGCAGGGAAACAGTGCAAAACCACTGAGTGAGTGTGACAGTTAGTTGTTCTACTAAGGTCTATCAGGGGTATTTTGACGTTTAGATCACCATGGGGCTTGAACCAGGAGTTCTGCATTATTTTGATGAAATTCTGCATGTCTCAGGTTGAAGTTCATACAAAATATACCTTCCTGTGTCAAAACATGCGCCTGTTCCAATTGTCTTTAACGTGTACCGAGAAAATATAGCTGGTTTGTTGTGAACCCTGTCTAGCTTTCTATACCAGTATGATTTTTTTTTCTTTACTCATATTTTGACTTTAAACTCATTCCAAACGTTTTCCGGACAAATCAACGGGCCAAGCGCCTGTGGTACCGACATAAGTCTTGCGCAGGAAACATCGTCTTCTGATGGTTTTACATTTCTGTCATGTAGTTTTAAAAATAATAATGAAAAGTTATTGATCGGACATGATAAAACACCTTTTTGATCTTTGACTTCTTAGTAGGACAATGACTTTGGACGTACAGACTTGGGCCATTCGTGTGACACATCGTCTCGCAATGATTATCATTAACGTTATACGGAAGTCCATCCAGGCATAAGAAAGTTTTTCTCCGCACACGAAAACAATCCCTTGTAAGCAGCATCCATCCAGCCATGCTTATCCTTTTATCGTCCTCATCCATCCATCCATTCATCCATCCATCCATCCATCCATCTATAGTTCCATCAATCCATCCATCCATCCATTTATCCATTCATGCCAAACCAACGCGATCTTCCACGTAACATCTGTGTTAACAAGTTTTGGACTATGCAGAGACACAGCATTTAATGCTGCATACCAAGTGCCAATACCGCTGACAGTTTGATTCCAGACCAATACCCCCGCCCATCGGGGCTTGAAGAAATAGATGGGCTGCAGGATGCTTCCACGCAGAGCTGTAACCGCCCGCGTACGAGTACTGGTAAACCGCTTAGAGGATCTAAGCCTGCACAGGCAAAGCGGTAATACACCCTATTGGTTTCATTTGGCGACAGGGCTTAATATGTCATTTCATCTCATTGTGGGGTAAAAGTCTCACAAAATTGGAAGTAACTATCCCCAAAATGACCTATACAGTGTTGATGGGGACGTTAAACCTCAAATCAATCAATGATTCCAGACAAGATGAGTTTCATAGCGGCCATCGTGGTCATTTCACCCGAATGACGGGAACAAACATCCGTTTCCCCACCCACTAGAGGTCCCGTCTGAACTTGTCTTCCAATCGGACCCCATTTTGATTTATATCAGTCTTTGAATCGACTGCCTATTCTAAATTCGCAAAATTGCAGTATGTTTCCTCTGGCTTTATTTGCCGGATCATTACAGGGTCACTGATGAGGCTTTATTAGCCGAAACTACGTAGTATGACCCATCTTCTTTCTTATGAATGTTCTCATTGCTCTTAAAGGAACTCATTTTTGATTTTTATTTAAAATGACTGACCTATAGACAGGCGGCCGAAAGGACTAACAAAAAGTATATAGAAGAATGACTTTGCTAGAAGTGAGCCTCAATCTAGCCATTTGAATGTAAAGTGTGTCGTAATTGCATATCTATTTATATAGCGTGTCACATGTATTTGTAATACCAAAACGCTTTTCAATTTTTTTCCAGGAAAAATATGTGCATATAAGTCATATTTACTGAAATAAGTTTTATGTTAACTAACGACATCGTTAGTTTGGAACAACTGTACTCTGAAAAGATGTTGTCAGTGATGAAAGAGGGCTGCCGAACTTAGTGACTCGAATATATTTCATGAGAGTTTGTTCTGGACAGGTGTAGTTCTGCCTGTAAGAGTTAGTATACAATGAAACGCTAGGCATAATGGGGATAAATATACGATTTTCTTTAAAAAACACATATGGAGGTTCGATTAAAGTTGATATCGCAGCCGCTCCAATCTCCACCTTCCCCCAAAATGCAACGTTTTTTTTTTTCGGTAGAAGAAATTAATATAAGAATTTCATCAAAAGCACATGTTGCATAAAAATTCTGCAAACAAGTGGTAACCAGGGTCTTTATATCTTAGTTAAGAACATGGCTAAGACCATAACATGGAAATGATGATAAAACATGAACTAACAATTTTATCAAAAGCACATGCACACCCTCATACCATGAAGAAAACAGATGCAGAGTTTCGAAACGATTGGTTCAGAACAGTAGAGGAGCTGCGCTTACAAGAGGTATCCGCTGTCTATGAGGGCGATAAATGACTAAGTTCAGGGTGTGGAAAAAGTGAAAAAAAAAAACAACATACCGACAATTATATCCCAAACACATGCACATCCTCATAAAAACGCATGCAAAGTTTTAAAACGATTGGTTCAAAACTCTAAGAGGAGTAGCGCAGACAAGACACACGCGGTTAAATGCTGACGGATTGAAGGACGGCCGACTGGATGTACGAATGGAGGCACAGACTAGTGGACGAACGGAACTTGCACGCCTATGTCTTCCTGTAAAAGAAGTTGTAACAATAAATTTACGATGTGTTATATATTAGAATAGCCTCATGGTAGGGACTCTAATACGTAAACACAACATATTTTTGCAAGATACAAAGTTATCTAAATATTCCTTATCTGGAATCATCGGTAAATCTTATAGGATCGCTAAAAGAATTAAATCAGCCACGGTTAATAAGCCATTCGTTCGAGTAATTAAATATTTACTATATTTGAAAGGGAAAGAAGAAAATATATGGAAGCATTGTAATAAAATATATAATTTGACAATATATAATTAACAACATGCCTATCACAAATACACTTTATGGTAAAACATATTAATACTGATAATTTAAATCTAAGTCTTAGAGACACAGGTCTACTGAAATATCTGATTATCCAGCATAAAGATGAAACGTATAGGCTGGCATTTGGGCTACCGTGGTCCTCAGACTGAATGCCAGCATGGATCGAGTATCCGGACCGTGGTAATCCAACTAACAGCCTGGACCACTTAAGGATTATAGGTCCACGTGAATAATCTAGCCACATTTATGTCAGGTCGATTGCTGTTTTGCCAACTTTAGTACAGTGCCTTCAACAGAGCTGGCACAGGCTAAACCCCGCAGTGAAGTACTTTTCACTAACCGTTCCAAGGCGGTTCTTCTTCCGCGGTTTATTTCAGTTACAGTTCGTCTTTGAATGTGTGTATATAGTTTATCAACCACCTTTGAGAGTTCACCGATCAAGCGTGTTAAGGCTTTTCCGTGTTTTAGGGGAAGCAGGTTTCGGATTTCTTTTTTTTCACAGGATTTTGAAATAATAAATAAGTTTTTTGATAATGTCATAATGTATAAGTCGTGGACAAGTGGTAAATATGATGCAGTACGATCCTCAGTAAAACAATATCGCCCAATATAAAATCCCAGCTGAAGGCGATTTACCTAAAACGCGGACAGAAATAAATTATTTGTTTAGACTCATATTCTAGACAGGTTTTTAATTATTTGGACCCCATTTTGATTTATATCAGTCTTTGAATCGACTGCTAGTTCGAAATTCGCATATTTGCAGTATGTTTCCTCTGGCTTTCGTTGCCGGATCATCTCAGGGTCACTGATGAGGCTTTATTAGCCGAAACTACGTAGTATGACCCATCTTCTTTCTTATGAATGTTTTCATTGCTCTTAAAGGAACTCATTTTTTATTTATATTTGCCTTCACTGCAGCTGGTGTTGTGCCGTGTGGCGGCCGTAAAACGTCTCCCCGTACATCAACCATAGTGCAGTTTATATTTTACTTTTGGTCCTTTGAGATCAGCGTGAACATTCTGAGAAATCAGAAATAAATTATTTGTTTAGACTCATATTCTAGACAGGTTTTTAATTATTTGGACCCCATTTTGATTTATATCAGTCTTTGAATCGACTGCTAGTTCGAAATTCGCATATTTGCAGTATGTTTCCTCTGGCTTTCGTTGCCGGATCATCTCAGGGTCACTGATGAGGCTTTATTAGCCGAAACTACGTAGTATGACCCATCTTCTTTCTTATGAATGTTTTCATTGCTCTTAAAGGAACTCATTTTTGATTTTTAGTTGTCCAAAATTTAAAGTGCAATCACGTCTCTCTGCGTTTTGAAAGGCTATAGTTTATATCTTTTTGTTTTTGATAGACAGCAAACTGGCCATTTTGTGGGATAATAGTAACTGTCCTTTTGGCTTTTCGCTATTGATGACTCCAGTTATTTCATGTTTGTGCTTCTTTCCCTTTGGTGTCTCTTAAGGTAGGTTTGGGTTAATTGTATCGATTTCTGGTCATTGCCGTTACTTCTATTTTACATGTATTCATAGGGGACAAGACAAATTCGTAAACTTTACCCAGCTTAATTTTTTTAAACAAGTCAAAACCAATTATACTGTTCGTGATTCATGTATGACATAATTCTGAAAGTCTTTGAATTTTAGTTTGATGGCGTATAATACTATTGGCAGTTTCCTGAATATAGACTTGCTAAAATCATCTATTTATTAAGATGACACATGCTCGTTAAGTTCAACCATACATTCTTTCATGATACAGAAAGCAGAAAAAAAATTCCCGCACACCAAGGAAAGCATGTTAATCCATCGCACTTTTCAGTTTGTGTGTGGTTGTTTCGGTCAATAAATGTATATTCGGAATTTGGAAGAGTGTCTTTTATATTTGAATTATTTTATAGATTGAGCCTAGCTCTGAGCAAAAATGCATTCAATTACTTCTTGAACTATTTATTCTTATCCTGAATTTAAATTGCTTGGACTACACTATTGACTGAGGTTTGGGTAACGAAAACAGCTGAGGCAGAACATGTTTGAACTGCGTGTAAAGACCATTTCAAATGTATATAAGAAAAACTGTGAACAACAAACAAGTCAAAAAAATTAGATATTGACAGGGTGTACATTTTCGTGGCGTGGCTTGACACTGAAGGAAGACCAATGTTGTTCAAAATATTGTTACAGAATGAATATGTCAAATATTTAACAAATATAGTAACACTGAACGTTTTGGTAGCTTACTATCAGCGTATTGGCTGTCTCAGTGGTATAAAAGTAAGTCCTCATTAATAGTAAGCAACTGTTCATACGTCATTTCTAGATTTCTAGATAACAGACAGCACTTTCCATCAGGCAAATTTATGTGTATGTGTACTGAACGTTACTTTTGGGTTCTACGTGTGTGTAAGTGAACATTTTAAAATGGGAGAAGAGTGTTTTTTAATTTACAGCCTTTAGCTTGTAAAATGTTGAATTATGCACTGAATTTTATAAATTATGAATGAATTAAGCCCTTGTGTAAACTTCTTTTAATCAAGCCTAACGATGTATAACAAAATGTTAATTTTAATCCATTGTATGGTCGTCTCTTCGACTGTATATGTTTAAAGAGACAGTTTCAGGTTTAAGGGTGTCCGATTGATTAATTTATAGACAACTGCAAACAGTGGAGGCTCCCGAGTTCTGCGGGGTATGATCTGCATCGCCACTGCCTGCCAGTGATCCTGTTCAGGGTTTTCCCAATGCTTCACATGTGCGCAGTATGTGATATACAGAGATGGTATATTTACTTTTTAGGTGAATGCCAAAAATATTACATCGAGTATGTTGAAAACATCAGAATTTTTACGAGTGCAATGCACGAATGAAATTCTGATATTTTCGCACGAGTGAAAATTCTGATGTTTTCAACAGACGAGATGAAATATTTGTGGTGTTTATAAAAAAGGTAAATATTCTTTTCAATTTACATGGAAAACAAACCAAAATGAAGTACATAGTCATGTTATTTTTCTCCATGTAAAAACATCATATATATATTCACAATATGAACTATTATTTCATTTGTTTCAGATACGCACAATTTTCACTGCTAGGTATAAAATAATCTGCGTCGCATACAAATATAAAACTTATTTACGTCATGAGAAAGCCTGTTATTACCAGCAGCAAACAACAAAAAATTATCAACCTGCGCAATCTAATAGGCTGATCTTTAACTGAGAATTTTCTGCTTTGAAAAAAGACACATCTGGTTTCTATGACTACAATTTCAAGACTCTTGCTAGTATTTGATTGTAGCTTAACAGACAGGTTTGTATCTCTCCTGGTCGCACACCCCGAACATAGGATTTCTAGTGGCGAGGGTCAAATGTCGGAAAGACACTGTTTCCTGTGTTTGTTTTGTGATAAAACGGAATATTTTGTAGTTTTCTCTGACCAAATAGAACACAGATTCAGTCACACACAACAGTGAGTTCTAATGATCTAAAGACTTCTGATAGCTTGTAAATGTTGAAAAGCGAAACTCCTTTTATTTCATTAAAAACAATTGGCCAACTATTGGCCCTCTTCCAAATTAAAGTGTGTGTCTATACATCATGCTTGGAATGCACTTGAAAAGAACAAGCCGTGTTGCCGTCCCATTTTAGCAACTGTTCCTTTATAAGGATACTGGAAAGTATTATCGTAAGTCCCGGGACCTGGCACTCTCTGAAAATATAGAGAAAAATAATTAATTTCGTGCATACTGTTTAAAGGTTATACAATATGAGGCAATAATGTTTGAGTGTCCCAAATAATAATATACACACAACAATTTCGAAAAACCTCATCCAACTGCGTTGTCATGACACATAATGTGCACAAAGCCCTGGTAAAAGCCCATTGTATGTAGAAAACGTTCGGTTTACACGGCTATACTTAATCATCCTTATTTATGTCATAGATAGTAAAATCTCAATTAATCTGAAAAGGCTATACATTACGATAATGTCATTTTGCATAAATTTATCGTATCGTGCAAATAAAAGAATACTGTAAAGCTCTGCCACCAAATTCTCGAAAACATCGAAAACATTGACTGTACACCATAGGTTTAATGCACTAGTAATTTTATTTTATTTTTTTTCATATAACAGTTTGAAAAAAAAAACTCTACTCGCCATGTAAAATTAATCCTTAGCTCACGACAGCTGTACCTTTTACAGCATATAGGCATTTATTAACTTGAACTTTCGAATTGGTTTGAACAACTGATTGCGTTCCCTACGGATGACATACACCACAGTGGCTTCAAAATTTATATAATGCCATTTTAAATATCCAGTCTGATGCGTTGTCGCTGTTGTCGGTCTGTCACTTTCTTTTATTGAAAATCAGGGACCGCGGGTGCGAACCTTTGTTTTCCTAATAGCCAGAAGGTGAAAATATATAGATTTTTGGACCATGTTATGGCAGTTACACTCAGTTGAATGAAAAGAATGTATTCCCTGCCTCTATTTAAAGTGTGTTCATATTGAGGACTGGTCTACAGGATATAAATGTTGCAATGCACTCTATCTTGACAAATCCAAAGTAAATTATCAAGCAATTTGTAAAACAAAAACTCACCATTAAACAACATACTTTAACCCTATAAACATGTGTTTGTACGTTATAAACGTGTGCTTGTCAGCTGTTAACATTGGACGTAGAGAATATTTCTTGGTTCTATAACATTGCAGGTGGAATCTGCCTTGTACCAGTCCAATACTCAGTGCAAAACGTCTACGGCATGTAAGAATGTGAGTTTTAAAACAGAAAATAATGAAACTAGAAATGGTGTTTGTAAAACACAATGCCCCCAACGTTTGATTGTCCCTAGATGGCAAAATATTCAACAAATATTGTTAAAGACTAAAAAACATACAACAAGAATTCTGCCGAAGGCTATGTCGCGCCTGTGGGGGCGCAAAGTCACCAAACCATGAAATCTAGGTCAAGGTCAAACATGGATGCCTGCATAAAAATTTCACTCCTAGTTGCAAGCATGTACCAAGTATCATCAATGAAACTCTTAAAAACAGACTCTTACATCAGGGTGAAAGTTAGGGTTGTCACACTATTTTACAAAGTCAGTGAACCATAAAATGTAGGTCAAGGTCAGAAATGGATACTTGCATTGAAGTTTCAATTCCTAAATGCAAGCTTGTACCAAAAACAATTATTGAAGCTTTAATAGATCTTGAGAAATGGACTCTTACATTAGGGTGAAAGTCAGGGTGGTCGCAATAATTCACAAAGTCGGTGAACCATGAAATATGGGTCAAAGTCAAATATGGATGCTTGCGTTGCAGTTACAATTCCTAGATGCAAGTTTGTACCAATTATAATTTAAAAAGATTTAATAGTTTTCGAGAAATGGACTCTTACATTAGAGTGAAAGTCAGGGTGGTCGCAATAATTCACGAAGTCAGTGAACCATGAAATATAGGTCAAGGTCAGATATGGATGCTTGGTTGAAGTTGCAATGCCTGGATGCAAGTTTGTACCAAGAATGATTAATGAAGCTCAAATAGTTCTCAAGATATGAACTTGCTGACAAGATTTTATTAAAAAAAAAAACAAGGCATCACATGCGACACAAATCCCCTCGCACAAGACAATTAGTGTGTGGAAAACACTGAAATGGCAAAAGTCCAACTTGCTTGAGATATTATCATATGCAACATTTGTGTAAAGTTTGTTTAAAAATCCATCCATAAATGTAGGTTCTAGAGTGATGACAATATTTCTCTTAAAATAGTCATAAGGACCTTGACTTGAGGCCATGGCCGTGAAGCAGATCTTGCTCAAGATATTATCATAAGCCTCTTTTGTGTGAAGTTAGATTAAAATCATAAATGTAGGCAGTAAAGCAATGACAAAGTTTTTCCAAAAATAGCCACAGTGACCTTGACCTTGAGGTCATGACCTTGAAAGTCAAAGCAACTCGAGATATTACCATAAGAAACATTTGTGTGAATTTCTATTAACATCCATCAATAAATGTAGGCACTAGAGCGATGACAAAGTTTTTCTAAAGATAGCCACAGTGACCTTGACCTTGAAAGTCAAAATAACTCGAGATATTGTCATAAGGAACATTTGTGTGAAGTTATACTGAAATCGGTGAAGAAATGAAAGCGCTAGAGCAATGACAAAGTTTTTCTAAAAATAGCCACAGTGACCTTGACCTTGAAAGTCAAACTCACTCGAGGTATTGTCATAAGGAACATTTGTGTGAAGTTATATTGAAATCAGTGAAGAAATGTAGTCGCTAGGGCGATGACAAAGTTTTTCTAAAAATAGCCACAGTGACCTTGACCTTGAAAGTCGAAATCGCTCAAGATATTGTCATTAGGAACATTTGTGTGAAGTTATATTGAAATTGGTGAAGAAATGTAAGCGCTAGAGCCATGACAAAGTTTTCTAAAAATAGCCACAGTGACCTTGACCTTGAAATCGGAACTCGCTACAGATATTGTCATAAGGAACATTTGTGTAAAAAGATTTTGAAATTGGTGAAAAAATGTAAGCGCTAGAGCAATGACAAAGTTTTTCTAAAAATAGCCACAGTGACCTTGACCTTGAAGTCGAACTCTTTGGAGGTACTGTCATAAGGATCATCTGTGTGAAGTTATATTAAAATCGGTGAAGAAATGTAGGCGCTGGAGCGATGACAAAGTTTTTCTTAAAATAGCCATTGTGACCTTGACCTTGAAAGTCGAAATGGCTTGAGATATTGTCATAAGGAACATTTGTGTGAAGTTATATTGAAATCGGTGAAGAAATGTAAGCGCTAGAGCGATGACAAAGTTTTTCTAAAAATAGCCACAGTGACCTTGACCTTGAAAGTGGAACCCGCTAGAGATATTGTCATAGGAATATTTGTGTGAAGTTATACTGAAATCGGTGAAGAAATGAAGGCGCTAGAGCGATGACAAAATTTTTCTAAAAATAGCTACAGTGACCCTGACCTTGTGGTCATGACCCTGAAAGTCGAACTCGCTGGGATATTTTCATAAGGAACATTTGTGTGAAGTTATAATGAAATCAGTGAAGAAATGTAGGCGCTAGAGCGATGACAAAGTTTTTCTTAAAATAGCCACAGTGACCTTGACCTTGAGGTCATGACCTTGAAAGTCGAACTCGCGGAGATATTGTCATAAGAAACATTTGTGTGAAGTTTTATTGAAATCAGTGAAGAAATGTAGGCGGTAGAGCGATGACAAAGTTTTTCTAAAAATAGCCACAGTGACCTTGACCTTGAGTTCATGACCTTGAAAGTCGAACTCGCTCGAGATATTGTCATGAGAAACATTTGTGTGAAGAAATGTAGGCGCTAGAGCGATGACAAAGTTTTTCTAAAAAATAGCCACAGTGACCTTGACCTTGAGGTCATGACCTTGAAAGTCGAACTCGCTCGAGATTTTTTATAAGGAAAATTTGCTTGAAGTTATATTGAAATTGGTGAAGAAATGTAGGCGCTAGAGCAATGACAAAGTTTTTATAAAAATAGCCACAGTGACCTTGACCTTGAGATCATGACCTTGAAAGTCGAACTCGCTCGAGATTTTTTTATAAGGAACATTTGTGTGAAGTTATATTGAAATTGGTGAAGAAATGTAGGCGCTAGAGCGATGACAAAGTTTTTCTAAAAATAGCCACAGTGACCTTGACCTTGAGGTCATGACCTTGAAAGTCGAACTGACTCGAGATTTTTTTATAGGGAACATTTGTGTGAAGTTATATTAAAATCGGTCAAAAATGTAGGCGATAGAGCGATGACAAAAGTACGTACGGGACAAATGCTATATCCCCCCTCACAACTATGTTGTGCGAGGGGATAATTAAAAAAAATCAAAGGGCAATAACTCTTGAAAGGGGCATAATCCGGATGAGAAAAAAAATACGCGTCAGCTTATTTTCCATTAGGAATGCATATATGAAATTTCAAAACCATAGCATACACAGTTCTAAAGTTATGCTATGCATAACTTTTAGCATTCATTACAATGGGCACAAATTACCAAAATGATAAAGGGCCATAACTCACAACGAATTTTTCGGAATTTTGTCAAAAGTTAATCAGTTCATATACTCAACACCACCAATATACTCAACAACTTTCAAGGCTCTAGCTCCAATAGTGTTTGAGATATTTTGCTGACAAGATTTTATTCAAAAAATTTCAAAGGGCAATAACTCTTGAAACTCATTGAAAATACGCGTCAGCTAATTTTCAAAAGTTAATCAGTTCATCTACTCATCACCACCAATATATTCACCAACTTTCAAGGCTCTAGCTCCAATAGTTTTTGAGATATCTTGCTGACAAGATTTTATTAGAAAAATTTCAAAGGGCAATAACTCTTGAAGGGGGCATAATCCGGAAGAGAAAAAAATACACGTCAGCTAATTTTCCATGAGGAATCCATATATGAAATTTCAAAACCTTAGCATACACGGTTCTAAAGTTAAGCTATGCATCACTTTTAGCTTACATTACAATGGGCACACATTACCAAAATGACAAAGGGCCATAACTCACAAAGTATTTTTCAGAATTTTGTCAAAAGTTAATCAGTTAATCTACTCATCACCACCAATATATTCACCAACTTTCAAGGCTCTAGCTCCAATAGTTTATCAGATATCTTGCTGACAAGATTTTATTAGGAAAATTTCAAAGGGCAATAACTCTTGAAGGGGGCATAATCCGGAAGAGAAAAAAAATACGCGTCAGCTTATTTTCCATCAGAAATGCCTATATGAAATTTCAAAACTATAGCATACACGGTTCTAAAGTTATGCTATGCATCACTTTTAGCATACATTACAATGGGCACAAATTACCAAAATGACAAAGGGCCATAACTCACAAAGTATTTTTCGCAATTTTGTCAAAAGTTGATCAGTTCATCTACTCATCACCACCAATCTATTCATCAACTTTCAAGGCTCTAGCTCCAACAGTTTTTGAGATATTTTGCTGACAAGATTTTATTAAAAAAATTTCAAAGGGCAATAACTCTTAAAAGGAGCATAAACCGGACGAGAAAAAAAATAAGCGTTAGCTAATTTTCCATGAGGAATCCATATATGAAATTTCAAAACCCTAGCATACACGGTTCAAAGTTATGCTATGCATCAGTTTTAGCATACATTTCAATGGGCACAAATTACCAAAATGACAAAGGGCCATAACTCACAAAGTATTTTTCGGACTTGTCAAAAGTTAATCCGTTCATCAACTCATCACCACCAATATATTCACCAATTTTCAAGGCTCTAGCTCCAAAAGTTTTTGAGATATCTTGCTGACAAGATTTTATTAGAAAAATTTCAAAGGGCAATGACTCTTGAAGGGGGCATAATGCGGACGAGAAAAAAATACGCGTCAGCTAATTTTCCATGAGGAATCCATATATAAAATTTCAAAACCCTAGCATACACGGTTCTATAGTTATGCTATGCATCAAAAGCGTAACGGACGGACGAACGGACGGACGGACAAATCCGGTTTATGGGCTTTTCCCATTATAAACTCCCATAGAGAAATTAAGCTCCTAAGCCGAAAAATAGCCCCTAAGCAGTAAGGTTTATGAGTTTATAGTGTTAACTTAACGGAATAAACCCATAAGGTTGGACAAAATATAACCCCTAACACTTATATGTTGGCCCGGACGAACGGACAACGAACGGACGAACAGACGAACGGACGAACGAACCAGAAGCAATATGCCCCTCCAACTTTTTCAAAGTTTGGGGCATAATAAGATACGGAAAGAAAATGAAACATTCAAAATTTACATTTATTGCCTCGAAATAAGTGTGATGCTTTTATTTCTTATTAACTATCCAGTAGATACAAGATTGCGGCCATCGCAATCAAGCGAAGGCAACCGCGAGAGGATATTATATTTTTGCTCATGGGGTACATGGAAAATAATTGCCCTTGCGCTGTCCAATCAAAAACCTGGAAATTTCTTTTGCAGTATAACAAAGGCCTATTTTTCCGTGTTGAATGTAAATGTATAATTAAGTCCCCCAAACGAAGTGGGGACACTTATTGGTTTTGCTGCGTTTCTTCTTCTTCTCTCCACAAATTTTGTCCGGCAAGGTCTCAGTAACCGAAGGACGGATTGTTGTGAAATTTCGTGATATGATAGATATGTATATAAAGTTGTGCAGGAGGGTATATTATCCCAAACCACCGCCCCAATATGTCCAAATTGTGTCCGGACAAATTCTCTGAAACCGCTTGCTGGATAATTCTGAGATTTGGGGGATATAATAGATATTAATATAATAGGTCATATATCTCAGAAACGTTCAGACCCAATACACCTAAACCATATATATTCTTGTTCGTTTTGATAAAACGTGTCATAAAATAGCCTAATATCTCAGAAACAATTCAGATATCCACCGCTATACCCTATTATGCTTGGTTCTTATGATAAGGCACATTCAATAACACCGATCTTTGAGTTTTCAGGAGTCTGCCGGGCATGCCTCACCCCTACACTGCTTAAAAGGACTTTTATCTTAGACACCGTTCAAAGCATAAATAGTCTTGTATTATAAAACACGCCCACTAGTACCAGCCAGAGATCCGTCAGGCCCATGCCACACACCATCTTTTTCAAAATAGCCTTATATTTCAGATACAGTGTCCACGGTGCTTATTTGAGCACGAGGGTTCGTTTGTAGGTAGATTTTAATCATACCTTGTTAGTCTTAGGCAAATCGTTAGATTTACTCCAGAGTTAGTAAACCACGCATAAGCAAATCTGGTTAAAATACATTTTACAGTAGTCAAACATTGTTTCTAAAAGCAAGCACCATGAAAACACGCTTATATAATTTTGACCCCTATATTCTTTATGTAGTAAAACTGTGGTTTACAGGGGTATACATTATTTTTCTTATGTCTGTTCAAAAACATAGATTATGGGTACTACAAGTTCCCAAAGTCTATGTTTGGAGCAGAAAATTCACTTTATGGTAGTAAAATGTTCCAATATATTTGAATAGGCCCGTTTTCGAAATGATGTACGTTCTATTTTGTTTAAATTAGGCCATATACGATATGTTGTTCAACACTTTATCTACTTCACGGAAGCTGTAAAAGCCAGGAATGAAATTAGGCTGTATGTTTGAATTGACATGAGTTAAATGTCCTCGTTAGCGTTCTAGCTATGCAGTGTAGTATATTTATACTGATAAACTCCTAGTAACCTTTGTTCAGTTTTCGTGCCACCTTAACGGTACAATTTCAATGTTACATCCACTAATAACTTTACTAGCTTATAAGCTTTGAACTTTAGGACCCAGTTCGTATATTTGGGTTGTCGCATTGAAATGCATTTCTTCTTGCTTTGTTACATTTCAGAGTCATGAGAACACATGAAACGATAATTAATTTTAGAATTTACAGTAGCACTGGTGCTCTGAAACTAATTGTCACCTAGGATTTAAAACTATGCTTATTCTCTAAACATACTCACAATTTAATATAACCAGTTGATGGTGTCCTTAAGCACAGTTATTTTGCACCTTACGTATGCAAAATAGAAGTGGAGGCAAGGATCAGGAATCGATACAATTAACCCACAGCCGCCCATCGGAGACATCAAACGGAATGCAAGGAGAAAATGTAATAACTAGACCCTAAAGGAAACATCACTAGTGGAAAGTCAAAAGGACAGATACTTTCCAAAATGGCCAACTGGCTATCTAAAACAAAATATATAAGCGATGTACACATTCAGGGACGAACTACAACAAAATAAACCGCGACAGAAGAATCGCCTTGGAATGGTCAGTGAAAAGTATTCCACGGGAGGAGTGGGTGGGGGCTTATTTGTTCAGTCCTCAGGAAGGCTTTCTAACTCATCAGTGCTACATCTCTGATAACATAAAATCAAATAATTACAGAGATGAAACAACAATGATGACTCGACAGCATTACAAACTGAAATACTGGAGCAAAACAAAATCAACACCAGATTCCGGTGGGCTCAACCAGACATAGAGCATCAGGTACAAATCAGCATTACATGAAATTAAATTGTAAGTATCCTTTACGCTGGAATCTTCATACAATCATAGAGTCTGAGGCCTGACCCGCCGACGTGGAATTAAAGAGGGAAGCAAAGTTATCAACCGCGCTTGGATTAACTACTAGCATGCAGTCTGTCGTATAACATTTAGGTTGTATCCAATCTTTTTATATCGAAGAACGATCTTACGAAATTGGGTATTGATGTCATTACAAACATATATATTTCTGAATTTATATACTAAGTCACCATAAAATTCGGGTTCCGACAGTCTTGTTGCAGAAGAGACATAAGTCCAACATTGAATTTTGACACTAAATCGGAATGACGTCTTAGTAAGGTTAAAACTTAGGTTTTACATAGTTTATGATACCGATAACCCCGGTTAAAATATTTAGCAGCTAACAATTAATAACAAGTGGTGAAGTTAGTTACATGACTACACACTCTGGCAACTCGAATTAATTGCGAAATATAAACACGATGAGCATCACAATGCAAGAAAGGAAATTTACAATCTCAAAATCAAAATCATTGCGTTTATCATAAATTTTGCAAGAAACAAATCCACCTACAATAGATAAACTGTAAAGCCGAAACTAGGGCTTCGGTATCAGAAGAATTTGCTTTATTTAACTGATCTTCTGTGTGTGTGTTTGGAAGGGAGTGTGAATTTGACAGATCAAACCGACGAAGTAGGTATTATCAATATTTAATAAATCATCCAAATCTACTTAACAACAATAAAAACCTCACAATTTTGAAAATCAACTTTCTGTCAAAGTAAATTGTTCTGAGTTTTTATTTTGATTGCACATCAATTCCCAGTTTCCAAACAATTTGACACCGCAATTACCGGTTGTTAACCTAGCGTTGTGCCTGCAAATCACTTGACGTTCGTTTTCATAGTACCCGCGTATACATTCGCCATCCCGAGCTTAACACTGATTCTGAAAGTGTACATTTGTTGTCTTATATTCACCTGACAAAAATGCACCTTCAAAAATTCAGTTATCCTTGCGCTTAAATGGGGAGACTAAATCAACGTCAACGTGCGGAGGCCACTGTTTTTTTTTTTTTTTTTTAAGGTAGAAGTAAAACAAAGATCAGGAATCGATACAATTAACTTACTCCACCCAACAAAGACACCAAAGGGAAAGAAACACAAACATTAAGCGACCAGACCATAATGGAAACCTAAACAAAGGAAGGCCATAGGGACAGTCACTTTCCCACAAAATGAAAGCTGGTTCGACATAAACCACGATTGCTAGGCATTTCGCATGCTCTAAAGATACTGTGTACAGGTTGAGGAGACGTTACATGCACACAGGAGATCTCTCCGATCGCCTAAGACCGTGCAGGCAGAAGGTCCTGGCGGTAAGAACAAGAGGGCCATGATGGCCCTGGATCGCTCACCTGACCCATATGATAGAGTAACAAGTGGGCCTCTGGGAGGGCCATTATTGACCCCAGGGCTACAATGTGCATAATGTTGAGGGAGGTCTAAAAAGGTGAAGCTTCATACCAAATATCAACAAAGCCTATAATTTGAACAATCTTGGCAAAGGTCCACTAGATGAAGCTACACACCAAATATCAAAGACCTGGGCCTTGGGGTTTCAGAGACGATTTTTTAAAGATATTCCCTACATAGCCTATGTAAAACCAAATGGCCCCGGGACGGGGACATTTTTGGCCTCAGGGCTATAATTTAAACAATCTTGATAGAGGTCCACTAGATAAAGCTTCACACAAAATATCAAAGACCTAGGTCTTGCTGTTTCAGAGAAGAAGATTTCCAAAGATTATCTCTATATATAAGTCTATGTAAAACCAAAGGGCCCCAGGGCAGGGGCTATAATTTGAACAATCTTGGTAGAGGTCCACTAGATGAAGCTCCATACCAAATATGAAAGACATGGGCCTTGTGGTTTCAGAGAAGAAGATTTTTAAAGATTTACCTATATAAGTCTATGCAAAACCAAAGGGTCTCGGGGCAGGGGCATTTTTGGCCCCAGGACTATAAATTGAATAATCTTGATAAAGGTCCACTAGATGAAATTTCACACCAAATATCAAAGACCTAGGCCTTGTGGTTTCACAGAAGAAGATTTTTAAAGATTTTCCCTATATAAGTCTATGTAAAACCAAAGGGCCCCCGAGACAGGGGCGTTTTTGGTCTCAGGGCTATAATTTGAACAATCTTGGTAGAGGTCCACTAGATGAAGCTTCAAACCAAATATCAAAGACCAGGGCTATCTGGTTTCAGAGAAGATTTTTCAAGATTGTCCCTATATATAAGTCTATGTAATACCAAAGGGCCCTGGAGTGGGGGCATTTTTGGCCCCAGGGCTATAATTGGAACAATCTTGGTAGAGGTCCACAAGACTAAGCTTCATACCAAATATCAAAGACCTAGGCCTTGTGGTTTCAGAGAAGAAGATTTTTAAAGATTTTCCCTATATAAGTCTATGTAAAACCAAAGGGCCCCAAGGCTGGGGCATTTTTTGTCTCAGGGCTATAATTGAACAATTTTGGTAGAGGTCCACTAGATGAAGCTTCATATCAAATATCAAAGACCTAGGCCTTGTGAATTCAGAGACAAAAAAATTTCAAGATTTTCCCCATATAAGTCTATGTAAAACCAAATGGCCCTGGAGCGGGAGCATTTTTGGCCCGTGGGCTATAATTTGAACAATCTTGATAGGGGTCCACTAGGTGAAGCTTCATACCAAATATCAAAGACCTGGGACATGTGGTTTCAGAGAAGAAGATTTTTTAAGATTTCCCTATATAAGCCTATGTAAAACCAAAGGGTCTTGGGCGTGGGCATTTTTGGCCCCAACACTATAATTTGGTAGGGGTCCACTAGGTGTAGCTTCATACCAAATATCAAAGACCTGGGCCTTGCGGTTTCAGAGAAGAAGGTTTTTAAAGATTTTCACTATATATGCCCATGTAAAACCAAAAGGCCCCGGGACGGGGGCATTTTTGGCCCCAGCAATATAATTTGAACAATCTTGGTAGGGGTCCACTAGATGAAGCTTCATACCAAATATCAAAAACATGGCCCTTACGGTTTCAGAGAAGAAAATTTTTTAAAGATTTTCCCATATAAGCCTATGAAAAACCAAAGGGCCCCGGGGCGGGGGCATTTTTGGCCCCAGCACTATAATTTGAACAATCTTCGTAGGGGTCCACAAGATGAAGCCTCATACCAAATATCAAAGACCTGGGCCTTGCGGTTTCAGAGAAGAAGATTTTTCAAGATTGTCCATATATAAGCCCATGTAAAACCAAAGGGCCCCCGAGCAGGGGCATGTTTGGCCCCCGGGCTATAATATGAACAATCTTGGTAGGGGTCCACTAGGTGAAGCTTCATACCAAATATCAAAGACCTAGGCCTTGCGGTTTCAGAGAAGAAGATTTTTAAAGATTTTTCCTATTTAAGCCCATGTAAAACCAAAGGGCCCCGGGGTGGGGGCATTTTTGGCCCCAGCACTATAATTTGAACAATCTTGGTAAGGGTCCCCTAGATGAAGCTTTATACCAAATATCAAAGACCTGGGCCTTACGGTTTCAGAAATTTTTAAAGCTCTTCCCTATATAAGCCCATGTAAAACCAAAGGGCCCTGGAGCGGGGGCATTTTTGGCCCCAGCACTATAATTTAAACAATCTTGGTAGGGTCCACTAGATGAAGCTTCATACCAAATATCAAAGACCTGGGCTTTGCGGTTTCAGAGAAGAAGATTTTTTTAACAGATTTTCCCCATATAAGCCCGTGTAAAACCAAAGGGCCCCAAAGCGGGGGCATTTTTGGCCCCAGCACTATAATTTGAACAATCTTGGTAGGGGTCCACTAGATGAAGCTTCATACCAAATATCAAAGACCTGGGCCTTACGGTTTCAGAGAAGAAGATTTTTAAAGATTTTCCCTATATAAGCCCATGTAAAACCAAAGGACCCCGGAGCGGGGTCATTTTTGGCCCCAGCACTATAATTTGAACAATCTTGGTAGGGGTCCACTAGATGAAGCTTCATACCAAATATCAAAGACCTGGGTCTTGTGGTTTCAGAGAAGAAGATTTTTTAAGTTTTTGGCGAAAAAAAAACCCCTATTAATGGCTCCTTTGACCTAGATGTGCAACGGACCGGAACCATTTGAACAACTTTGAAAGGGGACCACCTAAGGATCATTCCTGTGAAGTTTGGTCAAAATCCGATCAGTGGTTTAGGAGGAGATGTCGTTTGAAGAAATTGTTTACGGACGGACGGACGGACGGACGGACGCACGGACTGACGACGGACGACGGACGAAAAGTGATCCCAAAACTCACCTCGTCACTACGTGACGGTGAGCTAAAAGTGCTAAAGTCGTGAGGTCACACCGCCGGAAACAATGGAAGAGGGCAGCTTCTACTGCTAGAGTTAATAGGGGTCACCCAGGATGAGTACTATTTTGTTTGTTTGTACTTACGACCAAGTCAACACTATTTTAGGTCATTTTTGAGCCGGTCAGTTTACCTATCCACACTTTTCCCGGGCGGTCTTATACGTAAGCGGTTAACCAGTACAATGCACATTTTTCGCCAGAAACTGGCCACTGACCTTCTTGAATCAGCGAAAGGGAAAGAATGACCGTAGAAAAGATTTCATGATCAATCTCCACGAAAGAATGTTGCCGACCCCGGCAGGTATCGAACCCGCGTCCTCCTGATCACCAGTCAGCCGCGCATCCGACTGAACTACCGAGGCCGGCGATAAGTATTGTTTTGTTTTCTTTTTAATTGCTTAAGCCAGTGTCGTTAAATAATACAAATACTGAATTTTTTAAAACCATGAGTAGTGCTTTTGACCTGCGCATCCGCTCCTTCATGAGCTTTGGGGAATACATGTTTGTTCATATCGTGCTACTTTGAATGTTTTTTTTTTCAATATACCAACCGTTGCAATATTTGCTGTTTACACAAAAATCTGTATTGTACTTAGAATATTTTAAAGTCGAGCTAAAAGCTTCAATGATTTTAATTTTGTTATCAACGGAAAGGGACATCATTAAGTCTCTTTCATAACAAACGGGAACAAATCAGCAACAAGGGGGTGTGCAGTTCGTACCCATCGGAATACCCACAATTTGTCTAAATAACTTTCACATATATGGCATCAAATAGCTTTTGGCATCATTTTGAATTTAGGGCAAATTTAGATACATTTGTTGTTACTTGAATAAATATTGTACTAAAAATAAATATTGAAGACTCTGATCTTAGTCTACAGTGTTCGCAAATGTCATATTTGGAGACACTATACAATCAGCTACGTTTTGCCACCCGAAACGGTTTTATCTGAAACAAATATCTGTGCGTTGTTTAAATGGCTATAATAGGGAACATTAGGAATATCTATCAAACATGCTGATTACTTCTCTTGTTTTTATCCTTCTTAACAAATCTGTAAAAAATAGAAGTGGAGGCAATGTTCAGGAATCGATACAATTAACCCACAGCTCCCATCAGAGAAACCAAAGGGAAAGAAACACAAACATGAAACAACAGACCCCAATGGCAAAATCAATAGCGGAAAGCCAAAAAGGACAGTTACATTCCCACAAAATGGCCAATTGGCTATCCAAAACAAAATTATATAAGCGATACAAACACCCAAAGACAAACCAAACAATAATAATCCGCGACAGAAGAACCGCCTTGGAACGGTCAGTGAAACGAATTGCAGTGGGGGTGGGGGTGGGGGTGGGGGTGGGGGGCTTAAATCGATTTTACGTGGCCACAATCCTCGCCCCTTACTTCCGTCGCGATTAAGACAAATAATTTGTTCAGTCCGCATGAAGGCCTCCTAACTAATCAGTACAAGATCTCCGTGAAAACAAAATACACAAGAGGGCCATAATGGCCCTGGATCGCTCACCTGATCCATAAAGTACCAACTGTTTCCCGGGGTGGGCCATTATTGACCCCAGGGCTATAATGTGCATAATGTTAAGGGAGGTCTAAAAAGGTGAAGCTTCATTCCAAATATCAACAAAGGCTATAATTCACAATCTTGGCAAAGGCCCACTAGATGAAGCTACACACCAAATATCAAAGACCTGGGCCTTGCGGTTTCAGAGAAGATGATGTTTTTAAAGATATTCCCTACATAAGCCTATATAAAAACAAATGGCCCCCGGGCTGGGCCATTTTAGGCCTCAGGGCTATAACTTAGACAATCTTGATAGAGGCCCACTAGATGAAGCTTCACCAAATATCAAAGACCTAGGCTTTGCTGTTTGAGAGAAAAAGATTTTCAAAGATTATATAAGTCCATATCAAACCAAAGGACCCCCGGGCTGGGGCATTTGTGGCCAGAGGGCTATGATTTGAACAATCTTGGTAAAGGTTCACTAGATGAAGCTCCATACCAAATATCAAAGACATGGGCCTTGCAGTTTCAGAGAAGAAGATTTTTAAAATTTTCCCTATATAAGTCTATATAAAACCAGGGGGCCCCGAGGCGGGGACATATTTGGTCTCAAGGCTATAATTTGAACAATCTTGGTTAAGATCCACTAGATATAGCTTCACAGCAAAATATCAAAGACCTAGGCCTTGTTGTTTCAGAGAAGATGATTTTTAAAGATTTCCCTTTATAAGTCTATGTAAAACCAAAGGGACCCTAGGCGGGGGCATTTTTAGCCCCAGCACTATAATTTGGACAATCTTGGTAGGGGTCCACCAGATGAAGCATCATACCGAATTTCAAAGACCTGGGCCTTGCGGTTTCAGAGAAGAAATTTTTAAAAAAATTCCCTATATAAGCCCATGTTAAACCGAAGGGCCCTGGGCGGGGGGCATTTTTGGCCCCAGCAATATAATTTGAATAATCTTGGAAGGGGTCCACTAGATGAAGCTTCATACCAAATATCAAAGACCTGTGCCTTGTGGTTTCAGAGAAGAAGATTTTTAAAGATTTTCCCTATATAAGCCCATGAAAAACCAAAGGGCCCGGGGGCGGGGGTAAGTTTTGGCCCCAGGACTATAATTTGAAATTATCTTGGTAGGGGTCCACTAGATGAAGCTTCATACCAATTATAAAAGACCTGGGACTTGCGGTTTCAGAGAAGAAGATTTTAAAAGGTTTTTACCTATATAATCTTATGTAAAACCAAAGGGCCCCGGGGCTGGGGCATTTTTGGCCCCAGCACTATAATTTGAACAATCTTGGTAGCGGTCCACTAGATGAACCTTCATACCAAATATCAAAGACCTGGGCCTTGCGGTTTCAGAGTAGAATATTTTTAAGATTTTCCCTATATAAGCCCATGTAAAAACAAAGGGCCCTAGGGCGGGAGCATTTTTGGCCCCAGGACTATAATTTGAACAATCTTGGTAGGGGTCCACAAGATGAAGCTTCATACCAAATATCAAAGACCTGGGCTATTCGGTTTCAGAGAATAAGATTTTTTAAAGATTTTCCCCTTATACTCCATGTAAAAACCAAAGAGCCCTGGGGCGGGGGCATTTTTGGCCCCAGCACTATAATTTGAACAATCTTTGTAGGGGTCCACTAGATGAAGCTTCATACCAAATATCAAAGACCTTGTGGTTTCAGAGAAGAAGATTTTTTATGTTTCCAGTGAAAAAAATCTATTTTGGCTCCTGTGACCTAGGTGTGCAATGGACCAGAACCATTTGAACAACTTTGAAAGGGGACCACCTAAGGATCATTCTTGTGAAATTTCAGTATTTTGAAAATAAGCAGGAATGGATGAAATAACCGAACTGTCCCGGAAGATACAAGGTAAATCTATAAAATCCAAACCCTTATTAATGAAGGATATTTTATGTAATGACGTTTGTGATTAATTTCAGAATCGATGAAAGGACGAAGAGCATGCTGAGTATAACCTCTAGTTAAAAGAGCAGCATCGTATAACTGATAAGAACTATCGTAGAATTTATTCGCCTCGGTGTCCAGAAACCGTAATACAGAAATGAGTAATGAACTAAGAAAAGCAAGCATAAGTTGTAATAGTTTCTACAAGGTTTTACAGAGTGTTACAATTATAATAAGCATTATCATCGTCCAATTGAGTAGCAACTGATGAGCAACATATGTGAGCCGGGGCACAGCATTTCCTACACTTTATATGTGCGCCCAGCGAAGACTCGGATCAGAGTCTCCGTTGTGCACTCTAAGGATAGCAAAGTGCTCAATGCCCCTCCATGCAGCAAGAGAAGTCTCTGGTCAGACTATATGGATGCGCAGGCTGATCTGAATTTCTTCGCTGGGCGCACATGTTGATTGTAGGAAATACTGTGCCCCGAATCATATATCTACACGCGCCTCTTTTAGCATTGTTTATTACACCACGGTTTTGGAAAAAAGCAAGGGTTCAAGATGGATACCAAAATGTTAAGATTATATAGACGAATGACCAGAATGATTATTTTTCTAAATAATCTAGTATTTTCTGTTCGGGTAAAACACGTTGTTATACGAGTTTCTTTGGACCCTCACCAATAGAGTTCATAAAGGGGATGGTGTGTATTTGAGCCCAAGCTCGGCAACAAAGTTCGAGCTGCCATGTGTGATCAGCGCAGATTTAGTTCAGTCAGCGTTTTGTATCCTCATCAGTAACTACCGTTAAAAGAATATACCGGTACACCTGGTTAAAAAGAGCTTCTATATTATAAAGACACTATTAATATGCATAGAAATACTTGCCAGTCGCGTCTACATAAACAAAATGAAAATTAAATAGATACTAAATATATACTAGACTACAATAAAAACATCAACAAAAGTAATATTGATGCATTTTATAGGATACTCTAAACTCGCAAATTTGTTTCTAATGAATATGTTTTTTTCATGAGTCCTTAAAAAATTACCACTCAGTTCTTACCCAAAAGCCCTACATAACTGTTTCCATGTCATTTAAGAAGACTTGAAATATACTCAGGGAAGACAACCCTTTCGCAACCATTTTGTCCCCCATAACAACAGAGATATACTCGTTCCGAAGAGAATTAGTCCATGGGGAGAAAATTTACCGGCCAAATGTTCAGGTAGACGTCATTTGCCTGAAAGCTTATAGGAGGTAACAATAATTGTCTCCCTAGTAAATAGGGGCCATTTGCCTAAAAGCATATAGGAAGTGACAGTAATTGGCTCACTAGTAAACCTGGCAAGGTATATATCACAGGTACATCGACCGTTTAAGGATAGACTACACGTTACAGCTGTAAGATGTGACAATACCTTTCATTTTTAAAAGACAATTTCTCCACTATTACTCAGTGTATTTCATAATCTTTATGTTAAATTAAAGATAAGACATTGAAATATTTATTAAACTTATTGGTTGTTTATTTGTTTAATAATATTTTTTTCATAACTGAAACAGAATTTTTAGCCATGAATTATTTTAATTTATTGCTTCATCTTTTTATCAAGCAGCTCGAAAGGGCCACTTCTCTCAGAGAACCATCAACAAGATAGGCCCTTTGCAAATTTATCGGGAATTTATTTTTAAATTATAACTTTAAGTTTAATGTTCTGAACAAATATTAATTGGACCCATTGAACAAAAGCTTCATTTAAACAGAAATCACTCAAGATACTAAATTCTGTAGTATTTTTTCGAGTCCGGTCTTCAAGGAACCTAAATACCAAAACATAAATAATTTGGTCAATGAATAAAGGAAATAAATCACTTCAAACACACCACTCTTCAAGAAAAGATCCCTTTTTCAGGAAGGCTAAACATTTGCTTCAATAATAACAAATAAAAACTGTTTTTCTTTCTTAATGACAGGAGTGATCTTCCTAATCTCCTCTCAGAATCAATAAGAATCGTTGTTTCTTACTTAATTTTAGATAACCTCAAGCGTCCCATCCAAGACACCAACGGGAAAGAAACACCAAAATAAAATAACTTCACCATAATGGAAAAGTCACAAGCGGAAAGCCAAAAGGACAGTTATTTTCCCAGAAATTGGCCAAACGGTTATCCAGAATAGCAATACATACATGCAACAGTTGGATGCCGGTGGCTCCGACCAGAGACAGAGCATGATGCACCAACCAACATTACTTTAAAAGTTTCAGTAAAATAGAAGTGAAAGCAAGGAATTGAAATCGATTCAATTACTTCACAACTCCCATCCAAGACATTAAAAGGAAAGAAACACGAACATAAAATAACTTCACTTCAATGAAAAGTCACAAGCAGAAAGCCAAAGGACAGTTACTTCCCCCCATAATGGCCAAGCAGCTAGCCAAAATAAAAAAGGTAAAAAAAATACATACATACATAGAAAAACGAACTATAACAATAATAAACCAGGAAAGAAGAACTTCCCCGGAACGGTCAGTAAAATGTTTTCCACTAGGGTTTGGGATGGCTTAAATCGATTCCACGTGGCCACAATGCTTGCCCCCGGTTCTGTTGTGGTTTAGACAAACAATTTGTTTAGTCACACAAAGGTTTCTAATTCATCAGTGTAACAACTCCGAGAACATAACACTCAAACGACTACAGAGATGAAACAATGAGGAATCGACAGCATGAAATAACAGAAATGCTGGAGCAACAGAAAACCAACAGTTAAGACTCCGGCAGGCCCGACCAAAAGACAGAGCACAAGGCAGCAACCGACATTACCTAAACTTTAAGACTCCAGGCCGAAGCAGTCTTGGAGTCCGATGCGGGACCCGCGGCGTGCAATTAAAGAGGGAAGCAAAGCCGCCAACCGTAAGCGGGCCAACCACCACGCATGCAGTCAGTGGCATAACATTTTTGCTGTGTCAAATATTTGCATATCGAAGAATGCTTTAACGAATCAGGGTAATGGGATCATTGCAAGCATATATTTTTCCGAATCTACATACCAAGTCACTCACACCTCCCATCCAAGACAACGAAGGGAAATAAATACGAACAAAAAATCACTTCACTATAATGAAAACGCCTTTAGGCCGGAGCCGTCATGGAGTCTGAGGCCCGGCCGGCGCGCAATTAAAGGAAAGCTGTTATCAACCCTGATCGGGTTAACTACCATGCATGCAGTCTCTAGTATAACATTTATATTTTATCAAAACTTTTTTATACCGAAACTGATTTTACGAAATTGTGCAGGCTGCTAAAATCATTGCAAGCATATATATATTCTGAATTTATATTCTTATTCACCATAAATGCCTGCCGGCCTCGGTAATTCAGTCGGATGCGCGTCTGACAGGTGTTCATGAGGACGCGGGTTCGATACCTGCCGGGGTCGGCAACATTATTTGGTGGAGATTGAGCATGAAATCTTTTGTACGGTCATTTTCACTCTTCCACTGATTCAAGAAGGGCAGTTGTCAGTTTCTGGCGAAAGAATGTGCACTGTACTGGTTAATCACTTACGTATAAGCCTGCCCAGGATAATTGTGGATAGGTAAACTGACCGGTTCAAATATGACCTAAATAGTGTTGACCGGTTCGTTAAACGCAAATACAAACAAGCAAAAACATAAAGGCCTTGTTGCAGAAGACATTGAATTCCGGTACTGAACTCCGAAACCAAACCAAAATGGCGTCTATAAAATCTAGAAGCCAAAAGCCATTCACAGTCTAACAGAAAAACCTGCAACTTGTTTACAATTCTAGATGAAAACCTTAGACGACATATAAATTGAAAGTTGAGATAAAATGATTTTAAATATAAAGAAATAAGAATGAATTTCAAAATGGATAAAAAAATATCAAATCCTATACCGGTTTGATGAAAATTTACTCACGCTCAATTCATCGACCGTTTGAATGTCAAGCGGTCTCTGAAAGTGTATAATAAATATATACTACAAACGGAACACGTCATCATGTCCGATGAACAAAAGTGCTTCTATTGTGGTAGTTCAGCCTCTGTAGTATCCTCTACTGATTGAATAAAGCTCTGTAGCTGTGTAGCTAAATGCATTTATGGCTAAGAAAGCATCGTGCTGCAACTATGTATTAGACGTGTAGCACAACTAACTTAGTTTATCCGCATGTCATCTTATGTGTGCAGAACATAACTTTTAGGTTTAACTGTATAACTGTATAATTATTTTGATAAATAAAAGTGAGAAACAACGCACTTGCGTATTACAAAAGCTACTTGTTACCTCATCACGAAAACACGCCTATATAATTCGCACCGCTCTTGATTTCCACGTTTATAATAGTAAAACTGGGGTTTACAGTGGTAAATTTTATTTTTCTTATTTCTGCTCCAAGATATAGTTGTGGGTACCCGTTTTAACCACCTCCATGTGGTGGATCTTACTTGTACTCACGATCTATATTTTGAGCAGAAATAAGAAAATATCTTTTTTTTTCCTCTTAAAATTTCCCACTTTTTTTCGGCAGTAAAATTTAGTAGATTTGTATGGCGTGTTTTCGTAATGACAGGCATTTTATATCTGCACAGGAAACTGATTTCGGGTAGGAAATGACAGAACGGAATGACTACACCTGACATCGTTGTTTTCCGTCATTTTTCTTTTAACAAGAATTCCGCCGATGGCTATGTCGATGAAATCTGGCTGCGAACATGTTTTTAGACATCTGAATAAATACGGGTAAGTTAAACATTCACAGATGCAAGTTTGAATATGGTATTGAAACTGTAAATAAATGCTGTCTAGTCTTAGAGAGATAGACCTACTTCACAGTTTGACAAAGTCACTGGCGCATGAAACACAGACCATGCTAAAGCATTGAAGCTTGCATTCAGGTATGTTTCCATAAACGAAAATGGGTGGGGAGTTGCAATACCTTCTTGACAACTGGACTTGAATACAAAGGACAGGATGCAAATACCTAAGATGCAAGTTTGGACCACGAATAGTTCCTTAGAAATGGGTATGGACATAAGGGTCGTTATTGGGGTTGACGCACTCGCAAAGTCAGAAAACAAAGAAATGTACGTCAAGGTCAAATATGGTTGCTTGCATTAACAGCGCTATACATATATGCAAGTTTGTACGAGGTATCCTTAATAAAGTTATTGAGAAACGGACTTGAACATTAGGGTTTATGCTGTGGTTGGCGCAATAGTTCAAATGACATTCAGGTCAAGGTCAAACATGGCTGCTTATATTAAGATTGCCACCCCTAGGTGCATGTCTATTCCACGTGTCATTACTGAAGCTCTTCTCTTGAGAAATGGTCTTGAACATTTGGTTGAACGTTAGGGTTGCCATAAATGTTGACATACTGACCAACGGACGAACGAACGGACAATGGACGGAAAATCGTGCTCCTCTGAACAACAGACCCCTAATTCTTAAGCAATTACCCCACTTTAACTAAGTATCCATTTCCCGTTTTAATGTGAATGCAAATCTAAATCGATGTGAAAATGCATATATATGTATGAATCAGATTTTATTAAAAACCTACCGTATGTGAGCTAGAAAATCTTGGCGTTTTTGATTTAAAACAGGATGACACAATTACTCTAGATGGTATTATATCTTGTTGCTCATAGTTTCCCGGTGCAGGACCATCTTTCTGAAAAATATCAGCAAAATGATTTAGAACGAAAAGCAATTTAAGGTGTCACCATGCTTTTAACCCAGAAAAGCGACCTTTCGAATTTATCTATGTGAAAATCTGAAAAAAGTAGAACAAGAGGGCCATGATGGCCCTGAATCGCTCGTCTGAATCCAAGATGATTCAAAGCTAATGGAAATGAAGGATTCACTGCTTTAAGGAGATGTGGACCAAAGACTTTTTGGAGGCTATTTTTCATTGTAGTGGAATTTGAAGGGTTTTTTTTCTCTATTTTTAGCTCTGGTGTCCATTTTGTTTAACAGAGCGGTCAGTTTAGGCAATTTTGAAAGAGGGTCACTCAAGGAACATTCCTGGGAAATTATTTTCAAATCGGGCCATTTGCCTAGAAGGAAATGTCATTTAAAGGTTTTTCTATTTTTAGCTCTGGTGGCCATTTTGTTTAACGGAGTGGAACGGTTTAGGTAATTTTGAAAGAAGGTCACTCAAGGAACATTCCTGTGTAATTATTTTCAAATAGGGCAATTTGCCTAGGAGATGTCATTTAAAAGTTTTTCTATTTTTAGCTCTGGTGGCCATTTTGTTTAACTAAGCGGAACGATTTAGGCAATATTGAAAGATGGTCACTTAAGGATCATTCCTGTGAAATTATTTTCAAATCAGGTCATTTGCCTAGGAGGAGATGTCATTTAAAGGTTTTTCTATACTTAGCTCTGGCGGCCATTTTGTTTAACGGAGCAGAACGATTTTGGCAATTTTGAAGGAGGGTCATTCAAGGAACATTCCTGTGAAATTCTTTTCAAGTCGGGCCATTTGACTAGGAGATGTTATTTAAAAGGTTTTTTCTATTTTTAGCTCTGGCGGTTTTAATGGAGGGTAACGTTTTAGGCAATTTTGAAAGAGGGTCACTCAAGGAACATTCCTGTGAAATTATTTTCAAATTGGGCCATTCGCCTAGGAAGAGATGTCATTGAAAGGTTTTTCTATTTTTAGCTCTGGTGGCCATTTTGTTTAACGGAGCAGAACGATTTAGGCAATTTTGAAAGAGGGTCACTCTAGGAACATTCCTGTGAAATTATTTTCAAATCGTGCCATTTGCCTAGGAGGAGATGTCATATAAAGGTTTTTCTATTTTTAGCTCTGGTGGCAATTTTGTTTAATGGAGCGGAATGATTTAGGCAATTTTGAAAGAGGGACACTCAAGGAACATTCCTGTGATATTATTTTCAAATCGGGTCATTTGCCTAGTAGAAGATATCATTTAAAGGTTTTTTCTATTTAAGCTGTTGCGGCCATTTTATTTAACGGTGCGGAACTATTTAAATAATTTTGAAAGAGGGTCACACAATAATAATTCCTGGGAAATTATTTTCAAATAGGGCAATTTGCCTAGGAGGAGATGTCATTTAAAGGTGTTGTCTATTTTTAGCTCTGGTGGCCATTTTATTTAACGGAGCGGAACGATTTAGGCAATTTTGAAAGAGAGTCACTCAAGGAACATTCCTGTGAAATTATTTTTAAATCGGGCCAATTGCCTAGGAGGAGATGTCATTTAAAGGTTTTTCCTATTTTTAGCTCTGGTGGCCATTTTGTTTAACGGAGCAGAACGGTTTAGGCAATTTTGAAAGAGGGTCACTTTAGGAATATTCCTGTGAAATTATTTTCAAATCGGGCCGTCTGCCTAGGAGAAGATTTCATTTAAAGGCTTTTCTATTTTTAGCTCTGGCCGCCATTTTGTTTTACGGATCAGAACGACTTAGGCAATTTTGAAAGAGGGTCACTCTAGGAACATTCCTGTGAAATTCTTGTCAAATCGGGCCATTTGCCTAGGAGGAGATGTCATTAAAATGTTTTTCTATTTTTAGCTCTGGCGGCCATTTTGTTTAACGGAGCAGAACGATTTTGGCAATTTTGGAAGAGGGTCATTCAAGGAACATTCCTGTGACATTATTTTCAAATCGGACCATTTGCCTAGGAGGAGATGCCATTTAATGGTTTATCTATTTTTAGCTCTGGTGGCCATTTTGTTTAACGGAGCGGAACGATTTAGGCAATTTTGAAAGAGGGTCACTCAAGAAACATTCCTGTGATATTATTTTCAAATCGGGCCATTTGCCTAGGAGGAGATGTCATTTAAAGGTTTTTCTGGTTTTAGCTCTGGCGGCCATTTTGTTTAACGGAGTGGAATAATTTAGGCAATTATGAAAGAGGGTCATCCAAGGAACATTCCTGTGAAATTATATCAAAATCAATTCACTGGTTTAGGAGGTGATGTCGTTGGAAGAAAAAGTTTACGCACGCATGGACGCACGCTCGACAGACGACGGACAAAAAGTGATCCCAAAATCTCACCTCGTCACTACGTGACAGGTGAGCTAAAAATCTAAGCTCTGGACCTTATGGTTTCATAGAAGAAGATTTTTTATGTTTTTTTTTTTCATTATAAGTCTATTGGAGCTGATGAGCTCGGGCGTCACCAATTTTGACCCCAGGGGCAGGGTTAGCAGGATTTATGTAGCTGGTTATTTTATGTTTCTAGATACTAAATATCAAAGTTCTGTGCTTCACAGTTTCTGAGAAGAAGATTTTTGAAGTTTTTTTTTCCATTATGAGTCTATGGCAGATAAGGGGCCCCGGGGCGTGGCCCATTTGGACCCCAGGGGCTTGATTATTAGGAAATATGTAGGTGACCACTTGCCGTTGCTACATGCTAAATATCAAAGCTCTGGTCCCTGTGGTTTCAGAGATGAGTTTTTGAAACTGTTTTCCATTATGAGTCTATGGGAGCTAAGGGGGTCCCAGGGTGTAACCCATTCGCGAACCCAGGGGCATGATTGGCAGGATTTATGTAGGTGACCACTTGCCATTGCTACATGCTAAATATCTAAGCTCTGGGCCCTGTGGTTTCAATGAAGAAGATTTTTGAAGCTTTTTTCCACTATGAGTCTATAGGAGCTAAGGGGCCCCGGGGCGTTGCCCGTTTGGACCCCAGGGGCATGATTGGCAGGAATTATGTAGGCGACCACTTGCCATTGCTACATGCTAAATATCTAAGCTCTGGGCCCTGTGGTTTCAGAGAAGAAGATTTTTTTCCATTATGAGTCTATGGGAGCAAAGGGGCCCCGGGGCGTGGACCATTTGGAACCCAGGGGCATGATTGGCAGGAATTATGTAGGTGACCAATTGCCGTTGCTACATGCTAAATATCTAGGCTCTGAACCCTGTGGTTTCAGAGCAGAAGATTTTTGAAGCTTTTTTTTTCCATTATGAGTCTATAGGTGCTAAGAAACCCCGGGACGTGGCCCATTTGGACCCCAGGGGCATGATTGGCAGGATTTATGTAGTTTTTTTTTTGTCGGCATTATGTAGGATTTATGTAGCTGACCACTTGCCGTTGCTACATGCTAAATACCTCAGCTCTGGGCCCTGTGGTTTCAGAGAAGAAGCTTTTTGGAGCTTTTTTCCATTATGAGTCTATAGGAGCGAAGGGGCCCCGGGCGTGGCCCGTTTGGACCCTAGGGGCATGATTGGCAGGAAATTTGTAGGTGACCATTTGCCGTTGCTACATGCTAAATATCTAAGCTCTGGGCCCTGTGGTTTCAGAGAAGAAGATTTTTGAAGCTTTTTTCCATTATGAGTCTATGGGAGCGAAGGGGCCCCGGGGCATGGTCCATTTGAAACCCAGGGGCATGATTGGCAGGAATTATGTAGGTGACCACTGGCCGTTGCTATATGCTAAATATCTAGGCTCACAGCCCTGTGGCTTAAGAGAAGAAGATTTTTTAAGCTTTTTTATCCATTCTTAGTCTATAGGAGCTAAGGGTGTGGCCAGTTGGACCCCAGGGGCATGATTGGCAGGAATTATGTAGGTGACCACTTGCCGTTACTACATGCTAAATGCCTAAGCTTGGGTCCTGTGGTTTCAGAGATGAGATTTTTTAAGCTTTTTTCCATTATGAGTCTATGGGAGCGAAGGGGCCCCGGGGCGTGGCCCATTTGGAACCCAGGGGCATGATTTGCAGGAATTATGTAGGTGACCACTTGCCGTTGCTACATGCTAAATATCTAAGCTCTGGGCCCTGTGGTTTAAGAGAAGATTTTTTAAGCTTTTTTCCATTATGAGTCTTTGGGAGCGAAGGGGCCCCGGGGCGTAGCCCATTTGGACCCCAGGGGCATGATTGGCAGGATTTATGTAGGTGACCACTTGACCTTGTTACAAGCTAAATATCTAAGCTTTGGACCCAGTATTTTCAGTGAAGAAGAAATTTTATTTTTTTCCCATTGTAAGTCTATGGGAACTATATGATGCCATGGCAACCAGAATTCCAATCTGATCTGCCAAAAAACCTTATGCAGCCTTTCCCCCTACCTGATGATGCTTCTCATGAAATTTGATCAAGATTGACCATGGGGTTTTAGAGATACACTTATTTGAAATTGTTTACGGACGCACGGACGTACGCACGGACGGACGCACGCACGCACGACGGACTACGGACAAATAGTGATCACAAAAGCTCACCTTGTCCCTACGTGACAGGTGAGCTAAAATATATACACATGGGTTTAGAAATGCTAATTTACCTATCCTTGCATAAACTCCTATGAACATAGCTGTTTGAAGCTGTTCTTGAATGGATCAGAAGCCGTGTTCAAACAACATAACCCATGATCAAATCATGAAATTCGCGTGCTGTTTGAACATTGATTTTGAATTATGTATATCACAAAATAGGCCTAGCTCGTTTACGTTACGTCGACCGACGAAACGTTATCGCCTTGAACGTAGAATTTTAGACTCTAATGATGACGTCAGAGGGTTATTACATAACTGGCATCATTGTAAACAACAGTCTGAACTAGCCGCCATGTTGTTTGCCGGTCGCATTTGAAGAGTTTATATGGTGTTTATATGAGCTTTGGAGCGTTCATCACAATTTGCCGTTGGAATTGTAAGTTATGCAAGAACACCGATCACCCATGGCAATTTCATTGCAATAATATTTGCGGGGTCTGGTAGGGTGACAGTGGGGCAAAAAGTCCACTATTTCTGGTAGTAACCGATACCCCTTCCCACCCCGTACAACAAAACCTGTCATGTACCAAAATCCAAAATGTTCGTCAGGATCCGTAGTATCTGAAACTGCCGGCATAAATTGGCATAAATGATGGCGAGCCGGAAATCCAAGATGGCGTCCAAGATGGCCGCCATAATTGTAAATTCCAGTTTTTCGTAAAATATGAATAAAAATACCACAAATCATCTTACAAACTTATTTTGATTTATTTTTTTCTGGTGTAGAAAGAAGATTTGTGTTGGAATATAGATCAACATTTAGGTTTGACTTGAAAACCGGTGAAATAAAAGACATTTAATCGTTTTTTGTGTCTAGTTTCATAGGTGGTACACAAAGGCAATGTTGATGTTTTAAAATTTTAAACATATTTTATTTATCTATTGTTTTAATTTAACTAAGAAACTATTCTAAAATACATTTAACACTATTCCCAAGTACATTTATGGTTTGTTATGACTTTTTTTACAATCACTTTAGCCCCAGGATTACCCCATCCACTAAGTTTACCAGTACAACTCACTCACATAAATGCTCACACTCAAGGGATTTGCAGGCAAAGATTTCCTTTTTGACAACCAAGTAGAAGAGGGCATTGACAATAATGCTTAGTTCTGTTTTCATACTATATCATATCTTTAGCCATTAGGAAACACCACCTCTTTATAACATTGTTTTTCGGGATCCAAGCATAACATCTTAATTAAGCAGTGTTAACATCCAGACAAAAATAGTGTTTATCAAATTGATCTGAAAGTGATTTTTATTGTCATTTTTGCTGTTTGGGGGGTTATAAAGTGTTATATCCAAAACTGTGTTATAAAAACGTGTTATAAAGAGGATAGGCTGTACAAATAGGTTATATTTTGTTTGAATGATGTTCCCCATCAACACTGCATTGGTCATTTTGCATTTTGGAGACTTTGCTTCCAATTTTTTGTGGGACTTTCCCCGACATTGAGATGGAATGACATCTAAAGCCCTGCCACACATTTAAACCAAAAAGGTTTATATCCAAGGACGGTCCAACTCGCACTACTTTTCCTGGGCATGCTTAGAACTTCTAAGCTGTTTACTCTGTATACCCTAGGTCTACTGGGCTAGATTGTATAGCTCCCCATCAAATCAGTAGCTGATATGCACACCTGTGCACTATTGATGGCCAATGTAATTGTCTGTACAGCAAACCTACAAAAGAAATTGCTGCTGCTTTAACTATCCCTGAGACATTTGACTCAGTCCCAAGATTTAAAATCTCTTGAAGCTGGAAGGCTGATTTAGGCAGAACATGAATTACCTTCTTCTTGCCCATACTATGTAAAGAAGAGCAGGTATCACAACCCATACGGCAATACAGACAGCATAATTGCCCTTTCATCTAGATCTAGCTTACTGTAAACAGTATTAACAGGAAAACCCTTTCTGCCTGTCACCAGAATAAAGCAGGTTAAAGTGATGCACAAGTACAAAGAAAACATCGGTATCAGAACTGACAACAAGGGCTGCGTTAACTCCAAGAGACCGACCGCACATTAGTACTGGTAATCCGCTTAGAAGTTCTAAGCCTGTCCAGGAAAACTGCTGCGAGTCGGCCCATCCATGCTTACAAACCCTATTGGTTTCATTGGGCGGCAGGGATTGAGATGTCATTTCATCTCAATGTCGGGTAAAAGTCCCACAAAATTGGAAGCAACGTCTCCAAAATGACCTAAATAGTGTTGGTGGGGACGTTAAACCTCAAATCAAACAAACAAACAAAACTCCAAGAGAACCTGCAACTGCTAGTTGCAAATCATTCTACTATCAGCTTCTTCACGGTTGGAATAAAGTTCGTGCTAAACAGGAACAACATCAGCGGAAACTTCAGAGCAACTCAAATCAACCTGCACCAACAACAGTAGCATTCTTCTAAAGAAGTTCATGGCAATTTTTGTTAAGATACCTAGTGTAAAGTATTGTCAGTTTGATCTTCCTTTTATTGCTTGAACGTATCTACCAATCACCAGTTACTATATTTTTCCTCGTATACACAGGCGCATGTGAAGAAACATTCTTTCCACACTTTTGATGGGTCTGTGATTTGAGACTGTTTGCCTCATACCTGTCAAAACCGACATGAATTGTAGCTACCCAAATAACGATAGGAAGACCGTAAGACCAACACATAGCAGTCATCTGTTGATATGCCAGTTTGAGACATGATGAATGCTGCAACATTTTAAGTACAGATATCCCGTCAAATATTATACAACCAGCAAGCGGTTTCCGCTGACCGTTCCAAGGCGGCTCTTCTGTCGCGGTTTATTTTTGTTATGGTTTGTCTTTGGGTGTTTGTGTCGATTATGTTATTTTATTTTGGATAGCCAATTGACCCCTTTGTGGGAAAGTAACTGTCCTTTTGGCTTTCCGCTGTTGGTGTTTCCATTAGGGTCTGTTGTTTCATGTTTCATCTTTCCCTTTGGTGTCTCTGATGGGAGCTGTTGGTTGATTGTATCGATTCCTGATCATTGCCTCCACTTCTATTTCTAGTTTTTCAAGGAAATCCGACTTATTGGTAGACACCATACATACTTCATCTGTTAACAAACTCACGTGAACATGAGCATTTTTGAAAGACAAGACCTTGAATGTAGAAAACATATATTATCTCTTCACCAGTGGCAGTCAGTTCCTTAGACTGGTTTCTCCAGACACCTGTGCCATTGACCTGATACCACTCATAGTCTTGAGCTCATAAGATTGTTCTTTGGACCGCCTAACAAGCTATGGATATGAGCCTTTCCTGCATGAATGACTCAAATGGCTTTTGACCTATTTTATGGTAACTTATCTAACTTCTCTATCTCTTGAGGAACTTCAAATCCAGTAGCTATATTGTCCAAATGGCAGAGAAAACGGTTCAATTAATGTTAAACTGTCACTGTGAAATAAATCTAGCATCTTGTTAACAGACTTATTATAAGCCTGTGTATTAGTATGGTGTTTGGTAGAGCTTGTAACTATACATGGCGTACTTAGTAGTAATGGGTCGGGATAAAAAAATCCTATAAGGGCTTGATCATGACTTCATTGTGGGCAATTCCTATACTATAACTGGATAGCCAGTTGACCATTTTGTGGGACAGGCACTGTCCTTTTGGCTTTCCTCTGTTTTTGTTTCCATTAAGTTAAAGTTACTCCATGTTTGTTTTTCTTTCCCTTTGGTGTCTCTGATTGGAGGTGTAAGTTAATTGTATCGGTTCCTGATCATTGCTTTACTTCTATTTTGAGAACAAATCTCTGAACGTATCCAGTGATGTTGTTACTGCTCAGCATATAACTTGATTACAACTATGAAGATGCCGCTAGTAGAATGATTTTGTACCTACCGTTTGCAGGTTCTCTGGGAGTTAACACAGCTGTTCTGGTCAGTTCTGACATCCATGTTTTCGTTTTACTTCTGCTTTACTTTAGCCAGCTTAATATTGATAATATATTCTTCAAGACAGGCAGAAAGGATATTCATGCTGACTGCACCGGGTATTCCAGTTCACATTGTTTTCAGGAAGCTAGAGCCAGATGAAAGGGCAATTATGCTGTCTGTATTTTTACTGTTTCTTTACGTAGTATAGGCAAGAAGAATGTAATTCATGTTCTGCCTAAATCAGACTTCAAGATTCAAGAGCTTACAGATCTTGGTATTGGGTCAAATGTATCAGGGCCAGTTAAGGCAGCAGCAATTTTTCTGTAGGTTTGATGTTCAGACAAACACATTAAACAACAATGGTGTTAAAAAATCCAGAGTTAGACCTAGTCATCTACCATCAACTAATAGTTTTTTGCTCCATTTGTACAGGTGTACATATCAGCTACTGCTTTGATGGGGAACTATAAAATCTAAGATTAATTTGCCTAGCCCTAAAGACCTAGGGCATATGGGTGATCCTGAAACTGGGATTTCATTCCATTAACTGATCTGGCTGTAAATGCCCTGATCCGTGTAGTGATGAGTGAATTTGCTCATAGAAAGAACAACCATGTACTCAAGCTTACAAGTAGTAAAGCATGTTTGAATAGTGTTTGTAAGTCGCCCCAGCCCATCGGGGCATGGAAAAATAGATTGGGTTGCACGGTGCTTCCATGCAGAGCTGAATCTGACCACACACGAGTACTGGTAAACCGCCTGCCCAGCCAAAGCGGTGAGTGTCAGATCGTCCAATGCAAATAAGCATTCTGGTTTCATTGGGCAGTAGGGCTTGAGAAGTCATTTCATCTCAATGTCGGGTAAAAGCCCAACACAATTGGAAGCAACGTCTCCAAAATGACCTTAATAGTGTTGACGGGGGCGTTATACCCAAATTCAAACAAACAAATAAAAACTAGCATTTGTAAGAACTTGTTTACAGTACTGGCTCATGTTTATACCGGAACTATGACAGTTTTAAAACCTGTACTTGTAGTCTCATATGGCCTTATAGTACAGCACAATCGTTTTATAATACGATTTTTATATAACACTGTTCAAAGTCCAAACCGCTAACTAATTACATAGAAAAAAATGACAAACAACATGTAAAAGGAAGTTATGTTACACTATTCTACTTTTTTGTTTGGATATAATACTGTATAACTAACAGGTTTATGTTTGGATTCAGAAAACAGTATCATAAAGAGGTGGTGTTTCCAAATGGCTAAATACATAATATAACATTACGAAAACACACCGATTCAAATCCATTGGAAGATTTTACTACCAAAAAATAAACAAGAGGGCCCAATGGCCCTATATCGCTCACCTGTGTACTTGAATATCATTGGTGTAGGAGACCACTTGACATACTAAATATCAAAGCTCAGGCAAAGCTGTGTCCATGCTTATAAACCCTATTGGTTTCATTGGACGCAAGGCTTGAGATGTAATTTCATCTCAATGTCGGCTAAAAGTCCCACAAAATTGGAAGAGACATCTCCAAAATGACCTATACAGTGTTGGCGGGAATGTAAAACCCCAAATCAAACAAAATCTGTGCCTTATGGTTTGGAGAAGAAGATTTTTTAAAGTTTTTTCCAGTATAAGTCTATAGGAGCTAACGAGCCCTGGGGCTTGGCCAATTTTGACCAAAAGGGCATGGTTGGCAGGATTTATGTAGGCGACCATTTTGTGTTGCTATATACTAAATATCTAAGGTCTGTACTTCATGGTTTCAAAGAAGATGTTTGAAGCTTTTTTCCATTATAGGTTTGTTGGAGTTAAGGTGCCACAGGATTTGGCCAATTTGGACCCCAGGGGCATGATTGACAGGATTCATGTAGGCGACCACTCGACATTGCTACATGCTAAATACCTAAGCTCTGGGACTTATGATTTCAGAGAAGAAGATTTTTGAAGATTTTTCCCCCCATTTTAAGTTTTTTTTTTTCCATTATAAGGGCCTTGTGGTTTCAGAGAAGAAGATTTTTCAAGTTTTTCCAGTTGTAAGTCTATAGAAGCTAAGAGCCCTGGGGGTGGCCAATTCGGATCCCAGGGGCATAACTGACAGGATTTATGTAGGTGGCTACCTGACGTTGCTACATACTAACAAGAGGGCCCAATGGCCCTATATCGCTCACCTGTGTATTAGAAAATCATTAGTGTAGGAGACCAATTGACATTGCTATATACTAAATATCTAAGCTCATGCAAAGCGGTGTCCATGCTTATAAACCCTACTGGTTTCATTGGGCAACAGGGCTTGAGATGTAATTTCATCTCAATGTCGGGTAAAAGTCCCACAAAATTGGAAGAGACATCTCGAAAAAAGAACTATACAGTGTTGACGGGGATGTAAAACCTCAAATCAAACAAGGCAACGCAAGCGTAGCATCCCCTCGCAACTGCATACCATTCATTAACATGAAAATCCAATCTGAATATATTAGACAAATTAGACATAATAGATTACCTTTGACTTCGCCCCTGCTAATCGGGGCTTGAAGAAGTATGGGCAAGATGCTTCAATGCAGAACTGAATCCGACCGCACATGAGTACTGGTTAACCCCTTATAGGATCTAATCCTGCCCAGGTTAAGCGGTACGAGTTGGACCGTCCATGATTATAAACCCAATTGGTTTTATTGGGTCAAAGCAACTGAGGTGTCATTTCATCTCAATGATGGGTAAAGTCTCACAAAATTGGATGCAACGTTTCCAAAATGACCTATTGTTGACCGGGACATTTAACCTCAAATCAAACAAACCTTTGAATACAAAGCAATGGTGTTAAGCTCTTACCGTAGACCCCTGACCTTGAAATTCAATAGGGTTCATCCTCTGTACATGGTGAACATTTGTGGAAGGTTTGATGCTTCTACGATGAATACTGTGTCTTCTATCCTGCTCACAAGGTTTTCAAGGTCAAGTCCATTGTGACCTTGACCTTTGACCCCTGACCTTGAAATTCAATAGGGTTCATCCTCTGTACATGGTGAACATTTGTGGAAGGTTTGATGCTTCTACGATGAATACTGTGTCTTCTATCCTGCTCACAAGGTTTTCAATGTCAAGTCCATTGTGACCTTGACCTTTGACCCCTGACCTTGAAATTCAATAGGGTTCATCCTCTGTACATGGTGAACATTTGTGGAAGGTTTGATGCTTCTACGATGAATACTGTGTCTTCTATCTTGCTCACAAGGTTCCGGACAGACACACACACACACAGAAACACAGACACACAGACACACACACTAACACACGGACGCACGGCACCGATGCTATATCCCCATTCGCAACGTTGTTGCGAGGGGATAACAAAATCTGTGCCTTATGGTTTTGGAGAAAAAGATTTTTTTAAGTTTTTTCCAGTATAAGTCTATAGGAGCTAATGAGCCCTGGGCTTGGTCAATTTTGACCCAAAGGGCACGTTTGGCAGGATTTATGTAGGCGACCATTTTGTGTTGCTATATACTAAATGTCTAAGGTCTGTACTTCATGGTTTCAAAGAATTTTGAAGCTTTGTTCCATTATAAGTTTGTTGGAGTTAAGGGGCCACAGGATTTGGACCCCAGGGGCATGATTGGCAGGATTCATGTAGGCGACCACTCAACATTGCTACATGCTAAATACCTAAGCTCTGGGACTAATGGTTTCAGAGAAGAAGATTTTTGAAGATTTTTTTCCCCCATTTTAAGTTTGTGTTTTTTTTTTTTTTTTCATTATAAGGGCCCTGTGGTTTCAGAAGAGAAGATTTTTAAAGTTTCTCCAATTGTCAGTCTATGGAAGCTAAAGACCCCTGGGGCGTGGCCAATTTGGATCCCAGGGGCATAACTGGCAGGATTTATGTAGGTGGCCACTTGACGTTGCTACATACTAAAAATAGCCATCGGAAGAGATGGCAAATCCCCCGACCAAAAGCCAATATGGCCTTCAGAAGATTGTTCACCAATAGAAAGTGCACCAGAATTAAACCAGCAATATATCACAAAAGTATTGCAGTTATGACCATTACAAGATTATACTGTCAGGGGAGATAACTAAAAAACCAGGGCACTCAGAAATGTGGTTCTTGTGCATGACATGCCTGCTTAAGCTCATGTATTTCTGTACAAAGTACCATCAATATGTCTCAAAAGGTATTGGAGATATGGTGATCAGAAGCTGGTCATACTGTTATATTGGAAGGGTAGATAACTCAAATACCACAGCACCAACAGTTGTGGTTCTTGCACATGATATCCCTTCTGTACCCTGTATACAATTGTGCCAAGTTCCTTCAATATATCTCAAAGTGTGTTGGAGTTATGGCCATCACAATGTTATATTGCCAAGGGAGATAACTAAAAACCAGAGCACCCAGAGTTGTAATTCTTGAGCATGACACACCTGCTTAACCTCATGTACATCTGCATCAAGTACCACCAATACGTCTCAAAGGGTATTGCAGGTACGATGATCACAAGGTTGTCATACTGTTATATTGGAAGGGGAGATAACTCAAATATCATAGCACCCAGAGTTGTGGTTCTTAGGCATGAAGCGCTGTCTCAACGTTGTATACAACTGTGCCAAGTACCATCAATATATCTCAAAGGGTATTGGAGTTATGGCCATCACAAAGTTATATTGTCAGGGGAGATAATTAAACAAGAGGGCCATGATGGCCCTGGATCGCTCAACTGATCCCCAGGGAGGGCCATTATTGACCCCAGGGTTATAATGTACATAATGTTGAGGGAGGTCTAAAAAGGTGAAGCTTCATACCAAATATCAACTAAGGCTATAACTTGAACAACGCTTGGCAAAGCTCCACTAGATGAAGCTACACACCAAATATTTAAGACCTGGGCCTTGCGGTTTCACAGAAGAAGATTTTTTAAAGATATTCCCTACATAAGCCTTTGTAAAACCAAATGGCCCCGAGGCGGGGGCATTTTTGGCCTCAGGGCTATAATTTAAACAATCTTGATAGAGCTCTACTAGATGAAGCTTCACACCAAATATCAAAGACCTGGGCCTTGCTGTTTCAGAGAAGATTTTCAGAGATTATCTCTATATAAGTCTATGTAAAACCAAAGGGCCCAAGGGCGGGGGGATTTGTGGCCCGGGGGCTAGAATGTGAACAATCTTGGTAGAGGTCCACTAGATAAAGCTCCATAACAAATATCAAAGACATGTGCCTTGCAGTTTCAGAGAAGATTTTTAAAGATTTCCCTATACCAGAGGGCCCTGATTCGCTCACCTGAGTGTCACTGTCTCTAGTACATTCTATTTTCAGCTCTGGTGGCCATCTTGTTGATCAGAGTGGAACGATCTTAGCTATTTTGGTATTTTGGTAGGGTGTCAACTAGGCAACATTCCTTTGAAGTTTGAATCAAATTGACCCAAGGGTTTAGGAAGAGTTCGCATTTGAAGCAAATTTACAATGTTTTTTCTATTTTTAGCTCTGGCGGCCATATTGTTCATTGGAGCAAGACCATTTTAACTATTTTGGTAGAGAGTCATCAAAGCAACATTCCTATGAAGTTTGAATGTAATTGGCCCAAGGGTACAGGAGTTGTCGTTTGAAGATTTTTTCTATTTTTAGCCCTGGTGGCCATCTTGTTTATCAGAGTTGAATGATTTTAACTATTTTGGTAGGGAGTCACCTGGGCAACATTCCTGTGAAGTTTGAAGCAAATTTACAATGTTTTTCTATTTTTAGCTCTGGTGGCCATTTTGTTCATTGGAGCGGGATCAATTTAGCTAATATGGTATAGGGTCAACGACATAATATTCCTGTGAAGTTTGAATCAAATTGGCCCAAGGGGTAAGGAGGAATTGTCGTTTGAAGATTTTTTCTATGTTTAGCTCTGGCGGCCATCTTGTTAGTCAGAGCGGAACAATTTTAGCTATTTTGGTAGGGAGTCAACCACATAATAGTCCTGTGAAGTTTGAATCATACTGATCCAAGGGGTAAGGAGGAGTTGTCATTTGAAGATTTTTTCTATTTTTAGCTCTGACGGCCATCGTGTTCGCCGCACTGAACGATTTTAGCTATTTTGGTAGGGAGTCAACTAACTAACATTCCTGTGAATTTTCAATCAAATTGGCCCAAGGGTTGAGGAGGAGTTCGCGTTTTGACATAAATTTACAAATTTTTTTCTGGTTTTAGCTATGGCGGCCATTTTGCTCATCAGAGCCATTTTGGTAGTGGGTCATCTAAGCAACATTCCTATGAAGTTTGAATGAAATTGGCCCAAGGGTAAAGGAGGAGTAGTCGTTTGAAGATTTTTTCTATTTTTACCTCTGGCGGCCATCTTGTTAGTCAGAGCGAAATGATTTTATCTATTTTTTAGGGAATCACCTACATAACATTCCTGTGAAGTTTGAATCAAATTGGCCTAAGGGTTAAGGAGGAGTTCGTGTTTGAAGCAAATTTACGATGTTTTTCTATTTTTAGCCATGGCGGCCATTTTGCTCATCAGAGCAGAATCTTTCAGCTATTTTGGTAGATGGTCACCTAAGCAACATTCCTATGAAGTTTGAATAAAATTGTCCCAATGGTACAGGAGGAATAGTGGTTTGAAGATTTTTTCTATTTTTAGCTCTGGCGGCCATCTTGTTTGTCAGAGCACAACGATTTTAGCTATTTTTGTAGGGAGTCATTTGGGCAACATTCCTGTGAAGTTTGAATCAAATTGGCCCAAGGGTTGAGGAGGAGTTTGTGTTTGAAGCAAATTTACAATGTTTTTCTATTTTTAGCTATGGTGGCCATTTTGCTCATCAGAGCAATACCGTTTTAGCTATTTTAGTAGAGGGTCACCTTAGCAACATTCCTATGAAGTTTGAATAAATTTGGCCAAAGGGTACAGGAGTTGTCGTTTAAAGAATTTTCTATTTTTAGCTCTGGCGGCCATTTTGTTCACCGCAGCGGAAACCTTTTAGCTATTTTGGTAGAGGGTCACCTAAGCAACGTTCCTATAAAGTTTGAATGAAATTAGCCTTAAGGTACAGGAGAAGTTGTCCTTTAAAGATTTTTCTATTTTTAGCACTGGCGGCCATCTTGTTCAGCGGAGCGGAACAATTTTAGCTATTTTTGTAGAGGGTCACCTTAACAATATTCCTATGAAGTTTTATTGAAATTGGCTCAAGGGTTTAGGAGGAGTTAGCATTTAAAGCAAATTGTTGACGCCGCACGACACACGACACACGACGCACGACGCACGATGCACGACGCACGACGGACGACGGACATTGACCGATCACAATAGCTCACCATGAGCACTTCGTGCTCAGGTGAGCTAAAAACCAGGCCACCCAGAGTTTTGGTTCTTGCACATGACACACCTGCTTAACCTAATGTACAACTGTACCAAGTATCATCAATATATCTCAAAGAGTGTTGGAGATGTGGCCATCACAAGGTAGTGATTCTATATTATTGGAAGGGGAGATAACTAGAAAACCATGGCACCCAGAGTTGTGGTTCTAGTGCATGACACACCGTCTCGGCCTTGCGTACAACTGTGCCAGGTATCATCAATAAATCTTAAAGGGTATTGGAATTATGGCCATCACAAGGTTGTCACTCTATTTTATTGGAAGGGCAAACATTGTATACAACTGTGCCAAGTACCATCAATATATCTCTAAGGGTATTAGAGTTATGGTCATCACAAAGTTATATTGTCAGGGGAGATAATTAAAAAACGAGGGCACTCAGTTGTGATCCTTGCACATGACACACCTGCTTTACCTCATGTACAACTGTACCGAGTATCATCAATATATCTCAAAGAGTGTTGGAGATGTGGCCATCACAAGGTAGTGATTCTATATTATTGGAAGGGGAGATAACTAAAAAACCATGGCACCCAGAGTTGTGGTTCTAGTGCATGACACCCCGTCTCGGCCTTGCGAACAACTGTGCCAGGTATCATCAATAAATCTTAAAGGGTTTTTGGAATTATGGCCATCACAATGTTTTCACTCTATTTTATTGGAAGGGCAGATAACTCCAAAACCATGGCAACCAGAGTTGTTGTTCTTGTGCATGACAGGCCGTCTCAGCCTTGTGAACAACTGTGCCAGGTATCATCAATATATATCAAAGGGTATTGGAGTTATGGCCATCACAAAGTAGTCATTCTATTTTATTAAAAGGGGAGATAACTGAAGAAGTATGGCATCCAGAGTTCTGGTTCTTGCGCATGACACGCTGTCTCAGCCTTGTGAACAATTGTGCCAAGAACCATCAATGAATCTCAAAGGGTATAGGAGTTATGGCCATCACAAGGTTGGCACTCTATTTTATTAGAAGGGGAGATAACTCCAAAACCATGGCAACCAGAGTTGTGGTTCTTGTGCATGACACGCCGTCTCAGCCTTGTGAACAACTGTGCCAGGTACCAGCAATATATCCCAAAGGGTATTGAAGTTATGGACATCACAAAGTAGTCCTTCTATTTTATTAAAAGGGGAGATAACTAAAAAAGTATGGCATCTAGAGTTCTGGTTCTTGCGCATGACACGCCGTCTCGACCTTGTGAACAATTGTGCCAAGAACCATCAATGACTCTCAAAGGGTATATTAGTTATGGCCATCACAAGGTTGCGTCTACGGACGGACGGACGGACGGACAGACAGACGGACAGACGGACGGACGCCAGGCTGATCGCTATATCCCCCGAACCTATTCGGTCGGGGGATAAAAATCTAAGCTCTGGACCTTATGGTTTCATAGAAGAAGATTTTTTAAGTTTTTTTTTCCATTATAAGTCTATTGGAGGTGATGAGCTCGGGCGTGGCCAATTTTGACCCCAGGGGCAGGGTAAGCAGGATTTATGTAGCTGGCTATTTAGACACTAAATATCTAAGTTCTGTGCTTCACAGTTTCTGAGAAGAAGATTTTTGAAGCTTTTTTCCATTATGAGTCTATGGGAGCTAAGGGGCCCCTGGGCATGGCCCATTTGGACCCCGGGGGCATGATTAGCAGGAAATATGTAGGAGACCACTTGCAGTTGCTACCTGCTAAATATCTAACCTCTGGGCTCTGTGTTTTCAGAGAAGAAGATTTTAGTTTTTTTTTTTTCCATTATGCGTCTATGGGAGCTATGGGGGTCCCAGGGTGTGGCCCATTTGGACCCCAGGGGCATGATTGGCAGGAATTATGTAGGTGACCACTTGTCATTGCTACAAGCTAAATATCTAAGGTCTGGGCCCTCTGGTTTCAGAGAAGAAGATTTTAGAAGCTTTTTTCAATTATGAGTCTACAGGAGCTAAAGGGCCCCGGGGCGTGGCCCGCTTGGATCCCAGGGGCATGATTGGCAGGAATTATGTAGGTGACCACTTGCCGTTGATACGTGCTAAATATCTAAGCTCTGGGCCCTGTGGTTTCAGAGAAGAAGATTTTTGAAGCTTTTTTCCATTATGAGTCTATAGGAGTGAAGGGGCCCCGGGGCTTGGCCCATTTGGAACCCAGGGACATGATTGGCAGGTATCATGTAGGTGACCAATTGGCGTTCCTACATGCTAAATATCTAAACTCTGGGCCCTGTAGTTTCAGAGAAGAAGATTTTTGAAGCTTTTTATACCACTATGAGTCTACGGGAGCTAAGGGGCCCGGGGCGTGGCCCATTTGTAATCTAGGGGCATGATTGGCAGGATTTATGTAGGTTACCACTTGCCCTTGCTACATGCCAAATATCTCAGCTCTGGGCCCTGTGGTTTCAGAGAAGAAGATTTTTGAAGTTTATTTACATCATGAGTCTATAGGAGCTAAAGGGCCCCGGGGCGTGGCCCGTTTGGACCCCAGGGGCATGATTGGCAGGAATTATGTAAGTGACCACTTGCCCTTGCTACATGCTAAATATCTAAGCTCTGGGCCTTGTGGTTTCCGAGAAGAAGATTTTTGAAGCTTTTTGTTCCATTATGAGTCTATAGGAGCGAAGGGGCCCTAGGGCGTCGCCCATTTGGAACCCAGGGGCATGATTGGCAGGAATTATGTAGGTGGCCACTGGCCGTTGCTACATGCTAAATATCTAAGCTCTGGGCCCTGTGGTTTCAGAGAAGAAGATTTTTGAAGTTTTTTTTCCATTATGAGTCTATGGGAGCTAAGGGACCCCGGGGTGTGGCCAATTTGGACCCGAGGGGCATGATTGTCAGGAATTATGTCGGTGACCACTTGCCATTGCTACATGCCAAATATCGCAGCTCTGGGCCCTGTGGTTTCAGAGAAGAAGATTTTAGAAGCTTTTTTCCATTATGAGTCTATAGGAGCTAAAGGGCCCCGGGGCGTGGCCCGTTTGGAACCCAGGGGCATGATTGGCAGGAATTATGTAGGTGACCACTTGCCCTTGCTATATGCTAAATATCTTAGCTCTGGGTCCTGTGGTTTCCGAGAAGAAGATTTATGAAGCTTTTTGTTCCATTGTGAGTCTAGCGGAGCGAAGGGGCCCTGGGGCGTGGCCAATGTGGACCCCAGGGGCATGATTGGCAGGAATTATGTAGGTGACCACTGGCCGTTGCTACATGCTAAATATCTTAGCTCTGGGACCTGTGGTTTCCGAGAAGAAGATTTTTGAAGCTTTTTCTTCCATTATGAGTCTATGGGAGCGAAAGGGCCCCAGGGCGTCGCCCATTTGGAACCCAGGGCCATGATTGGCAGGAATTATGTAGGTGGCCACTGGCCATTGCTACATGCTTAATATCTAAGCTCTGGGCCCTGTGGTTTCAGAGAAGAAGATTTTTGAAGCGTTTTTTCCATTATGAGTCTATGGGAGCTAAGGGGCCCCGGGGTGTGGCCCATTTGGACCCAAGGGGCGTGATTGGCAGGAATTATGTAGGTGACCACTTGCCGTTGCTACATGCCAAATATCGCAGCTCTGGGCCCTGTGGTTTCAGAGAAGAAGATTTTAGAAGCTTTTTTCCATTATGAGTCTATAGGAGCTAAAGGGCCCCGGGGCGTGGCCCGTTTGGAACCCAGGGGCATGATTGGCAGGAATTATGTAGGTGACCACTTGCCCTTGCTATATGCTAAATATCTAAGCTAATGGTCCTGTGGTTTCCGAGAAGAATATTTTTGAAGCTTTTTGTTCCATTGAGAGTCTATGGGAGCGAAGGGGCCCTGGGGCGTGGCCAATGTGAACCCCAGGGGCATGATTGGCAGGAATTATGTAGGTGACCACTGGCCGTTGCTACATGCTAAATATCTTAGCTCTGGGCCCTCTGGTTTCAGAGAAGAAGATATTTTAATTTTTTCCCATTGTAAGTCTATGGGTGCTGTATGTTGCCATAGCAACCAGAATTCCAATCGGATCAGCCCAAAAACCTTATGCAGCCTTTCCCCCTACCTGGTGATTCTTCTCATGAAATTTGTTCAAGATTGACCGTGGGGTATTAATGATATACTTATTTGAAATTGTTTACGGACGCACGCACGCACGGACGCACGCACGCACGGACGCACGCACGACGGACAAAAAGTGACCACAAAAGCTCACCTTGTCACTACGTGACAGGTGAGCTAAAAAAGGCCAGATAAAAATGATATTATTCTGTATTTCTGTTCAAAACATAGATTGCGGGGACTCGTTAGAACCCTCTCAACGAGGCGGACACCCACAAGCTATGTCCTCAAGCATAAATTAGAAAAATAATGCTTACCCCTGAAAACCCAAGTTTTTCTATATAAAAATGGGGTTCAAGGGGGTCAAAATCATATGGGCATATTTTCGTGACGATATGAAAACAGAACTAAGCATTATTATGAATGTCCTCTACTACTGAATTGTCTTAAATGAAGCACACGCCTACAAATCCCTTGTGTGTGAGCATTTATGTGAATGCATTTTACTGGTAAACTGAGTGGGTGGGGTAATCGTGGGGCTAAATTGATGGTACAAAAGTCATAAACAACCATAAATGTATTTAGGAATAGTGTTAAATGTATTTGAGAAAGGCCTTAGTTAAAATCAACAATAGATATGTAAAAATGTTTAAATTTTGAAACATCAGAATTGCTTTTATGTACCACCTTTGAATATAATACACAAAACAAAAAATATCATTTTTTCACCGGTTTTCAAGTCAAACCTGAAAAAGTCGACTATATTCTAGCACATATCTTTTTTCTACACCAGAAAAATAAATTAAAATAAGTTTGTAAGATGATTTGTGGTATTTATATTCATATTTTACGAAAAACTGGAATTTCCAGCTATGGCGGCCAGCTTGGGCGCCATCTTGGATTTCTCAGCTCGCCATCATTTATGCCAATTTATGCCGGCCGTTTCAGATACTACGGATCCTGACGAACATTTTGGTATGACATGTCATGTTTTACGGGGGGGGGGGGGGGTATGGGTTCCCATTTTTTGGTCCAGATTATCACCCTACCAGTCCCTCGGAAGATACATTTGTATCTGAACACTCGGCCTAGCGGTCTCGTGTTCACAAAAGCAGCTTCCTCATGACCCGCCAAATGTTAATTCATGAAAAACCATGGGTGATCCATATATTCATATTTAAATGCAAATTTAAAGCATTATATAAGTCAAGGAGCTTGTGATGAGCTCTGGGCGTGTGATGAGCTCTTGACGATTACAACTAGAACTTTCAGAAGATCTGACTATACCCCGCTTTAGCGCATTGTTTCATAAACACAGCCTTCGATCACCAGTTAGAAAGCCCTGTCATTTGCAAGATATGTCATCTCCATAGCCAAGTACATCAAGTTGAAGGCTTCCAGCTTTTACAGTACCTGAGAAATCTTTGACTGGCGAATATGGAGGAAAAGAAGATTGAAAGCTCAGATGAACAAAACAGATTGAAAGAACAGATGAACAAATGCGTGGAGACAGGCCATGGTCTCTTACATGGTATAAGTCATGTTTGTTGCATTGCATATCAAGTTTGAGGTTTCTATCTTCTATAGTTCCTGGAGAATCTTTAACGAACAATTTAAGATTGGTCTATATGGAGAGAAAGATGAATGGATGAATAACTTAACAAATAAGCCGAGAAAGCTTATTGTTTTTACATGATCCAAGTCAACATTGTTGCAATGCATACCAAGTTTGAGGCTTTTAGCTTTTATAGTTCCTTAGAAATCTTTGCCAAAAAATAAAATTGGCCTATATGGAAAGAAAGAAGATTGAAGTAACAAATAAGCTATGAAAGCCCATTGCCTCTTACACAATGTAAGTCATCATTATTGCATCACATACCAAGTTTGGGGCTTCTAGCTTTTAAAGTTCCTGAGAAATCTTTGACGAAAAATGTATCATTAGCTGATATGGAGTGGGGAAGAACGAAAGAGCACATGAACAGATAAGCTAAGAAAGCCGTTCGGCTCTTACACAATACAAGTCGTTTTCATTGCCTAGCATACCAAGTTTGAGGCTTCTAGCTTTATAGTTCTGGAGATCTCTTTAGCGAAAACTTTAACATTGACCGACCTATGTAGAGAAAGATGAATGATAGAATAAATTAACAAATCAACTGAGAAAGCCAGTTGTCTCTTACACGATATAATTCATCATTATTGCATTGCATACTAAGTCTGAGGCTTCTAGCTTTAATAGTTCCTGAGAAATCTTTGACAAAAATGAACATTGGCCTATATGGAGCGAAAGAAGAATAAAACATAAAACAAGAGGGCCCAATGGCCCTATATCGCTCACCTGTGTACCAGAAAATCATTAGTGTAGGAGACCACTTGACATTGCTACATACTAAATATCTAAGCTCAGGCAAAGCGGTGTCCATGCTTATAAACCCTACTGGTTTCATTGGGCGACAGGGCTTGAGATGTAATTTCACCTCAATGTCGGGTAAAAGTCCCACAAAATTGGAAGAGACATCTCTAAAATGACCTATACAGTGTTGTCGGGGATGTAAAACCTCAAATCAAACAAAATCTGTGCCTTATGGTTTTGGAGAAAAAGATTTTTATTATTTTTTTCCAGTATAAGTCTATAGGAGCTAATGAGCCCTGGGGCTTAGCCAATTTTGACCCAAAGGGCACGGTTGGCAGGATTGAAGTAGGCGACCATTTTGTGTTGCTATATACTAAATATCTAAGGTCTGTACTTCATGGTTTCAAAGAAGATGTTTGAAGCTTTTTTCCATTTGAAGTTTGTTGGAGTTAAGCGGCCACAGGATTTGGACCCCAGGGGCATGATTGGCAGGATTCATGTAGGCGACCACTCAACATTGCTACATGCTAAATACCTAAGCTCTGGGACTTATGGTTTCAGGGAGAAGATTTTTGAAGATTTTTTTCCCCATTTTAAGCGTTTTTTTTTTTTTTCATTATAAGGGCCCTGTGGTTTCAGAGAAGAAGATTTTTTAAGTTTCTCCAATTGTAAGTCTATGGAAGCTAAAGAGCCCTGTGGTGTAGCCAATTTGGATCCCAGGGGCATAACTGGCAGGATTTATGTAGGTGGCCACTTGACGTTGCTACATACTAAAAATCTAAGCTCTGGGCCTAATGGTTTCATAGAAGAAGATTTTTTAAGTTTTTTTCCATTATAAGTCTATTGGAGGTGATGAGCTTGGGCGTGGCCAATTTTGACCCCAGGGGCAGGGTTAGCAGGATTTATGTAGCTGGCTATTTTATGTTGCTAGACACTAAATATCTAAGTTCTGTGCTTCAAAGTATCTGAGAAGAAGATTTTTGAAGCTTTTTCCATTATGAGTCTATGGGAGCTAAGGGGCCCCGGGGCGTTGCCCATTTGGACCCCAGGGGCATGATTAGCAGGAAATATGTAGGTGACCACATGCCATTGCTACATGCTAAATATCTAAGCTCTGGGCCCTGTGGTTTCAGAGAAGAAGATTTTTGAAGTTTTTTTCTTCCATAATAGTCTATGGGAGCAAAGAGGGTCCCAGGGTGTGGCCCATTTGGACCCCAGGGGCATGATTGGCAGGATTTATGAAGGTGACCACTTGTCATTGCTACATGCTAAATATCTAAGCTATGGGCCCTGTGGTTTCAGAGAAGAAGATTTTTAGAGATTTTTTCCATTATGTGTCTATGGGAGCTAAGGGGCCCCGGGGCGTGGCCCATTTGGACCCTACGGGCATGATTGGCAGGATTTATGTAGGTGACCACTTGCCATTGCTGCATGCTAAATATCTAAGCTCTGGGCCCTGTGGTTTCAGAGAAGAAGATTTTTGAAGCTTTTTTTTCCATTCTGAGTCTATAAGAGCTAAGGGGCCCCGAGGAATGGCCCTTTTGGACCTTAGGGGCATGATTGGCAGGATTAATGTAGGTGACCACTTGCCGTTGCTACATGCCAAATATCTCAGTTCTGGGCCCTGTGGTTTCAGAGAAGAAGATTTTTGAAGCTTTTTTTCCACTATGAGTCTATAGGAGCTTAAGGGCCCCGGGGTGTGGCCCGTTTTGACTCCAGGGGCATGATTGGCAGGAATTATGTAGGTGACCACTTGCCGTTGCTACATGCTACATATCTAAGCTCATGGCCCTGTGGTTTCCGAGAAGAAGATTTTTGAAGCTTTTTGTTCAAATTATGAGTCTATGGGAGCGAAGGGGCCCCAGGGTGTCGCCCATTTGGAACCCAGGGGCATGATTGACAGGACTTATGCAGGTGACCACTTGCCGTTGCTGCATGCTAAATATCTAAGCTCTGGGCCCTGTGGTTTCAGAGAAGAAGATTTTTGAAGCTTTTTTTTCCATTCTGAGTCTATAAGAGCTAAGGGGCCCCGGGGAATGGCCCTTTTGGACCTTAGGGGCATGATTGGCAGGATTAATGTAGGTGACCACTTGCCGTTGCTACATGCCAAATATCTCAGTTCTGGGCCCTGTGGTTTCAGAGAAGAAGATTTTTGAAGCTTTTTTTCCATTATGAGTCTATAGGAGCTTAAGGGCCCCGGGGTGTGGCCCGTTTTGACTCCAGGGGCATGATTGGCAGGAATTATGTAGGTGACCACTTGCCGTTGCTACATGCTACATATCTAAGCTCATGGTCCTGTGGTTTCCGAGAAGAAGATTTTTGAAGCTTTTTGTTCCATTATGAGTCTATGGGAGCGAAGGGGCCCCAGGGTGTCGCCCATTTGGAACCCAGGGGCATGATTGACAGGACTTATGCAGGTGACCACTTGCCGTTGCTACATGCTAAATATCTAAGCTCTGGGCCCTGTGGTTTCAGAGAAGAAGATTTTTGAAGTTTTTTTCTTCCATAATAGTCTATGGGAGCAAAGAGGGTCCCAGGGTGTGGCCCATTTGGACCCCAGGGGCATGATTGGCAGGATTTATGAAGGTGACCACTTGTCATTGCTACATGCTAAATATCTAAGCTATGGGCCCTGTGGTTTCAGAGAAGAAGATTTTTAGAGATTTTTTCCATTATGTGTCTATGGGAGCTAAGGGGCCCCGGGGCGTGGCCCATTTGGACCCTACGGGCATGATTGGCAGGATTTATGTAGGTGACCACTTGCCATTGCTGCATGCTAAATATCTAAGCTCTGGGCCCTGTGGTTTCAGAGAAGAAGATTTTTGAAGCTTTTTTTTTCCATTCTGAGTCTATAAGAGCTAAGGGGCCCCGGGGAATGGCCCTTTTGGACCTTAGGGGCATGATTGGCAGGATTAATGTAGGTGACCACTTGCCGTTGCTACATGCCAAATATCTCAGTTCTGGGCCCTGTGGTTTCAGAGAAGAAGATTTTTGAACCTTTTTTTCCATTATGAGTCTATAGGAGCTTAAGGGCCCCGGGGTGTGGCCCGTTTTGACTCCAGGGGCATGATTGGCAGGAATTATGTAGGTGACCACTTGCCGTTGCTACATGCTACATATCTAAGCTCATGGCCCTGTGGTTTCCGAGAAGAAGATTTTTGAAGCTTTTTGTTCAAATTATGAGTCTATGGGAGCGAAGGGGCCCCAGGGTGTCGCCCATTTGGAACCCAGGGGCATGATTGACAGGACTTATGCAGGTGACCACTTGCCGTTGCTGCATGCTAAATATCTAAGCTCTGGGCCCTGTGGTTTCAGAGAAGAAGATTTTTGAAGCTTTTTTTTCCATTCTGAGTCTATAAGAGCTAAGGGGCCCCGGGGAATGGCCCTTTTGGACCTTAGGGGCATGATTGGCAGGATTAATGTAGGTGACCACTTGCCGTTGCTACATGCCAAATATCTCAGTTCTGGGCCCTGTGGTTTCAGAGAAGAAGATTTTTGAAGCTTTTTTTCCATTATGAGTCTATAGGAGCTTAAGGGCCCCGGGGTGTGGCCCGTTTTGACTCCAGGGGCATGATTGGCAGGAATTATGTAGGTGACCACTTGCCGTTGCTACATGCTACATATCTAAGCTCATGGCCCTGTGGTTTCCGAGAAGAAGATTTTTGAAGCTTTTTGTTCCATTATGAGTCTATGGGAGCGAAGGGGCCCCAGGGTGTCGCCCATTTGGAACCCAGGGGCATGATTGACAGGACTTATGCAGGTGACCACTTGCCGTTGCTACATGCTAAATATCTAAGCTCTGGGCCCTGTGGTTTCGGAGAAGAAGATTTTTGAAGCTTTTTTTCCATTATGAGTCTATGGGAGCTAAGGGGCCCCGGGGTGTGGCCAATTTGAACCCAACGGGCATGATTGGCAGGAATTATGTAGGTGACCACTTGCCGTTGCTACATGCCAAATATCTCAGCTCTGGGCCCTGTGGTTTTAGAGAAGAAGATTTTTTAAGCTTTTTTCCATTATGAGTCTATAGGAGCTAAAGGGCCCCGGGGAGTGGCCCGTTTGGACCCCAGGGGCATGATTGGCAGGAATTATGTAGGTGACCACTTGCCGTTGCTACATGCTAAATATCTAAGCTCTGGGCCCTGTGGTTTCCGAGAAGAAGATTTTTGAAGCTTTTTGTTCCATTATGAGTCTATGGGAGCGAAGGGGCCCCGGGGCGTGGCCAATTTGGACCCCATGGGCATTATTGGCAGGAATTATGTAAGCGACCACTGGCCGTTGCTACATGCTAAATATCTAAGCTCTGGGTCCTGTGGTTTCAGAGAAGAAGATATTTTAATTTTTTCCCATTGTAAGTCTATGGGAGCTATATGTTGCCATAGCAACCAGAATTCCAATCTGTTCAGCCCAAAAACCTTATGCAGCCTTTCCCCCTACCTGATGATGCTTCTCATGAAATTTGATCAAGTTTGACCATGGGGTATTAGAGATATACTTATTTGAAATTGTTTACGGACGGACGCACGCACGCAAACACGACGGACGACGGACAAAAAGTGATCACAAAAGCTCACCTTGTCACTACGTGACAGGTGAGCTAAAAAATGAACAATTTATGCCTAGAAAGCCCATTATCTCTTACAAAATATAAGTCATCTTTATTGCATTGCACACCAAGTCTGAGGTGTTTAGCTTTTATAATTCCTGAGAAATCTTTAATGAAAAATTTAACATTGATTTACATGTATATGGATAGTAAGAAAGAATGAAAGAACAGATAAACAAATAAGCCGAAAAAGCCCATTGTCTCTTACACAATTCAAGTCATCACCATTGCACAGTATACCGTGTTTGAGGCTTCTTGCTTGTACAGTTCCTGAGAAATCTTTGACGAAAAGATTTTACACTGGTCTTAACAAATAGACAAAGAAGAATGGAAGAAAAGATGAACACATAAGCCATTGCCCATTATCTCTTACAAGACGGTATAGTTACAATGTTTGAGAGTTCTAGCTTCTACGGTTCTTGAGAAATCTTTGACGAAAGACAATGGTTTAAGTAGGGGCGGACGGTCGGAGGGACGGACGGAAGGACGGATGTAAACACGTATACCCCCCGCTTTTATAAGTGGGGTATAATTATTTGGTATGTATTTTACAATGATATTGTCGAACGTGTGTTAGGTAAGTATCATTGGGCAGGTGGTTTCTGTTTAAACTTGCTTGCTTAAATCAAATAGTTAAAATTTGCTTTGTTTGTGTACTCTTCATTTGAAGATAAAACTGACCTTGTCATACAGAAGATTACTTAAGGGGAATGGGAACACCTTCAGAGTAGGCAACTCCTGCAAACGTATTTTTGTCTCCCATGGCAAGAGGGGTTAACTCTTAAAGGCAAAAGTTTGCTCCTGATTGCTCCTGGGGAGCAAATTCTTTCCTTTAAGAGCAGACCCCTTTTTCAGGGGTACAGGGCTTATAGAAAAGCAAACAGGAAGTCCCGAAAGTTGTTTCCCTTTGAAAAATGGCGGTAAAATCTGCCAGGTGTTCCCATTTTTCTTCTTCAATCTGCTAGCATACTCGCACCAATAATAGAGGTGGTTTTTAAGAAACTGTAGAAAAATATCCTTGTTCAAAAACCAACATGATAGTTTTTTCCAAGGCGGCCTTCGATGGTACATGCTAAACACGACAAGTAGGTATATTTGTAACAGGCAAGCAACGCCTTAGAATTTCACCCTTTTCCAACGTGATTTAATCTAGTTTTACCATAAAAAGAGATATGCATACTTTTCACAAAACTTTATACTCACCGGTCTAAACTGGACAGTTGGAAATCTTTTAGACTGTGATTTGAACATGGGGTGTCTGAAAAAGTAAAACAATAACAATACTAGGGTCCATTAGACATCGGTAGTACTTTTAATTATGGACTGGCTGTTGGTTGTCACGCATATATCCGAGTTTTGTTCTTCTCACAAGGAATATTTAGGAATCTTGAGTCTTACGAGATTCCGTAGTAACTGTTATAGATATTTGCATAACTTTTCCATCGTCTCAATAGCCGTGCACATAAACATTTTAACACAGTTGATTTAAAGCGTTTAACACGCGCTACTCGTATACTTGGGCAGCGTAAGTATGGTGTCTCCAGAAAGAAAGGTAGTCGGCCTACATAAAGATTATTTGTTCTCTGAATATACTAGCCAAACAGCTTCGGAAATAATCTAAACTGTTTACGGTAATCCGTCCCCATCCAAAGCAATTGCATGTAAGTCGGTAAAGGTACTTTTAAAGGGTGAATCTTGAGTCCAAGGTCAACCCCATCTGGAGCGCCCTAAAACGTCAGTGTCCTCTAATAGCATTGCAGCTGTAACAACCAATGTAGAAGACAACTCGAGATGTATTGATTCCCAAAATGTTGACGGGAAGCCTCTGTGCAGTTCTGACGAGTAGGTATACTACTTTTGATCAAAGAGCAAATCTCCCAAAAGGTGCAATGTTTCAAAAAAGGAGAACAAAACTTCTGAAATCTTCTAAAAAGTAGAAAGGTGGTTTAATGAACTTCTCACAACTTTATTGATTCGAAAACGAGTGCCAGTAACGAACACTGAGTTATCTCGGAAAGAATTTAGAGTTGCAAACAAACTTTATACAATTTTCTCTAATTCCAAAGGCCTTGTAGTGACAAAAACACAGTACACCATGCAGATCTTTTATCCAAAAGTTTGCTGGGACAATGCTAAAGGATAAACTAGGAAGGTTTCTTCAATCGGGCTCTTATTCACGGCAATATATACGCGCACAAAAGCATTATTTTAGAGTAATATTCACGGAAGATCCTGTTTTTTTTACATAGCTATAGAAAACAGTTTTCTTTTCTTTTCCTTTTGCATATATTTACATCTATACAAAGTAAACTTAGATTTTACTTACTTTGATGGCTGTCTTTCTACAGTCATTGTTAAGAAGTTCTCTACATTATAGGCTGATGGGCATACATTAATGTCCTGCAAATATGATACATTTACACTATCAGGTTAACATTTAAAACGACAATCCTGGTTAGCCCAACCTTTCATATAGACAGTTCTTGATAAATAAAACAAATGAAAATTGTAATAAATGTAGACAAATATGTTTCAAATGTTTCTCGTGTGTGTCTTCAAAGGTAAACATGCAACCATAGACTGCCTCTCACAGCAACGATTTCGAAATAGTAAACCTTAGAGATAGATTTTACTTTAGTGTGATTAGAAACCTTTTGTTTTGACTGATTGTTTGTCAATCGATCCAAAGTTATAAAGCATACGTGTAAAAGCTTTTCAGTGCTAAAGTCCACGTGACTACCACTCTTGTCGGAAATCAAGGTAACGGTTATTTATTGAACTCGATATTCAGTAGATAGGGAATACTTCCAATAAACTAAATACAGCGGAATTTCGCTATTTAGACCCCCTAAAATTTAAGACTAATTATGCTTTTAAAAGCTTATTTCGAAGGTTTCAGGTACATTTTCTTTGCGTTGTCTTCTCCCAGTGTGCTATAGTGGAAGACCACCTTTGGGACTGTTCAAAAGTTGTCCAAAAGACCAATCAATTTTGAACAATCCCAAAGGTGGCCTTAATTGTTTACTCTACATATTACAAATAAGCGTTAATTTGGGGAAGGGGAGATTCATAATCATCTTCAAAATATATGTTGTGTGTACTACTCAGAATCGTCGCATCGAGGCAAACACAACATACTTTTTTTCCTAGAAGCTCAAATCGACATCCCGTGTGCCTTCTTACCATTACGACAACACATCCGTGCGAAATAATGCATTCCTTCATAACTCAACATGAGCTGACACTATAAGTGAGCAATGCCCTCGTGGGAGCCATCACAAACAAGAGGACCAAGATGGTCCTGTATCGCTCACCTGAGCTAACAGATTCAAAGTTTCGGGAAGTGCCAACCTTTCGAACTTATCCAAGCTTTTTACACCAACTTATTAGTATGCAAGTTTCAGGAAGATCCGATCAAAACTGAAGGGGCTCGTTGATGACAAGGTCAAAAATGGGCCGACATGGCATGTTTTCGAAATCATCCAAGTTTTTTATCCCCAGTCACATTACATATAAGTTTCAGAAAGATCCGATCAATACTGAAGGGGCTACGGTGATGAAAAGGGCAAAAATAGACATTTTCAGCAATCATAGGGACATCACTCTATGATAAATGGTCCGACGTGGTCAGTTTTCGAACTCATCCGAATATTTATCTCCAGCCACCTTACATATAGGTGTCAGAAAGATCCGATCAAAACTGAAGGGGATACTTGATGACAAGTCAAAAATCGGCATTTTCAGCAATCAAAGGCACGTAACTCTATAATAAATGCACAGACTTCGCCGGTATTCGAACTCATCTGAGGTTTTATTCCCAGCCACCTTACATATAAGTTTCAGAAAGATCCAATCAAAACTGAAGGGGCTACGGTGATAACTGAAGGGGCAGCAGTGATGACCAGGTCGAAAATAGGCATTTTCAGCAATCAAAGGCACGTAACTCCATGATAAATGTGCCGACTTGGCCGGTGTTCGAACTTGTCCTAGGGTTTCATCCCCAGCCACCTTACATATAAGTTTCAGAAAATTCCAATCAAAACTGAAGGGGCTACGGTGATGACAAGGTCAAAATTTGGCATTTTGAGCAATCAAAGGCGTGTTACTCTATGATAAATGGGCCGACTTGACCAGTTTTCAAACTCATCCGAGGTTTTATCCCCAGCCACCTTACATATAAGTTTTAGAGAAAAAAACGATCAAAACTGAAGGGGCTAGGGTGATAACAAGGTCAAAAATCAATATTTTCAGCCATCAAAGGAACGTAAATCTATGATAAATGGGCCAACTTGGCCGGTATTGGAACTCATTCGAGGTTTTATCCCCAGCAACCTTACATATAAGTTTCAGAAAAATCCGATCAAAACTGAAGGCCTTCGGTGACGACAATGTCAAAACTCGACATTTTCACCCATAAAAGGGACATAACTCTATGATAAATGGCCGACTTGGCCGGTTTTCGCAGTCATCCGAGGTTTTATCCCCAGCCACCTTACATATAAGTTTCAGAAAAATACGATCAAAACTGAAGGGGCTTCGGTTATGGCAAGGTCAAAAATAGACATTTTCAGCAATCAAAGGGACGTTACTCTATGATAAATGGGCCTACTTGGCCGTTTTCGAACTCATCCGAGCTTTTATCCCCAGCCAGAAAAAAAAATGAAGGCTCAAAACTGAAAGGACTACGGTGATGACAAGGTCAAAAATCGGCATTTTCAGCAATCAAAGGGACGTTACTCTACGATAAAATGGGCCGACTCGGCTGGTTTTCGAACTCATCCAAGATTTTATCCCAAGCCACCTTACATATAAGTTTCAGAAAGATCCGATCAAAACTGAAAGGGCTATAGTGATGACAAGGTCAAACATCGGCATTTTCAGCAATCAAAGGGACATTACACTACGATAAATGGGCCGACTAGGCTGGATTCGAACTCATCTGAGATTTTATCCCCAGCCACCTTACATTTAAGTTCAGAAAGATCCGATCAAAACTGAAGGTGCTACGGTGATGACAAGGTCCAAAATCGGCATTTTCAGCAATCAAAGGGACGTAAATCTATGATAAATGGGTCAACTTGGCCGGTTTTCGAGCTCATTCGAGATTTTATCCCCAGCCACCTTACATATAAGTTTCAGAAAGATACGATCAAAAGTGAAAGCGCTACGGTGATGACAAGCATTTTCCCATTGTAAGTCTATGGGATCTTGTGGTTGCCATAGCCATTAAAGTTTTGGAGCGATTTCGAAAAAAAGTTTATGTTATCAATGCCCCACCAGAGGCATGCTACAGGTGAGAAATAATTGGGATCAGCCTACAGGCTGCAGAGATATAGCTGCTCAAATGTGTGCACGGACGACGGAGGACCCACTATACTATAAGCTCCCCTGGAGCCTTCGGCCCAGGTGAGCTAAAAATCGTCATTTTCAGCAATCAAAGGGACGTAACTCTATGATAAATGGGCCGACTTGGCCGGTTTTCGAACTCATTCGAGTTTTTATCCCCATCCACCTTACATATAAGTCTCACAAAGGTCTGACCAAAACTGAAGGAGCTACGGTGATGACAAGGTCAAAAATCGGTATTTTCAGCAATCAAAGGGACGTAACTCTATGACAAATTGGCCGACTTGGACATTTTTGAACACATCCAAGGTGTAATCTCAAGCCACCTTACATATAAGTTTCAGAAAGGTCTGATCACAACTGCAGGGGCGGCGGTGATGACAAGGTCGAAAATCGGAATTTTCAGCAATCAAAGGGAAGTAACACTATGTTAAATGGGCGGACTTGGCCAGTTTTCGAATTCATCCGGGATTTTATTCCTAGCCACCTTACATATAAGTTTCAGAAAGATCCGATCAAAACTGAAGGGGCTACTGTGACACGGGTGGGCATCAGGGGAGCTAGGGCGAAATCGCGTCAACGTAATTTGTTCCCACGACACTTCCGGGAACTCTCGCGTTAGTTCCTATGACCTGAAAATGGTAAACAAAGGTAGGTTCCCTTGTGTGTTTTGTTTTATTGTAGAAGAATGAGAGAATAATATAAAGTTTCGGCGATGCTAAGCGATGTAAAAATGATTTACCTTTCTAAGCAGGCCGAAAAAACTATTGAAAAAATAATTGATGAAAGTAGGCAACCGTAACAAAATCGAACACAGGGTAATCTGACTTTAGTTTAGTTTAATGTCAGCACGAATGTATGAAAGCAATATGTTTATAAGTTTTCGCTTGGAACGAAATCTTTTGGTGCATATTCAGGGTATGTCATCCCTAATTTACCATTTATGTGTAAAAAAAAAGATCACTCCATGTACAATGAAGGGATAATGCCGCATATTTTCAGACGGAGTAGCTCCCACATAATCGCGACAGCTCCCGAAACACGCTTTAGTTCCCAAGAGTCTATCAGATACGGAGTCTGTCGCATCTGGCCATTTACTCAGTTAGGCGGTTCGCTAAATTTATCAAAATAAAATTAATGGATGACTTCTTAAATGATAAAGACGAAAAAATCTCATCTGCAACTACCAAACTGATTTTTCGTCCCCGCCCATGGGAGCTCGGAGAAATAGATTGGTGCTTCCACGCAGAGTGTGAGTCAGACTCTCCAAAGAATATAAGTCTTAAGGTTTCTTTGGGTGGTAGGGCTTGAGATGTCATTTCATCTCAATGTCGGGTAAAATCCAACAAAAATGGAATCAACGTCTCCAAAATGACCTACACAGTGTTGACTGGGACGTTAAACCTCAAATAAAACAAACAAATTCCTCCCAGGGTGACCATTTTTCTGAAAACAAAATTCGGGGCTTTTCTCCAAACACTGCCGGAAATCCAATTTTATGACTCAAATTACTCGCAATGTAACCAGTTTTCGCTCTTTTTGACATTATTTACAATAGAAAAATCGCAACAATGCCATTAGAAGGTAGAAAACACATGAAGTTATGGGCTATCAAATATTTTTCCAGGCTTTCGGACTGATTGTTGTATTTCCAGAACAGCCGGTGATTTCACAGACTGATGGTCGCTCTGTGGACCCCACCCCGAACCTAATTTGTTTCTTCTTGGAACATCATGGTAGAAGGCTTTGGATCGTTTCACTTTTCAATTTGTGTAGGTATTGTGAAAAAGGATTTTGTAAGTTATGGTAGTGTGAGGTTTGGTTCGGTGGGTATGGGTGATGCATTATTGTTTAGGGTAGGGCATCATGATAAATTAATCATGAATCATTAGTTTTACCAGTTTATTTATTTATTTCTAGAACAAATATAGACTTGGGTCTAAAGAAAAGGAGTGTGGTAGCTCAGTGGTTAGTGTACTTGCCTATGGTGCTATAGGACCCCGGTTCGATTCCCGGCAGAGTTAGTAAAACTGCAGTGTCAGAACACGTCTCGCTTGCAGGGACGAATACCACAAAGTACACCGTCCTTCGAATCGGACCGTTACTGGAGGCCCCATGTGCTGGGAGAATCATCCCATGTGCAGGTGAAAGATCCTTACCGTAATTAAATGGTTACTGAGTAGGCTTTCATTATGCAAATCTGTAGTGTATGTTATTTACACCTGCCAAAAATGCCCGAAAGAGCGTAGGCAGAACAGATAGATAGTGAGTGAGTGTTAGAGTTTTACGTTCCACCAACAGCTTAGATCACACGGAGACGGAACCTCGGTTTAAAGACTCATCCGAAAGTCTGGAGAAGCCCGGGATCAATCCTGCGACCCCTGATTTACAGGCCAGTAGCTTGACCACTACACAACGGAGGCTTCTGATAGATAGATAGATAGATAGATAGATAGATAGATAGATAGATAGATAGATAGATAGATAGATAGATAGATAGATAGATAGGGAAACGTTCTAATACTTTATTAGTTATTTCATTTGGATAAGTATTGAGAGTAATGCCGATTATATTCAAGTATCATGCAGATATTATTGACGATATATTTAAGATTTACTTACTTTATCATATCAGAAATCATTCAATGTAATTAGAAACCGTTGACTGGATGTAAAACTTAGTAGAATTTGAGGAGGATAAATCTTTTCTTCACCGCTTAAAATCTTTAAAATTAATGATTACGGCCCGCAGTTCTCATCGGTGAATATAGACCAGGTTTGTGACGTCACGGAATTTCGCTCTATTAGACAATTCCTTTGTCGTTTTTTTTTTTTTTTTTCATTCTTATAACAACGAGTCATTTATGTGATGCTAGCGGTTGCCTAGCGGTTATCGACATATAATCTAATCTAAAACAAGAGGCCCATGGACCACAATGCTCACCAGAGCTCAGGGGGGCACTGCCCCCTGGCAGCAATGTATTTTAATGAACCATGGAAGCCCTGTGCCCCAGGATGCTACAGCTAAAATTTGGACCTAATCAGCCTCGTGGCTTTAGATTCGATGTCGCTTGAATGTGTTGTTGCAGTACAACAGATGAAAGTTGACAATTTCCAATCTGTGGCAACAAATAGGCCAAAAAGAACATTATCAAAGGAACATTTCTATGAAATTGTGACAAAATATCTTGAAAGGCATTAATGTCATTTCTCAATTTTCCCCATTATAGGACAATGGAATTCATAACTTGGCATAGCAAACAAACCAAAGAGCCAAAGTTCATAAACCAGAGCTCAGTTGGACACTGCCGAATGGTAGCAATGTATTATAACATGATATGATTTTATTGTACCAAGTATAAAGTCTCCCAAACAAACCCCATACCCAAATGAGCACCCATGTGGACTGTATCTGAAATATTAGGTGTTTTATAAAGTAGAGAGATCGGGGCATGGACCCAAGGGAGCCCTGGTTGGTGTCACTAAATGCGTCTTATCAAAAGGAACAAAGATATATATGGTTTATCAGTGGGAATATGTATGGTTCCTGAGTTGTAAGGCCTTTTAAGTAATGGAGAGAATCGGGCATGGCAGATCAAAAAAAAGCCCAAGATTGTTGTCAATGAATATGTCTAATCATAAGGACCAAGAGTATATACGGTTAAACGGTGGGGATCTGAATGGTTTCTGAGATATGAGGCACTTTTATGAAGTGGCAGGGAGAGAAATGGCCCCTGCGGACCCCCAAAGACGGGGGTGACTGAATGTGTCTAATAACAATGAACAAGAATATATGTGATTATAGGGTGGGGATTTGAATGGTTTCTGAGATATATGGCCTATTATGAAGTTGAGTCTTATCATAAAAAACAAGTATATGGTTAAGGGGTGGGGATCTGAACGGTTTCGGAGATATATGGATTTTAATGAAGTAAAGGGGTGGGGCATGGCCTGTGGCACCGCGGGGGGGGGGGGGTGCGCATGCTGGTGTCACTGATTGCGTCTTATCATAAGGAACAAGAATATATATGGTTTAGGGGTGGGGCTCTGAACAGTTTCTCAGATATATGGTCAGGGGTGGAGCATGGACCGGGCGCACACTGGGTGACCCCTAGGTTGGTGTCACTAAGTGTGTCTTATCAAAAGGAACAAGAATGTATATGGTTTAAGGGTGGGTATCTGTAAGGTTTCTGGAATATTTGGCCTTTTACGAAGTGGAGGCGGTTTGGCATGGTCCCGGCGCATCCCAGGGGACCCCAAAGTTGGTGTCACTGAATGCAACTTGTCATAAGGAATGAGAATATATATGGTTTAGGGGCGGGGATCTCAATAGTTTCTGAGATAAATGGCATTTCATGAAGTGGAGGGGGTGGGGCATGTCCCCGGCACATCCTGGGGGACCCACAGGTTAGTGTCACTTAATGCGTATTATCATAAGGAAAAAAGAATGTATATGGTTTAGGGGATGGGGATCTGAATGGTTTCTGAGATAAATGGCCTTTTATGAAGTGGAAGGGTCGGGGCATATTGTTGCATGTGGGTTTACGGCGTCCCGCAAACCCCCATGCTGGCAAGACAACAGAGCGTGATCTCTAACAGGTGTACGGGCAGCTGTGGGGTAAGGCACAAGAAAGATATCAAATGAATGACATGAATTATTTACAGTATCTATATACAACACTTACTAACACAAACCATCACAATTAGTTGCTTCTGTAGCCAACACACGACGTCCGCCCCGATGGCAAAACAATGTTCTGTGCTCGGAACGGGTGACGTGAATGCCTACAGAAGCAAACAACAAAAACAACAACAAAATAATAAAAAAAAAGAAACACCACAAGACGCGACTGGCCAGTTTATAACTTAGGGTGAACCCCCTCTCGCGCACTAGTGTGAACTAGTTTGTCGACCTTGTTGTCGACCACAGTTTGAAATGTATCATTTAGCCTGCTGCTATTTTGCAGGGAGCAGCAGGTCACCACACATTGTTGTGCCTGCAAATTACGATAATTGGACTAAGATAAGGTTCACAAAACATACATGCTATATCATGATCCCCTTCCCGAAGAAGTAAGAATATGTTCATGCATATACCGTTATTGCGCAAGCGCCGACCAGACATACAGGCTGATTAGTGCATGCAACAAATAACTGCACAGCAGAACTCAACTTGACTGTGCATCAAATTATCAGCACCCAGCGCTTGACACAAGAATACACAAAGTTCATGTTTCCTTACTGAGCACTACAGAAATCAATTAATGCTCACTACTACTGAGCATAATACTCATCAAATTTGTGCTCACTACATTATCACAAGTAAGAGGCAATTGAACAGACAACGCCTTTGCGCTACCTGGTCAGCCGTCAATTACAGGAAACATAACAAACTCTATTTCATATCCTTCTCCGCGACACGGCTCACAAATATAGCTATTCACAAATTCATTACATTAACAACAGATATAAACTACAAACAGAAAGATTTTCATCTATAATCCACAACATTTGTTAGTGTCTCATAAGGGCCAACACTGTTTGCCGTAAATTCTCTCTGTATTTAGTAGGCACCACGTCATAACCGTCCTAGTGACCCTGATGACGCAGCTGACGTCATCCACGCCGCTCAGGCCGTTATGACGTGTGGCGACCAAATACTCTCACTTATCATCATCACGTTCTTTATATGTACATACACGCACAAACTGAGTTATCAGACAAAAACGGCATCCTTACAAAATGAACTTATAATTCTTCTTGAACAAAATTATTTCTACTCAACATGAACACGCTTGTAAAATCAAATTCATCATGGTTCATCATCATGGATAACCCGACAGACTGTTGTAAGAGTTTGCCCTGATGATAAAGAAATGGTTAAACCCGTCTTAAGTTTAGGTCCGCTCTACACCTCATATCATATAGAGACGGGACCACGGTTTTCTAACCACAGCTAGTCAAAAGTCATGGATCAAATAAGTGACCCGGCGTTTATTTATTACATTCTACAAAAGGGGTCTCAAAGCCTAAATGAATCTAGAATGAGCGGGTGTCCAAACTTTACGTCTCACCAACATCTAGGGTCAGAATGAGACAGGACCTCACTTAAAAAGACTCATTCTGCTTCTGGAGAAGCCTGGGATCGATCCTGCGAACTCTAGCTGGCAAAGCTAGTAGCCTAATCACTACACCACAGAGGCTTCGTGCTTCTAGTATGTCTACCTACGATTTTTCCACTCTTTACACTACACTTCCTCATAATCTTATAAAAGAAAAGCTTAATGATTTAATTGAATGGGCTTTTCACAGAGAAGATTCTCTCTATCTTGCATGTAATGTCAGAAATGCATTTTTCACTTCTAAAGAGCATAAGAATTATACACTTTGGTCATGTCAGAAAGTGTGTGATGCCCTCACCTTTCTACTTGACAATATTTATATTAGATTCGGTACTAAGTTATTTAGACAAATTGTGGGTATTCCGATGGGTACTAATTGCGCACCTCTTGTGGCTGATCTGTTCTTGTATTGTTATGAAAGAGACTTCATTTTGTCGCTTTCCATTGATAACCAATCTGAAATTATTGAATCTTTTAGCTCTACTTCTAGATATTTAGATGATTTATTAAATATTGATAATACCTATTTTGATGGTTTGATCAGTCAGATTTACCCCCTAGAACTTCAGTTAAATAAAGCAAATTCTTCTGATACCGAGGCCCCGTTTTTGGATTTACATCTATCTATTGTAGATGGATTTGTTTCGTGCAAAATTTATGATAAACGCGATGACTTTGATTTTGAGATTGTAAATTTTCCTTTTTTGGATGGTGATGTTCCTCGTGCGCCATCCTATGGCGTTTATATTTCGCAATTAATTCGATTTGCTAGAGTGTGTAGTCATGTAACTGACTTCAACACTCGTAATAAATTATTAACGGCTAAACTCCTTAATCAGGGTTATCGGTACCATAAACTACGCAAAGCCTTTTCAAAATTTTATAGACGCCATTCTGATTTAATTTCTAAATTCAATATTGGACTTAAATCTCTTCTGCAACAAGGTCTATCGGAACCCGAATTTTATGGTGACTTAGTATATAAATTCAGAAAAATATATAACCGCAATGACTTCAGCACCCAATTTCGTAAAATCATTCTTCGATATAAAAAGATTGGGTACAACATGGATATTATACGACAGACTGCATGCATGGTAGTTAACCCAATCACGGTTGGCAACTTTGCTTCCCTCTTCAATTGAACGCCGGTGGGTCAGGCCTCAGATTCTATGACGGCTCCAACGTAAAGGCTTATTGAAAATTAAAGAGATAATGTTGGTTGGTGCCTGATGCTCTGTCTCTGGTCGGGCTCATCGGAGTCTAACTGTTGGTTTTCTTTTGCTCCAGCATTTCAGTGGTTTCTTGCTGTCGAGTCCTCACCGTTGTCTCACCTCTGTGGTTCTTTGATTTCTGTGTTCACGGAGATGTTGCACTGATGAGTTAGGAGGCCTTCAATGCAGCTGGTGTTGTGCCGTGTGGCGGCCGTAAAACGTCTCCCCGTACATCAACCATAGTGCAGTTTATATTTTACTTTTGGTCCTTTGAGATCAGCGTGAATATTCTGAGAAATCAGAAATAAATTATTGGTTTAGACTCATATTCTAGACAGGTTTTTAATTATTTGGACCCCGTTTTGATTTATATCAGTCTTTGAATCGACTGCCTATTCGAAATTCGCAAAATTGCAGTATGTTTCCCCTGGCTTTCGTTACCGGATCATTACAGGGTCACTGATGAGGCTTTATTAGCCGAAACTACGTAGTATGACCCATCTTCTTTCTTATGAATGTTTTCATTGCTCTTAAAGAAACTCATTTTTTATTTTTATTTACCTGCCAATAACCTTTTGAAATATCTAATTTGCTAAAGTATTTGTGCCCCGACATTCTATTTATAACCTCCTCCATATTTGGCATTGGTTCTGCATCGAACTCCGTTACTTTATTAAGTTTACGGAAGTCAATGCAGAACCGCACCGAACCATCTTTTTTAGGGACAAGTACTACAGGAGATGAGTATGGAGATATTGATGGCTCACTAACCCCTAAATCTAACATATCTTGAATTTCTTTTCCATTACATCCCGTACTTTATATGGTATGGCATAACCTTTTGACCTCACTGGTTCCGACGTCAGCAACTTTATGTCGTGATCTATTTAGTCAGTTCGTCCTGGTACACTGGACAGTACGTCCGGGTATTCTTTTATCAACGTCTCTATTTCTTTACGCTGATCCTGCGTTAACATTTCTGAAATATTGACGTCCTTAAACGTCTCTGGTTGATTTGCAGTAGGAAAAGCGCAATCTTCCAATGAGAATTCGTCAACGTCATCATTTTCAGTTGACGGAATGGACTCTACAGAAAGCAAGCAATGTGACGTCACATTTTGACGTTCCACATATTGCTTCAGTATGTTAGGGTGATATGTGTTAACATTTCAATTGACGTCAATCTTATAATCCATTCTGTTTACTACCTCAACTACTTCATAAGGACCTTTCCATTGAAGCAATAATTTATTACTGTCTGTTGGTACTAACAAAAGCACTTTATCGCCGACGTCAAATTTACGCGACCTCGCGCCTTTATCATAATAAGCTTTTTGCTTAATCTGAACCTTCTTTAAATTATCACGCGCTAATTTGCATGTCTGCTCTAACCGTTCCCTTAGCTCAATAACGCACTGATACGTCGAAAGAGCTTGCTCATCGCGGACCTCGTCAGCCCATAATTCTCTTAATATTGCCATTGGACCTCTGACTTTACGTCCATATAACAACTCAAAAGGGGAGTATCCTAAAGACTCTTGTGGGACTTCCCTAACCGCAAATAATAAAGCTGGAAGATATTTAACCCAATCTTTTGGACGTTCAGCACACATGCGACGTAACATCTGCTTTAACGTAGCGTGGAAACGCTCAATCAAGCCGTTGCAAATCGGGTGTCTCGGACTACACGTTAACTGTTGAAGAGAAAGAAGTCTTTCAATATCTCAGCAGTAAACTGTGATCCACAATCAGTCAAAATTTCATCAGAAATGCCAACCCTACTAAACATTTCAATAAGCGCTTCCGCGACAAGTTCCGTCTCAATACTCGGTAAAGCTATCGCCTCTGGATACGTTGTCGCATAATCTATCATGGTTAAAATATACCGAGATTTCCTATCAGATCAAGGCTCAATAAATTATTGGACCAACTATGTCCACTGCCACCCTCTTAAATGGCGTATCAATCAATGGCATTTTTCCTAGAGGTACTTTAGTGACCCGACCTTTCTGAATGGTTCTCTGACAAATATCACAAGATTTACACAATCTAGCGACATCACCGCAAATACCGGGCCAGTACAACTCAGTTACAACTCTATCCAATGTCTTCTAATACCCATATGTCCAGACATAAGCGTTTCATGAGCCAGTTTCAACACCTTTCCTCGGAAACTTTGAGGGACCACAAGTTGGAAAGAGACTTTGTTACCCTTGGTGAACTCCCTATATGCCAAACTTTTTTACTCAATAAACCTAGTTTCATCTCGGTTTAAACCACGACTCACAGTCTTGTTCCCAGATACAACCCTTTTCCTGATGTTTTCCAAAGTTGGATCATCAACCTGAGCTTGCTTGAAAGCCTCCTTGTCATCGTTAATGATCTGATCGGGAACCTTAAGTTTTCTGTAAGGCTTCTCATTCTGCCTAGTTTGAAACCTAGTTACAGCCGCAGCTGAGAAATGAGACATATCAGGAAGTTTTGATCCATCAATGTTACCGATAACCAAATCGTACAACGTATCATCCATACACAAAGCTTCAGTTTTCCCAGTGAAAAAAGGACAATCAATGTCAATCATTGCCAAAGGATACCTTTGTGTGGATTCATCAATCAACGTAACATTTGATTCCTTCCCTATTAACTGACTATCCGAAACCAAACTCAGAACGACACAGCCTGTACACCCAGTATCTCTTAATACAACCACCTTTTTATTATTAACCGATCCTTGTGCCGTCAGTAACCTTGCCTTTAAGAAGTAACAGACACCTTCCCTAGTTTCCTTACTACACTCCTCCATATCCGAAATCAAAGGATCACCAACCTTATCTTCAAAAATATTTCCAATCTCATCACCTTTCCTAGTTACTTCCGTTTGACAAAAACTAACTTGGTGTGCTGCGCCACGTGGTGTGCCATTATTCTTACCGCGCCTGCGAAAAGACCCTCTAAAATTACCACGACCACGTGTATAACCACGACCTACATTCTGCGTATTCTCATTCTTAACCTGAGAACCTTGAGTCTCTACGCGCGTGTTAAAATTTTCCTTCACACCGCTATCCCACACTCCAGTAGCTCCTACCTCTGCGCTATATAATTGTTTTCTGTCGGGGTTCTTAAAACATTTAATTGTTAAATGCCCCTTACCGCATATGCTACACTTGATATCCGATCTACCACTCGGTTTGTTAGAGTCAACTTTGGCCTGTTTACCCTGCGCTGCGCCTCTGTTATCGCGTTGCCCCTTATTAATGCAACTATATACGTCCCCGCGCGCTTCTGCAAACAAATCTGCCTCCCTAGCCATTTCATCTAAATTACCACACTGTTTTGGCTTCAGATGTACATACAGTTCTCTATTACATGACTCCAGGAACTGATCCCTTGCCATGAAATCACAGACAGTCGGAAAAGATTTTTCTATCTTTACCATATTAAGCCATTTTTATGCCCCCGGAATCTAAGAGATTCGGGGGCATATAGTTTTTGGTCTGTCCGTCTGTTTGTCTGTTTGTCCGTTTGTCCGTCTGCAAAAACTTTAACATTGGGCATAACTTTTGAATGGTAGTAGATAGAGCTTTCATATTTCACATGTGTATACCTTATCACAAGACCTTTCCAGTGGTACCATAATTTTTGATCTCGTGACCTTGAACTTGACCTTTGACCTATTTTTTTTCAAAATTTTTAAAAACATTAACATTGGCGCTGTCCGGGGGCATCAGTGTTTCACAAACACATCTTGTTCTAAATAACTTCTCAATCTACTACTGAACTGTATGAACGTTTCTGATTTCTCGGGCCTACTTTAACGAAACTGCTTCCTAAATCCGCGCTCTGTCATGTCAAAATTCTTTAATAGAGCATCCTTTAACTTATCATAATCCGCCGCATCCTCATTTGACAACCGGTCATATACATCAAGTGTGCGCCCTTTGAGCAATGCACTTAAGTACGCGGCACAAACACTCTTATCCCATTTATTAGCCGTAGCATATTTCTCAAACCTAGATAAACTAGAACTGTCTGAGGATCTGACTATAGCCCCGCTATAGCCCTGTCAGAGGAGAAAGACTCATGAATAAAAGGTAAAGACTTGTGAGAGGGTTAAATCCCTAACAAGGTACCTACGCCTTATAGACTTTTCGCGTTATTAGATCTGAAAAACAGTCTAAGTTAAAAAATAAGTTTTGGATAATGAAAAAAGCACATGCACATCTTCAGACCTATATGAAAACACCTGTTAAGTTTCAAAAGGATTGACCTAGAACTGTAAGAGGATATGCGATCACAAGGTAGCTACTCCCTATACATTTTAACATTAGTAGATCTCAAAAATTGTCTAAGTTAAAAAAGCTGAAATAAGTGAAAAAAATTAATTAAGGATAATGAAAAAAGGATATGCACATCTTCAGACCCATATGAAAACACCTGTAAAGTTTCAAAAGGATTGACCTAGAACTGTAAGAGGAGTTGTGGTCACAAGGTAGCTACTCCCTATACATTTTAACATTAGTAAATCTCAAAAATTGTCTAAGTTAAAAAAGGTGAAATAAGTGAAAAAAATTATTTAAGGATAATGAAAAAAAAATATATGCACATCTTCAGACCTATATGAAAACACCTGTAAAGTTTCAAAAGGATTTACCTAGAACTGTAAGAGGAGTTGCGGTAACAAGGTAGCTACTCCCTATACATTTTAACATTAGAAGATCTCAAAAATTGTCTAAGTTAAAAAAGGTGAAAAAAGTGAAAAAAAAATTATTTAAGGATAATGAAAAAAGAATATGCACATCTTCAGACCTATATAAAAACACCTGTAAAGTTTCAAAAGGATTGACCTAGAACTGTAAGAGGAGTTGCGGTAACAAGGTAGCTACTCCCTATACATATTAACATTAGTAGATCTCAAAAATTGTCTAAGTTAAAAAAGGTGAAATAAGTGAAAAAAATTATTTAAGGATAATGAAAAAAGAATATGCACATCTTCAGACCTATATGAAAACACCTGTACAGTTTCAAAAGGATTGACCTAGAACTGTAAGAGGAGTTGCGGTAACAAGGTAGCTACTCCCTATACATTTTAACATTAGTAGATCTCAAAAATTGTCTAAGTTAAAAAAGGTGAAATAAGTGAAAAAAATTATTTAAGGATAATGAAAAAAGAATATGCACATTTTCAGACCTATATGAAAACACCTGTATAGTTTCAAAAGGATTGACCTAGAACTGTAAGAGGAGTTGCGGTAACAAGGTACCCACTATCAAATATTACAGACAGACAGACCGAAAGACAGACAGACAGACAGACGGAATTCCGGACAAGCCAAATCCAATATAGCCCCCACTTTTTCAAAGCGGGGCTATAACAACTATCCATTTTATCTTTACCCTCTTCAAAATAAGGTACCTTAGGACCCCGGGCATGAGCCACCTTCTCAGCTTTTTGCTTTTCAAATTCTAGCTCGAGCTATGCTCTCTGCATTTCTAATTGGTTCCTAAATTCTTGGTGCTGTAGCTCAAACCCATGTTTTATTTGTTCTAAATGGGCCTCACTAATCTCTTTTGCCTCCCTTTCACTTTGAATGCGTGCCATTTCAAGTTCCTTATTAACATTCAACATAGCTAGTTCATGTGCCCATTCCTTTTCTTTTTCTGCCCTTTCCTTTTCCGTTCCCCCCCCCCTTTCCTTTTCCTTTTCTTCAGACCTTAACCTTTCTAAATCCCTTTGCTTTTGCCTTTCTGCCCGCTCAATATCTTGCTGCTCCTTAACAAAACCTTGTAACTCCTTCCCCTCATAACCTAAGTCCTTTCCCATTTGCATTAAACGCTCCATTATTGATAACGTAAATCTCACGTTACTATCAAAACCACTATAAACTGATCAGTTATGATCAGTGATGATTGAATGGGCTTAACTAAAACGTTAAGATATGTGTTATACGCGTTAATCTAACTAAAACGTTAGTTATTAAAGCACGCGCGATTTGAAATGTCAAATACTTTCAGTAAAGTATGACGTTGCGTACCGGTAGTCTAATATGACGTCATAAACTGACGACGTATACAGTAAAAAGCTACAATCCGAAGTTTCATCACATTACAAAACTCCGATCATAACAAGTCACCATTAATGTTTCTATTACGTCATACCTAACCTCAAGCCACAGCGTAAATATTAACGCTACCGTTATGTCAACGTCAGTAAATTGTTAACGTCACTACGTCAGAACCATGTGTGGGTAAGATCAATTAGTAACTCCAGTTTAACTTAGTAGAATGTCAGGTAACACAATTAAGTGGGGTCTACTAAAAAGTTTTCGTTACCAAGAAAAAGTGGGGTTTGCCTTGCCTTCCTGCTCAGAAATTATAAACTTGTCAGTATCCATTTAGTTGAATACATGGGTTTCGCACTTCATCAACGCAGGAAGGAAGATTCAAGTTAATTTCCAAATGTGGCTGTCAATGCATTTTTTTTTTTTTTTTGAAATTGATGTTTCAGAGCATCAATGTGCCACAGCCGGGAACACCAGCCAGAGATCAAATCCCACGTCTGACACCAAATGTTACATGTGGGTTTACGGCGTCCCGCAAACCCCCATGCTGTGGGGTAAGGCACAAGAAAGATATCAAATGAATGACATGAAATATTTACAGTATCTATATACAACACTTACTAACACATTACATCACAATTAGTTGCTTCTGTAGCCAACACACGACGTCCGCCCCGATGGCAAACAATGTTCTGTGCTCGGAACGGGTGACGTGAATGCCTACAGAAGCAAACAACAAAAACAACAACAAAATAATAAAAAAAAGAAACACCATAAGGCGCGACTGGCCAGTTTATAACTTAGGGTGAACCCCCTCTCGCGCACGAGAGTGAACTAGTTTGTCGACCTTGTTGTCGACCACAGGTTGATATGTATCATTTAGCGATCGCGCACTGGTTTGATTCGCCTGAATCGCCAGCAGGTTATTTATTCGACCTTTTTCATTTGAATGGTCTCACATTGCTCTCATATTTCTACGACCTGTTTATGTTGGTTTGTCCGCCCTTGCTGGACCCTACCGATAGCGTCGTACCAGTACCTGCTGCTATTTTGCAGGGAGCAGCAGGTCACCACACATTGTTGTGCCTGCAAATTACGATAATTGGACTAAGATACAGTTCACAAAACATACATGCTATATCATGATCCCCCTCCCGGAGAAGTAAGAATATGTTATGGTGGGGATCTCAATGGTTTCTGAGATAAATGGCCTTTAATGAAGTGGAGGGGGTGGGGTATGCATATACCGTTATTGCGCATGCGCCGACCAGACATACAGGCTGATTAGTGCATGCGACAAATAACTGCACAGCAGAACTCAACTTGACTGTGCATCAAATTATCAGCACCCAGCGCTTGACACATGAATACACAAAGCTCATGTTTCCTTACTGAGCACTACAGAAATCAATTAATGCTCACTATTACTGAGCATAATACTCATCAAATTTGTGCTCACAACATTATCACAAGTAAGAGGCAATTGAACAGACCACGCCTTTGCGCTACCTGGTCAGCCGCCAATTACAGGAAACATAACAAACTCTATTTCATATCCTTCTCCGCGACACGGCTCACAAATATAGCTATTCACAAATTCATTACATTAACAACAGATAGAAACTACAAACAGAAAGATTTTCATCTATAATCCACAACATTTGTTAGTGTCTCATAAGGGCCAACACTGTTTGCCGTAAATTCTCTCTGTATTTAGTAGGCACCACGTCATAACCGTCCTAGTGACGCTGATGACGCCATCCACGCCGCTCAGGCCGTTATGACGTGTGGCGACTAAATACTCTCACTTATCATCATCACGTTCTTTATATGTACATACATGCACAAACTGAGTTATCAGACAAAAACGGCATCATTACAAAATGAACTTTTAATTCTTCTTGAACAAAATTATTTCTACTCAACATGAACACGCTTGTAAAATCAAATTCATCATGGTTCATCATCACGGATAACCCGACAGACTCTTGTAAGAGTTTGCCCTGATGATGAAGATGTGGTTAAACCCGTCTTAAGTTTACGTCCCCTCTACACCTAATATCATATAGAGACGGGACCACGGTTTTCTAACCACGGCTAGTCAAAAGTCATGGATCAAACAAGTGACCCGGCGTTTATTAATTACATTCTACAAAAGGGGTCTAAAAGCCTAAATGAATCTTGAATGAGCGGGTGTCCAAACTTTACGTCTCACCAACATCTAGGGTCAGAATGAGACAGGGCCTCACTTAAAAAGACTCATTCTACTTCTGGAGAAGCCTGGGATCGATCCTGCGATCTCTAGCTGGCAAAGCTAGTAGCCTAATCACTACACCACAGAGGCTTCAAAAGTGAATTCAAAATAGGCTTCAGAAAGTTGGGGTATACTAGAAATAAACCCCTCCAAAACCTACAAGCATGTTCATACAAAAATAATACTAAACATAGATTTAACATACCTTTCAATACACTTTCACTGTCCCGTTACAACTTGACCTGCTGCTAAATAGTATTCGTTTTTCAGGGTTTTTATATCTATGAATACCACCGGAAAATCATGCAAACTCATATTAGCTTGCTAAAATCGTGGCGAGGTGGAGATACCGTCCACAATTAAAGCCAGATAGCAAAAATCGAGTAGATAATGGATCTGCGTTCAAATAGTATATTTCCCATAGGATAAAATGATGAAACGACCCTATAAATCAATGCCATGACTCCTGTCAAAACGAACACCCACACAACACGTGACGTGAATGAAAATCATATATGGCACAATTTGGCGGTTAGCGATTTTTAGGCAAATTTTATAGAACTCAGCCTTATAGCGGCCCCCTGTATTGTAAAAACCGATCTCCACAAACCACTCATTCATACATCGTATGATATGTGCATGACTTGTGCATGGAGCAGCACATTTTGCCTACCATATTTCACCTAAAATATTTCACTCGTACCGCCCTACCATATACCTACTAAAATAATTTAGATGTGCATAAGCACCAGAGAGGTTTCCTATTCCATCTCGTAACATATATCCCCGGAATATCCCGGGGACCCCAAGGTTGGCATCACTTAATGCATCTTATCATAAGGAACAAGAATATATATTGTTTAGGTGTGGGGATCTGTATGGTTTCTGAAATATATGGATTTTAATGAAGTAAAGGGGTTGGGCATGGCCCATGGCACCCCGGGCTGACCGCATGCTGGTGTAACTGATTGCATATTATCATAAGGAACAATAATACATATGGTTTAGGGGTGGGGCTCTGAACAGTTTCTCAGATATATGGTCTTTTGTGAAGTTAAGGGATGAAGCATGGCCCGGGAGCACCCTGGGTGTCCACTAGGTTGGTGTCACTGAATGTGTCTTATGATAAGGAACAAGAATATATATAGTTTAGGGGTGGGGATCTGTAAGGTTTCTGGAATATTTGGCCTATTATGAAGTGGAGGGGTTGGGCATGGTCCCGGCACATCCCGGAGGACCCGCAAGTTGGTGTCACTGAATGCAACTTATCATAAGGAATGAGAATATATATGGTTTAGGGGTGGGGATCTCAATGGTTTCTGAGATAAATGGCTTTTAATGAAGTGGAGGGGGTGGGGTATGCCCTCCACATTCCGGGGGACCCACAGGTTGGTGTCACTTAATGCATCTTATCATAAGGAACAAGAATATATATGGTTTAGGGGTGGGGATCTGCAAGGTTTCTGAGATAAGGCATTTTACGAAGTGGGGGCGCGAGACATGGCCCCGGCACAACCTAAGGGACCCCCAGGTTGACATAAAAGCATACGGCTAAGAGAAGTTTACACAAGGAACATTTCTATGTAAGTTTTGTCAAAATATCTGCAATGCCATTTTCAGTTTTCCCAATTATAAGTCAATGGAAACTCTAAGTTGTCATAGCAACAAAACTTAAAGGCCAAATTTCATAAAAAAAAAAACACAAAGTCTGTAAAGGCAAATATGGTAAATATTTTCATAAAGTCTCAGCCTCCTAGAGCATATGGTTTCTGAGAAGGTGATTTTCTAAGTATTTTTTTTTTTCTTTTTTTTTTTTTGCATTTTGGTTTCCATGGCACCCAATGAGTCAATCTTATCATAAGGAACAAGAATATATATGGTTTAGGGGTGGGGATCTCAATGGTTTCTGAGATAAATGGCATTTTATTAAGTGGAGGGGTCGGGCATGTCCCCGGCACATCCCGGGGGACCCCAGGTTGGTGTCCTTTAATGCATCTTAGCATAAGAAACAAGAATATATATAGTTTAGGGGTGGAGATCTTAATGGTTTCTGAGATAAATGGCATTTTATGAAATAGAGGGGGCAGGGCATGTCCCCGGCACATCCCAGGGGACCCCCAGGTTGGTGTCACTTAATGCATCTTATCATTAAGAACATGAATATATATGGTTTAGGGGTTGGGATATGTAAGGTTTCTGAGATATAAGGCATTTTATGAAGTGGAGGGGGCGGGGCATGGCCCCAGCACAACCTAGGGGACCCCCAGGTTGACATAAAAGCATATGCCCGAGAGAAGTTTACTCAAGGAACATGTTTAGGTAAGTTTTGTCAAAATAAATGCAATGACTTGGCAGTAAATGCCATTTTTCAGTTTTGCCCATTGTAAGTCAATAGAAACTAGTTGCCATAGCAACAAAACTAATGGGCCAAATTTCATTAAAAAACACAAAACCTGTAAAGGCAAATATGGTGAATATTTTCATAAAGTCTCAGCCTCCTAGAGCATATGTTTTCTGAGGAGATGTTTTTTTTTAGTATTTTTTGTCTATTTTTTGCATTTTGGTTTCCATGGCAACCAATAAAAATGAGCAGAAGGCCTAAAATCATACGGCAGATAGTAGATTGCCTATGGAACATTTCCAGGAAAGTTTTGTCAAAATATCTGCAGAGGCTTGGCAGTAAATGCCATTTTTCTATTTTCTCAATTATAAGTCTATGGAAACTCTAAGTTGCCATAGCAACCAAACTAATGAGCCAATTTTCATTAAAAACACAAACTTTCAATCCCCCTGCCCAAGGATGCTACAGATGAAATTTGGACTGAATCGGCCCAGTGGCTTCAGAGGAGATGTCGTTTAAATGTTGACGAAGACGACGCAGACGACACAGACGCAGACACAGACGCAGACGACGACGGACAACTGCCTATCCTATAAGCTCCCCTGGAGCCTTCGGCTCTGGTGAGCTAAAAAACTTCTCTCAAGGTGATGGAATGCTAGACTCGTGGGAACTAGAGCGTGTTTTTGGAGCTGATGCGATGATGGGGGAGCTACTCCGCCTGAAAATTTTTGCATCACTCCTTCACAGAACATGAACTAATAAAACTTTTTTTAAATCTAAATGATTAATTAGGGCCGACACACCCAGAATTTGTGACAAATTATCTCGTTCTAAGCGAAAACATACAAAGCAGTTGCATCATTCATTCGTGCTGACATAAAACTGTAGTCCGAGAACCCTGTGGTCAATGTTGTTACGGTCGCCAACTTTCATCAACGATTTTTTCAATATTTTTTTCGGCCTGCTTGGAAAGGTAAATCATTTTTACATGGCTTAGCATCGCCGAAATTTCATATTATTCTCTCATTCCTCTTCAATAAATCAAAACACACATGGTTTCTACCTTTGTTTACCATTTCCAGGTCCTAGGAACTATCGCGAGAGTTACCGGATATGTCGTGGGAGTAAAATTACGTTGACGCGATTTCGCGATAGCTCCCCTGTTGTCCACCCGTGTGTGATGACAAGGTCAGAAATCGGCATTTTTCAGCAATCAAGGGGACGTAACTCTATGATAAATGGGCCGACTTGGCCGGTATTCGAACTCATCCGAGTTTTTATATCCAGCCACCTTTAATACAAGTTTGGTTTAAACATATTTTATTCGTATTCTACAAGTACAATACAAAGCAAATATGACTGAAATCATACAAAAAGGGATTCAGAAGAAAGTCAGAGACTTATTTGAATCTGTTTCCCTGATAATACAAGTTTCAGAAAGATCCGATCAAAACTGAAGGGGATACGGTGATGCTAAGGTCAAAAATCGGCATTTTTAGCAATCAAAGGGACATCACTCTATGATAAATGGGCCGACTTGGCCGGTTTTCGAACTCATCCAAGAGATGACAAGGTCAAAATCGGCATTTTCAGCAATCAAAGGGATGTTAAGTTCTATGATATATTGGCCGACTTGGCCGGTTTTCGAACTCATCCGAGTTTTTATCCCCAGCCACCTTACATATAAGTTTCAGAAAGTTTCAGAAAGATCCGATCAAAACTGAATGGCCTACCCTGATGACATGGTCAAAAATTGGCATTTTCAGTAATCAAAGGGACGTAACTCCATGATAAAAGGGCCGACTTAGCCGGTTTTCGAATTCATCCGAGTTTTTATCCCTAGCCACTTTCCATATAAGTTTCAGAAAGATTCAATCAAAACTGAAGGGGCTACCCGTGATGACAAGGTCAAAAATCGGCATTTTCAGCAATCAAAGGGATGTAACTCTATGATAAATGTGTCAACTTGGCTGGTTTTCGAACTCATCCGAGGTTTTATCCCCAGCCACCTTACATATAAATTTAAAAAAGATCCGATCAAAACTGAAGGGGCTGCAGTAATGACAAGGTCGAAAATCGGCATTTTCAGCAATCAAAGGGAAGTAATACTATGTTAAATGCGCGGACTTAGCCGGTTTTCAAACTCATCCAGGGTTTTATTCCCAGCCACCTTACATAAAAGTTCCAGAAAGATCCGATCAAAACTGAAGGGGCTACCGTGATGACAAGGTCAAAAATCGGCATTTTCAGCAATCAAAGGGACGTAACTCTATTATAAATAAGCCGACATGACCGGTATTCGAACTCATCCGAGTTTTTTCCCCAGCCACCTTGCATATAAGTTTCAGAAAGATCCAATCAAAACTGAAGGGGCTACAGTGATGACAAAGTCAAATATCGGCATTTTCAGCAATCAAAGGGACGTAACTCTATGATAAATGGGCGTACTTGGTCGGTTTTCGAACTCATCCAAGGTTTTATCCCCAGTACCTTACGTATAAGTTTCAGGAAGATCCGATCAAAACTGAAGGGGCTACCGTGATGACAAGGTAAAAAATCGGCATTTTCGTCAATCAAAGGGGCGTAACTCTATGATAAATGGGCGGACTTGGCCGGTGTTCAAATTCTTCCGAGGTTTAATCTACAGCCAACTTACATATAAGTTTCAGAAAGATCTGATCAAAACTGAAGGGGCTACTGTGATGACATTTTCAACAATCAAAGGGACGATAAATGGGCCGACTTGGTCGGTTTTCGAACTCATCCGAGTTTATATCCCCAGCCACCTTACATATAAGTTTCAGAAAGATCCGATCAAAACTGAAGACACTACGGTGATGATAAGCATTTTCCCATAGTAAGTCTATGGGACCTTGTGGTTGTCATAGGAACCAAAGTTTTAGAGCGTTTTCGAAAAAAAGTTTATGTCATCAATGCGCCACCAGAGGCATGCTACAGATAAGAAATGATTGAGATCAGCCTGCAGGCTGTAGAGATATAGCTGCTCAAAAGTGTGGGCGGATGGACGACGGAGGACCTACTATACTATAAGCTCCCATGGAGCCTTCGGCTCAGGTGAGCTAAAAATCGATATTTTCAGCAATCAAAGGGACGTAACACTATGACAAACGGGCCGACTTGGCCGGTTTTTGAACACATCCAATAGCCGGGGACATATATCTCAGAAACCCTCTAGAAATACTTTTTAATTTGCCATCGATTCGAAAGGATTAAAATACCTCTTTATTAACTACCATGCATGCAGTCTGTCGTATAACATTTATGTTGTACCCAATCTTTTTTATATCGAAGAATGATTTTACGAAATTGGGTGCTGGAGTCATTGCGGTTATAATTTTTTCTAAATTTATATACTAAGTCACCATAAAATTCGGGTCCCGATAGACCTTGTTGCAGAAGAGATTTAAGTCCAATATTGAATTTTGAAATTAAATCAGAATGGCGTCTATAAAATTTTGAAAAGGCTGTGCGTAGTTTATGGTACCGATAACCCTGATTAAGAAGTTTAGTCGTTAACAATTTATTACGAGTCAGTTACAAGACTACACACTCTGGCAAATCGAATTAATTGTGAAATATAAACGCCATAGGATACGCCTTTACGCTGGAACCGTCGCAGAATCTGAGGACTGACCCACGGGCGTGCAGTTAAAGAAGAAAGCAAAGCTGTCAACCGTGATTGGGTTATCTACCATGCATGCAGTCTGTCGTATAGCATTCATGTTGTACCTAATCTTTTTATATCGAAGAACGATTTTACGAAATTGGGTGCTGAAGTCATTTCAATTATATAGTTTCATCGAGAACTTCTCTAAGTTTTTCATTACTGTTGTTTTGACATTTGATATATCCCGTCCAGTTCATCCTTTTGCGCCTCTTTTGATTTGGGAACATTTTTAACGGACTACCGAAGTTGTTGGAAGAGTATACCATTACTTTATTCTTGGCAGTTTCACATATGCAGTAAATTACTAACACGTAAAGCCAGACTAGTGATTTTGGGCGGGCCACGACTCGTTATAGTAACAATCAACAATGAGACAGATACATTCTATCAAAATTTATTTTGCCTTTTCGGTAAAATATTTGCCTGTAAAGAAATGTTGACCTGAACATCATACATTCAATCATGTATTGACACGTTTGTAGAATGAACAATCTGAAAAAAAAAAGAAAAAGAAAGAAATCCGATAGAGGAGACAAAAGACAGAAAAACACGCCCACAATATAGGCCAGGTATATTTGGTTAAAATACCAAACTAAGACTAACATAGGGGGATGCCTTCAAAGTACAGTATTTGCATGTCGTATTACAGTCTAGTGTAACAAGACGACAAACTTCATTGGGTATTTACAATGCCATGCGTTTCCTGGGCTTTTAATAGGAGTCTAATTGTTGGTTTTCTTTTGCTCCAGCATTTCAGTGCTGTCGAGTCCTCGTCGTTTAATCTCCATGGTTGATTGTTTTTTTGTGTTCACGGAGATGTTGCATTAATGAGTTAGGAGTTCTCATGCGGACTGAACAAATTATTTGTCTTATTCGCGACGGAAGTAGGACGAGGATTGTGGCCACGTAAAATCAATTTAAGCCCCCCCCCCCCCCAAGTGGAATTCGTTTCACCGACCTTTTCCACTTTCCACGGCAGTTCTTCTGTCGTTGTTTGTTTTTGTTATGGCTTATCTTTGAGTGTGTGTATCACTTATATTATTTTGTTTTGGATAGCCATTGGCCATTTTGTGGGAAATTAACTGTTCTTTTGGCTTTCCGCTAGCGATGTTTCCATTAGTGTCTATTTGTTTCATGTTGTGTTTCTTTCCCTTTGGTGTCTCTGATGGGAGCTGTGGGTTAATTGTATCGATTCCTGATCATTGCTTTCACTTTTATTTTGCAGAAACTACCTTGCTTCAGCAGATAACAAACTTTAATGTTGGAATATACGCCAACACCGATTCTCACTTGCACACCTTTAATTGTTTTTCATGTTTTCAGTTTGTATTGTAGTATTTATGACATAGCCTAGATTTAATCGATACTTTGACTTTTTGGGCCATTACGGTATTACATTATATCGAGTCGTAGCGCTGCATTTATGACATTACAAATTCACTCTGTTTACGAGGACTGTTCAAATATGAATGCAAGTAGAACGTTTTCTCATGCACTAATGCGAAAATCACCTGTAAATAAATATCACAGCGTAGAAAAACATTTTACCTATACATTGATACCAAACCTGTTAAAATCCGTTGACTTTAGCCATGTATAGCGTTCGATAAACACTGACTACTCATGTTTACTAATACAAAACATGGATGGAAGAAGGTCAGAGTACGCCGTTGAAATACGGTCCTATATTAAGAATCGTTGTATTCTTGGTATACGGTGCAAAGACATTTTTGATGAAATATGTTCGGTTTATGGGCATAATGAAATGTCTTTTCCGACAGTTTTTCGTTGGTGTAAGAAATTCAACTGTGGGCTAGGCTCAACAGAAGATGCAAAACATGATCGTCGGCCGAAAAGAGCAACATCTGCCGAGATGGTTGCTAGATTGAAAGAAATAGTTGCTACCGATGCACGATACACCACTAGGCAAATAGCTAGTATGGTTGGCATCTCATTAGGAGCAGCTCATACAATTCTAAAACGGGATTTGAATATGAGAAAGATATGTGCTAGATGGATTCCCCATCTGTTGACAGATGAGCAGAAAAAGACACGCGTTCAGTGCGCCAAGAAGCTGCTTAAAAAGTTTCCAAATTACAATGCACGGTCTTTCGCTAATGTCGTCACACATGACGAGACATGGGTTCACTTTTTTTAGCCAAAACGAAAGATTCAGAACAAAATATGGGCAACAAAGTATTGCAAAAGACCATGCATTGCAACGCGGACCATGAGCGTCAAGAAGGTAATGTATGCCATATTCTTTTCGAATCACGGCCCTGCTATTCACGTTGCTGTGCCTAAAGGCAAATCTGTAAATGCGGAGTTTTACAAGAATAAAGTTCTTCGAAAATTGAAGAAATATTTCAAAGAACGAAGACCCGCAACTGCTTTGGCCAATGTCAGATTGCTACATGACAATGCGTCATCGCACAAGGCGTTCATTGTGCAAGACTATCTGGCGCAGGAAAAGGCTGTTGAACTCCCTCACCTCCCGTATTCCCCTGACCTTGCCCCGTGTGACTTTTTTTTTGTTCCCGCGGCTGAAAAAATCATCTGGAACAATCTTCGTCAGATAAGTATGGGAGACAAATTTGCATTCAGCCGCTGGCAAAAAAATGAAGTTATTTCCCTTAGTGTCACTTTCGCAGTTATCGGAATCTCTCAATCTCCTACCTGTCCAGCGTAGGATATAATCTAATAATCACCCACTGATTATTTGTTCGTTAATGTTCAGGGGTGCCTTGCCTTAAATCGGTTTAATTTAATGACAAAATTCATATCAGGGCGCATAATACTTGCATTTACTCAAGTCGTGGGTCGTGATATTGAAACATATTTTTGCATTACTCAACTGGGCATGTAATTTATCCCGCTACTAAATGTGAACATACCAACAATTTCAACATTTCAACATTATTTGGCATTACGAAAACACCCCTTTGTAATTTTTACCTCATTAAACCCCACTTTTAGATAGTAAAACTTGGGTTTGCAGGGGTATACATTATTTTTCTTATTCTGCGAACCCCCACCCCCCCCCCCCCCCCCCCCGCCACACACACATAAAAAGATTACGGGTTTAGTACTCATTGGAGCTGCCTCAATGCAGCAGTTTCTAACGAGTTCCCACAATCTATGTTTTAAGTAGATGTGTGAAAAATATCAATCTTTTATCAGAAAAGTTGAAAAATATCAATAATATATGAATAGGGTGTTTTCGTAATGGGAGGATAGACAACTTCAGCCCATACAAAACTTTTATCATTTATAAACACTATTCATTTCGGTAGCTGGACAAACCCACTCCCCCCCCCCACCCCCCCTCCCACCCCAGGACACCCCCCTTTTTGTAAAGGCGGACAAAATCCCCCCTCGTACAAAATCCTCCCCGGACAAAATCCCCCGCGCTGTATGTCAGGTTGGACAAAATCCCATCTTCCCCCACCCCCCGGAAAAAATCAGCCTTGCTCTAAATTGTTCTAGTTAATTATCCTTCCACTACCCACAATATATGATGGGGGCACACATTACGCAATCATGCCTATATAATTTTGACCCCAATAAACCCCAATTTTATATAGTAAAACTGGGGTTTACAGGGTATACATTATTTTTCTCATTTCTGCTTCAAAACAGATTGTGGGTACTCGTTAGAACTGCCTTGCCGAGGCAATTCTAACGCTTACCCGCAATGTATATTTTGATCACAAGTATGAAAACTATCACGATTTTTATCTGAAAAAAAATCGTTTTTGGTGGATTACGAGTGCCCACAATATACTTTTTGAAAAGAATTAGGAAAACGTCCCAAATTACCATCAGGCAAATCCTGAAAAATGTTCTATAATGTAACATAGGTATGTTATCCCTATTAGTGATATTTTATGACGGAGTCGTCTACTGTCTTATTTGCTGTAAGCTATATAACTAACAAGTTTTGACCCATATATGCCAAGCGTCCCTTTTGGGGGGCATTCACAAGCAGTGTAAACCATATAATGCACCACAGAAATTGGTGTCTGATCAAGGTCTACACTGGTTGCTTATTCTACATATTTTTGTGAAACTTTTGACAAAGAAAAGAAATCGTTTTAACACTCCAAACATTGGAAATGCACCACTATAAACTTTATACCTGGATGGATTCCTTTTGCCATTGATGGGCTAAGATATTCGGTCGCCTGACCATAAACTGCGTTTATTGCCACTTTTATATACCCGAATTATTGGTTTTCTTTCAAGGTGTCCTTAATCAGTGAAATCAATTTTTCGCGTATTCTTAATTTTGTTACAATCCAAGAGTCTTAATTTTTTCTTTTAATTCTGAAATTGTCATATCCTTAGATTTCTCATTTTCTTTTAGTAATTGCTGATATTTGTCGTGTGCAGTATTTTTATTTCATTTGTTATTCCGTTTTTGTTTTGTTTTGTTTTTTCAGTTTTGAGTTTCAGCCTTTTCTTTCTTTTTTTTTTTTTTTTTTTTTTCAGTTTTCATTTTCAGTCTTTTCTTTCTCCCAAAAGTCTGAAATTTCTTTTGCAGATTACACCGCAAAAAAAAAAAAAAAAAAAAAAAACACGAAAAGTTTAGGATGTTTGGTTTGGTTCTTATTTCTGCTCAAAATATAGACTGTGTGTACTCGTTAGAACTTGCTGTACGAGTACCCACAATCTGTTCTAGTTTATAGAAAAAATGAGAAAAAAATAAGTTTTACCCCTTTTTAAACCCACTTTTTATAGTAAAACTGGGGTTTATATACAGGGGTAACCTTATTTTTCTTAATTCTGCTCTAAAATATAAATTGTGGGTACTCATGTACGCACAGTTTATATTTTGAAAATTAGAAAAATATCACAATTTTTCATCTTAAACTTTTCCTTTTTCTCGGCGGTAAAATTTACAATGTATTTGTATAGGTGTGTTTTCATTATGTTAAAGTTTTTGAATTCATGTCTGCAACTTTGGGTCAACAAATTGTTAATGATGTCAATTAATGATGTTCTGCATGTGATAAGTCCGCCCGCCGGGCAAAGCAGCAAACAAAGTTCGGCTCTCCGAAGGCCTACTAAAAAATGATTGCAATAAAACTGTCTTTCTTTTTCTTTCTTACTACCAAAACTGTGATCGGTCACATTTGATCATCACTCGCAGGTGTACATTACATACACACCAGGTTTGCAGGATTGAAAGCCTACACAGTAGTCACGTAATTACGGTAGGGGTCGTTAACCCCTTTTGTACCAAATGGAATCTTCCACCTTATATATGGCAGGAGTCCATTTCAAAATTTAGGGGTATCATGTTGTGTTTTCTTCAAACTTGATTCTGGAAATGGCTTAACTTTTTGCAAACAGTGTAGGCTCTGATCAGACGCCGCATTCTGTGGCGTCTGATCTGGGCCTGCACTGCTTGCCAAGGTACCCCTTTAGGGGTTTCTGGTACTGAATGGGTTAACCTGCACAAGAGATGAAACAGGGGGCCTCCGGTTAACTTCCCGATCCGACGGACAGCCCACTTTTTGGCATTCATCCCTGCAAATGATGCCAATGGAGCGTGTTCGGACACCGAAATAACCCACGCTTCCGGGGATCGAACCGGGGGCCTCTAGCATCAGAGGCAAGAGCACTAACCACTGAGCTATCACGCTCCTAATTATCACGCCAAACATCTAGTTATGATTTTTTCTCAATGCCTTTTAATTTAAATTCTACATAATGGTAGCCAATTGTAGTTTTTCTTTATTATATTCAGCCTTTATATATAAATAATTTAGAGTCTTCATTCATCCGTCCTTTCTTTTTTCCGTTCGTCTGTGCGCCTGTCTGTCTCACAGTCAGTCATTCGATCTTATTTTATATTTAAGACATGATTACATTCATTACCGAGAATTAAGGAAAATCCCGCATTCATTCATTCATTTCTTTCTTTCCTAAGTTTTACGGCTTTTCGTCACATATTATCATGCAGATCCCGAGTTCTTTCTACAGATGGAATATATTAATTAAATAATTGATAAATCTACAAATAAATAAATAAATAAACATTAGGAGACTGTGCTAAAGTAAATCTCTACCCATAAATAAACATTAGGAGACTGTGCTAAAGTAAATTTCTACCCATAAATAAACATTAGGAGACTGTGCTAAAGTAAATTTCTACCCATAAATAAACATTAGGAGACTGTGCTAAAGTAAATTTCTACCCATAAATAAACATTAGGAGACTGTGCTAAAGTAAATTTCTACCCATAAATAAACATTAGGAGACTGTGCTAAAGTAAATTTCTACCCATAAATAAACATTAGGAGACTGTGCTAAAGTAAATTTCTACCCATAAATAAACATTAGGAGACTGTGCTAAAGTAAATTTCTACCCATGACTATCTTGTCCTACTGGCGCTCATGGACTTAGCCATTTTCACGAGAGAAAATGCAGGTGCCGAAAAGCTGACTTCCTTATTTTCAAATCAAAATGGAAGAGCTATGTTTTTAATTGAGTTTAAAATTGTATATATCATTGCAAACTTTGAGAAATTTTCTTCCTAGTCATGACTTATAAAAAATCAATGAGAAAGTAATAAGTTTTAAATTAGCATTGGAATGTGGGTTCAGGAGTATTTTGCCAAAAGATATACAAGATGAATAGGAATACGACTTCCTCTTTTCAAAGTAAAATGGAAGAACTAAGTCGTTAATTTATTTTTACAAACTTTATATCTAATTCCTCATTAATAACAGAACATTTTGAAAATAACTTATAATTTTTTGTCGCATTCTTCTAAAATTGTAATTTAATCAATTTAATACGGCTTTTCTATTAATTTCTATATAATTTTGGTGGTGATGTTTACAGGTACGTCTGCGGCGACTGTCGCAAATCGATATCGGATATTTTTGTGAAACTATCGTTCCCTATGACCTTTCTGGTCGAAAATTTGTACAGCGCAAACACCTCGGTTCTGCAATATTCCAGTGCCTTCATAGTTTACCTCGAAAAGACTACCAAAATGCATTCAATGATTGGATCAGAAGACCGAAAGTTTGTATATCTGTTTAAGGGGAATACTTTGAGGGGACAAAATAAATGTTTCATAGAAATCTATCACGGAATCATTTTTATGTGCTAAGTTGCATTCATATTTGAACAGTCCCCGGGATGTTTATTCAGTACATCTGTGACGTTTAAATATCAAGCTACCCACGGTACCGTAACCAGTAAGGCTTTTATTCAATTTCTGTAGGAATTAAACCTTTAAAAACGCAATAACGATTTATGAAATAATGCGGGTATGCTTACTAAATTTCATTTTTAAAAGAATTACTCAACGTATTCACATCATTTTTCTACTGTTTTAAATCCAATTGTTATGTCCCCTAAGAAAAAACAATGCATATTTTCTACCAGTTTGAGGGTTCATTTTCAGACATTATATTAAAGAATATGGTCTGGTATTAAATGGCATAAACTGCAGTGAACATTAGCTCAATGTATTCCAAATTACGGGACATGAACAGATTTTATAGGATTTCCTGAAGTTTTGAAAAAAAAGCTTTGTTATGTTTTGAACATTTTTTAGATAATTCGGGTGGTTAGCAAAATGGTCCGTGTTGAAGACCTTGTCCCCACTTACAAATGCGACAACACCCAGAATGCGAAAGTTGAGACTTTGATCTATCCATTTCAGGTAAGTTTATCCTTTCGAACCGCCGACTAATTGAATTTTCGAAAATGAGTTATATGTCCCCGGCTACAAGGTGTAATCCCCAGCCCCCTTACATATAAGTTTCAGAAAGATCCGATCAAAACTGAAGGGGCATTTTCAGCAATCAAAGGGCGTAACTCTATGATAAATGGGCGGATTTGGCCGGTTTTCGAACTCGTCTGAGTTTTTATCCCCAGCCACCTTACATATAAGTTTCAGAAAGATCCTACCAAAACTGAAGGGGCTACGGTGATGACAAGATCAAAAATCGGCATTTTCGGCAATCAAAGGGACGTAACTCTATGATAAAAGGGCCGACTTAGCCGGTTTTCGAACTCTTCCCAGTTTTTATCCCTAGCCACCTTGCATATAAGTTTCAGAAAGATTCAATCAAAACTGACGGGGCTACCATCATGACACGGTAAAAAATCGGCATTTTCAGCAATCAAAGGGATATAACTCTATGATAAATGTGCCGACTTTGCTGGTTTTCAAATTCATCAGAGGTTTTATCCTCAGCCACCTTACATATAAGTTTCAGAAAGATCCGATCAAAACTGAAGGGTCTGCGGTGATGACAAGCACGAAAATCGGCATTTTCAGCAACCAAAGGGAAGTAACACTATGTTAAATGGGCGGACTTGGCCGGTTTTCGAACTCATCCAGGGTTTTATCCCCAGCCCCCTTACATATAAGTTTCAGAAAGATACGATTAAAACTGAAGAGGTACCGTGATGACAAGGTAAAAAATTGGCATTTTCAGCAATCAATCAAAGGGACGCAACTCAAAGATAAATGGGCCAACTTAGCCGGTTTTCAAACTCATCCGAGTTTTTATCTCTAGCCACCTTGCATATAAGTTTCAGAAAGATCCGATCTAAACTGAAGTGGCTACCATGATCACAAGGTCAAAAATCGGCATTTTTCAGCAATCAAAGGGACGTACCTCTATGTTAAATAAGCCGACTTGGCCGGTATTCGAACTCACCCGAGGTTTTATCCCCAGCCACCTTACATATGAGTTTCAGAAAGATCCGATTAAAACTGAAGGGGCTACGGTGATGACAAGGTCAAAAAACGGCATTTTCAGCAATCAAAGGGTCGTAACTCTATGAAAAATGGGCAGACTTGGCCGGTTTTCGAACTCATCCGAGGTTTTATCCCCAGTAACCTTACATATAAGTTTCAGAAAGATCCGATCGAACCTGAAGGGGCTAGCATGATGACAAGGTCAAAAATAAGCATTTTCAGCAATCAAAGGGACGTAACTCTTATGATAAATGGGCCGACTTGTCCGGTTTTCGAACACATCCGAGTTTTTATCCCCAGCCACCTTACATACAAGTTTCAGAAAGATCTAATATAAATTGGAGGGGCTACCGTGATCACAAGCATTTTCCCATAGTAAGTCTATGGGGCATTGTTGTTGCCATAGGAACCAAAATTTTAGAGCGATTTCGAAAAAAAAAATATGTCATCAATGCCCCACCAGAGGCATGCTACAGATGAGAAATGATTAAGTTCAGCCTGCAGGATACAGAGATATAGCTGCTCAAAAGTGTGGACGGACGACGGAGGACCCACTATACTATAAGCTCCCCTGAGCCTTCGGCCCAGGTGAGCTAAAAATCTGATCAAAACTGAAGGGGCAACGGTGATGACAACGTCAAAAAATCAGCATTTTAAGCAATCAAAGGGATGTAACTCTAAGACAAATGGGCCGACTTGGCCTGTTTTCGAGCTCCCGAGCCACCTTGTATAAAAGTTTCAGAAAAGATCCAATCAAAACTCAAGGGAATACAGTGTTGACAAGGTCAAAAATCGGCATTTTCAGCATTCAAAGGGAGGTAACTCTATGAAAAATATCCCCAGCCACCTTCCATATAAGTTTCAGAAAGATCCGATCAAAACTGAAGGGGCTACGGTGATGACAAGGTTCAAAATAAACATTTTCAGCAATCAAAGGGACGTTACTCTAGGGTAAATGGGTCGACTTGGCCGGTATTCAAACTCGTCTGAGTTTTTATCCCAAGGTACCTTTCATATAAGTTTCAGATAGATCCGATCAAAAATGAAGGGGCTACAGTGATGACAAGGTCCAAAATAGGCATTTTAGGATGTAACTCTACGATAAATGGGCATGTTTTCGAACTCATCCGAGGTTTAAGCCCCAGCCACCTTACATATAAGTTTCTGAAAGACCCGATCAAAACTGAAGGGGCTACAGTGATGCCAAGGTCAAATACCCGCATTTTCAGCAATCAAAGGGATGTAACTCTATGATAAATGGGCCGACTTGGCCGGTGTTCGAACTCATTCGAGGTTTTATATATATTTTGAGTAAACAGAAGCGCTAATATCAAAAACTTTACGAAAAAAGAAACAGCACCGAGACCTCATATAAATTTTACGAGCATGAAATACCCCGACTAACAGAACTCGAAAAACAAATATGTGAAGGCCCAATGAACCAAAAGGAATGTGAAGAAGCTGTAAAAGAAATGAAAAATGGGAAAACACCAGGTACAGATGGATTGACAGTTGAATTTTATAAGTTATTTGGAATGAGGTAAAAAATCCAATGATAAACTCTTTCAATTACTCGTTTCAGTCCTATAATTTATCAGAATTACAAAAACAAGGCCTTATCACCCTCCGAGCTTCCAAAAGGTAATAAGGATTTAACGAACTTTTCAAACTGGAGACCGATAAGTCTTCTAAACGTAGATTATAAAATCATGACCAAAACTATAGCAAATAGAATTAAACAAGCCCTCAAAAGTTTAATAGACAGCAGTCAAACAGTTTTCATTAAAGGGCGTTTAACCGGGGGAAAATATACGACTACTTTTCGATATAATAGAATACACCGAAGAAAACGATATACCTGGAATATTACTTTTTACGGATTTCGAGAAAGCGTTCGACAGCATTAATCATAAATACATTAAAGAAATTTTACAATTATTCAATTTTGGAAATGATTTCAAAGCATGAGTAAACCTCTTTTTATCATAGCGGAACAAGTTGCGTTCTCTGCAACCGACTTCTTCCCCATACAACGGGGATGAGACAAGGTTGCCCCTTATCACCTTATATTTTCTTATTGGGTATAGAAATTCTTTCCATTGCAGTAAAAAACAACGAAAATATAGGAGGTATTAATTTATTTGGTAAAACAATCAAAAATGCAATGTTTGCTGATGACTGTACAATTATTCTAAATGGCACGGAGCAAAGCTACAATGCGCAATCCATGTATTTGAAGAATTTGGAAAACTGTCAGGTTTAAATTTAAATTTCAGCAAATGTATATCATTGAAAATAGGATCTTCAAGAAATGAACACGATTTAATTTATAGTAAAAAGAAAGAAATCGCTTGAAACAAAGAAACAGCCAAAGCTCTTGGTATAGTATTTCACTCCCAAACTAAGCAGGTTTTAAACTTAAATTATCAACTAAGACTAAACACTTTTTATAAGGACATAGCAACTTGGAAAAGGCACAAATTGACAACAATGGGTAATATTACAGTATTTAAATCTTTTATACTATCAAAAATGACATATCTTTTCTCGGTCCTGCCAGATCCACCTGAAGACTTAATAAAATCACTAAAACAAAAAAGTTTTGAATTTATTTGGAATAGTAAAAGGGATAAGATAAAGAGAACTAAGGTTATTAAATCTTACGAAGAGGGTGGCTTAAGGATGGTAGATATAATCTACTATATAAATTTCATAAATATTACTTGGGTCAAACGTCTTATCGACCCAGCAAATACGGGCGCTTGGAAAACACCTTATGTCCACGAATTAAGTAATTACGGTGGACTCCTCTTTTTCAAATGCAACTTGTCAGCAGAGGATGTAAAACTGCTGAAAATTAAAAACACTTTTTTGAAAGATATAATATATAGTTGGTGTCTTCTGAATTATGACAAGAACCCAAACAACACAAGTACCCAGTTTCTCTGGAATAATAGTTTTATAAAGCATCAGTCAAAAAACATTATTTTTCTTGAGTGGTTAAATAAAAACATACTTTATATCAAACACATATTTGATTTCAACACTAACAGAAGAAAAAGCTTTTCACAGCTGCAGAATGAGTTCGGACTTTCAAGCAATGAGTTTTTAAATTATCATAAACTAATTTCATCAATCCCTAAATCATGGCTTTTGTTATTAAAAGCACAACCAAATCAGAATGGGTTGGAACATTTTTCACTATATAAAACACTGACCGAGATAGAACAATGTATGTCAATATATGACTAACCTTCAACTAAAAAAAAAATCACTGAAAATGAAAAACCAAAATCACAGGTGAAATGGGAATCAAATTTTCCGGATCAAATCTTAGAGTGGAAAGCTATATATCTTAAAGTATTTAGGACTTGTACTGATAATAAACGACCGGCCCCGATAGCTCAGTTGGTAGAGTGTCCGCTCCGGGGAACGGGAGGTCACGGGTTCGATCCCGGGCCGCGACATACCAAAGTCGTTAAAAATGGTACTAGCTGCTCCTCGCTTGGCACTCAGATTTACGAGGTTGAACTAGGACTGGTCGACCCAGTGTCAGGATAATGTGACTGGGTGTGGAATCATGTAATGTGTCTGGGACATGATACTTCAGTTAGGCAGCACTATAAAAGTGAGCATTGAGCTCCCTGTCACAACCAGACACCGTCGTGATATGACTGAAAAATTGTTGAAAGCGACGTTAAACCCGAATTCACACACACACACACTGATAATAAACTCCAAAATTTTCAGTACAATTTTACACATAGAAACATCGCAACAAACAAATACCTACTTAAATGCAAGTATTTGGCATCTAGTTTGTGTACGTTTTGTAACATGGCAATTGAAACTATCGATCATTTGTTCTGGGAGTGTTACTTGATCCAACAGCTTTGGAATAATCTTTTTGATTTTCTAGTACAAAAAATATTCAACGTGATGAAAAGCAGAGTTGATGTATTCTTATATACAAAAGACCTTACATTGTCGTACATCTATACCTTCGCCAAATTTTACATCTACCAATGCAAATTCAAGAATATTATACCTAATATAGAAACATTCAAGATGAAACTTCATAACAGAAAAACCCTTGAGCTACAAATAGCCCTTAAAAATGACAAACTAGAACCATTTAACGACATTTGGAGTAACCTGCAAGATGTGTAACAAAGCATGAAAACAGTTTCGACGTACTTCCATTTTCATCTTCTCTTTTTTTTTCATACTCTTTCCTTCACTTTTCTACATTCTCTTTTGTTCACTTTTTCTATGTTTCTGTTGTTTTTTGTTGCTTTTTTATCTCTTCATTTTGTTTTCTTAAACCTATTTCTTTCTATCTTTTTCAACTTATACATGTTTTTTACTCTTTTAAAAGAATAACTTGTTGTAAAGCACATGCTCACTTTGAATGCATTAAAGGGCAGTTTACTTGGTGAAATTGGGTTAGGTGGATACAAGCTAATTCGTATTTGGAACGAATACGCATCGCTGCAGCAAGCCCTTGCAACGGAAACCCTTTAAAACCTTAGTTTATATAGAGAGAACTGGGGTTTGCGTGGTACACAATATTTTTCTTACTCAAGCTCCGGGACATCGGTTATATGTGCTCGTGAGAGCCGCATTAAAAGAGGCGGTTCTGGCGGGCACCCTTGACCTGTGTTTGGAGTATGGGAGAGAGATGTATCATAAGTCTTTCATCAGAAAAGTTACCGTAAGAATACACTAGGTCGTAAGGGTGTGTGGTCGTGATGCGGTCTATCATCGAGATGAATGCTGTTTCTTACATCTCAGACAACAACACGATCAGCTGACATAATCTTAAGGTACAAGCGGCGTATATCTTTACTGAACCCAACCACTCTTGGTAAACCAAAATGGCAATACAACACATCGCATTTGAATGTATTTATGTATACTTGCTTTGTATGTCTAGTGTTTCGAAGTAAATAAAGAGGAAAAACATGAAAAAAGCCACCTTACATATAAGTTTCAGAAAGATCCGATCAAAACTGAAGGGTATACGGTGATGACAAGGTCAAAAATCGGCATTTTTAGCAATCAAAGGGACATTACCCCATGATAAATGGGCCGACTTGGCCGGTTTTCGAACTCATCCAAGTTTTTATCCCCAGCCACCTTACATATAAGTTTCGGAAAGATCAGAACAAAACTGAAGGGGCTATGGTTATGACAAGGTCAAATATCTGCATTTTCAGCAATCAAAGGGACGAAACTCTATGATAAATAGGCCGACTTGGCCGGTTTTCGAAATCATCCGAGGTTTTATCCCCAGTCACCTTGCATATAAGTTTCAGAAAGATCCAATCAAAACTGTAGGGGCTATCGTGATGACAAGGTCAAAAATCGACATTTTCAGCAATCAAAGGGATGTAACTCTATGATAAATCGGCCGATTTGGCCGGTTTTCGAATTCATCCGAGCTTTTATCCTCAGCCACCTTACATATAAGTTTCAGAAAGATCGCGTCAAAACTGAAGGTGCTACGGTGATGACAAGCATTTTCTATTGTACGAGGGTAGCCTGACCAAGATCCAATGGTTTGTCCATGCTGAAAGTGCCTTATTTTTCAACATAGTCTCCCTTCCTGTCCACTCACTTCCTCCAGCGATGCTGGAGTCCTTGGATCCAAGTGGTATAGACGGTCTTATCTTGGTCCCTGAAAAACTCCTCCACAGCAGCTATCACCTCCTCGTCTGACCGATAATGCTGCCCAGCCAAGTGCTTTTTCATGTTTGGAAACAGGAAATAATCTGATGGAGCTAGATCAGGTGAATACGGAGGCTGATTGACAAGTGTGAAGCCACAGTCATGCACAGCAGCCCAGCCATTGCGACAACCGATTTATGAGCAGGCGCATTGTCCTGATGGAACAAGACCCATTTTGTCAATTTTCCGGGTCGTTTAGCCTTAATTGCTTTTCCCAATTGTTTTAGCAGATCTGTATAATACTCCCCATTAATTGTTCTGCCCTTTGGAAGGTAATCTATGAATATTATACCCTTGGCATCCCAGAACACTGATGCCATCGCCTTCCCTGCAGAGGAGACGACCTTTGCCTTCTTTGGAGGGGTTGAGCCAGGGTGTTTCCTTGCATGGATTGTCTTTTGGTCTCTGCCTCAAAATGATGAACCCAACACTCATCTTGAGTGATAAAACGGTCAAGAAAACCATCTTGGTCTGCTTCAAAAATAGACAATTTGGCTTGTGACAGGTTCCATCTGGTCAACTTTTGGTCAGGCGTCAAAAGCGGTGGCACCCATCCGGCGGAAACCTTCGACATTCCTAATTCACTGTGTAGAATGTTCTCTACTCGTTCACGGGAGATGCCAACAGTGTTAGCTAACTGATTTACAGTTAAACGCCTGTCATCCATCACGGCCCTGTGCACTTGGCTGAGGGTTTCCTCGGTTGTTGCCGTTGTGGGTCGTCCACACTTGTCATCATCTTCAAGGCTGTCCTTGCCCATCTTAAAATTTCGACCACCTTTTCACGGTTGCATACGAAGGAGCATCATCCCCTAATGTAGCAACCATATCGGCATGAATGCCCTAAGGAGCTAACCCCTTTTTATGGAGGTACTTGATGACACCACGATGCCAGATTTTGCCCATTTTCTCAAAAACGTGCTAGTATCAATTTTCAAAGTCTAGAAATTTTACGATATTGCAGGTAAACTTGAACTCATTTGAGTCAAATCAAGTAATAAATGTTTGGATTTAATGAATACAAAATGTCATGGCTGTTCGATGCCTGCTTCTTGGTCAGGCTCAGAACTTTTCAGCCTACCCTCGTAAGTCTATGGGAAATTGGTATTGCCATAGCAACCAAAGTTTTCATTCAATTTTGATAAAAAGGTAAATTCTTCGTTGCCCCACCCAAGGCATGTGACAGATAAGAAATGTTTGAGATCAGCCTGCGGGCTGCAGAGATATAACTGGTCAAAGGTGGTGACGGACAGACGACGGGCGACGGACGACGGATGACCAGTTATACTATAAGCTCCCCTGGAGCCTTCGGCCCAGGTGAGCTTGCGGACTTACAAACGCACAAACCCACAAACGGACATTGCAAAAACTATATGCCCTCCTACGGGGGGCATAAAAACGGTTATTTTTCTCATAAAAATGTGCGATATATTTCTTATTTATATTCCAAAAATAGGTTGTGAGAGCTCGTTAGAATCGCCTCATTGCGGCCGTTCGAACGAGTACCAACACTCTACGTCTTGGAGCAGAAATAAGAATCAAAGCGCCAAAGGCACTGAAATGACAGATTCTATGAGAAAATCATAACACTGAAAACTTACAGAAAACCCTTCTAAAAAGGTCTTAAAAACAGAAAGGTAGTTCTGCAAATTTCATTATATGATATGTTTGCAGATGTCTATAGACCGGGGGTATTATGAAACGCCATTCGAAGTTTCAAATTTTTGAAAAGAAACTATTTACGTTTTCAAAACCAAACATTAAAATTCAAGTTTTAACAATGCTACTGTCCATAAGTAACAGTTTATGTCTTTTCGGTTGTGGATACCGCTCCCAAAAGATACTCTATGGGAAAGAGATCGGAGGAGAAAGGTTGGCTAGTCCAGTGCATGAATTCCATTTGGCTTGAAGACATTTTTGAGTAAGAACAGCACTATGAGCCCGCTCGTAATCCTGCTGGATAAGATATTCCGGATTCTGAGCGTAAACATATAAATGGAACCATGTGAGGCCGAAGCACTTGATTGATGTAACGTCTCGCTGTTCAGTTCACGTCTCAGCCATGATCTTGAATGTTCTTAATGACACTAAGCTGCGTTCGCTAACTGCATGCAATGGCTCGTCACACAGTTACGCTTATTTCATCCGATATGTCATGCTCTATTATGCACGCGTCGCCTCGGCATACCTTACACCTATACGTCGAAACACCCGCGTGATTCACGCTGAAGTGCGATTTGTCAGAACAGAACAGAACATAAAACTTTATTTATCTCAGGTCTTACAAAGACATATGAGGATATGACAAAATACAGTAATTTTTTACATGGACATGGTAATACAGAATATCTATACATGTATATTTGGGGTGGGGGTTGGGAATATAGCGTGTATAGTTTAATTAATAAGTAAATGAACAGAATAACAAATAAATAAATGTATAAATAAATATGTGATATTGGTAAGTGACCTATTTTAAGACTGGCGCAGTTGTTGTCCTTGCTACATGGGCAAGAACATTCAACTGCGTCGGCCTATTGATCTAAAAGCGTGACCCCTGTTCATGTGTCCAGCTTCCGTCTTGCCGAAACGAAATACAAGGCGGGACGTAAGACTCGTGAACTTAAGGGGTTAATTGTCATATTGAATATATTATGTCAGGACATATAAATGTTGCCAGGACTAAAGAAGATGCACAGCAAACAGACAAACAAGACCAAAAAAAAAATAATAATAAATAAATAAATAAAAATAATAATAATAAATAAAATAAATAAATAAAGGAGACGCGTATTCAAATATACCAGAGAGAGGGGGAAAAAGAAGAAACCCTACCACTGAGGGGGAAAACGGAAGAGAAGAAGAAGAAGAAGAAACAGAAGAATAAGAAGAAGAAGATCTGCTCGATGAGGCGGTTCCAGTCGCGCGAGCTCCGAGGGAGAGTAGGAGAATTAATAATGTAGTATCCCCTAGACCCCAGTTTTACTGTTAAACGAGCGGTCTAAGAGGGTTTAAAGTTATCTAGTCGTGTTTGCCAGTTGTATACAGAAATCCGAAGAAAGGCATGCAAAAGTGTAAATTATAGCACCGATAGTACAACGTAAACGGTCGTAGTACTCCATTCATGTCGTCAACTCATTCATGCAGTTTACTACGCGTCACGTGTTCACACAATACACAGCCGGGAAAATCATGAAGCGCACGAGATCGTTCTAGATTTGGTAGGCGTTGTGATTGTCAATCATTGAGGGCATGAATGGATTTACGACTACTACACAGGTATGTCTGCGAAGGAAAATTTCAATCCTTATGAGGAAAAATGGGGCTAGAAATGCAGGGGTTGGTAACTCGAAGCCATCGTAAATATATCAACTTAAGATGTACTTAAGACATACTTAAGGTGACCACCGTAAAATTTATTGTCTCGTTATGCCAGTAACTGAAAACCTGTCGTATCGTTTCCATAAAGTTACGACCATCTTACCGCTTACGATTTACCTGTGTAATTTTCAATCTCGTGCAAAGCGCTTCGAAAACTTTTGTAAGCCAGGGCATAGCAAAATAAAATAACGCTTAACATCTTACTATAAATGATAATACACGGGTTTGTTTAACATTAAGGCAGCCTTGTTGGAGCCTTTTCTGCAAAAAAAAAAAAAAAAACAAAAAAAAAAAAAAACGCTTGGGTTGCGGTATCATAATAGGCAAAGTTCTAAATAAACTATGGGATGAGAAACAATGACACACCTGGCGACCCCTTTTCTACATTTCCTCCTGATTTGCCATGCATGAGCTCATATTAGCATCAATTACTTGAAAAGTGTCTTAAACAAATTGTGCAACAGCCAAAAATATATATCTTTCAAAAATGGCAGAGACAAAAATTGACACGACTATTACATACACAAATAAACAGTTTTGTTTGTTTGATTTGAGGTTTTACGTCCCGTCAACACTGAAGGTCATTTTGGAGACGTTGCTTCCAATTGTATGGGACTTTTACCCGACATTGAGATGAAATGACAACTCAAGCCCTGTCGCCCAATGAAACCAATAGGGTTTATTAGCATGGACGGTCCACCTCGCACCGCGGTTCCTGGACAGGCTTAGATCCTCTAAGCGGTTTACCAGTACTAGTGTGCGGGCCGGATTCAGCTCTGCGTGGAAGCATCATGCAGATCATATATTTCTTCAAGCCCCTAAGGGCGTGGGCCGAACACAAATAAACAGCTTGTACATAATAATTACGTACTACATTAATACATGATTACCGGAGATGTATAGATCTTTGTTTACATGTATTTTATACAGGTAATTCTGCTAAATATAGCATATATCTGCCGTAATACAATACCATACAATACATGTATCAAGAAACCCTATGTGCCGAGAAAAAAAAAGTATATAGATCTTATGCTTCTATGTAGTGTCCAGACTTTCGGATGAGTCTTTAAACCGAGGTCCCGTCTCAGTATGGCCTAATCTGTTGGTGGGACGTAAAACTCAAATCACTCTATGTAGTGTCTGTTTCTTTCGCAATAGTTAAGATGAGGTTACGGCATGCCTGAGTTGTCCGTAACTTTACGATATGGTTAAGTTGTCTCCATAAATTACGCTACTTTCGAGTTACTCACACTAATCGCTACGAGGTGATTAAGATATACTGAAGGTCGTCGTAAGCCTTAAGAGAGCTTCGAGTTACCAACCCCAGTCTTACAATTTTAGCACTTCTTAACAAGCAAAATGCTATTAGCCTCAAAGCTAACACTAACATATTTGGGAAAATCTCTAAACTAGCATTGATGCCAAAGATTTTCAATACATTTCCCAAAGGCGAGATTGCTTATTCGGGAGCATTTTTGCTTTACCACTACTCCTCAGAGGCTTCTTATTTTACCTCCTTTGTTCTATGCCGACAGTTTAGACCCCAATCAGACACGGTACCCTGTGGCGTCTGATCCGGGCCCACACTGTTTGCCAGTGTCACGGGCTGGTCATGAGTTACATTTTGTACAATGTGCTGATATAAATAACTATTAGTTATGGTCTATAATTGTCATGTGGGCAATAGCAGGCATGAGACATTTGCACTTAGTAACCTGATAATTCACTGAACCAAATTCCAAGTTAGCTGTAAGGATTGCCAGCTAAATAATATGGCAACTTACTTACTTTTGCAAGCTGTCAGAAGGGTGAATCTTGCGTGCTGATCTTACAGCAGTTAGTTTTTGTATATAGGGATCAACCATGGTTTCTCATGCATCACCACTCGCCGGACCCCGAGGAAGCTGCTTGAACATGAGGGCGCCAGGTCGAATTTTCAAACATCTTCCAAGGGCCCGGCAAATGCCAATGCAATGAAACAACCATGGATGATCGTTGTTCTTGCATAACTTACGATTCCGACAGCAAATTTTGACATAACGCCCAAAGGCTCCATATAAACTCCATAAAAAACTCTTCAAATGCGACCGGCGAACCAACATGGCGGCCAGTTCAGAATGCTGTTTACAATGACGTTGTTACACAGCAACCATCTGACGTCATCATAGAACCGTAAAACGCTACGTTCAGGGCGATAACATTACGTCGCTCAACGTAATGTAAACAAAACAAGGTCAGTCTTGTGATATCAAAAGCTTAAAATCCATGTTCAAACAGCACGCGCATTTCATGATTTGAACATGCCCTTGCTGTTTGGGCATGGCTTTCGGTCCATTTGACAATGTCCTCAAACAGCCATGCGCATAGATATTTATGCAAGAACACTAGTTAGGTTTTCACCAGGTAGGAACCGGGGCAGTGATGCTCCGACGCAGTCCGATTTGGACTACGTCGAAACAGCGCTGAGAGAGGACATGTGTCTGCAGTAGAAGACACATATATTGTTAGCTGCCCCGGCATTTTGTATTTGCTGCGTAGGTGACCTTAGCATTTTAAAGAATACTAGATAGGGAGCCGGAATAATAATAATTCATAAAATTATGAATGTTAGGACACGATCAGTAATACGACTGCTTGTGGATTGTAAGGGTAAAAACGAACTGTTTAAGGTTGCCTTTTTAAATTAATAGTGTTGGAACAGTAAGCAAACTAGCGAATAATAATAATAGTGATAATAATAGTCGTAATACTAATAATGATAATAGTAATATTTGAATTTCCATGCTGACTTTTTGTAGCATGCTTATTTAAAGGCATCCATTATAATTTAAGCAAACTTACTTAATTTAGTAAGTATATTAAGACTTTTTCTCTTATAAAGCTCTCCAAATTTCAACATATTTGGGCGTCGAGTGAAGTATGATTTCAAAAAAAGTTGTCGCTCCAATTGAAAGAAAGGGCACTTAAAGAGGTAATGATACTCGTCCCCAATGTCACTTAACGTACACAAAGAACATTTTCTTTCAGACGTTTCGGTGCCATCCCATCTTCCTACTTCAATGGGCAGTTTATGGTTTCCTGTTCTGAATTTAAAAAGATTTAAATAGTGTTTCCGTGGAAGGGTGACAAAGTATTGTTCCAGGGTGTATTCGCTTTTGAAGTAGAAGTACGTTAATGATTTCGAAGATTGAGTGCGTTTATTCTGCCAACCTTGAATATGCTGGTCAGTAAGGATTGCTTTTATAAATGGGCCTAGCGTTTTGGGGTTATAAGTTTGTTGTGAGTACCAAATGTCTGGTCGACATACACTGGTAAGAATGTTTTGTATGTGGTTTAACCATTTAGACCCTACGTGTGAGTGTAATAAGCATTGGTATAATATTGAAGATAATTTGGTTTCTTTACTTTGAACTAGCCTATTCCAGAAGCTTACCATCCGCGTTTTTATCGTAATTTCTAGGGGTACCGGCCTAGTTCTGCGTATAACATATATAATGGTGTGCTTTTTTGACAAAGGAATTTTTCGCAAAAAGTCATTTTGCACTTTTTCGATCATATCCAGATTTCATACCCCCCCCCCCCCCCTCCTAAATTTCACACGAGTAAGTAAGAATGGGCAGGACAGTGTGGTCAAAGAGCTTGAGTTGCAAGTCAAGCGGGATGTCCAAGTTGTTTATTCTAGTAAATAGTAATATCATTGCCTTTCTTGCTTGTTGCACTAAATGTTTCCTTGCACCGAGGAAACTGCCAGACTGTGAGAATAGGACACCTAAATATTTATAGCAATTTGTAATTTCAATTTCTTCATTGGAAATTCTAAAGTGTAAGTCTAGCTTTTTGCGCACACCAAATACAACTATTTTCGTTTTTTTTCTGTATTAATATGCAATTTCCACTCATTGCAATAATCTGAGAAAGCGTTAAGACAGTTTTGTAGGTCAGTAGGGTTGTTTGCCATTAGAACAGTGTCATCGGCGTACAGGAGAGAGAATAACTTGATATAAATTAAAAGGTTCTCGTCAGCGATATCTTTAGTGATTCCAGTTAGATTACTGTGCATAAGGTATGATTCTAGGTCATTTAGGTACAGTGAAAAAAGAAAGGGGGAAAGGTTTTCTCCTTGCCTGACTCCGCAGTCACACATGAAAAATTGTGAACATTGGCCATTTACAGATACGCTAGATTTGATGCCATTATATACATTATGTACAACTCGAAAAAAATTTGCCATTGATAGAGCTATTCAATAGTTTTCTCCAAAGACCTACTCTCCAGACGGAGTCGAATGCTTTGGAGAAATCAATGAAAGCGCAGTATTGTTTTCTCTTGCCAGCTTTACATAGTTCAATTAAAGTATTCAAGGTAAAAATGTGGTCAGTTGTAGAATATCCGTGGCGAAAACCTGCCTGATTTTCATTAAGGGCGGCATACATGTCCAAGAATTTTATTAGTCTGTTATTAAGGGTAGAAGTAAACAGTTTGCTCAAACAGCTCAGTATGGTAATCGGTCGATAGTTGTCAGGTTTGTTTTTTTTCTCCCTTATTTTTAAACATTGGAATTATTTTTCCTTCGAACGATGAATCTGGTAAAATACCTGTTTCGAATATAGTATTAAAAAGTTTTAAGTAAAGGGGCATAAGTATTTCTTTGGTGTTTTTAATGTATTCGTTTAGAATTCCGTCGTAACCGGGCGACTTTCCGAGTTTAATATTGCGAATAGCGATCGATATCTCGTTTTCCCTTATCGGTGCGTTCAGGATGTCGTCGCTTTCATCAAGATTGAATCCATGTTGTTCGGACTCGAACGTTTCCGTAGGTGCAGACGAGTTCACACCCTTAAAGTACTCGAAAATTTCTTCCATTGTAGGCATGCTTGAGCAATCTGGTTTCTTCAAACTGTTTAGGTATCGCCAATAATCTTTTGGCCTTGTGGAATGGATGTCTCTCAGTCTTTTAGCATTCGCGTGTTTTTGTTTGTTTATGTAAACATTCATTGTTTTCTTGTATATTTTACTAGCTTCGATAAGCTTGTCGTGATTAACTTTACATCGGAATTTTCTGTATGATTTCTTGCAAAATGATATTTCTTCCTGGCCGCGTGGCATTTGGGACCAAAGTACGACTTAGCTTTAACAAGTTTGGGTTTATTAAACAATTTAGACGGGAAAGACTTTTTAGCTGCACGTGTTAAGATGTAAGCGATTTGGGCAGTCGAATTATTAATACTGCGTTTAGTTGGCGCTAATATTTGGTAGACCTCGTCCAGAGCTTCTATTGCTAGGTTTTTGACGAACTCCTGGACATATTTTTGATCCCATCTAGTGTACGATTTGTTTTCGTTCTCATTGCGTATCGGAACATTTAAATAGTAATCAGAGGTATAAAAGGACCACGATAATAAAGCGTGGCCATCGCTTATTAAGGCGTCCGTTTCGACTACTTCGAAGTCGGAAAGGATTTTTAGACAACTGAGGGAACATATTGTATAATCTATTAAAGACTGACCTCGAAAAGTCATCTTTCCCTCTGATTTGTCTTTTCCCGAGCGTCCATTTCAGATAAATAAGTTATTATTAATGCATAGTTTTATTAATTTGTATCCGTTGTTATTTGTCTTTTTATCACAGGAAACCCTATTTTTATTTATATTAAGCGTGGGTAGTTGGTCAGCCTGATTGTAAAATTCCATGGTGGCTTGGTCAAATTCAAACAAGTGAGCCAAAAAACTATCAGCTGTTATGAAGTCGCATAAGGTGGCGGTCCTAGCATTCATATCGCCAGTTAGACAAATATACGAAGACTGACTGCACATAGACGTTATCACAGTTGCGAGTTTAAAGTGTTCATCATCGTTTAAAAAACGCGACTGAGACGGGGGAATGTAAAGAATGCCCAGGATACGATCTTCTTCAATACCAAAGAGGCTTTTATCCGTTCTTATCCATAAAATATAGTCTGAGTCGGTATCAATACGTTTTATTTTTTCCGATAAGCTATCCCTGTAGAAAATGCCGATCCCGCCCGATTTTCGAATGAAGCTCTGCAGTCGGTACTGCGAAAGGAACGTATACCCGGGCACTGAGATAACGTCAGTTTGGTCAAGTTTCGTTTCAGTAATACAAAGCAAGTCATATTGTGATAAGACTTCACATTCGGGGTAAGCTAGGCGTCGCTTAAGCCCACAGACATTTATAGAGCTAATCAAAAGTTTCGTAACAGTTCCAGTTTTATCTGCTGAGTTCAAGTTTGTAACCGCCGCGTTTTCCTATTTCTTTTTATTGTCTGTAGCCCCCCTGTTGGTAGTATTACTATGATTTTTCTCAGAATCTAGAGTATCGTTTAAGCGTGATCGGCTAGCAGACCTATTAGATCTGCTTGCCGACCTCGATAAACGACGGTTTTGGTTTCCTTTCGATAATCAAGGTGTTGCCAAACCGCTGTCTGAAGCTGACTGGATAAGCTTATTTGCGAGTGTAAGGGGCGACGCGGTCAATTCGCTTGGGGGCTGGTCTGATTTGTGACTACTGGCGTTTCTCTAAGAATCACTCGATTTGGTATGTCCCATATTAATGTACTTGTCCGCTGTAGGCAGACCGGCGCCTGTGCTTTCGGATACTTGGTTACTGTCACTATCCGTAGAAGCATGCGGTTCGTCAGCATGCCAGCTATACTCTTTATCCAAGACTTCGGCCTGATTATTTTCAACGGGTGCTGCACATTGCGTTGAGGTATATGAAGTTTTTTCTACGACATCTAGAATACTAGGCGAGCTAGGAAGTATAGTTGAGTAGGGTGGGCTCTTTGGTTCTTGAGTGTCCATGAATTCGTGAGTTACCAGTTCGGGCAATTTTAAGGACGGAATGTTCGTAGCGCCCGGTGGCCCCTGCGCATTGCGCTGCTGATCACCAGGGCAATGTTCAAACTCGAGAGGTTGGTTATGCGTGCCACTAGTAAATGTCTCACGTGACTGCTTGGGCATGGAAATCCTGCTTCCGCGTAATATCACATCCCAATCCGGGAACATGTCACACGTTACCACTCCATTAACAATAGGTTTGGCTGGGTAGCCTATAGTGACGCGGTTATATGGTATATCTCTTGCTGCTTGAAATTGAGGCCACAGACTTTGCCGCGCACGAGCTATTTCATATGGGTAATCGCGACTGATGCCATACGGTGTACCTTTGAGTGATCGGGCAGAAGCTATGATATTTTCAGTGTCTCTGAAGAAGCTCAACGCAACTATTATTGGCCTGGGTCCTTTATCCGGGTTATATCGACCGAGTCTGTGAGCTCTTTCTAAAGTGGGGAGTTCATCAAAATTAAGTTTATTCTCCAATAGGTCACAGATTGTTTTACGACAATTTTCATTGCGCGCTTCTGGCAGTCCTTTAAATAACAAGTTGTTCCGCCTCGATTGTGCCTCCATATCAAGTGATTTGTATTCAAGTACGAGGGTAGGCTGAAAAGTTCTGAGCCTGACCAAGAAGCAGGCATCGAAGAGCCATGAAATTTTGTATTCATTAAATCCAAACCTTTATTATTTGATCTGACTCAAATGAGTTCAAGTTTACCTGCAATAACTTAGAAATTCTAAACTTTGAAAATTGATACTAGCACGTTTTTGAGAAAATGGACAAAATCTGGCACCATGGTGTCATCAAGTACCTCCATAAAAAGGGGTTAGCTCCTAAGGACATTCATGCCGATATGGTTGCTACATAAGGGGATGATGCTCCTTCGTATGCAACCGTGAAAAGGTGGGCAGCAAATTTTAAGATGGCAAGGACAGCCTTGAAGATGATGACCGGTGTGGACGGCCCACAACGGCAACAACTGAGGAAACCATCAGACAAGTGCACAGGGCCGTGATGGATGACAAACGTTTAACTGTGAATCAGTTAGCTAACACTGTTGGCATCTCCTGTAAACGAGTAGAGAACATTCTACACAGTGAATTAGGAATGTCGAAGGTTTCCGCCAGATGGGTGCCACGGCTTTTGATGCCTGACCAAAAGTTGACCAGACTGAACCTGTCACAAGCCAACTTGGCTATTTTTGAAGCAGACCAAGATGGTTTTCTTGACAGGATGAATGTTGGGTTCATCACTTTGAGCCAGAGACCAAAAGACAATCCATGCAATGGAAGCACCCTGGCTCACCCCCTCCAAAGAAGGCAAAGGTCGTCTCCTCTGCAGGGAAGGTGATGGCATCAGTGTTCTGGGATGCCAAGGGCATAATATTCATAGATTACCTTCAAAAGGGCAGAACAATTAATGGAGAGTATTATGCAGATCTGCTAAAACAATTGCGAAAAGCAATTAAGGCTAAACGACCCGGAAAATTGACAAAAGGGGTCTTGTTCCATCAGAACAATGCGCCTGCTCATAAATCGGTTGTCGCAATGGCTGCTGTGCATGACTGTGGCTTCACACTTGTCGATCACCCTCCGTATTCACCTGATCTAGCTCCATCAGATTATTTCCCGTTTCAAAACATGAACAAGAGGGCCATGATGGCCCTGGATCGCTCACCTGACCCATATGATAGAGTAACAAGTGGGCCTCGGGGAGGGCCATTATTGACCCCAGGGCTACAATGTGCATAATGTTGAGGGAGGTCTAAAAAGGTGAAGCTTCATACCAAATATCAACAAAGCTTATAATTTGAACAATCTTGGCAAAGGTCCACTAGATGAAGCTACACACCAAATATCCAAGACCTGGGCCTTGGGGTTTCAGAGAAAAAGATTTTTTAAAGATATTCCCTACATTAGCCTATGTAAAACCAAATGGCCCCGGGGCGGGGGCATTTTTGGCCTCAGGGCTATAACTTAAACAATCTCGATAGAGGTCCACTAGATGAAGCTTCACACCAAATATAGAAGACCTGGGCCTTGCTGTTTCAGAGAAGAAGATTTTCAAAGATTATCTCTATATATAAAACTATGCAAAACCAAAGGGCCGCGGGGCAGGGGCTATAATTTGAACAATCTTGGTAGAGGTCCACTAGATGAAGCTCCATACCAAATATCAAAGACATGGGCCTTGTGGTTTCAGAGAAGATTTTTAAAGATTTCCCTATATAAGTCTATGAAAAACCAAAGGGTCTCGAGGTAGGGGCATTTTTGGCCCCAGGGCTATAATTTGAACAATCTTGATAGAGGTCCACTAGATGAAATTTCACACCAAATATCAAAGACCTAGGCCTTGTGGTTTCACAGAAGAAGATTTTTAAAGATATTCCCTATATAAGTCTATGTAAAACCAAAGGGCCCCCGAGACAGGGGTGTTTTTGGTCTCAGGGCTACAATTTGAACAATCTTGGTAGAAGTCCACTAGATGAAGCTTCATACCAAATATCAAAGACCTAGGTCTTCTGGTTTCAGAGAAGAATATTTTTCAAGATTTTCCCTATATATAAGTCTATGTAATACCAAAGGGCCCAAGTGGGGGCATTTTTGGCCCAAGGGCTATAATTTGAACAATCTTGGTAGGGGTCCACAAGATTAAGCTTCATACCAAATATCAAAGACCTAGCCCTTGTGGTTTCAGAGAAAAAGATTTTTCAAGATTTTCCCTAAATAAGTCTATGTAAAACCAAAGGGCCCTGGAGCGGGAGCATTTTTGTCCCCAGGGCTATAATTTGAACAATCTTAGTAGGGGTCCACTAGGTGAAGCTTCATACCAAATATCAAAGACCTGGGCCTTGTGGTTTCAGGGAAGAAGATTTTTAAAGATTTTCCCTATAGAAGCCTATGTAAAACCAAAGGGTCCCAGAGCGGGGGCATTTCTGGCCCCAGCACTATAATTTGAACAATCTTGGTAGGAGTCCACTAGGTGAAGCTTCATACTAAATATCAAAGACCTGGGCCTTGCGGTTTCAGAGAAGATTTTTAAAGATTTTCCCTATATAAGCCTATGTAAAACCAAAAGGGGGGGGGGGGACCTGGGCCTTGTGGGGTGAAGCTTCATACCAAATATCAAAGACATGGGCCTTACAGTTTCAGGGAAGAAAATTTTTAAAGATTGTCCCTATATAAGCCCATGTAAAACCAAAGGGCCCCGGAACGGGGGCATATTTGACCCCAGCACTATAATTTGAACAATCTTGGTAGGGGTCCACTAGATGAAGCTTCATACCAAATATCAAAGACCTGGGCCGTGTGGTTTCAGAGAAGATTTTTAAAGATTTTCCCTATATACGCCAATGTAAAACCAAAGGGCCCCCTGGCGGGGGCATTTTTTGTCCCAGCATTAAAATTTGAACAATCTTGGTAGGGGTCCACTAGATGAAGCTTCAGACCAAATATCAAAGTCCTGGGCCTTGTGGTTTCAGAGAAGAAGATTTTTAAAGATTTTTTACTATATAAGCCTATGTAAAACAAAAGGGCCCCGGGGCGGGGGCATTTTTGGCCCCAGCACTATAATTTGAACAATCTTGGTAGGGGTCCACTAGATGAAGCTTCATACCACATATCAAAGACCTGGGCCTTGCGGTTTCAGACAAGAAGATTTTTAAAGATTTTCCCTATATGAGCCCATGTAAAACCAAAGGGCCCCGGGATGGGGGCATTTTTGGCCCAAGCACTATAATTTGAACAATCTTGGTAGGGGTCCCCTAGATGAAGCTTCATACCAAATAACAAAGACCTGGGTCTTACGGTTTCAGAGAAGAAGATTTTTAAAGCTCTTCCCTATATACATGTAAGCCCATGCAAAACCAAAGGGCCCCGGAGCGGGGGCATTTTTGGCCCCAGCACTATAATTTGAACAATCTCTGTAGGGGTCCACTAGATGAAGCTTCATACCAAATATCAAAGACCTGGGCCTTGTGGTTTCAGAGAAGAAGATTTTATTTTTAAAGATTTTCCTTATATAAGCCTATGTAAAACCAAAGGGCCCCGGGGCGGGGGCTTTTTTGGCCCCAGCACTATAATTTGAACAATCTTGGTAGGGGTCCACTAGATGAAGCTTCATACCAAATATCAAAGTCCTGGGCCTTGTGGTTTCAGAGAAGTTTGATCATGATTGGTCTAACGCTGTGGCGTCTAGAGTGTTCACAAGGTTCGTATATAATTTGACCTACTAACCTACTTTTTGACCTGATATGACCCATATTCAAACTTGACCGAGATATTGTCATGATGATCATTCTGAGCAAGTTTGATTATGACTGGACCAAAATTGTGGCCTCTTGAGTGTTCACAAGGTTTTTCTATGATTTGACCGGCTGACCTACTTTTTAACCTGACATAACCTATATTCGAACCTGACCAGATATTGTCACAATGACCATTCTGAGCAAGATTAATGATGATTGGACCAAAACTGTGGCCTTCAGAGTGTTCACAAGGTTTTTCTATGATTTGACCTACTGGCCTACTTTTTGACCTGACATGACCCATATTCAAACTTGACCGAGATATGTCATGATGATCATTCTGAGTAAGTTTGATTATAATTGGACAAAATTGTGTCAGGATGATCATTCTGAGCAAGTTTGATTATAATTTGACCAAAATTGTGGCCTCTAAGGTGTTCACAAGGTTTTTCTATGATTTGACCTGCTGAACTACTTTTTAACCCTACATGACCCATATTCAAACCTGAATGAGATATTGACACAATGATCAAACTGAGCAAAGTTGATGATGATTGGATCAAAAGTGTTGCCTCTAGTGTTCACAAAGTTTTTCTATGATTTTAACTACTGACCTATTTTTGACTCGAATTGACCCATATTCGAACTTGACCGAGATATTGTCATGATGATCATTCTGAGCAAGTTTAATTATGATTGGATAAAAAATTGTGGCCTCTTGAGTGTTCACAAGATTTTTCTACGATTTGACCGGCTGACCTACTTTTTTACCCGACATGGCCCCTATTCGAATTTGACTGAGACATTGTCACAATGACCATTGTGAGCAAGATTAATGATGATTGGACCAAAACTGTGGCCTTCTGAGTGTTCACAAGGTTCTTATATGATTTGACCTACTGACCTACTTTTTGACCTGACATGACCCATATTCAACCATGACCGAGATATTGTCAGGATGATCATTTCTGAGCATGTTTGATTATGATTGGACCAAAAATGTGGCCTCTAGGGGGTTCACAAGGTTTTTCTATGATTTGACTCGCTGACCTACTTTTTAACCCGACATGACCCATATTCCAACTTGACTGAAATATTGTCGCAATGATAATTCTGAGCAAGTTTGATCATGATTGGACCAAAACTGTGGCATCCAGAGTGTTCACAAGGTTTTTCTATGCTTTGACCTACTGACCTACTTTTTGACCCGACATGACCCATATTAAAACTTGACCAAGATATTGTCATGATGATCATTCTTAGCAAGTTTGTTTATAATTGGACCAAAACTGGCCTCTAGTGTTCACAAGGTTTTTCTATGATTTGACCCGCTGACCTACTTTTTGACCCGACATGACCCATATTCATTCTTAAGCAAGATATTGTCACAATGATCATTCTGAGCAAGTTTGATGATGATTGGACCAAAATTGTGGCCTCTAGAGTGTTCACAAGTTTTTTCTTTAATTTGACCTACTGACCTACTTTTTGACCCGAAAAGACCTTTATTCAAACTTAAGCCAAGATATTGTCACAATGACCATTCTGAGCAAGATTAATGATTTAACCAAACTTGTGGCCTCCTGAGTATTCACAAGGTTTTTCTATGATTTGACCTACTGACCTACTTTTCAACCGGACATGACCCATATTCAAACTTGACCGAGATATTGTCATGATGATCATTCTGAGCAAGTTTGATTATGATTGGACCAAAATTGTGGCCCCTAGGGTGTTCACAAGGTTTTTATATGATTTGACCCGCTGACCTACTTTTTAACCCGATATGACCCATATTCGAACTGGACTGAAATATTGTCACAATGGTCATTCTGAGCAAGTTTCATGATAATTGGACCAAAACAGTGGCCTTCAGAGTGTTCACAAGGTTTTTCTATGATTTGACCTACTGACCTACTTTTTGACAAGACATGACCCATATTCGAACTTGACCAAGATATTGTCATGATGATCATTCTGAGCAAGTTTGATTATGATTGGACCAAAATTGTGGCCTCTAGGGTGTTCACAAGGTTTTTCTATGATTTGACCCGCTGACCTACTTTTTAAGCCGACATGATCCATATTCAAACTTCACTAAAATATTGTCACAATGATCATTCTGAGCAAGTTTGATGATGATTGGACCAAAATTGTGGCCTCTCGAGTGTTCACAAGGTTTTTCTATGATTTGACCTACTGACCAACTTTTTTACCCGACATGACCCAAATTCGAACTTGACCGAGATATTGTCATGATTATCATTCTGAGCAAGTTTGATGATAATTGGACCAAAACTGTGGCCTCTAGTGTGTTCACAAGAAAAAGTTTACGCACGGACGACGCACGACGGACGACGGACGACGCACGACGCACGACGCACGACGACGCCGGACATCTTACTGTCACAAAAGCTCACCATGACCTTCGGTCAGGTGAGCTAAAAAGCACTTGGCTGGGCAGCATTATCGGTCAGACGAGGAGGTGATAGCTGCTGTGGAGGAGCTTTTCAGGGACCAAGATGAGACCTTCTATACCACTGGGATCCAAAGACTCCAGCATCGCTGGAGGAAGTGTGTGGACAGGAAGGGAGACTATGTTGAAAAAATAAGGCACTTTCAGCATGGACAAACCATTGGATTTTGGTCAGGCTCAGAACTTTTCAGCCTACCCTCGTAGTTTGAGCCGGTCATTGTGTGATCGAATGACTGTCTCGACACGCCCCATTCTACCGTTAAGGTTCACTCAGGAGTTCATCGACTGCTCAATACTCATAATTCTATTTTGGTTACAGGTCAAAATTGAAAAAATAGCCGACAGTTTTTCATCATTGTCCATTTCTTCAAAATTCGATATAATATCCTGGTCTGATACTTTGGGGCTGCCACTAGCATTTCCGTGGCTTTTTTCCTCCAGTACTAATTCTTTGACGTTTGCGCACCAGAGTAAACCCATCATTATCGGGGTTAGGGCCTTTATTGTCGGTATATGGATCATTACTAGCAAAAAGGTCGTCGCCATCTTGTGACAGATCTGTTAACGCTTCGAAGAAATTTTGATCCGAGCGTTCAAGGGGGGAAACCTACGTCACGATGACGTCACAATTTTACACCAAGGCGGTCGCCATCTTGAAAGGAACTCTCGCTTCGGTAAGTATTTCTGTGTTAAACATATATTTTACGCACAATCTTGACATAGCTATTTTCGCAGAGTACGGGCAAAATTACAATGTTTTGTCAGCAAAAAGAAATTTAGGCAAGCTTTAAGTAGTATGGATGAACACGTCGGATTTAGTTAATTTCAGCGATCCATTCGTAAACACTCTGGATATGAAAATCATTCATATGAAGCAGCGCAGTGTTTTCATTAATCCTTAAGTAACGAGTACACGACTTTTTCAGAAGAAAATACCATAGAAGTGTTTATTTGCATTAAAATTAAAAATTTTGAACTTTATAAGACGTTTTCAGTAAATGGTATCGTTAACACTCGATCTGAAAAGAGATAAGTACACACTCTGAAAATCAGCATATAGTTGTTTCTCGTGACAACCTGAAAAGCAGGGTAAAAGGCGCCAAATTCTCTAAAGGTTACAAGTACCTTGGACAATAATGGTGGCCAGATGAACAGGCAGTTGTAATGTCCGCTCCCTTGTCACTTAAGAAGATATAGCCCACTCTGGAGCACTGTTGAGGTATAAAACAACAGAATTAGGTTTACATTTATCTCTGAAAATAAAAAGAGTCAAACAGGCTAACGAAGAATAGGCAGACATCTCTTAAGGTCCTCAATGGTCTCTTACATGAGCGGAAAAATACTGTCGTGGCTGAGAACTAAACTTCTTGCAATGATCTGCTCGTTATAAAAAGGCATTATCTTACTTTATTTAAGCCGGCCTCGGTTGCTCAGTTGGATGCGCGTCTGACTGGTGATCAGGAGGACGCGGCTTCGTGACCTGCCAGGGTCGGCAACATTCTTTCGTGGAGATTGCTCATGGAATCTTTTCTATGGTCAGTCTCTCCCTTCCGCTGATTCATGAAGGGCAGTTGTCAGTTTCTGGCGATAGAATGTGCGCTGTACTGGTTAACGTATAAGCCTGCACAGAAAAAGTGTGGATAGGTAAACTGACCGGGATAAAAATGACCTAAATATTGTTGACTGGGCCCTTAAACTCCAATACAAACAAACAAACTTACTTAAATCAAAGTAGTAATAGAACCGGTGGGTCAGCTGTCTCTTGGTTGGGTTTGAAATATACACGGTGACTTAGACTGTAAACATTTGTTTATTCCTTACATCCGTGTATAAAAAGCAAACAGTGTAGACCTTGATCAGATGCCGCGCTCTGTCGCGTCTTGTTAGGGCTTACACTGTTTGCTAAACCCAACACACGATTTTAGTCCAGATTCTATTGATAACCATGTCACAGGGTGAAATAAATATATAACATACTTGCGTTTGTTTTCTCTTTATTTCCTTTATCCTATATTTTCAACACTCCCATAAGTCTAGTGACCGGCAAAATTCCAATCTCATTGAAACAGGTACGGGTAGGGTGATGTAGTGTGTAGCGTTTAGACGTAGTAATTTGCATGTTCACACATTATTAACCTTTGTCCTCATGCTTCGTTGCATTCGCCTTTCAACCATTGTTGTCATTACACCACATCTCATATACATGACTGTTTCATTATAAATATATTTATATAATATATTTCCAGGTATGTAAGCTACATTTCATTTCATCTAGACATCGTTGCATTAGTTGACACCCAAAATATGTGAAGCTGATGTTGTGGGTACTTGTTAAAAGTCTTTCTTTTAGCGACATGTCGGGAATGCTGTCCGTTGGCAAGGTGGAATAGCAAAGGCGCATTGATGTTAAATCTAACATTAATGGCGCGTTAATGTTATTTTTAATACCAATGATGTAAGTTCATGTCCATCCAATGTTGTGTCATTGTGTTATTTGTGCATTTTGTGGCATTCGCCTTTCAACCATTGTTGTCATTACACCACATCTCATATACATGACTGTTTCATTATAAATATATTTATATAATATATTTCCAGGCTTTGTTGACAATGAGAACCCACGTGGGCATGGGAGCGTAAAAGTTGACACACCCCAAAAAGAACCCCGTGACAAATGGTGGCCAGTGTGGGGGTCGAACCCACGACATTCGCGTTATCAGCACGATGACAGCCATTTGATGAAACAACGTTCATGTATAAATGTTCGGAGAGCTGACATTTTTGTGACGTCACTCTGTGTATTCCGGAACGGATTGTTTGTTTACTTCCAACACGTGTTTCACAATTCAACATCATGGGCCCTTTTGATTCGTGTACGATTGGATGTGATCACAAACATGATGGTGCATTCCACAACTACAGGATCAACTATTATTCGATCGCGTGTGAAACTGTGACTTTTGTCTAGATCGGTACACCTGATCTGGAACTGTAAATATTTGTGTTGTGTGTTTTGTGTTATATTGGAAAGGATGGATAGATTGCTGCGTAATAAGGTAGGACCCTTTCATGTTATTCCACCTTGCAAAGCATTCCAATCTTAATCATGTATTTACTTGTGGTTGACATAGTATCTTTTTCAGTGCTACGGCTATAGTAAACATACATGTACTTTGACACAATGTTACAGTACACAGGTATATCGATGGTCGATATAGTGTAGATCTCTTCATACTGACAAAGTGCTGATCTACATATTACCTGCCTGTATGTGAGACAGATCTGCTCATCGGCTATCGATGTGACTGTTTACATTCTACAACATATATGTCAGTTCACATTCATATAGATCAATGACTGTTTACTGAACACTACGTCATACGGACTATTCCATCGGAAACCGTTATGTAGGGGTTACCAACTTTTCTCTCGGTTAATTCACAAAATCTCTGCTGTATATTATTCTGATATGACATCGTTGCAGGAATATGATGTGGCGGTATTGGTTAGATGCATAAACTTTCACGACCTAGTTACCAAAAGGTCGTAGGTTCGAATCTCAAATTTTGAATAACATTTTTATTTTTTTTGTTCTTTTTTTTCCTTTAATACACAGCTTTATGCAGCCTGTGACAAGAAATGTTCAAGCCTGAGCTTTTGGAACTTTGCAAACGAAATAATCTAGGCCCTCCTTATCGAGTTGACCAGCTTTTGAAGACACGGGCACACAATTCTGCGGCTTTCACCATACCATCCTGATCTGATTGCCAAAAAGAAGATATGGTGGAATTTGAAAGGTTATGTTGGCCAATGAAATTTTCAGCTTCGCGTGGCAGATATAAAGGCTCTGATCGAAGAAGGCATTGGAAGCATTGTTGAAAAAGAATGGTCTGCTTGCTTAACACATGTCGAAAAGGCTGAATGGGACTGCTCTTTTGTTTGATTTGAGGTTTAACGTCCCCGTCAACAGTGTATTGGTCATTTTGGAGACGTTTCTTCCAATTTTGTGGGACTTTTACCTGACATTGAGATGAAATGATATCCCAATGAAACCGATAGGGTTTATAAGCATGGCCCGACTCGCGCCGCTTTGCCTGGGCAGGCTTAGGAGGCCTTCATGCGGACTGAACAAATTATTTGTCTTAATCGCGACGGAAGTAAGGGCGAGGATTGTGGCCACGTAAAATCGATGTAAGCCCCCCCCCCCCCCCAAGTGGAATTCGTCTCCGCTGACCGTTCCAAGGCGGTTCTTCTGTCGCGGTTTATTTTTGTTATGCTTTGTCTTTGGGTGTTTGTGTTACTTATATTATTTTACTTGGATAGCCTATTGGCCATTTTGTGGGAAAGTAACTGTCCTTTTGGCTTTACGCTGTTGGTGTTTCCATTGGAGTCTGTTGTTTCATGGTTGTGTTTCTTTCCCTCGGTGTCTCTGATGGGAACTGGGGGTTAACTGTATCGATTCCTGATCATTGCCTCCACTTCTATTTTTAGATCCTCTAAGTAGTTTACCAGTACTCGTGCGGTTGGCTTCAGCTCTGCGTGGAAGCATCGTGCAGCCCATCTTCAAGCCCAAATGGGCGGGTCCTGATTAAGACAATTGTGAAAGTGGCATCGCTGTTGAAATGGAACGAATCATTAGCCACATGGACTGACAGTGACGTTAGAGATTACAGAGACTGCTTCTGAGGGTGATGAGTCTACCGACACTGCCGAACAATCAAAACTGTTTTTGTAATGCAATTTCGAAATATGAAATTTTAAAATTATGAAATTCAAGTTAATATGAATCGGTGAAATTTGAAAATAATGAATTACATACTAATATTAAAAAAAAAAAAAAAACAGGAAAAATATAATACAGAAAAAAAAAGAAAAAAATAAGTTTCGAAATAATTACACCGTCCGAGTGTCTCTTCCACCCCTTGCTCTCACCACCCCGAGGACTTCAACGATTCTGAGCTGTAACTGTAACCACTCGGCTATTTGTTATTCATGAGCATTTATGCCCACAGTAAACCTACATTCAAAACGATGCCTACCATTAAATTACTGCGTAAGGTATTTGTTTTTAAGTTTTCAGTTCTTCTCGACAATTTTGTCATATTTTTTATTTTCTATCTTTTATAATTCACACAATGTGTTCTATTGTTGCGCATCAGAATGAGTTTCAGCTTTTATTTAAGAAGTTTGCATTCACTGGTGACATTGTCATCCCTCGATAACGGTATTAGATGGACCGACCCGTGTGACGTAATGTTCAGTAAACATTCATCGACCTATACATGTTTGGTATACACCATTGTTTTGATCATCTTTTGTCATCTTTTGTCATCATATCATTGTTCTGATCATCTTTTGTCATCATATCATTCTCTCCACTAACACGCACATAGTTTGCTAGTTTAGATTAGTTTGAAATGTAGAATCCAGTCCCCGACAGAATACCTCCTGTAAACCCTGTAATGCCCCGTATCACACACCCAAACCCCACTTTCCTGTGACCCGTCCAACATAAACAAGTTACTGTCACTCGTTCAGCTATTTTTTTTTTTCGTCAAGGGTCATTCCGATATAGAACGAGGTCATTAAATACCCGCAATCCTTCAAGTTTTAGTTCAAAAACGTATTTTCACTAGATTTCCTCCTCACAATATATCGACAGTTTCAGTATGCCTTGTAAAATTTCAAAGCCCCCAAAACTGTTCAAAATTATTCGGTGATAGAAATTTTCGGAAATTGCCGTAACATACGGAATGGTCCGACTTGCTCGCTAACGGTAAGCTTTATATACTACAGACTATCCCAATCAAATGCATAGTCCTCGTTAGCCTAGTGGATAAGATGCCGGACTGAAAAGAAACACTGATATCGAGCGTGAGATCGAAACCTCAGTCTGACAGAATTTTTTTTATTTTTTTGATTTTTTTCTCTCAATTTTCTTGCTATTCAATGTAATTACATTTTATTTTTAAATAAAATGTATCTGTTCTTGGCTTAATTAAAATTTTAATTAAGCAAATTAATTTGTTGGCAAGAAGGATTATTATACACAAGTGTATAATAAAACACAAGGACGCATGCATCATAGGCAGGCCATCGATAAGTAAATAACCGTTTGTACATGTATATTGTGGGCACATGAATGCACTTGTTTTGAAATTTATTATCTTGAAAAAAAATCTTTCAAGAAATTAAATGTCAAAACATGGCCGTGTTTATCCTGTAGCGCTACAATTCGGTTGGTTCCGACAGTTTTCGCGTGTTTTCGGTACATTTTCTTTTCATGACTACACAATAGGAGAGATTTACAGCGGGTAAGCATTTTTGTCTGAAGTTAAAAAAAAATCAAAGTACACAAGGTACTGAAAAAAAAAATCAGTTGCATACAGCTATTCTGTTTTCATTTATCTTACTGAGATTTTTTTTTCTGCATTTTTGGTAGTTTATCTTGTTCTTGCTCAGTGTTTGTTGATAAATGGTTATTTTTCAATGGTTGCTTGGGATGTTGAACATCAGTTGTCACTGTTGAGCGGTAAATATGTTTTTTTATCGACAGCTAGAATTATTGGACATGATAACTAGCCCAAACGTTCAGATAAACGTTATCTTACTCGGTACAACTGAAGTGATCGTTTACATTAACAAGTAGGACTCTTCAAAAAAAAAAAAAAATGCGCAGGAAGTGGTACACTGTGTATAGGATCTAGCGAGTTAGTGTATCGAATGTAGAGGTGTTTGTGTGTACTGTGTCAAAGTGAAAGTTTCTGCAGCATTGTACAATAATTCAGAGCGTTTTTAATTATAGGACGTGCTGATTTTGTCTGTTTTGAAACTACGCAGGAAGTGGTACTATGTGTAAAGGATTTATCGAATCTAGGTGTTTGTGTCTAATGTGGCAAAGTGAAAATTTCTGCAGAATTGTACAATAATTCAGAGAATTTTGAATTATAGGACGTGTTTTTTTAAAGACAATAAGTGCCAATTGTGTTTATAATTAGTGCTGTGCTTGTGAAATATAGAGTCTAGATAAATCTATTTACTCATCTCAAATGAACATAGAAAAATATAGTGTTAGTTGACAATGGAGGAATTTAGTGAGAGAGAGCTAAGGTTAAGGAGAAGACAACAGGTTAGAGACCAAAAAGAAAGAGACATGATAAGAGAGATGGAGCTTGAGCGACACGCACGCCTACAACGACAAAGACAAGATATAGAAAGGCAATTAGAAGACTGGAGCAGTGAAACTTCAAATATGATGCAAGACCCTTACAGACCTGAGGGTACCAGGGAAAGAAGATCACCCCTTGATGATAGAGATTATAAAGCAAGAGAAAGTGAAGAGAAGTCAATAGATTGGCAAACATACACAGTTCTAGACGATATAATGGATACTGAAGGAAACGGGTCAGAGAGCAGAGAACGTGAACTCGCCAACATCCATGACAACTCTGTATTTGCAGATTTAGCACAATCAGGGTTGGGTGGCAGAAGAGATAATGTTGAACCTGATAGGTATGGAAAGCAAACAAAGCAGGTGATAGGCGTGAAAGATAGACTGAGTGATGGACAAGCTGGGCTTCGGAGGGCACACATGTCGTCACCATCGAAACCAAGGTCATCCATTCAAACCATTGAGTTTAGACCAGGTATATTAAGGAGACATCCAGCACAGGAAGACATGCAAGGATCCCTAAAATATGAGGCAAGAGGAGAAGAAAGGAGGAGTGGTGGTTCATTTCAAAATATGTTTGGCACAAGCCAACATAGTTCAGTAAGAAGAAAAACGGGGACTACAGTAACTACAAACGAATCTTCGGAGGAGGGAGCTAAGCAGTTTGCAGAGCTAAGTGGTGATAACACAGAAGAGCGGCAGATAGAAGAAAGAATAAAGGCCTTAATGTTGCTTACAGAGAAGATTGCCACGGAAAACAGGAGATATGAAAAAGAAGAAGCCAGCCTTAAAGAAGGAATGAAGTACTTTGAAGATAAGGAAAGGGGATATGAGATAGAGAGAAAAAGAAAAATAATTTTGCTAAGAAAAGAAGAGGAATTACTGGAAGGACTTCTAGCAAAGCAACAAGAAGAAGAAATAAAGAGGACGAGAAGCTTGGAAGATCTAAAGAAGAAGCAACTAGATATGCAAATGCGCTTGGAGGCGAAAGGTCAATTACCCTTCAGAATAGTGAGAAGTAGTGGAGGTAGTGAGAGAAGACAGACAGGGTTTGACAAGATTACCCAGCAGCTTGGTGATTCTCGACCATCTCTTTGTAACGCCAGACTTTTTGAACAGGATAGATATCACAGAGAAAGAGGTGATGATCGCATCCGCGATCGTATTTTTCAAGGCGAGTTAGGGAAATCTGAGAGGGGAGAAGGACAGAGCGAGGAGTTAGGAGCCGGATTACAGACCAGGTATGTGCTACAGGAAGAAACAACCGGAGATCAAAGGAACAATGATTTCCCGCACATCAAAGATGAAAGTGATGAGACATACAGCTATGTAAAACAGCTAGAAGAAAGGTTTAAGGAACAGAAATGGAAAGAAGAGACGCAGACGTTACAGTGGCATGAAATGGAAGAGGAACTAAGAAGGAAGAATGCAACTATTCAAAGTTTGGTAGAAAGGCTTGAAACTTTCACTGGTGCAGAAGGCAAGGACAGTCAAGGACATATATCCAAGTTGGCTATGAAGGAAGAAGAAATGCACAGAAAAGAAATTTACTTGAAACAGCTCCAGGAAGACTTGGTTAGAAAGGAGAGTGAAATTAGAAATGTGTTGCACCTAGACCCATTAACAGAATTCGAGGGAGACGAACAGGATAGGATAGAGGATAGCCAGACTGGTACAGATAGTAAGGTGAAAAGTGAACCTTTGACAAAAGCCAAAGCGGAGATAACTCATTTCGTGAAACCATTTGTGAATTGTTTCTCAGGTTCAGATCCTGTTCCTAAAAATGAAAGCTGTTTTGAAGAATGGAAGCTTGAAACAGAGTATCTGATAAGGTCAGATATGTACCCAGAGTTCATAGTAAGTCAAGCTGTAAGAAACTCACTCAGGGGTCAGGCCCGAAAGGTTTTGGTAACGCTTGGCCCAAACGCGACAAGCGGTCAGATAATAGAGAAGTTAGAGAGTATTTTTGGTAATGTTGCCAGTGGTGAAAGCGTGCTTCAGGAGTTTTACAATGCAGTACAAAAACCAAACGAAAGTGTAACTCTCTGGGGTATAAGGTTAGAGGAAATATTTCAAAGAGCAAAGGAGAAAGGCCATGTCACTGGAGCACAGAAAGATCAGATGCTGAAGAATAAGTTCTGGCGTGGTCTTTATAGAATGGATCTTAAGAACGCAACACGTGTTTATTTTGTGTCTGAAAAGATATCTTTTGAACTGTTAAGAAGAAAGGTGCGTGCTGAGGAGTATGAAATGTCGCTGGACAAGACTGTTTCTCAAAAAGAAATGAATTTTGAAGAGAAAGTTTTAAAGGAAGAGAAATCTACAAACAAAGAAAGTTCAAAAGTGGAGATACAGCATCAACCTGTACAACAAGATACAAATACTAAACTCTTGATAGATTTAGTGAAAAGAATGGAAGGAATAGAGAAAAGTGTTGAGGCTATTAAGAAAACACCCACAGCTCAAGGAAACCGTGGTAGACCCGGACGTGGTAGAGGTGGATATAATTCTTTGCCTAGAAACACCCAAAATAATAGTGAAAACACTGAACCAAAAAGGGATTTAAACGCGTAGACGTCTCTCTCGCAGGGCAGATGAGAGACGAAGAAAGTAAAACGAACAGCCCTAATAATAGTAGCATATTAGAACAGATAATAGGGAAGGAGAATGAGGATTACGTTCTAGTGAATAACATCAAACCTAAAGCTTTAATAGATTCTGGTTCTATGATTAGTACCATCACAGAAGAATCCCTTAAACTGTTGGATCCACAACCAGACGTGTTATCACTAGAAGATTTCGATCTAGATATTCGTGCAGCTGGTGGACATTCTATTCCTTATATTGGATATGTGAAAGTTGATGTGAATGTTCCATTTTTGAACAGAGGATCTCTTTCTGTTCCAATGTTGGTCATGCCTTTGACTGATTACAATGCAAATGTACCAGTAGTCATAGGCACCAACATTATTCGTCATTTTAGTATTGACGATGCTAATGTAGACCAAGTTCCGGAAGGTTGGAGAACTGCTTTTAATTCCATATGTGCTAAGCATATAGGAATTGTTAAGACAACAAACAAGGTTGTGCTCCAACCAATGGAATCAAAGGTTGTAACAGGTTTTACTAGGAAGTCAAGAGACGTTGAATCTGCGGTAACAGAACCGGCAGAGGAAGGCGCAACGTCAAGGGTGACTGTGTGTCCTAGGGTTGTCACTCTCAGTAAACCTGGAACATCCGCTAGAGTCCCAGTTAAGATTTTTAATATGTCTGCCAAACCTGTGATAATTCCAGCTAAATCGCCGATTTGTGAATTGAAAGAAGTCACAGTTCTTCGATCAGCTGACATTACGGTTGATTCCAAGTCTAATACTTCTGCAAACATCCAACAGCACACTGCTGAAACATCTTCTGATATAGCCGATCTGGTGGTTGACTTAGATCAATCTTGCCTGACAGAAGAGCAGAAGAAAAAGATCAATCTTGCCTGACAGAAGAGCAGAAGAAAAAGACAAAGACTTTCTTAGGACGATGGCAGCACATATTTTCAATTGGACCTCTAGATCTTGGTCACACAAAGGTAGTGAAACATGAAATTCACCTTGAAAATGAGCATCCTTTCAAGGAACCATATAGGCATATCCCGCCTTCCCTAATCCAAGAAGTCAGAGAGCACCTTCGAGAGATGTTACAAGTTGGTGCAATTAGGGAATCGTCCAGCCCCTTCAGCTCCAATGTGGTGATCGTCAGGAAGAAGGATGGCAGCATTAGATTCTGCATTGATTACAGAAGACTGAATCAGCGCACCATCAAGGACGCTTATGCCATCCCTCGGATTGACGATACATTGCACTTGCTTGCCGGTGCCAAATACTTTTCCACTTTGGATTTAAAGAGCGGCTATTGGCAGGTGGAGCTCAGGGAGCAAGATAAGGCAAAGACCGCATTCCAGGCTGGTCCGCTTGGCTTCTTTGAATGCAATCGCATGCCGTTTGGGTTATGCAACGCTCCGGCAACATTCCAGAGGCTTATGGAGAGGAGTATGGGCGAGCTCAACTTGCGAGATTGCCTCATATACCTAGATGATATTATCATCTTCTCCAGAACCTTTGAAGAGCATATTGAAAGGCTAGAGGCGGTATTCAAACGATTGCAGGAGTATAACCTAAAACTAAAGCCTTCTAAGTGCGAATTGTTTAGAAGCCAAGTGGTCTATCTGGGGCATGTAGTGTCAGAGGATGGTATACACACCGATCCTTCCAAAATAGAGGCAGTGAAAAACTGGCCTGTTCCCAAGACCACGAAGGATGTCCGTAAGTTCCTAGGATTTACGGGCTACTATCGTAGGTTCATCAAGGGATATGCCGCAATTGCTCGACCACTTAATGATCTGTTGATTGGGCACCCAACAGGATCCAAAGCTAAGAAGAAAGCTGAAAACAAGGGAACGCCATTCAGATGGGATGAAGAGCAGCAAGGTGCCTTCGACATCATCATCAGTCGTCTTACAAACCCTCCTGTACTAGGATATGCAGACTACAGTCATCCTTTTGAGCTTCATACAGACGCCTCCATAAATGGGCTAGGGGCGGTACTGTATCAGGAGCAAGATGGAAAGAAACGAGTTGTCTCATATGCCAGCAGAAGTTTGAAGCAATCGGAAAAGAACTACCCCGCTCACAAGCTCGAATTCTTGGCACTGAAGTGGGCAATGGTGGAAAAATTCCATGATTATCTATATGGAAGTAAGTTTGAGGCTGTTACTGACAACAACCCTCTAACTTACATTTTCACCACAGCTAAGCTCGATGCAACAGGACAGAGATGGGTAGCTTCTCTTGCCAATTACAACTTCAGCATAAGGTACAGGAGTGGAAGGAACAACGCTGATGCTGATGGTCTTTCTAGGAAAGATGAGAATCAGGAAGAACAACTGGTATTTCCTGAGGTGATGAAGGCCGTTTGCCAGTCGACAACTGTAGCAAACCCATTTGTTGAAAGTATTGCCTTGAACTGCAATGTGACAGCTGGAGAGAACGTCCCGGAAGAGCTTCTTGAAGCCTACGGCTTGTCTTCGAGAGACTGGCGTAAGGCACAGAGAAACGATCCTACACTGAAGTACATTATTGACAATCTTGAGACAGGTTCTAGGGTGACTGCTCCGTAGACCCAAGGAAATTCTACAGTTGATCGTCGGTACTTCAAAGATGTTGATCGTCTATACCTTTCTCAGGGCGTTCTTTACAGGCAAGTTACATTGAATGGGCAAGATTTTCAGCAGCTTGTTCTTCCTATGGCGTTCCGGGAAGTTGTTTTTCATGCCTTACATGATGATCTTGGCCACCAGGGTCGAGATCGAACAACTTCTTTAATCAAGCAGAGATTCTTTTGGCCTGGTATGGACTCATATCAAGGGCAGAGTGAGACTATGCAACCGTTGCATTCTACGGAAGACTCGCCAGGATAAGACTGCCGACCTGGTCAGTATCGTCTCCACCGCGCCAATGGAAATCATCTGCATTGATTACTTGTCCCTCGAACGGTCTAAGGGAGGCGTAGAGAACATTTTGGTCATCACGGACCATTTCTCACGCTACGCTCAGGCTATCCCCACAAGAAACCAGACAGCCCGCACGACAGCCAGGGTGTTGTTCGACAATTTCATTGTCCACTATGGCTTTCCAGCGAGAATACACAGCGATCAAGGACAGACCTTTGAGTCTAATCTCATCAAGGAGCTGTGTGAGATCGCTGGAGTGGAAAAGTCAAGGACAACACCCTATCACGCTATGGGGAATGGTCAATGTGAGCGCTTTAATCAGACGCTCCTGAAGATGCTAGGCACACTCGAAGAGTACCAGAAGAGTGACTGGAAGGCACATGTTCCTACACTGGTCCATGCATATAATGCTACCTTCCATGACAGCACTGGGTACTCTCCGTACTTTCTCATGTTCGGTCGGCATCCAAGGTTAGCAATAGACGCTTTCCTTGGCTTGTCAACGGATTCCCTGTCTGCCGTCAGTAAGACCGAATATGTTAGAAAGCTCCAAGATAGGCTCCACTTCGCCTATAAGACTGCCAAAGAGACAGCAAAGCGCAGCTCTGCCAAGCATAAACGGTATTATGACCTTAAAGTCAGGAGCTCCGGTTTACTTCACCCCGGTGATCGTGTCCTTGTAAAGAACGTTGGACTCAAAGGGAAGCAGAAGCTTGCTGATCGTTGGGAGCGAGAGCCATATGTCATCGTATCGCAGCCCAATCCGGACATTCCAGTGTATGATGTCAAACTTGACAGTCCCAAGTCCAAGAAGATCAGGACACTTCATAGGAATCTCCTTTTGCCATTTATGGGCTTACCGAAGAACCAGCCTACCAGAACTACTCAGTCGGACGACTCATCTGACCCGGTTTCAAATGACAACCAACATGGAGATTCAGTCGGTTTGGACACTTCAACGTCAGGTAACTCATGTGGCCATACGCATGGACCTACCGAAGCAGGATCATCTGAACGGATAGATGACAGTGATCGCGTACCTGACAGATACATCATCCCCATGCGGCAACAACCCGGTACTTCTGGTTTGAAACCAAGGTCTAAGCCAGTGGACGTCATTGATGAGCCTCCTAGACGGACTCCCGGGGTTAAAAGGAAACCGGCTTGGATGAGTTCGGATGACTGGGTGTTCAAACAGTAGCACGCGTTCAGTGATGACTGTGTTTTCGAGTTGCCCGTGCCAAAAGGGAATCCAAATTAGCATTCTGTGTGCCAGTGTGTAAATAGTTTTAATTTCACTTAGGCACCGTAGGTTTGTATTTTACCTATAGTTATACATTCGCCTCTGTTCTAATGTGTTGCTATCAAAGGGCTGAATAGTTATGTTTAAGTAAGACAACGTAAATTTACGTTCATATTTGTATTATCATTATAAATGATAATAAAAGGCATAGTGTGACTTGATACTCATGTATGTTGGTGGAGTGTATTTGAATGGCAATTTTAACCATTCTTATTTTTATGTGAAATACCTAGAGTATCAAGTTTAATATACGATTTAGATAATCATGTTATAGTATAGCAGATGATCTATTGTAAGTTTCTTTCAAGAGAATGAATTGGTACCATATAAAAAAAAAACAATACTTCAAATTGTTTTCTTTTACAGGTTCGATATTTCGAGACATACTCGTAATATGTATTTGTGTTGATAGAGCCTGTGAGTTGATCAATGCAATTTACATATTTCGAGCCTTTGTCTCGTATCATGCCGATTGGTAATGCAGGGGTTGCCAGTTAGTTGTACAGACATCCTCGTAATATCTATTTGCGTTGATAGAGCCTGTATGTTGATCAACGCAATTTGGGTATTTCGAGCCTTTGTCTCGTAGCAGTTGACAACGCATGATTTGCCAGTTACAGGTACGTCAGGTGAGTATAACATCAAGCCCGAAGATCATGGCGCACATTTTCCTCATTGTTTTAATATTTCATTATTGTCTTTCAATTCAGGAGGCACATTTATGGAACTGTTGTTACCATATATTTGCGTTTATGTTATGGTAAACATAGACGCGAACTCGTGATGTGGACATAATTCTTTAAGTTGTTATTATGAACAACTTTCATTGAGTCTTCTGATTGCATATCAGATTACAATAAATTCATTCTAATTTATTCTATGGAATATGCTTCTTGTGCATATTTATGGGATTTTCTGATAACATATCAGAACATCCAAGCACACCACATCATGTATCATTTCATGTCATTTATCTTACATGCCATGTTTGTTGTGAATGTCGGGACGACATTCAGCGAAGTGGGGAAATATGTCACAGGGTGAAATAAATATATAACATACTTGCGTTTGTTATATATTTATTTCCTTTATCCTATATTTTCAACACTCCCATAAGTCTAGTGACCGGCAAAATTCCAATCTCATTGAAACAGGTACGGGTAGGGTGATGTAGTGTGTAGCGTTTAGGCGTAGTAATTTGCATGTTCACACACTATTAACCTTTGTCCTCATGCTTCGTTGCATTCGCCTTTCAACCATTGTTGTCATTACACCACATCTCATATACATGACTGTTTCATTATAAATATATTTATATAATATATTTCCAGGTATGTAAGCTACATTTCATTTCATCTAGACATCGTTGCATTAGTTGACACCCAAAATATGTGAAGCTGATGTTGTGGGTACTTGTTAAAAGTCTTTCTTTTAGCGACATGTCGGGAATGCTGTCCGTTGGCAAGGTGGAATAGCAAAGGCGCATTGATGTTAAATCTAACATTAATGGCGCGTTAATGTTATTTTTAATACCAATGATGTAAGTTCATGTCCATCCAATGTTGTGTCATTGTGTTATTTGTGCATTTTGTGGCATTCGCCTTTCAACCATTGTTGTCATTACACCACATCTCATATACATGACTGTTTCATTATAAATATATTTATATATATTTCCAGGCTTTGTTGACAATGAGAACCCACGTGGGCATGGGAGCGTAAAAGTTGACACACCCCAAAAAGAACCCCATGACAACCATATTGAATACGCCGTCCTCACAGTTATAAGAATAAGGCGGCTGTTTTCTATAAATAACAGCTACCTGTAGTGATGGTCAGGTGGACTTAAGCACTATTTTGAAAAAAGCTTCATTGCTTAGTAACTTTTGTCGACCAAAAAACAATATTGTACACTGTAGCACAGTTTTAATGAAAAGTGTAACACTTTTTGTAACGTTAATTTGACATTTACCTCACTCGATGCAGTATTTGGCATAACACCCACAAAAAGTAGGCATTTAAAATTTGTGTAGTTTCAACGTTATTTATTTTAATTAATGAGCTGGTGCAAGAAAAAAGCTACAATAAGGCAATTTATGTGCGACGATAGACTACCCAGATCAGCTTGCATACCCGGGCAGTCTGATCGGTGTATTCTTGAGTTTTAAAAACAGTAGTAATATTTGACACTTCCCACACCTGCTTGTTGTATAAACAGATCCTTATCGAGGCCCCAATGACATTTTTTTTTCTCGTTACGCTGTTCAGGATCTGCTGTTGGACTTGTGCGGTTGGTTAGGATTAAGAATCGTCCGTACAACGAGCAGGTGTGAGTAGTGAAATAGCTCACTATTGTTTCAAAAGCGAAATATTACACCGATCAGATGCATGGACTGCTCTAGGTATTCACTAGTCGCACATGTCATATTTTAGCATTTGTCTTGCACCGGCTGATATATTGACAAAAACAAAACAAATAACGTCTCAACTACAAAGATAAAAGAAAAACGTCTACTATTTTCGCGCGATACGCCAAAAAACTAAGAACGGCATATACATATGAAATGATGATGCCTGTTTGGTTGAAATTGAGGTTGAACGACCCCGTCAACAGCACTAAGGTCATTTTCAAGACGTTACTTCCAATCTTTTCGGAACTTCTATCCAACATTAAGATGAAATGACATCTCAAGCAATGCCTTCAGTGAAACAAATAGGGATTCCTGACCACTGCATTTACTTCTATTTTATACACATGTACGGTCCAACTCGCACCACTTTTCCTGGGCAGGCTTGGGGTCTTTGGGTGTTTGTGTCGCTTGTATTATTTTATTTTGGATAGCCTTTTGGCCATGTTGTGAGAAAGTAACTGTCCTTTTGGCTTTCCGCTGCTGGTGTTTCCGTTGGGGTATGTTGTTTCATGTTTGTGTTTCTTTCCCTTTGGTGTCTCTGATGGGAGCTGTGGGTTAATTGTATCGATTCCTGATTATTGCCTCTACTTCTAATTTGGACCCTCTAAGTGATTACCAGTATTCGCTTATATCCTTTTGTTTTGGACAGCCAACTGGCCATTTTGTTGGAAAGAAACTGTACTTTTGGCTTTCCGCTAGTGATGTTTAGAGTCTAGTTATTTCATGATTGTGTTTCTTTCCCTTTGGTGTCTCTGATGGGAGCAGTGGATTAATTGTATTGATTCCTAATCATTGCCTTCACTTCTATTTTTCATATGCAGTTGGGATGATAACTTACATAGTGTAAGAGGCAGTGTTTTTCTTGACATCCCATTTCATCTTTACTTTAATTCTTTCTCTCTATCATAAATTATAGTTAAATTTCATCAAATATTTCCTAGGACTATAAAATGTTGAAACTTCAATCTTTATCATAGTGTGCCTTTATTTTTATTTTCTTGTTGCCCTTGCTTCTAAAGGATTACATTTTTCTAGAAAGTAATATATTTCACCGTAGCTGGTGTTATGGGAATATTTGGTGTCCGTAAAATGTTTATCTGCTCTTCATCAAAGTGTGGATTTATTTTCCAGCCATTTTGGATCATTGATGCCACTGCAGGGGTTCGTAAATGTTTGAGGGTTAGTGATGCGGCCTAACTGGCCGAAACTAGCTAGTCTGGTCCATAAAAAAAATCGTGTACACTCCACAGTTTTCAGTTCTGTCTTGTAGTCTTTGCTTCAAAGGGAAATACCCTTTTCTAGAATATTTGTATGCAATGCAATAATGATGGCTTATATTGTATAAAAGGCAATAAGCATCTTCAGCTTATTTGTTCATCTATTCTTTAAATCTTCTCCCATAAATTAGGCCAATATTAATATTTTGTCAACGTTTTCACAAGAACAAGAAAAGCTAGAAACCTAATTTCGCAGCATAGTCCTTGGGTGGGCCTCTACTTAGATTTTTCTAGCCATAATAGCTTAATGAAACAAAAAAAAACATGTCTTCCATGGGGCAGAACCCAACTGAACTATGGTGAGTAAAGTGGCCCAAGGGCCTCTTGTTTTTACAGATATTTTAAATCTGAATCATTTGTTTTATCGTCATTTTTTTCGCAACTCGTTGCAACATTGTAAATAGTTCAAGTGCGACAATGTTCCAGACTGGGCAATGTCTTCTTAAGTGGCATTAGAGCGGAAATTGTGATCAGCTGTTCATCTGGCCACCACTATTGTCAAAGATACTTGTTACCCTGCTTTTCAGGTTGTCACGAGAAACAACTATATGTGGCCTAGTGGTTAAGAGCGCTGACTCTTGATCATTAGGTCTCTCACCGCTGTGGTTCAAGCCTCGCTCGGGTCATATGTGAGACGCCAAGTTCTGCGACGGAAGGTCATGTGGTTTTTCTCCGGGTACTCCCGTTTTCGCCCACTTCTGATTAGCGATCGGCTCGATATGAGTGAAATAATCTTGAAAGGGCTGTAAGACCAAAAAACAAAAAACAAAACATACAACTATATGCTGGTTTTCAGAGTGTGTACGTATCTCATTTCTGATCGAGTGTTAACGATACCATTTACTGAAAACGTCTTATAAAGTTCAAAAATTTTAACTTTAATACTAATAAACACTTCTATGGTATTTTCTTCTGAAAAAGTCGTGTACTCGTTATGAGAGGATTAACGAAAACACTGCGCTGCTTCATATGAATTATTTTCATTTCCAGAGTGTTGACGAATGGATCGCTGAAATGAACTAAATCCAACGTGTTTATCCATACTACTGAAAGCCTGCACAAATTTCTTTTTGCAGACAAAACATTGTTATTTCGCCCGTACTCTGCGATAAAAGCTGTGTCAAGATTGCGCTTAAATCATCTGTTTAACACAAAAACACTTACCGAAGCGAGAGGTACTTTCAAGATGGCGGCTGCCATTGTCTTTATGTGTGACGTCATCGTGACGTAGGTTTCCCCCCTTGGTTTTGGTAAATTAAAGGATCTGTTACTCACGAGACTCCTACCCATGCCTCCTCTCGTTCTGACCCTAGGATTTGTATACATTCTAATGCCTTTTAAATCCAACTTTCACAGCAAAAACGAATTTAACCACGAGCAACAAATCCGTGTACACCATGTCCAGATCACGTGACATCACTGAAACGCATATGTCAGTCGCTTAGACGCCAATTCACGTATTTCATGCACTAGCGTATGTGTTCCGTACAATGTCGACGCGTTAACTTTGGTCACGACAGGGACGTCTAGCTCTCCAACGTGCATCGCATAAGGGCGACGAACAGTGTCAGTGCTTATTAGTCGGAAGTTGCGAACCCTTGTTTATCTACAGGTACAGTGTAGAAGCTGCCGGCGGAAATCTGTTTCGCATATGCGTCTGACGGTTGAAACGATCTTGACGTACTGACGCCGGTCTTCCGCTTCGTCGACGTCCACTGGCGTCTTCTGTATATAGTAAGATGTCGCTCCAATAGACGATAGACTCACACATATGTGGCGACAAAAATCAGAGTCAACGTCATCCGCTTTCCGACCAGCTTCTAACTGTCCAGGGGCACGCTTACAAACCTTTAATGAAAAATGTTGCAATCCGCTCTTACCTAATGCTTTTTGAGAACAAATTTTAGTTTCTTCTTTTCTAGGCACGACCTTACATAACACATCAAAAGTTTGATCCTGAACATGTGGTTTCTATCCGTACTTGTGTTAAGGTGGTGCACAGGATCGACGTGGCCGGACTGTTAACCAGACGTCACGGTTGATTGATTTAACCTTTTTAGCTTAAGGGCATGGTGCTTGAGCGTGTTTAATCATGTAATCGTTTGGTTTCAGAATCAAAACACTGAGAGTGTGGGGTGTAGGTTGGAGTAATAGTCCTGGGCTGAGATTTAATGTTTCATTTAACTCTGAAATTCCAAACAAATAGTGAAGATTTTGATAAGAAGGCGCGTTCGGCAGCGTCTGATCTTGATCTACACTGTATGCCAAGTTCACCCTATGGTTCCAGGATAATTCTCTTTAGTCTTATGGAATACCCTGATCTCACCGCGGCTATTTTCTACAAGACAAAAGGTTATTCTGACAAGTTAGTGATAGTCACGTAGACGTTAGCACTGAAGCGCGTTTCTTATTGGCAACTTCGGGTCGAATGCCAAACAATCAACCCAAACATAGCCGCGTCGTTTGTCAGTGTTGGGTACATGTAAGTGTTATCTGTAAAATCTGTACATGAATCAAATGTTGGATCTGGCAAACAATGTAAACTCAGATCGAACGCTACAGAACACGGTGCTGATCTTGTTTTACACTTTTTTGAATTTGTTACTAACATCTTAAGTCCAAGTCCAAGTTCATGACCAGCCTGCATTTAGAGAAAATCGGCATGTGTGTTGTCAGTGCTTTGATTTATTCACGGAGTGCGCTCTTCCTTCACTGAAGTTGGGCTCGTCCATTCTGCTAAATATGGCACCTAGAATTATATCACAGGACCTACACTAAGTATCTGTACCACATTCCAGGGTTGAAAGGACTAGCCTTTCTTTCCAATTTCTCCACGCAAAGTCAATATACACCTAAGTTGTAACTGACCTAAACTTGACCTCGAAAGTCAGAAAGAAAACCCATTAATATTCTTGTCTGCAGCTGACCTGGTCCAACAGCAGGCTGGTCTTTAAGGATTAAATATTGACCAGGTATGACCGACTCAGTATATGAAGATAGATAGGTTTTACACTGTTTTCTATCAGTGCTGTCTGACCCCAGGGCTATAATGTGCATAATGTTGAAGGAGGTCTAAATAGGCGAAGCTTCATACCAAATATCAACAAAGGCTATAATTTGAACAATTTAGGCGAAGGTCCACTAGATGAAGCTACACAACAAATATCAAAGACCTGGGCCTTGCGGTTTCAGAGAAGAAGCTTTTTTTTAAGATATTCCCTACATAAGCCTATGTAAAACCAAATGTCCCCATGGTAGGGGCATTTTTGGCCTCAGGGCTATAATTTAAACAATTTTGATAGAGGTCCACTAGATGAAGCTTCATGCCAAATATCAACGACCTGGGCCTTGCAGTTTCAGAGAAGAAGATTTTTAAAGATTTCCCTATATAAGTCCATGTAAAACCAAAGGGTCTCGGGGCGGGGGGCATTTTTGGCCCCAGGGCTATAATTTGAACAATCTTGATAGAGGTCCACTAGATTAAATTTTACAACAAATATCAAAGACCTAGGCCTTATGGTTTCACAGAAGAAGATTTTTAAAGATTTTCCCTATACAAGTCTATATAAAACCAAAGGGCCCGCCGAGGCGCGAGCATTTTTGGTCTCAGGGCTATAATTTGAACAATCTTGTTGGGGGCCACTAGATGAAGCTTCATACCAAATATCAAATACCTAGGCCTTGTTGTTTCAGAGAAGAAGATTTTTCAAGATTTTCCCTATATAAGCCTATGTAAAACCAAAGGGCCACAGAGTGGGGGCATTTTTGGCACCAAGGCTATAATTTGAACAATCTTGGTAGAAGCCCACAAGATGAAGCTTCATACCAAATATCAAAGACCTGGGCCTTGCGGTTTCAGAGAAGAAGATTTTTAAAGAATATCCCTATATAAGCCTATGTAAAACCAAAGGGCCCCGGGGCGGGGGCAATTTTGGCCCCAGCACTATAATTTGAACAGCCTTGATAGGGGACCACTAGATGAAGCTTCATACCAAATAGCAAAGACCTGGGCCTTGCGGTTTCAGAGAAGAAGATTTTTAAAGAGTTTCCCTATATAAGCCCATGTAAAACCAAAGGGCCCCGGGGCAGGGGCATTTTTGGCCCCAGCAATATAATTTTGAACATTCTTGGTAGGGGTCCACTAGATAAAGCTTCATACCAAATATCAAAGACCTGGGCCTTGCGGTTTTAGAGAAGAAGATTTTTAAAGATTTTCCCTATATAAGCCTATGTAAAACCAAAGGGCCCTGGGGCGGGGGCATTTTTGGCCCAAGCGCTATAATTTGAACATTCTTGGTAGGGGTCCACTAGATGAAGCTTCATACCAAATATCAAAGACCTAGTCCTTGCGGTTTCTGAGAAGAAGATTTTTAAAGATTTTCCCTATATAAGTCGATGCAAAACCAAAGGGCCCCAGGGTGGGGGCATTTTGGGCCCAGCACTATTTATCTTGAACAATCTTGGTAGGGGTTCGCTAGATGAAGTTTCATACCAAATATCAAAGATCTGGGCTTTGTGGTTTCAGAGAAGAAGATTTTTTAAGTTTTCGGTGTAAAAAAAAATCTATTTTTGGTTCCTGTGACCTAGATGTGCAACGGACCGGAACCATTTGAACAACTTTGAAAGAGGTCTACCTAAGGATCATTCCTGTGAAGTTTTGTCGAAATCCGATCAGTGGTTTAGGAGGAGATGTCGTTTGAAGAAATTGTTTACGCACGGACGGACGACGGACAAAAAGTGATCCCAAAAGCTCACCTCGTCACTACGTGACGGTGAGCTAAAAATAATGTATAACCCCGTAAACTCCAGTTATCTTTTTATATACATGTAGAAGTGTTCAGTGTGTGTGTGTGTGTGTGTGTGTGTGTGTGTGTGTGTGTGTGTGTGTAGGGGGGTGTGGTGGTATTTCACGGACTTTTTCACGCAATGGTTCCCTTATTTTTGCTTAAAGCCATAGATTGTAGGTAGGTATTCGTTAGAACTGCCTCATTCAGGTGATTCGGACGAGGGCACACTATCTGTTTGGACTATAAATCAGAAAAAAATCACATCACGCGAACAGTTCTGTGAAATGAAGACCCCCCCCCCCCCCACCTATACCCCACTTTATATAGAGAAAAATGGGGTTTACAGGGGTATACATTATTTTTCTTATTCTTGCTCCAAAACATATGTTGTGGATACTCGTTAGAACCGCCTCAATGAGGCGGTTCTAACGAGCACCCACAACCTATGTTTGCAGTATTTATAAGAAAAATATCACGGATTTTCATCAGAAAAACGGCCATTTCGGAGATGTGTATAATGAACCAATTCGCACGGGTGTGTTATCGTAATGATCTGAAGAAAATGCTACTTCAAGAGGAAAGAGGAACACGGATGTATTTCGATTGTAGGAATTCGATTCTAGTTTGTCAAAGTCTATGCTTACCTTATCTTTTTTACCAAAGTTTAAGGTGTCATGTTGATCTCTTTGTCCTGTTTTGAAGTTATATGTACTTGGTTTCTTCTCCAAACTATGACGAGAACAAGGAGACATATGTTTTACTTTCCCCAAATGCACAAAATGTTACCTATATTCCAGTAAGTGCATTGTCAAATAACCCTTGTATTGTTCCTGGAAAAATGTGAGTATGCAAAAGCTACTCACTTTTTTCAGCAAAATAATATTAGCATTATTTGCTATATTTTATCTGATCAAGGTCTCTTTATGATACCTAACCAGGTGGTCCTAGCAAACACTGCAAATACATCAAAAGACACCATATGTCATCAAAAGACGCCAAGAGTCATCAAAGTCATGAATACAACCCCAGTGAAAGAAAGCTTCACTTTCATCATGAAAACACGACTATATAATGTTGACCCCTTTGAACCCCACTTCCATAAAGTAAAACTGGGGTTTACAGGAGTAAACCTTATTTTTCTTATATCTGCTCTTAAATATAGATTGTGGGTACTCGCTAGAACCGCGGTTCTAAAGAGTATCCACAACATATATTTTGAGCAGAAATAAGAATAACAATCTCAAAAATCGATTTTTCGGAGGTAAAATCGTGGAGCACAAGTAAGAGAAATAATGTATATTACCCCCGTAAACCCAAGGTTTCTCTATATAAAGTGGAGTTTTGGGGATGTTCCTTTCACGGCCTTGTTCACGTAATGGGAAAAGCTTGCTGAGCGATGCCGAACTATGATTAAGAGGCACGGAATTTTCTGTCTGTTCCCCATGACAATGGTAGATTCTTTTTACTTGCATACCTTTCATTTCTGGACATGGATTTTTACACATGTAATGCAGTCACTTCCATTGCCCAGACTTGGATACATAGACTGGGCTGCATGGTGCTCACACGCAGAGCTGAAACTGACCAGACATGAGCACTGGTAGACCGCTTAGAAGGACTAAGCCTGCCTAGGCAAAGTGGTGTCAGTCAGACAATGTATATAAACCTTTTGGTTTCATTGAGATGTCATTTCATCAGAAAGTCGGAAAAAGTCCCACAAAATTGAAAGCAGCGTCTCCAAAATTACCTAAATAGTGTTGGCGGGGACGTTAAACAAACAAAACAAAACGCCCAGGAAGAAAAGAGGGTCTCGTGGAAGATTAGTACTGGGCTAGCCTACTAGTTTACTAAACGCGTTACCCTGTATAAATAAAGTCCATTGCTATTAGTAGTAGTACGCCGTGTAGCATCAACTCCGGAACTTGTTACTCAAAAGTACCAGATAAATGAGGAAAATGATTATACCGACGGTAGGTAATCGCTTAAGTTGGCGTTATTACGTAGTGTCAGAACTTTAACTCACTTCCCATATTTACTCAACGTATTTTTCTCTGAAATTCTTAAAAAGAAATTATTGAAAGCTTAGTCAGCTGCCATTTAAACACACAAATGAGTCGGCTGGTACATGGCTGGTACCGCGAAAATTCATGACAGCTTCAACAATCTGTGAATTTATTACAGAAACGGCTTTGACAAGCTTCAATTAAGTGGCATTAATAGAAGCCGAATCCTTCGCTGCTTGTAATGTTGTAGTTGTTTTTCCCCCAAAGAATATTGTGACTGAATAAACAAGCCGAAACGCGCGAAGGCCAGAGTACGGCAATTTGCGTCACCAGGTAAACTACTGGACGGCAGTTTGCTGGGAACAGTACGGCGATTTGATTTGAACAATTATACATAAAGTGCTATGGTGGAGAAGTGTTCTAAATAGTTTCACAACTGTCAATCTTAATATAAACAAAGGTTTGTTGGGTTCGTCGTTACTTTCATTGTCGGTCTCCTTTTTATCAGTAATTTTAAAGGGACAGAAGGGTTGGGGATATAAGAAATTGGTAATGACAACAGATTGACCTGTTGTTGTCCTCTGTTTTTTTTTTTTCGACTTTTATCGATTTTCTTTCTTTCTTCCAGTACGTCTAAACCCCAGAGGGGGACATAAGACGGGTTCCGGCGAACCAAGTGTTGAAGGGTCTTAGCTGAAATAAAAGGAAAGGAAAGTTGGTGAAATGGGTTTGTACAGTGGGAAAAGAGAGTGTTAGTACAGTTAAAAGATAAAAAACAGAATTGGGTCTTTTAAGGAGAAGCATGAGCCATCAGGCTAGTTCAGCACTGCTAAACTGAGCCAGAGTAGGAAGTGTTACAACATAGGCAGGTAGAGCATTCAAGTGAATAATAGTCCACGGAAAGAAGGTGTACTTGTAGTAGTCTGTGAGGGTGTAAATCTGTCTGTATGCAAGGGGATGATTGTGGGCTGATGGTCTAGTATTGATGATGACATCATAAGTGATCTTATACATCATGGCAAGACGGTTATCAATGCGGCGTTGTTTAAGGGGGAGCCAATTTAGGTACTTCAGCATAGCTGTAACACTTGAAGTGTAACTATAGTCATTTGTTGCCCACCTGGCAGCCCTTCGTTGGACTGCTTTCACTTTGTATATGTCAGTGGCAGTGTGGGGATACCATACAGTGAACGCATACTCCAGCTGCGGTCTGACAAGAGTCTTATATGCAACTGATTTCAGGTCCTTATTATGGACCCGAATGTTTCTTTTCAAGAATCAAAGGGTCTGATTTGCTTTCGTAGTTATGTTGTCAATGTGGGGGCTGCTGTTTAGATCATCAGAGATGGTGACCCCAAGTTACTTCTGGTGCCATGCAAGAGGTACACATTTGGGATGGGGTTCTTACGTCGGGTAACATGAAGGACCTGGCATTTAGATGGATTAAAGTTTATGTCCTACATCTTTTCTCTGTAACATTGTGCTGCCGTGAAACCGTATGTTTGTACAACGTTTTGGTTCTCATGTTATCATATTGTATAACCGGAGAGAAGTAAATTCGATTTGATTTGATTTGGACATACCTTATAATCGCGAAATAGTTAACTGCCTTGGAGTGCAGATCTTGTGACACCCATGTTATTCAGCCTCTTTATGACCTTGTCAGATCATGATTAAATGGTCAACAAATAGTTCTTATCTTGGGTTTAGCAAGGCTTTTGGCTAGGTGAATCACCTGAAACTCCTTCGCAAGCTACAGGTACATCGAAACAGTAACATGGATTAATTATCCAGTCGGTTAAGTCTTTTCTGATTGGGAGAGGTCAGGCAGTTGAACTTGAAGGTGACCCCTCAGATGAGGTTCCAGTTACTTCAAGTGTACCGCAAGGATCAGTTCTAGGCACTTTGTTATTGTTATTATACCTAAACACCTAAACGACCTGTCCGATTACCAAGCCCCCCCCCCCCACACACACACACACCCCACCCCCTAGAGGGACTTAGACCGTCCAGTCATAAGAATCTCACTGGGACATGGAATTCAAACATAGAAAGTTCAAGTTTTGCACATAACCTGGCCAAGAACTCCAACCCCTACACCATATATACTGCATCATCATGCCCTCGAAATTGTTTCATCTGCAAGGTACTTAGGTTTCGATCTATCCACCAACACGAACGTCAACATACATTTCGATAGAATCTCTTAAACTGCTAATTAAGTCCTTTGTTTTATTTATCTAATATCAGAACAAAATAAAACTGCGTTCGGGAAGCAGCATACAAGACAGTATTCCGTCAACACTTGAATACGTCTGCACAGTATGGAGCCTATGCACACAGTCCTATGCCCATTAACTCGAAATGATGTAGCGTTAAGCCATCCACTTGGCTCTGAACAATTATTTAACCTACAACATGCAGCCTTATCTTGGCTAGTACTCCTTGCAGCAGAGAAGGTCACTTGCCTGTCTCATTTATTTATATAAAATTTTTCATGGCATAGTTGCAGTATCTCCCTCCCCTTACTTCTAGGAACCAATCGAAACACGCGTCACAGCATGAGCCACCCACTCGTATTATGTTAATTGTTACATGTATGGCAATGGAACAGATATACTCCCAATATTATTTTGATGCCTGCATTAACTAAGTTCAGCGTGGGAGTCCGGCCTCTTGCCATGAACACAGCATACCTGTTTTAACCTGCTTTTACCTAATCTATTGTTAACATTTAACACCATCACCTTTCTTCATTTCACTTTCATACTTTTAGTCTCACCATTCATATTCATTTAACACTAACAACGCGCAGTCATCCTGCACACATTCAAGCAAAAGTTACTAATTACAGAAGATTCCCGCTTGCTATTGTCCATTTGACTGTCGCTGACCTTGTATAAAATCAAGGTATCGTTAATTTATACCATCGCTAGTCCACCTTTTAGCTTTTTATTCTCCCTGTGACGTGCGGTCCCTGTGCAAAATGCAAAATATATAGACTTGGCTCGTGTGCTGTGGCATTGGCAAACAGTGGATACCTAATCAGACGCTACATAACGCAGCGAATGACCAGATCTACACTGCTTGTTTAAAATGCTGGACTTTAAGGGTTAAACTAACAGTTTAAGTCACATTTCAGGACTATGTTTCCAGCCTACACTCAGAGATAATCGATTACAACTAGGAGGAAATTTATTTTAGCTGTCCTTTATACAAAAGCGAAAGTAACCTCCTTTTGTGAACGGAAAAGAAATTTATTAAAGTACTTTTTTCAGGACATATTAAATCAACTTCTTTAAGGAGTTGAACTTTTTTAGATAAGTAGCCAGTTGGCCATTTTGTGGGAAAGTAACTGTCCTTTTGGCTTTCCGCTATTTATGTTCCCATCAGAGTCTGGTTTTTCATGTTTGTGTTTCTTTCCCTTTGTTGTCACTGCTGGGGCTGTGGGTTAATTGTATTGATTCCTGATCAGTGCCGCCACTTCTATTTTGTTGTCTGTGTCGTTGCTTAACTGTACAAATGTGAAATAGATAGAATATTCAAGATGAAGAATGCAACATGCAGGCACTTTCGTGCCCGTCGATTTCGATAATAATAATAATAATAATAATAATAATAAAAACATTATCCATAACATAGAATGCGATTTCAAAAGACTTACGGAAGACCAGCATGAAAACATGCCTATACAATTTTGACCGCCATAAACCCCAATTTTATTGATTACTTAAAACTGGGGTTTTTAGGGGTGTACATTATTTTTCGCAATTCTGTCCAAAAACAGTGCCAACACTATATGTTCTGAACTGCAATATGTAAAATATCAGGTTTTTTATCTGAAAATTTTCAATTTTTGGTGGAAAAATGTTCAATATATTTGAATAGGCATGTTTTCGGAATGCAAACAAGCGAACAAATAATAGCCTCAGTCATGATTTAAAATAACTGGAATATAGCATGCATACACCAGGACCTTCGTTAGAATAAAGTCTCTTTCGCAAAAGGAATAAATACATAATAACATAAAATAACTATCACAAGAACGACGTAGAAACTATTTGAGCACATTAAAAAGACACTTTATTTCGAAGAAAAAAATAATAAACTTCATTTCAAGAAGGTAAAGTTCCGTTAAAAGGGGGCAGACTTTGTTTCTACATTATCTCCTAAGTATTTACAGTAGTAAAAGAAGGCAAAAGCAATGACAAATAATTCTCAAGAGGAAATATGGCCCTGGTGTATATTTCACAACTTCAGCTGTTACATGTACATGAACAAATAGATTGGTTTACGATCAGTACTAGCATTAGAAACAATCCCTGGCTGAGTGATGAAACCAAACATGATAAAATTCATGGTTGTTCGTTCACAACGATGTTAAAATGCTGTCAGTATTTTCCAAAGTGGCAATTTTGTGATACAAATTGCCGTACTGTTAATTCAGCATTTTCCCCAAGTTGCCGTACTTAAAAATCCAAGTTGCCGTACTCCTTTGTTTTGTGTTTTCTAAAAGAAAACTGCAGCATAAAGCGAACCTTTCAATTAAAACTTATACACAACAACTTTTCTAACCTTCTGAATGTTCCGGCATGGAAAAAAGAAGGCCAGTGGTCTTGAATCAAAGCAAAAACTAGTACTTTCCACGAAAAAGATTATTTGTTCTTGGTACCAGCTGTCAATATTTCAGTTTGTTTAGCGATTTCCAGTTAGATGTTATCAGAATCATGAAAGCAGGCATGAGCTAGATATCTCTCCGACACATATCCATTTTGCTTTAAATGGCAGAATCCTGTAGAAACCTGTAAACAGCTTTTTACCTACCTTACTGTGTGCCATACTTGCGATAAATATTGATTTCGCTGGCACTTTTCAGTAACAAGTTCCGGAGTCGATGCTACACGGTGAGTAGAGTGATGAAAATACCGTGAATTTTGCAGTGAGACCAATTTTGCAACGATGATGTATATGACTTCCTTTTCAAACGCTGCACATCATTCTGTAAAAATTCTCGATTTATGTCTTACCCCTGGTAGGATGAACTGGATAGGAATACAAATTTTAACCCAATGTAAATAAAAATCAAAAATGAGTTCCTTAAAGAGCAATGAAAATATTTATAAGAAAGAAGATGGGTCATACTACGTAGTTTCGGCTAATAAAGCCTCATCAGTGACCCTTTAATGATCCGGCAACGAAAGCCAGAGGAAGCATACTGCAATTTTGCGAATTTCGAATAGGCAGTCGATTCAAAGACTGATAAAAATCAAAATGAGGTCAAAATAATTAAATACCTGTCTAGAATTTGAGTCAAAACTAATAATTTATTTCTGATTTCTCAGAATATTCACGCTGATCTCAAAGGACCAAAAGTAAAATATAAACTGCACTATGGTTGAACTATGGTAAAACCTGTATTTTCCGTAAATAGTCCTCCTTAGCCGCATGGTGTCGCTTTCACTAACACAGCGAAAAGTCCTATCAGTCTGTGCAGATCCTCATTCAGGTCCCAGTTGTTCAAAGCATTGTTAGCTGAACGAGCTCGATAATTGTCAAAACGTTAAATGTTCAAGTTGCTCACATTTTTGTAGCAAAAATATCAATGGACATACCAAATTCAATGATCAAAGTTTTAACGATATGTTAACTAACGATGTCATTAGTTTTGAACAACTGGCCCTGGTCAGTTACAGTAAAATTCCTATATAAACACCACAGTTGGAACTGTTCAAAAGTGGTCTTTAAACCCACTTTGGAACAGTCCCAAACGTGATCTCTTATTAAGAGACTCTGAGTATACTGAAACCTTCTCTATTAATTTTAAAAGCAGATTTAGTCTTAATTTAAGGAGGTCTTTATAGGGAAATAAAAAAATACTGTACGTGTACTTTATCGCAGCTGGATTAAGTGTCGTATGGGGGCGGAATAACGTCTCTAGTGAACTCTATATTATTCCATTTCATTTGGGATTAATGAGCCCATTTGAGTATTTTGAAAACAGAAAATTGTAAAGAGCACACTCAGGCTATATAAGTACGCTACTATAGAGGTATACTTCTTATGAAGAGGCCGGCCTCGGCAGCAAAGTCGGATGCGCGTCTGACTGGTGATCAAGAGGACGCGTGTTCGATACCTGCCGTGGTCGCAACATTCTTTCGCGGGGATTGATCATAAACTCTTTTCTACGGTTATTCTCTACCATCCGCTTCTGGTGAAAGAATGTGCACTGTACTTGTTAACCGCTTACGTATAAGCCTGCCCAGGAAAGTGTGGATAGATAAACTGACCGGCTCAAAAATGACCTAAGTCCCTGTTCGGTGCCACTTTCTCAGCCTACACTCGGAGACGATAGATCATTCATCACCGTCAGAACTTTGATTCTATTAGTATCCGAAGGAGTTATATAGATTCGTTTCATACGAAATTTCGCTTATTGCCGCTTCGATTTTTGTTTTTTTTTTGTGTGGGGTTTTATGGTCCGAATGCCACTATTTAGGTCAAATCGATGCTGTTGTCCTAAACACACTTTTTTCTGGAAAGCATCCCCACCCCCCCCCCCCCACCCCCGCCCATCGGGGCTTGAAAAAATAGATTCGGCTACATGGTGATACCACGCAGAGCTGAAACCGACCGCATATGAGTACTGGTAAACCGCTCAGAATGTCTAAGCCTGCCCAGACAAAGTGGTGGGAGTCGGACCGTCCCTGCATTTAAACTCTATTGGTTTGCTTGAGCGGTTGGGCTTGAGATGTCATTTAATCTGAGCCTTACTGAGTGTCGGGTAAATGTCTCACAAAATTGGAAGCAACGTCTCCATAATGGCATAAAGACGTAAAACTGCAATTCAAACAAATTCAAACAAAACATTTCCTGGGCAGGCGTATACAAAAAGGTCAATCATACAGTACAGTGCACATTCTTTTGCCAGAATATGACAACTGTCCTTCTTGAATCAGCGGAAGGAAGAGAGTCACCATAGAAAAGAATTCATGTTCAACGAAAGCATGCTGCCAATCGAACTCGTAACCTCGTGGCCCCCAAACCGGCACGAACCCTACTGAGCCACCTGGCCTAGGAAACACACACACACACACACACACACACACACACACACACACACACACACAGAGTCAAAGAACACCTACTCGTACCTTCATAAAAATACTCTTATTTTAACCCTTTTTGTACCAAATGGAATCTTCCTCCTTATGTATACCAGGAGTCCATTTCAAAATTTAGGGGTGTCAGGTTGAGTTTTCTTCAAAATTTATTTAAAAAATAGCTGAATTTTTTGCAAACAGTGTAGTCCCTGATCAGACGCCACAGAACAGACGCCACGTTCTGTGGCGTCTGATCTGGGCCTGCATTGTTTGCCAACTACCCGTTTTGGGGTTTTACAGTACTAAATGGGTTAATGATGCTAACCACCAACTATGTTTGAAAGAGGAAATACCATACATGTAACACATCTTTCTATTTCATTTCTAATAAAAATCTTTTTTTGTGATGACAAATTGTGATATTATTCTTATTTTTACTCTACATATGGTTTGCGGGTACTCGCTGGAACGGCGGTTCTGACGAGTACCCAAAACATATGTCTTAGAGGAGAAATAATGAAAATAACGTATACCCTCTTAGTCCCAGTTTTAGATATACAAAGCGGGATTTACAGGGAAATAACACAGATATGTTCACGTGACAGCTTGTCCAGAAAATGTACCGTATCTCTTCTGACACAACAATACAAACCTATCTAAGAACGTTGTATGCCCATATTCTCCAGGGGATGGAAGGGGCCCTTTGTAGTGAGGCAAAGGATTGATCTTACGTCCGTCTGATTTAAACCTGTATGTATTCTGTCTTTTGTCCAGATCATAGAACAATCCTTGTGATTCCATCTCGTAGGAGCCCGGGATCGGGGTTTCCTGGTAAAAAACATTAGCATCAAGATAAAAAAAGTCTCTGTCATGATCGTCCTTAAATCCCCCCACCCCACCCCCACCCAGCCTTCCCCATGCCAACGAACGAAACGTATAGAGAACAATGTATGCTGGTATATTGTTTTACTGATTTAGCTATAGGTCGGAACCGCAACATAAGAAAAACATCACATTTTAACCATAAAGGCCATTGAAGAAAACATTATCTTACATGCTTGATGTGTGTGTGTCGTCCTAGTGTGATTCATCAGAGACCACGATCGGATTGCATAATTCTTTCGTCCATTTTCATCAGCAGAATCCTCAGTCATTTATATGTCCAGACTGCGAAGTTCGCACGCTGATATTGTGTACACGGTGCATACAAGTGTCAGTAGATGTATTTTTCTCAATACATGAAACATGTACGTATACATGCAATGCACAAATTATCAAACAACCTACACGGCAAATTAACAAACACAGCACTTTATCGTCATCCATCTCTTGAACAACAGCTGCAATGATAACCGTGGTTTGTAAACCCCACTTTAGAGAAAATAGGGTTTACAAGAGAATACATTATTTTTCCGACTTTCCTCACAGACATAGATTGTATATGCTCAGTAGAATCATCTCGTTGAGGCGGTTCTAATGAGCATTTACGATCTATGTTCGGACCAGAAATGAGAAAAGGTTTAATACTAATAAAATGGTTGAGTGTTAGTATTAGTGCTTCATCATATAAACAATTTTCCGTGATGGTTTAAATGTTAAAAAAGAGAAAACAAACATACCCGTATGTACGTTCTCCACCATCCTTCCCGTCCTGATACTGGTTGATCATAGACCTCACTCAATGTTTTCCTTTTCTGAAATGTAAACAAAATCCAAGTGAAGACAATGATCAAGAATCGATACAATTAACCCACAGCTCCCATCAGAGACACCAAAGGCAAGGAAACACAAACATGAAATAACTAGACCCTAATGGCAACAACAATAGCGGAAATCAAAAAGGACAGTTACTTTCCCGCAAAATGGCCAATTGGCTATCCAAAGCAAAATAATATGAGCGATACATACACTCAAAGACAAGCCATGACAAAAATAAACCACGACAGAGGAACCGCCTTGGAACGGCCAGTGAAACGAATTACCGGTCGACCTATGTCTTCATGAGGATACATAATATTATATGAAATTTCAAAACACTTGCGTACATGGCTCTAAAGTTATGCTATGCACAAGAAAGCAAGACAATTAAAAGGCTAGAAATTGCAAACGGCCACATCTCCAACAAAATTTCATTAAATTTGTTGAAAAGTAATCAAGTTATCTCCTCCTCAGTCCCAGTCAGCATACAATATGCCAAGGCTCTTGATTCTGATATATCTTGCAGAAACGATTTCACTTTTATTTCATTAAAAAATGGGAAATAACATTAATTTGGGATATAATTCGGATAAGACAAAAATACGGATCACCAAATAAAATTTAATTCAATTGGCTGTCAATTTATTCTGGTGATCTCTTTTTCAGTCCCACTCAGTCCCTAGCTCAAACTCTTTTTGAGATATCTTGCACACAAGTTTTCAATTGTATTTTATTTAAAGTGTAATAACTCTAAAATAGGAGAAAATTCGGATAAGGAAACCGGGGAAACCATACATGAAATTAAAATATTAATAGTAATAATAGCACACGTGGTTCTAAAGTAATACTGTGCAGAAGAAAGCAACACGATGAAATAAACAAATATTGCAAAGGGCCATAACTCCAATAAAATTTCATTGGTTGAAAAGTTTATCTCCAGTCCCACTCAGTATACCATATATCAAGGCTCTAGCTCAAATACCGTTTGAGATATCTTGTACACAAGATTTGAATGTTATTTTATTGAAAGGAGAATAACTCTAAAACGTGATATAATTCGGATTAGAAAAAATGTTGGTATTCTATTTCATACCCCACCACACGATAGTGGTGGGGTATCATGTTATACCTTAGAGTGTCTGTCTGTCCGTCCGTCCGTCCGTCCGTGCGTCCGTCCGCACCATTTCCGACCGATAACTTGAGTAAGTTTTCACGGATTTTTTTTTTAATTTTGCATACATGTTTATACAGGAGATGCGTTTATGGGATTGTGAATGGACAAATCCGTTAACATTTGACAGAGTTAAGGCCCTTGTAAGTTCCAAATAAGTGTTTTGGGGTTGGGGTGCTTGTTGTTTTTGTGTTGTTGTTTTTTTTCACGCATTTCTTCAAATTGTGTATGTATATTGGTTATGGGTTTTCGTGGTCTGGGATTGTTTATTGGCAACCTGGCGGAGTTATGACCGTTAACAATTCCCATTAGATAGTTTCTGGACACTTATTCTTTTACTAAATGGAATATATGGATGAAACTTCACAGATATATAGACCGCTGTAGGAAGCATGTTTGGGATTGTTTATATGCAAAATGTGTTAAAATTTGGCGTTAACAATTCCAATTAAATGTTTTTGGGCACTTATTCCTTTACTAAATGGAATATATGGATGAAACTTCACAGATGTATGGACCACTACAGGAAGCACGCTTGGGATTGCTAATGTGTGAATGCATTAACAAATACGTTATCATTTGACGAGTTATGGCCGTTAAGAATTCCCGTTAAATTGTTTTGGACACTTATTCCTTTACCAATAGGAATATATGGATGAAAATTCATAGATATATAGACCACTACAGGAAGCATGCATGGGAATGTTAAAGGGCAAAATGCGTTGACATTTCACCGAGTTATGGCCATTAAGAATCCATATTAAAACTCTCATTCCAAAACTTTATGGAATATGTAGATGAAACTTCTTCAAATTGTGTATATACATTAGTATTGGGGATTGTTACATGTGGGTTTACGGCGTCCCGCAACCCCCCATGCTGACAAGACAACCGAGCGTGATCTCTGACAGGTGTACGGGCAGCTGTGGGGTAAGGCACAAGAAAGATATTAGATGAATTACATGAATTATTTACACTATCTATATACAACACTTACTAACACAAAACATCACAATTTGTTGCTTCTGTAGCCAACTCACGACGTCCGCTCCGAAGGCAAAACAATGTTCTGTGCTCGGAACGGGTGACGTGAATACCTACAGAAGCAAACAACAAAAACAACAACAAAAACAAAAAAAGAAACAACATAAGACGCGACTGGCCAGTTTATAACTTAGGGTGAATCCCCCTCTCGCGTGAATCTTCCTCTCGCGAACTAGTATAAACTAGTCTATCGACATTGTTGCCGATCACAAGTTGATATGTATTATCTAGCGATCGCACTAATCTGATTCGTCTGAATCACCTGCAGGTTATTTAATTGACCTCTTCCATTTGAATGGTCTCACATTTGTTCACAATGGACAATGGTATGCGCTGCTTACGGTGGTCTGTCCGCCCTTGCTGGACCCTAACCCCCAGCGTCGTACCAGTACCTGCTGCTATAAGGCAGGGAGCAGCAGGTCACCACACATTGTTGTGCCTGCAAATTACGATAACTGGACTAAGACACGGTTCACAAAACATACATGCTATATCATGATCCCCCTCCCGGAGAAGTAAGAATATATTCAAGCATATACCGTTATTGCGCATGCGCCGACCAGACACACAGGCTGGTTAGTGCATGCGATAAATAACCGTACAGCAGAACTCAACTTGACTGTGCATCAAATTATCAGCACCCAGCGCTTGACACAATAATACTCAAAGTTCATGTTTCCTTACTGAGCACTACAGAAATGAATTAATGCTCACTACTACTGAGCATAATACTCATCAAATTTGTGCCCACTACATTATCACAAGTAAGAGGCAATTGAACAGACCACGCCTTTGCGCTACCTGGTCAGCCGCCAATTACAGGAAACATAACAATCTCTATTTCATATCCTTCTCCGCGACACGGCTCACAAATATAGCTATTCACAAATTCATTACATTAATAACAGATAGAAACTACAAACAGAAGATTTTCATCTATAATCCACAACATTTGTTAGTGTCTCATAAGGGCCAACACTGTTTGCCGTAAATTCTCTCTGTATTTGGTAGGCACCCCGTCACAACCGTCCTCGCGACGCCGATGACGCCGCTGACGTCATCCCCGCCACTCAGGCCGTATGACGTGTGGCGACCAAATACTCCCACTTATCATCATCACGTTCTTTATATGTACATACATGCACAAACTGAGTTATCAGACAAAACGGCATCATTACAAAATGAACTCGAAATTCTTCTTGAACAAAATTATTTCTAATCAACGTGAACACGCTTGTAAAATAAAATTCATTACGGTTCATCATCACGGATAACCCGACAGGCTCTTGTAAGAGTTTGCCCTGATGATGAAGATATGGTTAAACCCGTCTTAAGTTTACGTCCCCTCTACACCTAATATCATATTGGGACGGAACCACGGTTTTCTAACCACAGCTAGTCAAAAGTCATGGGTCAAACAAGTGACCCGGCGTTTATTAATTACATTCTACAAAAGGGGTCTAAAAGCCTAAATGAATCAAGAATGAGCGGGTGTCCAAACTTTACGTCTCACCAACATCCAGGGTCAGAATGAGACAGGACCTCACTTAGAAAGACTCATTCTACTACTGGAGAAGCCTGGGATCAATCCTGCAACCTCTAGCTGGCAAAGCTAGTAGCCTAATCACTACAGGCTTCAACAGTGAATTCAGAATAGGCTTCAGAAAGTTGGGTATAGTAGAAGTAAACCCCTCCAAAACCTACAAGCATGTTCATACAAAAATAATACTAAACGTAGATTTAACATACCTTTCAATATACTTTCAATTTCCCGACACAATGTTGCGTATACTCGTTACAACTTGACCTGCTGCTAAAGTGTTCGTTTTTCTCAGGGTTTTTATAGCTATGAATACTACCAGAAAATCATGCATACTCATATTAGCTTGCTAAAATCGTGGCGAGGTGGAGATACCGTCCACAAATGAAGCTAGATAGCAAGAATCGAGTAGATAATGGATTTGCGTTCAAATAGTATATTTCCCATAGGAAAAATTGATGAAACGACCCTATAAATCAATGCCATGACCCCTGTCAAAACGAGCACCCACACAACACGTGACGGGAATGAAATTCATATAAGGCACAATTTGGTGGTTGGCGATTTTTAGGCAAATTTTATAGAACTCAGCCTTATAGCGGCCCCCTGTATTGTAAAAACAGATCTCCATAAACCACTCATGCATACATGTACATCGTATGATATGTGCATGACTTGTGCATGGAGCAGCACATTTTGCCTACCATATTTCACCTAAAATATTTCACTCGCACCGCCCTACCATATATCTACTAAAATAATTTAGATGTGCATAAGCACCAGAGAGGTTTCCTATTCCATCTCGTAACAGGGATGTGTGGTAGAGATTAGTAATGGGTAAAATACGTTAACATTTGGCGGAGTTAAGGACATTATCAATTTCCATTATATGGTTTTGGACACTTATCCTGTACTAAACGGAATATATGGACCATTACGATTACACGGTGAATAGTCAGATAAAATTCTTATTTATACTTGAAACATAGGTTCTGAGGCGGTTCTAACAAGTACCGACAACATATGTCTTGGAGAAAAAATAAAGAAAATAATGTTTACCTCCGTTAACCCCATTTAACTCCATATAAAGTAAACTAGCTAGTCTGGCCAAGAAAACATGTATTCTTCATATTTTCCAGTTCTGTGGTGTATTCCTTGCTTCCAAAGGATAACCCTTTTATAGAACATATTTAACGTCACTACAGCTGGTGTCTGGGAATGTGTGGCGGCCGTAAAAAGTCTCCCTGCCCTACATCATAGTGTAGTTTATATTTTCTTGTCCTTTGGGATCATTGATTCCAATGTGAAATTTGAAAATATTTGAGGGTCACTGATGAGGCCTAATTGCCGAAACTAGCTAGTCTGGCCCAGAAAACATGTGCACTTCATATTTTCCAGTTCTGTGGTGTATTCCTTGCTTCCAAAGGATAACCCTTTTATAGAACATATTTAACGTCACTACAGCCGGTGTCTGGGAATGTGTGGCGGCCGTAAAAAGTCTCCCTGCCCTACATCATAGTGTAGTTTATATTTTCTTGTCCTTTGGGATCATTGATTCCAATGTGGAATTTGAAAATATTTGAGGGTCACTGATGAGGCGAAAATTGGCCGAAACTAGCTAGTCGGGCCCAGAAAACATGTACACTTCATATTTTCCAGTTCTGTGGTGTATTCCTTGCTTCCAAAGGATAACCCTTTTATAGAACATATTTAAGAGGGAAGTTCTTTTCACAGACTTGTGAGTGTTGTGGCCACGTAGAGACGAGGATTGTGGCCACGTAAAATCGATTTAAGCCCCCCCCCCCCCCAAGTGGAATTCGTTTCCACTGACCGTTCCAAGGCGGTTCTTCTGTCGCTGTTTATTTTTGTTATGGTTTGTCTTTGGGTGTTTGTGATGCTTATTTTATTTTATTTTGGATAGCCTTTTGGCCATTTTGTGGGAAAGTAACTGTCTTTTTGGCTTTCCGCTATTGATGTTTCCATTAGGTCTGTTGTTTCATGTTTGTGCTTCTTTCCCTTTGGTGTCTCTGATGGGAGCTGTGGGTTGCTTGTATCGATTCCTGATCATTGCATTCACTTCTATTTTGTTAACATGATGTAAACTTCACAGATATATAGACCACTATACGAAGCATGTTTGTGATTGTTAATGGACATGGACAAGGGACATCGAATTCAATCCATCAAAATGCAAGGTCATGTACATCACAAGGTCACGGATACCTGCTCAAAATCAGTACCACCTTCATGGGGTCCTCCTAGAAGCAGTACCTTCAGCAAAATACCTATGAGTTGAAATTTCAGAAAATCTCCCCTGGAACACCCATATATTAAGAGTTTCTAAGAAAGCAAACCAAAGATTTGGATTTCTTAAGCGAAATATACACAATGAGGACCTCAAGGTAACAGCATACAAAACAGCTAGAATACGCCTGTAGCGTGTGGTATCCATTTACAGACACTGCCATTCAGCAAGTCAAAAACTTTCTTCAACGCCACGCAGCAGGATGGGATAAAAGAGACTACAACAGAACCTCAAGTGCGACTGCCATGCTGCAGTCACTCGTGTGGAGAAGTCTTGACAAATGCCGTAACGATAATCGACTTTCTTACACATGACCTTGTCGCTATTCACAGAGACCAGTACCTCACAGCTCTGCAAAGGCAATCTAGAACCTATTACCCAATGGCTTACAGACAGATCTCTACCTCTACAGATTATTATTAATATTCTTATTTCCCCCGCACTACTGTACACTGGAATTCCCTCCCTACAGCAGTAGTCTTGCTGCCCAACGTTGATGAGTTCAACAGGGCAGTCAGCCAGATCAACCACTGCTCACCTTAACCAACCACCGCCTTGCTTTTAATTTTGTAACTAGATCTTTTTAACTTACGCAATTTAAACTTTTCTTTAATTTCCACCACTTGCCTTTTCTTAGCCCGACTTTGCACTCTCATGCTACAAGTCCCAGCAGTGGGTTAAGCATAATTGGAAGATAGATAGATAAAATGCGTTAACATTTTACAGAGTTATCGTAATAATTCCCATCAAATGGTCTTTGGACTCTTATTACTTAATGGAAAATGTGAATGGAACTTCACAGATATATAGACCACTTAAGGAAGCATGTTTTGGATTGTTAATAGGCAAAATGCGTTAACATTTGATAGAATTATGACCATTTACAATTCCTATTAAATGGTTTTTGGACTCTTATCCATTTACGTTATGGAATATTTGGATGAAACTTCACAGATATATAGACCACTAAAAGATGCATGTTTCGCATAGTTAATGGTCATGTCGGGTCAAAAATTAGGCCAGTAGGTCAAACCATAAAGCACTGAAGATGCCACAGTTTTGTTCCAATCTTTATCAATCTTGGTCAGAATGATCATCTTGACAATATCTGGGTAAACTTCGAATATGCGTTATGTCGCTTTAAAAATTGCATTAAATCATAGAAAAACCTTGTGAAGACTCCAGAGGTCACAGGTTTGGTCCAGTAATATTCAAAGTTGCTAAGAATGATAATCTTGAAAATATCTGGGTCAGGTTCGAACATGGGCCATGTCGGGTCAAAATGTAGGCCGGTAAGTCGAATCATAGAAAAACATTTTGAACACTGTAGAGGCCACAGGTTTGGTCCAGGCATCATCAAACGTGCTACGAAGGATCATCTTGACAATATCTTGATCAAAAAGTCGGTCAGTAGGTCAAATCATAGAAAAGCTTGTTAGCACTCTACAGGTCACAGTTTTAATCAAATCATCATCAAACGTGGTCAGAGTCATCATCTTAAAAACATCTCAGCCGTGTTTGAACATGGCTCATGTAGGGTCAAAAAGTATGTCAGTAGGTCAAGTCATATAAAAACATGAGCACTCCAGAGGCCACAAGTTTTGTCCAATCTTTATAAACCTTGGTCAAACTGATCATTTTGACAATATCTGGGTCAAGTTCTAATATGGATTCTGCAGGGACAAAAAGTAGGTAAGTAGGTCAAATCATAGATAAACATTTTGAACAGGCAAATTGTAGGTCCAATTATCATCAAAGTTGCCCAGGATAACAATTAAGACACTATTTCGGTCAAGTTAGAATATTGGTTATACCATTATGCTTAGAAGAAAAATGATGATGAATCCACTATACGCAAATGTTCTGTTACACCGTGTCGCAAAATACTATGGAGTTCAAAATCGAATAAGGAATATGGAAAATTTTAAATTATTCCTTATTCCTTATTCGCAATTGATACTTGCTGGATTTCGAAACCTATACCATTATGCTTAGTAGTAAAATTGATGATGAATGTCCCATACGCAATTGTTCTGTTATACCGCGTCGCAAAGCCCTATGAAGTTCAATATCGAATAAGGAATAAGGAAAATTTGGATTTGTTCCTTAATCCTTTTTCGCAAATGAAACGTGCTGGATTTCGAAATCTATATCACTATGCTTAGAAGTAATAATCATGATGAATCCACTATACGCAAATGTTCTCTTACACAGCGTCGCAAAGTACTATGAAGATCAAGATCGAATAAGGAATAAGGAAAATTTTTATATGTTCCTTATTCCTTATTCGCAGTTGATGCTTGCTGGATTTGGAAACCTATACCATTATGCTTAGAAGTAAAAATGATGATGATTCCACTATACGCAAATGTTCTGTTTCACCGCGTCGTAAAGTACTAAGAAGTTCAAAATCGAAAAAGGAAAAAGGAAAAATTGTATTTGTTCCTTATTCCTTATTCGCAGTTGATACTGCCTGGATTTCGAAACCTTTACCATTATGCTTAGAAGTAAAAATGATGATGAATGCGACACACGCAAATGTTCTCTGACACCGCGTCGCAAAGATCTATGAAGCTGAAAATCGAATAAGGAATAAGGAAAGTTTTGATTTATTCCTTATTCCTTATTCGCAATTGATACTTGATGAATTTTGAAACCAAGCATACCATTATGCTTAGAAGTAAAATTGATGATGATTCCACTATTCCCAAATGTTCTGTTACAAGGCGTCGCAAAGTACTATGAAGTTCAAAATCGAATAAGGAAACAGGAAAATTTTAATGTATTCCTTATTCGCAATTGAAACGTGCTGGATTTCGAAACCTGTATCATTATGCTTAGAAGTAATAATGATGATGAAACCACTATACGCAAATGTTCTCTTACACCGCATCGCAAAGTACTATGGAGTTCAAAATCGAATATGGAATAAGGAACAGTTTGATTTGTTCCTTATTCTTTATTCGCAGTTGATGCTTCCTGGATTTGGAAACCTACACCATAATGCTTAGAAGTAAAAATGATGATGAATCCACTATACGCAAATGTTCTGTTTCACCGCGTCGCAAAGTACTATGAAGTTCAAAGCCGAATAAGGAATAAGGAAAAAATTGCATTTGTTCCTTATTCCTTATTCGCAGTTGATACTTGCTGGATTTCGAAACCTATACCATCATGCTTAGAAGTAAAAATGATGATGAATGGGACATACGCAAATGCTCTCTTACACCGCGTCGCAAAGATCTATGAAGCTGATAATCGAATAAGGAATAAGGAAAAAATTAATATATTCCTTATTCCTTATTCGCAATTGCTACTTGCTGGATTTTGAAACCTATACCATTATGATTAGAAGTAAAATTGATGATGAATGCCTCATACGCAATTGTTCTGTTACACCGCGTCGCAAAGTACTTTGAAGTTCAAAATCGAATAAGGAATAAGGAAAAATTGCATTTGCTCCTTATTCCTTATTCGCAATTGAAACTTGTTGGATTTCGAAACTATACCGTTATACTTAGAAGTAAAAAAGGATGATACATGCGCTATACGCAAATGACCAGTACTAGCTGTCCAATCAAAACATGCAGTTGCACCTGTATTCGCAGTTTCAGCAACAGAAACAAACACATGAATATAGAGTCAAAACCTGTATTTCGTATATAATAATTAAAAGTGACGATAATTCAAATGACTTTAAATGATACTTGATTTGCAGTTATTGAATTGATTCATATACTTAAACTGGTGTTGTTTTCCCTCGCCCATCGGGGCTTGGAGAAATGTACGAGGCTGCATGGTGTATGTACTTCAGTGCTAAGCTGAAATAACCAAACATTTCAGTACTGGTAAATAAAATGCTACGGTTTTTTTCTAAATCGTAAGGTAAATGGTAACATAGACAGTACCAATCTTTGTGTGTGTGTGTGTGTGTTGGGGGGGGGGGGGGGTTAGGGTCTTTTCAAAATTATTTCACATATCGAGCCGATCGTTAATCAATGGTGGGCGATAACTGGGGTACCCGGAGAAAAAAATGACCTTCCGTTGCAGAGCTTGGTGTCTCAAATGTGACCAGAGCCTCAAAAGTGACCAGAGCCAGACTCGAACTCAGAATCATATTCACGTTATGTTATATACGTGTAAGACTAAACTTGATTTTAAAATCTGTTAGCCTGGAGTCTTCATTCTACCAACCTACAATTCTCAATACATCCAACTTATGGGAGTATAGAATTCAAAGTTACTGTTTGTGCAACCCTTGAATTGAAAGCGGTGCATATACGTGTACATGAGCATATACTTGTACATATATACTACTCAAAGTTTGATAGGGATCACTTTTTATATATAAGATTTCGCACTGAAAATTAAAAATTTCTTGACAGAATTTATACTAGGTATATTGATAAATATCTTAAGCAGAAACTCGTGTGCATATCAGTACTCATAAAAGTGCACACTTCTCACACTTCGCAAATGAATTCAGGCACCCCCAAAATCTTGCGTAGCACTGCTTTCCAACAGACTAATCAAACTTGTCAGTGTTCGTTTACCAAGCGTAAAGAGGACTTCATTTGATTTGTGAAACACTAAAAAGCCTGGGGGACAATAAAGAAACCGTCTGAATCGTGGCGTCGGAATGTTGGAATATGGCGTCTCTCAACGTCGTGTTGCTGGGATTCTGAATGTGTCTCAGAGCGTGGTTTCCCGAATGTGGAGTCGGCATCTTACCCACGGAAATCCTTCACACAGACACGGCGGGGTCGAGAAAGGGCTACAACTCCACGTCAGGGCCGTTTCTTGTTGATTCAGTCTCGACGTCAACGGTTTCTGAACGCTACGCGTTTGCATAACGAGCTTAGGAACGGAACTGGAGTACGAATTTCTACACAAACTGTCAGAAACGTGCTCCACGAGTTCGAACTTAATGCCATGAGGCCTGCTGTACGTGTTCCATTGACGAGACAGCACATGCTAGACCGGTTGGACTTTGCCAGAACTCACGTCAGGTGGACGGTTCGTGACTTGACGCCAATACTGTTTACTGAGGAGTCCAGATTCTGTCTAGACTTCACTTATAAACGTCAATTAGTGCGGCGAATGTATAAAGAGCAATCCGATGACTTGAATGCGACAGAGCATGATCGCTATGGAAAGGGGTCAGTCATGGTTTGGACTGGGATAAGCGTGAACGGTAAAACTGACTTGTACGTCGTTGAAAATGGAACGTTAATGGCAGTGAGGTACTGTTATGATATTCTTGATGTGTTTGTGAGACCATATGCAGATGCTATCGGCCCGGACTTTATTCTGATGGACGATAATGCCCGTCCCAGCCGTGCCAACGTCACTGATTCCTATGTGGAACGTGAGACAATCGTTCGTATGGACTGGCCTGCCCGGTCACCGGACTTAAATCCGATTGAGCATGCGCGGGAAATGCTACAGGGTGCTGTTTCAGCCCGACCTGTGCATCCAAGGACTTTACAGGAGCTCAACGATGCATTGGTTGCTGAATGAAAGCTGATTCCACAAAACCGGATACAGACTCGGATTACGAGCATGCGCAGGCAATGTCGTACTGTAATTGACACCCGTGGACGCCATACACGTTATTAGGCACGTTTGTCTAAACAGATTTGGAAATTTGTGAAAAATCAGTTGTCCAAATCCCTTCGTGTTACGGCAAATTTTGGGGGTGTCAAGACGGTTGTTGTTGTCACGCTTTAATGCAGTACCAGTTGACAAAATTAATCACTAGGTTTTGTGAATGATACGTTTTCTATCATTATGTATCGAATTTGGATTCAAGTGATTAATTCATCCAAAACTTATTTTGGATTAAAAAAGTGATCCCTATCAAACTTTGAGTAGTATATATGATGTTCCAAGTGATATGTGCCAAGTAACATTGCCAAAGGACACGACATTTCCGCACCTCAGGAGCAAATTCTTTCCTTTAAGAAATCAACACAATATTTATTATTTCATTACACCAAAGGCTCTCATGAACTTATCCGTAGGCAATTCATGAAGGTGCTGATTTTGACATAATGTGGTCTTACATGGTGCTTTATACCGCTAGCCTATTGCATGCTGATCAGGAATTTAACCTGGATACACGTGGCTAAAAAGGAGGGGTATACTCGTGTGCTATTCAGTTAACACATTATTTGATATGAAGGAGGCAAATTAGATTTGAAAGATTTCACTGCATGTGTCCTGTAATGCCTAAATGTATTTTGGAGATACCATGGGCCCTTTGTATAAAACCTTCTGAATCAAGGGATCTATTCAAACCGAACCGTGAGCAAGTGCAAATTAATTAGCCTATCAGAGTTGATCAGGAGAACGCGGGTTCGATACCTGCCGGGCTCATCAACATTGGAGATTGATCATGATCATTCTCTCCCTTACCATTATTTAAGAAGGACAGTTGTCAGTTTCTGGCGAAAGACTGTGCACTGTAGTTAACAGCTTACGTATTAGCCTATCCAGGAAAAGTGTGGATAGGTGAACTGGCCGGCTCAAAACTGACCTAGTTAGTGTTGACCGTTTAACTCCAATACAAACAAACAAACGAACAGTTATCAGAGAAATACTATTTTCCAAGCTTTCGCACTTTGAACTTTTGGTGACCATGAATAAGGTGTTCAAGGCATGTAATTCTCGCAACAATCGTACGAAATTCATATTAAAAAAAAAGAAAGCTGAAAAAATAGGGACCACGACTGGAATCGAAACAGCGATCCCATTATTGGAGGGGGGGTGCTCTGCCGACTGCGTTACTGGGCGCTGTAACAATATAGACAGACGATAACCATATACCTACAATAGCACGTCTTTTTATTTTTGCTTATAAATCCTATGCAAACTTTATAATTTTACAAAATAAAAGGCTATTGTTTAAATTATTATTAGCAACAGGTGCGCCATAAATTAGCTACGTCAACTATGACGTCGCGATTTATTTACGTTTTCTCGGAATGACGTAATGCCCCATTTGGGCACAAAATCTCATGACGCGTCATAATTATTATTCCACGAGGAATCCATATAATTTCAAAACACTCGCATACACGGTTCTTAAGTTCTGCTATGCACAAGAAAGCGTGACGAACGAACGAACGAACGAACGAACGAAAAAATGAACGGACAAGCCAGAAGCAATATGCAAAATAACCATGATAACTGGCTTGAACGAGTTCACACAAGCACGGCAATGGTTTTGTCGTCCATAAATTATTTCCTTATTTTTGCTCAAAAACATAGCTGGAAGGTACCCGTAGGGGATACACCTACATATGTACTGGCAACATTAGAAAAACACATATGTGTACCTGTTTTTGTTTGTTTGATTTGAGGTTTAACGTCCCTGTCAACACTGTAAAGGTCATTTTGGAGGCGTTGCTTCCAAGTTTGTGGGACATTGAGATGAAATGACATCTCAAGCCCTGCCGCCCAATGAAACCAATAGGGTTTATAAGCATGGACTGTCTGACTCGCACCGCTTTGCCTGGGCAGGATGATCGGTTTCAGCTCTGCGTGGAAGCATCATGCAGCCCATCTATTTCTTCAAGCCCAGAAGGGCGGGGGCCGAAACACATACCCGTAAAATACTAGATGTAAAGTGTAAGTTTTCTACGGCGTATACTGCAAATAAGAGTGTGAGTTAGAATCGCATCAGTGAGGAGGTTGTAAGGTTGGTTGGTTGGTTGATTTGAGGTTTAACGTCCCTGTCAACACTGTATAGGTCATTTTGGAGACGTTGCTTCCATTTTGTTGGATTTTACCCGATATTGAGATGAAATGACTTCTCAAGCCCTGCCGCCCAATGCAACCAAAAGGGTTTATAAGCATAGACGGTCCGACTCGCACCGCTTTGCCTGGGCAAGCTTAGATTCTGTTAGCGGTTTACCAGTACTCGTGTGCGATCGGATTCAGCTCTGTGTGGAAGCATCGTGCAGCCCATATTTTTCTTCAAGCCCCGATGGGCGGGGACCGAGGACGTTTTAAGGAGTACCCACAGTCTGTGTTTTTGAAATAAAAAGGAAATGATGCTAGTGCATGCCCTTGTAATCCCTCCGCACCCCCGCCCCAACTTCGTTCTATATAAAGTTGGAATTACAGGTTGTTCATCACATGGACCGGGCCAACTGTTTAATTTCAAAATATTTTGCAGATGTTTTCGATGTGGGGGTTATTAACTTGGGTCTTCTCTTTTAGAAAGTAACACAACCAAACCAAACCCTCAATGAGGCGGTTCTCATTACGAAAACGTGCCTATTTAAATATAGTGACAGTTTTACCAAAAAAAAAAATGAACATTTTCAGATAAAAATTCAGAATATTTTTCTCATTTCTGTTCAAAATATAGATTGCGGGGGCTCGTTAGAACCGCCTCGACGAGGCGGTTTTAACGAGTAACTACACTGTAAAAATTAATGGAAACTACACCAAAACTAGTGGCAGCTGAGCTGCCACCAGTTTTGGTGTAAGTTATCTCCATTTTATGCTCGATAACTTTTCACCGAATAATCGGCTGTTGATCGAGATAAATGGTGTTATTACGCACCTGAAAATTGACAGAAAGTTTACACCATAGTGTAACTGATCTGCATTACAGGTGTAAATGTGTCATCATATTTTGAAGGAAACGTTTCCGGGTGTAAATGTTTCCTTCATTCTGTCGGTGTAACATAACACCATTTATAGAGACTGGCTACATGTATAGTGTAATTATGTATTTAATTCTGTTTTTCATTGGTATAGAATTTATCATACTCTAATACCACTTTCTTAGGATACCTTTGATACACTCCGTATAGGGTATCAGTTACCATTTTTCAATGATAATGTTAGAGCTTTCGTAAAATGCTAGTGTAAAAGTCTACTTTTTAATGACAGATTCTATCTGTCTATTCTTGCTGTGCTACGTGTTTAAAGTAATTCAGGCTTCAGTTCTTCCGGCTTTGACGGCTATGAGTCCGCACAAAATGTAGTCCGATTTGGCGCAATAATCAAAATTGTACAAGCGTATTAGTTATCCTGTAAGCGTAATACAAATTTTTGAAGCAGACGACTTGACGATTTTATCTTACGATTCAGCTGCATTATGCGACGGGTTTGGCGAACACTGTAGTTGAAAAAGTTCCATGAAAGATCAGACGACACATGTCTTTCTTAAAACGAACAATGAACGTGTTAGTTATCTTAAAAGCGCCATACAAAACATGAAGCAGACGAATTTACATTTTTATCTTATTTTTCAGTGATTGGATTTCATTTGAATCAGCTGTCTGAGATGAATCGTAAGAAATATGAAGTTTGTGTCGCAATTTAAGAGAAAAAAGGGGGAAAAAGAGATGAAATGGCCTCTGCTACATTTCAAAATGGGCAGGTTGAGATTTTACCCCTTCCACCGACGAGTTTCTCAAGTTCACTCTTCAGTCACTGAATTTGTACGCGTCCATTCTGCACATGTAAATTGGGTGTCTAGTCAATAGTCGTGAACTGCATGTCAAACCATGTAGAACATAATGCGATGTATCAGTATGAGCCATCTCACCAGGTTCTACAATGTTTGCATCTGAAGGTATCTGCACTTGGCTATAAAGGGCTGAAAGGGTACAAACTCATAACACTTACATGACCTAGATAAATGCGAAGTACGTGACGCTAGAAACTTCACCGTACGGTAGCAAGCCAGCAATAATATACACTCCTAACATGCATCACTGTCCAATTCTGTTGTAAGTCTGAATAACTGAATATGTAAGCCCAATGTTGTAATAAATAATAAAAGTCACATGCCGCAAAACTTCAAACATCGTACAAAAAGTGTTTTCCTTTATTGTAGCGCACGACATAAGGCAGGTTCTTGACTGAACCGCGAAACACATCTCAGTCAACAAGTGTAAGCTTTTACAAGAAAGTTGCGTCTACGCTTTGTGTTGTCATAAAACTGGCAACTATCCCAGCAGGCACATGACGTAATTGTGACGTCACATCAACGTCGTTGCAACATCATGACGTTGCATCGACGTTGATTTGAGGTTGCCCTAGCGACCTGTGCCTGCTGGGTAGTCATTTACATGTTGTATTATCTATAATGTGCAAGTAAAATGATGATGAAAGTGTATAACAGCCGATTCACCTCAGTTTTGTGAACCAAATTAAAAATCAGCACTCCAGCGCCATTGCTCTTATCACTAAAGAAAGTAAATCTGAATTTTTCACAGAATCTGTCATTTCAGTGCCTTTTGGCGCTTTGATTCCATTAGATTTTGCAGAAATTCTTTATTAAACAGAAATTGTGTTTATACTGAAATGGAGTTTACCTCATTTTAATCTTATCTAGCAGGATTTTCATTATGCATGAAACCACCCTATAATCATTATTAATAATTATAAAATGTGTATGATATTTATGCCGTTTTGAGCTATGTGACACGAACGAGGAACAAAATAACATTATGTCGTACATATAACGCATCTTATACGGCTAGTTACACCATTCGACAAGAAACGTTAACTAACGTTGCGATGAAACAAAACACCAGTATTTGTGCAGCAAAGCACCGATAAGCTGGAGAGATAACGCTTTCAGAGTGTAATTACTTTTTTACATTGAACATAACAAAATATTATCCATCATTTGAAGAAATATTACACCGATACTTAGTTACACTGAAAAATTTGTAATGTTCACAGTTACACCGCCCTTCAAAAAATGATGCCCTGTAGTATGACTAAAATTACCCTATTTAGTAGCAAACCTTACGCCTTAAATAGTGTAATTATTTCAAACCCCAATTGATACGAAACGTAACACTTGTTGTACAGAATCGATACACCAAACACCAAATTTGCAGCGCTAAACCAAATTTTGAGTAAACTATACAAGTTATCAGTGTATTGTTACTCAAAGTGACATTTTACACCCATAATGGTGTAGGGTTCGAATTCACAAGAGTTTTAGTGTAAACTTTACTCTGTCTTTAGGTATAATAAACACAAATTTTTTACAGTGTACAAACTAAGTTTTAAGCAGAAATAAGCAAATAAATGTATACCCTGTAAACCCCAGTCAAAAAGGCTGCACCTATAACCTATATTCGTAGCAGAACTATGAAAAATTTGGCAAAATTACATCAGAAAAAGGTCGTTTTATACACACAAAAAAATCCTTACTCTATCCTGAGTGTTACAGTACCATAATGTGCGATTTTTCGTGTTTTTTTATGTCGGAAAGTTATGATTATTGTTTAAAAGTTACATATTAGTGTCCGACTGTTCCAATAATCAGTCATTCATAAAAAAACTATCAGTAAGTGTCATCAACCCATATAATGTGTATTCATTGAAAAAGATCCACAGCACATATTGAACAGCGTTTTATAAAGTCTCAAGCTAGGTAAATAAATGTAATTGATTACTAATGGAACGTTTTGCCAAAATATGCATAATTCATGATTGTATAACATGTTTTCTTCTGTTGTAATGCTGGGATTACAAGCAACGAATCGTTTATTCATGAACTCGCATTTTACTGAATCGATATCAAGCATTTTGTTAAGTTAAGGGAAATTGGTACATGCGACTATTTCCGCCAATTCGTACATTGGGAACAATTTTCGGGACTTCCTGATTGCTTTCCTCTGAAAATGGATCTACTCTTAAGGAAAAGAATTTGCTCCTCGGAAGGGGTCTACTCTTAAAGTAAAGAATTTGCTACTCATGATCAGAGGATCTACTCTTAAAGAAAAGAATTTGCTCCTCGGAAAGGGTCTACTCTTAAAAAGAATTTGCTCCTCGGAAGGGGTCTACTCTTAAAGAAAAGTATTTGCTCCTCGGAAGGGGTCTACTCTTAAAGAAATGAATTTGCTCCTCAGAGGAAAAGAATTTGCTCCTCGAAAGGGTTCTACTCTTAAAGTAAAGAATTTGCTCCGCAGAGGATCCGCTCTTAAAGAAAAAAATTTGCTCCGCAGAGGATCCGCTCTTAAAAAAAAGAATTTACTCCTCGGAAGGGATCTACTCTTAAAGGAAAGAATTTGCTCCTCAGAGGATCCGCTCTTAAAGAAAAGAATTTGCCTCTTCGGAAGGGGTCTACTCTTAAAGTAAAGAATTTGCTTTTCAGAGGATCTACTCTTAAAGAAAAGAATATGCTCCTCGGCAGCGGTCTACTCTTAAAGTAAAGGGTTTGCTCCTCAGCGGATCTCTTAAACAAAAGAATTTTCTCCTCGGAAGGGGTCTACCCTTAAACGAAAGAATTGCTCCCTGACCTTTAAGAGTAGTCGCTTGTTATAGTAAGAGGCAGGGTGAGGTGAAGTTGTCGTGAACCTTTCAACATCGGGGTCTCTAACTGATATTGGTCTGCAGTTGGGCCAAGTCTGCTGTCCTTGCAGCAGGTTGGGGGAAGTTTGTGTGTGTGTGTGTGTGTGTGTGTGTGTGTGTGTGTGTGTGTGTGTGTGTGTGTGTGTGTGTGTGTGTGTGTGTGTGTGTGTGTGTGTGTGTGTGTGTGTTGGGGGTCTGTTTCTCCGTAAGAATCCCCTTTTTGGGTCTTCTTTTTCGCCTCTTCAGTCTCTTTACCCCCTCTCTTTGGGAGACGACAAAAATTACTCTCAATGGCTGACGTCGTTAAACCCCAACTACAGGCCGCATTCTCTGGCGTCCGATCCGAATATATACCTTTTTAAAAGAGCACGGAGCATTTCGATTTCGTAAAACTTCTAATATACATGTAAATTAAACCAAATAAACAAATCATCCTTATAAATTTCGCTGGTTACACAGCGAGCAGTGCAGATTCCACCCTGCGGGGCTTGGATAAATAGATTTGTTTGCATGATGCTTCCTGAAACCAACCGCACGTGCGTACAGGTAAACCGCTCGGAGGTTCTAGCTTGCCCAGGAAAAGTGGTGCGAGTCGGACCTTACATGCATATAAACCCTTTTTTGTTTCCTTTTGCGGCTAGGCTTGAGATGTCATTTCATCTCACTGTCGGGTTAAAGTTTTGCCTGGCCAGGCTTAGATCCTCTAAGCGGTGTACCAGTACTCATGTGCGGGTCGGTTTCAGCTCTGCGTGGACGCATCATGCAGCCCATATATTTCTTCAAGCCCCGATGGGCGGGGGCCTTAGGGTAAGAAGAGCATTTCGCTAGCTACACAGCGATCAGTGCAGATTTTAACACATATATGACAATGGAACTCGTACTAGTTGTGTTTAAAATTGAAGAGTGCCAACTGGGCCTTTTCTAATACGTCGGCTCAATTAATTCTTACATTTTGTTGTAACCAGTCCAATAAATATTAAAACACAAATGAAAAAGGCAATTGCCCTGATCATATTTAGATCAGCACAGAATGTGATTTGTCCTGCTAATAAATTTTAAAATGCCAACGATTGTTGGCATTTTAAAATTTATGAGCAGGGCAAATTCCATGCTCAAGAGAGTTGAGCGTAAATACGTTTTATAACCTTGGGGCCTGGCCCAGAAGAAAAGACTGTTCTTGCTCAGCTAAACTGAGCATGTCTGTTCAGTTAAACTGAGCACAACATTTGTAATGTTCTTAAATTTAAAACAATAATAAAAGCGATTGGCAATTTGATATTATGGATAGGATGAACAAATGTTACATAACATCGGCGATCGATTACCTCCCACGGATGTCTAAATTTGTCGTCGAACCTGTCTGTCGACTTAATAGCTTGTCTCTGTCTGCGAGAAAGTTTCGTCGGTGCGGGTGCACTTGCTGGCTTCTCAAGAAGCCGACCCCCGGATGCATCCCCAGGATTATTCGGCAAAGATATGTATGTGGCTTTCGTACTCGGCATGGTATAAATCTAAATCCCTTTAAACTCCAAATTATATAAATTCACATAATAAGCAGAATTGTTTGTTTTAATTGTTTTGCCCCCGTTAATCCTTATCTACGTTTACATATTGAACACATTTAAAGGTAATGTATACATTAACAGGTAAGTAAATGATTAAGGCCGAATGATCCAAATCAATAGGCATTATGGCGTCCTTAACAACCAAATCGTGTACACCCAGTGGTCCATTATTATACATATACATACATTTCACTGTGTCATTCTTTTATTCCAACTGTGTTGTTTTTCTTTATCGTTTAAGTCAATTAGCACTGTTCCTGAGATTAAGAGATTTCCGAAAAAATATAATGTTTAATGTCCATTCAGTTAAGAATGCAAATAGGCTTTGTGTATCGGCGAAAACTGTACACCCTGACCAGACGCCACGATTTGGATAAATAAATGCTACATTAAAATAAATAAATAAATAAAATATTTTTTATTTTCGGTGCGCGATTGATAGAACCACTTCATTATACCTCGTTGAGGCGGTTCGAACGAATACCCACAATCTATGTTTTTTAACAAGATAATAATTTTGTTTGTTTCTTTGAGTTGAGGTTTACATCCAAATTAACACTGTACAGGTCATTTTGGAGACGTTGCTTCCAATTTTGTGGGACGTTTACCGGACATTGAGATGAAATGACATCTGAAGCCCTATCGCCCAATGAAACCAATAGTATGCATGTACTCGCAACGCTTTGCCTGGGCAGGCTCAGATCATGTAAGCGATTTACCAGTACTCGTGTGCGGTCGGTTTCAATTCTGCGTGGAAGCATCGTGCAGCCCATCTATTTCTTCAAGCTGCGACGGGCGGGGGTCGCACAACAAGATGATAAAGAAAAAAAATATCACCTTGTTAACCCTACTATTTTTTTTATAAAATGGGGTTTACATGGGTGCCCACTGACATCACGTTAACAAGACCGTGAAATGAACACCCCCTTAAACCATACTTTATAAAGAGAAAACTGGGGTATACAGGGGTATAAATTATTTTTCTTATTTCTGCTCCAAGACATAGGTTGTGGGTGCTCGTCGAGGCGGTTCTAACGAGCACCCACGACCTATGTTTGCAGTCGAAATGAAAAAAATATTACGGATTTTCATCAGAAAGTATATATAGCCATTTTGGAGATAAGAAAAATTGACTTTGTCGCACGGGTGTGTTATCGTAATACACAGACTTGATAACATGATGTTATGTGTACTTGTCGAGGCGCATGTACATGTATATTGCAAAGTCTGTTCTTCATAGGACCCTCGCTATAACGACAATATATGTTCTCTAACAGTTTGCCGCTATACTGAATTTGCCGCTTTAAACCTAATAACGGCTCGCATAATAGGTAATTAAGGACGGAATAAAGGATGTTTCCCCTTTATAACTCCATCGGGGCCTGACGAAATTCATAGGCTGCATGATGTTTCCACTCAGAGCTGAAACCAACACACTAGTACTGGTAAACCGCTTAGAGGATCTAAGCCTGCCTATGCAAAGAGGTGCGAGTCGGTCCGTCCATGCTTATAAACCCTATTGGTTTCATTGGGCGATAGGGCTTTAGATGTCATTTCCTCTCAATGTCGGGTAACAGTCCCACAAAATTGGAAGCAACGCCTTAAAAATGACCCATTCAGTGTTGACGGGGATCAACAACAACAACATGAGCATGAGGACCATCGCTAAAACGACAATATATGTTCTCTAACAGTTTGCCGCTAAAGCCAATTTGCCACTAAAAACCTAAAAAAGGGCTCGCATAATAGGTAATAAAGAACGTAATAAAGGACCCCCCCCCCCCCCTTTATAACTCCAAGCAACAAATGTTGTGGTCATTTGTCAGAACCACCTCGCCGAGGCAATTTACAAATATCCAAAGCATTTGTTTCTTGGATTATAAAGGGTAATGGGAACGCCTGGCATATTCGTCTGCCATTTTTCAAAGGGAGACAATTTTCGGGACTTTTGTTCGCTTTTGTATATGTTCAGTCTTGCTGAAAAAGGGGTCTACTCCTAAAGGAGGGAACGGGAGGTCACGGGTCCGATCCCGGGCCGCGACATACCAAAGTCGTCAAGAATGGTACTAGCTGCTCCTCGCTTGGCACTCAGATTTACGGGGTAGAGCTAGGACTGGTCGACCCAGTGTCAAGATAATGTGACTGGGGATGGTATCATGTAATGTGTCTGGGACATGATACTTCAGTGAGGCAGCACTATAAAAGTAAGCATTGAGCTCCCTGTCGCAACCAAACACCGTCGTGATATGACTGAAAAATTGTTGAAAGCGATGTTAAACCCGAATTCACATACACTCTTAAAGGAAAGAATTTGCTCCCCAGGAGCAAATTCTTTCATTTAAGAGTTGAACCCTATTGACATGGGAGAAAAAATACTTTTGCAAGCATTGCCTCCCCTGAAGATGTTCCCATTCCCCTTAAATATCTACAATAGTCTTGAATATCTCCATGAAACGTGTCATCTGAGCTAAGGATTCGTTCAATCGAAATTGTCATGATAACAAGTTTTGTCGTTATATCGAATGTTAGTATAAAGAGGGTTGACTGTAATTTGACGATATACACAGTCATGGTGAGCTATAGAGATATCCATAGCCATCCGTATTCGAATATGGATAAAAAAAATCTTTGTTCTTATCATGTTATCAAGTCGTCGTAATTAACATTTCTGTAAACCTCACTTTATATCGAGAGATATAGATTTACGGGGTAGATTTACGGGTAAATATAATTTTATTATCTCTAATCCAAATTATAGGTTGTGAGTACACGTTAGAACCGCCTCATTGCGGTAGATCTAACGAGCACTACAGTCTAAATGTAGTGCATTCTCTTCTCTCTCTCTCTCTCTCTCTCTCTCTCTCTCTCTCTCTCTCTCTCTCTTTGACATGCATTGGCCAGTGTTGAAAATAAAGACGACTGATTGATTGATTGATTGACTGATTGATTGATTGATTGATTGATTGATTGATTGATTGTAGCCGAAATAAGGAAATATTAAAAATTTTCACCAGAGAAATGTCAGTTTTGGACATAAAGAGGAACAGAATGAGCAACCTTAAAGCCTTTTGAAGACCATTAAAGAAATGAATGTAATTTAGTTAACGTTCATCGAAGTATGAACAACATAGGTTGACGAGCAAAGTATGTGAACCCCGAACTTAAACTTTGTTCGTAACCCGATGTTGCGCTATTGTTATATTTACATTATTTCCCAGCGGAAAAAAAATATTGTTCAACGGCTAAAATGAAAGATGTTTTCCTATTAGGGCTGAGAATGTAAATATAGCGAAACGAAAAGACAACACTGATGACATAAATAAGAACATTATTGCGGCTTTATCTCCCTTGGGTGATGCATCATGTGGCCGTCACATTGCGGCGGTTCTAATGAGTATTCATAGCCTATGTGTTGAAGCAAAAAATAAGGAAATAATGTATACCCTGTAAATCCAACTTTTTCTCTGTACAATGTGGGGATTAAATAGAACACTGGGTCTCGGTTTAGAGACTCCGTCGAAAACTGGTCTGTAGGTATGAGGTGCCGTTTCTTTAGAAACCACCTATTTGGTGTTATCACTAAATCGAATTAGTGATATCACTAATTCTGTTATCACTAATTCTATTTAGTGATATCACTAAGTAGATATGAATTCGCGGTATCACTCAACTATTTGCGATATCACAAAATCGATTTGTTGATATCACAAACATGTACCCTTATCAGACACAAAATAGATTTTGTGATATCACAAATTATGTAGTGAAATCACATAATAATTAGTGATATCGTCCCCCCGCCCATCGGGGTTTGAAGAAATAGATGGGCTGCATGATGCTTCCACACAGACATGAAACCGACCTGCACACGAGTACTGGTAAACCGCTTAGAGGACCTAGGCCTGCCCAGGCAAAGCGTCGCGAGTCGGCCCGTCCATGCTTATAAACCCTATTGGTTTCATTGGCCATTAGAACCGCCGCAGGGGCTTGCGATGTTATTTCATCTTAATGCCGGGTAAAATTCCCACAAAATTGGAAGCAACGTCCCCAAAATGACATTTACAGTGTTGACGGGGACGTTAAACATCAAATCAAACAAACAAACAAACAATTAGTCATATAACAAAAGCGATTTAGTGATATCAAAAATAAGGGATTTATAGAAAAATGTAGGTGCAATGATTTCGTATGCTACCAACAACCCAAGCGTGCATTGCTCCAAAGTTACTCAAATGTGTCCAAACTACATTTCATTGTGATCAATCCATTTATATGTCTAAAGTCCCAACAACTGACTCAGTGTAGATCAAAATCATACATTGCATGACGCGTAGTCTCACCAGGATCTGAAGTGAATGAGTTCGTAAAATTTGGAATACAGTAAAATTCCTGTATTAAGACCACCTTTTGGACTGTTCAAAAGTGGTCTTTAAGACCACTTTTGAACAGTACCAAAGGTGTTCTCTTCCTTGAAGACACTGAGTGCAGAAAACACACAGAAAGAATCACTGAAACCTTTTAAATATGCTTTCTATAGGAGAATTAGTCTTCTGAAAAGCGGAATAAACTAACTAGGCACTGATGGACCGGACCTTCTATACCCTTGCATCCCTTACTTTGTGAAATGGATTCTTCCATCTTTGAATTTTGGCGCACCCATTCTCGTAAATAGTGGGGTTAAGTCAAAATCATTTACAATATGGGAAACCGTGTAGTGAGACTGCTCATTAGGAACCAGCTCAGTTGGATGATCACGAAAATACGCCGCTTTTTTAATTTGACCCCCTTCAACCCCACTTTTATATATTAAAACTGGAGTTTACAGAGGTAAACTTTATTTTTTCTTATTTCTGATCAAAACATAGATTGTGGGTACTCGTTATAACCGTCTCGCCGAGGCGCTTCTAACGAGTACAACACTATCTATGTTTTGAGTAGAAATATGAAAAATATCAGGATTCAATATGAAACAATTCATTTTATGGTGGTAAAATTTTACCAATATATTTGAATAGGCGTGTGTTCGTAATGTCCCGTGTTTGCGTATCACGAAAACACGCCTGTATAATTTGGATCCCCTAAAACCCCACTTTTATATAGTAAAACTGGGATTTAAAGGGCGTATATACATTATTTTTATTTCTGCTCTAAACCTAGATTGTGGGTACTCGTTAGAACCGCCTAGGCGATTCAAACGACTACCATCAACCTATGTTTTGAGTAAAAAAAGAGAAGAAAAAAAAAATCAAAACTTTTCATAAAAAAGTAACCATTTTGGAAGACACAAAAGAATGCACTTTGTTACCGTAGTGATATGCATGTTTAACGATCTATAGGGTTGAATGGGTTAGCACCAGCCGCAGGGAAGTGAAGTTTTTTTTCCCCCAGAATCTGTTTGATGTGTCAATATTATTTCACATGGCTCGGTAAAAAGGCAAAATTTGTATCTTTTTAAATTGAGGTTTAACGTCCCCGTCAACATTACTTAGGTCATTTTGGAGACGTCGCTTCCAATTTTGTGGGACTTTTACCCGACAACGAGATGAAATAACATCTCAAGCCCTGATGCCCCATAAAACCAAAAGGGTTTATAAGCATTGGACGGTCCGACTCGAACCACATTGTCTGGGCAGGCTTAGCCCTTCTAAGCGGTTTACCAATACTCATCTGCGGTCAGTTTCAGCTCTGCGTGGAAGCACCATTCAGCGCAATTTATTTATCAAAGCCCCGATGGGCGGAGACAAATCTTGCTTTGTAGTCTGGTGGTTACTTTAAAATTCATTTATGCAAAACAGTGTAGACGCAGATCAGACTGCTCCTGTAGGAGCAGTCTGATCAATGTACACACTGTGTTCCTATATGCAAAGATATGTTTGAAAAGTTTGTAAAAAGACGCAGCAGACGACATTTCAGATGCAGTATGTGCATTAAAAGCACTTAAGAGGGTGAATGTACGCACAAGGGAATGATCTACTTCTATTTATTAAGACAGATAACACATACGAATGTGCAAACGTCACTGTCGTCAACTGTATTTCTGTGCGAAAGCGTCAAGGAAAACTCAACTTAAGGAAATACTGTAACATTATTTTGTTATATTTATTTATTTATTTATCTGTTTTTGTGCGTGTGCAGTTTTCAGGGGCAGACTATCCACGTGAAATGTAATGCCTTATTTTCTTAGAAAAAGTACGATTTTTTATGTAGTTGTCCATGAGTTACGTTGTTATTGGCGCCCTAAGAGTTAATTACAGACATTATGGTGAATAAATTAAAAGCAATAGAAATTATCATCTGCATGTTTCCGTTTCTCAGGTATGCAGTTCGACACGTAGCCATCTTAAGTAGATCATGTAATTAACCCTTTTTGTACCAAATGGGCTCTTCCTCCTTATATATAACAGGAGTCCATTTCAAAATTTAGGTGTGTCAGGTTGTGTTTTCGTCAAAATTTATTTGGAAAATGGTCAGACGCCGCGTTCTGCGGCGTCTGATCTGGGCCTGCACTGTTTGCCAGGGTACCCCTCTAGGGGTTTCCGGTACAAAATGGGTTAATAATAATAAAGGTTTTGAGTAATAATGCGCAACAGACAGATATAATTATACGCTAACATGCATGCCCTGGCAGTGTGGTGTGTTAACGGTTCAGTCAACACTATATAGGTCATTTTTGAGCCGATCAGTTTACCTATCCACTCTTTTCCTGGACACCAGCAGTTAACCAGTACCATTACGAAAGCACGTTTATAAAATACATTGTAATTTTTTTGCCGAAAAAGAAAACATTTTAAGATGAAAAATTGTGATAGTTTCCTTATTTCTGCTCCAAATAGAGATTGTTGGTACATCGAGGCGGTTCTAACGAGTACCCACACTCTATATTTTTGAGCAGATATAAGAAGATAAGGTTTACCCCTATAAACCCTAGTTTCATTATATAAAAGTGTGGTTCAAGGGGATCAAAATTATATAGGCATGTTTTCGTGATGGGTAGGAAAAGAGGGAAGGGAGGGGTGGGGAGAGAGGGGAGAAGGTTACTGCGGAGTGGTCTATTTTTTTTTCTTTTTTGGGGGGGGGGGGGGGGCATTTTTTTTTTTTTTTTTTGCTGGGGTTGGGGTAGGGTGGGGTCAGTTTGGGACGAAGGTGCGATGCACTCAGTTCATCGGTTTCTGGTAATTTGAGGCGAAGATATCGTGTACTTGGTGTAGGTGGGGTTAGTTGCGGGGTCATTGATTATTTCGGGGCGAAGGTGTCGTGTACTTGCAAATGGTGGTGATAGAGATGGGTCATGTTTTAGCACGCCCCGCCCCCGGGCCCACTTGTTTTACAAAACTGATACAGGAAAAATCTTTAAAAATTTTCTAGTCTGGAACAAGAAGGCCCCGACCTTCGATATTTGGTATACAGCTTCGTCTGGTGGACTTCTGCCAAGACTGTTTAAATTATAATCCTGGGGCCAAAATGGCCCCCCCCAGGGGCCCACATGTTTTCATGAAGAGAAATCTGCTTTAATAAAAACGAATATCCCCCCACCCCGTTAGTCACGCTCTGTATAATAACGTTATCTCCGATCCCTTGCTATTTGTACGAAGTGTGTTTGTAAGACAGATTCGGCCATACAGGGAAGCAATTTCCCAATTTCTCATTTTCATGAAAAATTATTTAAGAAATGAATTTTATTTTTCTGCGGTTCATGAAAGTATTAACGCAGTGGGTCGCATGCAAAGTAAAGGGGTTCATGTAAACTTTGCTAGCGACCCGCTGCCATTCATACTTTCATGAAAGGCAGAAAAATTAAGTTTATTATCCCCCGACCGAATAGGTTCGGGGGATATAGCGATCAGCCTGGCGTCCGTCCGTCTGTCCGTCCGTCCGTCCGTCCGTCCGTCCGTGCGTCCGTCCGTCCGTCCGTAGACGCAGCCTTGTGATGGCCATAACTCCTATACCCTTTGAGATTCATTGATGGTTCTTGGCACAATTGTTCACAAGATTGAGACGGCGTGTCATGCGCAAGAACCAGAACTCTGGATGCCATACTTTTTGAGTTATCCCCCCTTTTTAATAAAATAGAATGACTACTTTGTGATGGCCATAACTCCAATACCCTTGGAGATATGTTGATGGTACCTGGCACAGTTGTTCACAAGGCTGAGACAGCGTGTCATGCACAAGAACCACAACTCTGGTTGTCATGGTTTTTGAGTTATCTCCCCTTCCAATAAAATTGAGTGACTACCTTGTGATGGCCATAAATCCAATACCCTTTAAGATATATTGATGATACCTGGCACAGTTGTTCACAAGGCCGAGACGATGTGTCATGCACAAGAACCACAACTCTGGGTGCCATGGTTTTTGAGTTATCTCCCCTTCCAATAATATAGAATCACTACCTTGTGATGGCCATATCTCCAATGCTCTTTGAGATATATTGATGGTACTTGGTACAGTTGTACATGACATTAAGCAGGTGTGTCACATTCAAGAACCATGACTCTGGGTGCCCTGGTTTTTTAATTATCTCCCCTGACAATATAACCTTGTGATGGCCATAACTCCAAAACCTTACAGATTCCCACCCCTAAACCATATACATTATTGTTCCTTATGATAAGACACATTCCTTGACACCAACCTTGGGGCCCCTCGGATGCGCTGGGGCCTTGCCCCACCCCCTCCACTTCATAAAAGGCCCAATATCTCGGAAACCTTACAGATCCCCACCCCTAAACCATATATATTCTTGTTCCTGTTGATAAGACACATTCAGTTACACTAACTTGGGGGGCCCCGGGATGCGCTGGGGCCATGCCCCACCCCCTCCACTGCATAAAAGGCCATGTATCTCAGAAACCGTTTAGACCCCAACCCCTAAACCATATATATTTTTGTTCTTTATGATAAGATGCATTTATTAACACAAACCTATGGGCCCCTGGGATGCGCAGGGGCCTTGCCCCACCCCCTCCACTTCATAAAAGGCCCAATATCTTGGAAACCTTACAGATCCCCACCCCTAAACTGTATATATTATTGTTCCTTATGATAAGACACATTCAATGACACCAACCTGGGGGCCCCCTGGGATGGGCCAGGGCCCTGCACCACCCCCTCCACTTCATAAAAGGCCATATATCTCAGAAACCAGTCAGATCCCCACCCCAAAACCATATATATTCTTGTTTCTTATGATAAGACGCATTCAGTGACACCAACCTAGGGGTCTCCTGGGAAGTGCCCGGGCCAAGCCCCATCCCCTCAACTTGAAAAAAGGCCCAATTTCTCAGAAACCGTTCAGATCCCAAGCCCCAAACCATATATATTCTTGTTTCTGATGATAAGACGCATTCAGTGATACCAACCTAGGTTCTCCCGGGATGCGCCATTGCCCCACCCCTCCACTTCATAAAAGGCGATATATCGCAGAAACCTTTCAGATTCCCACCCCAAAACCATATATATTCTTGTTTCTTATGATAAGACGCATTCAGTGACACCGACCTGGGGGTCCACTGGGATGTGTCCGGGCCATGTCCCAATCCCTCCACTCCATAAAAGGCCCAAATTCTCAGAAACCGTTCAGATCCCCACCCTTTATCCATATATATTCTTGTTCTTTATGATAAGACACATTCAGTGATTCCAACCTAGGGGTCTTCAGGGGTGTGCCGGGGGCATGCCCCACCCTGCCACTTCATAAAAGGTGATAAATCTCAGAAACCTATCAGATTCCCACCTCTAAACCATACATATTCTTGTTTCTTTTAATAAAAGACATTCAGAGACACCAACCTGGGGGTCTCTTGAGATGTGCCCGGGCCATTCCCTACCCCCTCCACTTCATAAAAGGCCCAATATCTCAGAAACCGTTGCGACCCCAACCCATAAACCATATATTTTCTTGTTCCTTATGATAAGATGCATTCAATGATATCATTTTTGGCTCTGTTGGGTCATCTCCCACCCCTCCACTTCATAAAAGGCCTAATGTTTCAGATACAGAGTCGACATGGAATGGAGATTCATTTGGGAGACTTTATAATCAAAAAATTAAAACCATACATGGCTGCCAGTGGGCAGTGCCCGCCTGAGCTCTGGTGAGCATTGTGGCCCATGGGCCTCTGGTTTAGTTATCTCCTCTGACAGTATAATCTTGTGATGGCTATAACTGCAATACTTTTGTGATATATTACTGGTTTAATTCTGGTGCACTTTCTATTGGTGAACAATCTTCTGAAGGCCATATTCGCTTTTGGTCGGGGGATTTGCCATCTCTTCCGATGGCTATTTTTTATGTAGAGAAAAAATGACCACATGACCCATTGGCTGTTGAAGGCAATCCTGTACCATGATTATTGCTATGAGAGCCAGCAAAATGATAAACCAACAGCAAATAGGATAATTTTTCCAAAAGTAAGGAAAAATTGAATTTGTTACTTCTGGGGCAAAAACAATTCATGTATCGGAACTTTTGTGAGTGAGTATAGATTTATATTATTCGCCCCTTATCTGCTTACACTGTAACAGAGCAAACTTTTAAAGCTGAAAAACATTCACACGCGGTTTTTCTACAAAGAGCGGAGCAGCTTTGACGTCACCAACGCCCATAGAGAACAATGGTTTATAATGACGTCACTTGACGTCTCTGAAAATCATGTGACTCGATGCGTTCATGGAAGTATAAACTACCATTACGATAACACACCCGTGAGACATAGTACATTTTTCATATCTCCAAAATGGCTACTTTTCTGAGGAAAATTTGTGATATTTTTCTTGTTTATATTGCAAACATAGGTTGTGGGTGCTCGTTAGAACCGCCTCATTGTAGCGGTTCTAACGAGTACCAACAAACTATGTTTTGGAGCAGAATATAAAGTGGGGTTTAGAAAGGTCTTTGTTTCACGGACTTGTTCACGTGATGATTGTTTACTATTGGTTTACATTAGACTTTACACTGGAAATGTACATATATCAGAATGCAGTCGACATAAAAATACTTACAACATTAAATGATTCGCATCAATCGCAGGAAAATGCAATGCAATTCTTTGCAATTCGTATCAATTTTGCCTACATTTACATCTGAAACACCAAGGAAGCAACAAAAATTATTCACATTGTTTTGAAAACGGTATCATCTTGAAGGGCAAAGACTGAAGTTTAATTCAAACACTTATAATTTTGGGCCACATTTTAAGAAACAAGTCCATATTAAGGAGAATGGGTACACGTTCAGGGCAGGTAACTCCTGCAAAAGTATTTTGCCCCCCCCCCCCCCCCATGTCAATAGGGGTCAACTCTTAAAGGAAAGAATTTGCTCCTGAGGAGAATATTCTTTCCTTTAAGACTAGACTCATTTTTCCGTGGGACTCACCCTGTAAAAAAGTGAAAAGGAAGTCCCGAAAATCGTCTCCCTTTGAAAAAGGGCGGAAAAAAGCGCTAGGTGTCCCCATAAGTTAATAAATTAAATGTTTTTAGTACATTTTGTCAGATGGCGTGATCTACCCCGGTGATAAGTAAATCGAAATCCCCAACCCCACGACCAACAGAGGGTTTTGAGGATTATTTGACATAGACTTCTAGAAAGAAAGCTTTTAAAAGTCTTCTTGTCTGAAGCCAGAAGGCAAGTTTATTCTTCTAGTGGACCTCTGCCAAGATTTTTCAAATCATAGCGCTGGGGCCAAAAATGGCCCTGGTCCCGCCAAGGTCTCGCATGTTTTACCTAGACTTATATAGGGGAAACATATAAAAAAAATTCTTGCTAAACCGGAAGGCTCAGGCATTTGATACTTGATACACAGCTCCGTCTAGTGGACCTCATATTATACATGTAGCCCTGTGTCAAAAATGGCCCTGCCCAGGGGCCCACGTTTTCAATAGATTTATATAGAGAAAAACTGCCATGAACCAGAAGGTTCAGACATTTGATATTTGGTAAACACCTTTATCTGGTGGACCTCTGCCAAGATTGTTCAGATTATAGCCCTAGGGCCAAAAATGGCCCCGCCCCAGGGCCCACATGTTTTTCATAGACTTACACTGGCAAAACCTTAAAATATCTTCTTTTCTAAGTCCATAAGGCTCAGTTCTTTGATATTTTATACGCAGCTTTGTCTAGTTGACCTCTACCAGAATGGTTCAAATTTATAGCCCTGCGGTTCATAATGGCCCCGCCCTAGGGTCTACTTGTCTTACATAGACTCACATAGGCAAAACCTTTACTGATTTTCTTGTCTGAAATCAGACGCGACATGCCTTTGATATTTAGTACACAGCTTTGTCTAGTGGACCTCTTGGTGATTGTCTAAGTTACAGCCTTGGGCCAAACATGTCCCCGCCAAGGGACCCACATGTTTTATGGAAAACCATTAAAATATTCCTGTCAGAAACCTTTCATATTTACAATTGGTACACAGCTTTATCTATAGTGGATCTCTGCCAAGAGTGTTCAAATTATAGCCATGGGATCAAAATTGGCCCCGCCCACTGTGACCCACGTATATAGAGAAAATCTTTAAAATTCTTCCCGTCTGAAATCAAGGCCGAGGCCTTTGATATTTAGGACACACCTTTAACTAGTGGACAATTACAGCCTTGGTGCCAAAAATAGCCCCACTCCGGGTTCCAAATGTGTAACATAGGCTTACGTAGGGAAAAAAAACTTCCTTTCTAAAACTAGAAGGCCAAGAACTTTCATATGTGTTATGTGTCTAGAGGACCTCTACAAAAGTTGTTCAAATTATAACCCTGTGATTCCGTCGCACGGTCCCTTTGATATCCATAAACTTGTAGGGAAAACCTTTAAAATTTTGTCTGAAACAAAAAGGCCCAGGTCTTTGCTATCTGCATAGCTTCATCTAGTGGACTTCTACAAAGATATGTCACATTATAGCTCTGGTGCTTACAATGGCCAGCCCTGGGATCCACTTGTTAAAGGGAAAACCTTAAAAACCTGTTCTAAAACCAGATGGCCCTGGAATTTGATATTTGGCTCGTAGCTGCGTCTAGTGGAATACTGCCAGGATTGTTCAAATATACCCTTGGGGTCAAAAATGGTCCCGCCCAAGAGGTCACTTATTTAACATAGACCAATATAGAGAAAACTTAAAAATCTTCTTTTTCTGAAATCAGAAAACCCAGTCATTTGATGTTTGGTACTAAGCTACATCTAGAGGACCGAAAATGTTCAAATTATAGTCCTCTTGGTTTCTTTTTCGCTAATATAGACAAGTTATTTCGAGTTGTAAGTCTGAAGAATTATTGCAAAATGTGTCGATCCAGATGAGCCGTCCAATCAGGGTCTACACTATGTGCCACCTCTGAATGATTTTGACTATATACAAGACGATATACGTGTATATACTATAGTTTATTTTGAGGTTAACGGTCCTGTCAACATTATTTATGTCATATAGAGCCACCACACTTTTCCTGGGCAGGCATACATGTACGAGTATACATAAGCGGTAACCAGTACAGTGTACATTCTTTAGCCAGAAACTGAATACTGTCCTTGAATCGACAGAAGAGAGAAAATGACCGTAGAAAATATCCAAGAAAGAATGATGACGACATTGACTCGCGATCTCCTGATAATAAATACGGAAGTGTCGACTACAGAAATAGAGCAGTGTGAGGGTCAGTGTTTTCATTTAGGAGCGCTGAAAAAATCAAAGTACTGAAAGTACTAATAGAAGGTGATGGTAGAAAACTGTTAGTTTTTACATTGGGCAATTCATTTCATTATCTTCTTTTTTAATTTTAAAACAGTCAGTGGTTTTGAATGATTGAAATAACGCGAGGAGCAGATAAATGAAATATCAAAAACAAAATTGAGGATCGAATGTTGTGAATCCCTTCTTGTGACAATGAGAATAATTCTTGAGACAGTTACATACATAGACTCTAGCAAACAAGATAATTTACGTGCTAGCAAATGGCTTTTTTACACCAATATTCCGGGACACTGGCTTGCTTTTATCTGAGGCTTCGATCACAAGTTTAAAAGTTTGTTGGTTGCTATGTTTTGACAAATGTTTGAAAGATGTCCGTCGACCTAATGAATCCTGGACTAAACAAGAGGGCCATAATGGCATCGGAACGGTCACCTGATCCTTATTGTACAGATAAAGTGGTAGGTAATATAAGGTGGAGTGGATGATTTGAGCCATTTTGGTTGGGAGTGACCAAAGGAACATTCCTGTGAAATAATTTCAAAATCAGTGTACCTATTAAGTAGTACATCACGTGAACAAGTCCGTGAAATGAAGACCCCCTAAACCCCACTTCACATAGAGAGAATTCGGGTTACGGGGTTGGGGTATACATTATTTTTCATATTTCTGCTCAAATACATAGATTGTGGGTACTCGTTAGAACCGCCTCATTAAAGCGGTTCTAACGAGCACCCACAACATATGTTTTGATCATTGTTTAGAAAAAATATCACGGATTTTCATCAGAAAAGTAGCCATTTTGGGTATGTTAAAAATGCACTATTTCGCATGGGTGTGTCGTCGTAATAAGAAGTCAGTTTAAACCTTGTTTATTGTTTCGTTTGGTGGCTTTTAGGTTCAGTGGAGCGAAACTATTTTGAGCCACTTTGTCAGAGGGTCACCCATGGAACATTCCTTCCAAATTATTTTCTTTCTGCATGAGGATGAAGTCTTTTTAAAGAGCTAACTTATATGTTTCTAACTTGACATTTTACGGACATTGAGGGTCATGTCCTAGTGCATGGAGATGAATGTGCTCAGCATCACGTGAACAAGTCCGTAAAATGCCCCACCCACTTTATATGGAGAAAACTGGGGTTTACGAGGGTATACATTATTTTTCTTATTTCCGCTCCAAGACATAGGTTGTGGGTACTCGTTAGAACCGCCTTACTGAGGCGGTTCTAACGAGCACCCTCAACCTATGTTTTGTACATTTATATAAAGAATATCAAAGCTTTTCACCAGAAAACTAGCCGTTTTGGAGATGCGAAAAATGCTCTATGTCACACGGGTGAGTTATCGTTATGGTCTAACTTACAATGCCTCGCTGTGACAATTGGCGGTGGTGGGGGACGTGGGGCAAGAACTGTCATAAAATGCTAGACATATGAGTCACTGGTTCCCTTTGACACTACAGAGCTAACTTGTATGTCACTATCTGGACATATTGTCAGGTCCTAGTGCAACAGAGGGAAATGAAGAGGCTCAGTTGTCACAAGGTGACAAAAGGAGAGTGGTTATGTGTCAGTGGTTCCCTTTGACAATACAGAGCTGACTTGTATGTCACTGTCTAGGCACCTTATTGACATTGAGGATCAGGTCTTAGTGCAGCAGAAGATGAACTGGCTCAAAACCCTATATAAAACTAGTGGGCTCCGGGCAGGTCCAGTTTTGAACCCATGGGGTTATATTTTGGACAATCTTGGTAGAGGGCAACTACAGGAAGTTTCATTCCAAATATCAAATACTTGGACCATCTGGTTTCAGACGAAAAAGTTTTTAAAGGTTTTCAGTACGTTAGTCTATGTGAAACCAATGGCTTCAGAGGCGGGGCCATTTTTGACTCCAGGGCTTTGATTTGAATAATTTTGGTAGAGGTCACCTGCATGAAACTTCTAGCAAAATATCAAAAACCTGGGCCATGGTTTGTTTAGAAGAACATTTTAAAGGTTTTCCATATATGGCTATGTAAAACCGTTGGGGCCTGAGGCGCGGCAACCTTTGGCCTTAGGGCTATAATTTACACAGCATAGTAGAGGACAACCAGATGAAGCATCATATCAAATGTCAAAGACCTGGGCCTTCTGGTTTCAGACAAGAAGCTTTTTAAAGGTTTTCCATATATAAGTCAAAATAAAACCAGTGGGCCCCAGGGCAGGGCCATTTTTGACCCAGGGGCTATAATTTGAACAATCTTGGTAAAGGTCTGCTAGATGAATCTTCACACCAAATATCAAAGACCTAGACCTTGCGTATTCAGATAAGTTTTTTAAGACTTTCCCTACATATCCCAGTGTAAGACCAAAGGGGGGGGGGGGGGGGGGGGCAATTTTGGCATAAGGAGGCTTATGGTTTCAGACAAGAAGATTTCTGGAGATTTTTTTCCGCGAGATGTCTATATAAAATCTGTAGGCTACAGTGCGGGGGCATTTTTGGTCAGAGGACTATAATTCTAACACTCTTGATAGAGTTCAACTAGTCGCAGCTTCATATCAAATATCAAACACCTCAGCATTTTTGGCCCCAGGGCGATAATTTGAAGTCGGAAAGTCCATTGAATCCTCATAGTGTGACAAGGCTTTAAATGCAATTTCATCGCATTGTTAGGTAAGAGTCCAACGAAATTCGAAGCACGTCTATACAGTTTTGTTTATTTGTTTGATTTGAGGTTTAACGTCCCGTCAACACTTTATAGGTCATTTTGGAAACGTCGCTTCCAATTTTGTAGGACTTTTACCCGACATTGAGATGAAATGGCAACTCAGCCTCTGTCGCAGAATACATCCAATAGAGTTTATATGCATGGATGGTCCAACTCGCACCACTTTTTCTCGGCAGGTTTAGAATAGGAACCTTTAAGCTGTCTACCAGTACTCATGTTCGGTCGATTTAAGCTCTGCGTGGAAGCATCATGCAACCCAATCTGTTTCCCCAAGCCCCGGTGGGCGGGGCCGTTATACATTCTTGTCGGGGACTTAAACGTCAAACCAAACAAATCAATTACACCTCAGTAAAAAAAGAGGAAATATTCAGATACAGAAGTAGAGGAAACAAAATCTGATTTTCTGACCTCGGCTCAAAAAAACCCCAAAAAATAAAAAAAAAAAAAAAAAAAAAAAAAAAAAACAAGCACCCACCGCCCGGAATAAATATGTATTACCCCGTACTATAAACGTTAAGATTAAGGAGTTTAAGTTATAAAGTCATATTTTCCTGATGGTTCTCAGAAATATATCCACGCAACAGTGAATCGGCCCCCGCCCATCGGGGCTTGAAGAAATATATGGGCTGCATGATGCTTCCACGCAGAGCTGAATCCGACCCGCACACGAGTACTGGTAAACCGCTTAGAGGATCTTAAATAGAAGTAGAGGCAATGATCAGGAATCGATAAATCAACCCATAGCTCCCATCAGAGACACCAAAGGGAAAGAAACACAAACATGCAACAACAGACCTAATGGAAACACCAACAGCGGAAAGCCAAAAGGACAGTTACTTTCCCACAAAATGGCCAAATGGCTATCCAAAATAAAATAACAAAAGTGACACAAACACTTAAAGACAAACCATAACAAAAATAAATCGCGACAGAAGAACCGCCTTGGCACGGTCAGCGGAAACGAATTCCACTGGGGGGCTTCCATCGCGATTTAGACAAATAATTTGTTCAGTCCGCATGAAGGCCTCCTAACTCATCAGTGCAACATCTCCGTGAACACAAATAATCAAACAACCACAGAGATGAAACAACGGTGAGGACTCGACAACAAGAAACCACTGAAATGCTGGAGCAAAAGAAAACCAACAGTTAGACTCCGATGGGCCCGACCAGAGATAGAGCATCAGCCAACATTACCTTGAATTAGATCTCTCTAATTCACAATAAGCCTTTACATTGGAACCGTCATAGAATCTGATAGATCTGGCAAAGCGGTGCGCACGAGTCGGACCGTCCATGCTAATAAACCCTATTGGTTTCATTGGGCGAAAGGGCTGGAAATGTCATTTCATCTCAATGTCGGGTAAAAGTCCCACAAAATTGGAAGCAACGTCTCCAAAATGACCTTTACAGTGTTGACGGGGGCGTTAATCCTCAAATCAAACAAACAAAACTTCGCTCTATCTGTAGTAAAGCAAGTCGTAGTATTCCATTCATACTGTCAACTCATTCATTGAATTATTAATCCGCGATCTAGATTTTGAGCGAGTTCTGTTGACATACTAGAGTTAACAAGAGTTGACTTGCTCAAAAACGCGCCGTGTTGGAATATTACGACTACTAAAGCTAGCTTGGTATGAGAGTTCGAAGCCTTGCCTAGTAACAACGAATACGGTTGAAGGTGGAAAATTGTAAGTTAAATGCAATCCGAAAATCGATTATTTCCAACTATTTGAAATTTTGGCCACGTGTTGGAAAAATCACGTCCAACTTAAAAACATGTTTATTCTTTCGATTTACTCGTGGGCAAACGATGACATTTTTTTGTCGTCAGTAAATTTCTGAATCTGAATCTGAATCGTTACTGGTGTCGCATCAAATGACATTTGATGCTTCCTGTCGCTTCTAATTAGAGGGATCGTGAAGTTGGGCGGGGGGAGGGGGAGGGGGGGGGGGGGGGGGGGGTAAAGTCATTGTACAACCTACTGTCTCCCCTACTTTTCTTGAGTTAACTTTAGTTGGTCAACTGAACTCGCTCAAAGCAAACTAGGTCATGACAAAACTGCGAATCGAGACCAATTTGAACCATAGGGTTATTTTATGGCCTGTTTGCTCTGAAGTTGGTTGATTGTGTAATTGGCTTCCTCAGTTTGACAATCTGCATATTATTATCACTTATCAAATGATACATGCGCGTCTATTGATAAATATATATATTCTTGAAGCATAGGAGTGATTCGTCATCGAGGGGCCCAGGTGTCGATTGACATAAGAGGGTGAGACCTGGAAGGTCATCACCTTCCAATAAGTTTATATTCATTTCGTAATCAACCTACGATTATCCCCCTGCCGTCGTGTTTTTGTTCTTGCTAGACAGAACTCCCAACTCCCAAAGCAAGCTTGATTGAACTCAACTTAACTCTGGTAATAACCCGCGTGTTTTGGTGTAACTATATAGTCAACTCTAGAAAGTCAACCGAACTCGCACTTAATAACTAGGCCAGGTCAGCTGCGAAACGAGACCAATTTTAAATCTAGATCAATTTTATGACATTTGACTCTAAGTTCATTGTTTGTGTATTTTGCATCCACATTTTGTTTTTCAATCTGCATATTATTTTCACATATCAAATGACACAGAAGCTTCTCTTCACTGATTTATGAGGACCTATTTTTCTTGAAACAGAGGAGTGATGCGGTATCAAGAGAATTCTCCGAGTGTTGCCATAAGAAGGTGAGACCTGAAAGGTCATCACCTTCTAATCAAAGCGCCAAAAGGCACTGAAATGACAGATTCTGTGAAAAACCAGTGCTTCAGCTGAAGTGCACGACCCGCCGGATGCTTTAAGCTTTATGAGTGTAACCATATATGGGTCTGGCGGCCATTTTGGTCATGTGACCTGGACCTAAAACGGCTCCCCCAATAAATGCGCCTTATCGTAAGGAGCAAAAAAATATCTTATACTTTAGTACTGTATTCTGAATGGTTTGCAGGATAAAATGCATTCTCACTTTTCCAATACAAAAGCATTTGTGTCAAAGTTTGACCTAGGCACAAACAAGGTCAAGGTCAACCCAGGGTCATCATTTTAGCAATTTATGATGGGCCTACGTCCCAGATGCTATTTATCAAGTTTCGTGGAAATCTGCCCAGTGGTTCTGGAGAAGACTACTTTTGAAGGGTTTTTACCATATATGGCTTGGCGGCCATTTTGGTCATGTGACCTGGACCCCATGAGCAAATTTTGGTTTCCCCCATCCCATAGAGGCCCCATATGAAATTTGACTTCAATCGGCCCAACGGTTTCCGAGGAGAAGCAGTTCGAAAATTTTCACATTTTTCGCCTCGGCGAGGCTATACTAAATGGAATGTAATACTTCGCAAGTTCATTGGTTAGATCTCATTGATATCTATCAGTATGCCAAAAATTGTTTAAATATTCCAACCGGTTAAGTCACTATCACCAATTTTCACAAACGGGTTACGGACGGACAGACAGACAGACCATATATGGCTTGGCGGCCATTTTGGTTATGTGACCTGGACCCCATAAGCAAATTTTGGTTTCCCCCATCCCATAGAGGCTTCATATGAAATTTGACTTCAATCAGCCCAACGGTTTCCGAGGAGAAGCAGTTCGAAAATTTTCACATTTATCGCCTCGGCGAGGCTATACTAAATGGAATGTAATATCTGGCAAGTTCATTGGTTAGATCTCATTGATATCTTTCAGTATGACAAAAATTGTTTAAATATTCCAAGCGGTTAAGTCACTATCACCAATTTTCACAAACGGGTTACGGACGGACAGACAAACTGACAGACTGACAGACTGACAGAATGACACGTTGATTTTAGGGCACTCTTAGAAAATCAATCGACTTCAGTCGGTCGCTTTTCTGCGGGTCGTGCAATTCAGATTTACTTTCTTAAGTGATAAGGACAATGGCGCTGGAGTGCTGATTTTTAGTTTGGTTCACAAAACTGAGGTGAATCGGCTGTTAAACACTTTCATCTTCATTTTACTTGGACATTATAAATAAAACAACATGCAAATGACTACCCAGCAGGCACACGTCGCTAGGGCAACGTCAAATCAACGTCGATGCAACGTCATGACGTTGAACCGACGTTGATGTGACGTCACAATTACGTCATGTGCCTGCTGAGATAGTTGCCAGTTTTATGACAACACATAGCCGCAACTTTCTTGTAAAAGCTTACACTTGTTGACTGAGATGTGTTTCGCGGCTTAGTCAAGAACCTGCCTTATGTCGTGCGCTACAATAAAGGAAAACACTTTTTGTGCGATGTTTGAAGTTTTGCGGCATGTGACTAATTATTTATCACAACATTGTGCTTACATATTCAGTTATTTAGACCTATACAACAGAATTGGACAGTGATAACTTTTAGGAGTTTATTATTGCTGGCTTGCTACCGTACGGTGAAGTTTCTAGCGTCACGTACTTCGCATTTAATTAGGTCATGTATGTGTTATGAGTCTGTACCCTTTCAGCCCTTTATAGCCAAGTACAGATACCTACAGATGCAAACAGTGTAGAACCTGGTGAGATGGCTCATAATGATACACCGCATTCGGTTCTACATGGTTTGACATGCTATTGACGACTATTGACTAGACACCCAATTTACATGTGTAGAATGGACGCGTACAAATTCAGTGACTGAAGAGTGAACTGGAGAAACTCGTGGGTTGAAGGGGTAAAATCTTAACCTGGCCTGTAAAACTGTTGTGTGCGGGTCAGGACCAGACAAAGCGGCTTGGCCGATAGTCAAAAGTTAAATACAGCTTATTATACGGTCTATTTTCTTTATTTTTCAAAGTTTATCTAGATACTTAAATGGTGTGCACTGATTGTAGCTCTATACATATTTTTTTTTTTTTTTCTTTTCTAAAAATATACAAAGGTACTTTAATGGCGTATTGATACAAATATAATTAATCATAACCCATTTTGTACTGAATGTAATATTATCACTTATCTGACGAAGATTTCATTTCGAAATCCCGGTTCAAAATTAAGGGGCGTCAGCTAGAAATATAGGAATTAATTTAGGAAAAAATGGGCTAACTTTCGACAACAGTGAAGCCCGCAGTGAAGGCCGTGGTTAGACGCCGCCTCCAAGATTCGCCAATGACCCATTATGCGGTCGTCTGTATAAAATGGGAACTTTCCTTATGCATATTCAATTAACTTTTCCCGTTTTGTTTGTATTTAAGAAAGATCATTTTTGTATTTTGATTACAAATGAAACAAAACATGTAATCAAAATGCGGAAATAATGCCATGAGAAATTGGTTTTGAGACAGCGAGCATGAAAGTCAACAAACAACGGACTATTTGCGCGGAGTCATATTTCAAAAGTAGTGGAAGCCGGAAATTCGGACGTTTAAATTGTAAACATGCAGCACGACGAAGAATGACAGAAAGAATCTGTCATTAAAAATCGGTCAAAGTCATCAATAATGTTGCAAATTACTTTTTGCATTTTGCAGCAATAAAGATGTCAACAGCCAGCCAAGGACGCCTTGAAAGTCAGTCAGCTGCTTCACCGCAAATACCAGAAAATGATTTATTCGACCAGGAAAAACTCAGGTGAAATGGTGCTTAGATGTCATATTATTATCTTTCAAGTGCGACATAAATTTACCTTTCATATGCGACATAATATTATCCAGCATATGCAATATACTATTACCATTTTATATACGACATGATATCTTATCAACATGATATGAGCCCCGCCAAGCGAATTTGTGTCTTCGAGCATTCCGTCATGACAACTTTTAACTGCGCATGCCCAGCCATTCAGAGGGGCCAGGGATATGGCTTTCTGTCTGAAGGTTCCTCTTGATTCACTGCTTGTATGAGCAAGCAGCGAAGGTTCTGGCGAGACTGCGCGGATGCGCAGGCTCGCCTGAACCTTCGCTGCTCGCATAGGCGATAAGTACCAAAATCGCTTGACGGGGCCCATATTACTTTTTATATGCGACATAATATTTTTCATGTACGACTAAATATTATCTTTCATGCACGACACAGCGTTATCTTTCATATGCGACGCAATGTACGACATAACATTATCTTTCATATACCTGTATGCGGCATAATTTTATCGTTTTAGTACAACGTAGCATTATCTTCCGTATGCGACATAAAATTATCTTTCATGTACGACATAATATTATCTTTATGTCTCTACGACATACACTTTTTCAGGTGAAGATACATATAGGTGAAAACTAATACTATATTTCTTTATACTAAAATGCTGAGTTGAGTCTTTGAGCTGAGTCTCTGAGCTGAGTCTTTGAGCTGAGTCTCCGAGTTGACTCTACTGCACATGCTGCTCAACAAGATAAGCCCATACCATGTATTTGTTTTAAATCTAGCCAGTATTATGACTGATCAGGGTTTTTATCAAGCAGAATAAGGTTGATAAAACATTTTCACATCTGGATGAAATAGTCATAAAACAATGTCATTTTAATAGTTCATGCACTCTCATGATTTTTTTATCTAATGCAGCAAACCCTGTAACTGAATATTTTCAATGGCTGTTTCTGTGACCTGAAAAAAAAATTATCCTGTCTTCATTCTTCAGCCATGAAAAATTGCCATATGTTTGCATGGGCTTGTTAGCGTAATGCACATTTCTCAAATGTTTGAGTGACTGACCCTGTGTTTCAGTGACTTACCCATGCACGGATTTGCTCTGAGCCTCTGTGGAACATTATTTATACAGCATGGGTTGTAGGTGCTAGTTAAAGCCGCCTCATTGAAGCCATTCTAACCAGTTCCAACATTGCCGACCTCGGTAGCCCAGTCGGATGCGTGTCTGACTGGTGAAAAGGAGGACGCAGGTTTGATACCTACCGGGTACGGCAACATTCTTCCGTGGAGTTTCATCATGAAATCTTTTCTATGGTCATTCTCTCCCTTCCGCTGATTCAAGAAGGGCAGTTGTCAGTTTCTGGTGAAAGAACGTGCACTGTACTAGTTAACCTCTTACCTATAAGCCTACCCAGGAAAAAGTATGGATGGGTAAACTGACTGGCTCAATGGTGGTGACCTCAATAGTGTTGACAGGGCCGTTAAACTCCAATACAACAAATAAAACCAAATCCCACAATCAATGTGTTAAAGCAGAAATAAGAAAATCACTGCTTGCAAACCCCACTTTTAGTCCATGTATAAGGTTGCTCATTGCATGGACTTGCTTACTGGCAATCGAATTATTGTACATTTCCTGTATCAGTTTAGGAGTGAGAGAGTGAGTTTTTTGTTTTACGTCCCACCAACAGCTAAGGTCATACTGAGACGGGACCTCTGTTTAAAGACTCATCCAAAAGCCTGGAGAAGCCCGGGATCGATCCTGCGATCCCTGGTTTACAAGGCGAGTAGCATAACCACTACGCCACGGAGGCTTCTGATATCAGTTTAGGAGCATACAGATTTCTCGGTCATTATTTGGTCATGTAAATTTGCCAAATATTTGGATAAAGTGATTACTTTATCGCTTTAGCAAGCATATGCAATGAACAGACTTGTAAAATTGAAGAGAGGACACTGATCAGGAATCGATACAATTAATCCACGGCTCCCATCACAAAGTTATATAATAGATTGTCACGGCATTCGATTGAAAATGAGGCAGTTCTAACGAGCACCCTCATTTTATATGTGCACGTTTCATCTGAAAAAAATGTGCCCCTGAAGAAATAGACTGTGAAATAGAGGTCTGAGCCTGTCGAGGTAAAGTGTTGCGAGGTGGACCGTCCCTGCTTATAAACCCTAATGATTTCGGCTTTAAATGTCGTTTTATCTCAATGTCCCATAAACTTGGAAGCAATGACTCCAAAATGACCTTAAAAGTGTTGGTGGGGACATTCAACCTCAATTCACTGATTTTTGTGTACTAGGCCCAGTCTCTTTAACAGAGCCGAATTATATAAATATTAGTTGAATAGGAAACAGTTGTTTTTGTCTGTCACACATGTGGGCATTCTGAGAAAAGTTAATGTAAACCCTTTCATGAAAAAGTTACAGAGTCAAGAAAGTAACAGGGAGTAGGCTGGTTACAAAACATAGGCCATTATTGCAGTAATACTTTATGCGTTTAATGTGTAAGGTCTACTTGCCCTTAGGGTCAGCCAAACTAAAGTCGCACTTTTTAATGAACTCTGATTATCATGTCAAGATTTTCTGATGCTGTGGCTCATCAACGCAACTCAGACACTCAGCTCATTGACTCAGCTCAGAGACTCAACTCAGCATTTTAGTACATGCCATAAGGCATTTCTTATTAATATTCAGTTGATCTTTAGAATCCGTTCGAACAAGCACGGAACGTCTGTTTTAGCACCTTTACAAACGAGCTTGGTTTGAACACTTTGTTTATTTATGACGTAGCTCATACTCGTATAAGAAAATGGTTATTATCGCATATGTGGCAAGCAAAAGCTCACGCGCAGGCTCGCATGAGTCTTTGCTGCTCGAATCATTGAGTGGTTTACTAGTACTCGTGTGCGGTCGTTTTTAGCTCTGCGTGGAAGGACCATGAAGCCCAGTCTATTTTTCCAAGCCCCGATGGGCGGGGTGTGCGTTTTATTGGGCAATATCCCGTTATCTTCCCCGCGGGGAAGATTCTTTCTGGTAATTTAAGAAATGTTGAAAACTACGTTTTTCAAGGAATATTTGTTTGATCTGAGTCTTGTGGACGCTTGCAACAAACTAAATATAGCCGCCGACAGGCGTCGCATCGAATGGTTCCCGGTTTTTGAAGCTATTATAACAAACTTGACTGAAAACGGAAAATCAAATATTAATAAGCAGGGCCGTGTGAAAATTTCAGCAAATGGGGCTCAGAAGGGTCTTAAAATAACCCGTCTATTGATTTGAACTGTTGGAAAGAATCTTCCCCGGGGAAGATTATTCTATGGAGCTTTCCATTCAAACTGTACAGAAGAATCTTCCCCGGGGAAGATAACGGGATTATATATATAGCGACGACACCACCTCAGAAGAAACTATGACCAATGCATCATTCCACTCAAGGGAAGTTTTCCCGGGAAGAGGGTTTTCTTGTGGGGATATGTATTCAGCAAATGGGGCTCGGAAATCTTTGGGGGAAGTGTCTTAAAATGGCTCGTTTATTGATTTGCACTGCGAGAAAGAATCTTCCCCGGGGAAGATTCTTCTATGGAGCTTTCCATTCAACCTCTACGTAAGAATCTTCCCCGGGGAAGATAACGGGATTATATATATAGCGACGACACCACCTCAGAAGAAACTATGACCAATGCATCATTCCACTCAAGGGAAGTTTTCCCGGGAAGAGGGTTTTCTTGGGGGGATATGTATTCAGCAAATGGGGCTCGGAAATCTTTGGGGGAAGTGTCTTAAAATGGCTCGTTTATTGATTTGCACTGCGAGAAAGAATCTTCCCCGGGGAAGATTCTTTTATGGAGCTTTCCATTCAAACTCTACGTAAGAATCTTCCCCGGGGAAGATAACGGGATTATATATATAGCGACGACACCACCTCAGAAGAAACTATGACCAATGCATCATTCCACTCAAGGGAAGTTTTCCCGGGAAGAGGGTTTTCTTGGGGGGATATGTATTCAGCAAATGGGGCTCGGAAATCTTTGGGGGAAGTGTCTTAAAATAGCTCGTTTATTGATTTGCACTGCGAGAAAGAATCTTCCCCGGGGAAGATTATTCTATGGAGCTTTCCATTCAAACTCTACGTAAGAATCTTCCCCGGGGAAGATAACGGGATTATATATATAGCGACGACACCACCTCAGAAGAAACTATGACCAATGCATCATTCCACTCAAGGGAAGTTTTCCCGGGAAAAGGGTTTTCTTGGGGGGATATGTATTCAGCAAATGGGGCTCGGAAATCTTTGGGGGAAGTGTCTTAAAATAGCTCGTTTATTGATTTGCACTGCGAGAAAGAATCTTCCCCGGGGAAGATTCTTCTATGGAGCTTTCCATTCAAACTCTACGTAAGAATCTTCCCCGGGGAAGATAACGGGATTATATATATAGCGACGACACCACCTCAGAATAAACTATGACCAATGCATCATTCCACTCAAGGGAAGTTTTCCCGGGAAGAGGGTTTTCTTGGGGGGATATGCATTCAGCAAATGGGGCTCGGAAATCTTTGGGGGAAGTGTCTTAAAATGGCTCGTTTATTGATTTGAACTGCGAGAAAGAATCTTCCCCGGGGAAGATTCTTCTATGGAGCTTTCCATTCAAACTCTACGTAAGAATCTTCCCCGGGGAAGATAACGGGATTATATATATAGCGACGACACCACCTCAGAAGAAACTATGACCAATGCATCATTCCACTCAAGGGAAGTTTTCCCGGGAAGAGGGTTTTCTTGGGGGGGATATGCATTCAGCAAATGGGGCTCGGAAATCTTTTGGGGGAAGTGTCTTAAAATGGCTCGTTTGATGATTTGCACTGCGAGAAAGAATCTTCCCCGGGGAAGATTATTCTATGGAGCTTTCCATTCAAACTGTACAGAAGAATCTTCCCCGGGGAAGATAACGGGATTATATAGCGACGAAATTACCGACATACGTACGAATTGCAATAGCTGTTGAGTTTAATTTGGTTATCATATTCATTTTTAGAAACAGGGTATTTGATGAGTTTTGCAAAGGAAATAGTATCATGAAGGGCATCTACTTTCGACTGCTCTGTCTCTATATATACTCCCGTTATCTTCCCCGGGGAAGATAACGGGAGTATATATAAAGCGATGAAACTATGTTGCTACTCAGTACTCAATAATAATAGAGAATGACATTGTGTCTCTTGCAATAGTTCACAAACAGAATAAATGTAAATAATTGCCTAGTTTCTTGTTTCATCATTCTGCTTTTTATAACGTACAGACATAGTCATACATTTTCAAGACCCTATTGGTACCCCATTTATAAATATATTGCATCGGTTCGTTGCTTTAGAAAAATTGTTAAAGAACTTTTCATACCGTGTATACTCGGCTATCGTTCGCGAACTTTTTTTTAGGAAATAGACATACTTGGAAGAAAGATCATTCTGCTGTGAAGTTTTTGTTTCTTCTATGCATTTATGGTCAATTACAAACTAAATTTATATGTTTATAATGTACTTTAACTAATTAGTTTTGAAACAGCCCTAAATTGCGATTGAAATTTAGTAATAATTTGCAGTTCGGATGATATATTATATCCATCTCCCTTGATAGTAAGTAAAAAGTTACATATTGTTAAATTTCACCTTCATTGATAGGCGTGTCTGTCTGCAATTTTACCAAATATGGTTAACAAAGGTACGTGACGTGGAATGGTTTGCTTTTTTCTGAAAGACGAAGTTCAAATAGGCAAAAATTTCAGCTTTGCAGGGACATTCAGGATATCTACATAATACTCACCCCCTTGAACCCCACGTTTATACAGCAAACATATGGTTTAAAGGAGTAAACCTTAATTTTCGTATTTCCGCTCAAAATATAGATTGTGGGTACACGTTAGAACCGCCTCAATCCTTATTTTTCTTATTTCTGCTCTAAAATACTCGTAAGAACCGCCTCATCTACTGTCTAAAATACAGAGTGTGGGCTTTGTTCATGGCAATGGTTTTATCACCCTCTAAACGTATTCGCCGCTATTAAACCTGTTCCTGAGCCGGGTATTATAACTGGTTAACCAGTTCAGTGTACATCTTACAACCGGCGTTAGAGAATCGGAGGATGGGAGACTTTCTCTTGTATGAGAATGCGATTTATTCCCTAAATATCCATATCAATACCATAAAAATTATTCCTTAAATATAGCATTTATTAAGTATTTAAGAAGGAATAAATCGCAGCGGTTGTACATTTTGTGTGTCACTGAAATGTAATACAGAATAAAATACAATTTATTCTCTAAGACACCAATTTATTTAAGTATTTACGGAATAAATCGCATTATTACACGAGAAACGCGTATACATATTTGGCGTCTGTCATTCATACACAAGGAATGAAATTTGCAATACACAATGACATACGATTTATTCCGTAAGAAATCCATTTATCGAAGTATGCTATTTACGGAATAAATCGCGCCATTACAGAACAAACTCTGCGTGTCATTCATACTCAAGAAATGAAATGCAATACAGAATTACATGCGATTTATTCCGTAAGACATCCATTTATGTAAGTATTTACGGAATAAATCGCATCATTACACACGAAACACGTGTACAATTTTTTGTGTCTCATTCATACACAAGTAATGAAATGGGCTAAATATATACAGAATGACGTGAGATTTATTCCGTAAGATATCCATTTATTTAAGTATGCTATTTACGAATAAATCATATCATTGCACAAGAAACTCTGTATGTCATCCATACACAAGAAATGAAATGTGCAATACAGAATGACATGCGATTTATTCCGTAAGACACCCATTTATCTAAGTATGCTTTAACGGAATAAATCGCATCATTACAGAAGAAACTCTGTATATCATTCATACACAAGAACTGAAATGTGCAATACAGAATGACATGCGGTTTATTCCGTAAGACATCCATTTATTTAAGTAGGCCATTTACGGAATAAATGGCATCATTACAGAGGAAACGCTGTATGTCATTCATACACAAGAAATGAAATGTGCAATACAGAATGACATGCCATTTATTCCGTAAGGCATCCATTTATTTAAAGTATGCTTTTTTACGGAATAAATCGCATCATGACACAAGAGGGTTTTTGTGTCATTCATACACAAGAAATGAAATGCAATACAGAATGGCATGCGATTTATTCCGTAAGACATCCATTTATTTAAGAATTTACGGAATAATTCGCAGACTTTTTGTGTGAATGCACTCTGTTGGCTCAAGGGTTGCAACTCTTTAAGAATTGACAGAGATCACTTAGAGTTACGCTTTACAACATCACAGATCTATTTTTAGAACCAAGCGTCTAATGACCCAGATCAACTAAAGGCAAGGAGAAACACTATTCTGGATGTCGTTCTGGCATAATATTTAAAGTCTAGAAAGAATCTTCCCCGCGGGGAAGATAACGGGATATTGCCTTTTATTGTACGCATATGTCAGTATTACAGGTTTTATGACAGGAGCTTATAACATCATGTTTGTTTGTATGCTACCTAAATACGCTTGAATCAGTAGAAGTGAATGAAAAAAACAACAACACAGAAATGATTGAATGCTTTCACTGCTTGTCAGTCGGCACAACTTTAATACGATTACTGCAGCACCTATTTTTCTTTTTTCTTTTACTTTTTCTCCTATTATTGCTTCTCGCTCACATTTGAGCATTACGAGCAGGACGTCCTGGGTGGTAACCAGTACTTGTCGATAAAGTGCCTTGCTCAAGGACACAACACTTTGGTCAGCGTGAGGATCGAAGCCACAACCTCTCGATCACAGATCCGATGCGCTACCAACTAGACCGCTCTAGCCAGTTCTTCAAAGCATCGTTAGCTTAACGAGCTGATAAGTGGTCAAAGTGTTAACTGTTCTAGCAAGTACAATATGCATTGCTCTGGAGACTGGAGCCAGTTGTTCAAAGCATCGTTAGCTTAACGAGGTCGTTAGTGGTCGTATTGATCAGTGTTCTAGCAAGTATAATATCTAAAATTTTGTTATTTTCGCTGAAAAAATGTGAGTAGCTACTCACATTTTTTCAGCAAAAATATTAGATATTTGCCATATTAAATGATCAAAGTTTTAACAATTCGTTGACTAACGATGTCATTAGTTTTGAACAAATGGCCCCTGATGACCATGTGATTATCACCGACGAGTGCGCAAACAAGGCATTGTGTGCCGTTTAACCCGTGTCCTGCTGAATAAATTGATTTAGCCACACCCATAGCTGATTATCAATCAACTAAATTACCTAATATAATATTTTCGTTCAATAAACAGCATGACAAACAATGTAGCTCCTGATCAGATGGCTGCTTTAGTCATCTTATCTGGAACTACACTGTGTTGTCGCGTTCAGAGGCAGAGAGTGCTCTCCCGCAAATACGGGAAAGTTGATTTTTGAATACTGAATTATTGGTTACCCAATGCCAATAATGGGACAATATCAAATAGTTAAGACCTATATCAGCCCGGTGTTTGATCAGGGTATAAACTGTTTGCTTTAACATCAAGTGAACAAGTCCGTGAAACGAACAACCCACTAAACCCCACTTTATATAGAGAAAACTGGGGTTTAATGGGGTATACATTATTTTTATCATTTTTGCTCTAAGACATAGAGTAGTATATAGAGTGGGGGTTTTGGACAAAAAATTTTTTTCATCCCCGCACCCGCAATACTGCTTTCAACAATTTTTCAGTCATATCACAATCGCCCCCGCCCATCGGGGCTTGAAGAAATATATGGGCTGCATGATGCTTCCACGCAGAGCTGAATCCGGTCACCACACTAGTACTGGTAAACCGCTTAGAGGATCTAAGCCTGTCCAGGAACCGCGGTGCCAGGCGGACCGTCCATGCTAATAAACCCTATTGGTTTCATTGGGCGACAGGGCTTGAGATGTCATTTCATCTCAATGTCGGGTAAAAGTCCCACAAAATTGGAAGCAACGTCTCCAAAATGACCTTTACAGTGTTGAAGGGGACGTTAAACCACAAATCAAACAAACAAAATCAGTCATATCACGACGGTGTCTGGTTGCGACAGGGAGCTCAATGCTCACTTTTATAGTGCTGCCTCACTGAAGTATCATGTCCCGGACACATTACATGATACCACACCCAGTCACATTATCCTGACACTGGGTCGACCAGTCATAGCTCTACCCCGTAAATCTGAGTGTCAAGCGAGGACCAGCTAGTACCCTTTTTAAACGACTTTGGTATGTCGCGGCCCAGGATCGAACCCGTGACCTCCCGTTCCCCGGAGCGGACACTCTACCAACTGAGCTATCGGGGCCGGTAAGGTAAACAAGCCCATAGCAACAGCGTTCATGCAGGAGCGGCTGTATGTGTGTGAGTTTTGGTTTGAAGTTGTTAACATATAAAATCAGACTGCTGTAGATAGCTCAAGGTCGTCCGTTGGTATATTGGTTTACTTCACAGTGCATTTACACAATACTTTAATATATAGATTTATAAAGGGAAACACAATCCTGGGGTGTACATGGATCAAGATCGGTACAGGAGAAGCTTATGGGAAGAGATGTCGAGGAACCTACTGTGCTATCCACAACGCTGCTTTCTCCAGAGGTGGGGGTCTCTGGATCTGTCAGGGTTGTGGGGTGGCTGTGAAGACGTCCCGTAAGCTGTATAAACCATGCGGCGCTACTACCGTCTAGAATCAGTACTACCACAAGAAGCGCTATCGCTATTCTATCCAAAAAGAAGCCAGACGACTTTCCAGGACAATTTGCAATTAGATCAAAGCTCAATACATACATATATGAATTATGGCTACTATGGATGAATTTATAGAGCAGTTACTGGCAAAAATACCTGATAATAATTCGACTCGCCATCACGTGGTTCAAAACATCTTGGATGAGCCTATCCCAGATTCTGTCAAATGGCGCTTGTTAAAGCCCTTACAGCTTGAAAAATATTGACCTACCCCACCACCACGCAAAAGGAAGGCCGCCAAGAGAAAGGCCATTGAAGAGGAATTTGGCCTATCTCCCGCAAGAAAGTCCTGAGATCTGTGAAGGAGTATCAGGATGAGATCCTGTACTTGTTTACATCTGCTGAGCAGATAAAAGAAATGCTAGTCTTCAGTCCGACCCCATGGGTCATTGGCGACTTCTTGAGGGACTGGCAGCTGGACGTGCCTGCCAATAATCCTCACAGTGCAGACCCCAGGACTTTCCTCGAGGCTGTGGTGCCCCAAATCAGTAGCAAGCTTGAGGAAGAGATCGAGGCTCTGGGTGGCGTGAAGTTCCAGTTGGCTCTCAAGTTTCAGCTTCGGAAGGACAGCCCAGATGGTAGTCAGGAGTACACAACCCCCGTGCTGCCCCACAAACAGGAGGCCCTTCTCCAGACCAGCGGAATCAAGGGGGCTCTCGGTAAAACCTCCCCAAACATCCAAGAAACACTCGAAAAAAGGACGCCGAGAGGGTCTGGCTGGGTTGTAGAACAAGTAGAAACTCTGTGGTTGGACATTGCCAGATATCAACCTCTTCTGGGTAGGTCCTACACTCCACTCCCAGCAGAAGTCAGTTTTAAGAATGCATTGGTCAACATGAAAAGCAAAGACTCACACTGCTTTCGATGGACGCTCCGAGCGGCTCTAGCAAATCCGCCACCACCATATCACCCAGAGAGAACAAGTTGGTATCCTACCAATGATGGTCTGAACTTTGAAGGGATTGATAGTCCCACACCCATCTCTCAGATCCATAAAGTGGAGCGGCAGAACAACCTAGCCATCAATGTCTTTGGTTGTCACAACGGCATCACCGTCCTTCGTATCAGCACACAACCACAAGAGATACGAAGGATCAATATGCTGCTGATCATTGCGAATAAAATCACTTCCACTATGCCTGGATAAAGAACTTCAACCGCCTTCTCTTCAACCAAAGCAAGCACCGTGAGCGCAAGTATTTCTGTGAGCGCTGTCTTTATGGTTGCAAAAGAGAAGACCTGCTGGAGGCCCATAAGATTGAGTGCGAAGACATTGGCCAGACGACTGTCCGGGTGGAGATGCCAGAAGAGGGTAAGAACAAGCTCACCTTCCAGAACCACCACAAGCGGCAACCAACCCCATTCGTCATCTAGAGCACTTCTTATTATCACCCCAGGAGGAGGAGCGCGAGAAGAGCGTGCTAGCCAACCCTAAAAACATATGGATGACACGAAAGGACTGTCGGGCTCATAACAATGCCGCGAATTGCTATATATGCGAAAAACTGCTAGACGGTGACTCTGTCCGCGACCACTGTCATACCACAGGTAAATATCGAGGGGCAGCCCACAACGCCTGCAACCTTAAGCTGAGGCTAAGCCCAGAGACCACCGTCATTCCCGTGGTGTTCCACAACCTCAGGGGGTACGACTCCCACCTACTCGTGCAGGTTATCTCGAAGGTCGAAGGCAGAGTCTCCTGCATCCCCAACAACACAGAAAAATACATCTTTTCTCTCTGGCAGCTGCGTTTCATCGATAGGGCCCAGTTCCTGCTAGCTTCCCTTGACAAGCTGGTGGCGGCAAACCAACCTGGAGCTTTCCAGATCACGTCCCACTGCAGCTCTTGACCCGGAAGGGTGTCTACCCGTACGAGTATATGGACTCCTGGGATCGCTTCGCCGAGACCAAGCTCCCTCCGAAAGAGGCATTCTACAGCAAGCTCACCGACGAACACATAAACGACAACGACTACGCCCACGCGCGGAGAGTATGGAAGGTCTGTGGGTGTAAGACCCTGGGGGACTACCACGACCTCTACAGTCGCACAGATGTCAGATGTATTGAGGAATTCCGAAATACATGCTTGAGACAGTACGGTTTAGACCCAGCACACTACTGCACCAGCCCGGGGCTTTCATGGGACCCCCTTCTCAAGAAGACAGGAGTGGAGCTCGAGCTACTCACAGATTACAACCAACATCTATTCATCGAGAAGGGGATGCGTGGAGGTATCGCATTGGTCTCAAAGCGCAATGCCAAGGTCAACAAACCTCAGGTTGAAAATTACGATCCAGAAAAACCTAGTAGCCATATCTTATATCTCGATGCGAACAATCTCTATGGATGGGCTATGAGCAAGGCTCTTCCCATTAGAGATTTCCAGTGGGTCGATGCATCGGAATGCCAGCGACTCGCAGAAACCATTGCAGAACAACCCGCAGACAGTGATTAGGGCTATATCCTAGAGGTAGATATGGAATATCCAGCAGAGCCGCACAAGGCACACAATACCTACCCGCAAGCACCAGAGCGCCTAGTGGTCAAGAAGGAGTGGATGTCGGAGTACCAGCGCGAACTGTTCGATGGAGCTTTGGGGGAGCACCTACAGAGGTTGAGAAGTTGGTACCCAACCTTCGCAACAAGGACCGTTACGTGCTCCACTATCGGAATCTCCAGCTATACATGTCTCTGGGTATGCGTCTGACCAAGATTCATCGTGCCCTCCGGTTCCAGCAGAGCCCCTGGAGGGAACCCTACATCCGGATGAATACTGAGCTCCGAAAGAAGGCCACCAGTGAGTTTAAAAGGATCTCTACAAGCTCATGAATAATTCCGTCTTCGGCAAGACGATGGAGAACCTCCGCAGGCGTATCGCTATCAAGCTGGTCCGTGCCAACGAGGAAGATGAACTCAGGCGCTACTCGCCAGCCTTTGCCAGAGCCAACATCTTCGATGATGATCTTGCAGCAGTCCAGATGTATAAGAGCCGTCTAGTGCTCAATCGACCGATTTACGTAGGTATGAGCATTCTGGACCTTTCAAAGACCCTGATGTACGATTTCTATTACATTCAGCTCCAGAGTCAGTACGAAGAACGCTGCCATCTCCTCTACACAGACACTGACCGCCTTCTCCTGGAAATCGAGACAGAGAATGTCTACGAGGACATGGCCAAGCACCAAAATCTCTACGACACGTCCGACTTTCCGAAAGGCCACCAGCACAGAGAAAAAGAAGGTTCTCGGAATGATGAAGGACGAGTGCGCCGGGCAGCTAATCTCTGAGTATATGGGTCTACGACCTAAGATGTATTCCATCCTCCAGACATCTGGAAAAATATCAAGAAGGCCAAGGGTGTGAGAAAAGCAACTGTCAAGAAGCGCATCAGGCATGAGCAGTTCAAAGAGGATCTCTTTGAGAAGCAAACCTTCCGCCATGGCATGGATGTTCTTAGGTCGGAGCGTCACCGCATATACGGGCAGCATCTCAACAAGGTGTCGCTGTCGCCCTTCGATTCCAAGCGTTGGATCGCAGAAAATGGGGTGGATACACTAGCTTCTGGTTACAAAGATCGTTGCACAGCAACTGCGACAATTGTTACGCAAGAAGAGATGGATGCATTCTTAGATGATCTGCTCAGCGCTTGAGAACCCAATCCGGAGGAAACTGAGAGTCGGGAGGCACAACAAGTACAGTAGAACTTCGATGGCTCGAACACCGATGGCTCGTTTACCATGGCTGAGTCGAACCCGCTCTAGAGTGCCTAGGGAATTCCTCTGCATAGAAATATTGCGAGATAATTAAGGAGATTTTAGTCTTTTATCTTGCAAATGTATGTTGTGTGTACTCATTAGAATCGCCTCGATGAGGCGATTCTAATGAGTACACACAGCATACTTTTTCATTATAGAACATCGAAAAGATATTCAAGAGTATCTCATTATGCCTCTTGGCAGTAACCCTCAGTGGCTCGAACTACCGCTGTCTCGAATACATTTTCATGGCCCCAAGGGGTTCGAGCCATCGAAGTTCGACTGTAGTTCTTCGCGCACAAAACCGCGCTGAGGTCCATCCTGCAAGTAATACCCCATGGGTTCGTCAGGCTTGGTCACTGTGCGCCCGAGCCGGTGCACATCCAGGGACCATATGGGATCAGTCGCTCGCCAGCGCCCCCCTTCAAGCTCGCCAGGCTGGTAAAAATAGCGAACGCCGACGCCGGAGGGGATTTTTGTCTCCTCGAGACCAACAGGTCGACCAGGAACTACAGAGGAGGGCTTTTGTGTCACTGATCCCACCCTTATGGCCTCAGAGGGCTTTTTGCCGGTCAGTCGGGTGTCCTCGCCATTCAAGGCTGTCACCACGGCAGGCAACCTTTTCACCAACTCTGTAGACCGCTGACTAGGCTGCACCATCTCCTGGCTACATCAACCATGGTAAGGGCGTTTTATATGTGCGCTTGTTCGCTTTGCGAACACGGTCGTGCGGCAGAAAAAGCAGGTCAGCTTGATTGACCTCGTTCGGAGTGGTGACGTCGAATTTTGGTCATGGAATGTGCCGCGGGTCGGCGAGGTAGATCTGCCAGATGGCCTGCTTCTTCGGCCAAGCTCGATCCACATCTTCTGAGGTCTTAGCCGCAGAAGCCAGCTTCTTTATGGCCTCAAGACCCATCCAGTAAACCTTAGGGCTGTAATAAATATCCGCAAGGCGGATGGACAACTTCCGATCCATGTATTTATTGTTGTCGTTGCGTTGTTAGCATTGCTATGCTCGTAAGTCTCTAACAGAAACAACTGCTGCGGAATTGTATAGGCGAGTTTGTAGGCCACTAGGCCCGTCGCGGTTATCCCCAGGATGACGAAGGCAATCTCGCGGTCTTTCTGGTCGTCACTCGGGTGGTAAATGTCGGAGAGCAGGGGCTCGGGCCCCAGGGGGTCAAGGTTATGCCCGGCGACCTGCGCATACAGGCGCATCGTGTCATCGACGTCTCTGAAGGTTCGAACGCATGCCCCTGACGGCGGAGTTCCTCAGTGATGAAATCAATACGCTCGGTCCGTTTTCGAGACCATTCTGCCTGTGCAGTCTGTAACGTTTCGACTGCTTTATCGTGACGCTTTAGCTCTTCGTCGACGCCTGAGCTCTTCAAAATGGAGAACAAGTAGTTCGATCCCGAGAACGCCAGGGCGTTCACCAGGGCACCGCCAACGAGCATAGCAATACTTGCCATTTTAGCGCATTTCGTGACGGTTACTTCATGATATCCCCTGTTTAAATAGCATATCTTTGGTTGCCATGGCGAGAGCGACGTCAACTATGGCCATGCCCACATCACGGGGTGTAAAGTCTAGCTTCGTGGGTGGGGAGGGGGGGGGGGGCTACCCAAAACACCATCTTGCCAAGCCGGGCGTATCCCACAGCGATGCCACAGACGACTGCGATGTGGTAGAGCGCATTAACAAGCATTTTACCATCAGTTGTCATGGTTGTTGTTGTTGCTACGCAACGGGCTTCACTCCGTATAGAATGGATCTGGTCTGGTATCTAATTGTTTCACGCCTCGGGGTTTATCCTGTTGCTCAGATAACTTCCTATTCGACTTGTCAGTTTTGCTGTTATCTGAGCAACTTGTCGCCGCGATAAGCTCACATGTTGCAGAGCAACTACAGCAATACCACACCCAAGACAAACCCCGATGGTCCATTGGGTCCAGGCTCTTTGTCCTTCTGGCAGAATACCGTGATGTTCCTGTTGTTGCTTTGCAACATGTTGCTCTGCAACAACATCGTTAACGGCGCCATCGTTATTCGTGACATGATGTTTTTCTTTGGTTTCCTGAAGCTCCTTGAGCAGTCGTTCTTGCTTGGCCTTTCGAGCGGCGGCCCCGGCATGATCGGATGCAACCTTTTTCGGGACTTTAGGCTTCGTCACTCTTTGCGCTACTGGTATCGCCAGTACAGGCTGCACCAGTGGCGTCGCAACGTCCGCCAGCTGAGTTGCAGCGTCCGGCTGTTGATCCATCATCGTATTCTCCGCCATTATTGTATGATTTATTGATGGGGCAGCAATGTTCAAATCTGGCATGCTTGAGAGTGATTAACGTTGCGGTGAGCGGAGCTAACCACGTGCCATAGCGGTGATAGAGTTCGCTGGCAGCGCTTTGAAATGCGCTACCTAGAAACAGATCGCTTTCAAGATCGCGAATGAGCCCTTGTTGGTTCGGGATCGGGACGAACATCCCGACCCGTCCCGCATACAGCCGAAGAGCCGCGTTCGAAATCGTCTTTGACATGTATGTCCCTAATCGGGCGGAGTAACGGGCGTAGAGCCTCTGGACCTCATAGTCACTCAGCTCCTCGACCTGGTCGACGGTCAAGGCCTTTCCGTGAGCCACAATTCCGTATTTCCTGGCCGACCCTCCTGCTACTGTTGCAGCGAGCCGTTCGCGGTATTCTTGCACCCTGTCATCTTTCCGTGGCTCTGCTTGTTGCGTGTCTGGCGCTTCGGATCGTCAAGCATCTGGTCTATCCGGTCGTCACAGTCAATTCTTTTTGCAACAAGGGCGGACCCGTCTAAAATGGAGTCGCAGGCATGTGCTTACATGCGCGGCGAACATCTGGCTCACCCGAGAAAGGAAAAAAAAGACAGCGAAAAGCTGCGACACATGCAGGCCAAGTACAGCGATTACGGCCGCTAAAGAGCACATCGTTGTTGTTGTTGGTTCGCAACGGCTAAGCAATATTAATCACGTAAAGATCATTAATTAATAACAATGTAATTATATAATCAGCGGGTTGATCAGTCTTCAACAGAAGCTTAGCGTATTTTGTCACGGCTAGCTGCTGCCGCACCACTTCCCGTCCTCGTGCGGGGGTCACGTCATTTTCACGCAGACAGTCTTTGAACGAGTCACGATCCTTGCTGATGAACAAACAGACCCAGCGCGTCTGCTCGCGCAAATCTTTCAAGACGGAATTGTACTTCTGCGTGAGGACCCAGACAGACTGCCCCGCGTAGCGGCCCGAGAACGCTAGTTCTGACAGCATGTCTTTCTTCTTCGTCAAAGCCCCCTTAGCGCTGCAGTTGTCTATGATGTATAGGGTCGGCTCGCCCTGGAACACCCGGTAAAACGCTCGCAAGTAATCGTGAAGGCGCTCACCGGGGTCAAGAACGTGAATCCCAGGGTCCGTCCAGATCCAGGGGCGCTGCTGATACGTCCTGTTGTACCGTATGGTGGGACACAGAACCACTACGTGCTGAAATACTCCCGGTAGGGGCTTCGAGCATATCGAGGATAAAAACGGGTTTTCCGCATCCAGTCTGCCCGCTGATTGTCGCCGAATGGGCCGTGCGTGGTAGGAAATTTATTAATCGTTCCTCCAGAACAATAATAGACCGCTGAGACGAACCGGTATTCTTCGATGTTAAGCTGTGCATCCATAATGACGCAGAGGTAGATGTTCAATGCCGCCTCGGCTTTTTTCGTTATCTGGATGGTCACACCTTTGCTCGCATTCTCTATCCGCCTGCCGGAGCCGTGAAGCGGGTCGTCGTCGCTTGTCCTGAGGTCAAGCCACAGCGCATACTTGCTGGTGAAGTATTCTGCAAGGCTGACGTCGGCTAGGGTCAGGTCTTTTTCGACCGTTGCCACTTCAGGGTGTCGCTTGCTGCCGGCTGGGAAGAGCTTCCTCGCTTCGTCAAACATCTGATAAGAGCGCATCCCTTTGCTGAAGAGTTGGTTGGGGATTCCCTCGATGGTGACCTCGACCTTGGCGATTTTCGGGTTATAGAAGGCCTCAGTGTCGCGAGCGAAGGGCTGTTGCGCGGCTTCATCCTCAAAGAGCATCAGGATGCCCTTCATGCTGCGACCGGGCACGTTGAGATTGATATTCCTGAGGGTGTCGCTCTTGTCTTTGCCGATTTTGCGGTGCCGCAGTACCCCGTCATACAGGATCGAAATGCGGCTTCTGTACTGGATGTTGATCATTTAGTTCAGCTCTTGCAGGGTGACCATGTCATACTCAAGACAGATGTTCCCAATGACGAAAGAGGCACCTCTGCCTGTGGCCTGGATCACACGGTTGTAGTCGTTGAACGTGAGCTCATACTCGAGCCGGTCGCCCAGCGCGCTCTGGTAGAATGGCATGTGGCTCTCGAGCAGCTCGAAGTCCAGTTGGATGTAGAAGCGATTGCCGAAGGCATCGGCGACGGCTTTGTCCGCTAGAACGGTCTCGTCTTTGTCCTAAGCATTGATTCGGATCCTCGTCGTATTTCGTTCATTCGACGTATCAATGCCTTGGTACTGGCCATTTTTCCTCGCTGAAACCGTCCTCCAGAGATCGCAGTAGCAGTGGTACACGTCACTGTCGTCGATGCTGAGGACCTCATTCCCCGAAAATTAAATAACGTCTTTTTCACGAGGGCGCGGCCTAGGTTCTGAACTAAGGTCCGATTTGCATCTTCGAAGCGTGCAGCGTGATCGTGAAGGCCAACCTCGCGGTCCCGGGGACGATGACATCATGTTGGCCGAGGTTGGGGAATCGAACCAGAAGCTGCTGGTTCGGGCCGATCGTGCTCGGGTTGTTAGCTATCGTCACCGATTGCCTCATCCCTTTCACTCCAAGGGGTTCGCGGAGGCACCGGTAGAGGTCAAGCTTTCGTCCGTACTTGCTTGATGACATGGTGTTAACTTCGTCGACACTCAATAAAGTCTGTTTTAAACATAAACGACAACCTTCAAATGCTCGAACATTATGGATTACTTTGAAAACCCAAGTTCGAAGACTGGTCCGACCCTTATGATGACGCCGACGATGACGCGTTCAACCTGCCAGACGCTGTTATGGACCCACCACCGGACGTCGAGCAAGGACTACGCGCGACCGGGGACAAACTTTAGAACCTCCGAGGCGATTTAAGACGGACAGCACTTTCTGACCAGAAGAGGTGCCTGTTCGATACTTTCTACAAAGAAGTGAGCCGTGCCAATGAGGGGTTACGCCTCGAAGGCAGTATCGACTGTGACCAGTTTGGGATTGATGATGATGGTAAAACACTCTATTGGACCCCCGGCGACAAAAAGATTCCTATCACTGCGACAAGGGGAGGATTCCAGTTTCTGGCCCTGTCCACACTGGACTGACTGGTAAGGACCGAATGGGCACAACAGGCTGGTTATGGTTTGTTACTTCCTGGTATAATTTACTCTGTTTTATTACGTTTCACAGATTTTCGATTTTTCCAATACAACTATCTAAAGTATTTACATAATTCGCTTTGCGGTCAATTATACTGTCGATAAAACATTATTGGAAAATAGCAACCTTGAGAAAGTAAGACCCGATAAAGGTTGTCACGTTCGGTTTTTCTTGTCAGTTTTGATTATACCTGACGATTAAATCGCAAAGCGCTGATAATGAAATGTATCACAAACTGTCTGTTTACCTCATGAAATACCAATATTAACACTCTTTTATGGGCGAGCGATAGGTTCTTTTTCCTATGCAGTATAAACAAATATAACGTGGTCTTATTGATTTCATATTACATCTCTAAACATGTCGAGCACAAGTTTCGCAGACGACAAATCAATACACTCAATGCTGTAGTGGTGGGCCGTCCTAAGGTGGGCCAGGGAGGACGATCTAGAATGGGAATTTATCCTAGAACTGTGACCCGCCAGAGCCCCGGGTCGGCGAGGGTGGTGGGCCGCCCCTGGGGCTCTGACGTTTTGCCCGCGTTGTTATACTAGGCACTCGATGGTGCCCTTGGTATGCCGCAGCCAGTTGGGGTGGAAATTTTTTAGGGTTTGGAGGCTTAATTTGCATAATGGAATATATTGATGTTTGGGTTGGGAGGCTTAATTTACCAAAATAAAAAAGAGAATAATTTGGGTAAAAATAAGCTGGGAGCCTTGACTGACTAAATGGGCCTTTTATGGCTGAAACAAAAAGTCCATTCACCCCCCCCCCCCCTGCTGCTCATAGGTTGTGGGTACTCGTTAGAACCGCCTCGATGAGGCTGTTCTAACGAGCACATACAACCTATGTTACCAATGTAAATAAGAAAAATATGGATTTTCCTAGGAAAAGTAGTCTTTTTGGAGATGTGAAAAATGCACTATTTCGCACGGGTGTGTTATCGTAATGAGTACAGGAATTTTATTCCAGGGTCAGAACCGTCTTTTCAGTCTACAGTTAAGAGCAATTGGCTCACCAGTGCTGCCAGTGGCTTTGATTGCTCGTTAAAACATCAGTGTGCTTAACCCATTGTCTGCCGGAACCCACTAAAGGTGTATCTTGGCAAATAGTGCCGACCCAGATCAGACGCCGCAGAACGCGGCGTCTGATCAGAGACTGCACAATTTGCTTACAGAATTTTCCGTCAAAATAGAATAAAAACAAACAAAAAATAGGTCTGACTCCCCGTATATGACAAATGGACTTGCCCAACATATAGCAATGGAAATGTCCACTAGTATACAATGGGTTAAGAGGAATTGACTCACCAAATGCTGCCAGTTGTTTTGATTCAAATGCTCTTGCAACATCAGTCTGCTTTAGGGGAATGGGAACAACTGGCTGATTTTTCCGCCATTTTGTAAAGGGAGACAACTTTCGGGACTTTCTATTCGCTTTAATATAAGCCCTGTCCCAATAAACAAGAGGTCTACTATTAAAGGAAAAAATATGCTCCTCAGGAGCAAATTCTTTCCTTTAAGAGTTGTCCCATTACGAAAACACGCCTATACCAATACACTGTAACTTTTATCGTCGAAAAAAATGAAAATTTTAAGATGAAAAATTGTGATATTTTTCTTATTTCTGCTCAAAATATAGATTGTGGGTACTCGTTAGAACCGCCTCGATGAGTACCCACAATTTATATTTTAGAGCAGAAATAAGAAAAATAATGTTTACCCATGTAAACCCCAGTTTAACTATATAAAAGTGGGGTTCAAGGGGGTCAAAACTACATAGGCGTGTTTACGTGATGCCTATGGACATGGGAGTCAAAACTACTTTTGTATAAGTTGCCTCCCCTGAAGGTTTTCCCATTTCCCTTAAATGATACAAATATCTGGAAGGAGAATAGCCGAACAAAAGAAAATATTTGCATAAAGCTTTGGAATTTCGCCAGAAACAGTTTCCGAAAAAAATATCATTACGTGACTTTCGTCGTTACACCACCGTAGAAATTGTACACTCAGGATAAAAGAGCGTAGACTTAGGTCATCTGCACACCAATGGGTTCGGAGTCTGCTCTGTTGCAGTCAGCTATTTAAATTAAATCAAACCATTCATCGACTGTTTCTGTGTGTAGGCTGAACGGGGAATTAGTCTCTTTCGTGCAAAACGTAACTTCCCGTATTTCAAGCAAACAGTTTGGACCCTGCATTCTGTGGCGTATGGTGTGGGTCTTCACAGGTTTGTAGTATCCCAGCATAAAAGCTCGCCCTATTATCACAGCATTCTGCAACAAGGAAAGGCTGGCTATAAATAACCGCTACCTGCAATTTGTACCTGGTCAGTGATAGTTACGTAAAAAAAGAAAAACAAGCCGGAGAGTAACTTTGGGCCGATTGACAAACAATCGATGAAACACGACCAAAAAACGTTCAATCGTGTATATAGCGCATGTTTGTCTGATTCTTCGCTCGTGCTACATAAACGTACGTGCCATTTTTAGAATTTCCAAGACTATCTTACTAATTTAATTAAAGCGCTGTCATAAGATGACAAATGCGGCGCGTCGAACGAAACTATGTCTTTCGACAAGACTCACTACGCAATCAGACTACAACCAGTCTCAGTTTTTTTTCTTATAGTCAAAGCACAGATTCATTACGAAAACACGCCTATACAAATACTTTGTAAATTTTACCGCCGAAAAATCTAAAGTTTTCAGATGAAAAATTGTGATATTTTTCTTATTTCTGCTCACATAGAAATAAAAAACATAAGGTATACCCCGGTAAACCCCCGTTTTACTATATAAAGGTGGGTCTGAGGGGGGGGGGGGTGTCAAGATTATATAGGCGTGTTTTGTGATGGTAGGCGCTATTCAGAACCCCCAACATTGTGGTGGTTCTAATGAGCACCCATAATCAACGTTTAGTTTATTTATTTATCTTTTGCTAATTTATCTTTTGTTTCTTGAAACCTAGGCCATAACAGTTCAAATGAGGTGATATTTGACGAGCACCTACAATCTAGGCATGAAGCAAAAATGATAAAAATAATTTTAAGAAGTAAGAAAGAAAGAACGTAAGAAAGAAAGAAAGAAAGAAAGAAGGAAAGAAAGAAAGAAAGAAAACGTCATTTGATAAAGAAGCGATTTCATCATTTTGTTTGGATTTTTATTTGAAAATGAAAAAACAAAAACAACAACAAAAAGCAACAACAACAAAAAACATGAAAGACAAGAATAACATTAAGAAATGCATATAACATTTGTGTTCAAAGATGTTCAAAGATCGAGCAAAGGTCGGGTATCTGTATTGAAAAAGAAATGAAATGAGATAAATTTCTCCTGACGCAATTCAATAATGACGTTTTAACTGCTCCTTTTTTCTTCCTGAATATTGAAACAATACATGAATTTCGTCACGTCATCAGCACGTTCTCAATAAAAACGCTTTCCTTAAGAGATTATAAATAACCCGGGTCACAACAACATTTACTAGATACCTGCTGGGCTCAAAGAAACTACTCAGACCAGACTGTGCAGCAATCTTGTCTGAGGATTTGCTGTTCGCATCCCCGCCAACACAAAACCGAGGGCCAACGTCGGACCGATAGGGATACGGCGTATCGGGCCCGACGTTGGCCCGGCAATCGATGGTTTTTTATGTATTATCTCTGGGATATCCAAAGAAGAGGTTGGTGGGAAGGCTGATTTCAGGATTCCCTGGTCCCACTGATATTCTTGTGGACCTTGTTGTACCCCGGCCTTCTTCTTCTTCGTTTTTAATTTATTTTTATTACTTTATTTTTTTGCATGTGTTTCAGTTAAAGAGGGGCATCTGTCTGAAGTGGGTTCTTCCATTTTTGGTCGATCAAAATTATTAACTATGGACTGTTATTGTCCACGTGACTATCGCTAACCATGTACAAAATCTGTCTACCCCACTGGGCATAGACATTGGGGTTAACACGGAAGTACAGCTATTAGTTACCACTGACTGGCTTTCTGATACAGTTTGTAAGGTAACCGGGCGCTAAAGGCACATAGGGGCTACTCATTAATAAGTACCAAAAATGCAGGTTGACCTTTATATTTACAAGTATTAGCTTTTACAAAAAGCTTGAGTCTATGCTCAGCACACACTTATTTGTGTTGTACCTAGAACTTAGATCTAGATTGTGATGCAGACCACTGTCAAATAAATGCGATATATTTTCTCAAAATAACTTTTTTCCTCTTCATTAAAAATCACAAGAATGGCACAATGTATTCTTTATCAGGGCGAACTCAATCGAACTCTGTGTTTTTCAAATACCTTGTGCTATAAATAGATATCAGCGCCAGTACTTAGCTATAGGGAGCTTACCACTAAATATTTTCCATAGGCGACAATAGTAACCTTTTACATGCTCCCACAAAAACTACACATACAAAACTTTTCAAACCTTACTCATTTATAGAGCCATCCTATCTCAACAAGTTGATGAGAAAAAATCCACATGTTGTCCGTCTCCTTTTCAAGTTATGGTCCGCCATGTTTGTTTACATGCAGATTCGCAGTGAATACAAGCCGGCTTTTTAAAGGAGAGGTGACAATTTAAAATCAGCAAGAATTTCTTTGAGCTTGCAGATATAATTATAAAACACACATCATTTTATTTCCTTATAACTATCCTTTTCTCACATTGAAATGAAACATGGGATATTTATCCAATGAAAGCCTGCCTGGTATTTATACTGCAACTAAAAGCTCTGTCCCAAAGTGATAAAATCCAGTACCTAACGTATTTAGTGCAAAGCTACCTATACCAAACCCTTATTGTCTTTATGATCCATCAAAAGCATTGTCAAAAAGAAATTTAGATCATATCTAATAATTTAAGCATGCATAATAAATGTTCAGTGGCAAAGAATCTTTGAAAGTTGCGAAAAAGTTATCGCTTTCAGATTCTACAATGAAAGCCGAACAAACCATATTTTGTGAAAAAGCGCAAATTTTACCTCTTTCTGGAATGGAACCCAGACACCGGCTTGCATCAGTGGTTCTTCTCCTATATCTTTGGAACACTTCAATCCTAAAATGCACTAAATTATGCCTTAATAGCATACCAACTGGTATTTATGGCTGATTTCACACCTTTACCCCCTATTTCATATAAATATGGCATTTTGAGGATATTTTGATGATAAAACTTTGACAAAAATGATTATAAATGCCTTAATACCATGTGAAACAGTGGATACATATCTGTTCAGATCCTTTAACATGATCTAGTCAATTAGAACCAATAATAGATGAGAAAACTTATCGCGATATTGCAGCAGAGACAATTTTGAAGTTTTGCTTTGGCTAGAGACAAAGGCCATAAACCATGTAACTATACTGTTAAATTCCAGATGGAGTAGATTCAAAACAAGCCCAATAACAATTGATTAACATGGCTTTAAAGTACCCCCCCCCCCACTTCAATGCACAGATCAGAAGCAAAAACCTGATCAAATACACCCAGTTAGACTTAATTACCACTAACCTTACACTTTTTTACAGTTTCTGTGGCAAACCACATGCCAGGAATATCCATTTTATGATACAGAATGGATAGAACCTACCAATGTGTGAAAATATGATGTAATGACTGAAAACTGGAGTGTGGGGCTAATTTTTCAACTTTTGGTATAGGGAGCTTACCACTAAATATTTTCCATAGGCGACAATAGTAACCTTTTACATGCTCCCACAAAAACTACACATACAAAACTTTTCAAACCTTACTCATTTATAGAGCCATCCTAGCTCAACAAGTTGATGAGAAAAAATCCACATGTTGCCCGTCTCCTTTTGAAGTTATGGTCCGCCATGTTTGTTTACATGCAGATTCGCAGTGAATACAAGCCGGCTTTTTAAAGGAGAGGTGACAATTTAAAATCAGCAACAATCGCTTTGAGCTTGCAGATATAATTAGAAAACACACATCATTTTATTTCCTTATAACTATCCTTTTCTCTCATTGAAATGAAACATGGGATATATATCCAATGAAAGCCTGCCTGGTATTTAGACTGCAACTAAAAGCTCTGTCCCAAAGTGATAAAATCCAGTACCTAACGTATTTAGTGCAAAGCTACCTATAGACAGACGCTATGGCGAACTAATCTACGATGTCTTGTACATCGGAAAATAGAAGTGGAGACAATGATCAGGAATAGATACAATTAATCCACAGCTCCCATCAGAGACACCAAAGGGGAAGAAACACAAACATGAAACAACATACCCTAATGGAAACACCAACAGCGGAAAGCCAAAAGGACAGTTACTTTCCCACAAAATGGCCAATAGGCTATCCAAAATAAAATAATATAAGCGACATAAACACCTAAAAACAAACCATAACAAAAATAATAAAAATCAAAAATGAGTTCCTTTAAGAGCAATGAAAACAGTCATAAGAAAGAAGATGGGTCATACTACGCAGTTTATAAACAATATACCGCGACAGAAGAACCGCATTGGAACGGTCAGCGGAAACGAATGCCACTGGGAGGCTTAAATCGATTTTACTTGGCCGCAATCCTCGCCTTTAATTCCATCGCGATTAAGACAAATAACCAGTGCTTCAGCTGAAGTGCACGACCCGCCGGATGTTTTTAGCTTAATGAGTGTTACCATATATGGGTATGGCGGCCATTTTGGTCATGTGACCTGGACCTAAAACGGATCCCCCAATAAATGCGCCTTATCGTAAGGAGCAAAAATATATCTTATACTTTAGTACTGTATTCTGAGTCGTTTGCAGGATAAAATGCATTCTCACTTTTCCAATACAAAAGCATATGTGTCAAAGTTTGACCTAGGCACAAAGAAGGTCAAGGTCAACCCAGGGTCACCATTTTAGCAATTTATGATGGGCCTGCGTCCCAGATGCTATTTATCAAGGTTCGTGGAAATCTGCCCAGTGGTTCTGGAGAAGACTATTTTTGAAGGGTTTTTACCATATATGGCTTGGCGGCCATTTGGTCATGTGACCTGGACCCCATGAGCAAATTTTGGTGTCCCCCATCCCATAGAGGCTCCATATGAAATTTGACTTCAATCGGCCCAACGGTTTCCGAGGAGAAGCAGTTCGAAAATTTTCACATTTTCGCCTCGGCGAGGCTATACTAAATGAGATGTAATATTTCGCAAGTTCATTGGTTAGATCTCAATGATATCTATCAGTATGCCAAAAATTGTTTGAATATTCCAAGCAGTTAAGTCACTATCACCAATTTTCACAAACAGGTTACGGACGGACAGACAGACAGACCATATATGGTTTGGCGGCCATTTTGTCATGTGACCTGGACCCCATGAGCAAATTTTGGATTTCCCCATCCCATAGAGGCTCCATATGAAATTTGACTTCAATCGGCCCAACGGTTTCCGAAGAGAAGCAGTTCGAAAATTTTCACATTGTTCGCCTCGGCGAGGCTATACTATATGGAATGTAATATTTCGCAAGTTCATTGCTTAGATCTCATTGATATCTATCAGTATGCCAAAAATTGTTTAAATATTCCAAGCAGTTAAGTCACTATCACCAATTTTCACAAACAGGTTACGGACGGACAGACAGACAGACCATATATGGTTTGGCGGCCATTTTGGTCATGAGACCTGGACCCCATGAGCAAATTTTGGTTTCCCCCATCCCATAGAGGCTCCATATGAAATTTGACTTCAATCGGCCCAACGGTTTCCGAGGAGAAGCAGTTCGAAAATTTTCACATTTTTCGCCTCGGCGAGGCTATACTTAATGGAATGTAATATTCTGCAAATTCAATGGTTAGATCTCATTAATATCTATCGGAATGCAAAAAAATTGTTTAAATATTCCAAGCGGTTAAGTCACTATCACCGATTTTCACAAACAGGTTACGGACGGACAGACAGACAGACCATATATGGCTTGGCGGCCATTTTGGTCATGTGACCTGGACCCCATGAGCAAATTTTGGTTTCTCCCATCCCATAGAGGCTCCATATGAAATTTGACTTCAATCTGGTCAACGGTTTCCGAGGAGAAGCAGTTCGAAAATTTTCACATTTTTCTCCTCGGCGAGGCTATACTAAATGAAATGTAATATTTCGCAAGTTCATTGCTTAGATCTCATGGATATCTATCAGTATGCCAAAAATTGTTTAAATATTTATAGTGGTTAAGTCACTATCACCAATTTTCACAAACAGGTTACGGACGGACAGGCAGACAGACCATATATGGTTTGGTGGCGGCCATTTTGGTCATGTGACCTGGACCCCATGAGCAAATTTTGGTTTCCCCCATCCCATAGAGGCTCCATATGAAATTTGACTTCAATCGGCCCAACGGTTTCCGAGGAGAAGCAGTTCGAAAATTATCACATTTTTCGCCTCGGCGAGGCTATCTTACACTGTCACGACTTTGACCACGATTGTCCACGACTGTCCACGACCAATTGGGACCATGAAAATCGTGGCAAATCGGGGCATACACGGTTCCGATTTCACTACCCTACGAATACTCACGACATTGCTACGACACTTCTACGAACAATCACGATTGCTGTACGATAATGGAGCCGATTTACAACGATCCTCTACGATCGACCACGATGTCTTACGATCCTCCAGGATTCTTCTACGACTGCATCACGATTGCTTCAAGATATCAGACGATCCCTGCAAGACTGCTCTACGACCAAGGCACGATGATCAAAGACTCAGTACGATCATGGAGGATTCGATACGATTTACTCACGATTAACCAAGACTTCTCACGATTCGTCAGGATTTATAACGATCTGGGTATATAAAAGTGTTCATCAAATGCACAGTGTCATTCAGTTTCAACCATTTCTGTAGAGAGCATCTGACGAAAATGTTTTTGCAGCCAGGTCAAAGGCTTCTGTATCTTCAAAATTTAGTTCAGCTCGAACAAGACATGATCGAAAATGACATTGCAATGGCTGAAAAACTGGAGGTGCAGAGGAACAGGAGGGAGTTAGTGACAGTTGACCATAGTTGCTTGGGTAATTATATGTACAAAGTTACGTGGAGAAAGTAGTGCGTTGGACGTAGCGTCGGGATAAATCGTGCTAGCGTCGTCATCAATCGTAGTGCATTCCTGGTGAATCTTGCATTGTCGTGAGCAGTCGTCATGATATCGTAGTAGATCGTACGGCAGTCGCAACGGAATCGTAGAGCTTGTCTCGTCGTAGCACAATCGTGGTAGAATTCAGTCACGATTTTTCACGATTGGCCACGATTACTACGACGACGGCTCACGACTGAGCTACGATTTCTCTACGACCGCTCTACGATTTGAAAAATGATGCCGACTCGTCACGAATGTTTTGAACATGTCCAAAACAGTCGTGGTCTCTCCCGAACTATCACGATCAACCACGATTCCTCAAGATCTCTGCCGACTTCTCTACGACGTTATTCACGATTTACCACGATTTAAAAAATCGTGGTGAGTCGTGGCCAAAATCGTGACAGTGTAAGAGCCCCTTAATGGAATGTAATATTTCTCAAGTTCATTGGTTAGATCTCATTGATATCTATCAGTATGCCAAAAATTGTTTAAATATTCCAAGCGGTTAAGTCTTAATCACCAATTTTCACAAACGGGTTACGGACGGACAGACAGACTGACAGAATGACAGAATGACACGGTGATTTTAGGGCACTCTTAGAAAATCAACCGACTTCAGTCGGTCGCTTTTTCTGCGGGTCGTGCAATTTGTTCAGTCCACATGAAGGCCTCCTAACTCATCAGTGCAACATCTCCGTGAACACAAAAATCAAACAACCACAGAGATGAAAAACGGTGAGGACTCGACAGCAAGAAACCACTGAAATTATGGAGCAAAGGAAAACCAACAGTTAAGACTCCGATGGGTCCAACTAGAGACATAGCATCAGGTACCAACCAACATAAGCCTTTACGCTGGAACCGTCATAGTATCTGAGGCCTGATCCGCCGGTGTGCAATTAAAGAGGGAAGCAAAGTTGTCAACCGTGATTGGTTTAACTACCATGCATGCAGTCTGTTGTATAACATGTATGTTGTACCCAATCGTTTTATATCGAGGAATGATTTTACGAAATTTGGTGCTGAAGTCATTGGTGTTATATATTTTTCTGAATACCCTGCTTAAAATGTATTGTCATTGAAAAGTAAACGGCAGGACAGGTGCGTACATGAAAAAATTGACAGAACATACATATATGAGTTAAAATAGTTTGTCCCATTGGCAGTTTCATTTTAGATATATAAGGAAATTTTACTACAATGAACTTCAAGAAAACGGTGAAAAGCCCGTCTGCGGCGTCTGATCCGGGTCTTCACTGTTTGCCAGTGTCCCTTTTTGGGGGCCCTTGGATTACACTGGTAAAATATGTCATTTAAAAAAGGATGACCACGACAGGTTCAATGCTCAGTTTCAGCGGGCATGAAAACGTTTAATAACCACAGGACCATATTCCTTTATATATGCTTATTGATTCTATAATGTTGTCTATTTAGGCTTGTCTATTTAAGCTCAACGACCCGGTCAACACAATCATGGTCACGTGGAACAGATCAGTTTTCCAAGGTATAAATCTACGTCTTTGTGACAACTGAACGAGTCATACTACATGTGGTATACTTTAAGCACGAAATTGTATGACAGCTGCGATATCCTTTTTTATGTTGTTGTTTCTGGTGTTCTTTACTAGTGCTTTCCTTGAATGAAGGCGCATACATGCGTTCCGCTCTCGCATTAGCTCGCAGCCCGATCTGAGTTTTGCTGTCCGCGAGTACATCTGAAAGATAACCCACTCCTTAACATCATAACATTACATAATATTATGTCTTCAACAGGTAAGGGGCCTCCTTGGCGAAAATCAATTGGTATACTATAACTGTTGTCTAGAATGTACATTATTAATTTTACCCTTATGTGCCTCAGTCAGGGGATTCAACAAGAGCTACTAATCACCCTATTATGGACCGCCTTTGATCTGCTACAGACACAAGGGGCAATAAAACAATTATGAACACGGTGTGTCCTACTATTACAAGAATAAATGTCATTATCTGACCTATAAAGGCATAAAATTTTATCAGAGGAAAATTTGTTAGAAATTGCACGACCCGCAGAAAAAGCGACCGACTGAAGTCGGTTGATTTTCAAGAGTGCCCTAAAATCACCGTGTCATTCTGTCAGTCTGTCAGTCTGTCTGTCCGTCCGTAACCCGTTTGTGAAAATTGGTGATAGTGACTTAACCGCTTGGAATAAATGTCATTATCTGACCTATAAAGGCATAAAATTTTATCAGAGGAAAATTTGTTAGAAATTGCACGACCCGCAGAAAAAGCGACCGACTGAAGTCGGTTGATTTTCTAGAGTGCCCTAAAATCACCGTGTCATTCTGTCAGTCTGTCTGTCCGTCCGTAACCCGTTTGTGAAAATTGGTGATAGTGTCTTAACCGCTTGGAATATTTAAACAATTTTTGGCATACTGATAGATATCAATGAGATCTAACCAATGAACTTGCGAAATATTACTTTCCATTTAGTATAGCCTCGCCGAGGCGAAAAATGTGAAATTTTCGAACAGCTTCTCCTCGGAAACCGTTGGGCTGATTGAAGTCAAATTTCATATGGAGCCTCTATGGGAAGGAGGGAACCAAAATTTGCTCATGGGGTCCAGGTCGCATGACCAAAATGGCCGCCAAGCCATATATGGCCTGTCTGTCTGTCCGTCCGTAACCCGTATGTGAAAATTGGTGATAGTGACTTAACCACTTGGAATATTTAAACAATTTTTGGCATACTGATAGATATCAATGAGATCTAACTAATGAATTTGCGAAATATTACATTCCATTTAGTATAGCCTCGCCGAGGCGAAAAATGTGAAAATTTTCGAACTGCTTCTCCTCGGAAACCGTTGGGCCGATTGAAGTCAAATTTTATATGGAGCCTCTATGAGAATGGGGAAACCAAAATTTGCTCATGGGGTCTAGGTCACATGACCAAAATGACCGCTAAGCCATATATGGTAAAATCCCTTCAAAAATAGTCTTCTCCAGAACCACTGGGCAGATTTACACGAAACTTGATAAATAGCATCTGGGACGTAGGCCCATCATAAATTGCTAAAATGGTGACCCTGGGTTGACCTTGATCTTCTTTGTGCCTAGGTCAAACTTTGACACATATGCTTTTGTATTGGAAAAGTGAGAATGCATTTTATCCTGCAAACGATTCAGAATACAGTACTAAAGTAATGAGATCTAACCAATGAATTGCGAAATATAACATTCCATTGAGTATAGCCTCGCCGAGGCGAAAAATGCGAAAATTTTCGAACTGCTTCTCCTCGGAAACCGTTGGGCCGATGGAAGTCAAATTTCATATGGAGCCTCTATGGGATGGGGGAAATCAAAATTTGCTCATGGGGTCCAGGTCACATGGCCAAAATGGCCGCCAAGCCATATATGGTCTGTCTGTCTGTCCGTCCGTAACCCGTTTGTGAAAATTGGTGATAGTGACTTAACCGCTTGGAATATTTAAACAATTTTTGGCATTATACTGATAGATATCAATGAGATCTAACTAAGGAACTTACGAAACATGACATTCCATTAAGTATAGCCTCGCCGAGGCGAAAAATATGAAAATTTTCGAACTGCTTCATATGGAGCCTCTATGGGATGGGGGAAATCAAATTTTTTTTGATCATAGGGTCCAGGTCACATGGCCAAAATGGCCGCCAAGCCATATATGGTCTGTCTGTCCGTCCGTCCGTAACCCGTTTGTGAAAATTGGTGATAGTGACTTAACCGCTTGGAATATTTAAACAATTTTTGGCATTATACTGATAGATATCAATGAGATCTAACTAAGGAACTTACGAAACATTACATTCCATTTAGTATAGCCTCGCCGAGGCGAAAAATGTGAACATTTTCGAACTGCTTCTTCTAGGAAACCGTTGGGCCGATTGAAGTCAAATTTCATATGGAGCCTCTATGGGATGGGGGAAACCAAAATTGCTCATGGGGTCCAGGTCACATGACCAAAAAGGCCGCTAAGCCATATATGGTAAAAACCCTTCAAAAATAGTCTTCTCCAGAACCACTGGGCAGATTTCCACGAAACTTGATATATAGCATCTGGGACGTAGGCCCATCATAAATTGCTAAAATGGTGACCCTGGGTTGACCTTGACCTTCTTTGTGCCTAGGTCAAACTTTGACACATATGCTTTTGTATTGGAAAAGTGAGAATGCATTTTATCCTGCAAAGTATTCAGAATACAGTACTAAAGTATAAGATATATTTTTGCTCCTTACTATAAGGCGCATTTATTGGGGGAACCGTTTTAGGTCCAGGTCACATGACCAAAATGGCCGCCATACCCATATATGGTAACACTCATAAAGCTAAAAGCATCCGGCGGGTCGTGCACTTCAGCTGAAGCACTGGTTTGTTATAGTTTTCTGATTCATCCTCAAAATGTAGATTGCGGGATCGCGTTAGAACCAGGTTCAAATAGATACTCGCAATCTATTTCAGCACTTAACCTTTGCCGACAACAACGGTGCTTATTACATGGGCCTTTCAATACAATGCGATTTCCGTATCTCCTAAATTCTACAAATGGGCATCGCCCCCGCCCGTCGATGCTAGTAGAAATAGCATTGGGATGCACGGTGCTCCCACGCAGAGCTTAAAGTGATCGCACATGAGTACTGGTAAACCGCTTTGAAGGTCTAATACTGCCCAGTCAAAGTGGTGCGAGTTGGACCGTCCATGCATATAAACCCCAAAATGACAGAAATAGTGTTGCTGGGGACGTTAAACCTCAGTCAACGGTGCTTATAACACGGACTTGTCAATTTAATGCGATTTTCATGAAATCTTTTCTACGGCCATTTTCTCCCTTCCGCTGATTCAAGAAGGGCAGGTGTCAGTTTCTGGCGAAAGACTGTGCACTGTTCTGGTTAACCGCTTACCTATAAGCCTGTCCAGCAAAAATGTTGATAGGTAAACTGACCGGCTCAAAATTGACCTAAACTAGTGTTGACTGCGCCGTTAAACTCTAAACAAACAAACAAACCAATGCGATTTTCCTATCTCCTAAAATCAACAAAGAGAGGCATCGTGTTTTTCTGAATACACATAATACACCGAAACTTCGATGGCTAGAACAGCTTTGGGACCAAGAAAATGTGTTGGAGACGGGGGTAGTTCGAGCCACTGAGAGTTATTGATAGGTTTATATCAGAATGCATAACGCTTATATGAAATTAAGGTATGCTGTATGTACTCATTAGAATCGCCTCATCGAGGCGATTCTGGTGAGTACACACAACATACCTTTTCACAATGCCATTTTTCAAAGTTACAGTTAACCCTCTTTAAACTGACATTCGTTGCAACGGCAAAGCTCGTTATAACGATAATTTCAATGGAATGAATTCTTAGCTTAAGGCTTAGCATCGGTTCCAGGCGACGTGGGCTTCCCACGGGTTGGAAATGTCCAAAATCGATTCCATAGTCATGAAAGATTCTTGTAATTCATTACTCCAAGAAACAAATGTTATAGATATTAAATAGAATAGCCTCACCGACAAATATCTTTAACATTTGTTTCTGGAAAATACCTTTTATAACCTATCATACTCCTAACTGGGATTCTTTATAACGGCAAATTCATTATAACGGCACAATAATAGGGAATAAATACTGTCGTTATAACGCGGGTTCTCTGTACACCTAACTATGTCTTATCACGCCCTATAGAAAGTATTTCCTAGGAACTCAAGAATGTGTTCGAATAAGACATCGTAGTTCGAGCCTTCGAAGTTCTGTTTCTCATAAGCCACATACCGTTGAGACGCCAAGTTCTGCAACAGTACGTCAGGTGTGTTTTTCTCCGGGTACTCCGGTTTTCGCCCACGTCTGATTAACGATCGGCTCGCTATGAGAGAAATAATCTTGAAAGGGCCGTAAAACCAAAATCGAAAAAAAAGTCACATACGGTACGCTTTTTTTCTCGTGTATCGTTGTTTATGATCGATATACAGCTGACATCGCACGCCTCACATTGTCACGTAGTCCACAGTGAAGGTCTAGGGCTGTAGACGAAAAACATTCCTTTGACAGTTCAAGGCAGCCCAAACAAACTTGAGAAGCTTCCGTAGTATTGTTGCTGAGTCACTCGCCTCATAAACCAGCTGGGGGTCCTGGGTTCGCTTCCTGGCTTCTTCAGACTTTCTGACGGATCTTTACACTGGGGCCCCGTCTTCACATGACCTAGGTTGTTAGTGGGACGTAAAACTTGAACACCATAACAAACTGGACGACTTAGTCCGTTCCTGTCTATTTTTTAGCCTTTGCCTGCCTTTGGGGTCTGGTTACAAAACAGACACGGAAGGCGACCATTTGCCCTTCGCTTCAGGCGCACAAATGGCGAAAGGATAAACCCGATAATTTATTCCGCCGTTTTTATAAGTGAGATTTCCTATTTATAGAGTGACATTTCGATGGCTCGAACACGGATGTCTCGTTTACTATGGCTGATGCGAACACATTCTTGTGTTCTTAGGAAATATGACAAAAAATAGGTAGGAACATGTAAAACTTAGGAAAACTGTTAATGTGAAAAGTTTATGTTGTGTGTACTCATTAGATGGTGAGGCGATTCAAATGAGTCCAACAACATACCTTAAATCCATACAAGCGTTGTGCCTCCTGTCATAACCCTATGAATAACCCCTGTCTCAAATCCATTTTCATGGTCCCAGAGATGTTCGAGTCATCGAATTTTTACTGTATTTTGTGCACGTCCTGTCCGGTGCCTACCTTAAAAAGAGACATTTCTTTCCTTATGAGGACAGACCCTTACTGATAATGGCTGCAAAATATTGTTTAAATAAAAGCACTGACAGCACTGGTGGGTCTATTGTCTCTGGGTGTATGTTGGAAAAATTATGATTTCGTTTTCTGCACTGCAAGCAAACAGTGTAGACCTTGATCAGACTCTGCGTTCTGTAATCCTTGGATTTCCTACAAATCAGTGCAACAGCACTGAAGGGCTTCTGTGCTTACCAACTTCTCGTCGAAACAATCGACCCAAAAGAAAATTTTGTTTCTTGAACGTTTACATAGTTCTCTGAATTACATGTTATATAGCACTGGCGCGTGTCAGCTGCTATAGGTGACGAATTTCCAATAACAAAAAAATTAGCCAGCGCACGACAAAACCTACAATAAGACATGTGCGCCCATCGAAGACTCAGATCAGCCTGCGCATCCATATAGTCTAACCAGAGACTTCTCTTGCTGCATGAAGGAGCATTGGGCCCTAAGCTAGCCTGAGAGCGCACAACAAAGACTCTGATCAGACTGCGCGGATGCGCAGGCTGATCTGAGTCTTCGTTGGGCGCATATGTCTTATCGTAGGTTTTGTCGTGCACTGGCTCAATTATAATAATAAAGACAGACTGATACAATAATTTATTTTCTCTGTAATTTTCAGTACAAACGCGAAATCAATGCGAAAGCGGTCGGTCGCGTGCAGTTTCTCTAGCTACATGCTGTTGTCTGTTACATGTGTTCGTGTACCGCGGACGCTCTCTGCGGTTTGGTTAACGTGCAGTTCAGCGTATATAATAGTATTTATTGCGTTAATCTTAAAAAACCATAAACACTTAACTTGATAACCTTTAACAGTATTTACTTATAAGTAAGGCTATTTATCATAAATGAATAGATAGGTCTCGTGTATTAATAAATTCAATAAGACACAGTAAAATGCCGCTGTTATGCATCACGAAAATACGCATATATAATTTTGACCCCCTGGAACCCCACTTTTATGTAGTAAAACAGGGGTTTGCAGGAGTAAACCTTATTTTCTTTATTTATGCTCTAAAATATAGATTGAAGGTACTCGTTAGAACCGCCTCGATGAGGCGGTTCTAACGAGTGCCCACAATATATATTTTGAGCAGAAATAAGAAACATATCACAATTGTTCATCTTTAAATTGCGATTTTTAGGCGGTAAAGTTAACAATGCATTTGTATAGGCGTGTTTTCATGATGCCAAGCTAAAACTAGGACTAAAAAAATAATTCTGTTTTTAAAAGCATATTTACAGTCGAACTTCAATAACTCGAATACCTTCGGAACCAAGATATTTTGTTCGAGATAGGGGAAGTTCGAATAATTGAGGGTTACTCAAACTACCAGGCCATGAAGCATAATGGGGATGACCATAGATTTTTCCAACTTTTTATGAAACAAAGTTATGTTGTGTGTACTGATTAGAATCTACCGGCCCCGATAGCTCAGTTGGTAGAGTGTCCTCTCCGGGGAACGGGAGGTCACTGGTTCGATCCCGGGCCGCGACATATCATAGTCATTAAAATGGTACTAGCTGCTCCTCGCTTGGCACTCAGATAACGGGGTAGAGCTAGGACTGGTTGACCCAGTGTCAGGATAATGTGACTGGGTGTGGTATCATGTAATGTGTCTGGGACATGATACTTCAGTGAGGCAGCATGCACTATAAAAGTGAGCATTGTGCTCCCTGTCGCAACCAGACACCGTCGTGATATGACAGAAAAATTGTTGAAAGTGACGTTAAACCCGAATTCACACACACACACACACACACACACACACACACACACACACACACACACACACTGATTAGACTCGCCTCAGTGAGGCGATTCTAATAAGTTTTGTTTGTTTGATTTGATGTTTAAAGTCCCCGTCAACACTATGTAGGTCATTTTGGAGAAGTTGCTTCCAATTTGTCGGTTTTTACCCGACATTGAGATGAAATGACATCTCAAGCCCTGTCGCCAAATGAAACCAATAGGGTTTATAAGCATGGACGGTCCGACTCGCACTGCTTTGCCTGGGCTTGCTTTGATCCCTTAAGCGGTTTACCAGTACTCGTGTGCGGGTCGGATTCAGCTCTGCGTGGAAGCATCATGCAGCCCATTTATTTCTTCAAGCCCCAATGGGCGGGGGCCATATTCTAATAAATACACACAACATAAATTTTCAAGATATACAAATATACCTAACCACGTGGAGGCCCCCGCCCATCGGGGCTTGGTGAAATAAATTGGGCTGCATAGTGCCTCCACGCAGAGCTGAAACCGACCGCACATGAGTACTAGTATACCGCCTAGAAGGTCCAGGCAAAGTGATGCGAGTCGGACCGTCCATGCATATAAACCCATCATCAGCAGCAGCAGCAGCAGCAGCAGCAACAACAACATGTTTAGAAACTGCTAGATAAATTTAACAACGTAAATTATTTGAGCTTTGATGGTAAAAAATGACGTTGATGATGATACGCTAAGTGTTCCATGCAGTTACATCAAAATACAATAAGAGTACCGCATGCGAACTGCAAAAATTCTAAGTCGAAAAAGGGACATAACTGTTCCAAAAATATTTTGAGCGTTACCTCGACTATTGGTATGAGTGCCCCTTTTCATAATGAACAACATGTCCGAGTTTCAGTAATGACAGAGATATTACAAAATGTCCAAGTTTTTGCACGACGACGACGACACAGACGACGAGGCAGACGCCGCCAGAGCTATGGCAATACCTCGTCGTTTTCTTCGAAAACTAACGCTTAAAAAGTAAGCGAGTAATCTGACGCAAAGCACCTGTGGAAGAGTCTATTTCAGAAACTCAGGGGTGAAACGGTTAAAGGAAAGACTTATGATGCATTACATGTATCTATATTTAGAGAAGAAATATGAAAATATTTAAGATAAATAAACAAATAAAAAAAAAAACAAAACAAAAAAAAAAAAAAAACGGAAAATGCCACTTTCTTTAGCCGGCAATTGATAACACATCCGAGTAACTTCACAGCCGGCACGACTGTGGAACTGCGTTTTTTGTTGCTCTTCCAAAAGGTTATTTCCTGATGATTTGTGATATATTTAGTTATTTAAAGTCAAGACCTCAGTGAGGCGGTTCGATGTCTAGGAGTAGAAATAAAGAAAAAGATGTATAAACCCTGTGAGTCCGAGTTTTCTCTATATAAAGACCTGGATGTTCATTACACGGAGATAATGAGCTGTCATTATATAGAAGTAACAATAAGCAGTGTTATAATTTAGATCTGAAGGTCGGCCCCCTTCCATCGGGGCTTGAAGAAATATATGGGCTGCATGATGCTTCCACGCAGAGCTGAAATCGACCGGCACACGAGTACTGGTAAACCGCTTAGAGGATCTAAAGCTGCCCAGGCAAAGCGGCGCGAGTCTAAAGCCCGTCCATGCTTATAAACCCTATTGGTTTCATCGGGCGGTAGGGCTTGAGATGTCATTTTATCTCAATGTCGGGTAAAAGTCCCACAAAATTGGAAGCAACGTCTCCAAAATGACCTTTACAGTGTTGACGGGGTCTTTAAACCTCAGATCTGAAGGCCAACAATGCGGAAATTATAGGTAATTCAAGGACAATGAAACAATAAAATAAATGTCTTTTGTTTCAAGGTATACGTCAATTGGCTCAGGTGTGAAGCAGTCTACTTAATTCGCGAATAAACAATGCGGAAATAACAGAATTTCAAGGACAGTCATACTGGGGTTTACGGGGGTATACATTATTTTTGTCATTTCACCTCGATGATTTAGGTTGTGGGTGCTCGTTAGAATTGCCTCATCGAGGCGGTTCTAACGAGAACCCGCAAACTATGTTTTTGTATAAGTAAGAAAAATATCACGGATTGTCATGAGAAAAGTAGACATACTGGAGATGTGAAAAAATGCACTCTGTCGCATGAGTGTGTTTATATTCTAATGCAATACGCATTATTAGTTAGATCTGAAGGCCAACAATGCGGAAACTATAGGTAATTCAAGGACAGTGAAACTGTAAAATAATTGTCTTTTGTTTCTTTGTCTACTTAATTTGCGAAGAAACAATCTGGCTATAACGGAATTTCAAGGGAAATCATACTGTTAAATGGATTGATTGTCTCCGAGTGTAGATTTGACGTTAGATAAATTGCATGACGTTCACCGACGTTGGTCTGACGTCACAGTTACGCCATGTGCCTGCTGGGTCGATGCTTTGTTTAACTAGGACCAGGTTACTTGTATAGATTTTTTTCTTCAAACTATTCAGTCTTCATTTTAGTATAATTGAACACTTATCGTAAGATGACATGTTTAGAAACTTTAGAAATAAAAACGTCGTTTTTACCACAAAGGCTAAAACGAGGACTCATTTCCGTCTGGATTATAAAACGCCTTTTTGAAAAACACACAAAAAAGACAAACTAATAATAATAATAAAAATAACAATAAAAATAATAATAAATAAATAAATAAAAATAGAAAATAAATGTAAATATAATTTTTCCATGGCGCTTGAAAACAGAAAACAATAACAAAAATAAATAAATAAATAAATAAATAAATAAATAAAACAAAAACACACGATTACTTCTCTGGTAAACAAGCTACAACATACACGCCCCCGCCCATAGGGGCTTGAAGAAATATATGGGCTGCATGATGCTTCCACGCAGAGCTGAATCTGGCCCGCACACTAGTACTGGTAAACCGCTTAGAGGATCTAAGCCTGTCCAGGAACCGCGGTGCGAGGCGGACCGTCCATGCTAATAAACCCTATTGGTTTCATTGGGCGACAGGGCTTGAGATGTCATTTCATCTCAATGTCGGGTAAAAGTCCCGCAAAACTGGAAGCAACGTCTCCAAAATGACCTTTACAGTGTTGACGGGGACGTTAAACCCCAAATCAAATCAAACAAAAGCTAAAACATACGTGTATGATCTGTAATACATGTACATTAATATCGATCATAAAATTCAATATGATTTCTCATGCAGCTTGTCACATAACAGACTGCACCGCACCACCTCTGTAAATAATGTGTGCGCGAACACATTCCGAAAACACGCCTATACAAAATACATTGTTAATTTTATCACCAGGAAAACGAAAGATTTCAGATGCAATATTGTGATATTTTTCTTATTTCTGTTCAAAATATAGATTGTGGGTACTCGTTGGAACCGCCTCATCGAGTCGGTTCTAACGAGTACCCACAATCTATATTTTAGAGCAGAAATAAGAAAAATAAGGTTTACACCTGTAAACCCCAGTTTTACTATATAACAGTGGGGTTCAAGGGGGTCAAAATTTTTAGGCGTGTTTTCGTGATGAGGTATTTCTTTTCCTAGTAGAAGCCTCCGTGGTGTAGTGGTTACGCTACTCGCCTTGTAAACCAGGGATCGCAGATCCCGGGCTTTTCCAGACTTTCGGATGAGTCTTTAAACCGAGGTCTCGTCTCCGTATGACATTAGCTGTTGGTGGGACGTAAAACTCAAACACTCACTCACACACACACTCTTTTCCTAGTATCAGCAAAATACTCCTTTGTTAAAATTCATTCGAGTTTCGCGGCCCTTTCAGTAGCACATACAGTAAAAATCCTCTATTAAGACCACCATTAGGACAATTCAAAATTGGTGTTTAAGACCACTTTTGTGTTTAAGACCACTTTTGAACAGTCCCAAAGGTGGCCACTGTATGCCGAAATACCTAAAAACCACTAAATAAGGTTTTCAAAGCAGAATTGGTCTTAATTTTATGTGGTCTTATAGCGAAAGTTCATTGATTTCGTACAAATTAGTGATTTTTTTTTTTTTGGTTTTGGTTTTACGGCCCTTTAAAGATTATTTCACTCATATCGAGCCGATCGTTAATCAGAGGTGGGCGAAAACCGGAGTACCCGGAGAAAAACCACCTGACCTTCCATTGCAGAACTTGGCGTCTCACATGTGACCCGAGCGAGGCTCGAACCACAGCGGTGAGAGACCTAATGATCAAGAGTTGCGCTCTTAACCACTAGGGCACGGAGGCCCGTTTACAAATCAGTGATAATCACATGCACATCAACAATGTAAAAATACTGCCCTCAGTAACTTCCGCTCAACTGACTGCATTACGAAAACATGCCTATTCAAGTATATTGGAAATTTTACCAGCCCAAAAAAATGAAAATTTTCAAATGAACATTCTGATATTTTTTTGTATATCTGCTTGAAACATAGATTGTGGGTACTCGTCGAGGCGGTTCTAACGAGTACCCACAATCTATGAATTTTAGCAGAAATAATAAACAAGAGGACCAAGATGGTCCTGTATCGCTTACCTGTGCTAATAGATTCAAATTTTCAGGAAGTGTCAACCTTTACTGAAGGATTTATGGGAGGACAAGATGGTGACTGAGGGTAAGCATTTTCTGCAAATCAAGTAGAATGTAACTCTAGGATAAATAGGCTGACCTCACCGGTTCTCAAACTCATTGAAGCTTTTATTTCTGACTTGCTAAGAAGATCCGATATAAAATGAAGGGGCTATGGCGATGACAAGTTCAAAAATAAAAGGTACCTCCATATTCCTAAAATACCCCTCCTGACCAAGGTATTACCAAACGAGGTCAATTCTGAGCAAGTTTGATGTTGATTGGACTAAAAGGGTGGTCTCTAGAGTGCTAACAAGGTTTTCCTATGATTTAATCTACTCCTCTCTTGTTGACACCACATGACCCATATTCGAACTTGACCTAGATATTGTCAAGATGATCATTCTGAGCAAAGTTTTTTATATTTAGACTTAAATTGCAGTCTATAGAGTGTAAACAAGATTTTCTTTGATTTTACCTTCTGACCTACATTTTGACCCCACATGACCCATATTCGAATTTGACCTAGATATTGTAGAGATGATCATTCTGGGCAAGTTTGACGATGATTCGACCAAAACTGTGGCCTCTAGAGTGTTAACAAGATTTTTCTATGATTTGATCTACTGACCTAAATGTTTTGATCCCACATGACATGTATTTGAACTTGACTGAGATATTGTCAAGATGATCATTCTGAGCAAGTTTGAAGATGATTGGACCAAAACTGTGGCCTCTAGAGTGTAAACAAGGTTTTTCTATGATTTGACCTACTTTTTGACCCGGCATAACCCATGTTCGAACTTGACCGAGATATTATCAGGATGATTATCCTGAGCAATTTTGAGGATGATTGGACCAAAACTGTGACCTCTAGAGTGTTAACAAGGTTTTCCTTTGATTTGACCTGGTGATCTACTTTTTGACCCTACATGACCCATATTCGAACTTGACCGACATATTGTCATGATGATTGTTCTAACCAAGTTTGATGATGATTGGATCAAAACTGTGGCCTCTAGAGTGTTAACAAGGAAAGTTTGCGCACGCACGACGCACGACGAACGACGCATGACGAACGACGACGTCGGACATCTCACAGTGAGCTAAAGATAATTTATACCCCTGTAAACCCGTTTTACAATATAAAAGTGGGGTTAAACGGGGTCAAAATTATATAGGCGTGTTTCGTTATGGACAAAATGGATCCAAATATATATCACAAATTTCTTCCGAAAATGTCATACATTTGTACATGTACCAGAACCATGTTACGACCTGCGAATTTTCGAATAGATACATGTTCCAAAAAAAAAAAAAAAAAATAAATAAATAAATAAAAAATAAATAAATAATAATAAAAAAAAAATGTTGAACTTACTTCAATTATTTTTCTCAGTTTTCTTTGATTTTGTTGACTTAACGGCTGAACTTGAAGCTTCGTTCGTACACGTTCTCTCATATTCAACAAATTTGGTGAATTGTTTTACTTTTTTCCGTAATGAACAACAGACTTCTTCGTGTTAAGCTTAAACATAGCATATTAAATCAAACTATAAATGACGGTTTAATAGCATTTAATACACACGACACAAAATCATTCTCCTAAACATTATGCCAAATTACGTAGACCGAATTATAGGCCATGTCGTTAATCCTGCAACTGGTGTAAGATTAAAATCATTTGACAAAATTTTCTATACGAATAAGGTCATTTGTGTACCATTTTTTTATACAGTTCAGCCTGTATTTAGCAAGCACCCAAAGGGTAATCAAAATGTGCATGCTTAATACGTGGGTAATAATTCACATGCCTTTTTAGGCAACTGAATAACTTTTATTTTCTCAAATCGGGTTGCTGGACTGTGGCAGATTTTAGTGCAAGTCAAGTTTCGTAAAAATAATAACTATGAGACAAGGCTTTAACTTAGATAGAGTTAACTAGGTTGAGTGTAGTTAACTGGTTAACTTTGAGGTTTAGACATAGTCTTTTCCTAGTCGACTCCTGATTAGCTAGGTGTAACAAGAAATATCTTTAAAAAAGATATGCGGCGTAGATTTAATTGGAAGGTTGTTTAGAAACCAGTGCTTCAGCTGAAGTGCACGACCCGCCGGATGCTTTTAGCTTGATGAGTGTTACCACATATGGGTATGGCGGCCATTTTGGTCAGGTGACCTGGACCTAAAACGGTTCCCCCAATAAATGCGCCTTATCGTAAGGAGCAAAAATATATGTAATACTTTAGTACTGTATTCTGAATCGTTTGCAGGATAAAATGAATTCTCACTTTTCCAATACAAAAGCATATGTGTCAAAGTTTGACCTAGGCACAAAGAAGGTCAAGGTCAACCCAGGGTCACCATTTTAGCAATTTATGATGGGCCTATGTCCCAGATGTTATTTATCAAGTTTCGTGGAAATCTGCCAAGTGGTTCTGGAGAAGACTTTGAAGGGTTTTTACCATATATGGCTTGGCGGCCATTTTGGTCATGTGACCTGGACCCCATGAGCAAATTTTGGTTTCCTCCATCCCATAGAGGCTCCATATGAAATTACCGGCCCCGATAGCTCAGTTGGTAGAGTGTCCGCTCCGGGGAACGGGAGGTCTCGGGTTCGATCCCGGGCCGCGACATACCAAAGTCGTTAAAAATGGTACTAGCTGCTCCTCGCTTGGCACTCAGATTTACGGGGTAGGGCTAGGACTGGTCGATCCAGTGTCAGAATAATGTGACTGGGTGTGGTATCATGTAATGTGTCTGGGACATGATACTTCAGTGAGGCAGCACTATAAACGTGAGCATTGAGCTCCCTGTCGCAACCAGACACCGTCGTGATATGACTGAAAAATTGTTGAAAGCGACGTTAAACCCGAATTCACACACACACACACACGCACACACACTCCATATGAAATTTGACCTTAATCGGCCCAACGGTTTCCGAGGAGAAGCAGTTCGAAAATTTTCACATTTTTCGCCTCGGCGAGGCTATACTAAATGGAATGTAATATTTCGCAAGTTCGTTGGTTAGACCTCATTGATACTATCAGTATGCCAAAAATTGTTTAAATATTCCAAGCGGTTAAGTCACTATCACCAATTTCCACAAACGGGTTACGGACGGACAGACAGACAGACCATATATGGCTTGGCGGCCATTTGGGTCATGTGACCTGGACCCCATGAGCAAATGTTTTGGTTTCCCCCATCCCATAGAGGCTCCATATGAAATTTGACTTCAATCGGCCCAACGGTTTCCGAGGAGAAGCAGTTCGAAAATTTTCACATTTTTTCGCCTCGGCGAGCCTATACTAAATGGAATATAATATTTAGTAAGTTCATTGGTTAGATCTCATTGATATCTATCAGTATGCCAAAAATTGTTTAAATATTCCAAGCGGTTAAGTCACTATCACCAATTTTCACAAACGGGTTACGGACGGACAGACAGACTGACAGAATGACACGGTGATTTTAGGGCACTCTTAGTAAATCAGCCGACTTCAGTCGGTCGCTTTTTCTGCGGGTCGTGCAATATGAGCTACAATAGTGACAGCAACAATTGTCTAGCTATGAACTGGTTTACTGTATTCAAACAATTCAGATGTCACGCGAGGAAAAATAGCTTTGCAGAGGGCGGTGTCCCGCCTGTTTGAGCTAAGGTCAATGTAAAAGGTCAAGGTTAAAAACATGACCTCATTTCAAGAGCATATGATCTCAAGTATATGCACAACAAATAAGAAAACGTTATCATTTACTGTTTTTGAACACAAATTCTAGGGTTAACATTTCGGGTTGTCGCTATGGTGAACGTAAACGCATAGGCGGACGAACAAACGGACGAGCAGACAAACGGACGGAAACTTGATCTTATGTGCACCTAATTAAAACTCAAATTACACTTATTCCTTTTCAGAATTTATATAACATTAATGATATTCGAAAATGTCCATTTTGTGTTAAAATGGAGGACATAAAGTATGCTGAAGACAAATGATACACTGCAACTTTTATTTAGCATATATTGTAAATTAAACATCTGTCAATTTGTAATGCGATTATTACATGTTTTTGTCATGCTATATCTATTTATTGGTTTCATTGGGCAACAGGGCTTGGGTGTCATTTCATCTCAATGTCGGGTAAAAGTCCCACAAACTTGGAAGCAACGTCTCCAAAATGACCTACACAGTGTTGATGGGGACGTTAAACCTCAAATCAAACAAACAATTCCTTTCGCAGAAAATTCTTCCTTTCGCGAAAGGAACCTTCCTTTCGCGAAATGGTTCCTTTCGCTATATAGACCAACCACGTGAAATTAGGTCAAAATAGCTATTCACCGCAGCAGTTACAGAATTCACTAGAAACACAATTATACATATGACGTATGGTCATCAAAGGACAAGACGGTGAGCAAGCCCAAACTGTATATATTTTTCATTCATGTCTCATATAAAAAACGAAACATTTCCTAGGTTAAAACTTCAGTAAACTGTCGTACTTTTGAGTAGATTTATTTATGCAAATCATTGACCAATGAAATGGTCATCTCCTTGGACATGTGGTTTTATTGACCAATGGAATAACGAAAAATGTAGGACAAAAGCAAAACCATAACGGCTACGCCGTAAAAAATGGTGTGGACAGTACAGTATTTCATCGAGTCTGTTGAAATCACCAGAAACTTGCACGAGTGCGAAGCTTGTTACCGTTCGGAACAGCTGTTCAATTAGAGTGCATCGCCAAGGTCACGTAAAAAATATAAAAAAAAAAGAAAAATTGTTGATTTGTACCAAAAATATTTCATTTTTGGCATTCATCTAAAAAAGTAAATATCCTCTATTTATACATGTCAAAACAAAAAACAAACAGAAATAATGACAGACTTTTGCGACATATGAAGACCCTGGTCAGCCTGCACATGCTAACCAGCGTCTTCACTGGTGGGGGCTATCCATTTATTTGTTATTTTTATTCTATATTTATTTTTTTGTTTATGACCCGTTCAAGATTATTTCACAAACTTCGAGCCGATCGTTAATCAGAGGTGGGCGAAAACCGGAGTACCCGGAGAAAAACCATCTGACCTTCCGTCGTCTCACACTGACTCGAGTGTGACCCCGGACCATAGTGCAGTGCGAGAGAGTCAGCGCTCTTACCCACTAAGCCACGGTCGGAGGGTTAGCCAAAGAAACAAAAGAAGTGACAGCATAACCATGCCTATCTTCTTCATTTGTCGCACAGATCTTCTAGGGTTTGCCATACGTTGCCTCAAATGTTGGCGAATCGTTTACAATGTTCGTCTCAAAAGAACAGAAAACAGTCTCTGCGAAAGTTTGCCTGGCATTATCGGACAAACGGCGCAATAAAATTTTCTTACAGTTCTGTTTATTTGTCTGACATGATTTGTCTAACAAATGACAACCAGACGGATTCCATGGAGACTGGTGCGCATCACGAAAAAACGCCAATGTCATGAAATCCATATGTATGGGCTTCATGATGCTGACCCGCACACGAGCACTGGTAACCCGCTTAGAGGATCTAAGCCTGCCCAGGCAAAGCGGTGCGAGTCGGCCCATCTATGCTTATAAACCCTATTGGTTTCATTGGGCGAAAGGGCTTGGGATGTCATGTCATCTCAATGTCGGGTTAAAAGTCCCACAAAATTGGAAGCAACGTCTCCAAAATGACCTTTGCAGTGTTGACGGGGACTTTAAACCTCAAATCAAACAAACAAACAATTTATATGGTAAAAATGATATATATGTTTCCCTCCTTTCTGTTCAAAAACTTTGATGGCGGGTACTTACTTGTTAGAACAGCCTCGTCGAGGCGGTTCTAACGAGTACCAACAATCTGTTTAGAGCAGAAATACGAAAAATATCAGAACTTTTGTTGTAAAATGGTCAATATTATTTAAATAGGCATGTTTTCGTAACATCGGATGCGTCCCTGTTGTGAAAGAGCATTCCAAACTCGAAAATTAAGGGATTTTATTTGTTTGTTACTGTGATCGGTCACATTTGACCGTTACTCGCAGGTGTACATTACATACACTCCATGCAGGTTTCAGGTTTTATGGGATAAAAGCCTACACAGTAATCATGTAATTACGGTATGTTTCTTTAACCTGCACGTTGGATAGTTCTCAGATAGAGTCGTCAGTGTTTACTCAACCACACTGTTCCCGGGCAGCCGGTTAATACATAAGCGATTAATCATCGGGTTTGGCGTGGTTGGGTGAGACGAAGGTGTCGTGTATCTTGCGTCACTGGGGCGTCCAGTTGGGCAAGGATTGCATATTGGCATACAGTTGGGAAAGGTGTATGGGTAAGGGGCGGTGGGTGGTGTTATAAAAAAAATCCGGGGTCAGTTGTTCAAAACTAACGATGACATACATATCGTAAGATAATTATTTGTTTGCTGTAGCATTTGCAAAAGTTGCTTACATTTTTCAGTGAAAATACTAGAGTATTAGATATAATATTTGCTAGAATAGTTAACATTTTACCAATAATGAGCTCGTTAAGCTACCGACTTTGAACAATGGGACCCAGATGAGGTCATTAACCCATTGGTACCAAATGGAATCTTCCGCTTTATGTTTAGCAGGAGTCTATTCCAAAATTAAGAATCAGAATCAGACTGGTGACACGTCAAATGATATTCATACACCAGGACCTATGATGTGGGAAGTTAGTCCCTCGCTCTAACCAAAGAGGTAAATTTAGCTACACAATCATCAGCACTTTCAGCTGTCGAAATAATCGAATCGGGATCTCTAATGGTTCTGGGGAAGAACGACTCTTTATAAATGTCAGTTCTTGCGCTAAGGGTCTGAAACGCCAGAATGGTGATTTCTACAGTGTCTAGCTGGGGGAACAAGTTCATCTGTTAGAATGCTGGCAGCATCCTTTAGACTTTTGTATAAAAGGATGAGCTTAATGTCTTTTCTCCTTTTCTTGAGAGACTCCCACTTTAATTGTTCAAGTATTCCAGCCATGCTCCCAGTTTCAAAACAGTAATTGTCTGTTACAAATCTAGCAGCTCTATTCTGAACTTTCTCAATTTCTTCGTTAAGGACCACTCCACTGGGGTCCCAGATACAACTACCATATTCCAAGATTGGGCGAACAAGGCATTTAAATGATGCCTCTTTTACATCCTGAGGGCACTGATGAAGATTTCGCCTCAGGCAACTAAGCGTTCTATTTGCCTTAGTACACGTGTTGCTAAAAAGAGTATGCCATCTCAAGTTGTGTGTGATTGTCACTCCAAGGTATTTAATGGAGTCCAGATTCTCGAGGACCGTCACTCCAAGGTATTTAATGGAGTCTACATTCTCGAGGACCGTTCCCTCTAAGGTGTAAGAAGCCTCAACTTTATTAGATCTCTTCCTAGCTAACTGCATAATATTGCATTTAACTGGCTGAAATCTCATGCCCCATTTTCGGGCCCAACATCCTAATCTATCTATGTCAGCCTGAAAGTTCAATGAGTCATCTGTATCTCTAATTTCCCGGTAACAAAAAAGTCGTCTGCGAACAGTCTTATTTCTGAGTCAATGTCAGTGGAAATATACAGGGAGAACAATAGAGGACCAAGAACAGTCCCTTGCGGGACTCCAGACAAAACTGGAGCCCACTCTGAAGATTCACCATTAACAACAACACGCTGTTTTCTATAGCATTGAAAGGAATCTATCAATTTGAGGGTCTTCTCCCCAATTCTGTAACCAAATAACTTAGAATTAAGTAGTTCATGAGGAGGGGTGTCCAGAAGCCTCCGTGGTGTAGTGGTTACGCTACTCGCCTTGTAAACCAGGGATCGCAGGATCGATCCCGGGCTTCTCCAGACTTTCGGATGAGTCTTTAAACCGAGGTCCCGTCTCCGTATGACCTTAGCTGTTGGTGGGACGTAAAACTCAAACATTCATTCATGAGGAGGGGTGTCCAAAGCCTTCTCGAAGTCCAGAATAGATGTGTCCACCTGTCCCCCTTTGTCCAAGATTTTTGCCCAGTCATTAATAACTGTGCTCAGCTGAGTTTCACAACTACATATATGCCTTTTCCTAAATGCATGTTGTCTGTCTGACAAAAGTTTATGTTCTTCCAAGTGGGCCATGATGTTTGAGCAGACTATATGTTCAAGCAATTTACACAGAATACAAGTCAGAGACACAGGACGATAATTACGGACAAGAGCCCTATCTCCTTTTTTGAAGGGTGTACAGCTGTTTGCTAAGAGCCATTCTTTGGGGATTTCACCCGTATCAAGAGACTGTTGAAACAAGTGTGCAAAAACTGGACCTTACTCATTTGCTAGTTCCTTCAGGACACTAGGATGAAGCTCCTCAGGTCCTAAGGCCCTACTGTGGTTTAAGCCTTGAAGAAACTTGATCACTCCTGCAGCTGACACAACAATATTATTCATGAATGCGGCCGATCTTCCAGTCAATGAACCTTCATAAACTCAGTTTTATTAAACGCATCATTGAATTGACCAACTAGTTCCTCTGCCCTTTCAGAGTCTGATTCAGCAACCCCGTTCCCTCCTCTTTCATAAAGGGGCGGGATACCTTGCCTGTCTTTCTTCTGGCTATTGATATATCTGTAGAAGTCTCTGGGTTTGCCTTTACATCACCTACCAAGTTATTCACATACAAATCCTGCTGATTTTTTTTCACGTCTCCAGTTTTCAAATTTTGTCCGGAGTTTACCACTCCCCGTCCTTTTTTTGCCATTGCATGAATCTTATTCCTTCTCCGAATGTTTCTTCTTATCTCTGGTGTGATCCAGGGAATCGAAGATACAGACCTACTAGTTTTTGAGGGGATGTGATTTTCGGCCGAAGTATGAATGAAAGAAGTCGTCAAATTGTTGTCTCCTGTGCAGACCGAGCATCTGAATGACCATTAAAGTATTTCTCCTTTGCAAATCTGACTGCATCCTTCCTCATAGTTTCATAGTCACCTTTCTGATATGAGTACACCTTCCTCCGAGGTTTCTTTATTGGTGGAATGTGATTTTTTAAATATCCGGAGACAATATCGTGATCACTTAGTTTGTCTGGGGAATGAATATCTTCAAATTGTCCTAGCAAAGTCGTTAAGATCAGATCCAATGTGTTCTTATCACGAGTGGGGAAGTTAACAATTTGTTCCAAACCATGATCGTTCATAATGTCAATTAATATTTGTCCTTCGGACTGACTCAGCACTGTGCATTGTTTACAGAGCCTGTCGGGCCAAACAATGTCTCTGAAGCTGAGGTCACCTAGAACATGTACAGCTGGGAGTTTATTATCCTTATGCTGCGAATTACCGCAATCCAGCTGATCTTTAAACAGCTGGAAGTTTTCGACCGTACCATTTGGTGGTCGATACCAACTTGCTACGAAGTGGGAAGTTTTATTTGCAAAAACTTTAACCCAGGTCGACTCGGTGTCATTTTCCAGTTCCATGAAAGGCATGTGATGTCTCTATGAATGAGCAGTATCACCCCGCCACCATGAGAGTTCCTATCTTTTCTATAGACACAGTACTGACAATTTTCAGGGAAAAGCTCAGATGTGGTAACTGAACTGTCAATCTTTGTTTCCTGAATATCAACAATATGCGGTTGAGATCGAGGAAAGCTAAAAGTTCAAGAATTTTTCCTCTAATTCCATTTATGTTTATACTGCAGTTTCAAACCTTTTACAAAATTCGACTCGTTTTCATCAGCAGTCCATGGTTTGCCTCTGTTATCCTTTGACAGAGGTCAAACCTGTTTCGCTCACTTAGTTCTTATTCATCAAAGAAGGAGTCTGAGAAGTTGCAAACCTCACATTTTGGACATATCCAGTGGCAGTTTGTGTTTGCCAAAGTGCCGTATTCCGCGTCTGAAATGAAAGAACATTCAGTGTGTATCCACATTTCACATTCATCACACTGAACGGCTTTGTGGCCATTAAGGACAGCACCACTGCAGAGACTCCGGCCAAGATTATGAGTAAAGCCAAGTTTATACCGCGTGATGTTTCGCAAGCCCTCCGAACACCTTCTGTTCCCATTCTTCCTTGCAATTGCCAAGAACTTGGAAACTCTACTACTGCTCTCCTTATTTGTAAGGGGGGTCAGGTTGTGTTTTCTCCAAAACTTGGAAAATGTATTAACTTTTTTGCAAACGGTGTAGGCCCTGATCAGACGCCGTGTTCTGCGGCGTCTGATCTTGGCCTGCACTGTTTGCCAATTACCCGCTGGTATTCAATGGGTTAATGACACAACCATATAAGAGTACGATTCCTGTTTGGTGACTTAAAACTGGCATTCTCTTGATGAAAATATGGGCAATTTCATTTGTTCCATCAAAATCGTTGGTGCTGGTTCTACACAAGCTATGTTTTGGCTGGGGTAGGGGGTGGGGGTGAAGAATGATATATTTCATATATAAGCCCACCTATTTTATAAAGTGGGATTTTAAGTGATCTGTCTCCACTTGATCGCATTGTGACCCTCCCAAGTTTCCAAGGTATGTCGATCCACGAGTTGCCTGTAACAGCAGAAAAAGGTTTCAATCGGAAAATGCGCAGCATCAGTGACATAGTGGGTAACAGCGCTGACTCTTAACCATAAGGTCTCTCACCGCTGTGGGTTCAAGCCTCGCACCGGTAACACGTGAGACGCCAGCTGCAACGGAAAACCGTGTGCTTTTTGCTTCCAGACTTTCCTGTTTTTGTGCACCCCTGTTCAATGATCGGCTCAATATTAGTGAAATAATCTTGAAAGGGTCGTAAACCCAAAACCCAATCCACATCCACGTTTGAGATTTACGTCAGGTCATGGTTACTAGAGTTCTGTAACGAACGGAAACACTGTGATAAATGGAAGTACTGTGGTAGAGTACTGTGATAAAGTGAAGTACTGTGATAATTGGAAGTACTGTGATGATGTGAAGTACTGTGATTAATGGAAGTGCAGTGATAAAGAGGTCTGGAGGGGAATGGAAGTACTCTGATAAATTGAAGTCCAGTGATCAATGGAAGTTCTTTAATAACTGTAAAGTGATAAATGGAAATTTTGTTTATTTGATTTGAGGTTTAATGTCCCAATCAACACTGTATAGGTCATTTTGGAGACGTTGCTTCCAATTTTGTGGGACTTTTACCCGACGGAAGTGCTGAGATTGAGTTATATTCCTAATCCATATGTATTGTATTTTGAATTGTGATTTCAACTTATTTATTGATGAACATTGACGTATACAGTACCACTCGGAAAGGACTAAAATAGGCTATGCCTACGTCCAATTCAATGGTACATATATATGTACTCTTCTGTGTGTATGTATGTAACCAAGAAATTTCTAATAAAAAAGTGCTGTGATAGTTGAAAGTACTGTGATAAATGGAAGTGTGTGTTTCAGTTTTACATCTCACCAACAACTAAGTTCATATTGAGAAGGAACCTCAATTTAAAGACTCCTCCAAAAGACAGGAAAAGCCCAAAGTCGAACCCACGATCTGGTTTATGAGGCGAGTAGGTTAACCACTACACAGCAGAGGCTTTTGTAATAAATTGAAGAATTGTGTTAGTTGAAAGTACTGCAATATGGAAGTACTGTGTATGTTACTTGAAAGTACTGCGATAAATGGAAGTACTGTGGTAACTAGAAATACTGTGATATTTGGAAGTACTGTGTTATTTCATTATGAAAACACACCTATACAAATACATTGTAAACTTTACCTCTGAAAAATCAAATTTTTTTAGATGAAAAATTGTGATTTTTTTCTTATTTTTGCTCAAAATATAGATTGTGAATACTCGTTAGAACCGCCTCATCGAGGCAGTTCTAATGAGTACCCACAATCTATATTTTAGAGCAGAAATAAGGAAAATAAGGTTTACCCCTGTAAACCTCAGTTTTACTATACAAAAGTGGGGTTCAAGTGGGTCAAAATTATACAGGTATGTTTTCCTGATGTGGCAGTGCATGTATTGTGATAAATAGAAGTACTGTGATAATTGGAAGCAGACGTACTGTGATCATGTCCATATAATAGGTTGCAAAACAAGAATTAAAACAAACTTAATAGATGTTTTCTTGTAACTTTACTCAGCATTAAACAAATAACAATATCCGTACTTTTAGCATGATTACATGTAATTGACAATGAATGAGAAAAGATACAGAACAAAATAGAAATCTGCAAACCAGATAAAGCTAAGATCTTTTCATCATCATGCTTTTGATACAACTGATCAGAATTAACCCATTACCTGCTGACAGCGACAACCCCTACCTTTGCAAACAGTGTAGATCCAGATCAGATGGCTTCAGACAAGCCATCTGATCAGGATCTACACTGTTTGTCACGCAGTTTGTGAATTGAACAATTCGTTATGGTGTATAATGTAATTTGATTGGTGAATAGTCAGAACTGGGTGTGGCTAAATTAATTCAGTCAACAGGACATGGGTAAAGTTTTTTTGTGTTAATTTGTTGGCCCATAAAAAAGCACCAGACAAAATTGAATAACATTTTGTTTTTGTTTTTTTTTTTTTTTTCTAAGAAAATCAGGTTTGACATTTCATTTGAATTGTCTATTTCATGTTCCCTGAAAAACTAAAATATCTGAATATGTCATTTGAAACATTTGGATGCTTCCAGGTTAAGACAGATATATATACTCTGTAAAGTTTTATGAATTTTGATTTGAAAACAGGTTTTCTGTTCTTCAACCCCTCCATAGTGGTAGGTGGATTTCCTACAAAACAACAAAGCACATCAGCCCTGACGAGCTGACAAGCCATCAACCCAAAAAGAGGTCTACTGTTAAAGGAAAGAGTTTTTCTTAAAGAAAAATTCCAGGGAATGTCATTTAACCCTTGTCCTACTGAATATTTTAATCTGCCACACCCACTACGGATTATCAACAAATCAGATTACTTGATGCAAATTATTGCAACAAATTCACAATCTGAATGGCAAACAATGTAGATCCTGATCAGATGGCTTCTTCAGAAGCCATCTGATCTGAATCTACATTGTATGAAAAATAAGGCATATCCGGGCTCAGCAGGACAAGGGTTAATGAGTTGGCTTCTCTCACTGAGTTGGCTTCTCCCCTTGAACACATATTTCTATAATGTAGAAATTATTTCCTGAGGTAGTTATCTATTTTCCTTTTCCTGCAAAACCATCAAACAATGTTTGAACAATCCTAAAAAATATTTTTAAATTGTTTTTTCTTTGAATTTGAAATTTTGATGTTTGAACTTTTAAGGTTAAGAATCAATTCCTCATACAAACTCAACTTAGTGTTTAACATTCCTTCCGCTGCTAATCAGGACTAGCAAGTTTATTTTTCTTATTTTCCAGTGTACATATACAACAGCTACGCTGCAGAAGCCCCTGAGTTTGATCTGAAAAGATCCTTCCTCTGATTGCCACAATATAACATGCAAAAAATTAACCTGAGTACAACAAGTGATAACAATGATCTGTGTGAAGATATGCCCCCATATCTCCAGAGTGTAAGACAGATGATTAACCCTTATCCTACTGCATAAATTAATCTAGCCACACCCATTTACATTTCAACCAATCAAATTACATCTACTTGATGTAATTTATTTATTCAAATTCACAAACTGAATGACAATCGGTGTAGATCCTGATCAGATGGCTTCTTCTGAAGCGGATCTTCACTGTTTCCAAAGATAGGGGTTGTAGTGAACAGCAGGATACGGGTTAAAGGAAAAATTACCTATCTCTTGTTGAAAACATATGTTGTGGGTACTTGTTAAAATGGTTAGGTACTTGTTAGAATCATCTCTTTGAGGTGATCATTACGAAAACACGCCTATACTAATACACTGTAAATTTTACCACAGAAAAAATGAAAATTTTCAGATGAAAAAATGTGATATTTTTCATATTTCTGCTCAAAATATAGATTGTAGGTACTCATTAGAACCGCCTCATTGAGGCGGTTCTAACGAATACCCAAAATCAATATTTTGGAGCAGAAATAAGAAAAATAAGAATAAAACTAATATTCTTTTGTGGAAAGTAGACAAATTATCCCCAAATTAGCCTGATTACCCCTCCTTATCTAAAGGTATGACCGCCTGAAAAATCCATTTCCATCATTGATGGGAATGGATTTGGTATTAATTCCCAACAAACATTTGTGATTTTTTTTCCAATATATCCTCCAAACACATGCCATTAATGATTATGTTTTTATGCAAAAAAATTATCCCCAAAATATCATCATTATTGCCGCCCTTGGCAGCTCTGTGCAAAGTGTGTTTAACTTTGACTGATTATCTGGAGGCCAAGGGTTCGATACCTGCTGGGGTCAGTAACATTGTTTTGTGGAGATTTATCATGAAATCTTTTCTATGGTCATCCTCTCCCTTCTGCTGATTCAAGAAGGGCAGTTGTCAGTTTCTAGCACAAAAGTGCACTGTACTGGTCAATCACTTATGTATAAGTCTGCCCAAAAGTGTGGTTAGGGAAACTGACCAGCTAGATATGACCTAAATAGTGTTCACTGGGCATAAAACTCCAAAAAACACAAAATCATCATTACCATTACTATTCATTATTTTGAGGCCTCGGTAGTTCAGTCGGGTGCGCATCTGACTGGTGATCAGGAGGATGCAGGTTCAATACCTGCCGGGGTTGGCAACATTTTTTCGTGTAGATTGATCATGAAATCTTTTCTACAGCCATTCTCTCCCTTCCGCTGATTCAAGAAGGGCAGTTGTCAGTTTTTGCGAAAGAATGTACATTGTACTGGTTAACCATTTACATACAATATCTCTATACCTCCACGAAAAGAACACCCACCCATTTGCGCTTGAAGAAACAGATTGGACTGCATGGTGCTTCCCTGCAGAGCTGAAATAGATTGAATATAGAGTACTGGTATACCGCTCAGATCTGAGCCTGCATAGGAAAAGTGGTACGAGTTGGTCTATCCCTTAAACCCTAGTGGTTCCTTCGGGTAGTAGGGACTGACCTGTCATTTCATGTAAATGCCAGGGTAAAAGTCCAACAAAATCGGAAGCAATGTCTCCAAAATGACATAAAAAGTGTTGATATAGATGTAAAACCTCAACACAAACAAACAAAAGCTTCGGGAGAAGGTTTAGCCAAGGTATGATAAGAAATTAAGAATGCATGCTGAAATTTAAGAAAAGGCATTTTACACTTTCAGATCTGATTTGTAAGTGCTTTTCTTACTAGACTTAGGTAGTTGTTTTTGTTGCAAGACTTAGGTAGATATAAAAAATATTTGAGCCAACACACAACAAACCCTATTAGCAACCTGTGTGTCCATTGAAGACTGATAAACCTGCACATCTGCCCAGTCCGACCAGTATCTTTGCTACATGCATGGGACTTCTACAACTTGTTGGCTACCCTATTTACCGTATGTATTCTGACAGACAGGCCGGAGCAAACAGTGTAGGCACAGATGAGACGCCGCAGAATGCGGCGTCTCATCAGGGTCTACACTATTTGCCACTGATCCTGCTGTTGTTAGACACCACCCTCAGGGTAGCCTATTGTACAAGTACGGTAAGGAGTTGAGGTGTCCCAATATTTCAGGTAAATATGTATAGAAAGAGCATGACATGAGCACTCTGACAGGCCCTTCTGCACAGGCTGATCTGAGTCTTTCCTGGTAACACAGGCCTTCATTTAGGTTTTTTCATGCTCATTTGTCCTAATACCCGTATTATCATTTTGATATACAGTCAACCCTCTTTATACCGACATTTTATATAACGACAAAATTTGTTACAACGACAATTTCAATAGAATGACTCTTTTCTCAAGATAAGCCCAATTGGTGGAAATATTCAAGAATATTGTTATATTGTAGTAAAAAAAAACAAGTGTTATGGATATTTGTTAGAATTGCCTCAACGAGGCGATTCTAACAAATATCCACAACACTTGTTTATTGGAGTAATTATGGAAAAGGGTACTTAACCCTTATCCTGCTGTTCACGACAGCCTCTATCTTTGCAAACAGTGTAGATCCAGATCAGATGGCTTCTGAAGATGCCATCTGATCAGGATCTACACTGTTTGAAGTTCAGTATATGAATTTGTAGGAACAGATGACAACAAGAAATCTGATTGGTTCTAGTCATAAATGGGTGTGGCTATATTGAATATTCAGCAGGATAAGGGTTAACTGTAAATAAGTTATTAATCCCCCTGCAAAGCGGAGTGGGGATTAAAGGAATGGCCTTTGTCTGTCTGTCTGTCTGTCCATCCATCCTTCCATCTGTCTGTCTGTCCATAACACTTTCTTGTCCGCTCCATATCTCCTGAACCCTTTGATAGATTTTCATTAAACTTTGGTCGATTATTCGTCACAGTGAGCTGGTGTGCAGAACCCATAAATGAACCATGCCCAATCAAGGTCAAGGTCACGGTTGAAGGTCTAGAGTTTGAAACTTTGAGTTTTGTGTCTGTTCCATATCTCCTTTACCCTTGAAGGATTTTCATTAAACTGGTCAAATATTCTTCTCAGTGAGCTGATGTGCAGAACCCATGTCCGTCCAGCCGTCTGTCCATCCATCTGTCTGTCCATAACACTTTCTTGTCCACTCCATCTCCTGAACCTTTGATAGATTTTCATTAAACTTTGGTCAGTGAGCTGGTGTGCAGAAGCTATAAATGAACCATGCCGACTCAAGGTCAAGGTTGAAGGTCACGAGTTTGAAACTTGGAATTTTGTGTACGTTCCATATCTCCTTTACTCTTGGAAGGATTTTTATTAAACTTTGGTCAAATATTCTTCGTAGTGAGCTGATGTGCAGAACCCATAAATGAACCATGCTGACTCAAGGTCAAGGACACATTTGAAGGTCAAGAATTAAAAGTTTGATTTTTGTGTCCGTTCCATATCTTCTTTACCCTTAAAGGATTTTCCTTAAACTTTGGTCAAATATCCCCCTCAGTGAGCTGATGTGCAGAACCCATAAATGAACAATGCCGACTCAAGGTCACATTTGAAGGTCACGAGTTTAAAACTTTGAATTTTTTGTCCGTTCCATATCTCCTTTACCCCACATAGGCTTTTCGTTGAACTTTGGTCAATTATCCCCCTCAGTGAGCTGATGTGCAGAACCCTTAAATGACCCATGCCAACTCAAGGTCAAGGTCAAATTTGAAGGTCACGAGTTTAAAACTTTGAATTTTTTGTTCGTTCCATATCTCCTTTACCCCTCAAAGGATTTTCATTAAACTTTGGTCAATTATCCCCCTCAGTGAGCTCATGTGCAGAGCCAAAAAAATGAATCATGTCGACATCAGGTCAAGGTCACATTGGAAGGTCACGAGTTTGAAACTTTGGATTTTGTGTCCCTTCCATATCTCCTTTACCCTTCAAAGGATTTTCATTAAACGTTGTTCAAATGTTACCATCACTGAGCTGATGTGCATAACACATAAATAAACCATGCCAACTCAAGGCCAAGGTCAAAGCTGAAGGTCAAGTTTGAACTTTGTGTTCGTTCCATATCTCCTTTACCCCTGGAAGGATTTTCATTAAACTTTTGTGAAATATACCCCACAGTGAGCTGATGTGCAGAACCATAAATGAACCATGCCAACTCAAGGTCAAGGTCACAGGTGAAGGTCACAAGGTTGAGCCTTGATACAAAGTGCGGCAGGGGATTTGGCTGTTCTTCAGACTGCTTTCTTGTTCCTTATTGGGATGTTTTGTTCCGGCAAATTCTTTAATATGCCAAAATATTAGGGAACAAATGTTGTCATTATAAAGAGGGTCCCCTGAACATATATTTATATATTCCTAAATGAGATTATATAAATATTCCTAAATGTGGAAGGCAGCCTTGATGGCTGAGTCACATGTGCATCTGACTGGTGATCAGAAAATCACTAGTTCAATTTCCTCCGGGTCAGGGACATTCTTTTGTGGAATATTGTCTATAGTCATTCTTCCCCTCTCGATAATTCAAGAAAGGCAGTTGTCAGCTTCTGGCAAAAAATGTGAAATGTACAGATTAACCACTTATGTATAAGACTGTCCAAGAAAATTGTGGTAAGATAAACTGAGCAGCTCAACAGGACCTAAAACAGTATTGACTGCGACGTTTAAACTTTAAACCATACCAAATCCTAATGAGAATGACCACATCAATTTTGATATGATAGAATGGGTGGGTGGCAGGCAATGGCAATCTGATTAATAATGGTTAACCCTTTCCCACTCAGATACGTGTTTTTATGTGTCTGAACCCCACCCCCTTTTTTGAGCCCCAAAACCACCTAAACTCTGCATTTCCCACCCCTGGACAGCTCTGTTTGCGTTAGGATTAGTTGGCTAAACATGCTGCAGACAGTGAAAATGGACAGCACCAAACCCATTAATTGTTGCCTTGACAGTAGTGTGAAGATAAGATTTGGTCAAAAATACATGTGAAATCACACTTTTTGACAACTTTGAGATGCCCCCTCATTACCATGGCAACAATGATTTAGCCTAAAAAAATTCGATTTGAAAGGCTACTGCCCAGTGAACATTCCTGCCTAGTTTGATGTAAAACAGACCATTCATTATGAGATAATGGTTATATGAAGTGGCTGTCCTAGGCAACACTGTGAAAATCAGCAAAATTCACAAAGTCCCCAAGTGGGAAAGGGTTAAGCTACATACAATCTATTCCCTGTGAATCAAACACATGTCTGTGGATGTGTGTGACCAGAGAATACAGTACTTACAATCTATTTTTCTCACAAAATAAAATGGAACAATGTACACCCTGATAAACTCTACTTTTCTCAAAAAGAATCAGGGTTTTACAAGGGTAGTCATTACATAGACTCGCAGCATATTGTTGCAGTCCAAGCAGAAACCATGTTTGTTAAACAACCATGGTCCAAACAAAATGTGTAGATTATACAGAAAAATGACCATTTATGGTCATTTTTCTGTATAATTTACACATTTTTAATCATATATAAAATTACACCATGTTATATGCAAAAATGGGCTGATATACTGAACACGGATATAAAGTTGTTTGTGTGTTATTCAGAGAAGCAATGCAGAAAAATGGGGATGAAAGTGCATTGTTTGTGCAGATACGAAAATTTACAAGCAAACAGTGCTTCATACCAACAATAGTGAAGCATTTTATCACAAAAACATAACAAAATAACTCAAGAAATAGGGAGTAGTTTGTAATCCTGACAAATGTATGAAATAAAAATCCTTGTAAACCCCACTTTATACATTATTTTTATTGTTTTATCTATAAAACCCAGATTGTGGGTAATATGTGTTAGAACTGTCGCAATGCCTCATCAGACAAGAGTTCTGTTGGAGGCTATGTGACCTATGTGGTTGTAGTAATCTGAAACATGAAAACACATCTGTGAAACATAGTGTGTTATTTTCGTTTCTCCAAAATGTTAGTCTTATTTATACTTAAAACATAGGTTGAAGGTGCTCGTTAGAACCACCTCATCGAGGCCCCTAAATCCCTGTATTTTAAGCAAAGAGTGTAGCTCGTGATCAGATGCAGTGTTCTGTAGTATCTGATCTGGGTCTATACTACTAGCCTAATCCAAGGTATGTGCCCAGTCTTTGTTTTACAGGTAATACTATGACATCATACCAACAAGAACAGCCCAGCTATAGATAATTGTTACCTGGATTTGGTATAAATCTTGTCACCTGGACATCAGCACTGTAAAGCTATTGTGGTCAGTAACTTTGGGTTAATTGACAAAGAATCAACCAAATGACCACATGTTACTTCTGTAACCCTATACTCCTTGAATTTCTGAAGTGAACTCTTCCATTTTTAAATGTGGACATGGCCATTCTTGTATACACGAGATTAAATCGAAATCATTGACAGGATGGCAAACAGTGTAGATCCTGATGAGACGGCTCATTATTAGCCATCAGGATCTACACTGTTTGTATAGGTAGCTGTAACTGTCTACAGGGTTGAAAGGTTTAAAATGCAGTATCCTATAACACAAACGGTAGCCATAACAACACATATAATAAAACAATTATTGCACACACATATGGCACAAATATTAAATGGCAAAATAAACATTATATGAGGAAAACAATATCTTTCAACCACAGAGAAGCACAATGCTTATAAGCAAGTGCATCATGTTTTCAAGCAAAAATAAAATATCATAATGTCAGAAGTGTTTTATAATATTCATAAAAAATTTAAGAAAGCAACTCATAGCTCTAGGTAAGGTGGATTTTTGAGGACTATTCTTTGATTTTTAACTTTTCTTGTTTCTCAAAAAAATAAAAATAGGAATGTTTTCAGGGGCATCCATGGACACCAGCCCCCTCCACTGCCTGGAGCACAAATATGAAAACTTAAACAACTAGAGCTATCACTAAAGGTGATGAATACCCCCACAAAAACTGCCTTGATAGTACAACAGCGGCATTTTGCAATTTTTTCACTTGAAAGGGGCCATAACTATGTCGAAAATTGACGAATTGTAGTGGAAATCGAACTTGACCTGTATTTTATGATGTTACATCAGTGTACCAAAAATTATAAAAATCGGTGAAGCGCTTTTTGAGTTATCGTCTGGAAACCAAGTCAACAGACCGACCGACCGACCGACCGACAGACAGACCGACCGACCGACTGACCGACAAGCTCACTCCTATATACCCCCCAAATTTCATTTGTGGGGGTATAAAAACTGCAAGCCATCTCTGACATTGACACATAGGTGCAAACTCTGGACAGAGACTGATGGACAGGGGTAACACAATATGCCCCTTTCAAAAGGCAGGGGCATAATAAACCAATATATTTTGTGGGTTCTTGTAAGAATCACCACTATGAGGTGATACTTCCAAGTTCCCGCAACGTATGCCACTCATCCAGCTATTTTTAGGCTCAACATCAGGTATTGAATTGTACATGTTCAAATCTTAGAGCAAGTATGGTAAGGAGTTTAGGTGTCCAGATACTTGGGGTTAAATATGGTAAATAATCCCATAATCCTTTTCAGGAGCTATAAGCAGGCTTTCAACAAACAGTAGAACCTAAATGGCTCTTACACCTTTGGGGGAGTGTGGGATTTTATTCCAGTCAGGATTAGTTTGAGCCAACTGCACCAGGTCAACAGGCATAGAAGGGATATCTTTTCCGGTTTCTTTGAAATCAATGTTTGATGTGTGTACTCATTAGAATAGCCCCTCTAAGAAACGATTCTAATGAGTACACACACCAACATTTTTCAGATAAAATAATAGAATTGCCCCTTTATTATCCCAATTGTAAATACCAATCTGCAGTAATGTAAATTTTTCCAGGGAATCAAAAACGAGTTCGAAACAGCCGTGGTAAATGTACAATGGGTGTTTGAGCCATCAAAGTCTCATTGAACAGTCAAACATCAATGGCTGGAACACCTTTAGAAGAAAAAACTGGGATAATTTTGGACTTTTTTGAGTGTTCTATGAAATTAATGTATGTTGAGTGCACAGCATACAATTAGGCGATTCTAATGAGTAAGCCCAGCATCTATTTGCAAGATAAAAGACGAAAAATATACTAAATTATCCTGATTTCTTATGTAAAAAAACTCCCTCGGGACTCAAAAACGGATTCCACTCAGCCATGGTATAAAAAAAAATTGGTGCTTGAGCCGTCTAAGTTCTACTATATGTAATTGCAATATATTTGAGCAAAACTCTCAGTATGATTAAATAAAGATTACAAGATGTATTTTAAACATTTAAACATGATAACAAAGTTCAGATTTGATCCAAATCTTTGCAAAACAAATCCACCGGTAACAACACAAAGATTTGTATCTTATTAAGTTGTAACACTGATATATGTTTTCTGTTTGAAGGTTTTTATGTTGAAGATGTTGATTTTTATGTTAATAGCTGCCACAACTACCATACTATGCAACGCTTAATTAACTAAAAATGGCACATGGTTAATTGATGTATTGTGTATATCAGATGAAATGAAGAGAAAGCAATCAAGGAGCAAATTGGCTGTTCTACACAGATTGAAAGAAAACAATGTCATGAAAATGTTGTCTGAAAGGCAAGCAGAGGAGTTGCAGATATCATCTTAACAAGTCTGTGCAATGAACACCCTTCTACCCACCTTATGTTAAGAAAAGTGGGGTTAACATGATTTTCCTTATTTTGCTAAAAACACAGATTATGAGTACTCGTTAGAACAAGCACCCATAATTTATGTTTGAATTTAATACTGAATTGTCCCTGGGTAGGATAATAGTTTCTATTCCAAGGTAAAATCCAGGATATCCTAATCTGGTGTGCAAGAAAAAGTTTGATGCTACCATGCTTACACAACATTTGACCATAGGTTTTTATTAATGCTGCCACTTCAACTGCCAAAGTCTGCTATATTGTGATGGCAATAATGTAATGTTCAGTAAATGACATCAGGTAACATGCAGTATTGTCAAACTTAACAATGGTATATATGAGGTTGTATTCAAACAGTGCACATCAAACAGCTGAGAATACTCAAATTTTATCTTGTTCCTGGCTAGGATAAGAATTTCTTCACAGGGTAAAATCCAGAATTTCCTTATCTCCATATCTAGTGTGCAAGAAAATTTTTCATTATGTTACCATGCTTATACAATATATTGTTTCTTGGGTGAACAAAAAATGTACATGAAATAAAGATTACTAGTTGTGAAGATTGAGTAGTTGCAATATAGTTGAATGTACAGAAAATGCAAATTATATCCCTGAAACTTTTCAGGACACAGCTCAGTAAAACTTACAAGATTTTCCAACATTTGCAGCGCAGATGATATGTTTATTTCTTTTATTCTTTATTTTTTTACTTTGACTCAGTATCAGTATATTTTGTTTTTAAAGACTTTAAAAGTATTGGCATCTGGAGGCCTTCGTGCAGACTGAACAAATTATTTGTCAAAATCGTGACGGAAGTAAGGGGCGAGCATTGTGGCCACAATGACCGTTCCAAGGAGGTTCTTCTGTCGCGGTTGATTTTTTGTTATGGTTTGTCTTTGAGTGTTTGTCTCGCTTATATTATTTTATTTTGGGTAGCCAATTGACCATTTTGTGGGAAAGTAACTGTCCTTTTGGCTTTCCGCTATTGATGTTTCCATTAGGGTTTGTTGTTTCATGTTTGTTTTTCTTTCCCTGTGGTGTCTCTGATGGGAGCTGTGGGTTAATTGTTTCGATAACTAATCATTGGCTTCACTTCTATTTTAAAACTACAGCTGTTCTGAACAGCCATAGCAATATACACATTAATCTGAGTCAGTTTGGAATTCAACTTCACTGTATCAAAGTGTGTTATTTTTGTAAATTCTGCCACAAAAACAGATGGCATACCAGTATCCATAAACATGTTTATTGTTAAATTGGAAGAAACTGTAGAAAATGCATACTAATGTTGCAAAATCAAAGTTGCAAATATCAAGAACTGTTGCCCCTGTTAACCAATTATGTGAAACATGAAACGTGTTATATGATAACCTGGGTTTGCCAGGTGCTGTGAGCCATTTCATGAGAAAACCTACTTTTGCCCTTTCCAAACGAAAGTTTAGACCACCATGTACAGCTGTATAGTCTGATCCGCACCTACATAGCTCCAGAGAAGGTGTTTTTTGACTCAGAAAAGTCCTCATAATTTTCTTATTGCTGCACAAAAACACAGGTTGTGGGTACTCATTAGAAGCACCTCACCGAGGAGCTCCTAATTAGTACCCACAACATATGTTTTTGTGCAGAAATAAGAAAAATAGTATGTGCATACCCCCTCTTATCTGCGGCCATTATTATTCAGATGTCTTAAGTATTCACTACTTGACCTACAATACCTCTAGTTTCTATACCTAGAATTTAACAGGGTTTGTGGGTTTGATCCCCGGCTTCTCCAGACTTTCGGATGAGACTTTAAACCGAGGTACCATCTCGATTATTATTATTCAGATGTCTTTAACTATTCACTACTTGACCTATAATACCTCTAGTTTCTATACCTAGAATTTAACAGGGTTTGTGGGTTTGATCCCCGGCTTCTCCAGACTTTCGGATGAGACTTTAAACCGAGGTACCATCTCGATATGTGAACTGATATGTTGGTGGGATGTAAAACTCAAACAAAAAAACCTAGAATTTTGAAGTCTCTTGTTAGTTTATGTAGCTGAGTGGGACGGTTTAAGTTTTACTAAGCCACAAACCCCAAAGATAGGTTTTCTCCTGACGGGACTCATATAACACCTCAGGTGAGGTAATATGATCATTATTTCAGTGTATAACACTATTCATATGACTATTAAGGTCACATGATAATAAATAAAAATGTAACATAAGCAACAGTCTGATTACCTATAGAAACGTTACATGGTGTACATTAAATACATAGGATAAGGAGTATAAAAGAAGATAATTTTAGGATCTTTTTCCTTATTTCTCTACAAAAATATATACTGTGGGTACTTGTTTGAATCACCTCACTGAGATGAGTAGAAGCCTCTCTGGTGTAGTGGTTATGCTACTTGCCTCATAATCCAGGGGTCGTGGGTTCCTACCAGGGCTTCTCCAGACTATCGGATAGGTCCGGTCTCTGTATAACCTTAGCGGTTGGTGAAACATAAAACTCAAACACACACACATTGAGATGATTCTAACAAGTACTCACAAACAGTGCTTCTAGCATAAAACAAGGGAAACTATCCCGAAATTATCCTAGCTACCATATTTCTCCTAAGTATTTGGACACCTCAACTCCTTACCATACTTGCTCTAAAATTTGAACAAGTACAATGTACTACTCTCTGTTGTGTCTAAGAATAGAGGAATGAGTGGCAAACAGTGTAGACCCTGATGAGAAGCCGAAGAATGTGGCATCTCATCTTGGTCTACACTGTATGCTAAGGCCTGTTTGTCTGAATACATAAATACGGTACTCCCTCCTCCTTATCCAGAGCTACGGTAATACAAGATGAGTTTATATGTTTATATAAATATTCTACAGAGCCACAGACTTAAGCGTCACTGAATTCCACCAAAATTCAGTATAGTTTCACCAAATTCCACCAAACTTCAGTATAACGTTATCTATTATTCTGTTTTGGTCATATATCACAGTCTTAGTTGTTCTGTCCCTATGGACAACCTCTCACCAAAGCTAGCTCACAGAAAATTCAACAGAAAGTGAATATTATGCACATGTTATACTGCTGTATTTCCACAAGCTGGCTAAAAATAGCATCCTCTAGCACTCTAGCACCACAAAGAACACCGTTTTGGTACACTGGCGTTGGGGTTACAGACTAGATAAAGTAGTCCTATTGAGCAGGGTTGAACAATTCACGTTGGTTCAGCAGTGCTTATTAATGGAAATATCTGGCTTTTTGGATCTTGAGCTTTGTCAGCTGAAATACATGAAAAATTAAAAACTTTTCAGTACAGAAAGAGTACATGTACAATCTCGTTATAACACTATTATACTTAGGATAAGACTTGCACAATTTGTTTGTTTTGTTTGAATTTGAGGTCTAACGTCCCCGTAAACACTGTATAGATCATTTTGGAGATGTTGCTTCCAATTTTGTGGGACCCGACATTGAGATGAAATGACATCTCAAACCATGTCGCCCAATGAAAGCAGTTGGGTTTATAAGGATCGTCGGATGGACTCAGACCACTTTGCCTGGGCAGGCTTAGATCGTTTGTTTGTTCTGAGGTTTAACATCCCCAGTCAACATTGTATAGGTCATTTTGGAGATGTTGCTTCCAATTTTGTGGGATTTTTACCCGACAATGAGATGAAATGACATCTCAAGCCCTGTTGCCAAAGAAACCAATAAGGTTTATAAGCATGGACTGTCCGAATCACGTCGCTTTACCTGGGCAGGCTTAGATCCTCTAAGCAGTTTACCAGTACTCGTGTGCGGTCAGATTTCAGCTCTGCGTGGAAGCATTATGCAGCACATCTATTTCTTCAAGCCTGATGGGCGGGGGGCACTGGGCAGGCTTAGATCCTCTAAGCGGTTTACCAGTTTTTGTGTGCAGTCGGTTTCAGCTCATCTATTTCTTCAAGCCCCAATGGGCGGGTCTGAAGACTTGTACATAGCTACTGATAAGGTGCTTTTTTCACATGAAAAGTACTGATATTTTTCTGATTTCTGCTCGAAAACATGTGTTGTGGGTACCCATTAGAAGTGTCCTGGAAAGGTGCTCCTGATGAGTACCCACAACATGTTATTATGCAGAAATAAGAAAAAAAATATAGTAGAACATTGATGGCTCGAACACTGATGGCCCGTTTACCATGGATGAGTCGAACCCTTCTTGAGTCCCTAGGGAATTTCTCAACATAAGAAATAGGGAGGGTAAAATTTAGGATATTTTCACCTTTTGTCTTACAAATGTATGCTGTGTGTACTCATTAGAATCGCCTTGATGAGGCAATTCTAATAGGTACACACAGCATACATTTTTCATTATAGAACACCGAAAATAGAACACCGAAAATATGTCCTAAAGTATGTTGTTATGCCTCCTGGCAGTAATCCTCAGTGGCTCCAACTACCCCTGATAAGAACAGATTTCGTGGTCCCAAGGTGTTTGAGCCACTGAAGTTTGACTGTATGTGGACACCTTGCTTTATCTGGGGCTTATAACTGCTTGATCCCTCTCCAGAACACTGTTACTATCAATCAGTTATTGACAAAACACAGTTTAGCCCATAGTATACTAGTGGACTCTTCCATTGCTGTATGTTGGACAAGTCCATTTGTCATTTAAGGGGTGGCAGGCCTATTTTTTTTTTGTTTTAATTCTATTTTTGATGAGTGAGTGAATTTTAGTTTAACGTCCCACTAACAGCTAAGGTCATACAGAGACGGGACCTCGGTTTAAAGACTCATCCGAAAGTCTGTCTATTTTTGATGAAAAATTCTGTTAGCAAATAGTGCAGGCCCCAATCAGACATCCTATTCTGCAGTGTCTGACCTGGGCCTGCACTGTTTGTTTGTTTGATTTGAGGTTTAATGTCCCCGTCAACACTGTAAAGGTAATTTTGGAGACGTTGCTTCCAATTTTGTGGGACTTTTACCCAACATTGAGATGAAATTACATCTCAATCCCAGCCACCTAATGAAACCAATAGGGTTTATAAGCATTGGCGGGCTGACTGGCACCACTTCGCCTGGGCAGGGCTGTTTGCCAAGGTTTCCCGCATGCAATGGGTTAAAGAAGGATCCCAAAATTATATACATGTAGATAAAATGGAAAAAATTGCTAATGTCAATTTTCTATACACAGTCCAACTTCAATGGCTCGAACACCTTTGGGACCACGAAAATCTGTTCGAGACAAGGGTAGTTCGAGCCACTGAGGGTTACTGCCAGGAGGCATAACGGGGTTAATTTTGGAACATATTTTCAGTTTTCTATGAAAAATGTATGCTGTGTGTACACACAGCATACATTTGCAATATCAAAGTCAAAATTCTCCTTCATTATGCCGCACTACATCTTATGTTGAGGAATTCCCCAGGGACTCAAAAAAGGGTTCGACCCAGCCCTGGTAAACGAGCCATCGGTGTTCGAGCAATCGAAGTTCTACTGTACATATAATCTTTACATATTTCTATGCTGCTGTAATGCTTTGTGCAGTGTCAAGTATTTCAGTTTGGAAACAAGTTAATTTTTAAATCTATAGTTATGTAGGAAATGCAAGACTGTATTACTTTATTATATGTTGGATAATACACCTATGTGAGATTTTGTTTATGAATATGTTTAACATCTTCATCAACAATATTTAGGTCATCTGGAAGATGTTGCTTCCCATTTTGTGGGACTTATCAGACACTGAGATGAAATGACTTCTCAACCCCTATCACCCAAAGAAACAGCTATGCTTTAATGGACGGCCTGACTTTCACCATTTTTCTTGGACAAGCTTAGAACTTCTAAGCGGTTTACCAGTATACCCATGTGAGATATATATTATTATCTTAAATGTCACCTTAAATGACCTTTTTTAAATTGAAAATTTCAAACAGCTCTATTGCTTTTACAAACATACATTCTCAGTGTCTAGGCAGTTATACATGTAACTAGTACCTTGAGCAAAAATAATGTTATTTTAATGGATAAAGCTTTGGTAAAAAAAATAAATTATCTGAATAGTATTTTCCTTTCCATTAATATTTATTCCACTCCTTCATGAAATTAATCAGAATATATTATCTTTGCCCATAAGATGCTAAATCACGACAATTGTCGTCTGCTTTCCCTTCTGCCAGTTACCTAAAAAGTAATTTTTTTGCAAACAGTGTGGACAAAGATCAGACTGCTCCTGTAGGAGCAGTATGATCTGGGCCCACACTGCTTGCCTGTAAGCAATTTTTTTTTAAAAAAGTTTGCAAAAATCCAGCAGACGACATAAGCAGACGACATTTTCAGATGTAGTTTTTTTCAGCCTCTTAAGGGTTAGGTAATTTGTTTGTAAAGTACATATAAATCATTGCACCGTAATGATCCTAAGTATTAGGACAGACATGTCTAAGCAAACAGTGCAGACCCAGATCAGACTGCTTGAGCAGTCTGATCAGGGTTTACACTGTTTGTAATTCTGTCTGCACTTTTGGACTCCTTGCTGGATCAAGAAACAAATTGGTTGAAATTTTAGGAAAATTACAGCAAGTTCTCAAGGTATCCAAAATTTTCAAGGTTTTTTTACGGTATGTATGTCAGGCATTCACTTAACTCTCATCCTGATAAACATGATGACTCCTACAGTTCCAAACAATACAGATCCAGATCAGATGGCATCTGAAGCCATATGATCAGGATCCACACTGCCATGTAGTTTGTGAATTTAGTAATATAAAGTAATAGTCAGAAATGGGTGTGGCTAAATTTATTAATTCCGCAGGATAAGGGTTAACATTGTAACATGACATAACATGATTTTGTTGCTATGATGATAATCAACAAATTAATAATAATCAACAAATAATAATCCACTGACCTATGTGACCTTTGTATCTTTTGATGGCTCTTTTTCTTTCTTCCTGATCATAATACCAAACTGTTATAGCATATCTGAAATGGATAGAAATTACAGCTTTACATGTAAGAAACCCCTGGTCAAAGTTCTTGATTCTTTTCTTTTACCTCTGGTGTTATGACCTTTTCAAGATTATTTCACTAATTTCAAGCCAAACTTTAATCAGAGGTGGGCAAAAAAACTGGAGTACCCGGGAGAAAAACACGACCTTTTTTGCAGGTGGCATCTCGCATGTGATCCAAGAAAGGCTTGAACACACAGCTCTTATCCACTGGGCCTCAGAGGCAAACTATTACTATAGCATATACATTTTTTGTATGTGTCACTCTAAAAATGAAGGGATATAGTACAGGGATATGATTGTCCACTTTCCAGGGAAGGAAAATCTGTAAGAAAAAGAGGGAAACAAGAGCTTTCTTACATGCTTTTCAATGAATGATAGAGATTTATCAGTGAAATATAAATCGATATTTTCACTGTTTCAAACAGTGAAAATACGATTTTTTATTTTCCACTGTTTGGGACTACTTTTTTCTTCAAATCTAACTCTAATTTCAATTTTATCTTTGTCAGATAACTGAACAATACTGAAATTAGTTCTAATTGACGCATAGCTCGTTCATGTGGGACGGGGACGTTACTAACGTCATTTATGACGTTAGACTTGCCAGCAACTTCTTTGGAAAACTACTCTCTCAATTATTTCATTAATCATTCATAATAATACCATCCCAGGCCATTTCTCAGGTGCAAACTTCTAGTTTACACCCAATAGTATACCCACTAAACACGATGGACACCACTAAATTGACACGAAACGAACAGGAACAAAGATAATTTTCTCCGAATGTGAGCGACACCATTAAAGACGCTAAATATTGCCTTTTGAAGCATGTAAGAAACAGAAAATTTGATTTTTTCAGTGCAAGATCAAATTTTATTTCACTCATGAACACCAAAACTGCTATTTTCACTCGTGGCTACGCCACTCGTGAAAATAACAGTTTTGGTGTTCATTCGATGAAATAAAATTCGATCTTACACTGAAAAAATCAAATATCCTCTATGTCACTATAAGTGAGCAATGCCCCCGTGGGAGCTAATTTGAGGAAAGGGCCCTAACTGCTTCGAAAATGATAGGACCAACATGAAAATTGTGTTAGGCATCCCTTCACCTCACAAGGAATGCATGTGTAAAGTTTCAGCTCAATCCTTGAAGAAATAAGGAAGAAGTTCGCATCACAAAAAAGTGCGAACTTACAAACACACAAACCCTCAAATGGACAGTGCAAAAACTATATGCCCTCCTATGGGGGCATAAAAATTTAAACCTCCATACTCCCTCCAGGAAAATACTGTTTTTGAGCACCACAATGCATGTATTTTGATTTTAGTAAAATGAAGCCAAAAAGAGGACCAACTCTGAAAAGAGGAAGAATCTTATTTCTGAAATACCTCCCATGCTGACAGGGAATACAGTCAAATTCCACTATTAAGACCACTTAAAAATGGCTAAAATTAAGACTAATTCTGCTTTAAAAGGCTTATTTACTAGGTTGCAGTCATTCTTTCATAGTGTTTTCAGCATACCGTGTCCTCTGGTCAGAGACCACCTTTGGGACTGTCCCAGTAGTGGTCTTAATATAGGAATTAGACTGTATGTTCTATAATCCTTTGGAAGCAAGAACAACAGAACTGAAAACTGTAGAGTGGACAAGTTGTTCCTGGGCCAGACTCGCTAGTTTCGGCTAATTTGAATTAGGTCTCATCAGTGACCCTCAGATATTTTCAATATTCACAGTGGTATCAAAGAACCAGAAAATATAAACCACACTATGATGTACATTGTATTCTGAAATGATATGTAAGCTGATATTACTTTTTATGACTTACATGTACATTATAAATAGCTACAGTTAAGAAGTACTGGTGATGATAATTTTTCTTATTTTTTACAGTATAACAACATAGGTTTTCAACATGAAATAAGGTCAATTATCCCTTGATTATCATTTAATAATCCTTTGTATTTCTTATCTACAACTATGTCGCATGTCTGTGCTCACCAGAGGATGGAAAACTGATCTGTCGCATGCTATGGTAATTACTTTAACAGATCACTTTGTATGACATCTTTTATGGATTATATACAATTTATGGTTGCATGCCATAAAAAGAAAAAAAAAATCTTGTCCTAAAGCTATGCCAGTGAATCTGCAATTTTATCACAGCATACACTGTATTATTTTATGTAAAAAGTAAGTAGCAAAGCCCACTTTATTTTTGCAGAGGCATAAACATTTTCCCCACATTTTGGGCTGATTGTTTGCCAATCGACCCAGCAACTTAGCACAGAAGCTCTTCAGTGCTGATGTCAAAGTGACTATCACTCATTTGTAGCTGGTAGCTCAGTCGGATGCGCGTCTGACTGCTGATCAGGACGACGCTGGTTTGATACCTGTCCGGGTCTGCAACATTCTTTCATAGAAATAATGAAATCTTTTCTACGGTCATTCTCTCCCTTCCGCTGATTCAAGAAGTGCAGTTGTCAGTTTCTGGCAAAAGAATGTGTACATAACTTGTTATCTGCTTATGTATAAGCCTGCCCAGGAAAAGTGTGGACAGGTAAACTGACCGCCTAAAAAATGACCTAGTGTTGACTGGGCCGTTAAAACTCCAATAAAAACAAAACACTCATTTGTAGGAAATCCAGGTTACAGTTATTTATAGTAGCCATGTGTATCAAATCGCTGTAAGGGCAGCGTGTTGCATAAGCGGTTTATCTATAGAATCTGCACTGGAATCATGTGTTAGGCAAACTGTGCAGACCCAGATCAGATGCCACAGGATGCGGTGTCTGATCAGGGTCTACAGTTTGCATACAGTACAGGAATTTAAGCGTTAAATGAAACAGTCTATGTCCTCGTTCAGCACTAAGAGGTAATTGACCCACCAGTGGGATCAACGCTTTGATTGCATAAAAGAATGAGAGTGCTTTAATGAGTTAAAACTACCTTAGGAAACTGAAAAAAAAAAAAAAAAAAAAAAAAAAATGGGAGTCTCAGTTTAATCAAGGCTCTTCATATTAAAGCAATTTATAATAATAATGAGGAATTTCTGTGCATAAAATTAATAAACTAAATGTATGTAAATTACATGTATAAATACAGGTACATGCAATTTTCTTTCGGTTATTTTTATGTAAAAAAGAAGTCATTTGGGGGGGGCCTGAAAAGACAAGATTACACTGCATGTAAGCTATCTTTTAATGTTTATTTTGTTGAATAAATTAATTTAGCCGCACCCATTTCCGACTATCAGCCTATCAGAAATTACTTGATATAATGTACTCATTCAAATTTGCAAACTGAGTAACAAACAATGAAGATGCTGATTGGAAGAAACCATCTGTTTGGGATCTACAATGTTTGCATTAAAGTAGGGGTTGTCATGGTCAGCAGAATAAGGGTCGACTCATTTAGTACTGACCACAAACTCCTGCATGTCTACTGTATATACAGCAGTAGTCCATATAGAAATTTAGGGGTTCGAGGTAGTGTAATTTATAGAAATTCATTGATCGATGTTTAATCAATCATTGATTACTTTAATAAACCAACAATCAATCAGAAGCTTTGAACAGAGACCTACCATATCAGTTTTTTGTGAAAACTGTTTAACTTTAGAGTATATCTAGCTGATTTCAATCACTGTCTAGCAAGATTGCATAAATCATTTAATGTCATAAATTGTGTGCTATTTACCCATTGAATACTGGTGGACTCTTCCACTGCTATATCTTGGACAAGTCCTTTGGCCATATCAGGGGTTTCAGGCCTATTTTTTTCATTCTTATTCTATTTTTGATGAAAAATTTGGTTAGCAAATAGAGCAGGCCCTGATCAAATGCTGTGTTCTGCAGCATCTGATCTGGGCCTGCACTGTTTGCCAATGTACCCCTTTAGGGATTTCCTCCACATACTGGATCATGACTACATGTATAACATTTCAAACCAAAATTTATGATTTCATACCTCTTCAGATCACCTGCCTACATGTAGTTCGGAATTTCAGCCATATAGAAGTCTGAAAAAACTGCTGTAAAATGATACACATTTTTTTCTACATCTTTTGATTCCAATTTGAAACAATACCTACATTGTAAATGGAGTCAGCTGTCTTTGCCTACGAAGACTGTTCAAATATGAATGCAAGTAGAATGTTTTCTCATGCACTAATGCGAAAATCACCAGGAAATAAATATCACAGCGTAGAAAAACATTTTACCTATTCATTGATACCAAACCTATTAAAATCCGTACACTTTAGCCATGTATATCATTTGATAAACACTGTCTACTCTTGTATACTAATACAAAACATGGTTGGAAGAAGGTCAGAGTACGCCGTTGAAATACGGTCCTATATTAAGAATCGTTGTATTCTAGGTATACGGTGCAAAGACATTTTTGATGAAATATGTTCGGTTTATGGGCATAATGAAATGTCTTTTCCGACAGTTTTTCATTGGTGTAAGGAATTCAGCTGTGGGCTAGGCTCAACAGAAGATGCACCACATGATCGTCGGCCGAAAAGAGCAACATCTGCCAAGATGGTTGCTAGAGTGAAAGAAATAGTTGCTACCGATGCACGATACACCATTAGGCAAATAGCTAGTATGGTTGGCATCTCATTAGGAGCAGCTCATACAATTCTGAAATGGGATTTGAAAATGAGAAAGATCTGTGCTAGATGGATTCCCCATCTTTTAACAGATGAGCAGAAAAAGACACGCGCTCAGTGCGCCAAGAAGTTGCTTAAAAAGTTTCAAAATTATAATGCACGGTCTTTCGCTAATGTTGTCACAGGTGACGAGACATGGGTTCACTTTTTTGAGCCAAAACGAAAGATTCAGAACAAAATATGGGCAACAAAGTATTGCAAAAGACCATGCATTGCAAAGCGGACCATGAGCGTCAAGAAGGTAATGTATGCCATATTCTTTTCAAATCAGGGCCCTGCTATTCAGGTTGCTGTGCCTAAAGGCAAATCTGTAAATGCGAAGTTTTACAAGAATAAAGTTCTTCGAAAATTGAAGAAATATTTCATAGAACGAAGACCCGCAACTGGTTTGGCCAATGTCAGATTGCTACATGACAATGCGTCATCGCACAAGGCGTTCATTGTGCAAGACTATCTGAAGCAGGAAAAGGTTGTTGAACTACCTCACCCCCCATATTCCCCTGACCTTGCCCCGTGTGACTTTTTTTGTTCCCCCTTGTGAAAAAATACCTTTCTGGTCTAAAATTTGTACAGCGCAAACACCTCGGTTCTGCAATATTCCAGTGCCTTCATAGTATACCTCGAAAAGACTACCAAAATGCATTCAATGATTGGATCAGAAGACTGAAAGTTTGTATATCTGTTAAAGGGGAATACTTTGAGGGGACAAAATAAATTTTTCATCGAAATCTATCACGGAATCATTTTTATGTGCTTAGTTGCATTCATATTTGAACAGTCCTCGTATTTAACCCATTTTCAACCAAATGGACTCATCCTTGCTATATACACCTCAACCTCTTTACAACACTACTGTTGGGATCCAAAGCAGAAACCGTGTTAGTTAAACAACTGTGTCATATCCAAACAAAAATGTGTAGATTATATAGAAAAATGACCATTTATGGTCATTTTTCTATATAATCTATACATTTTTGGGATCCATCTTGAAACCATGTTATATCAAAACCGTGTTATAATGAACTGTGTTGTGGTTATATCAGGAGACAATTTTAAAAATATAGGGGTGTCAACCAGGTTGAGTTATTTTTAAACATACATGTATATTTTTAAAAAAAAAAACAAAGGCTGACATTTTCCAAAACACTGAAGGCCCTGATCAGATGCTGCAGAGTGCGGCATCTGATCAGGGCCTGCACTGTTTGTCAATGTCCCATTTTCGGGTTTCCTGTCTGAAATGGGATAAAACTGAAGCTTGCAGTATTTGTGTCACTAAGATAAATGAATGACAGATGTTATCATAAAAATGTAAATTTGATACAAACCTTTGATAAAGGTGACCTTTAGAATCTAGTGAAGTAAGTCTGAAGGTCTCAAAAACAAAAATATTTATTACGATAACATTGGTCAAGAGACACCTTTATTTAGCATGTTTTAAAATCATCCAAAACTGGCATGATCTGGCTTTAGCATTGATCATTTATATATTATTCCTTTATAAATCTCTTCATAATACTTTTCAATATAAATGTTCTTTAAAAGGGTAATTCTTTGGAAGCAAGAACTACAACACAGAACGGGAAACTGGAGTGTACAAGTTTGTTTTTTTCCTGGGCCAGACTAGCTAGTATAGACTAATTAGGCCTCATCAGTGTCCCTCCAATATTTTCGAAATCCGGCGGTATAACCAATGCTCCGCAAGCTCAAAGAACTAGAAAATATAACCCACACCCACAGGAAGGCTTTTTATGGCCATCACACATTCCCTTAACACCGTGAAGTTAATGTCCTATAAAAGGGAACCAGTAATCCTTTGGAAGCAAGAACTTCAAAGGAGAACTTTACACTAGATGTATATGCACATGTTTTTCTTGGCCATAATATTTGTTGTAAACCGATTTAAGAAGGATCCCAAAAGTGTGGTTATACATGTACATATATACAATAAAAACGACCATAAAGGTCATTTTTCTATATAATCTATACATTTTTATTTGGATACATGTACATGTATGAATAAGACAGAAGTTTATTACCGTTTCTTTTTTGGATCCCAACCGAAGTGTTATCAAAAGAGGATGTGGTGTACCATAAAAATCCTAAACATTTGGACATTTTGAGGACTTTATAAAATACTCCTAAAAAATTTTAAAAATCTGCCTCACGCTCCAGCAAGGAGTGCTAAAGGTACAGACATAATGACAGTGTAGACCCTGATCAGACTGCTCCATCTGATCTGGGTTTACACTGTTTGCATGGGCCTATGTGTCCCCATACTTAGGATCATAATGGTAACTTCCAAAGTTCTGTTAGACGCCTCCGTGGTGTAGTGGTAATGTTACTCGCCTTGTAAACCAGGGATCGCAGGATCGATCCCGGGCTTCTCCAGACTTTTGGATGAGTCTTTAAACTGAGGCCCCGTCTCTGTATGACCTTAGCTGTTGGTGAGATGTAAAACTCAAACACCCACTGACTCATTTCAAAGTTCCGTTAAACATACACGGTAACTTCCAAAGTTCCGTTAAACATACAGGTACCCTGTGCATGTACATGTAATGATAAATCCTTACCTTGATTTGATGGTGGGCATCACTTCATGTGGATTTCTCCTGTCTGACCAGAAGAACAAGAGTCTGTCAAACTGTGGTTCCACATTCGCTACCTTGTTTGAACCTTCTGGGAAAATTCTCAACAGTCCACCATCAGTCTGCAGAAAGCAAGATTTAACATTTCAGTCAAACTTCAATGGCTTAAGGGGAACGGGAACACCTTTAGGGGAGGCAACTCCTGCAGAAGTATTTTTGTCTCCCATGTCAAAAGGGGTCAACTCTTAAAGGAAAGATTTGCTCCTGAGGAGCAAATTCTTTCCTTTAAGAGAAGACCCCTTTTTCAGTGGGACTGGGCTTATAGAAAAGCGAACAGGAAGGCCTGAAAGTTGTCTCCCTTTGAAAAATTGCAGAAAAACCTGCCAGGCATTCCCATTGATTCCCTTTAAAATTTGACACCTAAAGCCTACTGGGCCACCTTTAACCCTTATCCTAATGAATGAATTAATTAAGTCAATCCCACACCCATCAATCCAGTAGCTTGATGTTTATAATATATTTATTCAATTCACAAACTGCATGACAGTGTAGATTATGATCAGATGGCTTTTTCAGAAGCCATCTGATCTGATGTAAACTGTGTACAAGTGTAAGGGATGTCATGTTTAGCAGGATAAGGGTTAACCTCACCTTATTGTCAGCCTCGATAGCGCAGTGGTTAGCGCGTTCGACTCATGATCGAAAGGTTGTGCGTTCGAATCCGGCCACCGGTATCGAGGTGTGTCCTTGGGCAAGACACGTAATGACACTGCCCCACTCCACCCAGGTGTAAATGGGTAGCAGTGGTGTAAAAGCCACTGCCTCTCTCTCGCGTGCGCGTGAAAACACCCGGAATGAGTGTTCGAGAGCGATTCAATAAGCTTGAAGCTTTCATCGCAATCGAACTAAAATAAATTAGTATAAACTAACCTCACCTTGGTAGGTTCTACACCACCATATAAACAAGTGTGTGAGATTAAGATCCCGTAAACAAGAGGGCCCAGAGGGCCCTGGTTCACTCACCTGATCCAAAGCATAACAAGTGGGCCCCGGGCAGGGTCAATTTTGGCCCCAGGGCTAAAATTTGAACAATCTTGGTAGAGGTCCACAAGATGAAGCTTCATATCGAATATGAAAGACCTGGGCTTTCTGGTTTGAGAGAAGAAGATTTTAAAGGTTTACCCGGCATATAGAAGTCTATGTAAAACAAGATTTTCCCTATATAAGTCTATGTTAAACCAAAGGGCCCCGGAGCGGGGGCATTTTTGGCCCCAGGGCTATAATTTGAACAATCTTGGTAGAGGTCCACTAGCTGAAGCTTCATAACAAATATCAAAGACCTAAGCTTTGTGTTTCAGAGAAGATGATTTTTAAAGATTTTCCCTATATAAGTCTATGTAAAACCAAAGGGCCACATGGCGGGGGCATTTTTGGTCTCAGGGCTATGATTTGTACAATCTTTATAGAGGTCCACTCGCTGAAGCTTCATAACAAATATCAAAGACCTAAGCCTTTTGGTTTCAGAGAAGAAGATTTTTCAAGATTTTCCCTATATAAGTCTATGTAAAACCAAAGAGCCCCGGAGCGGGGGCATTTTTGGTCCCAGGGCTATAATTTGAACAATCTTGGTAGAGGTCCACAAGATGAAGCTTCATACCAAATATCAAAGACCTGGGCCTTGCAGTTTCAGAGGTGAAGATTTTTAAAGATTTTCCCTATATAAGCCTATGTAAAACAAAAAGGCCCTGGTGCGGGGGCATTTTTAGCCCCAGCACTATAATTTGAACAATCTTGGTAGGGGTCTACTAGATGAAACTTCATACCAAATATCAAAGACCTGGGCCTTGCGGTTTCAGAGAAGAAGATTTTTAAAGATTTTCCCTATATAAGCCCATGTAAAACCAAAGGGCCCCCATGCGGGGGGCATTTTTAGCTTCAGCACTATTATTTGAGCAATCTTGGTAGGGGTCCACTAGATGAAGCTTCATACCAAATATCAAAGACCTGGGCCTTGCAGTTTCAGAGAAGAAGATTTTTAAAGATTTTCCCTATATAAGCCTATGTAAAACAAAAGGGCCCTGGTGAGGGGGAATTTTTGGCCCAAGCACTATAATTTGAACAATCTTGGTAGGGGTCCACTAGATGAAGCTTCATACCAAATATCAAAGACCTGGGCCTTGCGGTTTCAGAGAAGAAGATATTTCAAGATTTTCTCTATATAAGCCCATGTAAAACCAAAGGGCCCCCATGCGGGGGCATTTTTAGCTTCAGCACTATAATTTGAACAATCTTGGTAGAGGTCCACTAGATAAAGCTTCATACCAAATATCAAAGACCTGGGCCTTGCGGTTTCAGAGAAGAAGATTTTTAAAGATTTTCCCTATATAAGCCCATGTAAAACCAAAGGGCCCCCGTGCGGGGGCATTTTTGGCCCCAGCACTATAATTTGAACAATCTTGGTAGGGGTCCACTAGATGAAGCTTCATACCAAATATCAAAGACATGGGCCTTGCGGTTTCAGAGAAGAAGATTTTTAAAGATTTTCCCTATATAAGCCCATGTAAAACCAAAGGGCCCCCATGCGGGGGCATTTTTAGCTCCAGCACTATAATTTGAACAATCGAGGTAGGGGTCCACTAGATGAAGCTTCATACCAAATATCAAAGATCTGGGCCTTGCGGTTTCAGAGAAGAAGATTTTTAAGGATTTTCTCTATATAAGCCCATGTAAAACCAAAGGGCCCCCGTGCGGGGGCATTTTTGGCCCCAGCACTATAATTTGAACAATCTTGGTAGGGGTCCACTAGATGAAGCTTCATACCAAATATCAAAGACCTGGGCCTTGCGGTTTCAGAGAAGAAGATTTTTTTAGTTTTCGGTGAAAAAAATCTATTTTTGGCTACTGTGACCTATATGTGCAACGGACCGGAACCATTTGAACAACTTTGAAAGGGGACCACCTAAGGATCATTCCTGTGAAGTTTGGTCAAAATCTGATAAGTGGTTTAGGAGAAGATGTCGTTTGAAGAAAAGTTTACGGACGCACGCACGGACGCACGCACGGACGCACGACGGACGACGGACAAAAAGTGATCCCAAAAGCTCACCTTGTCACTACGTGACAGGTGAGCTAAAAACACTTTATATAGAGCAGGGGTAAACATTATTTTCTTTATTCTTGCTCAAACCATAGATTCTAGGTACACGATAGAACTGCTTCAATGAGGTGGTTTTATTGAGTACCACAATCTATGCTTAAAGCAGAAAAAAGAAAAATATAGAACTGGAATGTGCAGTCAATGGTATACCATTGCAAATACCGCTTTTTCTAATATCCGCTTTTCCTATCAGTGCCATCTACATCCCACGTACTATCCACATGCAAGGTTTCAAAAGTGTAACTTTACTAATAGATGAGATGCATGATGCTTCTGCGCAGAGCTGAAATCCAACCGCACATGAGTACTGGTAAACTGCTTAGAGGATCTAAGCTGCCAAGGTAAAGCGGTGCGAGTCGGACCGTCTATGCTTATAAACCCTATTGGTTTCATTGAGCGACAGGGCTTGAGAAGTCATTTCCTCTCAATGTCAGGTAAAAGTCCCACAAAATTGGAAGCAATGTCTCCAAAATGACCTATACAGTGTTGACGGGGACTTTAATTCTCAATTCAAACAAACAAACAAATACTGGTTGCAGTGGAGATCTATTTACAAGAAACGTGACGGACACATAGCAAGGTTGGCAAAAAAGCGGGAAATACTCATATTTCCCTGGACGGCGGGAAATACAGGGAATTCCCGGGAAATACTGGGAATTCCCGGGAAATACTGGGAAATATATATTTACATAGATGGTACCCATTGAGACTGCTTAATATACCTCAACTACCTAGCTCTTTGAAAGCAAAATTATTTCAAATTCATGCAGGACTTAAAAATTCCACTTGCCTGCTTGCATTTGACAAAAAAAAATTGAAGGACAAGTAAAAAGTTTGTCTAGTCCTTACAACATTTACAAAAGTTAACATGCACTTAGTCATGTGGGACAAGTGAAATTTTGAAGAATTTTCCAGCCTTTTTATATTGAATAACTTGAAAGATCTACATGTAGATTGCCTTCGTATAGAGTGTTTATAATTTCTTTTCAAACTTGATTCTAAAATATTGGTTTTTAACTTTCAGGTCTTTCCCTTGACTTGTAAATACATGTAATTTTAATACTTAGTTGAGTATCTGTAGATAATTTAAGAAACCTTTTATGCTTAAATTAACTGTGTTCTTTTAATACCTGTCTCAAACAAACAATTACATTATCACACCTTTTGGCATTAGGTGTATGATTACTTGACAAACTTGCAAACAAACCTTTTCTAACTAGTGTAAACATCCTTAAAATTCAAACATCCAAAGAGTTGTTGTAAATCTCAAAAGAATTGAACCATGTGGTTTAGTGTTACACTAAAGCATACAAAACATGTAGTTCTTTTAAAGAAGCAAAGTGGTTCTGATCTGAGTCTGCACTGTTTGCCCATGCATGCCTGTCCCAAATATTGGGATCATTATGGTATTTTTATCTTCTTAAGCATATGAGTGATTTTAAATAATTCTATGCACCATACTTAACAACAGATCACTTTATATTTATGCTTATGTTTGGTTGAGTAAAAGCAGATTTATGACATATGTATCGGGAGGCTTATTACAAAATAGCTAACTTCATTATTTCAATTAAAATACACAAATATTAATAGTGTTTTTCTATGAAATAACTAAACAAAAATCATATTTCCCACTATTTCCCAATATTTCCCACTTTTGCTGAAATTTGGAGTATTTCCCAGGATGGTAATTACCGGTAAATACCAGTGGGAATTCCCGCCACCGGTATTTACCGACCAACCTTGACACACAAACGGATGGACGACCACTCGACACTGGCATGAAAACAATATATCCCATTTTTCTTCGAAAAAGCAGGTATAACAACTGTGGAAGAAGGCAAAATAAGTAAGGCTTGACATAACATGTTAATCCTTTGCCTCAGCAGACAGTTTCACATTATGTCAAGCCTTATTAATATTTTCTCTGAAAAATAAGAACACTTTTAACCTTTAACTTGCTGTTCATGACAACCCCTATCTTTACAAACAGTGTAGATCCAGATCAGGCTCTAAACTGTTTCACATTCAATTTATGAATTTGTAGGAATAAATTACTTCAAGCAATCTGATTGGTTCAAATTCAGAAATGGGTGTGGCTAAACTGAATATTCAGCAAGAGAAGGGTTAATTGCCGTCTGGTTCAGGCTGTCATGATAGGCACTTGAAGAGTTATTGTGAGATATCATGGAATGTGGTGTCAAAATCAGTAGTGTTGGACCATTAGATCATTTGGACGATAAGCTTGTCCTGTAGACCAACAAGGGTATTTGATGCCAAGGAAATGAGCCCCTGCAGTACCAATTAGAAACAATGGAACATTATCTATTTCTATAGCCAATCTATTTCTTCAAGCCCCAATGGCAGGGACTGTAAGACCAGCTGGGTGAAGACATTTGGGTGAGACCATAAAGACACCCCAAAAGCGGTCTCTTAATAGAGGACACTGACTGTAGAAAACACAAATAAAGAATAACTAAAACCTTGTCACTATGCATTTTTAAAAGGACAATTACTTAATTAGTCTTAATTTAAGCTAGCTAGCCTGAATAACAGAATTTCACTAAAATTAAATTTCTGAAAATATACTACCAACCTTTGAATTCCAATTTTTATTAAGATAATAAATGCAGGTTATACATCTTCCATCACCATTTGGGTTGTCAACATGTCGTAGAAACCTTGAGGAATGACCTGGATAAACAGCTACCATTGCCTGAAACAAGGATACATGTACAAGTAGGTCAAATAAATAACAGAACTTTCATGCTCGGGGGAAGGGGGGGTGGGGGTCCAGCTTAAACTTATTCATGTGGATAGTATGTGGGATGTAGATTGCACTGATAGAAATGTGGGATGTAGATGGCACTGATAGAAAAGCAGATAAAAGAAGGTGTGGATTGGTCTTGGTGGGCTGGCTACCTATAGGGGCCATAAAACTGATAAGGATTATAGGATATAACTGACTGTAATAAACAGCTGTTATGCTTCATAAACAAAGATTTTTTTATTCATTTATTAACATTTAAATAGAGGAAAAAAATCTAGTTTTGTGTATCAGAAAATAAAATGGCATACCGTACTTGACTGAAATCAAAAAATGATTTTATCTGGATGTCAATTTAGGCTTGGATGTGTTTCCATATATTTCTCTATACACATTAACATCTGTTTAACATGATTCGCTGTAAATAGGGTTTGGGATAGAACACAGTTCTAAGTTCTAATACATATCCCAAAAATTTATAGATTATATAGAAAATGTATACCCTCACTTGAAAGTATGTTGTGTGTGCCCGTTAGAACTGCCTCATTGAGACAACTCTAACCAGCACCAAAAATTTATATTTTATTGAATAAAAAAAGCTACACTGAGATTACGGGGATACAGACCTTTATTAGTCGCCCAAGGCGACTAAATTTTTGATTTTTAAATAAAAATTCCTATCAACTTAATGTAAAATCTGGATTTACATGTATGGTCGTCTGAGTGCCAAAAACAAACTGCTTAGTCTGTTTCCCTGGATTAGAATGAGATTATAAGTCTGGACATTCGATTTATTCCTACTGTCATTCCATAATTTGCTTAGCTGTGTCAGTTTTATTTATTTTTCTTAATGTTCTGAGAAAAGGGTTATCCTTTGGAAGCAAGGAGTACAGCACAGAACTGTAAATTATGGAGTGTACACGATTTTTTCTGGACCAGACAAGCGCCAGCTAGTTTCTGCCAATTAGGTCTCATCAGTGACCCTCAAATATTTCCTAAATTCCGGAAACACCAGCTGTAGTGAAGTATCTGTGCATAATTCATTTTACTTTTTTTTTCTTCTATATGAAGATGAATAACATGAAGAAGAATGGAAAAATCTTTCTATTATATCAAATTAAAAAGCAATTCTTTCATTCAAACATTTTTCTTTTTATTTATTTATTTAGATGTTTTCTGTGGTGTCATCTGATTTTTCCACAAATTTGAAGCTTTAATTTGATTATTAGAACTAAATATGCTATATAATTAACCTTTATACATGTAGAAAATGTTTGTATTTGTTTCTTTGTCATTTAAAAATAAAACTAGAAAAAGTGTCCATAGGACAAGGATGCCCACGCCAAATCCCATTCATAAACAAGGCATCGCATGCAATACAAATCCCCTTGCACAAGACAACTTCGTGTGTAGAAAACAATGAAAAGGCAAAAGTCCAACTTGCTTGAGATATTATCATATGCAACATTTGTGTAAAGTTTGTTTAAAAATCCATCAATAAATGTAGGTTCTAGAGTGATGACAATATTTCTCTAAAAATAGTCATAGGGACCTTGACTTGAGGCCATGGCCGCGAAAGTAGATCTTGCCCAAGATATTATCATAGCATCTTTTGTGTGAAGTTATATTAAAATCATAAATGTAGGCGGTAGAGCGATGACAAAGTTTTTCTAAAAATAGCCACAGTGACCTTGACCTTGAGGTCATGACCTTGAAAGTCTAAGCAACTCGAGATATTATCATAAGAAACATTTGTGTGAAGTTCTATTAACATCCATCAATAAATATAGGCACTAGAGCGATGACAAAGTTTTTTCTAAAAATAGCCACAGTGACCTTGACCTTGAAAGTCGAAATAACTCGATATTGTCATAAGGAACATTTGTGTTAAGTTATACTGAAATCGGTGAAAAAAATGTAAGCGCTAGAGCCACGACAAAGTTTTTCTAAAAATAACCACAGTGACCTTGACATTGAAAGTCAAACTCGCTCAAGGTATTGTCATAAGGAACATTTGTGTGAAGTTATACTGAAAACAGTGAAGAAATGTAGTCGTTAGAGCGATGACAAAGTTTTTCTAAAAACAGCCACAGTGACCTTGACCTTGAAAGTCGAAATCGCACGAAATATTGTCATAAGGAACATTTGTGTGAAGTTATACTGAAATCGGTGAAGAAATGTAAGCGCTAGCGCCATGACAAAGTTTTTCTAAAAATAGCCACAGTGACCTTGACCTTGAAAGTGGAACTCGCTACAGATATTGTCATAAGGAAAGTTTGTGTGAAGCAATATTGAAATTGGTGAAAAAATGTAAGCACTAGAGCAATGACAAAGTTTTTCAAAAATAGCCACAGTGACCTTGACCTTGAAAGTCGAACTCGTTCGAGGTATAGACATAAGGAACATTTGTGTGAAGTTATATTGAAATTGGTGAAGAAATGTAGGCGCAGGAGCGATGACAAAGTTTTTCTAAAAAAAGCCATTGTGACCTTGACCTTGAAAGTCGAAATGGCTTGAGATATTGTGAAACATTTGTGTGAAGCTATATTGAAATGTAAGCGCTAGAGCGATGACAAAGTTTTTCTAAAAATAGCCACAGTGACGTTGACCTTGAAAGTGGAACTCGCTAGAGATATTGTCATAAGGAACATTTGTGTGAAGTTATATTGAAATCGGTGAAGAAATGTAGGCGCTAGAGCGATGACAAAATTTTTCTTAAAATAGCCACAGTGACCTTGACCTTGAGGTCATGAACATGAAAAGCGACCTCGCTCAAGATATTGTCATAAGGAACATTTGTGTGAAGTAATATTGAAATCGGTGAAGAAATGTAGGCGCTAGAGCGACGACAAAATTTTTCTAAAAATAGCCACAGTGACCTTGACCTTGAGGTCATGACCTTGAAAGTCGAACTAGCTCGAGATATTGTCATAAGAAACATTTGTGTGAAGTAATATTGAAATCAGTGAAGAAATGTAGGCGCTGGAGCGATGACAAACATTTCTAAAAATAGCCACAGTGACCTTGACCTTGAGGTCATGACCTTGAAAGTCGAACTCGCTCGAGATTTTTTTATAAGGAACATTTGTGTGAAGTTTATTGAAATTGGTGAAGAAATGTAGGCACTAGAGCGATGACAAAGTTTTTCTAAAAATAGCCACAGTGACCTTGACCTTGAGGTCATGACCTTGAAAGTCCAACTCGCTCTAGATTTTTTATAAGGAACATTTGTGTTAAGTTATTATGAAATTGGTGAAGAAATGTAGGCGCTAGAGCAATGACAAAGTTTTTCTAAAAATAGCCACAGTGACCTTGACCTTGAGGTCATGACCTCGAAAGTCGAACTCACTCGAGATTTTTTATAAGGAACATTTGTGTGAAGTTATGCTATATCCCCCCTCACAACTATGTTGTGCGAGGGGATAAAAATATTACAAATGTACTTCAAATCAATCATGAAATATATGCATCAAGGGCAGATAATCCAAAAACCAAAAATGCAAGAGTTGTCTTCCTTGTTCATGACACATCGTCCCAGTGTGATGAATGCACCTGTGAAGTTTCATGAATATATTCCATACGGTTTAGGAGTTATGGCTCGGACACGGTTTACTATATGGTACTAAGTCAAGGGCAGATAATTCAAAAATAAAAAATGCAAGGGTTGTCTTCCATGTTCATGACACATCGTCTCAGTGTGATGAATGCACCTGTGAAGTTTCATGAATATATTCCATACGGTTTAGGACTTATGGCCCGGACATGACATACCATTTGACTATATATGGATGTAAGTCAAGGGCAGATAATTCAAAAACTAAACAAGCAGGAGTTGTCTTCCTCGTTCATGACACATCGTCCAAGTATGATGGATGCACCTGTGAAGTTTCATGATTATATTCCATACGGTTTAGGAGTTATGGCCCGGACACGGTTTACTATTTGGTACTAAGTCAAGGGCAGATAATTCAAAAACCAAAAAAGCAAGAGTTGTCTTCCTTGTTCATAACACATCGTCTCAGTGTGATGAATGCACCTGTGAAGTTTCATGAATATATTCCATACGGTTTAGGAATTATGGCCCGAACACGATGTCACCGGACGAACGAACGGACGGACAGGGGTAAAACTTAATGCCCTTCCGCTATTCTTCGAATCGAATAGGCGGGGGCATAAAAAAATAAATACATTAATCATGACTAAACTGTTTTGTTTGTCTACTGTAACCAATTATGGCGTGTGTCCATGCTGTTACATAATTGAGATAACAAGGTTAGCTTCACATAGAGCAGAGCTGTCAATCATTTACCTGGTATGTCAACAGTTGTGATGTCACAATAGCTCTCCTTTTACAGCCAATCGGATAAATAGAATTTGATGTTAACACTTCAGGTGTCAGACAAGACAAAGAATGACCCAGGTTTTCCTGTGCGCCCTTATAAAGTCCAGTCACATTTTGTGCCAAACATATTTTCCTTACTACATGTATATTAGAAGCCTATGTGGTGTATTAGTCAAGTAAATACTCGCCTCATAAACCAGGGGTCATGGGTTTGATTCCGGACTTCTCAATAATTTCAGAAGAATTTTTAAACAGAGGTTGTGTCTGCTGTTGGTTGAATGTAAAACTCAAACATTCGTATTCCTTACTATACTTGTATTAAAATGAAACTTCAATGGCTCACTGACAGTTATTCATAGAGCCATGTCAGAAGTTGCAATGCTCTATAAAATAAAGATACATATATATTAAATATAATGGCATCGAGTTCAAACAACAAACCTTTACAAAATTACAGCTAGATTTTTCTTATCAGACAATAGCCCAGGGTGTTACCCCAGATAAGAAAAGGTATCCACATGTGTATTATTTTTCTTATTTATGCATGAAAACGTATGTTGTGGGTACTCATTAGACAAATGCTAAATCATACTGCCTGTCTTATTATGCTAATGTGAAGAGATGTGTCACATTCCCCATTGGTGACAAGAAGTTCAAAAAATCTTTGTAAGCAAGCTGATCACTGATAAAAACAAGAGGACCATGATGGCCCTGGATCGCTCACCTGATCCATAGTATAACAAGTGGGCCCCAGGGAGGGCCAATAATGGCCTTTAATGTGCATAATGTTGAGGAAGGTTTTAAAAGTGAAACTTCATACCAAACATCAACAAAGGCTATAATTTGAACAATCTTGGCAAAGGTCCACTAGATGAAGCTACACACCAAATATCAAAGACCTGGGCCTTGCGGTTTCAGAGAAGAAGATTTTTATAAAGATATTCCCTACATAAGCCTATGCTCCAGGGCTATATAAGTCTATGTAAAACCAAAGGGCTCAGGGGTGGGGGGCATTTGTGGCCCCAGGGCTATAATTTGAACAATCTTGGTAGAGGTCCACTAGATGAAGCTCCATACCAAATATCAAAGACCTGGGCCTTGCAGTTTCAGAGAGGAAGATTTTTAAAAATTTCCATTTATAAGTCTATGTAAAACCAAAGGGTCTCTGGGCGGCGACATTTATGGCCCCAGTGCTATAATTTGAACAATCTTGGTAGAGGTCCACTAGCTGACGCTTCATACCAAATATCAAAGACCTGGGCCTTCTGGTTTCTGACAAGAAGACTTTTAAAGGTTTTCCCTATAAAACCCTATGTAAAACCAGTGGGCCCTGGCGCTGGGGCGTTTTCGGCCCCAGGGCTATAATTTGAACAATCTTGGTAGCGGTCCACTTGACGAAGCTACTAACCAAATATCAAAGACCTGGGCCTTCTGGTTTCAGACAAGAAGATTTTTAAAGGTTTTCCCAATATAAGCCTATGTAAAACCAGTGGGCCCCGGGGCAGGGCCGGTTTTGGCCCCAGGGCTATAATTTGAACAATCTTGGTAGAGGTCCACTAGATGAAGCTTAATATCAAAGACCTGGGCCTTCTGGTTTCAGACAAGAAGATTTTTAAAGGTTTTCCATATATAAGGCTATGTAAAACCAGTGGGCCCAGGGGCGGGGCTGTTTTGGCACCAGCGCTATTATTTGAACAATGTTGGTAGCGGTCCACTAGACGAAGCTATATACCAAATTTCAAAGAGCTTGGCCTTCTGGTTTCAGACAAGAAGATTTTTAAAGGTTTTCCCTATATAAGCCTATGTAAAACCAGTGGGCCCGGGGGCCGGGCGGTTTTTTGCCCCAGGGCTATTAATCCATCCACTGGTTAAGCAGGAGAAGCTCTGGCGGCCGTTTTGTTCACCCGAGCGGAACAGTATGAGCAATTTTGGTAGAGGTTCACCAAACGAACATTCCTGTGAAATAATTTCAAAATCCATCCACTGGTTAAGGAGAAGAAGTCGTTTAAAGCTTTTTCTATTTTTAGCTCTGTAGGCCATTTTGTTAAATCAAGCGGAACGGTTTGAGCAATTTTGGTAGAGGGTCACCCAAGGAACATTCCAGTGCAATAATTTCAAAATCCATCCACTGGTTAAGGAGAAAAAGTCGTTTAAAGGTTATTCTATTTTTAGCTCTGGTGGCCATCTTGTTCACCTAAGCGGAACAGTTTGAGCAATTTTGGTAGAGGGTCACCCAAGGAACATTTCTGTGAAGTAATTTCAAAATCCATCCTCTAGTTAAGGAGAAGAAGTCGTTTAAAGGTTTTTTTCTTTTTTTTAGCTCTGGCGGCCATCTTGTTCACCCGAGCGGAACGGTTTGAGCGATTTTGGTAGAAGGTCACCCAAGGAACTTTTTTGTGAAGTAATTTCGAAATCAATCCACTGGTTAAGGAGAAGAAGTCGTTTAAAGGTTTTTCTATTTTTAGCTCTGGCGGCCATTTTGTTCACTCGAGCGGAACGGTATGAGCAATTTTGGTAGAGGTTCACCAAAGGAACATTCCTGTGAAATAATTTCAAAATCCATCAACTGGTTAAGGAGAAGAAGTCGTTTAAATGTTTTTCTATTTTTAGCTCTGGTGGCCATTTTGTTCACATGAGCGGAACGGTTTGAGCAATTTTGGTAGAGGGTCACCCAAGGAACATTCCAGTGAAATAATTTCAAAATCCATCCACTGGTTAAGGAGAAAAAGTTGTTTAAAGGTTATTCTATTTTTAGCTCTGGCGGCTATCTTGTTCACCAGAGTGGAACGGTTTGAGCAAGTTTGGTAGAGGGTCACCCAAGGAACATTCCTGTGAAGTAATTTCAAAATCCATCCAGTAGTTAAGGAGAAGAAGTCGTTTAAAGGTTTTTTCTATCTTGAGCTCTGGCGGCCATCTTGTTCACCCAAGCGGAACGGTTTGAGCAATTTTGGTAGAGGGTCACCCAAGGAACATTCCTGTGAAGTAATTTCGAAATCCATCCACTGGTTAAGGAGAAGAAGTCCTTTAAAGGTTTTTCTTTTTTTAGCTCTGGCGGCCATATTGTTCATCCGAGCGGAACGGTTTGAGCAATTTTGGTAGAGGGGCACCCAAGGAACATTCCTGTGCAATAATTTCAAAATCCATCCACTAGTTAAGGAGAAGAAGTCGTTTAAATGATTTTTCTATTTTTAGCTCTGGCGGTCATTTTGTTCACCCGAGCGGAACGGTTTGAGCAATTTTGGTAAAGGGGCACCCAAGGAACATTCCTGTGCAATTATTTCAAAATCCATCAACTGGTTAAGGAGAAGAAGTCGTTTAAAGGTTTTTCTATTTTTAGCGCGGGTGGCCATTTTGTTCGACCCAGCGGAAGGGTTTGAGCAACTTTGGTAGAAGGTCATCCAAGGAATATTCCTGTGAAATAATTTCAAAATCCATCCGCTGGTTAAGCAGAAAAAGTCGTTTAAAGGGTTTTTCTATTTTTAGCTCTGGCGGCCATCTTGTTCACCCGAGCGGCACAGTTTGAGCAATTTTGGTAGAGGATCACCCAAGGAGCATTCCTGTGAAATTAGATCAAAATCTGTCCAGCAGTTTTGGAGAAGAAGTTGTTTAAAGCAAAAGTTGACGACGGACGCACGGACGACGGACAAAGACCGATCCCAAAAGCTCACCTTGAGCACTTCGTGCTCAGGTGAGCTAACAAGATCATAATAATAATCAACCTTATTTATAGAGGGTAACACATTTAGTAAACTAGTATTAATCTTCCATGTGGCCCTTTTTTTCTGGGTAGAAACCAGTGCTACGTAATGTGGATAAAGTCTCTTGCTCAAGGAAACAACACTAAGTTTGGTACATGTCTGGGCCACAGCTCCCATTCTCACTGACATGATAACATTTGTCAGGCATGACTTCTTAAAGTGAGTTAAGCACAATAAACAGGGGGATTAGCAGTCAACCATAAATGGGGACTGTCAAATAGTCAACAATGTATTGTTAAGAAATGTCTTAAATAGTCATTATTGGTTTGGTCGCCATGAGGCGGGCAAACCGGGTCTAATGACCAGATTGTAATTGTTCCATGGAGGGGCACGTGACGCGATCAATCAATCAGCTTTAACGATGATGCAATACTATACTGCAATTACAGGAAACAGCCTGTCTGAATTGCGAAACAGACCGAAAAGCAAGCGTTTCAACTCCAACAATAAATATCTTTATGGAAATGGGTACACCGGGCAGGTGTGGCAGTTAGTCTACCATTTTTACCGTATTTCGAAACACACCTATACAAATACATTGTCATTTTTTGGCCAAAGAAAAAGAAATTTTAAAACGAAAAATTGGAATATTTGCCTTTTTTGCTCAAAACATAAATTGCGGGGAGTCGACAGAAACGCCTCGACGAGGCGATTCTATCGAGTACCCACAGTCCAGTGTCTCAGAGCATGAATACGGAAATTAATGTATACCCCTGCAAACCCGAGCTATACTATATAAAAGTGAAGATTATATTTTCTTGTCCTTTGGGATCATTGATTCCATTGTGGAATTTTGAAAATATCTGAGGATCACTGTTGAGGCCTAATTGGCTGAAACTAGCTAGTCTGGCCCAGAAAACATGTACACTCCATATTTTTCAGTTCGGTGGTGTATTCGGCCGCGACATACCAAAGTCGTTAAAAATGGTACTAGCTGCTCCTCGCTTGGCACTCAGATTTACGGCACAGAGCTATAGGACTGGTCGACCCAGGATAATGTGACTGGGTGTGGTATCATGTAATGTGTCTGGGACATGATACTTCAGTGAGGCAGCACTATAAAAGTGAGCAATTGAGCTCCCTGTCGCAACCAGACACCGTCGTGATATGACTGAAAAATTGTTGAAAGCGACGTAAAAACCGAATTCACACACACACACACACACACACACACACACACACACACACACACACACACACACACACACACACACTTTGGTGTATTCCTTGCTTCCAAATAGAACATATTTAACTTCACTTCAACTGCTGTATGGGAAAGTGTGGCGGCGGTAAAACGTCTCCCTGCCCTACATGTACATCATAGTGTAGATTATATTTCTGGTCCTTTGGGATCATTGATTCCATTTTGGAATTTTTATAATATCTTAGGGTCACAGATGAGGCCTAATTGGCCGAAACTAGCTAGTCTGGCCCAGAAAACATGTGCACACCATATTTTTCAGTTCTGTGGTGTATTCCTTGCTTCCAAAGGATAACCCTTTTATAGAACATATTAAAGGGGATCACAATTCTATAGGCATTATTTCGTGATGGAAATACAACTTTAAGGACATTATGGTTGCTACTCTGTTGGCTCTGTCCAACTGAAAAAGGGGTCTATTCTAAAAGGGGAAGAATTTTCTCCTCAAGGGGTCTACTCTAAAAGGGAAGAATTTTCTCCCCAGGAGCAATTTTTTTCCTTTAAGAGTATACCCCTTAGACATATCCAAAGAGAAACTACTTTTGCAGGAGTAGCTCCACCCCCTTAAGGCGTATCTATTTCCCTTATGGGGAACTTATAACAGCCGCAGTCATTTTCGCAAATTTTACGTCTTGCAATGCCATTATGGAGTAAGTCCATGGAAACGAAAAACAAAAGAACATAACTACTACTACTCACAAAGTGTGGCTGGCTGCGGTAGGTCAGTCGGATGCAGTCTGACTGGTGATAAGGAAGACTCGGGTTCGATACCTACCGGGGTCGGCAACATTCTTTCGTGAAGATTGATTATGAAATCTTTTCTATGGTCATTCTCTCCCTTCCGCTGATTCAGGAAGGGCAGGGGTCAGTTTTTGGCGACAGAATGTGCACTGAACTGGTAAAATGCTTACGGATAAGCCTGCTCAGGAAAAGTGTGGATAGGTACACTGACAGGCCCAAAGATGACCCAAATCAGTGTTGACTGGGCCGTTAAATACAAATAAACAAAACTTACAAAGTTTACTTCACACAGATAGGAACAGATTTATATGTTCTAAACATCTTTCGGTACGCTGATAGCTCTAATAATATGCATATGTAAATGTTGGAAAGACAGAGAACGTTATTTTTCCTCATTTATAAAGATCGCTGGGTGTAACGGGCCTCCGTGGCCTAGTGGATAAGAGTGCTGACTCTTAATCATTCGGTCTCTCAACGTTGTAGGTTTGAGCATGGCTCAGGTCACATAATGAGAAGTTCTGCAACGGAAGGTCAGGTTTTTCATCGGGTACTCCAGTTTTCGCTCACCTCTGATTAACGATCGGCTTGATGTGAGTGAAATAATCTTGAAAGGATCGTAAAACCAAACATAAAAAAGATCGCCGGGTATGTAAAAACATTTTCATGTCTTTGCTACTAGAATTGTTCTTGAGCCCAGCACAGATAGCAATAGTTTCTTTTCAAACACTTCATGACTACTAAGTGACCTGCCACCAGTTACAGACTGAGTTGTTAAAAGACTTTTTGGCGCATTCGATGGGAGCGATTGTATCTGATAAGCCGAGAGTGGTATTCTTTATTTCCACTCAATACTTGACGTTTTACTAATCAGTTTCTTTTACAATTAAATTGTGATCCACAAAGTTACACAAAAAGATTACAAATTTCAGGTTTTTGCGGAGGGTACTGCCGAGGTTTAAGATACAGTCTGATTCGCAGCACTTTGTCTGGGCAGGCTTAGATCTTCCTAGGCGGTTCACTCGTATTTCAAAGTTCGGTCGGTTTCAGCTCATGCAGTCCAATATATTGCCCCAATATATATGCTTCCACACAGAGCTGATACCGGCCGCACATGAGTAGTGTTAATTCGCCTAGAAGTTCTAAGCCTGCCCAGGAAAAGTGGCTCGAGTCGGATCGTTCATGCTATCAACCATTTAGTTTCGTTGGGCGACAGATTGGAAGCAATGTCTCCCCGTACATCAACCATAGTGCAGTTTATATTTTACTTTTGGTCCTTTGAGAACAGCGTGAATATTCTGAGAATTCAGAAATAATTTATTGGTTTAGACTCATATTCTAGACAGGTTTTTAATTATTTGGACCCCATTTTGATTTATTTCAGTCTTTGAATCGACTGCCTATTCGAAATTCGCAAAATTACAGTATGTTTCCTCTGGCTTTCTTTGCCGGATCATTACAGGGTCACTGATGAGGCTTTATTAGCCGAAACTACGTAGTATGACCCATCTTCTTTCTTATGAATGTTTTCATTGCTCTTAAAGGAACTCATTTTTGATTTTTATTTATCATACAGTGTTAACAGGGACGTTAACAACACATAAAATAGATAACCAAGGCCCTATAGAAGGCCTGATGACTAAGGAAAAATCTTTTTATATACCCGTTTGAAAAAACAACAACAACAAAAAAAAACGGCCGTATTAAGTTATGGGGTGGGTGTCCGTCCGTCAGTTCGTAAACTTTTTTTTCGTTTCCGTATAACTCCTACTATACAGTTTTCATCCGATCAAGCCTAAAATGTGTATGTAGTAAGGCTAAGATGTGAAGATGTGCCTTAAGTTTCGAGAATTACTGTCCACCAAATATTAACAGAGTTATGACCTTCGAAAAATTCGGTTTACATTTTCGTTTGGTTAAGTTTTGTGCTATACATGTGTAAACCATATGTAAGTTACATTTAGTTCATACTTGCCATGGCGTTAAACAATTTACCACAGAATACTCATCACTACCTACCCCTCCTGATATCAAGGTCACAGACTTCGAAATTTTATATACACGTTTTGTATTAAAAAAATAGAAGTGGAGGCAATGATCAGGAATCGTTACAATCAACCCACAGCTCCCATCAGAGACACCAAAGGGAAAGACACACAAACATGAAACAACAGACCCTAATGGAAACACCAACAGCGGAAAGCCAAAAGGGCAGTTACTTTCCCATAAAATGGCCAATAGGCTACCCAAAATAAAATAACATAAGCGACACAAACATCCAAAGACAAACTATAACAAAAACAAACCGCGACAGAAGAACCGTCTTGGAACGGTCAGCGGAAACGAATTCCATTGGGGGGGGGGGGGGGGGGGGGGGCAATCTTCGCCGTCGCGATTTAGACAAATAGTCCGCATGAAGGCCTCCAAACTTCAGACAAACCATAACAAAAATACACTATAGTCGTCGAAATGTTACTATCGCTCACTTTCGTGCGCGAACGAGAAAAGGATTACGCTTCGCGCACAACCTTCGCAAAACCCACGCTATTTCCACGTTTGATCCACGCTTATTTCACGTTCGTTTTTCGCAACCATCGCGAGCCACGGGAAGCCTTCGCGCTACATGCTAAAGTCCACGTTTGTCCACGCTAGTCTCGCGTTTCAGTTTTCTCGCCATTAAATTAAATTAATTAATCTAGTTTTGTGGTTTTATTATGCCATCTAAAAACAACGCCTTGTGAACAGTAACGATTCAAATCGCACTGCGCCTGTGCAAATACACAGGCTTAGCCGAGTCTTGAACATTCAGTGCACCACAAAATGACAGCTGAACAGACTGACCACAGAACTCATTGGCTAGCATCGTGGGACGCAGAAAAATGTATCTAGGAAATGCGGTAATATTATTCGCTATAGCCCAGAGGCCATAGAAGGCTCGTACAAACATCAGACTGACTGTGCAGTCTGATCTGAGGTGGAGTAAGTTAATTGTATCGATTCCTGATCTTTGTTTTACTTCTTCTTCACTCGTCACAGCATAATAAAGAAGTAAAACCACATTCTACTGGCGTCCATGGATATGAGCCGGCGCAGAGCAAAGAAAACTTTTATCAGATCAGTCTGTGCATCTAACCGCTGTGGTTATATTTTTTGCCTGCTGCTCTTTGGAAATTCCAGAGGTCATAGATGGCTCGTACAAACAGCGAATGCTATTATAAGTCAGCACAGGCTGATCAGAGTCTTCAACCGTCACGCCCTCGTATACCATTTTTTCACAAGCAAGAACCGCGCGTGCTCACTTTGATGACGTAAATTTGGTAAAAGGTGGCGGGACAACAGAGAGCAACACTGCCATGCTAAGCTGACGTACTGGGTTCGTACTCAACCGAGACGTCGCATGGGAAAAGGCTATGTCATATAAAAAAAGCTCACAAGAAGGTCTGATATAGAAGAGAGGATAAGACAAAAAGCATTACGATAAGATCGTTTAACCCTTATCTTGCTGAATATTCATTTAAGCCACACCCATTTCTGTCAATCAACTTATCAAATTACTTGATGTAATTTACTGCCACCAATTCATTAACTAAATGCCAACAGTTATGAAGTTTATGAGCGGAACAAATTTCGTGCTCGATAGAAATGAGCATGTGTGTGGGTGCTGAGGGGAGGGGGGTCACCGCGGACCCTAATCTTGGTCTTCGCATGTCGCATGTACATGCATGCGTGTTGTGTGAATTGCTGTGCTTCGGATTACTTATTGTACTTTGCCGTTAATTTTTGTGTAACATAGCTGGCGTGGTGCACTGCTTCACGTAACGTGCATGCGCCATGAAGAACCCATGATGGCAAAACGTTGATGTTAATGCATGACAAAGATTATTTCGTGTTGGTGTTGATTTACTATACAAAATTACTTCATTCAGATTAATAAAATCTATCAATCGGTTCCGGCCCCGGCCCATTGGGGCTTAACACACGCACAAAACCCTAACAGAATCAACAGAACCAAATATTATAGCGCACAACCTGATGTAAAACAGCTTTTTTTCCCAGATGGGGGCTACTCTTAAAGGAAAGAACTTGCTCCCGGGGAAGCAAATTCCTCGGAGCAAATTCTTTCCTTTAAGTTTGTTTGTTTGTTTGATTTTAGGTTTAACGTCCCCGTCAACACTGTAAAGGTCATTTTGGAGACGTTGCTGCCAATTTTGTGGGACTTTTACCCGACACTGAGATGAAATGTCATCTCAAGCCCTGTTGCCCAATGAAACCAATAGGGTTTATTAGCATGGACGGTGCGCCTCGCACCGCGGTTCCTGGACAGGCTTAGATCCTCTAAGCCGTTTACCAGTACTAGTGTGCGGGCCGGATTAAGCTCTGCGTGGAAGCATCGTGCAGCCCATATATTTCTACAAGCCCCTATCTGCGGGGGCGGCAACGTCCCCGTGAACACTGAAGGTCATTTTCGAGACGTTGCTTCCAATTTTGCGGGACTTTTACCCGACATTGAGATGAAATGACAATCTCAAGTGCTGTCACCCAATGAACCCAAAAAAGGTTTATAAGCATGGACGGTCTGACTCGTTCGCCCCGCTTTGCCTGGGCAGGCTTAGATCCTCTAAGCGGTTTACAAGTACTCGTCTGCGGGTCGGAATCAGCTCTGCGTGGAAGCATCGTGCAGCCCATATATTTCTTCAAGTCCCGATGGGCAGCGGTCGAATCAGTGAGGCACTGCATGCGTAAAAGTGCACATCGCAAAATGGAAAGATTGTGTTTGATTTGAAGCAAATTCCTCTGAGCAAATTCTTTCCTTTAAGTTTGTTTGTTTGTTTTGAGGTTTAACGTCCCCGTCAACACTGTAAAGGTCATTTTGGAGACGTTGCTTCCAATTTTGTATGACTTTTACCCGACATCGAGATGAAATGACATCTCAAGCCCTGCCGCATAATGAAACCAATAGAGTTTATAAGCATGGACGGTCCGACTCACACCGGCTTAGATCCTCTAAGCCGTTTACCAGTACTATACACTGTAAAAAATTATTGGAAACATTACACCAAAACTGATGGCAGCTGAGCTGCCACAAGTTTTGGTGTAAGTTATCTCCATTGTATACTCTGTAACTTTTCACCGAAAAGCCGGCTATTAATCCAGATAAATGGTGCAATTACGTACCCGAAAATCGACGTAAAGTTTACACCAAAGTGTAACTGAGATTCATTGCCGGTGTAAATGTGCCATCATTTTTTGAGGAAACGTTTCAGGGTGTAATGTTTCCTTCCTTCAGTCGTTGTAACAAGCCCCGGATGGAAAGAACTTGTGTGTTTGTTTGATTTCCAATTTTGTGGGACTTTTACCCGACACCAAGGTTGGGCGGTCATAACCAGGGGCGGTTTAAACCAGTGGTTTTAACCGGTTAAAACCGTCCCGGTCAATACTCCCAAAGTGGTCAATACTGGTCAATACTGGTCGATTGAAATATTGAGTGGTCAATTGAATAATTTTAGTGTTAAAAAAGCAAAGCTACTGAAACTATTTTGAAGTTTTGCTATCTTTGCTGGAGGCTGATCATTTAATAGAGTTTCAGGTTCAGATGTTATTTCTTCAAGTGGCCACTTAGCAATACTTTCTGGCTTTTTTAGCCCTAGGCATTTTTGTCTATGACCCATCAGTCTCAAGACCTTAGCACTAACTTCAACACCTTGCACTGTTTTTTTTTTTTTTTTTGTTGTTGTTGTTGTTGTTGTTATCTTCCAAAATAGTGAAAAAGTTCCAAATTGGGTCTTTAGGTTTCATTCATTTTTGACACCTTCAGTAATAGCTTGATGATAAGATACTGTCCATATTGCATATAAATCGAAATTTCACACATTATGAATTAAGCCTTGTGTCAATTTATAATACCCCTATTAGGGACATGTAATTGGTCAATTTAGCAATCAGATCTTTGCCACACCCACTGCAGTGGCATGGGTTAGTCTGTTTTGACAGCAATTTACAGGTGTTGCAGATACTTTTAAATATTCAAATACATCAGTGAATCTTCAAGTATTGTTTGTTTTTTTTACTTTTGATGAAATAAAAGATACCTCAAATAATAGCTGTTATCAATAAAATCTATTTTCAGTGGTGAAAATTTAGTCTAACATCATGTACATGATGTAGGGGGAAAGCTTTTAATACCAGTTTAGCAACAGGACAGAGGTATATACTCCAGTGATTTAATCGACCACCAGTCAACCAGTATTGACCAGTAATGACCGGTTAAAACCGGTTTTAACCACTGGCCCGGTCAATACTCATATTGACCGGCTTTTTGCCAACCTTGCCCGACACGGAGGTGGAACGACATATGTAGCCCTGTCGCCCAATGAAACCAAAAGGGTTTATAAGGATGGTCAGACCGACTCGCACCGCTTTGCCTTGGCATGCTTATATCCTCTAAGCGGTTTACCAGTACTCGTGTGCAGTCAATTTCAACTCGTGCAGCCCATTTATTTCTTCAAGCCCCAATGGACGGGCGGGGGGGGGGAGGGGGGGGGGAAACGGAAAGAACTTAGCGCTAAAGAAGACTTCAAGAGACCAATAAATCGGTATAAGCATTGCGACAAGGTCAGATCAAACTCGGTCTCAAGCTGCCCAAAGCTGACCAGACTGTACGTATGCGCAGGCTGACAGGTCTCTCGCAAACAGCCGAACGGGTTGTGCCATGGCGTGACTCATGCTTGCTGTTCATTGCTGGGGTCATATTGTTTCACTGCGTTGGTTGCAGGTGCACATTTGAAACGCCTCGTTTCTTGGTCCCTTAGGTTATTTACCAATGATGCCTCTTTCCCTGAAAATAAAAGGGCACGTTCCCGTGCTCCACATAAAACCAGGGTTGTCCCTTTTATTGTTCGAACACGAGACTGCCTCAAGAACGCTGACAAAATTATGGGATATGTTGGTAAGAGCGCCGACTCATGATCATTAGGTCTCTCATCACTGTGGTTCGCGCCTTGCTCGAGTCATATTTGAGACGCTAAGTTCTGCAACTGAAGGTCGAGTTTTTTTTTTAGTTTTTTATTTTTTTTTTTTTTGTTCTCTGCTTTAATTGGACCCAATATATCATTTTGTAATCAGAGCAGCGAGACATCGGCGTCGGCGCTGCGTATAGACGTATCGCCGACGTCGAGGTATCCTGGATGGTACTGTGTCTAAAATCTTTAAAAGGCGGAAGGCAGCGTGACATCGGCGTAGGCGTTGCGTTGAGACGTAGCGTCGGCGTCGATGTACCCTGGATGTTACTGTGTCTGGCTAAAGAAATTTCTGTAAATTCATCTTAGTTTGAGAGCAGCGTGACATCGACGTCGGGGCTGCGTAAAGCCGTAGCGTTGACGTCGATGTATCCGGGACGCGGCTTTAGCTGGGATGTATAAAAGAAGAAAGCCATTGCTGCAGGGTTATATGACATTTTTTCAGCCAGAGGGGTGTACGTTCTATTGGGTGAGTCTACTGGTTAAAATAGGGGTGTGTGGTTGATTTATCTTTATTATTTTAACATACATTACTGTAGAGTATATGTCTAGCAAACAGTGCAGACACAGGTGAGACGCTGCATTATGCATCATCGGGCATCTTATCCGGATCTGCACTGCTTGCCAATGTTCCATTTCTAGGACGCCAGGCTTTTATGGATTAAACCAGATTCGCACATCGGCCACCGCCCATCGGGACTTGAAGAAATACATGTAGATGGGCCGCATGATGCTTCCACACAGAACTGAAACCGACCGCCTGCCCAGGCCAAGCGATGTGTGTCGGACCGTCCATGCTTATAGACACATCCAAACACTACGTCATCACTCAATAATACTATTTGCCGGGACTGACCGGTGGTTGGCAGAAAACGTCTTTGGCCGTTTATCGCCATTGTAAATGCGATGTTATTTTCTCTAAACTTGTATTTTGTTTGGAATCGAAATGACAAAATTGACCTTTAAACTTTTATAATAGACATGTCTTGGCTAGTAATTATTTGTTTCAGAAGATTTGAGGATGTTTCGATGATTAAATTACATGTTAAACTTACACAGGTAACGAGGCGGGACGGTCTTAATTATTTGTAATAAAATTGCGCAAAACGAATGACTAAACGCGGAAGATGCATGAATGGGCTCTATAATATATTTACCTGCTCATTTTAGGTGTAATTCGATCGTTTTTCTGTGACTGTCAACTAAAATATGCCCGTAATATTGTACCGATTTACAATGTGTTTATATGGAACCAGGGGCTTTTTGCCAACCACGAAAGATTGTAATCAAAAGGAAAAGTAATTTTGCGCATGCGCAATGACAGGTAAACAAGGTCACGTGTCAAAACATTGGATCCGTCTATAAACCCTATTAGTTCCATTCGGCAACAGGGCTTGAGATGTCATTTCTTCTCAACGTCGGGTAAAAGACCCACAAAATTGGAAGCCACGTCTTCAAAATGACCTATACAATATTGATGGGGATGTTTAACCTCAAATCAAACAAACAAAAACCAGATTCGCGCGTGACTGAGATATAATGTGTGAGCAGGGAGTTTCCTTTTAGAAATTAAATGGACGTCCCTGCTATTGCCCGATCCAGTAAGGAAAGTGGTTAAAACTGACTTAAGGTGTACGTCGCCCCAGTGGTTGGTGTCTGAGGAAACCCGAGTAAAGAACCACCCCGATGCTCATATTCCAATATGGCATTATTCCTATTCACTCTTATGAGACGACTGTTTCAGTTCCCGATGGTCTCTAGTTTTAAATCTTTAATGTTGAAATATATGTATTCCCAGCACAAATGTGTGTATCGCGCTGACACTCATGGGAAGCCATGTAACATACAGGACTGGGAAAGGGCAAAGCGACGAAGCTGTGGTAATATTTGACTCATATTTAAGTGTTTGGAGTACAACAGCGTAGTCAACGTTATTTTTCGGTAAACCAAACTACAATTTAGAGCGAAACAGACCGGCTCGTTTTGCGCCGATCAGTGGCGCCGTAAACAACTGACATGAATACAAGTCTTGCGTGGTGAGGCGACTGGCCTGGTGTGAGCATATAAATGTACAAAGAATAGTCAGTGTTCTAAAACTTAACATTACACTAGAGTGTACGGCACTCGATGCCAATGCTCGATGCATTACGCGCCCGGTCTCTTCAGGGCCTTAAACGTCAGCTAGTTTTATTCATACTGACATACTGCTTCAGGGTCGTTCGTCTGTTCGTGCATGCGCCCGTCTGTCCGTTACGCTTGTTGATGCACGACATAACTTTTAAACCTTGTATGCTAGGGCGATGTGTTCCAAAAATACCAGATCTTATTTTGTTTTCCTTTCGCAGCAAATACAGCATGTGCAAAGCAAGCGTTTTGCCGCCTACTGTAAAATGCAAGACGCGGGCCTATACATGCATCTCTGGTCACACATCGTCTGCTGAATGCAATAACGTTGTAAGTGCAAAATGGCAACTTTTCAGGAGAGACAAAAAACTGTTTTATTAAAGAATGGCATAGAAAACCATACTATAAGCTGGTTTCTTAACTTCATGGCGATTTCTTTCATTTGTGTGTGATGTTTATTGTTGAATAAATGACATTTGAAAAGAAATATTTAGCATTTAAGGGTTGATACACCATTTCTGCGCCTAGTGTTTTTGGTGCAAAAATGGTGTAAGTGCATCCAGCGCTAAAACGGTGTAAATGTACAAAACTTATTTCTTTGCCTTTTACATGGTAAAGCAGTTCATTAAAGATACTTGGTAGGTAATAGGTCACATTTTATACATTCTACATGGTACTTACATGCTTATTCTGAAATATCAAGAGTTCCCTGCCAAGGTAACTGGTCAACTCGTACCCAAGTCAACTCGTACCTAAGTCAACTCGTACCTGTTCTTGGTCAACTCGTACCCGTTCTTTGGTCAACTCGTATCCCCTAGTCAACTCGTACCTATTTTGGTCAACTCGTACCCCCGCTCCGTGGGGGTACTATATACTTTTTGGCAGGGTAGGGTCGAAAACTAGTGGACTTAAGTCAAAACTAGCCCTATGGATTCGGACATGAGCGACACGGATATTTTTATTTGCCCCACCACCCCCACCCCCACGCTCCCATGTGCGTGCTAGGTCTGGGGATGGGGTCCAGGAGTCCAAAACTTATTTTGTTCAAACATTGCCGGATTGTCTTTCAGGTCAAACAGTAGAATACAGTGGTGCCCAAATTGTGCCAAGAGACATATTTTGGGTTCTTCGGAGGCCAGAAAGAAGTACTTTGGATCATTTTATTGTGACATTGGCATCATTTGCAGGGATGAATGTCAAAAAGTACACCGTCCTTCGGATCGGGACGTTAACTGTAGGCCCCATGTGCAAGGAGAACAATCCCCTACCCTATGCATGTTAAAGAATCCTACCATAATTACATGATTACTGTGTAGACTTTCATCCTGTGTGTAATGTACACCTGCGGCAATAGTCAAATGTGACCGACGCAGTATCAGTAGAAAAGAAAGACATGGTTTTCACAGCGCGGGAATTTGCGATGGCACCCCATCAACCTGCCCTAGTTATTATTATTGCTATTATTCACCTTTAACCCATTCTGTACCAGAAACCCCATAAAGGGTACCTTGTCAAACAGTGCAGGCCAAGATCAGACGCCACAGAACTCGACAACGTCTAATCAGGGCCTACGCTGTTTGCAAAAAGTTAAACCACTTCCCGAATAAGTTTTGAAGAAAAATCACGAACAGTGCAGGCCCAGGCCAGTCCAGACGCCGCATTCTGCGTCGACGTCTGATCAGGGCCTACGCTGTTTGCAAAAAGTTAAGCCACTTCCCGAATAAAATAACTTTGAAAAAAAAAAACACAACCTGACAGCCCAAAAATTTCGAAATGAATCCCTGCCATATCTAAGGTTGAAAATTCCTTTTTGATCAGTTAACACTTCAGCTAATGGTGTACCGATTAATGTAGGTGTAAAAAAACTATTATCCATACTAGATTTATCCCAATTGTCCTTCATTTCAAGACTGTTTTTAATTCCTTTGATTTTGCCAGTGAGTGGCGGTTTTTCTCTTGACAGGACATGATGACACGCAGAAATTTTAAGGTCAATTATTTTTGTGTATTATTTTCTTTTGAATTGCCGATTACTGGATATATAAGAAGTACAGAATCCTTGCAGTATCATTAATTTTTTAATTATACTTAACGAGAATCAAAGCTTAAAACTTTCTTCAAAATGTCGTACTTGTGCATTGCATGTGGTAAGGTTGTTTTGGACGTCAGCATGCTATAAGTTGCGATGTTTGTGACCGTTGGCAGCATCGTCCTTGTGGGACAGGTAATACAAATTTAATTGTGCTACCTGTACATCCCGCTGTCTTTATATTCATCGACATGTTACCTGTTTTGTCCCTTTTACTAGTTCAGTTAACATGCCATGCCTATGAACTAGCTATTCCTGTAACGGCGACAGTAAACACTGCTTTGATCTCATCATCAAAACATTCCTATACTCTCCGGTTCGAGCCCCGGTCGGGTCGTTGCATTTTCCCCCATCAGTTCCAAAACATAGATTGTGGATACTCGTTGGAACCGAATTGTTAAGGCACGTTAATAAGTCCATGTAATGAGTACACCCCTAAACTCTATAGAGGAAACTCAGGCTTGCGGGTGTATACATTATGGGATCTTTCTTATGTATGCTCCAATTCATAGGTTGTGGGTACTCGTTAGGACAGCCTCAACGAAGTCGTTCCAACTAAAAATCATAACCTATGTTTGCAGTATAAAAAAGAAAAAAAAAATCACGGATTTTCTTAAGAAAAGTTGAAATTTTGGAGATGTGAAAAATGCACTATATTGCACGGGTGTGATATTGTAAGGAAAATAAAACAATTATGTTAACCAACTTTTAAGTTTTGAGCATATACATTAGGAAAACATGTCCGTAAGAAATAATGGCGTCCAACATGGTGTCAGAAAATGATAAATAATAGGTAAAAATGATAACATCTTTATTATTTCTGCTTTCAACATAGATTGTGGGTACTCGTTTTACCCGTCTCAATGAGGCGTTCTAACGAGTACCCAGAATCTATGGTTTAAAGCAAAAAATAGGCAGATAATGTATACCCCCTTAAACCCCACTTTTCACTATATAAAGTGGGGCTTAGAGGGGTCTTCGTTTCACGGACTTGTTATCGTGATGATGAGAACAAAATATAATTGTATAGCTACATCTTATTTGCAAATGAGCATGAAATGAAAGTTATACAATTATATTTTTCTAGTTATTTTCGTTTACATATGTAGTTAGTCATGTTTATCATGGTGTTATCTACCAATCATCCCCACCCCCGCCCTGGAGCATAGATTGTTGGCATTCATTAGAACTGCCCCACAGGGATAGTTCAAACGAGCACCCATAAATTATGTCTGGATACTAGTCAGATAATAAAATCCTCTGGCTAAAGGGATATGGGGGACATACACATGTAAGGCGCCATTTTTGGCGCACGGGTGTAATGGCGTATAACGCACACACTATGCATCGTCTTCGCCATCCGGGAAAGGGTCAGGAGTCTGCATAGACCATTAAGTTGACCTGTTTATATGCGAACTTAAGTTAACCTTACCCCAAAACATATTTTTTTTTTACAAAGGTACGAGTGGACTTCGGTACGAGTTGACCAAACTCGTGTACGAGTTGACTAAGGTACGAGTTGACTTAGGTACGAGTTGACCAGAAACCCCTGCCAACTGTCCTTGTAATTGATCATCTGCACAACACTTGCTATATATGAGCTATTTGGGACAACAACAACAAAATGATGTCGCTGATCGCTGCCAATGTTTGGCATGTGCATGCTTAAGCGAGGGTTATGCACTCATGCATAGAATAGAGGTGGCTGGATGGTTAGACTGTAATAAGCATTTGGTAACAGTGCTTTAAAACAAGTGGCACTGGTCATTCACCAGATGGCAGACTTACTGATAAATGTAAGAACCTGTCAATGGTCACAAGTATTAGTAAGTAATATAGAACTATAGAATGGTTTATCTTACCTTCGTTCTTCCATTGATTAATTTTCCCAAATTTCTCTGACTCTGGATCACAATAGCATCTATAGATGATATTAAAACATTTATGTTTGTACAACCATATTCCGAGCCATCAATCCATGTAATCATGTCTCCTCGAATTGCTGCATTTGGGGATGTAGCATTAACTAGCTGACCACTAGATAAAGCACCTCGTTCTTGCAATGTCAAAACTTCACCCAAAATCTCTGTTCCCTTTGCATCACCAAGAAAATTATCTATGACACATAGTCCATAAGTATTTAAGCATTTTACAACATACTGGCTTAAAGCTGTTATTCTTGACTGAAGAACACTAAAATATGTTTCTTTGTGTGAGGTAGGCATTTTGCTTGCACTGTCGTGCTGCTGACTGTAGTCTGGAACTGTCAGAACGGAATCTTCAGTTTCCAAAATATAACTTTCTGAGCTTCCACCAAATAATTCTCCAGTAAAGCTATGAGGTATTTTCTTATGAGTGTTTGTGTTGTCTGAAGTTGTTTCTGTTATGGCATCAATGTTAGAAAGTTCATCTAATATATCACTCCCACCACCATATGCTACACCGTATTGGTCATGTAGACCACTTGACTCATCAAAACATGGGCAGTGATCCGTGTTGTAAGACTGTGCAGTATGCTGCCCACTTTTAACACGTAGAACACTGGCTGACGTGCTGTTTCCTCCGCTGCCGAAGATCGATAATTTGTCGACTCCCTCTATCACTGGGCTTACACCTCTTCCAACAGCGCTATGCTCCATCCTTGAGTAATCGGTTTTCGCGGGTTGTGAATAGGGTCCTCTCTTCATCGCGATTTCTTTACAGAATCCTTTATGTTTTGGCCAGTGTTTCGTCTGGTGATCCTTAGAACAATATGAAACCGAGCGGCATCGCGCACAGACCTTAAGATTATCTTTTTGGCCACAAAGTTCACAAACGTCAAGGTTGAAACTGTTGATGTTTATATTGGCACGTACGCCTTCCGCCATTGTTGTTTTTTGTTATGGTATGCTCGATAGTCTATCATCTACATAAGGCGGTTAAAATTGGTTCCGGGTCGTTTCGCCCGTGGGTCGTTTCGCCGGGTCGTTTCGCCCTGAGTCGTTTCGCCCTGATTTTGGGGGTGGGTCGATTCGCCCTTACCTGGTGGGTCGTTTCGCCCGTGAGTCGTTTCGCCCGTGGGTCGTTTCGCCACAATTATATTTTAAGGGAGTGACAAACGGAATGGATGAGTAAATGGACAGATGGGTGAATAAATAAATAAATGGGTGAATGGAGTTGTGCGTTGATAGATTGACGGATGAACTAACGACCACCCACATTCCATGCCTGCAGCAGAAATTGCAGACTATGGGTAGCTACTTCCCACAAAACACACAACGAACATACAACACATTGTTTTTCATATTTCCGCCCCAAAATACACAGACCGTTGGTGATCGTTAGAACCGCTTCGCCGAGGCGTTTCAAACGAGCTCCCGAGCAGAAATATGAAAAATATAATAATCTTTGATCAGAACAATTTTGGTTTTTTATTTGATGGTACAATTGTACCAGTATTTGAAGAAGCATGTTTTCGTAATGCAAATTATTAAACAGACCAGTACGATAATACATCCGTGCGACATAGTGCAGGTTTTCACAACCCTAAAATGACTATTTTTATTATGAAAATCTGTGGTACGTTTTCTTATCTATACTGCAAACATAGGTTGAGGCGGTTCTAACGAGTACCCACAAGCTTTGTCTTGTAGCAGAAATAACAAAAATAATGTATACCCCACTAAACCCCAGTTTTCTTCATATAAGGTGGGATTTAGGGGGTGTTCATTCCACGGACATGTTCATGTGATGCTATGATTTCAATGTAATGCTTTGTTATATGTTTATAATGTAAAATATGTGTTTTGTTATGCATAAAATTATGGGGAAAAATGAAAAGAAAGTATAAAACGTTATGTTTCTATTCCTACCAAGGCTGAGCTACAGTAGAGTCTGTATAAAAGTTAAACCAACTTTTTACACATGGCACTTAAGGTGTAATATTGATTATTACTCCTCTTTAGGTTTTGTAAACTTTTATTCAAACATCACTGTTTAAAAATATTTTGTTTGTTGGAATTGAGGTTTAACGTCCCCGTCAACACAATTAACGTAATACTGTAACAAGTTATATCACGCCACTATTTGTGCAGAAAGAACAACTGATAAGTAAATAAAACATCATGTTTGCAAGTCTATGCAATAACGTCCCCAAAACCCAACTTTATACAGTGAAAAATGGTTTTTGGCATATACTTTATTTCCCTCATTTCTGATTCTAGAACGGTTCTAATCCAAAAACTATGTTTTGAGCAGAAAGAAAAATATGCCACATTTTTTTAAATAGTTAACCTTATGTGAGCTCGAATATCTTTCTCAAAAAGGTGGTAGCTCAGTTGCTCAAACGTGACATAGAAGCCGTCAGTAGGTCGTCCAGCTGCACCACAGGAGGGCAAAACCATGTTTTCCGGAACTCCCAATACCCACATCAATCCCTTTACATACCAAAACAAACATAACCTCAATCAATAGGGCTTGAAAAAAAAATAAGGGCGAAACGACCCACCTAAAGAGGGCGAAACGACCCACGGGCGAAACGACCAAGGGCGAATCGACCCAGGGCGAAACGACCCACGGGCGAAACGACTCATGGGCGAAACGACTCACGGGCGAAACGACCCGAGACCTTAAAATTCGGAGATCAAACTACCACCCGATGTATCAGTTATTTATTGGTAACCAAGATACAAGATTCAAGAAACTTTATTTTGTGTCGGTTACATACAACAAGTAACATTAGCTGCAAAAGCTATTTTCCGACAAAACATATAAATATAGAAAAGGTCAAATTCAACAAGTGTAAAGCAACAAATGTAAAACAGCTAAAAGAGAAGAAAGAGGTTAATACATAAGATCTTATACATATATAATATGAACTTAGGCACAGCCTAGATACGGACATGAGCATTACCAGTCAGTTAATGTTTAAAAGCAAAGATGCTAGTGTTTTAACCCACCTGAAGTTCGAACACTAGAGGGGAAGTGAATAAATGTTGACAACAAACCATTTTACCAATATACAGATAAGCGTTATCTTACGCCCCTTGTTAAAACAGACAGCGTTTTTGGTTCTGTATAGCTTTACTTGAGAGCATTCTTGCTGACTGAATAGCATTTCTGGGCATTCTTGCTGACTGTCAGAATCAGAAATGTTTACTGGTGACACGTCCAAAGACAATCCTTCACAAGTCAAGATGGTTTCTGAAGTCAAAGGTATTGCAAAATGCAACTACCGTATTCGACCTATTTACCTCACCGTGCGCTTAGTTTTTTTCAAAATTGTATGAAAATATTGTGGTGAAAAATCTACCTAATAAGCGCACACTCAATACGAAAAAAAAAAAGCTTCCGATATGATTATTTTATAGAGTTGAATTTCAGCATAGGGGTTCACCACATATACATATGATTTCCTCGGGTCAAAGATGCAGCAAAACTCAATATGAATTAGTTGGGAGGTTACTGTAAAGTGAGCGCTTGTGTATTTTTTTCCAGAAAAAGCTTGGGTGTGCGCTTATAGGAGCATGTGCGGTAAATAGGTCGAATAAGGTAGTTCAATTTTACCATGACATTGTGGGGAATCTGGTTGGGGTCATAAATCGTGGTCACTTGACTAAGTTGACTGACTTGATCATCATGGACTTCGCCAAGGCCTTTGACAAGGTTGAAGGTACCTCACAGAGGGCTATTATATAAAGTGACTACTATGGGATAAGTGAATCCACACATAGGTGGATAAGCTCATGGCTCTCTGGGTGCTCACAACAAGTTGTACTTGATGGCCAAGCACCTGATCAGTCCCTGTTTTATCTGGAGTCCCCCAAGGTTCAGTCCTTGGGACCAGTCTTCTTGGTTTTCATCAATGATCTGACAGTTAATATCAGGACATCAGTCAGTTTGTTTGCTGATGATGTGTCTTGTATATTTTCTCCGTCTGACTGTCTTATTTTACAAGATGACCTGGATCAACTTGCAGAGTGGGAGGCCGATCGGCAGATGAAGTTCAATGTGGCGGGGGCATTTTTGGCCCCATGGCCATAATTTGAACAATCTTGGTAGAGGTCCAATAGATGAAGCTACACACCAAATTTCAAGGACCTGGGCCTTGTGGTTTCAGAGGAGAAGATTTTTTTAGATTTTTCCTACATAAGTCAATGTAAAACCAAGGGGCACCAGAGCTATAATTTGAACAATCTTGATAGAGGTCCACAAGACGAAGCTTCATACCAAATATCAAACACCTGAGTGAGTGAGTGTTTGGGTTTTACGTCCCACCAACAGCGAAGGTCATACGGAGACAGGACCTCGGTTTAAAGACTCATCCTAAAGTCTGGAGAAGCCAGGGATTGATCCTGCGATCCCTGGTTTACAAGGCGAGTAGCGTAACCACTACACCACAGAGGCTTCTGATCAAACACCTGAGCCTTCTGGTTTCAGACAAGAATAGTTTTTAAAGCTTTTTCCTATGTAAGACTATGTTAAACCAATGGGCCCCGAGGCAGGGGCATTTTTGGCCCAGTACTATAATTTGAACAATCTTGGCAGAGGTCCACTAGACTGAAGCTACACACCATCTATCGAAGGCCTGGTTTCAGATTAAGTTTTCATTAAAAAAAATCTGTTGTTGGCTCCCGTGATGTGCAGACTGGAACCATTTGAACAACTCTGAAAGGGAACCGCCTACGAATCATTCCTATGAAATTTGGTCATAATCCGATCAGTGGTTAATGAGATGTCTTTTGAAGAAATTGTTTACGCAAGGATGGACGCACGGCGGACGAAAAGTGATCCCAAAAGCTCACCTCATCATTACATGACAGGTGAGCTAATAAAAACGAAAAAAAATAGGCCTGACCCCCTTATATGACAAATGGACTTGTCCAATATATGGCAGTGGAAGAGTCTAATAGCATACAATGGGTTAATGTCCCCATCAACAATGTAAGATTTCGTTCCTATGAATTATTATTGTATGTATATATGTATTGCATGTCACAGAAATTGTGAAATAAATATGTATATTAAATTTTTACCAAGTAAATACAGGATTTTCTATGAAAAAGAAAAATGATATTATATCACAAAGAGAAATAGTTCCCACTGAGAAATATTACCCTGCCGGAACTTATTGTCTCACCTAAAAATCCTGTCTTGTGCCCCACAGAGTATCCCTGTACACCATAGTGCTAAAAATAAATTCCTAACCTAATTTTAGAACTAAATGATTAGACTTAATCTAAGGCAAAATTCACAATGGAGAAACAGTTCATTGGAGATACTAGTATTAAAATTGTCTTATCTGTCTCTAAAAGTATCAAGAGGGCCATGATGGCCCGATCCATAGGGTAACAAGTGAGCCCCTGGGAGAGCCAATACTGGCCCCGGGTTATAATTTCAATTATCTTGGTAGTGGTCTAAAAAGTGAAGCTTCATACCAAATATCAAAGACTGGAGCAGTCTGGTTTCAGACAAGAAGATTAAAATTTTCAAGGTTTTTCCTCTTCTTCAGTTTAAAGTACAGGGCCCACTCTGTGGCGTTGACCCCAGGGCTTTAATTTGAACAATCTTGCTAGAAATCTATAAGACAAAGCTTCATGTCAATTATTCAAGACATTGGCCTTCTGCATTTGACTTGACTTCTATTTCCTAGGGCTATAATTTGAACAATTTTGATAGAGGTCCACTGGATGAAGCTTCACACCAAATATCAAAGATCTGGGCCTTGCGGTTTCAGAGTAGAAGACTTGTTTTTAATTTCCCTATATAAGTCAATGTTAAACTGAAGGGCCCCCGGGCGGAGGCATTTTTGGCCCAAAGGCTATGATTTGAACAATCTTGGTAGAGGTTCAGTAGATGTAGCTTCATGCCAAATAGCAATGACCTGGGCCTTGCGGTTTCAGTGAAGTAGATTTTAAATATTTTAACTACCGGTAAAGGGCCCGGGGCGGCAATTTTTTGGCCCTAGGGCTATAACTTGAACAGTCTTGATAGAGGTTCACTAGATGAAGCTTCACGCCAAATACCAAAGACCTGGTCCTTGCAGTTTCGGAGAAAATTTCCCTGTATAAGCCTCTGTAAAACCAAAGGCCCCCGGACGGGGGCATTTTTGGCCCCATGGCTTTAATTTGAAGAATCTTGGTAGAGGTTCACTAGATGAAGATTCATACCAAATATCAAAGGCCCAGGCCTTGTGGTTTCAGAGAAGATTTTTCAAGTTTTCAGTGAAAAAATCTATTTTCGGCTCCTGTGACCTAGATTTGCAATGGACTGGAACCATTTGAACAACTTTGAAAGGGGTCCAGCTAAGGATCATTCCTGTGAAGTTTGGTCAAAATCCGATCAGTGGTTTAGGAGGAGATGTCGTTGGAAGAATTGTTTACAGAAGCACGCATGGACGACGGATGAAAAGTGAACACAAAAACTCACCTTGTCACTACGTGACAGGTGAGCTAAAAGGAATGTTGTAGGTACTTGTTGGACCAGTCACAACATAGCATTTCACAGGTATCCATAACATCTTTTTCAAATAATCAAAAATATTATCCCCATTTTCCCATCTTTTCTCTTTATCTGAATTGCAAATACTTTCTAGCAACAAGAATGAGTTCAGATCCCATGGGCATTAAATTTGTCTGTTAAAAATGCTGACACGATTAATCGTATAATCGATCGATAAATTCCGCAAAAATGATAATCATTTGTGACTTGCTTTTAATCGATTACTTGATAGGTACAATTTAATTACTACCCAAAGTTATGCCTAAAACAGCTGGATGAGTGGCAAACAGTGCAGACCCTGATGATATGCTGCATTATGCGGCATCCCATCTTGGTCTACACTTTTTGCTCAGGCCTGTCTGTTCAAATATAGATATGGTAAAGACCAACATATGGTAAGAGTCATGCTTAGACAGAAAGCCAGACAGGTAAAATAATGACAAAAACCTTAGCGATTACTAATCGATTATCGACCACAGTGACAGGAGTGATAATCCATCATCCTTTCAGCTCCGATTAGCCAACCCTATCTGTTAACCAAGTCATCTACATCTACCATCCATGTGCTGCGCTCTACAGGGTTGTATGAACATCTGTCTCAATCTGGTTGTCCATGAACAGATCCAAATCAAATTAGCTGCCTTAATGGTACACAAGAGCATGTCAAAGAAACACTTCTTTAACTGACAATGTTTACAAAGACATGCAATCAGTGTCTTTCATGGATGTGTCCTGATCTATCGCCGTTGGTCCCAAGTCAGGCTCTAACTGCTCTCTTCTTCATCCAGATAATGAGTCTGCTGTACGAAAGGCTATCAATCGAATTTGCCATCCATTATACTCTCAGCTCCGATTAGCCAACCCTATCTGTTAACCAAGTCATCTACCATCCATGTGCTGGGCTCTACAGGGTCGTACGAACATCTGTCTCAATCTGGTTGTCCATGAACAGATCCAAATCAAATTAGCTGCCTTAATGGTACACAAGAGCATGTCAAAGAAACACTTCTTTAACTGACAATGTTTACAAAGACATGCAACCAGTGTCTTTCATGGATGTGTCCTGATCTATCGCCGTTGGTCCCAAGTCAGGCTCTAACTGCTCTCTTCTTCATCCAGATAATGAGTCTGCTGTACGAAAGGCTATCAATCGAATCTGCCATTCATTTTACTCAAATGCATCAAGCATGCATTGCAGCCCATCTATTTCTTCAAGCCCTGATGTGTGTGTGTGTGGGGGGGGGGGACGGGCACAATTTTCAACAATATGTGTACATATGATTTTTCGGTATTGATGCTTTTGGAGAAATTCACATTAACAGCTACACTTTAAAAGAACCCTGAATTAATCAATACCTTCAGAACAGACTGGCTTCCTATACAAACGTGAGAGAAACAAATGAAATGCGAAAGTGACAAGATAAACGATCAGCAGAAATGGATAGAAAAAAAAAATGAATTAACTCTGTTTGCCTATGGAGCATGGTAGCTCAGTGGTTAGTGCACTTGCCTATCATGCTAATGCTAGAGGCCCCCAGTTCAATTCCGGGCAGCGGTAAGAAAATTGTGGTGTCTGAACTGCTACACTGGCATCATGAATGCCACAAGGTGCACTGTCCTGATTGGGACGTTAACCAGAGGCCCCCTGTACAGGGAGAGCCATCCCTGTGCAAGTAAAAGATCCCTACAAAAAATATCTATCTCTGTTTTCTGCCAACCCCTCTCTCGAGTGTTACAGGCAGATTGCATGATTACTATGTAGGCTTTTATTCTGCAAACCTGGACTGTATTTGTTTGATTTGAGGTTTAACCTCCTCCTCAACACTGAACAGGTAATTTTGGAGATGTTGCTTCTAATTTTGTGGGACTTTTACCCGATATTGAGATGAAATGACATCTCAAGCTCTGCCTCCCAATTTATAAGCATGGAAGGACGGTAGAGCATGGTAGCTCAGTGGTTAGTGCACTTGCCTCTGATGCTACAGGTCGCCGGTTCGATCCCCAGCAATGGCGATAAAATTTTGATGTCCAAACACGCTCCATTCACGGCATTGGCATCATTTGCAGGGATGAATGTCAAAATGTACACCGTCCTTTAGATCGGGACGTTAACTAAAGGCCCCCTGTGCAGGGAGAACCATCCCCTGTGCAGGTTAAAGATCCCTACCGTATTTATATGATTACTGTGCAGGCTGTCATCATGCAAACCTGTAGTGTATGTAATGTACACCTGCGGTAATGGTCAAATGTGACCCACACAGTATCAGTAGATAGATAGATAGGATGGGTCCGACTTGCACCGCTTTGCGTTGGCCACTGGCAACTGGTCCTGGAGTACATGTACTGTACACCTGCAGGTAATCCTCGTGAGAGGGTGGTGCAGTAAAAGAAAGAAAAGAATTTCAAGGCATTATGCTTGGTAGGACATAAAGCGAATCGGAATTACCATGGAAATACTGGAAATAAACGAAAACTAGGATGTTGCTGTCGAATAGCCAAAGGCATCGGCCGACTCATGTCCGTATTACAATGTCCTTCAAAATTTCATTTCATTTCATTTCAAAGCATTCTACTGGCCGAGATAACTCACAAGTATAATCTTTCACAAGTAGTGTCTGCGTAATAACTCATAGTATAGAGGATTATTATTATTTTTTTTTTTTTTCCCTCCCTCTTTCACCCAACATGATGAAAATCAGACATAAACAGCAATCAACAGGGTTAAGATATAGATGAGACCATTAATCATGCACTCTAAATACATATTTATTGTTGCACTCCATCCTACAAAGAGACAATTATTATTATTATCATTATTATTATTTTCAAATGTTCAGGGGATACTCATGTAATCATATCACATTTCCAGCTTCATTTGACTCTGCTGCATCTGCACCTCTCCTGGGCTTCATCAGTAACCATCCCGGCACCACTGCAAACTGAGGAGAAAAATTGTAAAGAAAAACACCAAGTGCCCCGACCGGGGACCGAGCCCACGACCCTGGGGCAAAAAGCAAGCGAGTCAAACACCAGGCCAAAAGGTTCGGGCCAGCCAGACCGGTCAGTTATGCACTCCAAATAAGGCGATTTATGATGGCGTGCTACTTCATTCCTCTGTCCTACAAAGAAACCAATATTTTAATGTTTAAGAGAGACTCATTTAAACATGTCATATTTTTAGATCCTCTTGACTCCGCTTAATCTGGTCCATCCATGGGCTGCAGCAATAATCATCCCGGCACCAGGCACCACTGTAGTAGGAGAAAAAAAAAAAAAAAAAAATCCAGTCTAGTGCCTCGACCGATGATTAAAGGAGCGTGATAACTCATTGGTTAATCCACTTGCCCCAGACACCATAGGTCCTGGGCTTGATATCGGCAGTGGCCACAAAAGGCCGACGCCCAAACACACTCCAACCGCACCACCTGCAGAATGAATCACATTTCCAGATTTCTTTTATCAAAATCTGTTAGTGCTCCTTTTGATTATCTATCTCTGTTTACTGCCAAGCCCTCCTTCGAGTGTAATGTACACCTGCACGTAAGCCTCGTGTGAGGGTGTTGCAGTAAAAGAAGAAAAGGAATTCCAAGGCCCCCATTAGGCATTAATTCATGCTTGATTGTATCACACTGCGAGTCGGAACTAGCATAGGAATACTGGAAATAAACGAAAACTAACCTGTTTCTGTCAAAATAACGCTGCCGGAAGGTAAACATAAGATTGGTACTCGAGATGCGCCAACTGTCAGACAGTTTGTCTATGAAAATTCAATAAGCGTCTGTGCAACATGGATCAATAATAGAGAAGCAGTCATCGTGACGTTTTTGAAGAATCCGAATTTACAGTTTTTATTTATTTTTATTTGGTCGGATACGTCAAAAAGTAATACATATAGCGGATGGAAATACGAAAAGGAGAAAAAAGAATCGTAAAAGATGAATGTTGTACTAGACTGGGGACCGACTGTATGAAAGGCAGACATTTTATTAGAAGGAAGAACGCGTGAACCATACACAGGAAGTTGTCTCGCATAGTCTCACCGAGAATTCACGCGATTTGACCATCAAAAAATATTTATCAGGGAAGCGAATTACGTTGTTATGACAACGCGTGCACCTCTTAGTCTATAGACGGACATGTTCCGTATTAAATATATTGAAAATAAAATACTACTACTAATAATAATAAATAAATAATAATAATAAAAATTCATGTATACATATATATACATGCACATACATACACACATATACATAGATATACATACACATATACATACACACACATATATATATGGCGAGGCATCATGATCCTCTCTCAGGCACTCTTTGACCCGAAAGAAAGTCGAAAGGGGAATTTGATAAACAAGGACCTATTGCCAATATTGACCACAGGTCCTTGTGCCGAAAACGAAAGTGTTCAAAGGCGCGTGCCTGAGGAGGTAATATCCAACATGAAACATATCACATTTAAGCAGCATATTAAGTATCTTTGACCTTGACATTATTTAAAATAATTGGGAAGTGGGAGGGGGGGGGGGGGGGGGTGTGTAAAAACATGCATTATAATTTCAACTAAGATATTAAAACATTTCAACTAGTAATAAAAAAGAACAGAACACGAATTCAACTGAACAGAAACTGAACTAACCTCTATGAACCACGGCATATGGCGCAGCCACAGTTCGGACCGGTCCAGGTGCGGACCAGCCTCTCAAACTCTTTATACTCAGACACCTTTCTCATCTCATTTGGGAGGCTGTTCCACACCCTTGCAGCCTCGAACCTGAATGAACGCTGCCCATATGTCGTGGTTCTTACTGTAGGTACCTGCAGTGTGTTCTCGTACCTGAAAGAATAATTTGTTTGTTTTAAAATAACTAAATCCCTGATATATATCGGGGCAATATTGTTAATACATTTAAAAGTTTCTAAATCAATTGTCCTCAGTCTTCCAAGATGTAATGTTGGGAGACTGACTCGGTTAAGAAGCTCTGAGTAAGATATGTCATATTCATTAAAAACAGTTTTAAGACCTCTATACTGCAGCTTTTCTAACTTTTCAGTGTTTGCTTTGCTGCAGAAGTGCCAGACAATAGGACAATAATTAAAATTTGATCTTATAAAAGACTTAAAAACTAAAAGTCTGGTCTCTACTGACAGGAACTTACTAATCCTCTGCAGTACATTCAGTTGTCTAGATACCTTTTGACAAATCCTGGAAATATGTTCATTAAAATTGAGCTGATAATCAAGCTCTACACCCAAGAGCTTCACTACCTCCTCGCATGAGATATCACTACCGGACACAGTGAAGCTCTTGAGCTCTGAATGCGTTTTTTGCCAACGGCGAAGGCTTGAAACTTTCCAGGATTAATCATGTGATTACGGTGGATCTTTAACCTGCATAGAGGACGATTCTCCATGCACATGGGCCAGGGACCTCCAGTGTCCCGATCCGAAGGACGGTGTACTTTGTGGCATACACCACTGGTGTATTCTCTTCTTCTTTTTTTCTCCTATTAGGGGAGACCGGGGCTAGTTGGTCCGTGGGGCAAGTTGGTCCGAGCGCAATTTCTCTGAACCGAGAATGACTTGGCTCAGTGGAATGCATGATCGCGACACACTTTCTGAAGAAAATTAGATGGCGATCAAGAAAGATATACAAATTTTAGAGAACAAAAACTGATTTTGTACCACAAAAGTGATGCTGTGTCGTGAGCTACCCAGAAACGCCGACCCGGAAGGTGATAGGTTTTACCCACTTATGGTATTCCATACCGACCCCGATAAGCGAGAATAGCGTGCAGAAGAGACCAGGCTCTTCAGTCTAGAAAGGCCTCTTGAAGTGTGAAGACACCAGCGTATTCCCAGGGGAAAACCAACCACTTACCCAGGTAAGACTTCTTCCCTGTCCCGTCCCCAGTCCTGGTCCCACATACGGGCTATTAAAAATACATTATTTGGCGACGAGCGATAAAACGGAAGGGGGAATTCTCCGGTCATTTCGTTAGAAGTGTATAACCCTTTCTTGAAAAAAATGAAAAACTACTTCACGAATTATCCTTTGATTCGTGAGGGACGGTGAACATGATACGCGGTCCACTTCGTTATTTTTAACGTTGGGGATTGTGAAGGGTTCAAATTTATTTCACGTTATCGGACGGGAGGGACGGTGAACATGATACGCGGTTCCTTTTGTTTACATAGGGAACTGTGAAGGGTTCAACTCTTGATAGCTTGACGGGTTGAAATTGTAGGCAGGTGAAGTTCTGAGGCATTTAGCTTCTTGGTTTGGCCTGTTTATTTTTTCAACATCGTGGAGCCAGTCAGTCTTAAATTAATTTAAGTTTAGGTACTTGGATTGATTTTTGTTTGTCTTCTGTCATTTTTTTCTTGGGGTAATTTTCAGTCTGGAAAAATTATAAATTGTCCCTTGCCAGTTGGGGTTTAGTTTTGCCTGGTTGGGTGGTGGATTTTCTCCGTGAAATGGCAGAGGAATACCGGGATGTCAAGAAAGAAGAAAAGGTAATCTCTGTGTTTTCTAAACCAAAATTATTAATTCAAGAATCTTTGGTAAAATCTTTGGCGTATTCTATACACAAAGTACTTTCTTGAATAAAATTGGTGACAAATAGCTGTCTGCATTTTTTCAAGAAAGGGTTGGTTGGTTGTTTGCAGACGATAAAGGGTTATTTTCTTGAGGTTTCTAAACCGAAAATAGTCATTTTTCTTCTTTTTTTGTATTGAAAAGTATTGGCAAACAGCCATCTATTGAAAAAGCATAGTTCTTACATTTTAGGAGTATTCTATACCCAAAATAGTTAAAAAGAACTGCTCATTACTTAAAAGAATTTTAAGCCAGCCATCTATTGAAAAAGCATTGTTCTAACGTTTTAGAAGTAATATATTCTCAAAATTATTAGTAAATAACTGCTTATCACTTAAAAGGCGCTTTTCTAGGGTTTTCGCAGTATTCTATACGCGAAAATTATTGAAAGGTGTCTTGCCTGTCGAAAAGCCAGAAAAAAAAAAATAAATATTTTGGGAAAGAATCTCTGGAGTATTCTATACACGGAGGTTATTCTTGAAATATTTATATTACACTTTACACAAGTTTGTATTTGTCACACCTTGCACAAATGAAAGAGCAAATGTGAGGCTAAGATTATTGACCAGGCAGATGGCTTGATGTACCATTTGTCGTCTTCTAGATATACAGGCGCCGGACGACACCATCAGGATGAAGAAATGCTTTCACGTGAACAGAATTGATAGAAGAATGTAGGGGACATGGAGTTGATTTCTAATCCCCATGGCCAAGAACAGTAGAAGAGAGTCATGGAGTTGATTTCTAATCCTCATGGCTAGGAAGAGTAGAGCACATTGGGTTGATTTCTAATCCCCATAGCTAGGAACAGCAGAGGACATGGTCACATGGAGTTGATTTCTAATCCCCATGGCCAAGAACAGAAGTGAACATGGAGTGGGTTTCTAATCACCATGGTTAGGAAGAGTAGAAGGCATGGAGTTGATTTCTAATCCCCATGACCTTTCTAAAGTGGATTTAGGAAGAGTTTAAAAAATGAACGGAAAGTAGTGATTCTGATCAGCTAGTCTAGTAGATGGTTCACCTTAGTGCTTGGAGTCTTCTAGACAAATGCGCTTTGGTCGACATCATCAGACAAGAATGAAAAAATAGTTTCACGTGAAAAAGTAGTCTTTGGTCTCAGTTTGGACTTGATAAAAAGAAAAAGATGATGCCAGTGAATATGATTCCTACAGCCGAGAGTGACATTAATGGTCAAGATCACATGGTAGGAAGTTCGAAGAGTCCAGAAGTTTACTGTCATTGTCAAGAAGGCAAACCAGACCAGGGGTTAAAGTTCAGGAACAAACACATGAGGGCAGATTAAGCCACGACTGGAGACACCTTCTAGAAGGCATGGAAGGTCAGGCTCACCTTCAAGGCCACCTAGGCGGGAAGGTCATGTTCACCATCTGGAAGACAGGAATTGTCAAGGCATGGAAGGTTAAGCTCACCTTCAAGAAGACAGGAATTGTCAAGGTTACTTTCTAGAAGGCATGAAAGGTTAAGATGGCCTTCAAGATGGCATGATGTGAGGAAATTACCTTCGATCAAGGTCAAGATGTCAAGGCCACCTTCAAGAAGGTATGGAAGGACCGGGTCACTTTCAAGAGGACGTGAAGCGTCAAGGTCACCTTCAAGAAGGCATGGATTATCGAGGACATCTAGAAGGCATAACATGTCAAGGACACATAGAAGGCACGACAGGTTGACTCAAGAAGGCATGACAGGCCAAGGTCACCACCAAGAAAGTATGACAGGTCAAGGTCATCAAGAAAGCATGACAAGCCAAGGTCATGCTCCAGATATGCAAGGTCAGGGTCGCATACAAGATCATACGCTCGACACCGGATGTCAAAGTCACCAAGGACATATTCAAGGTCGATCGGGTCAAGAGACTAATGCTAGTACTTCTAGGTCAAGGTCACCATGGCATACCGCTACTGGTGTGGGAAAAAGCGATTGATGATAACATATCATACCCTGAGGAGTCTTCTAGACACCCAAGGAGAGAGAGGCGTGGTGAGCCGAAAACAGCTTCCAAAGTGGATTTAAACAGACACAAGTTTGAAAGCTGCAGGTCAGTTTTAAAATGGTCCGACAGAGAATGTTGTGGTTGCCTTAATTGGCCTTTAGAGGGCAAAGTTTGGATTTCTTCACAATCACTGCAAGACTGGGAAGAGATTTGAGGATGGATTTGGAAACAGCAAGAATGAAATTCCAGCAATCATTTCAAGACAGGCAAGATCTTTGGAAGACCAGCTGACAGAGTTCTTATCCTTGCCACTGCCACATTTAGAGACCTGATGAAGGAGGCTATTTCAAAATTCTGTCAGGGATATGCTGATGAATAGACAGCCAAGCAAGCTTGTTATGAACATTCTAGAAGTATGGAGGCTGGCTGCCCTTAATAGAGTAAAACATCAGTGCAAATCCCAAGCTGTGGAAGGAAGGAGACATTCCAATTGGGAAAGAAAAGATGTTTTCCGTTAACAGTCAGCTCACTAACAGAAACCCGGGTACAACGACTGACTGCTAGCGGATATGATGGACAAGAATCTTAAGGACAGAAGAATGAAATATCAAATGGAATGATCCACGTTGATATGTTCACATCATTGGTGGAAGAGCCAGTAGTTTGTCTAAAGACTTCTACACTAAATTTTGAAATGGCTTGATGATAACAGTTTCTGAGTAGGCTTCTAGCCACTAGGAAAAGTTTTCACTAAAGAAAAGGCAAGGAAATAGCAGGTAATTTGACAAATGCAAACTATGACAGGCAAAACTAGTTAAAATAATGATGGCAAATAAGGCTTTTAAAACAGCAAAGAAAATTTGTCCGAACCTAATGATACAGGTCCCTTTATTTTGATATGTGAATGCTTCCAAACGTTTGAAAGTTTAAAATGGAGTAGAAAGAGTATAGGCTTATAAATAGCAGTTTGTCTTTGCCTCCATATTAAAGATAGACACATATGAATGAATAAAAGATTTTAGATGGAGTAGAAAGAGCATAGGCTTATAAATAGCAGATTTCTCTTTGCCTCCATAAGAAAGACATAGTTGAATGAACAAAATATATTTTAGTTGGGGTAGGAAGAGTATAGGCTTATAATAGCAGTTTCTCTTTGCCTCCATTAAAACGCATTTGAATGAACAGGAATGAGAGTTTAGCAGGGTTCTCTCCAGGGTTTTTAGAATTGGAGTAAAATGCAGTCCTCCAGAAAAAATTGGAGTTTTACCATACTTTTCAAAAATTTTGGAGTCAGAAATGAAAAAGTTCGAGTAAATTACTCCTAATTTGGAATTAACTAGAATAAAAATCAAAAATGAGTTCCTTTAAGAGCAATGGAAACATTCATAAGAAAGAGGTTGGGTCATACTACGTAGTTTCGGCTAATAAAGCCTCATCAGTGACCCTGTAATGATCCGGCAAAGAGAGCCAGAGGAAACATACTGCAATTTTGCGAATTTCGAATAGGCAGTCGATTCAAAGACTGATATAAATCAAAATGTGGTCCAAATAATTAAAAACATGTCTAGAATATGAGTCCAAACCAATAAATTTTTCCGATTTCTCAGAATATTCACGCTGATCTCAAAGGACCAAAAGTAAAATATAAACTGCACTATGGTTGATGTACGGAGAGATGTTTTACAGCCGCCACACGGCACAACACCAGCTGCAGTGAAGGCAAATAAAAATCAAAAATGAGTTCCTTTAAGAGCAATGGAAACATTCATAAGAAAGTAGTTGGGTCATACTACGTAGTTTCGGCTAATAAAGCCTCATCAGTGACCCTGTAATGATCCGGCAAAGAGAGCCAGAGGAAACATACTGCAATTTTGCGGATTTCGAATAGGCAGTCGATTCAAAGACTGATATAAATCAAAATGGGGTCCAAATAATTAAAAACATGTCTAGAATATGAGTCCAAACCAATAAATATTTCCGATTTCTCAGAATATTCACGCTGATCTCAAAGGACCAAAAGTAAAATATAAACTGCACTATGGTTGATGTACGGGGAGACTGTACATCAAGAACTCTGTTTAGCCACAGTATTGTTTACCAGTTATCTTGGGTACTATCTTCTAGGCAAGATTGTGAAAGTGAGAAAGGCTCATTCAAGTTTAACATGGTTTTTAATGTTCGGGGAGCCTCAAGGGTCAGCTGGCTCAATGGATTGAGGGGTTATCTCAATGAAGCTTAACCTGAAAATACAGACAGTTAAGGAATACAGATCCTCTGATGCCATGTGCAGCATACCGCACATGAGTACTAGTAATCCATACGGTCTGGCCCTGCCCGGACGGGGTAGTGCGAGTCGGACTGTCCATGCATATAGGCTATGCTGGTTTCCTTGGGCGGCAGGAATTGAGATGTCACGCAGGGTTGGGGGTGACGTCTCCTGGGTTGCCTAGGTGGTGTTGATGGGGACGTTGGGTCTCAGGGTCAGGTAAGCAGCAAATGTATCTATCTGACACACAAGATGTAGTTTTGCCCTGCGGTGGTTGTCATAACTGCACCAAGCCAGATGTTTAACGGGTCAGGTTCACAGAAAATGTGGGTGGCTCCATTCGGGTACAATTAGCTGGGCAGGGAGGAAAAAAATTATAGGACATGTCATAAGGAGACAACCACAGAGATGAAATGCAAATTGTTACTAGAAGATGCACACGGATAAAGCAATACCCGGTAACCATTAGGTTTACTGATTACTTAAGTTCACTCGTTAACAAACTGTGCTGATGTTTTGGAAGTATCCACTAAGAATAAAGGAAAGATTTCCTAGATCACACAGATCCAGAAATGTGTCTTCTAGACAAGTCTATCCGTGGATTTCTGTAATAGTCCACTAAATAACATGAACTTCTAGTTCTGTCAAGATTTCTGGACTTCTAGTTCGAAATCTGTTGGACTTAACAAGATGGCCAGACAGCAAATTGAAAGCGTGTCTTCTTTGTCCGCTCAACCTGTCAAATAACAAGCTAGACTCAAGACAGCAGCTTGCAAGTGAGGCTTCTTCGTCTCCTTCAAGCCAGACAATAAAGGATGAGCTTTCTCGTCTCGCCCAAGCCCGAAGTGACGGTGGGACATCAGTCTCACTCAAGGATGAACAGTGGGACATCAGTCTCACTCAAGGATTAACCTGGCAGCTGGTGACAAGGCCTTCAAGATAAAGTGGGGAGGAGTGTTGTGTCGTGAGCTACCCAGAAACGCCGACCCGGAAGGTGATGGGTTTTATCCACTTATGGTATTCCATGGTACCCGGGAAGCGAGAAAAGCATGCAGAAGAGACCACACTCTTCAGTCAAAAAAGGCTTCTTGAAGTGACAACACCAGCGTATTCCCAGGGGAAAACCAGCCATGTACCCAGGTAGGACTTCTTCCTGTCCCGTCCCCAGTCCTGGTCCCACATACGGGCTATTAAAAATACATTAGTGACTTTATCACAAATGGAATCTTTTGTTTGTCTTTTTTTGTGTGTAACAAAAACATGTAAATATTATACTTTTCCTGAAAGCTCATTATCTAAGGTATTCAAATGAGTGTATTTGGTGTTTCTAAATTCAATGACGTTCCTGTCATTTGTGAAGATCTACATGCGCTAGGGTCGGGGTAAGTTGGTCCATTCGCGACGGGGCAGGTTGGTCCGTCGAAAAAGCATTTGTATTTATCAGAGCCCGGCATTTTCTTAATGAGAAACAGCAGCAAATTATTGAACAAGTTACATAGTACCAAGATCGTTCTGAGAAATACATATTAGCCCCAGCTATTGAAGACAAATCATAATCTTAGGACCAACTAGCCCCGGTCTACTCTGCGGTATGACTTAAATGGGGTTTGCCAATCAAATCGGCGGTTTTTGAGCAAAATAACTATTAACATGCACAGTTGGCTGATCATCTCAGGAATTTGTGTTAAGATTATCGCCCGACAGTCTACTGCATTGTGACTGAAGCCACGCAATTTCTCAGATCTTTTGTCAAAAGTGGCATTTATCGACCCATCATTATTTCCTGATTTTCTCGTTGGACCCCAGTCGGTCCAACTTACCCCACGGCTCGGACCAACTTACCCCGATGGTGGGGTAAGTTGGTCCGTTTTACTTCGTCTTGGAAAACGGCAATATTTGTAAGAATTTGTCTTTTTCCGGACGTGAAAAAATGAAATAAGGTGGAGAATGGATTATACTAATTGCATTATGTAAAAGTCTTACAAGCTAATGAATATTTATGTGAGCATCTGAAAAAATGCAATTTTCGGACCAACTAGCCCCGGTCTCCCCTACTGCTACTCGCTCACATCTTCATGAGCATTACGAGCAGGATTTCCTGGGTGGTTACCAGTACTTTTTTAAGCAATGTTACCACCCAGGAAATCCTGCTCGTAATGCTCCTGAAGATGTGAGCGAGTAGCAGTAGGGGAGACCGGGGCTAGTTGGTCCGAAAATTGCATTTTTTTCAGATGCTCACATAAATATTCATTAGCTTGTAATACTTTTACATAATGCAATTAGTATAATCCATTCTCTTTCTCATCGCCTATGCGACCTCTTTAACTATTCACTTTCAACCGGTCAATTCCCTGAATCATGGAAACAGGCTAACGTCACTCCGATACACAAGAAAAACGACCCCTCCGACCCTTCGAACTATCGCCTATCTTTCTCCTAAGTGCACTAGGCAAAGTTCTTGAGAAGCTTGTTCATAAGCATGTCTTTAACTTCTTCCGTGAAAATGGAAGAATCACTTGTCTTCAATCTGGTTTTGTCCCAGGAGATTCTACTATGAACCAACTAATTGGCATCTACAATACTTTCTGTAAAGCCCTCTTTAGACATAAGCCCCAGTTAAAAATTGAATGTAGGGAAATGCCAAACACCGAAGGGAGCCTGGTACGAAAAAAATGCATACGAAACAACCCCCCCCCCCCCACACACACTCCAAAAAAAAAAATACCAGGCTCCTGAAGGGGTGTTTTGCTGTTTTTGGCGTGAGTTCGAATCCCCAGAGAGACGATATTTTTTTAGTCGGAAACAGTGACTAAAACCCCACTTCTTAGATTTAAGACCACTTTTGAACAGTCCAAAAGGTGGTATCTGACCAGAGGACATTGTATGAAGAAAACATTATTGCAAACACTGTGGACCCAGATCAGACTGCTACTCGTTTGGTCTGCGCAAATGTCTAGGCAAGTTTGTAGGCCACAAGGCCAGTCACTGTCATCCCAAGGATAATGAAGGCAATCTCGCGGTCTTTCTGGTCGGCACTCAGTTGGTAAAAGTCGGAGAGCTGGGGTTCGGGCCCCAGGTCAGCAAGGTTGACATTTTTCCCGGTGACCTGGGCATACAGGCGCATCGCGTCATCGACGTCTTTGAAAGTTCGAACGGCGTGCCCTTCGCGACGAAGTTCCTCAGTGATGAAACCAATATGCTCGGTCCGTTTTCGAGACCACTCTGCCTGTGCAGCCTGTAATTGTTCGATTGCTTTATCGTGACGCTTGCGCTCTTCGTCGACGCCAGAGCTCTCCAAACTGGAGAACAAGTATTTCGATCCCGAGAACGCCAGAGCGTTCACCAGGGCACCGCCAACGAGCATAGCAATACTTGCCATTACTTCATGATATCAGCAGGTATCAGCCCCTGTTAAATTAGCATGTCTTTGGTTGCCATGGCGAGAGCGACGTCAACTATGGCCATGCCCACATCGCGGGGTATGAAGTATAGTTTTTTTTTGTTGTTTTTTTTGTGGGGGGGGGGGGGGGGGGGCTACCCCCAATCGCAATCTTGCCAAGCCGGGCGTATCCCACAGCGATGTCACAGACGACAGCGCTATGGTAGAGCGCGTTGACAAGCATTTTACCATCAGCTGCCGAGGTTGTCATTATTGCTACGCAACGGGCTTCACTCCATATAGAATGGGTCTGGGCTTGTCTTTAATTGTGGTTGCTGCGAAACAACAAACCGCTTGGGCATCGACGCTGTCAATGAGTCAACGGGGGTGCCACTTGTGGCGTTTGTACCGCATGTGTGGCGCGCAAGTGCAGAAGAAACATGAGTGCACCGCCCGTAAGACAAGCCCCAATGATCCATGGGGTCCAGTCGGTTAGTCCCTGGTTGTGTGCTGCACCACTGCGTGACGGTTCCTTTGAGACTGCTTCCTTTGGAGGAATACTGACATCAGCTGCGCTGACTGGAGGACGAAATGAGTCTTTGGCCGTCCGAAGCTGTTCGAGCAGTCGTTCCTGTTTGGCTTTTCTGGCAGCAGCTCCAGCACGCCCGGCCGCCACTTTTTTCGGATCCTTAACCGTGTTGCTTCGCAAAGGCTTGGGGGTCGTAACTGTCTTCCGGACTCTTTGCTGGCCCTCGATTCTCCTGTTGCTCCGCAACAATCTGCTCGTTCTCCGACATGGTTTATGTCATAGATGGTAAATGGGCATTGATGTCCAAATAGACAGTGCTTCACTGTAGTAAGCGCGGCAGTTAGCGGCGCCAAGTACATGCCATAGCGATGGTAGATCTCGCAGGTAGCACTGCTAAGTGCGTGTCCGACAAACGGGTCACCCTCGAGGTCAGCAATCAGATCAGGATGGTTTTCGGCCGGTATCGGGAGAAACATAGATGCCAGTCCCGCATAAAGCTGTAGCGCTGTAGACCCCAGCGTCTTCGTCATCCCTGCCCCAAGCCTTGTTTCATAGCGGGCGTAAAGCTTTTCGATTTCGCTATTGTCCAGAGCGTCGATCTGTTCTGCGGTGAGGACCTTCCCATGCACCACTAATCCATACTGCTTGGCTTGGCCTCCCACTACCAATGCGGCGAGCCTTTCACGGTATTTTTGCACCCGGTCCTCGAGGAGCGGCTCCTCATGGCCGTCTGACGTCGCTGCCGTTCCCTCCGCGGTTGGAGCTTCAGCGTTCTGCCTTTGCTCTGTCGTTCCTATCAGCTCATCGATCAGTTCGTCACAGTCCATAGCTATTGCTTTGCGATTCATTGCGAGTTGGCGGACCAGTCTAATATAGTGTCGAAAGCGCTGGCAGAAGCGTGCGTGTGTGTTAACACACATCCGAGTAATGTAAGCAATAAAGAACAGCAGTACCAGCTGCGCGCCAAGCACTGTGATTAGCAGTCCTTCAGTTACTTCGTACATTACTTAACACCATATAAGCAGCTGGTTGGTCTGTCTATAATAAAAGCTTAACATGCTTTGTCTCGGCTAACTGCTGCCTCACCGACGCACGCTGTTCTCGTGTGGAGATCACGTCATTGTCGCGCAAGCAGTCTTTGAATGAATCACGATCCTTGCAGTGAAACAAACAGACCCAGCGCGTCTGCTCGCGCAAGTCCTTCAAGACGGAGTTGTATTTTTGGGTGAGAACCCAGACGCTCTGGTCGGCGTGGCGGCCCGAGAACGCTAGCTCTGACAGCATATCTTTCATTTTCGTCAAAGCCTTCGTGGCCGAGCAGTCATCGATGATATATAAGGTAGGCTTGCCCATAAACACCTGGTAAAAGGCTCGCAGTTAATCGTGAAGGCGCTCGCTGGGGTCTAGAACGCATACCTCAGGGTCGGTCCAGATCCAGGGGTGCTGGTATGTTTTATTATACTTTATGGTGGGGCAGAGGACCACGATGTGCCGAAAGAACTCCCGGTAGGGGCCTTCGAGCAGATCGAGGATAAAAACGGGTTTTCCGCGTCCCGTTTGCCCGCATATTGTCGCCGAATGGGCCGTGCGCGGTAGGAGATTTATTAATCGTTCCTCTGGAACATTAATAGACCACTGAGACGAACCGGCCATCTTCGATGTTAAGCTGTGCATCCATGATGACGTAAAGGTAGATGTTCAATGCGCCTGCAGCCTCGGCTCTTTTCGTTATCTGGATGGTCACACCTTCGCTGGGATTCTCTATCCGCCTGCCGGAGCCGTGGAGCCGGTCGTCGTCGCTTGTCCTGAGGTCAAACCACAGTGCGTACTTGCTGGTGAGGTATTCCGCAAGGCTGACGTCGGCTAGGGCAAGGCCTTTTTCGACCGTTGCCACTTCAGGGTGTCGCCTGCTACCGACAGCGAAGAGCTTCCTCGCTTCATCAAACATCTGGTAAGAGCGCATCTCTGGCTGAAGAGTTGGTTGGGGATCCCCTCGATGGTGACCTCGACCTTGGCAATTTTCGGGTTATAGAAGGCCTTTTTTTCGCGTGCGAAGGGCTGTTGCGCGGCTTCATCCTCAAAGAGCTTCAGGATGCCCTTCATGCTGCGGGCGAGCACGTTGAGATTGATATTCCAGAGGGTGTTGCTCTTGTCTTTACCGATTTTGCGGTGCCGCAGTAGCCTGTCGTACAGGATCGACATGCGGCTTCTGTACTGGTTGTTGATCATTTGTGCCAGCTCCGGCAGAATTACCATGTCATACTCAAGACAGATGTTTCCAATGACGAAAGAGGCACCTCTGCCTGTGGCCTGGATCACACGGTTGTAGTCGTTGAACGTGAGCTCATACTCGAGTCGGTCGCCCAGCGCGCTCTGGTAGAATGGCATGTGGCTCTCGAGTAGCTCGAAGTCCAGTGGTATGTAGAAACGATTGCCGAAAGCATCGGCGACGGCTTTGTCCGCTAGAATGGACTCATCTTTGTTGCAGCATTGATTCGGATCCTCGTCGTATTTTGGTTTTCCGACGTATCAATGCCTTGGTACTGGCCATTTTTCCTCTCTGAAGCCGTCCTCCAGAGATCGCGGTAGCAGTGGTACACATCACTACCGTCGATGCTGAGGACCTCATTTCCCGAAATTTTAATGACGGTCTTTTCCACGAGGGCACGGCCTAGGTTTTGAACCAAGGTCCGATTGGCATCATCTTCGCTGTGTAGTGTGATGGTGAAGGCCAACATCGCGGTCCCGGTGACGATGACATCATGTTGGCCGAGGTTGGGGAATCGAACGAGAAGCTGCTGGTTCGGGCCGATCGTGCTGGGGTTGTTAGTTATCGACACCGATTGCCTCACCCCTTTTACCCCAAGGGGTTCGCGGAGGCACCGGAAGGGGTCAAGCTTTCGTCCGTACTTACTTGATGACATGGTGTCAACTTCGTTGACACTCGACAAAGTCGTCTGTTTTAAGATGCGCGACAACCTTCAAATGCACATACTTGTTACATAAATATGGCTGACTATGATTTCGAAAACCCAACCTTCGTACCTGGAATAGACAATGGTTATGATTTCGACCTCCCCGACCCCCCCCCTCCCCCCACCTATGGAGCCACCACTGCCCGTCCAGCAAGATCTTAACACATCCGGGGACAATTTGCAGAATCTGCAAGGCGAGTTGAAACAGGCAGAACTTGAGGCTCAGAAAAAGCGCCTGGTTGACACTTTCTACAAAGAAGTGAACCGTGTCTATGGGTTGCGCCCCGACGGCAAGATCGACTATAGCCAGTTTGGGGTTGATGCCGACGGCAAAACACTCTACTGGACCCCAGGCGACAAAAAGATCCCTGTCACTGCGACGAGGGGACAATTCCGATTTCTGGCCCTATCAACACTGGCCACAAGATACGGAGGAGGCGGCATACATGCACTGCCAAGTTGACTGGAGTTCCCTGAATTCACATCGAATACGCGTCTAAGTAGCTCCGCAGTGAAAGCTCTCCAGCAGGCAGGTAAAGCCCTCCCAAGCGGTGCGAACCTTGAAAATATCTAACTTCAGGACCTCCCGGGCATAGCCGATAGCGCGCGCCGCAGCGCAGAAGACGTTTAGACCGTATTGAAGACAATTGATGATCAGCCTATCGACACCGCGTGGGTCACCCAGATCAAAAGAGAGCTCGCTGGGCTTGAAAAGGCTATGACTCGAACCCGAGATGAGTTGGCGAACCTGGCGAAACTGTCAAATGTTAACGAGGGAAAATCCCAAGTTGAAAAACACTTGGCCAGGGAGCGGCGGAAACTGACGACCCCGAGATGCAACAGGAGATTCAAGACCGAATCAGAAAACTGGAGGGCGAGCTCTCTGACATCGAAATCGAAAGACAGTCGAGGCTCGAAGCCCTCTCTACGTACAGAGAAGCACTCCGGTCCCAGATTAACAGAATCCGTGAGACATTCAGGCGGCTTCCTCATGAAAACAAGACGCTGGCTGAGCGAATACGGACACTCTTCCGCGAACAGGGGATAACGATCGTGAGCATCCTTACAGCGATTGGGATGGTAATCTCGACCCCAGTGCTTAGGCTAACCGGCGGCGGCGGGAGTGTACCGGCTCCCAGGCCACCCGGCAAGGGCGGGGTCAAGGAGTGGGTAAAAAAGCACCTACAGTCCCTCGGGCGTGCCCTGGCCAATTTGGCCGGCAAGGCCGCGGCTGCCCTGCCCGGAATCATCGGGTCCATCTTCTCTTGGCTCTTGAGCACGCTAGGGAAGGCCGCTTCATGGCTCGCAGATAATTTGTGGGCCTTGCTCATCGGCGTGGGGGCCCTTCTTCTCGTGGCTGCACGGGACTGGCTAGCGCGCGACCAACCAAAGCACCATTAAGCATACCCCAATCCCTGCGACTATGAGAGCTGTTTTTTCTTCATGATCGAGACCGGATTTCCGGTCCGGAGCAACCGCGGCAGACGTAGGCATCCCTTTGGGCGGTGGCCCTGCGAGTATTCGCGGATCGGTCCCTGCTGGTGCGGCAATTTTCCCCCTGGAATGTCCTATCGACTTTAGAGGCAGGTTGAATCAGTGCCGCCTTGTTTATTCCTGGGTTGTGGCCGATGGCAGTGTCTGACCCCACTATTTGGATTTGGTTATTATGACCTTGGACATTGCCTGGATGGAGTGCCATGTCGCTCGGCATCAAGTAGAGCGCTCTCCCGCAGACGTAATCCAGTGGTGTGGATGCATATTGCAACGTCTTTTGATAGCGATCGATGCTGCTGGGGATTTCGGCGGGTGAGGCGATGGCGTCTTCGAGATTCGCCGTAAACTGCTTTTGGGCAACGAACCCCGTCACGACTTTGAGAATGTTGGAACGGGATTGAGCTTGCGCTCCCAGGATTGCCCAAACATAAGTCCGAATCGAGTCGTTGAGGCGCACGACTCCCGCTTGCGTGAAGCCATCTGACTTATCGAGAATGATTATCGTCCACGCCTTTGAAATATCCGCATTATGGCGTATGGCATCCTTCGGGTGAAAGAAGGGGCCATCGGAGCTGTGATCACTGCGGTATTTCACCGGAGGGGTCATGAATGTACTAAAATATCCGAGGCATTGACACCCGTAGTCCAGCTTTTGCCGCCAATCTGTAGAAGGTGAAACGGCGAACTTCTCGCAAAGCCGCTTGTAGGCCCTGGAGTCATATTGGTTATCATACCATAAATAGGACCTGTCCCCAGGGAGGGCGACTTTTAGCTCCTCAAGCAGATGCCTCGTCGTATAATAGACATGAAAGCAATACAGGCTTGCAAGAAGGGACTCCTCCGCTTGGAGATGGCACTGGAATGAAACACCACATCCGGCGGTTGCGCACCAAACCGCAATGTTCAGCTGGCACTGCCACCAGCTGAAGGGGGCGTGCTGCCAGCTGTCCCACGCCTTGTTTGCCTTAGTGACGTCCCCGGTAAGCGGAGGGTTTTTGATAATGCTGCCAGGTGTTGTCCTACACCGCGTTTGCCTTTTGTTTGTCCGTAAGCGGATGATTTTGATAATCGAAGATGTTCGGGTACTTGGAAAGGAAGTGACTTCCCTTATCGTCGACCATTATGACTAGGTTGGGCTCCCCTGCCGCTGACTCTTTATATTTGAAATGGCCGCCTGCCTGATATTTTGCCAAGCTATTTAACGTAAACGCCTTTGTATCCATACCCATTTTGGTGATTATCATGTACATCACACTCACTGACGTTCAAAATGATGTGTCAATCAATCTTGCCAGGACCCTGTCTGCGGGTGAGCGAGATTACTCTCTGCGAATTGACGTATTATCACTGGTGGTACAACATAAGCACGGCGAAAAGGAACAATAAGGTCTCAAATAACAAGACTGAAAAACTAATACCTGACGGGTATTATAACGTCTGTGAGTTGAACGAAAAGGTGTTTCAACGGTTGGGCGCCGACTCACTCTAGATGAACCCTCTGGTCTACTGCAATTAACGGTAAAGCCCGGAGAAGTTATAACAATGGATCGCGAATTAGCTAATATCTTAGGCTTTTCCGGCAATACTTCCAAACCCCCTCCCTTGGCGCTGATCAATAACAATGGCCATTACTTGGAAGGAGGCCGCACCAACCCGTTCACTGCAAATGAGCCACACAAGCTGGCCGTCCATCGTGAGGTCTACTTTCACCTTGCTGAATTAAGTACTTCAGACAATCTGCATAACGGTCGCCCCTCTACACTGCTTAGATCTGTCCCCGTCGAGAACGAAAAGTGTCGAACTGGTAGAACTGAATCATTTCCTGTCTTACAGTACAAAAGGTTGTCGTCAGGGCCTATTTCACAGCTAACTATCTCACTTAGAGACACCAATGGGGAGATGTTACCATTCGAGTATATGAGCGCAACCCTTCATATAAGGAATGGTTGACGCAAGCGGACCCGGTGGGGTCAGAAAATGCCCTGGGGTGGCTTTGGCTGAGCTTGGTGAGACTGAGGGGTTCGATAAGGACGGGAAGGAAGATCAATTGTATGCCTTCCAGCTCTCTGGTGTGGTCTACAAAAGAAAATAGGTCGCCCAAAAGGGGTTATTGCCATTGGCATTCGGTGATCTCAGCGACGTAGATACCTCACATGCCGTTCCAAAGCGGGTTCATTGATTCCATTGTCGAATTTTGAAAATATCTGAGGGTCACTGATGAGGCCTAATTGGCCGAAACTAGCTAGTCTGGCCCAGAAAACATGTACACTCCAAATTTTTCAGTTCTGTGGTGTATTCCTTGCTTCCAAAGGATAACCCTTTTATAGAACATATTTAACTTCACTACAGCTGGTGTGTGGGAATGTGTGGCGGCGGTAAAACGTCTCCCTGCCCTACATCATAGTGTAGATTATATTTTCTTGTCCTTTGGGATCATTGATTCCATTGTCGAATTTTGAAAATATCTGAGGGTCACTGATGAGGCCTAATTGGCCGAAACTAGCTAGTCTGGCCCAGAAAACATGTACACTCCAAATTTTTCAGTTCTGTGGTGTATTCCTTGCTTCCAAAGGATAACCCTTTTATAGATCATAGGCTGGCCTTCACTGGGAGCAAGTGGGTTGCTTTTGCAGTCCCCGTCCAACAAACAGCGTGGCTTATTGACATACAGATCTCGTCTCCGTACGTTGTGACTGGAAAGCAGCACAGAGTTAGGAAGGTAGTGAATGTGGCACTCGATTGTCCTCGTATATCCCCGGACGAAGAACATTGTCGTTTCCAAAGATAACGTGCTGAAGACAAGCAACAACTGGCAGGGAATCCTGAAAATAGTCTTCGAATTCCCCCGCGCGGGAATCATTGGTATGAACTTGCCAACATCATCGATCATCCTTGATCTAATTCTCGGAGATAGACCCGATAGACTTAGTTGATGTGTTACCCGGCTTCAAGCTCAAGTGGAGTCAAGCAAATGCTAATAAAGAAGTTGGGATTTATATAAAAGTACAAGAAACGCCTCGAGTGCAGTTCACTCTTGAAGGAATCCAACACCAAGTTGAATACGGTCATTTAGACCTACATAATATTTTTATAGACCCAGTGTCTCTCAAAAGGCTGCGATTTACGCCCGGTGCGCTCACACCAGACCAAGCTATAGTCATTATTAGCCAGTAGTCTATTTAAACCCATCCAGCTCGAAGGGTAGTACACGATGGGCCTCTACCCAAGACTTGAAACCGGTGACAAACGCCGCCTTCAGGACGTGGCCGAGATCAAATTCCGTCTCGAAAAAGAACGAGACGTTAGAGCCTCGCTGTACAAGAAATAGAGACGTGGGGTTCATGTTGTTGATGGGATTGATACCGGGCTTACTGCGACTAGCGTAGGTCTGGCTGCTTCTGGCGTCGGGCTCTTGTCAACTATCATCGCGACGCCTGTCGCCATTGGCCTTGCAGCTGGGGCGATTGTGTGTGGGTTGCTGGGCGTTGGCGGGAAATGTATTGGACAAAACTCCAAACAAACGCCAAGAAACACGAGGAGATTCGTATCTTGGCTGAGTCGAAGCTAAACTCAATCGCCGACCGCATTTCTATCGCGCTGAACGACGATGATATATCTGAAACAGAATTTCGCCTGATTCTGTGTGAAATCGACAAGTTCGATCAGATGAAAGAAGAAATTCGTGGACGCCACAAACAGGGTCTTAGTTTATCAGAAGACGAAAAAAGAAGTTGTTTAAACGTGCGAAAGACGAGGCGTAAATGACGGCCCGTTCGAAGCTGTTAGAAGAACTCAATCAACGTACGGCGAGTGGCACTTGAATATTTCTTGTTGGCGAGCTTAAAAGAGTGCAGGCTGCCTAGACAAGCAGTTGTTTAATGCAACAATAAATACATGGATCGGCGCCTTGCAGATATTTATTACAGCCCTAAGGGTTGCCGGAGGGGTCTTGAGGCCACAAAGAAGCTGGCTTCTGCGGCCAAGACCTCAGAAGATGAACGAGCTTGGTTGAAGAAGCAGGCCATCTGGCAGATCTACCTCGCCGCCCCGCAGCACGTTCAACGACACAAATTCGACATCACCAAGCCGAACGAGGTCCATCAAGCTGACCTGCTCTTTCTGTCACACGACCGTGTTCGCAAACGCACGTACAAATACGCCCTTACCGTGGTTGATGTAGCCTCACGCTTCAAAGAAGCTGAGCCTCTGGCCACTATAGAAGCCAAAGAGGTTGCTGAAGCTTTGTCTCATATCTACAGGCGAGGCCCGTTGAGGTGGCCCAAATTGCTCCAGGTCGACCCCGGTCGTGAGTTCATGGGCTCTGTCAGCCAACTCTTGGCAAAGCACTCTGTCCGGGTTCGGCGCGGTCGGGTTGACATCCATCGGGACCAAGGGATTGTAGAACGCTGGAACCGGACCCTCGCAGAGCGGCTCTTCGGACACCAATACGCTCAAGAGATGCGACTCACTTCTGGTCAGCGGTCTTCAGAGTGGGTGAAAAGGTTGCCTGCCGTTGTGACAGCCTTGAATGGTAAGGTCACCCGACTGACCGGCAAAAAGCCCTCTGAGGCTATATGGGCGCGATCGGTGGCACAAAAGCCCTTCTCTGTAGTTCCTGGTCGTCCTGTTGGTCTCGAGGAGAAAATAATCCCCTCCGGCGTCGGCGTTCGTTATTTGTACCAGCCTGGCGAGCTTGAAAGTGGCCGTCGACGCGCTACAGACCCTGTGTGGTCTCTTGATGTGCACCGGCTCGGGCACACAGTCACCGAGCCCGACGAGCCCGTGGTGTATTACTTGCAGGATGGACCTCACCGCGGTTTTGTGCGCGAAGAACTCCTTGTTGTGCCACCAGACACTCAGCTTCCTCCGGATGGGGTTCTCAAGCAGTGAGCTCGAATCCATCCACCGGGTGACAATTTATCCGTTTGCTTTACGTCCTACTTCAGTGGTCCTTGGTCTCGGAACTTTCGCCTGCAGTATCTCGAGGTTCTGGGGGTCTGTAGTTGCCGGCGTAGCGAACACCCCACAGACAATTGCTATGGAGGAAGACAAGTATACCCATCTTTCAGCCATATCATACAGTTTCTCTACTACCGAGGGGTTCGGCGGCTCGACCTCATATCTTTCTATAGCGGAAGACACACCCACCAACTCATCTGCGGCCTGCTCTGTGAGAGATTCGGGCGACTTTAGGTTGTCGTACAGCAGGGTATAGAAGGTTCCGATGGATTTTCCAATATTCTCGGAGATCACATTGCCTCCGCTCGCCGCCTCAGAGAGGCAATTATCTCCGTCAACGAAATCCACACCTTCTCTGTGGTGGTTTCAAACCGACTCAGGCTTTTCTTTAAGAGTTAATAGAATTCGTTGATGGTCGGCCCATTTGCCGACTTGGCTTGGCCGATGCTATCGCGTAGCAACAATCGTAGATCGTCGACGACGCTCTCCTCTCTTTCTGCCTTCTCTGTTGCGGCATTGGGTGTCTCCTCCTTTGTTGCGGCATTGGGTGTCTCCTCCTCTGCCCAGAGCATCTGAACCCTCGCAGCGCCGACGCCGAACTGCTTCTTCACCCTACTCACAGGCGCCTTACCTCGCAGGGCCTTGATTTCCTGGATCTCCTCCTGGGTTAGAACTCTCTTGGGAGCCATCGTTTAAGTTATGATTTCAGAGTTCTTTAGATGGACCGCCCCAGTTCCTCAACGAACGCGTCCATCTCTTGTTGTGTGATGCAATCTTTGTAACCAGAAGCCTGTGTGTCAACTCCGTTTTCTGCGATCCAACGCTTCGATCGAATGACGACAGCAACACCTTGTTGAGATGCTGCCCGTAGAAGCGGTGACGCTCCGACCTAAGAACATCCATGCCATGGCGGAAGGTTTGCTTCTCAAAGAGTCTCTTTGAACTGCTCGTGCCTGATGCGCATCTTGACAGTTGCTTTTCTCACACCCTTGGCCTTCTTAATGTTCTTTCCAGATGCCTGGAGGATGGAGTACATCTTCGGCCGAAGGCCCACATATTCGGCGATTGACTGCCCGGCGCACTCGTCCTTCATCTTTCCGAGAACCTTCTTGTTCAGTGTGCTGTGCAGCGGGTGGTCTTTCGGGTAGTCGGACGTGTCGTAGAGGCCAAGGTGCTTGGTCATGTCCTTGTAGACATCCTCTGTCTCGATTTTCAGGAGCAGGCTGTCAGTGTCCGTGTAGAGGAGCTGGCAGCGGTCTTCGTACTGACTCTGGGGCCGTTTGTAATAGAAATCGTACATCAGGGTTTTTGAAAGGTCCAGAATGCTCATACCTACGTAAATCGGGCGATTGAGCACTAGACGGCTCTTTTGCAACTGGACTGCTGCAAGATCATCGTCGAAAATGTTGGCTCTGGCAAAGGCTGGGCTGGCTATGAGACGCCTGAGTTTATCTTCCTCGTTGGCGCGTACCAGCTTGACGTCGACACGCCTGCGGAGGTTCTCCATCGTCTTGCCGAAGACCGAATTGTTCATTAGCTTGTAGAGATCCTTCTCAAAGTCACTGGTGGCCTTCTTCCGGAGCTCAGTATTCATCCGGATGTAGGGCTCCATCCAGGGGCTCTGCTGGAACCGGGGGGCACGATGAATCTTGGTCAGACACATACCCAGAGACATATATAGCTGGTGATTCCGATAGTGGAGCACGTAACGGTCTTTATTGCAAAGGTTGGTACCAACTTCTCAACCTCTGTAGGTACTCCCCCCAAAGCTCCCATCGAGAAGTTCGCGCTGGTACTCCGACATCCACTCCTTCTTGACCACTAGGCGCTCTGGTGCTAGCGGGTAGGCATTGTGTGCCTTGTGCAGCTCTGCTGGCTATTCCATATCTACCTCTAGGATATAGCCCTCTTCATTGTTTGTGGGTAGTTCTGCAATGGTTTCTGCGAGTCCCGATACATCGACCCACTGGAAGTATCTGATGGGGAGGGCCTGGCTCATAGCCCATCCATAGAGATTGTTCGCACTGAGATATAAGATATAGCTACTGGGGTTTTCTGGGTCATAATCCTCGACTTTAGGATTGTTCGCCTTGGCATATCGTTTTGATACCATCGATATACCTCCGCGCATCCCCTTCTCGACAAACAGGTGTTGGTCGTAGTCTGTAAGCAGCTCGAGTTCCACTCCTGTCTTTTTAGGAGGACGTCCCACGAAAGCCCCGGGCTGGTGTAGTAGTGCACTGGGTCTAAACCGTACTGCGTCAGGGATGTCTTTTGGAATTCCTCAGAGACATCTGCCAGCAGGAGAACATCTATGCGATTGTAGAGGTCGTGGTAGTCCCCCAGGGTCTTACACACACAGACCTCCCATACTCTATGCGCGTGGGCGTAGTCTTCGTCGCTGATGTGCTCGTCGGTGAGCTTGCTGTAGAATACCTCTTTCGGAGGGAGCTTGGTCTCGGCGAAACGGTCCCAGAAGTCCATATACTCGTAGGGGTAGACGCACTTCCGGGTCAAGAGCTGGAGCCTCTGACGGTTTGGTTCGTATTGGGATGTGATCTTGAAAGACTCCGGTTTGTTTGACGCCACCAGTTTTTCGAGGGAAGCAAGCAGGCACTGGGCGCTATCGATGAAAATGAGCTGCCCGAGAGAGAAGGAGATGTATTTTTCTGTGTTATTGGGGATGCAGGAGACTCTGTCTTCGACCCTCGAGGTGGCCTGCATGAGCAGGTGGGAGTCGTACCCTCTGAGGTTGTGGAACATCACGGGAATAACGGTGGTCTTTGGGCTGAGCCTCAGCTTAAGGTTGCAGGCGTTGTGAGCTGCCCCTCGATATTTACCCGTGTTATGGCAGTGGTCGCGGACAGAGTCACCGTTTAGCGGTTTTTCGCATATATAGCAATTCGCGGCACAATCTTGATAGAGGTCCACTAGGTGAAATTTCACACCAAATATCAAAGACCTAGTCCTTGTGAATTCACAGAAGACGATTTTTTTGAGATTTTCTCTATATAAGTCTATGTAAAACCATAGGGCCCCGGAGCGGGGGCATTTTTGTTTTCAGGGCTATAATTTGAACAATCTTGATAGAGGTCCACTAGATGAAGATTCATACCAAATATCAAAGACCTAGGCCTTGTGGTTTCAGAGGAGAAGATTTTTTAAAGATATTCCCTACATAAGCCTATGCAAAACCAAATGGCCCCGGGGGCTATATAAGTCTATGTAAAACCAAAGGGCCCCGGAGCGGGGACATTTTTGGCCCCAGGGCTATAATTATAACAATCTTGGTAGAGGTCCATTAGATGAAGCTTCATACCAAATATCAAAGTCCTGGGCCATGCGGTTTCAGAGAAGAAGATTTTTTAAGATTTTCCCTATAAGTCTATGTAAAACCAAAGGGCCCCGAAGCGAGGGACATTTTTGGTCGCAGAGCTATAATTTGAACAGTCTTGATAGAGTCCACTAGATGAAGCTTCATACCAAATATCAATGACCTAGGCCTTCTGATTTCAGAGAAGAAGATTTTTATGTTTTCCGTATATAAGCCTATATAAAACCAGTGGGTCCCGCGGCGGGGCCGTTTTGAACAACTTTGAAAGGGGACCACCTAAGGATCATTCCTGTGAAGTTTGGTCATAATCAAATCAGTGGTTTAGGAGGAGATGTCGTTTGAAGAAATTGTTTATGCACGCACGCACGGACGACAGACAAAAAATGATCCCAAAAGCTCACCTCGTCACTACGTGACGGTGAGGTAAAAATACATTGCAAGAGATAAGGTAAGTAGTACCTTCCATCAAACTATATAAGGAGTTTAAGATTGGCCGGAACTAGCTCGTATGCCCCAGTAATCTTGTACACTCAGACAGTTTTAAGTTCTTTGGTGTACTCCTTGCTTCCAAAGGATAAACCTTTTAAAGATCAAAGTTCTATTTTCATATTGAGAAAAAAATCATTTTAAATTGTATCCATTATTATTCATTTCTAACTCAGGGCTCAAACTGTGGGGATCAGATATCAGAAGTTCAAGGACATTTTATTTTATTTTATTTTTTTTCATTCATTCTAGTATATGTAGTACGAGGACTGTTCAAATATGAATGCAAGTAGGACGTTTTCTCATGCACTAATGCGAAAATCACCTGGAAATAAATATCACGCGTAGAAAAACATTTTACCTATACATTGATACCAAACCTGTAAAAATCCGTGCACTTTAGCCATGTATATCGTTCGATAAACACTGTCTACTCTTGTATATTAATACAAACATGGTTGGAAGAAGGTCAGAGTACGCCGTTGAAATACGGTCCTATATTAAGAATCGTTGTATTCTTGGAAAACGGTGCTTAGACATTTTTGATGAAATATGTTCGGTTTATGGGCATTATGAGCTGTCCTTTCCGACAGTTTTCGTTGGTGTAAGAAATTTAGCTGTGGGCTAGGCTCAACAGAAGATGCACCACATGATCGTCGGCCAAAAAGAGCAACATCTGCCAAGATGGTTGCTAGAGTGAAAGAAATAGTTGCTACCGATGCATGATACACCACTAGGCAAATAGCTAGTATGGTTGGCATCTCATTAGGAGCAGCTCATACAATTCTGAAACGGGATTTGAAAATGAGAAAGATCTGTGCTAGATGGATTCCCCATCTGTTGACAGATGAGCAGAAATGGACACGCGTTCAGTGCGCAAAGAAGTTGCTTAAAAAGTTTACAAATTACAATGCACGGTCTTTCGCTAATGTCGTCACAGGTGACGAGACATGGGTTCACTTTTTTGAGCCAAAACGAAAGATTCAGAACAAAATATGGACAACAAAGTATTGCAAAAGACCATGCATTGCAAAGCTGACCATGAGCGTCAAGAAGGTAGTGTATGCCATATTCTTTTCAAATCAGGGCCCTGCTATTCAGGTTGCTGTGCCTAAAGGCAAATCTGTAAATGCGAAGTTTTACAAGAATAAAGTTCTTCGAAAATTGAAGAAATATTTCAAAGAACGAAGACCCGCAACTGGTTTGGCCAATGTCAGATTGCTACTTGACAATGCGTCATCGCACAAGGCGTTCATTGTGCAAGACTATCTGAAGCAGGAAAAGGTTGTTGAACTCCCTCAACCCCCGTATTCCCCTGACCTTGACCCGTGTGACTTTTTTCCCACGGCTGAAAAAATATCTTTCTGGTTGAAAATTTGTACAGCGCAAACACCATTCCCGTGCCTTCATAGTATACCTCGAAAAGACTACCAAAATGCATTCAATGATTGGATCAGAAGACTGAAAGTTTGTATATCTGTTAAAGGGGAATACTTTGAGGGGACAAAATAAATTTTTCATCGAAATCTATCACGGAATCATTTTTATGTGCTTAGTTGCATTCATATTTGAACAGTCCTCGTAATAGTCAGTTAAACATTTTGTAAATAATTTTTGTTAAATATTCTAAGACTTGTTTGCCTGTTTGCTTTTTTTTTCTTTTCTGCTACCATCATGAAACAGGCCTATATAATTTTGACCTCTTTAAACCCCACTTTTATACAGTAAAACTGGGTTTTAATGGGGCATATATTACCTTTCGTTTTTTTTTTTTCGCTCATAAACATAGACTTATGGGTACTTGTTAGGACTGCCTCGCCGAGGCGGTTCTTACCAGTTCTCACAATCTATGTTTTGTGCAAAAATATGAAAAATATTGTAATTTTTATCTTAAATTTTTCATTTTCTGGTGGTAAAATTTGTTTGTTTGTTTGTTTGATTTGAGGTGCAACGTCCCTGTTAACACTGTAAAGGTCATTTTGGAGACGTTGCTTCCAATTTCGTGGGTCTTTTACCCGACAATGAGATGAAATGACATCTCAAGCCTTGTCGCCCAATGAAACCAATAGGGTTTATTAGCATGGACCGTCCGCCTCGCACCGCGGTTCCTGGACAGGCTTAGATCCTCTAAGCGGTTTACCAGTACTAGTGTGCGGGCCGGATTCAGCTCTGCGTGGAAGCACCATGCAGCCCATATATTTCTTCAAGCCCCTATGGGCGGGGGCTTATCGGTGGTAAAATTGTCAGTATATTTGAAAAGGCATGTTTTCATTATGGCTTGGCTCATAACAATGTCACCAAGGATAATTTCATCACTTGTACAAGCCAGAGTGATTAATACTCTTGTAAACATCACTTAATATATAGGGAAGTGGGATTTACCAGGGTTTCTTTTATTTTTTTTTATTTCTAATTATAAATATGGGTTGTGGGTACTCATTAGAACCGCCTCAGAAACAAAATCATGATGCCGTTATCTTATAAATATTTATTAGTATAATGCAAACAATTTGACATGAAACTGACCTTTATGCAAGGAATAAATTAGTCAATGCCACCGCCTAATACGTCGGCTTTCGTAAACTTCTCGTGAATTTTCGGCATCACGTGAATAGCGGCATATTTACCGACCTCTATACATGTATTGTATGACAATATCGCCATCTTCGGAAAACCACAAAGATAAATACAGTAGAACTTCGATGGCTCGAACACCTATGGCTCGTTTACCATGGATGTGTCGAACCCATTCTTGAGCCCCTAGCGAAATCCTCTACATAAAAAATAGTTGGGGATAATTAAGGAGATTTTAGTCTTTTATCTTGCAAATGTATGCTGTGTGTACTCATTAGAATCGCCTCTATGAGGCGATTCTGATGAGTACACACAGCATACATTTTCATTATAGAACACCGAAAAGATAACTTAAAGTATCGTTATGCCTCCTGACAGTAAGCCTCAGTGGCTCGAACTACCCCTGTCTCGAACAGATTTTCGAGGTCCCGATGAGGTTCGAGCCATCGAAGTTCGACTGTACATGCATTCAGTCGGGTGTGAAATTATGTTAATATAGTTCACCAGTCTCAGGTCAATTTGTTCAAACTATAGAATTTAATTCATACTGCATGTGTTTCAAAACATAAACATCAGCATTCGTATTTCTTTCGAATCCCACATCATTCAAGATACCGCCCGTAATAACATATTTAAAACATTTATACTGTTCTTATTTCCATATATAACATACAAAATCATGCAACAAAGTCGCAAAGCTTTATGAGTCATCAATGTCTGATGATGTTGTTACTAATTGCAAAGGAGCAAATACAAATAAAAACATGGGCATATGAGATGGGCATATGAGACAGTGTATCTCACACTCATTTCATATGCTCGCAAAGCTCGTTTAATTTATTTTATATACAAAAATTCCGCCCAAGGCTGTCTCGCCTGTGGGTTGGGGGGTGGAGGGTGCAAAGTCACTGAACCATGAAATTTAGGCCACGGCAAAACAATGGCTGCTTGCGTAAAAACTGCCATTCTGGATGCAAGATTTACCAAGTATCTTTAATAAAGCTCTTATAGTTCTTGAGAAATGAATTTAAACTAGGGTTGATCCAATAGGTCAAAAGTCTGTGAACCATGAAATGTAGGTCAATGTCGAATATGGATGCTTGCATCATCATTTCGTTGTCATTCCTAGATGCAAGTTTGTATCAGTTATCATTAATGAAGCTCTTATGGTTCTTGAGAAACTAGAAAATGTGTTTGTGAAACACTTTACCCCCAATCAAATGCTTGCCACTAATAGACACATAATTAAAAAAAAACATAATTAAAAAAAATGCCTCTGTAGTGAAAGAACTGTCAGTTGGTACAATATTCATAAAATGTGCTCAAAATTTATGTACAGTACCCAAACTGTATACGAAATATCATGAGCCTTGCTCAAGCGGTTCTCCAGATATTTTGTTTACAAAGTTTCGCTATAGCCACAATGCATAAGCCTGAAAAGGGGCATAACTATGTTATATATTTTCGGACTTTCGTCAACAGTTAATCAAGTCATCTACACCTTAGATCCAAACTATATACCGATTATCATGAACCTAGCTCAAGCAGTTCTCAAGATATTTTGTTCACAAGGTTTCCCCATAGCCACAATGCATGTCCAAAAAGGGGCATAACTCTGTTAAATATTTTCAGAATTTCGTCAAAAGTTAACCAGGTCATCTACACCTTAGAACCAATCTATATACTAAATATCATAAGCCTAGCTCAAGCGGTTCTCCAGATATTTTGTTCACAATGTTTCCCCATAGCCATAATGCGTAAGTTCGAAAAGGGGCATAAGTCCGCTAAATATTTTCGGAATTTCGTCAAAAGTTAATGAGGTCATCTACACCATATTTTGTTCACAAGGTTTCCCTATAGCCACAATGCATAAGTCCAAAAAGGGGCATAACTCTGCAAAGACAAGTCCAACGGAAAAGAAACAAAATACAGGTTCGCTTAATTTTCATGCTCATTCCATATATAAAATTTCAACATCCTAGCACAAACCATTCTTCTGTAATGGACAGACGGATGCACGGACTGACTGACTGCGCTAGGTGGGTAAAATCCATTACTTAATATTTGAGTGATGGACCATTTTCAACTTTATAGCCCATCTGTATGTACATGTATGAAACATTGTTTCTGTTCGTATGGACCACTTTGAAAGGTAATTTTCTTTCAAAATGAACTTATGGACGGACATGAAATCCTAATAAGAAAACATACCCAGAAATCTGACAGCTGATTTGTCTTGAAGCACATAAAAAAAAACTAATTCATAACCAAAAAATATTTTCGAAAGATATCAAACGGAAACATTTTTTGTTGAACGTAAAATAGTTTGAAAAAGGACCATAACTCCCATAATGATTGAAATTGAACTTGAGCCTTATTTTTTATTACATGTATATGCATGTACCCGAGTATAAAATATGAATTATACAATCTATTCATTTTTCAAAAAGATATAATTTCCTCATGCACTGAATGGACATATATCCATGTATGTACATATTCCATGTATGTACATATTGACAGAGGTGATACTATATCCCCACCTCTGCCATTGAAAGGAGAAGAGACAGTAGGCTCCTAGTCTTATACAAAGGTCTTAAGAGTGCTGCCAGCATTCCAACAGATGACCTTGTTCCCCCAGCTAGGCACTGTAGAAAGCACCATTCAATGGCGTTTCAGACCTTTACTGAAAGAACTGGCATTTATGAAGAATCGTTCTTCCCCCGAACCATTGGAGATTGGAATGCCCTTCCTGATTCCATTATTTCGACAGCTGAAGGCGCTGAGGATTTTGTAGCTATGTTTACTCTTTGGTTAGAGCTAGAGACTAACTTCCCATATTACACGTCCTGGTGTACGATTGCCATTTGACGTGTCACTAGTAACAATTCTGGTTCTGATTGAATGTGTTGAAAATCTGTGATTATCCCCACGTTTTTTAAAAAAAGTAGGGATATTGTTATCGCCTCCGTCCGTCTCTCCGTCTGTCCGTCTGTCTGTCTGTCTGTCCGTCTGTCTGTCTGTCCGTCTGTCTGTCTGTCCGGCTATCTCATCCTAAACCGTTAGCCGGAATTCAACCAAATTTGGTATGCGAGTTGCTTACATGAATGGCTTGCGCAAGAGCACATTTTTTTTTTGTCCCCGTCCCCAGGGGCCCTGGGGAGGGGTCAAAAGGTCAAATTTTGACAGTAAACGTGGGGATTTGCGATGGCTTGCCATCGACTGCGCGCTCTAGTTTTATTTATCCTCCAAATGTAATTTGAGGGCGCTCATTAGAGCACACTCTCTGAGGCAGTTTTGATGTGATAAGTACACATGATCTGACTTTTGAGTAAAAAGTATGTGTAGTAAACTTATCATCGTAAACCCCATGTTTCCCTGAAAAAAAGGTTTATAATGGTTTTAAGGGGAATGGGTACACCTTCAGAGGAGGCAACTCCTGCAATAGAATTTTTGTCACCCATGTCAATTGGGGTCAACTCTTAAAAGAAAGTATTTGCTCCAGAGGAATTCTTTCCTATAAGAGTAGACACTTTTTTCCTTACAGATAAGTCCTGAAAGTTGTCTCTCTTTGAAAAATGGCGGAAAAGTCTGCCAGGTGTTCTCATTCCCCTTAATTTCACAGACGTGTTACATTATTGAATATAACCAAAATATTATCTGATTTTACTGAAGCTATAGTAGTCGTAGATATGATTGACTAGGCGGAGCTATCGTTTGCACCTACTTTCGGAATGTTCTATTAAAGAAAAGGTAAACCAAGTCACCCGATTGTCTGAATTCAACTGTAACACTGGCGTATATGGCCATTTGGTATGCCCGCAGAAAGCATGCGAATGGAACTCTACCGAATCTTCTTGTGGACTCAGCGAATTTGACATATATTGACAACACCTGAATAGCCTGGACTAGTCAATCTTGTCTGCGACTACTAAACATTTAATTTACATTGTGTCTATAATATTCACATGCATGTAAGCAGCAATATTTGAAGCATTTCAAACAAACAAGATTAAATGAAAATTATCTATATCACGGTTTTGTCATTAGTCGGAGCCGGGGGCCTTCTGCTCCCCAAACACAGCCTTCTACTTCTGGATACTAGTCCTTTTCATCAGGTTAATAAGTCCATGCGATAAAAATCCCTCTGAACCCCACTTTATACAGAGAAAAGTGGGGCTTATGAGGGGTATTCCCCATTCTCCGTAATTTTGCGCAAATCATTTTTGTCTCTCTTAGCAATAGGGGACTTTTCTTAAAGGAATGAAATGCAGAGCAAATTCTTTCTTTTATTATGAAAACATGCCTATACAAATACACTGTAAATTTTACAGCGGAAAAAATATAGCGAAAAAAAAAAAAACACTTTTTTTAGGATGAAAAAATTTTGATATTTTTCTTATTTCTGCTCTAAATATAGATTGTCAGAACACATTAGAACCACCTCATTGAGGCTGTTCTAACAAGTGCCCATAATCTATATTTTAGAGCAGAAAACAGAAAAACAAGAAAGCAGTCTGAAGGACAGCCAAATCCCCCGCCACACTTTGTATCAAGGCTCAACCTTGTGACCTTCACCTGTGACCTTGACCTTATGTTGGCATGGTTTATTTATGGTTCTGCACATCAGCTCACTGTGGGGTATATTTCACAAAAGTTTAATGAAAATCATTCCAGGGGTAAAGGAGATATGGAATGGACACAAAATTCAAAGTTTCAAACTCGTGACCTTCAACCATGACCTTGACCTAAAGTCGGCATGGTTCATTTATGGGTTCTGCACACCAGCGCACTGAGACGAATAACTGACCAAAGTTTAATGAAAATCTATCAAAGGGTTCAGGAGATATGGAACGGACAAGAAAATGTTATGGACAGACGCATGGACGGACTGACGGATGGACAGTCAGACATGGGTTCTGCACATCAGCTCACTGAGAAGAATATTTGATCAAAGTTTAATGAAAATCCTTCCAAGGGAAAAGGAGATATTGAACGGATACAAAATTCGAAGTTTCAAACTCGTGACCTTCAACCGTGACCTTGACCTTAAGTCGGCATGGTTCATTTATGGGTTCTGCACACCAGCTCACTGAGACGAATAATTGACCAACGTTTAATGAAAATCTATCAAAGGGTTCAGGAGATATGGAGCGGAATAGAAAGTCTTTCGGACAGACAGACAAATGGACGGATGGACAGACGGACGGACTGCTGGGTTCCGCATATCAGCTCACTGAGAAGAATATTTAACCAAAGTTTAATGAAAATCCTTCCAAGGGTAAAGGAGATATGGAACTGACACAAAATTCCAATTTTCAAACTCGTGACCTTCAACTGTGACCTTGACCTTGAGTCGGCATGGTTCATTTATGGGTTCAGCACACCAGCTCACTCAGATGAATAATTGGGCAAATTTTAATAAAATCTATCAAAGGTTCAGGAGATATAGAGCAGACAAGAAAGTGTTATGGACAGACAGACGGACGGACGGACGGACGGACAGACGAAGGCCATTCCTACAATCCCCGCTCCGCTTCTCGGCGGGGGATTAATAAGCTTAACCTCTGTGAACATCAGTTTTACTATATAAAAGTGGGGTTCAATGGGGTCAAAATCATACAGGCGTTTTGCGTGATGTTAAAAGTTTGATTCATTGTGTTATGTTTAATAATTGTGGGTCATTTTATGTCATGACTCACCTCCAAGAGAAATGGATAACAGAGACAGAAGAGAAGATGAAAGTGAAGGACAGGGGAGAAAGAGGAAAATAAATGGAAGTATAGAAACTATACTAACCTGCTGCAAGGACGGCCGGCCTTGTCAAACTATAACACATTATCAGTAGGGTGCCCCACTGACCTTCACCTCACCCACAATATCACTATGTACTGTGAAACTCCCTTTTTGTAAAAGATGGCAAATAGGGCAGTTCATGATCTACTCCCAATGATGACCCCGACAAGTACCTTTTTTTCTTTTGGACTCTTCCACATACTTTATCACACTTTAGGCTAATTTAGCAGACAACATTTTGAAGTATTTTTCTTATTTTTCCCAGAAAACAGGATCTGAAATGGAGACAATTTGCATGAACTGTCAAAACCTGTTGTCAGGGAGAAATAAGCAAAATATCATGAATTTATTGTCTATTGAATAAGCCTAGATTGTGGTAATGGTTAAGTCCAGAAGCGGGTGGTAGTGTCCAATAGAAAAATACCCAGCATGCAGTGTTAACTAGAGAAAGTGACCAGTGGGTCACGTATACCCCCGGCCAGCATCACCCTCTAATATATCTTTCGGGCTTGTATGTAATATGAATGAATTCAAGAAGCTATAAGAATCTATAAATGTGCTTGTAAAAGCTAAACCAAACATAAAATTTCTAAATGGACTAAGGGAGTGAGGGCATCAAATAGAACATACAGCATCTATAAAGTTCGACATAAAACTTTAACCAAATGTAAAATTTCTAAGTCTGTGCCCTTGAGGTCAAGGTCACCATGGGTGGGGGAAGGGACAGGCATCAGGAAATCATTTATCAAACATGAAGAGAATCCAACATGTGGTTACAGAGATATCAACCATGAAAAAGGTTTAACACAAAACTTTGACGTAAAAGTAGATGAACAGACGGACAGACAGACAACCCACCAAGGGGCTTGATCCAGGGGCTTAGATATTCCATATGAACGGTAATGCTATAGAGGTATCCTGTACCAAATATGAAGAGAATTCAACCTGTGGTTACAGAGATATGAGCAATCAAAAAGGTTTAGCGCAAAACTTTGACGTAAAGGTTGACGAACGAACGTATGAACGAACAAACGAACGAACGAACGAACAAACGAATGAACGAACAAACGAACATACGAACGAACCAACGAACGGACGGAAAGACGAAAACTATATACCCCCTGACATACTTCGTATGCCGGGGGTATAATCAATATAGTTTATAGATTGTAAAGAGGGACTATCTTTACAGTCTCATCCCATGAATACAAAAAGAGTACTTTATGAAATACTTTTTAAGGAACCATCTGCCTTGACTTGTATCAGATGGGGGAACATTGTGGTGCAGGGTTTCTAGAAAATAACCATATTTACACACACACACACACACACACACACACACACACACACACACACACACACACACACACACACACACACACACACACACACACACACACACACACACACACACACACAAATGGACACTTTTAAACTGCCGTTCATGTAGTGTCACTATTCTGGCCGAAAAGACTTTTGCTCACTGGGAGTGTAGACAGATCACATGGCTGTCAACCACTTTGAACGAACAGTGGAAACCCAGATCAGACTGCTCTTTGGGAGCAGTCTGATCAGGGTCTCCACTGTTCGTTCAGACTTATTTTTATGGCCTTTTAGTGAATTAAAGTGCAAATGGTATAATGACATTCAATATGTATGCTGTTTCTTCAACAAGAGGACCATGATGGTCCTATATCGCTCACCTGAGCTAAGAGATTAACATGTAGGTCCCAGGGCGGTGCAATTTTTGGACCCAGGTCTATAATTTGAACAATCTAAGCAGAAGACCACTGGTTTTCCTTATATAAGCCTATGGAAAACTAGTGGGCCCTGGCGCGGGGACATTTTTGGCCCAAGGGCTATAATTTGAATAATCTTGGTAGAGGTTCACTAGATGAAGCTTCATACCAATTATCAAAGATCTTGGCCTTCTGGTTTCAGACAAGAAGATTTTTATATGATTTCCCTAATATAAGCCTATATAAAACCAGTGGGCCTGGGGGCAGGGCCCTTTTTGGCCCTAGGGCTATAATTTGAAAAATCTTGGTAGAGGTCCACTAGATGAAGGTTCATACCAAATATCAAAGACCTGGGTTTTCTGGTTTCAGACAAGATTTTTAAAGGTTTTCCAAATATAAGCCTATGTAAAACCAGTGGGCCCCAGTGCGGGGCATTTTGGGCCCCTGGGCTATAATTTGAACAATCTTGGTATAGGTCCATCAGATGAAGCTATATATCAACAGTTACAGGGAGGAAGACTTTTAAAGGTTTTCCCTATATAAACCTATGTAAAACCATTTGGCCCCTGGGCGGGGTCGTTTTTGGCCCCAGTGCTATAATTTGAGCAATCTTGGTAGAGGTCAACTAGATGATGCTTCATACCAAATATTGAAGACCTGGGCCTCCTGGTTTCAGACGAGAAGCTTTTTCAAGGTTTTCCCTATATAAGTCTATGTAAAACTAGTGGGCCCTGGTGGGGTGCATTTTTGGCCTCAGGGCTTGAATTTGAACAATCTTGGTAGAGGTTCACTAGATGAAGCTTCATACCAAATATCAAAGACCTGGGCTTTCTGGTTTTATATATGTTTTCCCTATATAAGCCTATATAAAACAAGTGGGCGCCGGGAAAGGGCAGCTTTTGGCCCCAGGGCTATAATTTGAACAATCTTGGTAGACGTCCACTACAAAGCTTCATATCAAATACCTCGGCCGTCTGGTTTCAGTGGTTTTAGGCAAGAAGATTTTTAAAGGTTTTCCCTGTATAAGCCTATGTAAAACCAGTGGGCCTTAGCGCGGGGGCGTTTTTGGCCCAGGGCTTTGATTTGAACAATCTTGGTAGAGGTCCACAAGATGAAGCTTCATACCAAATATCAATGACCTAGGCCTTCTGGTTTCAGAGAAGAAGATTTTTATGTTTTACCTATATAAGCCTATATAAAACCAGTGGGTCCCGGGGCGGGGCCGTTTTTTGCCCCAAGGCTTTGACTTGAACAATCTTGGTAGAGGTCCACTAGATGAAGCTTCATACCAAATATCAAATACCTCGGCCGTCTGGTTTCAGAAAAGAAGATTTTTAAAGGTTTTCCCTATATAAGCCTATATAAAACCAGTGGGCCCCTGGGCGGGGCAGATTTTGGCACCAGGGCTATAATTTTAACAATCTTGGTAGAGGTCCACTAGATGAAGCTTCATACCAAATATCAAAGACCTCGGCCTTCTGGTTACAGAGAGGAAGATTTTTATATGTTTTCCCTATATAAGTCTATATAAAACCAGTGGGCCCCGGGGAGGGGCCGTTTTCGTCCCCAGGGTTATAATTTGAACAATCTTGGTAGAGGTCCATTAGATGAAGCTTCATACCAAATATCAAAGGCCTCGGCCTTCTGGTTTCTGACAAGAAGATTTTTCAAGGTTTTCTCTATATAAGCCTATGTAAAATCAGTGAGCCCTGGCGCGGGGGCGTTTTTGGCCCAGGGCTTTGATTTGACCAATCTTGGTAGAGGTCCGCTAGATAAAGCTTCGTACCAAATATGAATGACCTAGGCCTTCTGGTTTCAGAGAAGAAGATTTTTATATGATTTCCCTAATATAAGCCTATATAAAACCAGTGGGCCTGGGGGCAGGGCCCTTTTTGGCCCTAGGGCTATAATTTGAAAAATCTTGGTAGAGGTCCACTAGATGAAGGTTCATACCAAATATCAAAGACCTGGGTTTTCTGGTTTCAGACAAGATTTTTAAAGGTTTTCCAAATATAAGCCTATGTAAAACCAGTGGGCCCCAGTGCGGGGCATTTTGGGCCCCTGGGCTATAATTTGAACAATCTTGGTATAGGTCCATCAGATGAAGCTATATATCAACAGTTACAGGGAGGAAGACTTTTAAAGGTTTTCCCTATATAAACCTATGTAAAACCATTTGGCCCCTGGGCGGGGGTCGTTTTTGGCCCCAGTGCTATAATTTGAGCAATCTTGGTAGAGGTCAACTAGATGATGCTTCATACCAAATATTGAAGACCTGGGCCTCCTGGTTTCAGACAAGAAGCTTTTTCAAGGTTTTCCCTATATAAGTCTATGTAAAACTAGTGGGCCCTGGTGGGGTGCATTTTTGGCCTCAGGGCTTGAATTTGAACAATCTTGGTAGAGGTTCACTAGATGAAGCTTCATACCAAATATCAAAGACCTGGGCTTTCTGGTTTTATATATGTTTTCCATATATAAGCCTATATAAAACAAGTGGGCGCCGGGAAAGGGCAGCTTTTGGCCCCAGGGCTATAATTTGAACAATCTTGGTAGACGTCCACTACAAAGCTTCATACCAAATATCAAATACCTCGGCCGTCTGGTTTCAGTGGTTTTAGGCAAGAAGATTTTTAAAGGTTTTCCCTGTATAAGCCTATGTAAAACCAGTGGGCCTTAGCGCGGGGGCGTTTTTGGCCCAGGGCTTTGATTTGAACAATCTTGGTAGAGGTCCACAAGATGAAGCTTACTACCAAATATCAATGACCTAGGCCTTCTGGTTTCAGAGAAGAAGATTTTTATGTTTTACCTATATAAGCCTATATAAAACCAGTGGGTCCCGGGGCGGGGCCGTTTTTTGCCCCAAGGCTTTGACTTGAACAATCTTGGTAGAGGTCCACTAGATGAAGCTTCATACCAAATATCAAATACCTCGGCCGTCTGGTTTCAGAAAAGAAGATTTTTAAAGGTTTTCCCTATATAAGCCTATATAAAACCAGTGGGCCCCTGGGCGGGGCAGATTTTGGCCCCAGGGCTATAATTTTAACAATCTTGGTAGAGGTCCACTAGATGAAGCTTCATACCAAATATCAAAGACCTCGGCCTTCTGGTTACAGAGAGGAAGATTTTTATATGTTTTCCCTATATAAGTCTATATAAAACCAGTGGGCCCCGGGGAGGGGCCGTTTTCGGCCCCAGGGTTATAATTTGAACAATCTTGGTAGAGGTCCATTAGATGAAGCTTCATACCAAATATCAAAGGCCTCGGCCTTCTGGTTTCCGACAAGAAGATTTTTCAAGGTTTTCTCTATATAAGCCTATGTAAAATCAGTGAGCCCTGGCGCGGGGGCGTTTTTGGCCAAGGGCTTTGATTTGACCAATCTTGGTAGAGGTCCGCTAGATAAAGCTTCGTACCAAATATGAATGACCTAGGCCTTCTGGTTTCAGAGAAGAAGATTTTTATGTTTTTCCCTATATAAGCCTATATAAAACCAGTGGGTCCCGGGGCAGGGCCGTTTTTTGCCCCAGGGCTTTGATTTGAACAATCTTGGTGGAGGTCCACTAGATGAAGCTTCATACCAAATATCAAAGACCTCGGCCTTCTGGTTTCAGAAAAGAAGATTCTAAAAGGTTGTCCCTATATAAGCCTATATAAAACCAGTGGGCCCCGGGGCGGGGCAGTTTTTGGCCCCAGGGCTATAATTTTAACAACCTTGGTAGAGGTCTACTAGATGAAGCTTCATACCAAATATCAAGGACCTTGGCCTACTGGTTTCAGAGAAGAAGATTTTTATATGTTTTCCATATATACGTCTATATAAAACCAGTGGGCCCCGGGGCGGGGCCGATTTTGGCCCCAGGGCTATAATTTGAACAATCTTGATAGAGGTCCATTAGATGAAGCTTCATACCAAATATCAAAGACCTCGGCCTTCTTGTTTTCGACAATAAGATTTTTTAAAGGTTTTCGCTATATAAGCCTATGTAAAATCAGTGGGCCATGGCGCGGGGGCGTTTTTGGCCACAGGGCTTTGATATGAACAATCTTGGTAGAGGTCCAGTAGATGAAGTGTCATACCAAATATGAATGACCTAGGCCTTCTGGTTTCAGAAAAGAAGATTTTTAAAGGTTTTCCCTATATAAGCCTATATAAAACCAGTGGACCCCTGGGCGGGGCAGATTTTGGCCCCAGGGCTATAATTTGAACAATCTTGGTAAAGGTCCACTAGATGAAGCTTCATACCAAATAACAAAGATCTCGGCCATCTGGTTTCAGAAAAGAAGATTTTTAAAAGTTTTCCCTATATAAGCCTATGTAAAACCAGTGGGCCCCGGGGCGGGATCGTTTTTGGTCCCAGGGCTATAATTTGAACAATCTTGGTAAAGGTCCACTAGATGAAGATACATACCAAATATCAATGACCTAGGCCTTCTGGTTTCAGAGAAGAAGATTTTTATATGTTTTCCCTATATAAGCCTATATAAAACCAGTGGGCCCCGGGGTCGGGCCGGTTTTGGCCCCAGGGCTATAATTTGAACAATCTTGGTAGAGGTCCACTAGATGAAGCTTCATACCAAATATCAAAGACCTGTGCCTTCTGGTTTCAGACAAGAAGATTTTTAAAGATTTTCCCTATATAAGCCTATGTAAAACCAGTGGGCTCCGGGGCAGGGTCGTTTTTGGCCCCAGGGGTATAATTTGAATAATCTTGGTAGAGGTCCACTAGATGAAGCTTCATACCAAATATCAAAGACCTAGGTCTTCTGGTTTCAGAGAAGAAGATTTTTAAATGTCTTTCTAATTTTCCCCTTTATGTTGCCATGGCAACCAGAGATCTGCATGGAATGGAATTCTTTGAACACCTTTGAGAGAGGACCACCTAAGGATCATTTCTGCCAAGTTTGGTTAGAATCTGTCCAGTGGTTTAGGAGGAGATGTTATTTAAAGAAATTGTGAACGGATGGATGGACGGACATACGGACGAACGACGACCACGACGGACGGTGACCGATCACAATACATCCCCCGGAGCCTTCGGCTCAGATGAGCTAAAAATGCAAGGAATTTGAAATCACTCTCAAGTAAACAATGACCCCATGGCCCTCTCTAGATCTTTGTGTCTCTCTAGGTCAGTTATCCCAGATTGGCTCTATTATGCTTCAGACAATCCACACATCTTGGTACTGACTTCCCAGACTTTCTCAGCCATCTCGGTATCACTAGCTGGTTCACTCCAAAGGGCCTTTGCGCAGTTTTTATAATGTCCATCTGATTCACCTTCCAGCTCCGGAGCAACCGCACAGTACACTATCGTCTGGCATCCCTCTGTAGATGATTTGACCAATGACCACCATATAGGGTACAAAATAGCGATCAAAGGAAAACATAAAATTTGAAAATACTTGTTGAACATTATTGTGTGTCGTCCAAGATCTGTTCTAACCATTCCCGGACATAAGGAGTACACACATAGCTTTTTGTCTCCACAATATCTTCTGTGAAACTCTCTTGCAAACAACAGGTTCATGAGTTTACTGTTACTGTATGGTTTTCCCTTTTTGTATTCCTCTTCACTGTTCAGGTCCTCTAGGTTCACTTTTCCATACTTATGAAGTGAGGAAGAGACAAATATTACTCTGCTTGATGGTGCCTTGTATAGACTGTCTTTCAACAAGTTTGTTAGCAGAAAGTTCCCAAAGTGGTTGACAGCCATGTGATTCTCAAATCCATCTTCTGTTTTGAAATATGGACTAAACATGACACCGGCATTATTAATAAGGACATCGACTTTTTGTTCAGCAGCATTTATCTCCTTACAAAATTCTCTGACTGATTTTAATGATGCAAGGTCAAGTTGTTTAACTGTGACATCACTGTTACCAGATTTGCCTCGTATCCTTTCTGCGGCCTTTTCTGCTTTGTCAAGATCTCGGCAAGCCATTATAACTCTTGCCTGTCTGTTAGCCAGTTCTAGAGCAGTTGTATAGCCAATCCCACAGTTAGCGCCAGTAATTATCACCGTTTTTCCGTTCATCATCGCCTTACTTGGACATTTTGTGGTGACATAAAGAATGGCACGCCGCACAGCTAACACAGCGACTCCAGCAACGCAAATACCAATAGCAGTTTTATCCCAGTGCTCTGACCAAGACATTGTTTCAGATTAAGCCTGGAAACAGAAATATATATTAGAAATGCGCTAAAAAGAAAAACAAATAAAAACAAAAGGTCCATGGGCCACTACGCTCACCAGAGGCCATGTGGTTTATAACATATACAGGCATGGTACCGTCTGGGTCATGTGACCGCAATTCCACGAATAACTTTTCATTGCCTCATCCCAGGGAGGCTTTTCATGTAATTTGATTTCCATCAGCACAACAGTTTTAGTGGAGAAGATAAAAATACTGAATATGAGCCATCCAAGAAAAAGGTCAGTAATGACATTGACTTTTGGAATAGATTAACTTCCATTCAGCTAATTGTAACTAGAGAAAGCGACCAGTGGGTTACGTATACCCCCGGCCAGCGCCACACTCTGATATATCTTTCGAGCTTGTATGCAATATGAATGAAGAAGTCAAGATGATGATGATGATGATGATTTCGTGTTTAACGACGCGTCAAGCCTCTTTGTGGGTCATAAGCGTCAAACGGTTAATGGTTAACGGCATTGAGAATTATGAGGATATTAAAAATAAACCAGAGGACCAGTGGTCCTGTAAACGCAACCTGACACCTGGTCCTGGTGTACATTTTAATGTTTTTATATATGTATATAGCCTCAGAGCAGGGGTACACAACTTGTGGGGACAAAATTTTGATGTCTAACAATGTGATAAAACTTTCCACCTATTCCTACCTTTCTGACAGTTCGAAGGCCATGCTTTCATTATGGTTTATTCCATTTGTCATATTTTTTTTAACTTTTCATATTATTTAGGGAATGTCTGATTGACAATGTGCTGGGAAAGAGCACTTGACTCCTTGATTTTCCACTCACTTTTTCCCATGCAAAAGCCTAAGTTGACAAATTTGACACTGCCATAAAATAGGTCAAGGTCAACCCAGGGTCAGCATTTGTAAAAACTATGACGAGCCCGAGTACCATATGATATATGCCAAGTTTCAAAGCCATTGGCCTTACGGTTCTGGAGAAGAAAATTTTTGAAGGCTTTTTACCATATATTGGCGTGGCGGCCATCTTGGTCATGTGATCTAGACCGTACTGGCAACTTTTCATTTGTTCAACTCACAAAAGCTCCATATTGAATTTCACTTAAATTGGCTCAGTAGTTTCTGAGAAAAAATGTTTTTTTTGGAAAATGAAATCGGAGTGACCTTGGTCTAAGGTCAATGAATGACCTTGACCTTTCTTACCCATAGATCTTCATGTATTCAGTTACTTTACCTAATCTACAAATTTTGGTGACACTGTCTTCAATGGTTTCCCTAAATATCCATTATTTTCACTTTTTCCTATGCAAAAGCCTAAGTCAGCAAATTTGACATTACTGTAAAATAGGTCAAGATCAACACAGGGTCACCATTTGAACAAATTATGATAGGCCCGAGTACCATATGCTACATGCCAAGTTTCAAGGCCATTGGCCTTACGGTTCTTGAGAAGAAGAATTTCGAAGTTTCTTTACCATATATGGGCGTGGTGGCCATCTTGGTAATGTGATCTAGACCATGTTGGCAGCTTTTCATTTGTTCAACTCCCAAAGGCTCCATATTGAATTTCACTTAAATTGGCTCAGTAGTTTCTGAGAAAAAATGTTGAAATATGGAACCTGCGTGACCTTGGTCTAAGGTCAATTAATGACCTTGACCTTTCTTACACATAGATCTTCATGTATTCAGCTACTTTACCTTATCTACTAATTTTGGTGACACTGTCTTCAATGGTTTCCTAAAAATCCATTATTTTCACTTTTTCCCATGCAAAAGCCTAAGTCGGCAAATTTGACATTGCTGTAAAATAGGTCAAGGTCAACTCGGGGTCACCATTTGAACAAACTATGATGGGCCTGAGTACCATATGCTACATGCCAAGTTTCAAGGCCATTGGCCTTACGGTTCTGGAGAAGAAGAATTTTTAAGGCTTTTTACCATATATATAGGCGTGACGGCCATGTTGGTCATGTGATCTAGACCGTATTGGCATTTTTTCATTTGTTCAACTCACAAAGGCTCCATATTAAATTTCACTTAAATTGGCTCAGCAGTTTTGGAGAAAAAATGTTTGAAATATGGATCCTGAATGACCTTGGTCTAAGGCCAATGAATGACCTTGACCTTTCTGAGAAAAAATGTTTTTCTTGAAAAATGAAATCGGAGTGACCTTGGTCTAAGGTCAATGAATGACCTTGACCTTTCTGACCCATAGATCTACATGTATTCAGTTACTTTACCTGATCTACAAATTTTGGTGACACTGTCTTCAATGGTTTTCCTATAAATCCATTATTTTCACTTTGCCCCATGCAAAAGCCTACTTCGGCAAATTTGACATTGCTGTAAAATAGGTCAAGGTCAACCCGGGGTCACCATTTGTACAACCATGATGGGCCCCAGTACCATATGCTACATGCCAAGTTTCAAGGCCACTGGCCTTATGGTTCTGGAGAAGAAGATTTTTGAAGGCTTTTTACCATATATGGGCATGGCGGCCATCTTGGTCATGTGATCCAGACCCCGCGAACAAACTTTCGTTCCCCCATCCCACTGAGGCTCCATATGAAATTTGGCTTTGATTGGCCCTGCAGTATAGGAGAAGATCTGAAAATGGTGGACGGACGGACGGACGGACGACGGACGGACGACGGACCATGGCTATACTATAAGCTCACCTATGAGCCTAAAGGCTCAGGTGAGCTAAAAAGTAAGTTTGATATGTATAAAAAGCTTAAACAGTTAAATCTTATGAAAAAGTCCAATTTCTTTTAAGAATAAAATAATATTTTCAACAGGTACATCTTGAAACAATTGTTGCAAAGTGTCAGCCCTGAAGTACAAGCCACGGGACTGTGAAAAGTCTACACATTCAATTAAAATATGTTTCACAGTGAATGGCTGACCACAGCCTACACAGGAAGGCTGTTCATCACCATTTAAAATAAAAGAATGAGTAACTCTAGAATGGCCAATGCGCAGTCGTGTTAATACTACATCCTCTTTCCTGGAAAACTGTGGAGGAGAGCACTTAGTTCCAACGACAGGTTTAATGGCATGGAGTTTGTTATTTATTGCACGGTCCCATTCGCCTTGCCATTCCGACAAGATGTATCTATTGATAAATGGTTTAAAATTATTAAAAGGAATTTTAAAAACAGACGGATCAAGATTGAGCGATTCCGTTGCTTTCTTGTCAGCAAACGCATTGCCGACAATGCCAATATGGCTCGGAAGCCAACAAAACAAGATTTTGTGCGTTTTAGAAATTTCATGATGTTTTTCGATTAGTTTTTGTATTTGAGGATTTTTAGATGATGAATGGTCTAAAGCCTTAAGCACAGAAAGTGAATCAGAAAATATAATTGCTTTTTGAAATGATGAAGAACTGATAAAATCTAAAGCTAGGTCTATTGCTTTGGCTTCAGCTGTAAAAATAGATGAACCATCTGGAAGGCGCAAGGTTTGGTGCGTATCTTGAGAAACATACGCACAACCAACTTTTTCTCCTTCTTTGGAACCATCAGTATAGACCCGCTGGTAATCATCATAACGTGACTGCAGTACCTGAAAGTTTTGTTTGAGTAGCATTGGATTTGATTCAGATTTTTTACCATCATGTAAGTCAAACAGAATAGAAGGTTTTTTAATACACCAAGATGGAACTTCCGCCGTTTCATGTTTTTGAATATAAAGTCGATACCTGAATTTTCTAGCAGTGGTAAAATACGTAATCCAAAAGGTTTGATTGCTGTGGGTTTAGTTTCATACTTATCCACAAATTGAGGTGGAAATGAAATTTTGGATGCTGGTGTTGTGCCGTGTGGCGGCCGTAAAATGTCTCCCCGTACATCAACCATAGTGCAGTTTATATTTTACTTTTGGTCCTTTGAGATCAGCGTGAATATTCTGAGAAATCAGAAATAAATTAATGGTTTAGACTCCTATTCTAGACAGGCTTTACGTAGTATGACCCATCTTCTTTCTTATGAATGTTTTCATTGCTTTTAAAGGAACTCACTTTTGATTTTTATTTTAATTCTTTGGACCCCTTTTTTATTTATATCAGTCTTTGAATCGACTGCCTATTCGAAATTCGCAAAATTGCAGTATGTTTCCTATGGCTTTATTTGCCGGATCATTACAGGGTCACTGATGAGGCTTATTAGCCGAAACTACGTAGTATGACCCATTTTCTTTCTTATGAATGTTTTCATTGCTCTTAAAGGAACTCATTTTTGATTTTTATTAGATGGATTAGCAGCAAGTCTAATAGCATACTGAAGAGAAATTTTCTCTCTGCGCGAAGTTAAAGATGGTTCACCTGCTTCGACATAAAGGCTTAATACGGGAGAAGTACGAAAGGCTCCCATAGCCAGACGAAGGCCTTGGTGATGGATAGTATCCAATGATTTTAAATAGGACTTTCTGGCAGAACCATAAACAAAGACCCATAATCTAATTTAGATCTTATTAAAGACCGGTAAAGATGTAATAAAGTATACCGATCTGCTCCCCAACTTGTATGAGCTAAAACTTTCAAAAGATTCAAAGCTTTTAAGCATTTCGCTTTAAGATATTTAATATTGGGAATAAAAGATAACTTATGATCAAATATGTCCCCAAGAAACCTGGCTTCTTCAACAACAGGAATTTGTGATCCGTATAAAAACAAGGAAGGATGTTCGTGTTTCTTCCGTAGCTTACAAAAATTAACACACTGCGTTTTCGACTTGGAGAACTTGAAACCATTTTTATCAGTCCATTCTTCTATTCGTTTTAAATTTTGTTGCAACTTTCGTTCAATTGTTTTCATATTTTTTGAACGGTAACATATACAGAAATCGTCAATATACAAGGAACAATCAGTTTTGTCGTCCAAACAGTGTACAATATTGTTTATTTTGATGTTAAATAGCGTAGTTGAAAGAATACTACCCTGTGGGACACCCTGTTCTTGATCATAGAAATCTGACACGGTAGACCCCACACGCACCTGAAACATGCGCTCCCCTAAAAAGCTTTCAATAAAACTGGGAAGTTTTCCTCTTAAGCCAATGTTATGGAGATTTTTCAAAATACCATAACGCCATGTTGTATCATATGCTTTCTCCAAGTCGGAAAAGACAGCTACTACGTGTTCTTTGTTAATAAAAGCATCTCGTATAAATGTTTCTAGTCTTATTAAATTGTCATTGGTACTACGTTCCGAACGAAAACCCGATTGATATTCTGAAATGAGTTTGTTGGACTCTAAGTACCAGACTAATCTCTTGTTTATCATTCTCTCCAATGTTTTACACCAATAACTTGTCAAAGCTATCGGACGATAATTTGTAGGTTCTGCATGATCTTTCCCTTGTTTCGGAATTGGTACAACTGTAGCTACACGCCAGCTCTCAGGACAGACCCCCGTTTCCCAAATATTATTAAAGATATCTAAAAGTGTTGTAAGAGAACTTTTTGGCAGATGCTTAAGCATCTGATAATGAATTTCATCGGGACCGGTTACCGTATCATGTGATTTTTCAATGGCTTCAACGAGTTCGGATAAGTTAAAAGGTGTGTTGTATTCTTCGTGATTTACGGATTAGAAGTTAAGATTTCTTTTCTCTTGGTCCTTTTTTAAATTTCTAAAAGTGTCAGAATAATTACGCGATGATGAATTTCTCAAGAATGTGCTCCCAAGAGTATCTGAAATATCTTTTTTTGTTGAAGCTATTGTGTCAAATTCAGTATTTAAATGTATAAAACTAGAGGACTTTGTTTTTCCTGAAATTTTTCGTACCATATCCCAAACCTTTTTAATTGGGGTTTTATAGTTCAATTTTGAAACATATTCCCTCCATGACTTTCGTTTGGAAGCTCGGATTGTTCGCCGAGCTTTAGCTCTAAAAACTTTTACGTCGTTTAGCTTTTCAGAAGTGGGACTTTTGCAGAACTTATTTAGAGCCTGTTTACGCTTTTGAATAGCTTCTTTACAGTCATTATTAAACCAAGGCTTGCTTTTCTTAGTATTTGTGGAGGTCTTTGGAATGCATTTTTCTGATATATTAATAAGTGTATCTGTGAAATCAGAAACAATGTCGGACGATTCATTAAAGTGATCAACTGATAACTCTGCTTCACATAAATTATGGAATAATTCCCAGTCGGCTTTATTCGTTTTCCATTTCTGGTTACAGTCCTCATCTGATTCGTTTACGCTCTCAATTATAACAGGGAAGTGATCACTTCCGCACTGATCATCATGAACAGACCAATCATAGTCCAAAAAGAGAGATGGATGACACAAAGAGAGATCTAAAGAAGACAAATGACCTGTCGCAGGGTGAAGGTAAGTATAAGATTTATCATTCATTAAGCAAAGATCGTTATTTGCAATAAAATCTTCTATAAGTGCTCCTCTGTTGTTGTTATCTTTACAACCCCATAGAATGTTATGACCATTGAAGTCGCCAACTAAAATATATGGCGATGGAAGTTGATCCAGCAATGATTCAAGATGTTCGGGCTTTAAAGAAAATGAAGGTGGTATATATAAAGAACAAATTGTAGTTTCTTTTTCTAGAGAAACCGATACTGCTACAGCTTGTAGGTCTGTTTTTAATTTGATCTCTCTTTGTGGTAAACATGATTTCACAAAAATTGAACTGCCACCAGATGGTTTGTTACCATCAGAATAGATATAGTTGTTTGTATTGAAACCCCTGACATCAATGTTGTCATCAGTTTTTAAAAAAGTTTCTTGCAGACAAAAAACCGATGGGTTTAATAACGAAATAAGTAATAAGAGTTCGTTATAATTTGATTTAAGACCTCGACAATTCCATTGTATTATTTTGTGTTTTAAATCCATTTTATGAAGAGATTAAGACTAGAAACTATTTAGGAGCTGCAATTGGTGATATAGATCTGCTACCACCAGCTCGTGGTGTTGCTGACCTCGATCTATTATTGCCGCTTGGTGATGATGGAGTTTCATTGTACTCCATATCACTGTCACTCAAAGATCCGAATCTGTTCCGGAATTTTATATTGTCTCTTTCAATTTTACGTTGTCTGTCTGTTTGTTTTTGAGACAAGTGTTGTTTCTTCGGGTCTTCTGATCCTTTATTTGTTCGAACTGAGTCGAGTTTCTCTTTTGCATGCGGCGCTGGCTTCGGTACGGTCGCTGTCGACCGATCCGAAGCTACCTGGATTGCGCCATTTGATAAACTGGTTGAACTTTGTGGTGCTGGAGTGGATTTACTCCATGCACCAGATTTTTTTCAGTTAAGCTATGTATGATTCAGCAGTCTGTGTTTCGGAGCTGGAAACTTTTACACCAGCACCCTTTGTGATGCTGGCGTAACTGGTGGTTGGTGTTGTGTATCGCTCATCAACAATTTTCCGCGCTTCTGGGAATGTTATCCCCCTTTGGTATTTGACAGTGAGTATTTCTTTTTCTTTTTTCCATGCCGGACAATCTCGAGAGAAAACAGCATGCTTGTCACCACAATTGACGCATTTGGCCTCATTCTTGCAGTTTTGATGGTTATCGACATGTTTTTCCTCACCACAGTTTGGACAGAGTTGTTTCTTCTGACATCTGCTTTCGTGGTGACCAAAAACCTGACAATGATAACATCTGAGAGGGTTTCGTATATACACCTCTACGTTAACAGATAGATATGCAACTTTTATTTTCTTGGGCAGAACTGATGTATTAAATGTCAACACGTAGGTACTTGTTGGCTTTAATACACCACCTCTACGAACTTGGATGTTACGTACACCAATGACGCCTTCATCTCTCAAATTCTCAACAATCTCGGTATCGTTGCCCGGGCGTAGCTCTGGGCTGCGGATGACACCTTTACATGAATTTAGGGTTTTGTGCAACGATACTTTGACGTTGAGATCGAAGAGCTTTGTGGTACCAAGCAAGTTTTTGACTTGCTGTTCTCTCTCGACTTCCAAGAGGAGATCACCTGACTTCATTTTTTTTTTATACTTTTTGGATGTCCGGCAATGGACACTATACTCTTTTCGATCACATAAGGTGATAAATCTGACACCGTACGTGTATCATCACGTGATGTTATCACCAAGAAGCGTGGAAAATTGTTTAGCTTTTGAGTTTCAGACTGCTGACTAGACTGCTGACTTGACTGTTGACTGGGTTCATCCGTTTCGGATGAATCCTCGTCTTTTTTACGTTTAGCTGCGTTGCGGTTATGTTTTTTTCCATTAGGCATAAGGAAAAAATTCTGGTTTCGTCCCAAGTACTCTCCGCCCTCCGTGGAGCCCTACAAGGGAACACCATAATGGAGTGGTTATCCAACTCGCATGTGTTAGAGATACACGTGAGATATACTCGTATAAACAAAATGCCTACACGATTGATCCGTTTAGCCACCGCCTTCTAGAGATAAAAAGACAGAAAAGGGTAAGGTAAATGGGCATATGGTTGGTATCAGGAAAGATACAAAAAGAGTTGAAGAGAAAGCAAAGCGGTATCTCTAGGGCTCGGCGCGACCAGCCGATTGACCGTGCCGGACCGCACGGCCACCCGTCTACACCGAAAAGCCAGGCCAAAGAGGCGTGTTGGGTACCTGAAGCACTGCCACCTCAGGTAACCCTCAACCTCCAGGATCCCTTCTTCCGGTTTACAGGACGCCACCCATGGCAAACAGGTGGTACTTCCTTTAGCTTTTCCCAGTGGGCACAGAGACCACAGCGGCAATGTGCCCAGTGGGAATTGAGCCTCCAGGGCTACGGCAAGGCAGGAAGTCTAATACCTGGGGGAAAGAAGTCAAGAAGCTATAAGAATCAATAAACGTGCTTATAAAATCTAAAACAAACATACAATTTCTAAATGGACCAAGGGAGTGAGGGCATCAAAGTTACCGAAGGGGTGGGGACATCAATGTTACTGAAGCAGCAGGGTGGAGTATACATCAATTGAATCTTTTGAACTGGTATGCAGCATTGATGCGAATTTGTCTTAGAATTTAGAACAGGCATCTATAAACTTTGTCATAAAACTTTAACCAAATGTAAATTTCTAAATTTACAATCTCTTAGAAACTTTAACGCAAAACTTTAACCAAAATGTTAGCGGACGGACTGACACCTGGACGGACGGACGAATGGCAGGACGAAAAATATATACCCTCATAGCATACTTCGTATGCCTGGGGTATAAATAATATTTCTGTTGCGACAGGCAACCATGCAATCAGTAAAACTCACTGTCTTGCTTTTTTCCATATAAATGTCTGAGTGACCAAATTTCAACCAAAAGTCATAATTTAAAAAAATTTGGTAGGGCCCGAGTCCCCGATGCTACATACTAAATTTCAAAGTCATCGGCCATTAGGTTCCTGAGAAGATTTTTTTTTAAGTTTTGTTTTACCATATATGAGTATGGTGGCCATATAGGTCATGTGACCCAAAACCTTACGAATAAATTTCATTCCCCCTACCCATAAAGGCTCCTCATGTAATTTGGTTTCAATCAACCCACCAGTTTAAGTGGATTTTGTTTGATTTGAGGTTTAACGTCCACGTAAACACTTGAAGGTCATTTTGGAGACTTTACTTCCAATTGTGTGGGACTTTTACCCGACATTGAGATGAAATGACATTTCAAAAGAAAGAATTTAAGGCATCCAGGACAAAGGTCAGAAAATGACTTTGACCTTTGGAATTGGTAAACTTCCTTTGAGCTGATGCAAATATCATTTCTGATGCCAAAAGCTACAAAAGAAGCAGAAAAAAATCCATTGTTTTGCCTTTTTCCCATTCAAATGCTTAAGTTCCCAAATTTGACCTGGACGTAAAATAGGTCAAGGTCACCCAAAGGTGATGATGATTTTTAAATAGTTTTACCATATATGGGCATGGCGGCCATAACAGTCATGTGACCCAGTTCTCATAAACAAACTTTATTTCCCCTTCCCATAGAGGCTCAACTTGTAATTTGGTTTAAAGTGGTTTCAGAGGAGTTGTCGTTTGAAAATGTTTACGACGCAGACGAAGACGACGGACCACTGCCTATACTATACGCTCCCCCGGAGCCTTCGACTCTGTTGAGATAAAACGACGATGGAATGCGGTTTAACCTCTTGAATATTTGGCCATTTCTGCGTCCAACATAAATTTTTGCACAAACACCTTGCTAGCTGCATGTTGTGTGCTGGGATCAGACTAAACAACTGTCTCTTGTGGTTTCCCATAAGAAATCGCGATGGGGCTGGAAATTTTTCCCAATGCTTTGTGGTTTTAATCTTTAAAGGCAATTATTCTTGATTATTGAGGACTATCATTTCATTACATAATAGAATGTAGCCCTCAGTTCTGACTAATGAGAAGTCCTCTGTCTGCAACAGGTAAGGGGCCTTCTTTGGGAAAATCAATAACTGACTTACTGTTAACTACAGTGTACCTTATTGATTGTCCTCCTTAGTGTCTCAGTCAGGGGATTCAACAGGAGATACTAATCACCCTATTAAAAGCCGTTTTTGATCTGCTATAGACAGTATATCACAGGGGGGCAATAAAACAATTATGAACACACGGTGTGTCCTACTGTCTAAGAATAAATGCCTTTAAGAAGGAAATACGCTGGACCGCAATCTATTCAGAACAAAAGCATTTAAATTATAAAGACCTCATTCATTTTATTGGTCGTATATATTTAAACATGTATTAATTCATACGAAGATGTCTTTGCTTATCCAAAACTTCCTGTGGGGACTTGGACGTGTCTTTAACCATCTTTGCACGTCTTGCCTTAATTAATGCGTCTTTGCATCTAAGATAATCTTTGCACATTTTTGTCTTCTGACGATATATGCATGTCTTTGTAACTATGGGCGGATATGCACTTATTTATTTATTTTCGTGTGGGGTTGTGGGCGGGGGTATCGCAATTTTGTATTTGCCAATTCAAATGGCTTTTTGTGACTTTGCCCGTCTTTCTTGAGTCTTTGCAATGTTTAGATAGACGGAAATCATCAAATACATACTAACACACGTGTCGTTTCATATCCAAACTAGAGAAAGCGACCAGTGGGTCACGTATACCCCCAGCCAGCGCCACCCTCTGATATATCTTTCGAGCTTGTATGTAACATGAATAAAGAAATGAAGAAGCTATAAGAATCTATGAATGTGCTTGTAAAAGCTAAACCAAACATAAAATTTTTAAATGGACCAATGGAGTGAGGGCATCAAGGTTACTGAAGGGTTGGGGACATTAATGTTACTGAAGCAGCAGGGTGGGGTATGCATCAATGAAATCTTTGGACTGGTATGCAACATCAGTGTAAGTATCAACTGAATTTGTCGCAGAGTTTTGAACATACAGCCATCTATAAACTTGTGTCATAAAACTTCAACCAAATATAAAATTTCTAAGTCCGTGACCTTGAGGTCAAGGTCACCGTGGATGGTAGGAGTGTACATACATCAGGAAATCTTTGGAGTGGTATGCAACAGTGATGCAAGTATCAACTGAATGTGTCTAAGAATTAAGAACATACAGGCATCTATAAACTTTGTCATAAAACTTTAACCAAATGTGAAGTTTCTAAGTCTGTGACCTTGACCTCAAGGTCCCTGTGGGGTGTGACATGCATTAATGATATCTTTAGACCAGTTTGTAAGTATCAACTAAACCTATCAAAGGGTTCAGAAGATACAATCTCTAAGAAACTTTGACGCAAAACTTTAACCAAATACGAAATTTCTAAGTCTGTGACCTTGACCTCAAGGTCTCTGTGGGGGCTGGAACATGCATCAATAAAATCTTTACACCAGTATGTAACTTCAGTATAAGAATCAACTAAATCTATCAAAGGGTTCAGTAGATACAATCTCTTAGAAACTTTTACACAAACTTTAACCAAAATGTTAACGGAAGGACAGACGGACGGACAGATTGCTGGACGGACGGACGGACACACGGCAGGACGAAAACTATATACCCCCATAGCATACTACTTCGTATGCCGGGGGTATAATAACAGGTACGTTCACGGAATACAACATCGTATTTACAACGGCGATAAACAGGAAAGACTTTTTATTGTTGTTGTTTTTCAACACCGGTACATGTAAGCCCGGCAAATTGAATGAATGAGTGATGACTCTGTGCTTGCAACAGATGTACGTGTCTATACATTTAATATAAAACAGAGATCAAATCATATCATTGTTTTGACAAGATTCCAGAACCCGACTTGTGATTACCATTAATTATTGAACAGAGGGTCGCTACCGGATCTCTAGCAATTCCTACTAGGTTTGTCTAGAGGTCCGGTTAAAGATTAATTAAGCCAAAGCTACCTAGGTAGGCTACACACCCAGTAATTGGTTTCTTGTCAGCTTATTGCCACAATACTACATCACAAATGGGGAAAATATGAGGAAACATTTACTCTTGATTTTTATGCCCCCCCCCCCCCACCCCCGCCATTCGAAGAATGGTGGAAAGGGCATATAGCGTTGCCCCTGTCCGTCCGTGCGTCTGTTCGTCCGTTCGTCTGTGCGTCCGAAACTTAAACGCGGTCAATAACTTCTTTATTTCTTGATGGATTTTAAAATTACTCAGCAGAAATGTTAACCATCATGAGACGACATGTCACGTGCAAAACCCAGGTCCGTACCTCCAAGGTCAAGGTCATACTTAGAGGTCAAAGGTCAAAAAAAGTGTCCGAAACTTAAACGCAGTCAATAACTTTCTTATTTCTGGATGGATTTTGAAATTACTTTGTAGAAATGTTAACCATCATGAGACGATGTGTCACATGCAAAACCCAGGTCCGTACCTCCAAGGGCAAGGTCATACTTAGAGGTCAAAGGTCAAAAAAGGGTCCGAAACTTAAACGCAGCCAATAACTTACTTTTTTCTGGATGGATTTTGAAATTATTTTGAAGAAATGTTAACCATCATGAGACAATGTGTCACGTGCAAACCCAGATCTGTACCTCCAAGGTCAAGGTCATACTTAGAGGTCAAATGGCATAAAAAGGGTCCAAAACTTAAACACTGTCAATAACTTTCTATGGATGAATACGAACATAGACATATTTTCAGGCGGGGGCATCCGTGTCCTATGGACGCATTTCTAGTTTCTATTATCCCCATGCTTTAAAAAAAAGCGTTCGGGGATATTGTGAACGCCCCCGTCCGTCCGTCTGTCCGTCCGTCACGTTATCTCCTCCTTAACCACTGGTCGGAATGTAACCAAATTCGGTACACAGCTTCCTTACATGATGATGGCGTGCAATGTCACATTTATTTTTGGCCCCGACCCCAGGGGCCTTGGGGAGGGGTCAAAAGGTCAAATATCAATTAAATTCAATTTCAAAGTAATTTTTATAGATTTTGAAACCAAACTTTGCATAAGTAATGATTAATGATGTGTGTGTGTGTGTGTGTGTGTGTGTGTGTGTGTGTGTGTGTGTGTGTGTGTGTGTGTGTGTGTGTGTGTGTGAATTCGGGTTAAACGTCGCTTTCAACAATTTTTCAGTCATATCACGACGGTGTCTGGTTGCGACAGGGAGCTCAATGCTCACTTTTATAGTGCTGCCTCACTGAAGTATCATGTCCCAGACACATTACATGATACCACACCCAGTCACATTATCCTGACACTGGGTCGACCAGTCCTAGCTCTACCCGGTAAATCTGAGTGCCAAGCGAGGAGCAGCTAGTACCATTTTTATCGACTTTGGTATGTCGCGGCCCGGGATCGAACCCGTGAACTCCCATTCCCCGGAGCGGACACTCTACAAACTGAGCTATCCGGGCCGGTTGATTAATGATATATGTAACACATATTGAACGGGATTTTGGTCATGCCCAAGAGGTCGGACTTGGGGGGGGGGGGGTGTCAGGGGGTCAAAATTCAAATTTTACCGAATAAAGTCATATGAAATATCAAATTGAAGGGGGTGTAGAGTAGAATACAAGTAAAATTTTGACACTGGGGCCAGATTGGGGTCCTGGGGGAGGGGTCAAAGGGTCAAAATTTAAGTTTTTTGGAACATAGTCATGTGGCATATCAAATTGAGGGACATGATTAGTAGAATATAATACAGGTAATATTTTGACCCTGGGGTCAAATTAGGTCCCAGGGTGAGGGGTTTTCGGTACTTTGCCCCTCTGTAGAAAGCGTGGGGATTTGCGATGGCGCGCCATCGACGGTATTCTAGTTATTATTCTATCGCTACTTTGCAGCCATCTTGAAAGGGAAATGGCAACTCTCGTATACCATGATTTAGTGAAATGTGACAACTGCAAATTCGTGTCTAGTTATCTTGTTATTATGAAAATAAACATTATATTTCAAGTATGAAAGTTTATTGCTCATAAATCAACCGTCTTGTTTAAGCGATATTTATTTTGTTTTTACATTCGAAATTGTTCGTACAAAATAAGAATTTAAGAAATGCTCTCTCTCTCTCTCTCTCTCTCTCTCTCATAAGTATGCGAGCAACATCACGAGAAAAGGCACTCCTGGAACTGAACGTAGGAAAGCTGTGCTGTACAGACAGTGAATAATGGTGTACTGCTCAGATTGGGTGATCTACAAGTGGCGAAGTTTCTCTCGTGATGTGGCTTGTATACAGGAGTTGCGTATTTCCAATAATGAACGATAGTCATATACGTCGCAATGTTATCGTCTATCTCATAAGCCATATTTGTGGCCTGAGATGTTATATGAATAAAAGTTTAGTTCTGTTCTGTTCTATCGATTGCATCTAATTCATAATCGAAACAGTTATGTATCCATTGCTTGTCTCACGTGAGAAAACAGTGTGAAATATTTGCACGGCAAAGAAATAAAGTTTAAAGATTCTGTTGTCTTCCTAACTTACCGCAAAGACTTCACACAGTCATTGTCGTTTTCCAAACAAAGTAATCATTGATGTTGGGTATTTTAATATACATGGCATTGCCTGTGGAAACATCCCTGTTCGTGAAAGAAAATATATTTTGTGTGACGAAAACGACATAGGAGACGATTTCTATTATCTATTAATATGCCCATTCTTTGAAAATGAAAGAAAACAACTAATAAAAAGTAGAAGTAAAACAAAGATCAGGAATCGATACAATTAACTTACTCCACCCATCCAAAGACACCAAAGGGAAAGAAATACAAACATTAAGCGACCAGACCATAATGGAAACCTAAACAAAGGAAGGCCATAAGGACAGTTACTTTCCCACAAAATGACCATATGGCCATCCAAAATTAAAAGACACAAGTGATACACACAGTAAGTAACAAACAACAACATAAATAAATCGCCACAGAAGAACCGCCTTGGAACGGTCAGTGGAAAGCACTGGGGGGCTTAAATCGATTTTACGTGACCACAATCCTCGCCCTTACTTTCGTCGCGATTTAGACAAATAATTTGTTCAGTCCGCATGAAGGCCTACTAACTCATCAGTGCAACATCTCCGTGAACACAAAAAATCAAAGAACCACAGAGGTGAGACAACGGTGAGGACTCGACAGCAAGAAACCACTGAAATGCTGGAGCAAAAGAAAACCAACAGTTAGACTCCGATGGGCCCGACCAGAGACAGAGCATCAGGCACCAACCAACATTACCAAGAATTAGATCTCTCTAATTCTCAATAAGCCTTTACGTTGGAGCCGTCATAGAATCTGAGGCCTGAACCACCGGCGTGCAATGAAAGATGAAGCAAGGTTGCCAACCGTGATTGGGTAAACTACCATGCATGCAGTCTGTCGTATAACATCCATGTTGTACCCAATCTTTTTATATCGAAGAACGACTCCACGAAATTTGGTGCTGAAGTCATTGCGGTTATATATTTTTCTGAATTTATATACTAAGTCACCACAAAACCCGGGCTCCGATAGACCCTGTTGCAGAAGAGATTTAAATTTAAGTCCAATATTGAATCCCGAAATTAAATCAGAATGGCGTCTATAAAACTCTGAAAATGCTTTGCGTAGTTTATGGTACCGATAACCCTGATTAAGGAGTTTAGCAGTTAATAATTTATTACGAGTGCCGAAGTCAGTAACATGACCACACACTCTAGCAAATCGAATTAATTGCGAAACACAAACGCCATAGGACGGCGCACGAGGAACATCAACATCCAAAAAAGGAAAACACACAATCCCAAAATCAAAGTCATCGCGTTTATCATAAACTCCGCACGAAACAAACCAATCTACAATAGACAGATGTAAATCCAAAAACGGGGCCTCGGTATCAGAAGAATTTGCCCCACCCAACCGAAGCCCCGGGGGGCAAATCCGACCGACCAAACCACCGAAACAGGCACCACCAACATTCAACAAATCATCCAAACATCAGAAGCGGAGCCAAAAGCCCCATCAACCCCAGACTGGCCATCAACGGAAAGCGACAACACGAAGCCCCCCCCCCCCCCCCACAACAACACAAGAACAGACCAGCCATAAGAGGTGCGCAACCCGCACCCACCGGAACACCCACAATCCGCCCAAACAACCCAGCACCGAACCCAACACAAACACCGCCAAGCAGAAAGGCGAGGGCATCACACACCTCCCGACACGACCAAAGTGTATAATTCTTATGCTCCCAGAAGCGAAAAATGCACCCCCGACACCACACGCAAGACAGAGAGAACCCTCCCCGCGAAAAGCCCACCCAACCAAACCACCCAGCTTTTCTTTTATAAGATTATGAGGAAGTGTAGTGTAAAGAGTGGAAAAATCGTAAGCAGACAGACTCGAAGCACGAAAATGTCTGGATTTCAATTTATTTAAAACCTCATTCGAATTTTTTATAGACCAAAACAGATTCTTCCTGATCTCTATAAAACTCCATCACAATATTTAATCACATGCGTTTTAACAGCAGCAAGACAGGAAGTTAATAATTTAGAAAGTTCAGTGGCAGTGCAAGAGCTAGAATTTGCAATAAACCGTGCTTTGTAAGGTCTTTTATGAAGTTTTTGTAGCCAGTATAGCGTAGGAAGCTTGTCTTGGCCTTCGGTAACACACACAGCAAACTTGGTGGCTGAATGACAAATATGTTTATCTACTATAACTCTCTCTTCAGCTAAAGGCTGAAGTTCATAGGCCTTAGTACCACCAAGCTCCTGCTTAAGCGTGTTAACATAGTGGAGCCGTCACAAAACGACGACATTGTTAGCGGCCTTGTCTGCAGGGGCCAAAACAAACTTCTTATGAAATTCTTGAATACCTAGCCTAAGATGACGTAAAGACGTCGTAGGCTTAGAAGGTAATAAGTTAGTATTTTGAGAATAGAAAAGAAATGCGCTTATTCACTAGTTTTAAAATGCTTAGTTTCCAGTCCTTAAGGGCTTTATGCTCAACATACTCTCGCTTACACCATCGATTACCGAATTCATTCAAGGAAGCAGCGATTTCATCTCTACATTTACTGAAATCAATTTTAGAAGGAAACCGATATTTCGGTCCTTTTAGGAGGCCTTCATGCGGACTTAACAAATTATTTGTCTAAATTGCGACGGAAGTAAGGGCGAGGATTGTGGCCACGTAAAATCGATTTAAGCCCCCCAGTGGAAATCTTTCCACTGACCGTTCCAAGGCGGTTCTTCTGTGGCGATTTATTTGTGTTGTTGTTTGTTGCTTGCTGTGTGTATCACTTGTGTCTTTTAATTTTGGCCTTCCTTTGTTTAGGTTTCCATTATGGTCTGGTCGCTTAATGTTTGTATTTCTTTCCCTTTGGTGTCTTTGATGGGCGGAGTAAGTTAATTGTATCGATTGAAGAAAGCACAGAGCTCTCACGGAAGATACTGGGCAAATCTATAAAATCCATACCCTTATTAAGGAAGGATATTTTGAAGAAATGGCGTTTATGATTAATTTCAGAATCAATGTAAGGACGGAGAGTATGCTGAGTATAGCCTCTAGTTAAGAGAGCCGCATCATATAACTGATTAGAACTATCGTAGAATTTATTCGCCTCGGTGTCCAGAAGACGTAAAACAGAAACGGGTAATGAACTTAAAAATGAAAGCATAGAGTGGCGTCCATGATTTAATAATATAATAGACAGTCACTTAAGTCTAGTATTGTTTCGTTTAAACGCACGTAGTTTACGTTTAAAGTTACCATTTTTCCTGGTGCCGTGAGATCTAGTTCTGCGTTTTCGACATTCCAGGAGCGAGAAAATATCAAAGTCCGGCATTCTAGAAATATTACCCTCATGATAAATGTTGTCATTAAATCCCAGTGGAAAAGGGGTCTGTAAACATTTAATCCATTTCAGTTCAGCCTCATGTCTTTTTATAATTTTGAATCTAGATGTAGAATTTGCCTCGTAATAAAGTTTTTCCACTGGTTGTATAACAATGTTATTTACAGAATGACCTGTACGTCGAAGGTGACGGTACAAGAAAGTGTAAGTTTTCTTAGGCTTACTCATTCTACGATAATGCTCGTTCAATCTAGTTTTAAGCATGCGGTTAGTTTGACCTACGTACTGCATATTACAGTTTGCAGCACGTCATGTAATTAGATAAATTAAATCTGTAGACTGTCATGTCAAACTAGACATGTCAACTACAGAGAAGCGTCTACCGTTTACAGATGAAGTAACGGTAGACGCAGTGCTTAAATGCGAACAACATCTGCACCTCTTGGTATTGCACTTAGAAATACTAGGATACATTCCCCTTCTTTTCCACGGATTAGTATATTTTCGAAGGATGGGCGATTTGAGAGGAGATGGTCTTATACGAAGACTACTCCTAAAAACATTGGTATTGCCTGCTCCATTGAGATTAACTGAAGTTACAGAAGACAAATTTAAGGGTCTAACCAATACCGAAGGCAACATAGTATTAAAGTTCTTAATAGAATAGGGAATCCGTACAGAAGAAGCAGAGTGTAACCTAAGGGGTGATATTGATATTTTAAATGTATTTGTGATACTCATTTGGGTTAATAAGGTAATGATACCGTCAAAACTAAAGCGATCTTCATACCGGTCATTAAATAAAACAGCATATAAAATTACTGAAGATAATTCCTTCGAAAAGAAGGAAGGTACAACAAAAGCTCACAAAGCATCTTAGTCTACTTAAAGTACAGGGATGTCAAACAAGCAGTTGTTATACGAGGAACGAACATCGGTTTAATAATGACCTTCAACAGGTATCTAAAGGATGTCAATTGATGGAACAGTGAAAAGCAATTGCATAAGCAATCCATGAGGATTGGAAAAATAAGAGCATTAAATGTATGTACGGGGAGACCTTTTACAGCCGCCACACGGCACAAACAAAACAGTCCTGATATGCAAAGTAGAAGTAAAACAAAGACCAGGAATCGATACAATTAACTTACTCCACCCACCAAAGACACCAAAGGGAAAGAAATACAAAATCAAGCGACCAGACCATAATGGAAACCTAAACAAAGGAAGGCCATAAGGACAGTTACTTTCCCACAAAATGGCCATATGGCCATCCAAAATAAAAAGACACAAGTGATACACAAAGTAAGTAACAAACAACAACAGAAATAAATCGCCACAGAAGAACCGCCTTGGAACGGTCAGTGGAAAGATTTCCACTGGGGGGCTTAAATCGATTTTACGTGGCCACAATCCTCGCCGTATTATTTCTAAAGACCTATAGTATTAAATATAAAGAGCTGTTATCTTGTAGAAAGAAAACAATACTTGCAAACCAAACCACCTTCACGAAACTAATAATGAATAAATTTCATAATACCAGTGATATAGACATTAATACTGTGGTTGGCTGCACGGTGTTGCGTCGTAAGGATGTTCTCGATCAGCGTACCACACGAGACGCGGTATGTCAAGTGTGGTGCGTAAGACAGAAACATCAAAGAGACGTGGCGCTGTTCGGCGGATCGAGTTACTGCAATGGTGATGTGTTTACTGTGTGCCTTTTTCTATAAATATTACAAAGTCTCTCGTCTCGTCTACCGTTCTTCTTCTTCTTCCAAAACGGAGGCAGACGAGTAAATCTGACGTGACGCTCTGTGTGTAAGTGATGTCATAATAACCCAAGTCTTGTTCCACGTCACACATGATAGTAACATAAACCGGGCCTCAGGGCCAGCAAGGATGGTGAACTCTAGTAAGGTGATGCGGAATTCTTTATTTTTGTGTCGGAAAACTGGTAGTAGACAGTAGTATCTCGTGTTGCTATAGAATACTGAGATTGTCAATTGCCACACATATACCATTGTCTTAATTTTTTCCTCTCTGCCTTTTTCTTTCAAATATTTTCACGTAAAACTGGGTAAGGCACCTGTATCTACATACAGCTACCCATTAATGTAGCAAAACGTCATTGCTAAGCCGGGGTCCCTGTGACACGGAAGTCACACAGGTCGCTGCATCACAGGGTCAACTGTCGTTGTTACAGACTATACTAACCTTGTGCTCAGTCAATAACGTATCCTCTTCGCTAAAAAACATGACAAATGTGCGTTGTAACCTCAATTGTGATGGACAATAGTAAGCACTTTCCATTCACACTCTTGGCCCTGACAGTAATTAATATATTTCAAAAAACTAAGACGCTTTAATAGTATTCAACTTTCTGACTTAAGCGGTTATTTGTGTTGTCTTTTGTTTTTGGCATTTGGATAATTTGATAATTCATGCAAAGGCAAAAAAGACGGGAAGTGGTAAACTCCGGACAAAATTTGAAAACTTGAGACGTGAAATCAAGACTGATATAAAAAATCAGCATGATTTGTATGTGAATAACTTGGTAGGTGATGTAAAGGCAAATCCCAGAGACTTCTACAGATATATTAATAGCCAGAAGAAAGACAGGCAAGGCATCCCGCCCCTTAATAAAAGAGGAGGGGACGGGGTTGCTGAATCAGACTCTGAAAGGGCAGAGGAACTAGTTGGTCAATTCAATGATGCGTTTAATAAAACTGAGTTCACGGAGGTTCCATTGACTGGAAGATCGGCCCCATTCATGAATAATATTGTTGTGACAGCTGCAGGAGTGATCAAATTACTTCAAGGCTTAAACCCCAGTAAGGCCTTAGGACCTGATGAGCTTCATCCCAGAGTCCTGAAGGAACTAGCAAATGAGTTGGGTCCAGTTTTCGCACACTTGTTTCAACAGTCTCTTGATACGGGTGAAATCCCCAAAGAATGGCTCTTAGCAAACATTTGTCCACTCTTCAAAAAAGGAGATAGGGCTCTTGCCCGTAATTATCGCCCTGTGTCTCTGACTTGTGTTCTGTGTAAATTGCTGGAACATATAGTCTGCTCAAACATCATGGCCCACTTGGACGAGCATAAACTTTTGTCAGACAGGCAACATGCATTTAGGAAAAGGCACAGTTGTGAAACTCAGCTAAGCACAGTTATTAATGACTGGGCAAAAATCTTGGACAAAGGGGGACAGGTGGACACATTTATTCTGGACTTCGAGAAGGCCTTTGACACCCCTCCTCATGAACTACTTAAATCTAAGTTATTTGGTTATGGAATTGGGGGAAAGACCCTCAAATGGATAGATTCCTTTCTTTGCTACAGAAAACAGCGGGTTGTTGTTAATGGTGAATCTTCGGAGTGGGCTCCAGTTTTGTCTGGAGTCCCGCAAGGGACCGTTCTTGGTCCACTTTTGTTCTCCCTGTACATCAATGATATTTCCACTGACATTGACTCAGAAATAAGACTGTTCGCAGATGACTGTGTTTGTTACCGGGAAATTAGAGATACAGATGACTCATTGAAACTTCAGGCTGACATAGATAGATTAGGATGTTGGGCACGTAAATGGGGCATGAGATTTCAGCCAGTTAAATGCAATATTATGCAGATAACTAGGAAGAGATCTAATAAAGTTGAGGCTTCTTACACCTTAGAGGGAACGGTCCTCGAAAATGTGGACTCCATTAAATACCTTGGAGTGACAATCTCACACAACTTGAGATGGAATACTCATATTAGCAACATGTGTACTAAGGCAAATAGAACGCTTGGTTTCCTGAGGCGAAATCTTCATCAGTGCCCTCAGGATGTAAAAGAGGCAGCATATAAAGGTCTTGTTCGCCCAATCTTGGAATATGGTAGTTGTATCTGGGACCCCAGTGGAGTGGTCCTTAATGATGAAATTGAGAAAGTTCAGAATAGAGCTGCTAGATTTGTAACAGGCAATTACTGCTTTGAAACTGGGAGCATGACTGGAATACTTGGAAAATTAAAATGGGAGTCTCTCAAGAAAAGGAGAAAAGACAGTAGGCTAATCCTTTTATACAAAGGTCTAAAGGGTGCTGCCAGCATTCCAACAGATGACCTTGTTCCCCCAGCTAGACACTGTAGAAATCACCATTCGTTGGCGTTTCAGACCCTTAGCGCAAGAACCGACATTTATAAAGAGTCGTTCTTCCCCAGAACCATTAGAGATTGGAATGCCCTTCCCGATTCGATTATCTCGACAGCTGAAGGTGCTGATGATTGTGTAGCTAAATTTACCTCTTTGGTTAGAGCTAGGGACTAACTTCCCACATCACAGGTCCTGGTGTATGAATGTCATTTGACGTGTCACCAGTAACAATTCTGATTCTGATTCTGATTTGGAATTGTTTGTACACAGAATTTCAAAAATGCACTCTCTCTCTCTCTCTCTCTCTCTCTCTTATCAATATGCTAGCAACATCACAAGAAAACGCTTCTTTGATACAGTGACCGGGTGTGTTGTGCTGTATAGAAAACGAACAATGGGGTACTGCTCAGACTGAGTTGGTGCGCAGGCTGATCTCATCTTTATTTTCCAGAAGAGGCGAAAGCAGTGTTTCCCGTAATGTGGCTCGTAAGCAATGATAATTGTGTACGTCGCCATGTTATCACCTTTATGTAATCATTTATCTCATATGCCACACCTGTGGCCTGGGATGTTATATGAATAAAGTTCTGTTCTGTTCTGGTCTGCCTCACCATGGCTTCAAGGCTCCACACTGAGCAACAATTTGACGACATCTGCATTCGAAAGTGCTATACATAATACAGCACTATCAGACATAACTATTGCTGCTGAATAATCTCGGCTTTCAAAAGAGCAGTTGAATGCTACATTGGAATATTATGGAATCACTGACAAACCACACTGAAAAATTTCCCTAGAAATGACACTGACGTTTAAATTACCTGTGGACAGGACTGTTGACAAAGTAGTTATAAATCCATTATTAGACGAATGTATACGTGATTTCAATACCAATCTTGGGGTTACCGTGAAATGCGAAACGTACTTTTTGAAAAAAGGAGTCCTTTTCGCGAAAAGGACTACCCAAAAATACGAAAAGGACTTTTTATACGAAAAAAGACACCTGGTAGTGACAGAGCTTGATTTTTCGCCCTGACATGTCATTTAATCTTTTGTTTCTTTCAGTTGAAGACACGGGGAGGTGAGGCTTGGAATTGACCACAAAACAAGACCCCGCCTTTTTAATTGTGTTACTTCGTCGACGTTGCAACCATTAGCCAACCATGTTTTGTTGTTCTGTTTTGCTTTCATTTTTATATAATTATATTTTTTTTTCTTTATCATTTTTTCTCTATTTTTTTCGGCGTAGCTGTATACGCTGGCTTTTGACCTACTTATTGATATTAGTCTCGATTGAATACATTGTAATTGGCAATTGGTTAAAATGTGTAAACTTTTGCAAAAAAGTAGCGATAAGTATAGCGTTTACCGATCTTTGACGAATATATTCGTGGCTGAATAATAGCTTAAGTATGACATGTATCTATTTAAAGTTGTACACTATAGAAATGCAGATGTTAACCAATGGAACAATATCAGTTATCTAATAAAATAGTTGCAATGAAGTAAATCATTATAGTAGAGTGTACTAGACTGGGGTAGGGACTAAGCTATCCCACTCCGGTCTAACCTCGCATTGTGTTTTAGTTAGTGTACCATGACAGACAGCCTGCATTGAACAATCAAGTTTCATATCAATGGACTTGAGTTTAGGCCTGATGGTCAAAAGGGTGGAAAAATACCACTGAGAGTATTTAAAAGCTCTACAATTTATAAACAAACACATTTAAAATTACAGTATTTAATATACCTTCTCCGTAACCGGCCGCACATCCAGACACTAGTTTCAAATTTTATTAATTTCAAACCAAACGGGTCAGTAACCGCTATACAGGTAACTAAATACTGAATTTAACATATCATTGCGGTACTTTTTACAATTAATTTATGAATCAACCATGTTTTCATAGATAAAAAATGTACGTTTAACAAAGGCTTCTTACAAGGTAAACAATGAGCAGTAATTTACAAGTTAAAACTTTCTAAATACAATACTCATTTCTCTTCCCTCAACTGTGTCGATTCGTGTGCCTTTTATGATGTGCTAAAACGAAAGTAAAATCGCATGTTTTAATTTTATAAATAAACAGGAACTAGGCCTATGCCTTATGTTTGGTAGAAAGATTGGCAACATAAGTAATATTGTTTGTTTGTATGGGAGTTTAACGGCCCTACCAACACTATTTAGGTCAATTTTGAGCCGGCCAATTTACATATCCACAATTTTCCTGGGCAGGCTTATACGTAAGCGGATAACCAGAACAGTGCACATTCTTTCGCCGGAAACTGACAACTGCCCTTCTTGAATCAGCAGAAGGGGGAGAACGACTGTAGAAAAGATTTCATGATCAATCTCCACGAAGGAATGTTGCCGACCCCGGCATGTACCGTCCTCCCAATCATCAGTCAGACGCGCATCCGACTTAGCTTCCGAGGCCGGCGAATAATACTGTTCATTCCTAACAAGGAAATAGATTGATTGTTTTGTGTCAAATGACACGTCAATTCTTATGGGCCATTTTGTGTCTTCTCCCAAAGAATGGGAGAAAAGAGATATAAGATATAGTCGTGGTGATTTAAGCGAAGGACAGTGAAGAATATGGAAAATGAATGGAAGTGTAGAGACAGAAGAAAACGCAGCATCCCCCCTCTAACTTTACCTGCTGCAAGAACAGCAGGCGTTTTCCAAATGTAAGTCAACTGTCCTAACCTTAACCTTAATGACCTGACTCGCCCCCCCCCCCCCCCCCACCCGCATCGGGACTTGAAGAAATAGATGACTGCATGATGCTTCCACGCACAGCTGAAATCCGATCGCACACGAGTACTGGTAAACCGTTTAGAGGATCAAAGCCTGCCCAGGTAAAGCGGTGCAATCGGACAATCCATGTTTATAAACCCTACTCGTTTCACTAGGCGACAGTGCTTGAGATGTCATTTCATCTCAATGTCGGGTATAAGTCCCACAAAATTGGAAGCAACGTCTCCAAAATGACCTATACAGTGTTGACGGGGACGTTAAACCTAAAATCCAACCAAACAAAACTAACAAATGTAAGCTAGAAGCCCCAGTAACTGCAACACCTTCGTCATCATTCAACAACCAAAAGAGGTTTGGTCTGGTCGCTTAATGTTTCTATTTCTTTCCCTTTGGTGTCTTTGGTGGGTGGAGTAAGTTAATTGTATCGATTCCTGATCTTTGTTTTACTTCTACTTTGTTTTAAATAAATTGAAATCCAGACGTTTTCGTGCCTCAAGTCTGTCTACAATATGATTTCCCACCCTTTACACTACACATCCTCATAATCTTACAAAAGAAAAACTTAATGATTTAATTGAATGGATCATAGGGAAGATTCCCTCTATCTTGCATGTAATGTAAGAATTTCTTTGTTCACTTCAGAAGAGCATAAAAATTAGACTTAAGGGACTGGGCCGTGTCAGAAAGTGTGTGACGCTCTCACCTTTCTACTTGACAATATTTATATAAGATTTCGTACCAAGTTATTTAGACAAATTGTGGGTATTCCGATGGGTACGAATTGAGCACACCTAGTGGCTGATCTGTCATTATTTTGTTATGATAGAGACTTCAATATGTCCCCTTCCGTTGAAAACCAATCTGAAATCATTGAAGCCTTGAGCTCGACTTTTAGATATCTGGATAATATATTAAATATTGACAATTTACCCATGGTTTGGTCGGTCAAGTTTACAACCCACCCCCGCGCCACACCCGTTAAATAAAGCAAATTCTTCTGATACCGAGGCCCCGTTTTTCGATTTACATCTATCTATTGCAGATGGGTTTGTTTCTTGAAAAAAAAATATGATAAACGCGATGTTTTGAGTTTGAGATTGTAAATGTTCCATGTGCGGCATCCTCACAGTGTAGGACAGGCGATGTACAGTGTTTGGTATGATTGAATGTGACCTGCGATTCTGTGCAGTGACGGTTAGTAAATAAGGTTTACACGGTATGCTTTTTTTGTTTGATTTGAGGTTTAACGTCCCCGTCAACACTTTATAGGTCATTTTGGAGACTTTGCTTCCAATTTTGTGGGACTCTTACCCGACATTGAAATGAAATGGCATCTCAAGCCCTGTCGCCCAATGAAACCAATAGGGTTCTATACCCTTTTATAGAACATATTTAACTTCACTACAGCTGGTGTGTGGGAATGTGTGGCGGCGGTAAAACGTCACCCTGCCCTACATCACAGTGAAGATTATATTTTCTTGTCCTTTGTGATCATTGATTCCATTGTGGAATTTTGAAAATATCAGGGTCACTGATGAGGCCTAATTGGCCGAAACTAGCTAGTCTGGCCCAGAAAACATGTACACTCCATATTTTTCACTTCTGTGGTGTATTCCTTGCTTCCAAAGGATAACCGTTTTATAGAACATATTTATAAGCATGGACGCTCCGACTCGCACCGATTTGCCTGGACAGGCTTAGATCTTCTAAGCGGTTTACCAGTACTAGTGTGCGGTCGGTTTCAGCTCTGCGTAGAAGCATCATGCAGCCCATCTATTTCTTCAAGCCCCGATGGGCAGGGGCCGAGCAAAATTTGTGTTTATTTATTTATTTTGAGGGTTATGGTAAAGTCTTCATATTCTACAAATTGTATGTTGTGTGTGAATTGTATAAGAAGCACGCAGATTGGTTGTAAGGTTTCTTATGAGCTATGGGAATGCCTTAATCATTTAAAAAAAAACACAAACGATTTTGTCCCAAAACGATGGCTCTGTTTCAGAATCCTCTGAATTAAAATGTTATTTTCCAAGCGCAAATGCCTTGTAAACCAGGGATCGCAGGATCGTTCCCGGGCTTCTCCAGACTTTCGGATGAGTCTTTAAACCGAGGTCCCGTCTCCGTATGACCTTAGCTGTTGGTGGGACGTAAAACCCAATGCTGACTCACTCACTCACTCCAAGCGCAAATGAATAAAAATTATATTTCTGTGAAAACATGCCATGGTTTTGTAACATACTCGACTCCAGTCCAGTTCATATCCAGCGTTTAAAACGTCGCTACTTGAATAAATAATTGTAAACTTACTTGTATTGTCATTGTCCAGTGAACTGAGATCTTGTACAGTGGCCTGAAAGTTCTGTGATTTATTGACGAATTAAAAGGCAAGTTTTACACAACATACACCGAAAGATACATGTGCACGCTTTCGACTTTGAAGAGATATTAAAATTCAAACTTTAAAAGACGAGTTTGGAATCAAGTCTTCTCAAATGCTGGGACCAGTTGCAAGTATTAAATTCTTTATTGCATGGGTCCCTACTGAGTCTCATATCTATGGTTAAGTGGTTAAGTGTATTTGAAAAGTCTTTTTGAGGTCGTGTCCGTTTTCAAAGGGAACTTATTCTGACAAGATTCAGTCCAGTTCAAATGCGCACCTAAGGTCAAATCTTTCAGTGCACTAACCGCAGCCTTATTGCAAATTGGGGTTGGAAAGGGTGGGGTTTAGTAAGTCTATAATGCAACTTCAACAGTTTCTTTTTAACAATAAATTTTGATTGTCTTTGCTTTGAGCCGTATTTTGTGCTGTTTCTTTTGTATATTCGAGTTTGTGCCTTGACGTCACACACCTGGTCAATACAGAGTTATCTATCTTACTGAGGGATTACCCCGGGGCGTAACACTGTTGACGTTTGGTACAGATGTGGACAGTGGTTCAATATCTTGTATAAACCAGAATCAGGCTGCCGCTGCTTATCTGTCCTTTTCCTTGTTAATTTTCTTTTTCTCAAAATTTTACATATTAAAAATTTGGGTCAGAATTTTCCCAGGAAGTATTAGGGCTTCAAAGTTGAAATTTATCATGACGTACACCAGAATCAGCCTGCTTGTGCTTATGTTCCATTTGTTTCTATAACAACCAAATCTTTCAAAATCTCTTCTATGAGGGCTGCTTGGATTTTTTTTCAAAGGAACGTTTCTCCAACAAAAGGTCTTCAAATATTGTTAAAGCAATTCTGTTGGGCAGGCCTGAAGAAATAGATTGGGCTGCCCAGTTTTACACTTTGTACTCCTTAACAAAAAGGTGCCTAATTGGCAGGGAAATTTTCAAATACTTTTTATACTGTTTTTGAATTCTTAATAGATCTACAGTTTATATTTCAAAACAGTTCTTCTTTCATATTGAACCACAAGGTCCACAACATAGTTTCAATATTCATATTCCAGTATCCCTTACGCCGTTTATCTTTTTTAAAGATATTTCTTGTCTCATATCTTTTCCACTCTCCTGTGGACATCTCCCAGAAGCATACTTTCCCCCTTGTTAATACTACTAATAATTTGATCCGAAATAAATGCTCAAAGCTGAGCCATAACTAAATTATGGACATAAATGCGTTTCTGATAGGTTTCAACGGAAGAGTAGTCATGTTTTGTACATACGCTGAGCCTCGGCAAGCGAATACGCATCTGTGGACAGTCTGGTATGCGCAAGCTGCTTGTGTAAGCGAGCAGCAAACCCAGTGGACTGATGACGTCTAAGCAACGCCGATGCAGATTTGTTTTGGTTAAGTTATAAACCCAAATGGGCTAAATGGGATGTAAATGGGTAGCAGTGGTGTAAGAGCCACGCTCGCATGAAAACACCCAGAATGAGTGTTCGAGAACGATTCAATAAGCTAGAAGCTTTCATCGAAATCGAACTAAAATAAATTAGTATAAACTAGAAATGGTGTTTGTAAAACACAATGCCCCCAACCTTTGCTTGACCTTAGCTGGCAAAATATTCAACAAATATTGTTAAAGACTCAAAAACATACAACAAGAATTCCCCCGAAGGCTATCTCGCGCCTGTGGGGGCGCAAAGTCACCAAACCATGAAATCTAGGTCAAGGTAAAACATGGATGCCTGCATAAAAATTTCACTCCTAGTTGCAAGCATGTACCAAGTAACTCTTAAAAACAGACTCTTACATCAGGGTCAAAGTTAGGGTTGTCACACTATTTTACAAAGTCAGTGAACCATAAAATGTAGGTCAAGGTCAGAAATGGATACTTGCATTGAAGTTTCAATTCCTAAATGCAAGCTTGTACCAAATACAATTAATGAAGCTCTAATAGATCTTGAGAAATGGACTCTTACATTAGATAGAAAGTCAGGGTGGTCGCAATAATTCACAAAGTCAGTGAACCATGAAATATGGGTAAAAGTCAAATATGGATGCTTGCGTTGCAGTTGGAATTCCTAGATGCAAGTTTGTACCAATTATAATTTAAAAAGCTTTAATAGTTTTCGAGAAATGGTGAAAGTCAGGGTGGTCGCAATAATTCACGAAGTCAGTGAACCATGAAATATAGGTCAATGTCAGATATGGATGCTTGCGTTGAAGTTGCAATGCCTGGATGCAAGTTTGTACCAAGAATGATTAATGAAGCTCTAATAGTTCTCAAGATATGGACTTGCTGACAAGATTTTATTAAAAAAAACAAGGCATCGCATGCGATACAAATCCCCTCGCACAAGACAACTTCGTGTGTGGAAAACACTGAAATGGCAAAAGTCCAACTTGCTTGAGATATTATCATATGCAACATTTGTGTAAAGTTTGTTTAAAAATCCATCCATAAATGTAGGTTCTAGAGTGATGACAATATTTCTCTAAAAATAGTCATAGGGACCTTGACTTGAGGCCATGGCCGCGAAGTAGATCTTGCTCAAGATATTATCATAAGCATCTTTTGTGTGAAGTTAGATTAAAATCATAAATGTAGGCGGTAGAGCAATGACAAAGTTTTTCTATAAATAGCCATAGTGACCTTGACCTTGAGGTAATGACCAAGCAACTCGAGATATTACCATAAGAAACATTTGTGTGAAGTTCTATTAACATCCATCAATAAACGTAGGCACTAGAGCGATGACAAAGATTTTCTAAAAATAGCCCCAGTGACCTTGACCTTGAAAGTCGAAATAGTTCGTGATATTGTCATAAGGAACGTTTGTGTGAAGTTATACTGAAATCGGTGAAGAAATGTAAGCGCTAGAGCCATGTCAAAGTTTTTCTAAAAATTGCCACAGTGAACTTGACCTTGAAAGTCAAACTCACTCGAGGTATTATCATAAGGAACATTTGTGTGAAGTTATATTGAAATCAGTGAAGAAATGTAGTCGCTAGGGCGATGACAGTTTTTTTTCAAAAAATAGCCACAGTGACCTTGACCTTGAAAGTCGAAATCGCTCGAGATATTGTCTTAAGGAACATTTGTGTGAAATTATATTGAAATTGGTGAAGAAATGTAAGCGCTAGAGTATTGACAAAGTTTTTCTAAAAATAGTCACAGTGACCTTGACCTTGAAAATGGAACTCGCTACAGATATTGTCATAAGGAACATTTGTGTGAATCGATTTTGAAATTGGTGAAAAAATGTAAGCGCTAGAGCAATGAAAAAGGTTTTCTAAAAATAGCCACAGTGACCTTGACCTTGAAAGTCGAACTCTTTCGAGGTATTGTCATCAGGATCATTTGTGTGAGGATATATTAAAATCGGTGAAGAAATGTAGGCGCTGGAGCGATAGCAAAGTTTTTCTAAAAATAGCCATTGTGACCTTGACCTTGAAAGTTGAAATGGCTTGAGATATTGTCATAAGGAACATTTGTGTGAAGTTACATTGAAATCGGTGAAGAAATGTAAGCAGTTTTTCTAAAAATAGCCACAGTGACCTTGACCTTGAAGTCATGACCTTGAAAGTCGACCTCGCTCAAGATATTGTCATAAGGCACATTTGTTTGAAGTTATATTGAAATCAGTGAAGAAATGTAGGCGCTAGAGTGATGACAAAGTTTTTCTTAAAAAAGCCACAGTGACCTTGACCTTGAGGTCATGACCTTGAAAGTCGAACTCGCTGAGATATTGTCATAAGAAACATTTGTGTGAAGTTATATTGAAATTGGTGAAGAAATGTAGGCCCTAGAGCGATGACAAAGTTTTTCTAAAAATAGCCAGTGACCTTGACCTTGAGGTCATGACTTTGAAGTCGAACTCGCTCGAGATTTTTTTATAAGGAACATTTGTGTGAAGTTATATTGAAATTGGTGGAGAAATGTAGGCACTAGAGCGATGACAAAGTTTTTCTAAAAATAGCCACAGTGACCTTGACCTTGAGGTCATGACCTTGAAAGTCGAACTCGCTGAGATATTGTCATAAGAAACATTTGTGTGAAGTTACATTGAAATTGGTGAAGAAATGAAGGCGCTAGAGCGATGACAAAGTTTTTCTAAAAATAGCCACAGTGACCTTGACCTTGAGGTCATGACTTTGAAGTCGAACTCGCTCGAGATTTTTTTATAAGGAACATTTGTGTGAAGTTATATTGAAATTTGTGAAGAAATGTAGGCGCAAGAGCGATGACAAAGTTTTTCTAAAAATAGCCACAGTGACCTTGACCTTGAGGTCATGACCCTGAAAGTCGAACTCGCTTGAGTTTTTTGATAAGGAACATTTGTGTGAAGTTATATTGAAATTGGTGAAGAAATGTAGGCGCTAGAACGATGACAAAGTTTTTCACAAATTACCAAAATGACAAAGGGCCATAACTCACAAAGTATTTTTCGGAATTTTGTCATAAGTTGATCAGTTCATCTACTCATCACCACCAATCTATTCACCAACTTTCAAGGCTCTAGCTCCAATAATTATTTAGATATCTTGCTGACAAGATTTTATTAAAAAAATTTCAAAGGGCAATAACTCTTAAAAGGGGCATAATCCGGACGAGAAAAAAAATACGCGTCAGATAATTTTCCATGTCGAATCCATATATGAAATTTCAAAACCCTAGCATACACGGTTCTAAAGATATGCTATGCATCACTTTTAGCATACATTACAATGGGCACAAATTACCAAAATGACAAAGGGCCATAACTCACAAAGTATTTTTCGGAATTTCGTCAAAAGTTAATCAGTTCATCTACTCATCACCACCAATATATTCACCAACTTTCAAGGCTCTAGCTCCAATAGTTTTTGAGAAATCTTGCTGACAAAATTTTATTAAAAAAAATTCAAAGGGCAATAACTCTTAAAAGGGGCATAATCCGGACAAGAAAAAAAAATACGCGTCAGCTAATTTTCCATGAGGAATCCATATATGAAATTTCAAAACCCTAGAATACACGGTTCTAAAGTTATGCTATGCATCACTTTTAGCATACATTACAATGGGCACAAATTACCAAAATGACAAAGGGCCAAAACTCACAAAGTATTTTTCGGAATTTTGTCAAAAGTTAATCAGTTCATCTACTCATCACCACCAATCTATTCACCAACTTTCAAGGCTCTAGCTCCAATAGTTTTTGAGATATCTTGCTGACAAGATTTTATTAAAAAAATTTCAAAGGGCAATAACTCTTAAAAGGGGCATAATCCGGACGAGAAAAAAAAATATGCATCAGCTAATTTTCCATCAGGAATCCATATATGAAATTTCAAAACCCTAGCATACACGGTTCTAAAGATATGCTTTGCATCACTTTTAGCATACATTACAATGGGCACAAATTACCCAAATGACAAAGGGCCATAACTCACAAAGTATTTTTCGGAATTTCGTCAAAAGTTAATCAGTTCATCTACTCATCACCACCAATATATTCACCAACTTTCAAGGCTCTAGCTCCAACAATTTTTGAGATATCTTGCTGACAAAATTTTATTAAAAAAATTTCAAAGGGCAATAACTCTTAAAAGGGGCATAATCCGGACAAGAAAAAAATATACGCGCCAGCTAATTTTCCATGAGGAATCCATATATGAAATTTCAAAACCCCAGCATACACGGTTCTAAAATAATGCTATGCATCACTTTTAGCATACATTACAATGGGCACAAATTACCAAAATGACAAAGGGCCATAACTCACAAAGAATTTTTCAGAATTTTGTCAAAAGTTAATCAGTTCATCTACTCATCACCTCCAATATAATCACCAACTTTCAAGGCTCTAGCTCCAATAGTTTTTGAGATATCTTGCTGACAAGATTTTATAAAAAAAATTTCAAAGGGCAATAACTCTTGAAGGGGGCATAATCCGGACTAGAAAAAAAATACGCGTCAGCTAATTTTCCATGAGGAATCCATATATGAAATTTCAAAACCCTAGCATACACGGTTCTTTAGTTATGCTATGCATCAAAAGCGTAACGGACGGACGAACGGACGAACAGACGAACGAGGCAGAAGCAATATGCCCCTCCAACTTTTTCAAAGTTGGGGGCATAATAAACTAAATGGGCTAAAATTATTGCATGAGAGCAAAATATAGTGAGACTGAACGTTAGCATGTCCAGTTAGATGCATGGTTTCTCTTTGTTATGTATTCTTCTATTACTAACACTAGTTCATAGTTACAATACACCTTACATTGAGGCAGTACGGATAATAGGGTTTATCTTTGGAGTGTATCACACTCATTATCGAAATACCTGTAATTCAATTACACCTGTGGACACGAAAGCGTTCAAACTCTGTAGAAGTACCTTTCAATGAAACTCTTTGTATCAAGTTAGTTTGACAAGCAAATGTCATCCTTCAAAGTAGTCTAAAACTGGATCAAGCAATACACATTGATTGGTCTTATTGTGGCAAGCACTTTTTTTTTCATTTTTAGATCTGATTGGCATTCAAGATGTATTCTGATTGGACGGTTAAGTGTCTACAAAGAAATATACAACACTTTGAGTTTTGAATTTATTCCTGTCTTGCAGTTGACTGACATGATGTCAGGAAATAGTGAATGAAACATCAGATCAAAATGAAATGAAGCTCATCAAAGTTTGAACGAATTTGTGTCCACATGTGTATGTACAGAATAATTATTGCATATGGCACGTGTCACCATTATTGCATAAGTAAACGTTTAGGATTCTGTTATTGACACTCACCTTGATTAAACACACCGTCTATGCAATGCAATGCGAATTTTATTACGGCTAAAAGAAAGAAAGAATGAATTAGAAAGAAAAAAAAACTTAATTCAGTGTGCAAAAAAAGAAAAAAAAGAAGGAAGGAACAGAGGAAGGAAGGAATAGAGGAAGAAAGAAAGAAACTTAATTTGGTACGATTTGCAATATAATGCGGTTTTTGTGACGGCTGTAAAATGTTAATTTTAAATTTGTAACCCACGTTAAGAGGTCCGTATAATGAGCACCCCTTTAAATCTCACTTGATATGGATAAAAAAAATATATACTCCTGTAAACCCTAGTTTGGTTTACAGGAGTATATATTTTTTTTATTTCTTCTCCAAGTTGTTGAGGGTACTCGTTAGAACCGCCTTAATGAATCTGTTCTAATAGGCACGGATAACCTGTGTTTTGAGTAGCAATAAGAAAATAGTTCTATCACAAATTTTCATCAGAAAAGAATGGACTGCGTCGCATAGATGTGTTACCGTAGATGTGTTTCTCTTAGTTCTGCTCCAACATACATAGAGTGTGGGTAATGTAATTCACCTGTGGGCACAAATCTGTTTAAACTTTGACGAGCTTCATTATCCCCACGTTTTTCGAAGAAAAGTGGGGATATTGTTATCGCCTCCGTCTGTCCGTCCGTCCGTCTGTCCGGCTATCTCCTCCTATACCGTTCATTGGAATTCAACCAATTTTGGTGTGTGACTTACTTACATGAATGGCTTCTGCAAGAGCACATTAATTTTGGACCAGCCCCCAGGGGTCCCTGGAAGAGGTCAAAACGTGGGGATTTGCGATGGCGCGCCATCGACTGCGCGATCTAGTTTCATCTTGATTTGAAATATCATACAAAATATCTTAACATCATGTCAATCAACAGCCAGCCATGAATAAATTCAAACAAGAGGGCCATGATGGCCCTGGATCGCTCACCTGATCCATAGTGTAACAAGTGGGCCCCAGAGAGGGCCATTATTGGCCCCAGGGCTTTAATGTACATAATGTTGAGGGAGGTCTTAAAGGTGAAGCTTCATACCAAACATCAACAAAGGCTAAAATTTGAACAATCTTGTCAAAGGTCCACTAGATGAAGCTACACATCAAATATCAAAGACCTGGGCCTAGCGGTTTCAGAGAAGAAGATTTTTAAAGATTTTGCCTATATAAGCCTATGTAAAATCAAAGGGCCACGGGACAGGGGCATTTTTTGCCCCAGCACTATAGTTTGAACAATCTTGGTAGGGGTCCACTAGATGAAGCTTCATACCAAATATCAAAGTTCTGGGCCTTGTGGTTTCAGAGAAGAAGATTTTTAAAGATTTTCCCTATATAAGCCTATGTAAAACCAAACGGCCCCGTGGCAGGGGGGGATTTTTTGTCCCAGCACTATAATTTGAACAATCTTGGTAGGGGTCCACTAGACGAAGCTTCATACCAAATATCAAAGTCCTGGGCCTTGTGGTTTCAGAGAAGAAGATTTTTAAAGATTTTCCCTATATAAGCCTATGTAAAACCAAAGGGCCCTGGGGCAGGGGCATTTTTGGCCCCAGCACTAAAATTGGAACAATCTTGGTAGGGGTCCACTAGATGAAGCTTCATACCAAATATCAAAGTCCTGGGCCTTGTGGTTTTAGAGAAGAAATTTTTTAAAGATTTTCCCTATATAAGCCTATGTAAAACCAAAGGGCCCCGTGGCGGGGGCATTTTTGGCCCCAGCACTATAATTTGAACAATCTTGGTAGGGGTCCACTAGATGAAGCTTCATACCAAATATATAAGACCTGGGCCTTGTGGTTTCAGAGAAGAAGATTTTTAAAAATTTTCCCTATATAAGCCAATGTAAAAGCAAAGGGCCCCGTGGCGGGGGCATTTTTGTCCCAGCACTAAAATTTGAACAATCTTGGTAGGGGTCCACTAGATGAAGCTTCATACCAAATATCAAAGTCCTGGGCCTTGTGGTTTCAGAAAAGAAAATTTTTAAAGATTTTCCCTATATAAGCCCATGTAAAACCAAAGGGCCCCGTGGCGGGGGCATTTTTTGTCCCAGCACTAAAATTTGAACAATCTTGGTAGGGGTCCACTAGATGAAGCTTCATACCAAATATCAAAGACCTGGGCCTTGTGGTTTCAGAGAAGAAGATTTTTTAAGATTTTCCCTATATAAGCCTATGTAAAACCAAAGGGCCCCGGGGCGGGGGCATTTTTGGCCCCAGCACTGTAATTTGAACAATCTTGGTAGGGGTCAACTAGATGAAGCTTCATACCAAATATCAAAGACCTGGGCCTTGTGGTTTCAGAGAAGAAGATTTTTAAAGATTTTCCCTATATAAGCCAATGTAAAACCAAAGGGCCCCGTGGCGGGGGCATTTTTTGTCCCAGCACTATAATTTGAACAATCTTGGTAGGGGTCCACTAGATGAAGCTTCATACCAAATATCAAAGTCCTGGGCCTTGTGGTTTCAGAGTAGAAGATTTTTGAAGATTTTCCCTATATAAGCCTATGTAAAACCAAAGGGCCCTGGGGCGGGGGCATTTTTGGCCCCAGCACTATAATTTGAACAATCTTGGTAGGGGTCCACTAGATGAAGCTTCATACCAAATATCAAAGACCTGGGCCTTGTGGTTTCAGAGAAGAAGATTTTTAAAGATTTTCCCTATATAAGCCAATGTAAAACCAAAGGGCCCCGTGGCGGGGGCATTTTTCGTCCCAGCACTCAAATTTGAACAATCTTGGTAGGGGTCCACTAGATGAAGCTTCATACCAAATATCAAAGTCCTGGGCCTTGTGGTTTCAGAGAAGAAGATTTTTAAAGATTTTCCCTATATAAGCCTATGTAAAACCAAAGGGCCCCCGTGCGGGGGCATTTTTGGCCCCAGCACTATAATTTGAACAATCTTGGTAGGGGTCCACTAGATGAAGCTTCATACCAAATAACAAAGACCTGGGCCTTGTGGTTTCAGAGAAGAAGATTTTTTAAGTTTTTGGTGAAAAAAATCTGTTTTTGGCTCCTGTGACCTAGATGTGCAACGGACCGGAACCATTTGACCCATATTCAAACTTGACCGAGATATTGTCATGATGATCATTCTGAGCAAGTTTGATTAAGATTGGACCAAAATTGTGGCCCCTAGGGTGTTCACAAGGTTTTTATATGATTTGACCCGCTGACCTACTTTTTAACCCGATATGACCCATATTCGAACTGGACTGAAATATTGTCACAATGGTCATTCTGAGCAAGTTTCATGATAATTGGACCAAAACAGTGGCCTTCAGAGTGTTCACAAGGTTTTTCTATGATTTGACCTACTGACCTACTTTTTGACCGGACATGACCCATATTCGAACTTGACCAAGATATTGTCATGATGATCATTCTGAGCAAGTTTGATTATGATTGGACCAAAATTGTGGCCTCTAGGGTGTTCACAAGGTTTTTCTATGATTTGACCCGCTGACCTACTTTTTAAGCCGACATGATCCATATTCAAACTTCACTAAAATATTGTCACAATGATCATTCTGAGCAAGTTTGATGATGATTGGACCAAAATTGTGGCCTCTCGAGTGTTCACAAGGTTTTTCTATGATTTGACCTACTGACCTACTTTTTTACCCGACATGACCCAAATTCGAACTTGACCGAGATATTGTCATGATTATCATTCTGAGCAAGTTTGATGATAATTGGACCAAAACTGTGGCCTCTAGTGTGTTCACAAGAAAAAGTTTACGCACGACGGACGACGGACGACGGACGACGCACGACGACGCCGGACATCTTACTGTCACAAAAGCTCACCATGACCTTCGGTCAGGTGAGCTAAAAACACAGAGGTGTACATTTCGTTGCAGACTCCAGCACTGACCAATCAAAATAAATCACAAATGTCAATCAGACCTAAAAATGGAAAAAATGTGTTTGTGAAAATGAGACCAGTCAATGTATATTTCTTCATTTAGTTTGATGAATGGTATTTGCTTTGAACAGATCTGTGACTTCACTTATCTACATTATATATAGACTACATAAAGCAAAACTTATAAAAGACAATTTATCATATGACGTCGCGTCTGAGCGTGAAATAACGCCATGTAATGTTTTCGATAATCCAGTAGTGGATTAAATATGCAAATTAGTTAGATACGTCCCGTAACGTTACATGTACGACGTCCTTAACGACGTCGCGTTTACTAATGGCGGAATATTGATATAAATAAAATGCGTTTTAAATGTCTTATGATAAATATAATCTTGCATTCGTGCTCATGTATTATTGAATTTAGTAAACTCGTTGAGGAAAAGGGATTAAATGCTCGGCAAAGCCTCGCATTTTATACATTTTCCTCAACTCGTTTAATAAATTCAATAATACATGAAGACTCATGTAATATCCTCTATTTAAATCCATACCCATGCTAATCTCATAGACTTTTTTATTACGACGGAAAAGAAAGAAAGAAACTTTATTTAACACGTTTATGCAATATAATTCAGCAGAGAGACACCCCTAACAACCTACGTCACCGTCACGTCGCGTATTGTGTGGGTTTCGAGCGTTCGACTGTACCTAGTGTTCGTTATAATAAGCAGTTAGATTGGTTCCCCTTCGTTATTACCTCCCCTTCGGTACGCACATAACGATAGGTAGAGAGTAAATTGATTTGAGGTAGAGAATCCTACTCTTACCACTGCGCATGCCTACAAGAGCGCGTCTGTTGATTTAAAATACTGCAGAAGTGGGCCAGCTGGCCGTGTATTACTCATTGTAAATTGTATCTGCGAGTGTTAAAAAGATACATATTTCAAGATAATGATAAGGATGTCACTAGTCTATGTAAAACAAATTATTATAAATTATTTCAGTATACTAAGTATCGATCTTTTTGTTTAATCAGGTATGACTGACTCAGCAGTTGACCTTGTTGAACTCGGGTATTTCCAATACCGCGTCAGTGCTTATGCTATAAATAGACGTAATGGCTTCTGCTAGCTACCAATCGATATGTTGTAGCCACCTAGCGGAGACATTTACGACAAGGGAACCAATCTAATAAGCAGTGTGTTGCAATATAAGTTATATTCAACAATATGATCAGTGTACTAAACAGGTAAACATGTGTGTGACATATTTTCAAAAAAAATCACTAGTTTTCATTTCATCTCTAACACCTCGACCAAAGTCGCCATTGTAATACGCTTACGCTATTAGTACCTATTCCAGTAAGGACGTTCATGATATTGACAAAGTGCCACCGTTGTGTGTTTTTGTACAATTACTTGTTTAAATACTGTGGAATTTATGTATTAAGTACTATTTTGAAAGCGTTTCATACCTTTGAGAAACAAATTCAAATTTCCGAACTCTGGTGCCAGTCGAATAACAAAAATCCACAAAAGTGTACATCATCATGATGCAGTTTGTTGCCATTGAGAGTTTTGTTTGTTTGTATTGGAGTTTAATTACCCCGTCAACACCATTAATGTCATTTTTGAGCCGGTCAGTTTACCTATCCACACTTCCTAAGCAATTGCAGTGCACATTCTTTCACCAGAAACTGACAACTGCCCTTCTTGAATCAGCAGAAGAGAGAATGAACATAGAAAAGATTTCATTATCAATCTCCACGGAAGAATGTTGCCGACCCCGGCAGATGTCGAACCTGCGTCCTCCTAATCACCAGTCAGACGCTCATCCGGCAGAGCCACAGAGGCAATTGCCATTGGGAGAGAGAGAGTAGCCTCAAAATATATAATCCGTAACAGCGGTAACGCATTTCTCAGAACAAACTGAATTATGTTGGTTTCCGCCATTGTGAAATGAACGAATGTTCAATGATAACTCCATGAAAAGTGGATTTTTTAATTCAAACAATTTATTTATCCTTTGAAGACAAAGGACAGCCGTCCGTACCTTTAACTTTTGTTTCTTTGAAGATCTGTCTAGCCCTTGAATACTGCCGACCCCTCTCTCGAGTGTTATTGGCAGGAGGTGCGCGTTGGAGTTAGTAAAGACTAAAGTGAGAAGACTAAGATACCTGGCACAGGGTGTCAGGTTGGTGAAAAAAGATAAAGATTTATGGTTAAAATGTAAGTATGTGAGAGCATAGTAAAAGATGGGTTAACTAGAGCTGTCAGAGGATCTGACTATAGCCCCGCTTCAGCGCTGTCAGAGAAGAAAGTTATTTAAGCTGCAGAGAAAACAGTTATGAACAAGAAATATCTGTTGAAAATTTTACATTATCTGGAAAAACTCTAAGAGTTGTGAGCCCTTGTCCCTCATTTCAATAAGCATGATACATTACCAGAATGTCCATGTTTATACTAAATTTCATCTTCCATTTTTCAATGTTCAAAGGGTAATAACTCCTAAAGTAGGCAAATCAGAGTCAGGGTTCCTGCGCTCTGCACATTGTCTCATGGTGCTTTACACTTGTGTGAAGTGTCATGAAAATACCTCAAATGGTTTGTGAGTTATGGAGCCGACACAGTCAAAATTGCCTTTTTAAATGTTCAAAGGGCAATAACTCCTAAAGTAGGCAAACCAGAGTTATGGTTCCTGCACTCTGCACATCATCTCAAGGTGCTTTTCATTTATTTGAAGTTTCATGAAAATATCAGAAACGGTTATGGAGCGGACATAGTTAAAATTGCCATTTTTTAATATTCAAAAGCCTATAACTGAAAAAGTAGACAATCCAGAGTTTGGGTTCCTGCGCTCTGCACACGTAATATGGTGCTTTACATTTGTGTGAAGTTTCATAAAATTATCTAAAACGGTTTTTGAGTTATCGAGCAAAGACGGCTAAAATTGATATTTTTCAATATTCAAAGGGAAATAACTCAAAAATTAGGCAATCCAGAGTTATGGTTCCTGCACTCTGCACACCATCTCATGGTATTTAATGTTTGTGTGAAGTTTCATGAAAATATGTGAATGGGTTTTAAAGTTATGGAGCGGACACGAAAATTGTTAACAGACACAGACAGACACACAGACAGACACACAGAAAATACGAAAACCAGAGTTATGGTTCTTGCGCTCTGCACATTGTCTCATAGTGCTTAACATTTATGTGAAGTTTCATGAAATTATCTCAAACGGTTTTCGAGTTATGAAGCGGACACTGTTAAAATTGCCATTTTTCAATGTTCAAAGGGCCATAACTCCAAAAATAAGCAATGCAGAGTTATGGTTCCTGCGCTCTGCACATCGTCTCATAGTGCTTAACATTTGTGTGAAGTTTCCTAAAAATATCTCAAACGGTTTTCGAGTTATGAAGCGGACACAATTAAAATTGCCATTTTTCAATGTTCAAAGGGCAATAACTCCAAAAGTAGGCAATCCACAGTTATAACTCCTTCGCTCTGCACATTGTCTTATGGTGTTTAACATTTGTGTGAAGTTTCATGAAAATATGTTAAGCAGATACAAAGTTATGGAGCCAACACAAATTAACGGAATCACGGAATTACGGAATTACGGAAAATGTTCAAAGGGCAATAACTCCAAAAGTAGGCAATCCACAGTTATAATTCCTTCGCTCTGCACATTGTCTTACGGTGTTTAACATTTGTGTGAAGTTTCATGAAAATATGTTAAGCAGATACAAAGTTATGGAGCCAACACAAATTAACGGAATCACGGAAATGGAGCGGACACGAAAATTGTTAACAGACACAGACAGACACACAGACAGACACACAGAAAATACGAAAACCAGAGTTATGGTTCTTGCGCTCTGCACATTGTCTCATAGTGCTTAACATTTGTGTGAAGTTTCATGAAATTATCTCAAACGGTTTTCGAGTTATGAAGCGGACACTGTTAAAATTGCCATTTTTCAATGTTCAAAGGGCAATAACTCCAAAAACTAGACAAAAGTGCCCAGTGGGGCACATATACCCCCGGCCAGTGCCATCACCTCAGCTGAAACAAGAACTACAAAGGGAAATAACTCTAAAAGGCCTGACCCCTTGGCCCTTATTTTCTTTCCCACAATACAACTAGTCATACTGATCATGTTTGCAAAATTTCAAGTTTGTATGTACAGTAGTTATTGAGAAATCTTTGACACAAAATAAAAATATACACTATTAAACAGCAAGAACTACAAAGGGAAATAACTCTAAAAGGCCTGACCCTTTGCCCTTATTTTCTTTCCCACAATACAAGTAGTCATACTGATCATGTGTGCAAAATTTCAAGTTTCTATGTGAAGCAGTTCCTGAGATATCTTTGACACAAAATAATTGGCCAGTGCCATCACCTCAGCTGAAACAAGAACTACAAAGGGAAATAACTCTAGAAGGCCTGACCCCTTGCCCCTTATTTTCTTTCCCACAATACAACTAGTCATACTGATCATGTTTGCAAAATTTCAAGTTTGTATGTACAGTAGTTATTGAGAAATCTTTGACACAAAATAAAAATATACACTATTAAACAGCAAGAACTACAAAGGGAAATAACTCTAAAAGGCCTGACCCCTTGGCCCTTATTTTCTTTCCCACAATACAAGTAGTCATACTGATCATGTGTGCAAAATTTCAAGTTTCTATGTGAAGCAGTTCCTGAGATATCTTTGACATAAAATAATTGTTTACGGACAGACAGACAGAAAAGACAAAAACTATATACCCCCATGGCATACTTCGTATGCCGGGGGTATAATAAGCAATGCAGAGTTATGGTTCCTGCGCTCTGCACATCATCTCATAGTGCTTAACATTTGTGTGAAGTTTCCTAAAAATATCTCAAATGGTTTTCGAGTTATGAAGCGGACACAATTAAAATTGCCATTTTTCAATGTTCAAAGGGCAATAACTCCAAAAGTAGGCAATCCACAGTTATAATTCCTTCGCTCTGCACATTGTCTTATGGTGTTTAACATTTGTGTGAAGTTTCATGAAAATATGTTAAGCAGATACAAAGTTATGGAGCCAACACAAATTAACGGAATCACGGAATTACGGAATTACGGAAAATGTTCAAAGGGCAATAACTCCAAAAGTAGGCAATCCACAGTTATAATTCCTTCGCTCTGCACATTGTCTTATGGTGTTTAACATTTGTGTGAAGTTTCATGAAAATATGTTAAGCAGATACAAAGTTATGGAGCCAACACAAATTAACGGAATCACGGAATGACAGAAGGACATGGCAAATCCAATATAGCCCCACTTTTTCAAAGCGGGGCTATAAAAACAAAGATTGTCAGCCTAGTCCTGAATACCAGTCACTGCTCTCTTAAACTGATCTAAGTCAGGAAGAGTAGCGATGTGGGCAGGCAACGGGTTCCAGAGGGTGATGCAATGGGAATAAAAGGAGACTTTTAGGTAATCAGAATTAACCTGAAGTTGCCTAACGGATAGTGGGTGCATGTGTCGTGTGAAGCGTGTTGGTGTTTGTATGTAGTATGGGAGTTCAACTGCAACTATGTTGTGTACTATTTTATAGAATATGCATATCTGCGATGTTCAAGAGATCTCCATCCCAGGTCCTTCTGCAGGGCTGTCACACTCGAGAGAGGGGAGTACTCATGCTTGACCCATCTGGCAGCACGTCTCTGCACCTGTTCCACCTTCGTAACATTTGCCTTGGTGTGAGGGCTCCAGACGGTCGAAGCGTATTCCACCTATGGGCAGACCATAGACTTGTAGCCTAGTTCTGGGACTCTCCCATTCTTAGTGGTGATGTTGCGTTTGAGAACACCTAGAGATTTGTTAGCAGAGGAGGTCACTCGAGAGATATGAGTGTTGTAGCTAAGATCGGAGGAGAGATCAAGACCAAGATTATTTGCATCAGAGACAGGCCATGGAGTTTATACTCGTGCTTTATAACATCTCTGTTTCGTGTTATATGTAGCACCTGACATTTTGAGGGATTAAACTCCATGTCCCAGTCACGCTCCCACTCCTGCAATCTATCTAGGTATTGTTGGAGAGATTCACAGTCAGATAGAGAGTTTATAAGAAGATAGATTGCCGTGTCATCGGCAAAAAGACGCACCTGAGATTTGGAGACAGAAGAGGGAAGTTCATTGATATAAGCAAGAAAGAGGAGGGGCCCAAGGACTGATCCTTGAGGAACCCAGAAGTGACAGGAACCTCAGTCGAACAGTCGCCATCAAGAACAACAGACTGACTCCTGCCAGAGAGGAAAGATCGAATCCAGTTGAGGATTTGTGAGACGCTATATTTCTGTAGAATTAGCAGCAGTTTTTGATGGTTAACCTTGTCAAAAGCCTTGCTAAAGTCTACTAGAAAAAGTGTCCATAGGACACGGATGCCCCCGCCAAATGCCATTCATAAAAAATATTACAAATGTACTTCAAATCAATCATAACATATATGCATCAAGGGCAGATAATCCAAAAACCAAAAATGCAAGGGTTGTCTTCCTTGTTCATGACACATCGTCTCAGTGTGATGAATGCACCTGTGAAGTTTCATGAACATATTCCATATGGTTTAGGAGTTATGGCCCGGACACGGCTAACTATATGGTACCGAGTCAAGGGCAGATAATTCAAAAACCAAAAATGCAAGAGTTGTCTTCCTTGTTCATGACACATCGTCTAAGTGTGATGAATGCACGTGTGAAGTTTCATGAATATATTCCATACGGTTTAGGAGTTATGGCCCGGACACGACATACCATTTGATTATATATGGATGTAAGTCAATGGCAGATAATTCAAAAACTAAACAAGCAGGAGTTGTCTCCCTTGTTCATGGCACATCGTCTCAGTGTGATGAATGCACCCGTGAAGTTTCATGAATATATTCCATACGGTTTAGGAGTTATGGCCCGGACACGGTTTACAATATGGTACTAAGTCAAGGGCAGATAATTCAAAAACCAAAAATGCAAGAGTTGTCTTCCTTGTTCATGACACATCGTCTAAGTGTGATGAATGCACGTGTGAAGTTTCATGAATATATTCCATACGGTTTAGGAGTTATGGCCCGGACACGACATACCATTTGACTATATATGGATGTAAGTCAAGGGCAGATAATTCAAAAACTAAACAAGCAGGAGTTGTCTTCCTTGTTCATGACACATCGTCTCAGTGTGATGAATGCACCTGTGAAGTTTCATGAATATATTCCATACGGTTTAGGAGTTATGGCCCGGACACGGTTTACTATATGGTACTAAGTCAAGGGCAGATAATTCAAAAAGCAAGTTGTCTTCCTTGTTCATGACACATCGTCTCAGTGTGATGAATGCAACTGTGAAGTTTCATGAATATATTCCATACGGTTTAGGAGTTATGGCCCGGACACCGGACGAACGAACGAACGCACGGACGAACGAATGGACGAACGAACAGGGGTAACACTTAATGCCCTTCCAGTATTCTCCGAATACGCGGGGGCATTAAAAGAACCAGATCAGTTTGTTTACCAGAGGATATATTGTTAACAAGGTTTTCTGTGAGTTCGATCAGTTGAGTCTCGCTGAAAAGTTTCTCCCGAAAGCCATGTTGGCGCTCGTAGAGGATAGATAGATAGATAGATAGATAGATAGATAGATAGATAGGATAGATAGATAGATAGATAGATAGATAGATAGATAGATAGATAGATAGATAGATAGATAGATAGATAGATAGATAGATAGATGATAGATAGATAGATAGATAGATAGATAGATAGATAGATAGATAGAGATTATCTGTCATAACTGGTATCAAATGATACTGTTTGTGTGTTCTAAAATGGCTGATGAGACCCATTCTAGCTCTGAACTGTCTGTGCAGATAGAGCAACAGAGACAAGTGGAAGACATCTTTTTTGGTGGTGTCTTAGCTATGCACGTTTCTACTCGGCTTCACTGATTCTTTTTGCCTCATATTCACTAGCACACCATCTGATGGGGCATCGCTTCTTGATCTCATGACTCTGTTGGTATGTAGTAGTCCTTGAGGGTGTTCAAGCAACAGTTCTTCTGACCAACATGGTAGTGTTTGAGAGTTTTGTTTGTTTGTATTGGAGTTTAACTGCCCAGTCTACGCCATTTAGGTCATTTTTGATCCGGTCAGTTCTCCATACAGGAGAGATATAAGGGACAGACAAAGATAGCAAAGGCAGTTATTTGAAACAACATGCCCATATAATAGAGAAAAAAGGTTACTCTATTGATTTTGTTTGCAGGGGCGGATTAAGGTTCTTTGATCAGTACTTTTGGCTGAAAAATAATCTAAAAAGAAAGGTAAGCATTACAAGCATGTTGTTTTATATATTTGGTTGGGTACTTGTGACCTTACTGTGAAAAATAAAGTTGTATATACTGACAGTAACAACAGAAAAATTAGAAGGAATTATATAGATTTAAGGCATAGTTCAGATAGTGCAGCAGTTATATACATTGAGGATCAAATAAGGAAATATCTTGCCTTTGTGTCCCATTTTCCAACTGTCTCTTCCCCGTCAGGTGCTTAACCTTCGGTTAATCGTCAGTCGAGAGCAATTACTGCATAGCCTCACTTGAGTCTTCCAACAGTTTGCTGCTCCATTTCTGTTCATTATAAATGTTTTGTAAATTATCAGTATATTTACACTATTAGTGGCAATCAAAGGATTTAAAGAAATTTCAAAGACCCTGTTGAAATAAAATTCTGTTTTTCAAAATGCCTTTAAATATTTCTGACGGCGCTACAGGTGGAACAACAGGGGATGAGACAGATAAGGCAATAGAAGAAGCACTTGCAAAAGTTAAGGCTCATTCTGAGTATAAAGTACTCGGTAAACAAGAGTATGAAGCCCTTTTAGCATTAGCTAAGAAAAGTGCACTTGCTAGTACTCCTCGGGTTACATTACCATCAGACCCAGTATCTGAGGCTGCTAAACCCAAATTCACATATGATACCCTTACAAGTACTCCTCGGGTGACATTAATTTCAAACCCAGTTTCACAAGTTGCTAAACCTAAATTAACATTTAGAAATCGCCTTACTTCACCTTCCCCTGTCCCAACAATGCAACAACCTTTAAATGCATCACAAGTTCACAATATTACTTATGTGCCACAAAATTTTTCTTTCGCCAAACTCCCCATTTTCAGTAGTTCTGAATTACCACAAAAGGGAGAAGCTACATGAGGTATGGAGCTTAGAAGTAAAGTGTTTGAGAAATATTCAGGAATTGCCTGAATATTCTCTATTACAGTCAATAAGAAACTCTCTCAGATGTTCTGCGAGAGATGTAGTAATACCTCCAGGCGAAAATGCATCTGTTGATGAGATTTTATCTAAATTAGATGGGTTTTATGGAATTGTGGGCACAGGTGCAACCTTGATGCAACCATTTTATAATGATTGTCAGAAAGATTCTGAATCTATAGTGTCATATGGGACGTGTCTTGAGCAAGCACTGTCAAGGGTAGTCACTCATGGTCACATTGAATTTACGGAAAAGGATTCTATCCTTCGCAGTAAATTTTGGACTGGTCTTAAATCCCAGCAACTGAAAAATTCAACCCGTCATCTTTATGACAGTAGTTCTGATTTTCAGTCCTTATTGAGAGAGATAAGAGAAGTAGAATCTGAGGAAGCCAGTTGCCTAAGACCTACTAAGAAACAAAAGGCCCAACAACAATCGGGACAAGCTGAAACGGAGTCCAAAGCGGACAAAATTTTAAAGCAGCTGTCCGATTTAATGGGCAGATTGAAGTCAATGGAACAGTGACTTGAAAATCTGCAGAAGTCTGCTGATAGTCAGTCGTCGTCCTATGGATCTTTTCAAGATCAGCTAGGGGGCTATACAAATAATAATAGGAATTTTAGGAATAGATGTAAAAATCGTGGTGGTTATGGACGAGATAGCTTTACACGTGGTGGTTTTGGCCAGGGGTACCAGGGAAACCCTAATAATTCCAAAAATGAAACTTTGCGTGGCAGTTTTCGTGGTGGTCGGTTCAGGGGTAGTTATCGCCGTGGCACTAGCGGCCGTGGTGCAAACCGTGGTGGTACTTCAAATGATTCTGATCAGCATTTAAACTTCAAACTTCCTCTGTTGAAGGGCGACCAGAGGAAGAAGCCACCTATAGAAGCCCTAAGTCAAATCCCACTGTACTTGAAAGAATGATAGGTTCATCTAACGAAAGTGATATTAATATCTGTGGTGTCAATACACGTGGCTTAATAGATACAGGCTCAATGATTAGTTCAGTTTCTCAGTCATTTTATGAATCTTTGAGTCCGAGACCAAGTTTAAATGATATTTCAGATTTTGGTCTGTCAGTCACAACTGCCAGTGGTAGTAAGATTCCATATATTGGCTATATAGAAGCAGATATTAAGATCCCACATTTCGGAACTCTAACAGATAAAATACCTATGTTAGTCATTTCAGATACTGCGTACAATAGCAAAGTTCCATCTTTGATTGGTACTAATATTATTAATCGCTGTAGAAACTCAAAGCATACTTCCTCACCAGTTTTAGAGGAATCATTCCCGGAGGAATGGCAATTAGCATTTGATAATATATGTGATGATAATATACCAGTCAAAACTACAAACAACTTTGGTATTCGTTTGGCTACCGGTGAGTTTAAAACTGTGCATGGGATAGCAAGAAACGTAGGCCATTTTAACACTGCTGTTACAGAGCATACTGACACTTCTTTATCAGGTGATTTGACCATTTGTCCTCGTGTTGTTGAATTGAAACATTCTGGTACAACTAGTAGAATTCCAGTTCGTGTGTGTAATTTGTCTGCCCATGTCATTGAGATTCCTCCAAAACCTCTTTTGTTCTCATTGAATGGTGTAAAGGTCGTTGATTCTTGGACTCCTGATTTGTCACAAAAACATGAAGAAAACTCTGATTCAACATCTTTTGAAGATTTGGCGTTAATGTTGACACTGAAAATCTTACTTCGGATCAGGAAGAGCAAGCAAAGGTTGTTTTGAATAGATGGTCCTGTATATTTTCTAAAGGTCCAACAGACCTTGGTAAAGCAGACATTGTTAAACACGAAACCAAACTTACAGATGAAACTCCTTTCAAAGAGTCTTATCGCAGAATTCCTCCAGCCCTTTATGAGGAAGTTTGTATACATCTCAAACAGATGGTGGAAGCAGGTGCGATTAGGGAGTCACAAAGTCCATTTTCGTCCAATGTCGTGCTTTTTAGAAAAAAAGGATGGTTCATTGCGCTTTTGCGTAGATTTTCGAAACTTAAATAGTCGTACTGTAAAAGCACGTACTCACTGCCTCGTATTGATGACACCATAGATACACTTTAAGGTGCAAAATTCTTCTCAAAATTAGACTTGCGCGGTGGATACTGACAAGTTGAAATGAAAGAAGAAGATAAACATAAAACAGCCTTCAGCGTTGGAAACCTGGGATTTTACGAATGTAATCGCATGGCATTCGGGTTAACTAACGCACCGGTGACATTTCAACGTCTTATGGAGCGCACTATGGGGGAACTCAATTTTAGGGAATGTCTAATCTTTTTGGATGATATCTTGATTTTCTCAGAGAATTTTGAGGATCATCTTGACAGATTAGAAGCTGTTTTAGTAGATTAAGGCAACACGGTCTAAAGTTAAACCCTCAAAGTGCGAATTCTTTAAGACAAGTGTGAAATATCTGGGGCATGTTGTTAGTAAAGAGGGAGTAAAAACTGACCCAGACAAAATAGAGGCATTAGCTTCTTGGTCCGCACCAAGTAATGTGAAAGAATTACGTTCATTTTTAGGCTTCACGGGCTACTATAGGAGGTTTATAAGGGATTATGCCAAAATCGATAAACCCTTAAATGATTTACTTGTCGGTCATTGTACCCATAAGGTTCCTGGACAGAAGAGGAAGAAGAAAGAGTCTGTTCCTAGGCAGTGGGGTGATGCTCAAGAAATTGCTTTTAATACCCTCAAAGAAAAACTGTCCTCTCCTCCTATATTAGCGTATGCAGATTTTTCAAAACCTTTTACTCTGCATACTGATGCCAGTACTGAAGGGTTTGGTGCTGTTCTTTATCAAGAACAAGACGGACTAGAATGCGTTATTGCATACGCTAGTAGAGGCCTTAGGAATAGTGAAAAGCGCTATCCTGCACATAAGTTGGAATTTCTCTGTTTGCAATGGGCAGTGACTGACAAATTTCACGATTATCTTTATGGAAATCAGTTCACTGTCTATACAGACAATAATCTTTTAACTTATGTTTTGTCTACAGCCAAATTAGATGCAACAAGTCATCGATGGCTAGCATCCCTTGGAAGTTTCAATTTTAAATTAGTTTACAGAAGTGGTAAATTCAATGGCGAGGCAGATGGACTCTCTAGAAGACCTCAAGATAAAGAGGATTTATTTCCAGATGTAATTTCAGCAATTTGTGATGCTCTTACTTTATCACGTGATAGCTGTCCTTTGGCCGAAAATTTAGTTGTGCAACTATTCTAGGTGCTGTTGATCTTCAGTTAGATCATTCAGTAGATTCTACTGATATTAGTACTGTTGGCTGGGCAAAGGAACAAGCTGTCGATCCAACCATTGGCAGAGTCATGTATCTGATCAAACGTGGTTACAAACCACAAGATATTGATCGAAAATCTGAAAGTTCAGAGGTTTCGAAGTATTTTCGGGAATGGAACAAGTTATCTTTGTGTGATAACATTTTGTACAGATTTACTGTACTGAATGGTGTTGACACAAAACAACTTGTATTATCTGTTCGCTTTCACAGTATTGTATTACAACATTTACATGATGATGTCGGTCATCAGGGCCGTGATCATACTCGTTCATTGGTACGTTCACGTTTTTATTGGCCTGGTTTAGAAGCAGATGTTGTAAACAAGGCCCAGAATTGTGAAAAGTGCATAAGAAAAAAGGTTATTCCAGCTCCTGGTGCTGAACTATGTAATATAGTCAGTACACAGCCCATGGAATTGTTGTGCATTGATTTCCTGACGTTGGAAACGTCTAAGGGCGGCTTTCAAAATATCCTGGTCATTACAGACCATTTCACAAGGTACGCCCAGGCATTTCCAACCAGAAAACAAGAAGCCAAGACTACTGCAAATGTTCTCTTCGACAATTTCATTGTTCATTATGGCTTCCCTGCTCTTTAACATAGCGATCAGGGAAGAAATTTTGAAAGCAATGTCATTAGTGAACTTTGCAGCCTGGCTGGTATTGAAATATCTAGGACTACACCATACCACCCTATGGGGAATGGTATGGTGGAAAGGTTCAATTAGACCTTGTTAAATATGTTGGGTACCTTGGAGAGCCATCAGAAGGATGACTGGAAAACATACGTAGCTCCATTGGTAAACTCGTACAATGCTACTCGCCATGATTATAGTCCTTTCTTCCTTATGTTTGGAAGACACCCGAGACTAGCTATTGACGCCCATTTAGGTTTGAAGTCCCCGGAGGAGCATAATATCCGTTCAAAGGAGCAATATGCAACAAAACTGAAGAAACGTCTTCAGTTTACATATATAGTTGCTTCAAATGAAGCACGTAAAAGTGCTGACAAGAATAAGAGACAATATGATCTCAAAGTCAGAGAAGCAACTTTAGATGTAGGTGACAGAGGCCTAGTCAGACAGGTTGGTTTTCGGGGAAGGCATAAGATAGCGGACAGATGGGAGAAAACACTGTATGTGGTAGTAAAACTACCCAATAAAAATGTCCCTGTCTACAAGGTCGAAAAAGAATCTGGTGACCATGTGGTCAAAACTCTTCACCGGAATATGCTACTACCGTTTAGTGCTTTTCCGGCAAAATCTGACATTTCAGATTCTCCAGCTAGGCCTCTACAACCTAGAAAGGTTGCCACCAATCAGCGGAAAATTTTCAGAAAATGATTCAGAATCTAGTCATTCTGATTCTGATACCAATACACCCGTTATTTACCCCGTTTTGCAACCTAGGCATAGAAGGTCTCAGCAAAGGAGTAGAGTACCTTCTCCGATTTCAGGTCATGGTCGGGTCCTGATTTTCAATTACCAAGTTCCTTATCTGATCTTGGTACAGTCCAGACAACTGGTGGTACTCCAGATGCATTCTTGTGGATGATACAATACATCCTTATTCAATAGTGACTGACTTACATCAGTCACATCCACCTGAAGCATCTGGATTACCAGCAGCTATGCCCCCATCCCCCCGAAGATTAAATAGAGTAAGGAAAGCTCCTAACCGCTATAGTGAATGGGTCAGCAGCCAGATAATTATGAAAAACCCGGATGTACAGGAGTACTTTGTTTAAATCAGTATTTTATTCGTGTTTTAATTACATTTTCCCATTCAGGGGAGAATGTCACAGTCAGGGAATTTATCTGTATTTGCAAATCAGAGTCTGTAAATGTCTCTTTGATTGTTGTGGTTTGATCCACTGCAGTCATAAGATACATTATATATTAAAATTGTGTATTTGCAAATCCTTGTCCATGTATGTCTCTTTGGTTGTTATGGTAAGCTCTATGACAATCATAAGATACATTATATTTTATATGTCAAAGTTTGTTTAAATGGGAAAAGTAGCTATGTTATTTCTCACAACCTGCTGGATGTTCATTTGGATGTACTGTTTTTGATGAACTGTTTTGAAATAGTTCAATTATGAAGTGTTTTTTTTTTCTAAACGTTGAAAATAATGAGTGACATCATTGAACTCAAATATTTTGTAGAACAAAATAGAATACTGTGTTGAGCAAATTTTGCTTATATTGATTCTTTAGAATCATTCCAACAGATTGATGTTCTAACAGCATGTACTAGTACACTTCAAGTTTTTAATATTTTTGTGATTTTTCATATGACATCAAGCGTTGTGGTTTTCATGTTCTGTTATATTGAAAATGTCAGGAGACATTTTATTCTAAGCAGGGGAGAATGTCACAGTTGTCACTTTTCATAATATTTCGTAACGGTGAACTGTCTTGGTTGTCCCTTTTTCCCTATTTAGTTGTACCTCGTCAAGTTTTTTATCATTTCCGGTGGCAAAACGAAAGTTATTGTTTACTTCTGTCATTTGAGGTCAACCAATGGAAATTCTTTTATTATAGCTAAAGGTATATTTCCCATTGACTTTTAACGTATGTGTGAGTAATAGTATGTGTGATTGGTCACTTTTAATATGCACAATAACAATTATTTGCACGCGGGAAATCTCTTTGTTTGTATTTTGGGAGCAGCCATTTTTGACAGCTGACTTCGTCTTGAAAATCGTTCAATGATTTCAAAGATGTAGAATATTTAATGTTATTTATATTTTAATATGAGTCCAGGTAATTCCCCAAATATGTGCACTCTTCCAGAATGATCATATTTCACTAGCAATTGTGTATTTATTCTGATCGGGCCAATATTTACATTGTACAGGTAAATAGCTCATAAGCAAATACCCTTTCAGGTTAGTCCATGGAAGAACTTGATTTGTCTAACCCCTGTCCTGCTGTTCATGTCTATCTCTGCCTTTGTAAACAGTGTAGGTCCAGATCAGATGGATTCTTCAGATACCATCTGATTGGGGTCTGTAATGTTTGGCATTCAGTTTGTGAGTTCGGGTATGCACATGAATAGTCTCAAGTAGTCTGCATCGGTTATCCTGGGGAACAGTAGTTGTCCCAGCAGTTGAGCTTTATGTCGGTCTGAGTTCTATGTCCTGATATAGAAAATATGTATTGTTTATGGATATCTGTAAAACCTGGATTCAAGCCTGAATATTTTCCCTGTGGTACATTAATTTAAGTGTTAGTCCCTAGATCATGGAGTTTTAATTTAGACCAATATGTGTGAAGTTTTTAATTATGTGTCCTATCCAATAATATGGTCATATAGAGATGAGACCTTGGTCTGGCGGTTTGTCTGGAAGAAGCCAGGGATCAGTTCTAGGACCCCTGTTATTATGCGAATAGCACAACCACTATATCATACGGCTTCTTGACCGAGGTAAGTTTGGGTCTAAACTGTGGGAGGCAAATATGCAGATCAGACGGTGAAGATGTGTCGTCTGATCTGTATCTTTGTGATCTCGGTGTCGTCTGATCTGTACCTTTGTGATCTCGGTGTCGTCTGATCTGTACCTTTGTGATTGCTTTGTCGTCTGATCTGTGTCTCTGTAGTTTTAAAGTTTCTATATCTATATTATGGTAATATGATTTGTGCATGAGGTTAGAAATGTCATCATGAATGAAATTATCATGCACCGGCTGTCTGAAAAATTGTTGTCGTCGTCTGTTGACATTTGTCGATTCAAACTGACAAAGACCCATTTATACATATTCAAGGCTAGTTTTGCATTGTCATGCTATTTTTAAATATGTGTGATATGAATTAGTCACATGTATATGTATTAGTACTAGTGCTATGACAATTATTTGTATTTATTGTAGGACACCCTCTTCTTCTACTTTTATTATGAAATATATCTCAACTGAGTCCCGACTGAGTAAGTCTTCCATAAAACTCCACCTGTGACATGTATATTAAGCATGATTCCAGGACATTTGCCCCCCCCCCCCCCCCCCAATGAATTAAATCTAAAAATGGACATTTGCCCCCCCCCCCCCCCCTCCCCCCCCCTGCCCCCAGTTCAAAATGCAACCCGGACATTTGCCCTCCAGAGCTTATTTTTGGTATAGACATGGTCCCTGGACAATTCGGCCCATAACAAAATCGGCCCATGACAAAATCGGCCCATAGAAATTTCGATCCAAAATTTTAATGATGTATAATCACTATGTTTGCATATAATTGGTTTGCTTGCAGGGCCAAATCAGTAACATGTAAGTCGAACAATGGGATAAAGTGAAAAATATGTTAATATTCTTTCCTCAACTGATAAAAAAAAACACATGCTAACAAGTCCGAGAAAATAATACCGCTCAAAACCCCACTTTATACGGGGAAATTTCGAGTATAAAGGCGTATATGTTATTTATACTCCAAATTTCCCTGTATAAAGGGGTATATGTTATTATGTGTATTTCTGATCCAAGACGTAGGTTGTGGGTACTCGTTAGACACGTCCTATAGAGCAAAGACAACGTACGCTCGGAGAATAATTAAGACAATAACATTTATTGTCGGAAAAGTAGTCATTTTCGAGAAAATGAAAGAATGCACTATGTCATGGGTGTGTTATCATAATGGATATAAAAAAAGGGCATTCTTTAGAATTTTGAAAAAGCTTTTAGAGTTTATGATATCTGATTGTTTTCACTGGCAGTGGTTAGAAAACTGACATCAAGCGAAATTCTTATTCACATTGGGCTTATGAAATTGTTAAGGGTTTCGCTGTGTACATTTTTTTCTTATTTCCATTACGTTATGAATAAGAGGCGTTCAGTAGAAAATCTTCCATTTGATTACAGGAATTACCCATAGGTTTTCATCCATTAACATTTGCAAGGCCCCGAGGAAGGCGCTTGAATGATTAGGCCGATTGAAACATAAAGTTAGCAAGTTCCTAGCAATTTCCACAATTCGCCCAGCATACACAGATCAGCTTGCTCAGTCGCACAGTATGGTCATGATCGTTGGGAGCGTGAGGAAGCTTTGGCTACTTCACGAGCCCAGCATACACAGCTCGACTTGCTCAGACGCACAGTAAAGTCATGATCGATGGAAGCCTAAGCTACTTTATGATTGATAGTTACACACAAATCAGACTGCGCGGATGCAGACTGATATGAGTCTTCGCAAATTGGACCGCGCTAGGCCCACACATAGCTTTAGATGTGCCCCGCCCAATACATTCATAAAACGAAACCGAAAGCAAGAAACAAAGAAAGTAGTAAAGACCCGCATAAGAGACATAAACTAATGAATGATTAGCACATGTCCAAATAATGACTGAGGTTTGAGTTATATGATAATTGCGCTGTTTGTTGCTTTCAGGCGCGTGTCGATAAAGGTAACAACGTAAAGTAATTATTGATCATTTTACATACCGACATGTGCCAACAATATAAGCAAATAAACAATGACCCCAGAACTACAATTTCCAAGTTCATAAATATACATTTTTTTCTAAATAAACACATCCTAAATTATATTATTTTTATTTCATATCTAATCCATAACAAAGTTTGCATTGCGAGATGACTGACATCTGAGGGAGTTAATTATTGAAAATAATGATACAGATGCCGGGCAGGGGAAAGGGGTGAAAATAAATTGTATATATACATGTATTTTATCATAGATTAACTATATATTTCATTGTTTTATGTTTTGGCTGATACTTGGCCCCTATAACAGCATTGAAGTCATTTATGGGCCGAAATTGTTATGGGCCGATTTTGTCATGGGCCGATTTTGACATGGGCCGATTTTGTTATGGGCCGAAATGATGATGATGATGATGATTTCGTGTTTAACGACGCGTCAACCCTCTTGGTGGGTCATAAGCGTCAGTCGGTTAATGGTTAAACGGCATGAATAATTATGACGATATTAAAAGTAAGAAGTCAGAATGATAATGTATAAAAATCTGAAACAGTTAAATCTTATGAAAAAGACCAATTTCTTTTAAGAATAAAATAATGTTATCAACAGGTACATCTCGAAACAGTTGCTGCAAAGTGTCAGCTTTGAAATATAAAATACGCAAGGGTGAAAAGTCAACACAGTCAATTAGGATATGTTTCACAGTGAATGGCTGATCACAACCTACACAAGAAGGTTGATCATCACCATTAAAAATATAAGAATGAGTAACTCTAGTATGGCCGATGCGCAGTCGTGTTAATACTACGTCCTCTTTTCTGGAAAACTGTGGAGGAGAGCATCTTGTACTAACGACAGGTTTAATGGCATGGAGTTTGTTATTTATTGCGAGGTCCCATTCGCCTTGCCATTCCGACAAGATGTATCGGTTGATAAATGGTTTAAAATTATTAAAAGGAATTTTAAAAACAGATGGATCAAGATTGAGCGATTCCTTTGCTTTCTTGTCAGCATATTCATTGCCGACAATGCCAATATGGCTCGGAAGCCAACAAAACAAGATTTGGTGTGTTTTAGAAATTTCATGATGTTTTTCGATCAATTTTTGAATTTGAGGATTTTTAGATGATGAATGGTCTAAAGCCTTAAGCACAGAAAGTGAATCAGAAAATATAATTGCTTTTTGAATTGTTGAAGAACTGATAAAATCTAAAGCTAGGTCTATTGCTTTGGCTTCAGCTGTAAAAATAGATGAACCATCTGGAAGGCGCATGGTTTTGTGCGTATCTTTAGAAACATACGCACAACCAACTTTATCTCCTTCTTTGGAACCATCAGTATAGACTTGCTGGTAATCATTGTAACGTGACTGCAGTACCTGAAAGTTTTGTTTGAGAAGTATTGGATTTGATTCGGATTTTTTTCCATCATGTAAGTCGAACAGAATAGAAGGTTGTTTAATACACCAAGATGGAACTTCGGCGGTTTCATGTTTTTGAATATTTTTAAGGTCGATACCTGAATTTTCCAGCAGTGGTAAAATACGTAATCCAAAAGGTTTGATTGCTGTGGGTTTTGTTTCATACTTATCTACAAATTGAGGTGGAAATGAAATTTTGGATGCCGGGTTAGATGGATTTGCAGCAAGTCTGATAGCATACTGAAGAGAAAGTTTCTCTCTGCGCGAGGTTAAAGATGGTTCACCTGCTTCTACATAAAGGCTTAATACGGGAGAAGTACGGAAGGCTCCCATGGCCAGACGAAGGCCTTGGTGATGGATAGTATCCAAGGATTTTAAATAGGACTTTCTGGCAGAACCATAAATAACAGACCCATAATCTAATTTAGATCTTATTAAAGACCGGTAAAGATGTAATAAAGTATACCGATCTGCTCCCCAACTTGTATGAGCTAAAACTTTCAAAAGATGCAAAGCTTTTAAGCATTTCGCTTTAAGATATTTAATATGTGGAATAAAAGATAACTTTTGATCAAATATGACCCCAAGAAATTTGGCTTCTTCAACAACAGGAATTTGTGATCCGTATAAAAACAGGGAAGGATGTTCGTGTTTCTTCCGTAGTTTACAAAAATGAACACACTGCGTTTTCGACTTGGAGAACTTGAAACCATTTTTATCAGTCCATTCTTCTATTCTTTTTAAATTTTGTTGTAACTTTCTTTCAATTGTTTTCATATTTTTTGAACGGTAACATATACAAAAATCATCAACATACAATGAACAATCAGTTTTGTCGTCCAAACATTGTACAATATTGTTTATTTTAATGTTAAATAGCGTAGTTGAAAGAATACTACCCTGTGGGACACCCTGTTCTTGATCATAGAAATCTGACAGGGTAGACCCCACACGCACCTGAAACATGCGCTCCCCTAAAAAGCTTTCAATAAAACTGGGAAGTTTTCCTCTTAAGCCAATGTTATGTAGATCTTTCAATATTCCATAACGCCATGTTGTATCATATGCTTTCTCCAAGTCGAAAAAGACAACCACTACGTGTTCTTTGTTAATAAAAGCATCTCGTATAAATGTTTCTAGTCTTATTAAATTGTCATTGGTACTACGTTCCGAACGAAAACCCGATTGATATTCTGAAATGAGGTTGTTGGACTCTAAGTACCAGACTAATCTCTTGTTTATCATTCTCTCCAATGTTTTACACAAACAACTTGTCAAAGCTATCGGACGATAATTTGTAGGTTCTGCATGATCTTTCCCTGGTTTTGGAATTGGTACAACTGTAGCTACACGCCAGCTCTCAGGACAGACCCCCGTTTCCCAAATATTATTAAAGATATCTAAAAGTGTTGTAAGAGAACTTTTTGTCAGATGCTTAAGCATCTGATAATGAATTTCATCGGGGCCGGTTGCCGTATCATGTGATTTTTCAATGGCTTCAACGAGTTCGGATAAGTTAAAAGGTGTGTTGTATTCTTCGTGATTAAGGGATTTGAAGTTAAGATTTCTTTTCTCTTGGTCCTTTTTGAAATTTCTAAAAGTGTCAGAATAATTACGCGATGATGAATTTCTCAAGAATGTGTGACCAAGAGTATCTGAAATATCTTTTTTAGTTGAAGCTTTTGTGTCAAAACCAGTATTTAAATGTGTAAAACTAGAGGACTTTGTTTTTCCTGAAATTTTTCGTACCATATTCCAAACCTTTTTAATGGGGGTTTTGTAGTTCAATTTGGAGACATATCGAGGCTTTAGTGCGAAACTATTCTATCTGACTTTTTCATAATTTTACAGGAGAAGGAAAAAACTGAAATTCTTTACTGCTTGGTCTTCTATAACAATTCTGAAAGAGTGTGTGAGTTTAAAATGTGTATTGTAAACATTGTGGACAGTTTTTATTGAAAATATCTGAAAAATAAAAAAAATCATCACATGTACTAGTTACGCGTTGAAATTGAACATTTACGGCCATAATGTTTAGTGCGAAACTAGTCTATCTTGTGGAAAAAGCTGGTTTTGAAGCAGTTTGAAGCCAAAAAAGTGTTGCATTAAGTAGAAAGTGAATTAATATTATGATGTAATTATTTGTTTCAGCAGAAACTTATAAAATAGTTTTAATTCTCAAATCAAATTTACATTTATACCACAGAATGACTGAGAGTTGTTAAAGACATATCAACCATTGATGATCATTTTGAATTAAGGGAGAAAATGCCCTTTCATTTTACTTCTTGCATAAAAAATGAAGTTTAATTATAAGATTATAAGAAGCATGGATATCAGTTATTCTTATCCCTTTATCTATCTATAATTTTAGCCCCCGCCCATCGGGGCTTGAAGAAATAGATGGGCTGCATGATGCTTCCATGCAGAGCTGAAACCGACCTGCACATGAGTACTGGTTTGCCGCTTAGATGCCAAGCCTGCACAGGCAAAGCAGTGCCGGTCGGACCATCCATGCTTATAAACACTATTGGTTTAATTGGGCGGCAGGGCTTGAAATGTCATTTCATCTCAATGTCGGGTAAAAGTCCCACAAAGTTGGAGCAATGTCTCCAAAATGACCTTTACAGTGTTGACAGGGACGTTAAACCTCAAATCAAACAAACTTTCTATAATTTCGACAGCTCCGATACTTTTTGAGATAATAATCAAGGTTCTATACCATGGTACACATGGCATGTGCAAGAACCACAACTCTGGTGGCCTTTGTAACCCCTTTGATGTATGATGATGTCACATGATACAAAAGTAGACGAGGAGGAGAAGGCGTGCAAAATGTGCAAGAACCAGAACTCCAGATGCCATAGTATTTTAGTTATCTCCCATGCCAACATAACCTTTTGTTCACCCTAGCTTCCACATACTTTGAGATATATTGATGGCACTTGTTAAGATTATACTAAAGGTTAAGAAGGCATGTCATTAGCCAGAACCAAACTCTGGCTGTAATCGTATTTTAGTTTGTTACCTTGGCAATACTGTTACCTTGGCAATAGTATCTTGTAATAACTATAACTTCAATCCCTTTGATTAGTAATAATGGTTCTTAGTAGATGGGAAGCCCCCGCCCATAGGGGCTTGAAGAAATATATGGGCTGCATGATGCTTCCACGCAGAGCTGAATCCGGCCCTCACACTAGTACTGGTAAACCGCTTAGAGGATCTAAGCCTGTCCAGGAACCGCGGTGCGAGGCGGACCGTCCATGCTAATAAACCCTATTGGTTTCATTGGGCGACAGGGCTTGAGATGTCATTTCATCTCAATGTCGGGTAAAAGTCCCACAAAATTGGAAGCAACGTCTCCAAAATGACCGTTACAGTGTTGACGGGGACGTTAAACCTCAAATCAAACAAATCAAATCTTAGTAGATGGGAAGGCATGTCATGTGCAAAAACTACCAATTTGGGTGCAATTGTATTTCAGTTAGTCAGTTGATGATACTGAGTACAGTTTTACATGATGTTAAGAAGGTGTGTCATGAGTAAGAACCACAACTCTAGGTGCCATGGTCTTGTGATTATCTCCCCTGACAGTATAACATTGTAATGGCCATAACTGCAACAAGCTTTGAAATATATATTAGAGGTACTTGGTACAGTTGTTCACAAGTTTGAGAAGGCATGTCACAAGCAGACCCATTATAAGCTGTAAGTGCTGCATTATGTTAATTATCTCCCCTGCCAGAATAGCCTTGTGGTCCCCAAAGCACTAACACCCTTTAAAATGTTGATGATGCTTGGTACAATTGTACACCACATTGACACAGGATGCTATGAGCAAGAGCCACAACTCAGTGGGTGCAACTGTAATTGTGATCTCCATAACTCGACCCCCATTTTGGGTCAGTTGGGCTCGGCAAACAGAATGGACCCAGATCAGATGCCACAGAACTCGGCGTCTGATAAGAAGCTACACTGTTTGCTTAAAATACTGGTATTTAAGGGTCTCTGGTCGGGCCTATAGGAGTCTAACTGTTGGTTTTCTTTTGCTCCAGCATTTCAGTTATTTCTTGGAGTCCTCACTGTTGTTTCATCTCTGTGGTTGTTTGATTTATGTGTTCTCGGAGATGTTGCACTGATGAGTTAGGAAGCCTTCATGTGGACTGAACAAATTATTTGTTTAATTAGCAACATAAGTAAGGGTGAGGATTGCGGTCGCATAAAATCCATTTAAGCCCACCAATGCGGTTCTTCTGGTGCATTTTTTTTTTTCTTTGTTATAGCTCGTCTTTGAATATGTATATCGCTTTTTTTTTTTTTTTTTTTTTTTTTGGTTTTGGATAGTCATTTGGCCATATTGTGGGAAAGTAACTGTCCTTTTGGCTTTCTGCTATTGATATTTCCATTACTAATTTAGGGTCTAGTCATTTCATGTTTGTGTTTCTTTCCATTTGGAGTATCTGATGGGAGCTGTGGCTTAATTGTATCAATTCCTGATCATGGCCTTCACTTCTATTTATAAGTTTCAGTTCAGGACCTTCAATCAATCAGTGCTGTCTAATTAACCCTTAAGATGCCAAGAAAAAACTGCATCTGAAAATGTTGTCTGTTTATGTTGTCTGCTTCATATTCTTGCCAACTTTTCACACCGATCTTTTGCATGTTGGCAACATAGTGGGTGCAGATCAAACTGCTCCTAGGGTAGCTGTCTGTTCTTGGTTCATATTGTCTGCAACAATAACTTTTAAAGTAACCAGCAGACAACAAAGCAGACGACAATTTTTGTGATTGGCAACAACAGAGTTAAAGTTGTGTGTTCTCTGGAATCACCATTTTCCAGATGAAGCCGAAATAAGCAGGAGCTCATTGATGGACCTTATCTGGTGACTAACGGACACTATGGAACATAAACTTGTGGGCTATATTTAGATTGGAAAATCCATAGTTTGCCCCCCTACCCCACCCCCACCCCACCCAGCCATGCTTATACAAGCCACAGGAATTTCACTGGCTCAGTGTTTATTAAATAAAGCAGTTATCCATTAACTACAGGTTCTGTGTCATTACAATACACACAAAACCTCTGTCTGTGATTTTTGTTGTCAGAAGTTTGTTTGTTTGAATTGATGGTTTATGTCCCCATCAACACTCTTTAGGTCATTTAGGAGATGTTAACTGCTTCCAATTTTGTGGGGCTTTTACCTGACATTTAGATAAAATGGAATCTCAAGCCCTACCACCCAAACAGACCAATATGCAGGGTCCGGTTTGCACCACTTTGCCTGGGCAGGCTTAGACCATCTAAGCAGTTTACAAGTACTCATGTGCAGTTGGCTTCAGCTTGGCGTTGAAGCACCATGCAGCCCAATCTATTTCTATGAGCCCCAATGAGAGGGGGGCCAGTAAATACACAGAGAGGTATGTATGACATCTGAACTCATGATTGGTTTGTCTGTCTGGCAGACTTTGCTTCAGTTTAATCTTGACAGTGGTGTGACAAATAGAGTCTGCATCTAATAACTTTGTACAGGTCCATTTCAATTTAAGGGGTTTATGATTTATTTTATTTATTGCAAGTTTAACAAAAGTCTATATACTTTATGTACTTAGTGAAGCCACTGATCAGTTGCAGCAATCTTTACTGCTTGCCAGAGTCTTATGGACATACAGTAAGAAGGCAGTTATCATGAGTGTGCAAAATATTTTAACGCTTGTTTTGCAAATGTGCTTCAGCATTATCAATGAAATATTGTAAATGCAGAAAGGTAAATCTGTTGTGCTGGTCCTATTTAGTATATACAAGTATACAGAAGGGCCTAGGATGAAGCTGAAAAGTCTACATTATACAGCAGAGTAACTAACTGCCTGCTATTGTCACTACCCAGCTACCCGATATTTATAGCAGTGCTAGTCTTCTCTATGTGTTGTCAAGGCGCCGTGTAAAAAGTAAAATCTGGACTGAGCTAGTGTACTGGGGCATTGACTTATCAATCAACTCAAAATTACTAACTGCAGAAGCTTCCCTCCTGCTATTGTCCATGTGACTGTCACTGACAAAAAAAATCCAGGTACCAGTTATTTATAGCAGTGCTAGTCTCCTCCTTGTGACATCAGAGCATTGTAAAAAGTAAAACATGGACTGGGCTCGTGTACTGGGGCATTGGCAAACAGTAGATATCTAATCAGATGCCACATAACACGGCATAGTACGGCGTCTGATGAGGTACACAGTGCTTGCTTAAAATACCGGAATTTAAGGGTTAAACGAACAGATGTACTAGTTTCGCACTGACTGAAATCATAAAATGCAGATAAACTAGTCGGACAAATATGTGTTTTTCTCAGCAATTTGTTAGTGCACAATTGGGAAATTTGTACACATGTTGTAGAATGTAAAATACCATCAAACTATGGAAAAAAGTGTTTTTCACCAAAAATGTCACTTAGAATAGTTTCGCGCTAAAGCCTCGATATTCTCTCCATGACTTTCGTTTGGAAGCTCGGATTGTTCGCCGAGCTTTAGCTCTAAAAACTTTAACGTCGTTTAGCTTTTCTGAAGTGGGACTTTTGCAGAACTTATTTAGAGCCTGTTTGCGCTTTTGAATAGCTTCTTTACAGTCATTATTAAACCAAGGCTTGCTTTTCTTAGTATTTGTGGAGGTCTTTGGAATGCATTGTTCTGATATATTAATTAGTTTATCTGTGAAATCAGAAACAATGTCAGATGATTCATTTAAGTGACCAACTGATAACTCTTCTTCACATAAATTACGGAATAATTCCCAGTCGGCTTTATTCATTTTCCATTTCTGGCTACAGTCCTCATCTTGTTCGTTTACGCTCTCAATTATAACAGGGAAGTGATCACTTCCGCACTGATCATCATGAACAGACCAGTCATAGTCCAAGAAGAGAGATGGGTGACACAAAGAGAGATCTAAAGAAGACAAATGACCTGTCGCTGGGTGAAGGTAAGTATAAGATTTATCATTCATCAAGCAAAGATCGCTCTTTGCAATAAAATCTTCAACAAGTGCTCCTCTGTTATTGATATCTTTACAGCCCCATAGAATATTGTGACCATTGAAGTCGCCAACTAAAAGATATGGGGATGGAAGCTGACTCAGCAATGAGTCAAGATGTTCGGGCTTTAAAGAAAATGAGGGTGGAATATATAAAGAGCATATTGTAGTTTCTTTATCCAGAGAAACCGATACTGCTACAGCTTGTAGGTCTGTTTTTAATTTGATCTCTCTTTGTGGTAAACATGATTTAACAAGAATTGAACTGCCACCAGATGGTTTGTTACCATCAGAATAGATATAGTTGTATGTATTGAAACCCCTGACATCAAGGTTGTCATCAGTTTTTAAAAAAGTTTCTTGCAAACAAAAAACCGACAGGTTTAATAACGAAATAAGTAATAAGAGTTCATTATAACCCGACTTAAGACCTCGACAATTCCATTGTATTATTTTGTGTTTTAAATCCATTATTTGAAGAGATTAAGACTAGAAACTATATTGGAGCTGCAATTGGTGATATAGATCTGCTACCACCAGCTCGTGGTGTTGCTGACCTCGATCTGTTATTGCCACTTGGTGATGATGGAGTTTCAGCGAACTCCATATCACTGTCACTCAAAGATCCGAATCTGTTCTGGAATCTTATATTGTCTCTTTCCATTTTACGTTGTCTGTCTGTTTTTGAGACAATTGTTTTTTTCGGATCTTCCGATCCTTTATTAGTTCGACCCGAGTCGAGTTTCTCTTTTGCATGTGGCGCTGGCTTCGGTACGGTCGCTGTCGACCGATCCGAAGCAACCTGGATTGCGCCATTTCATAATTTGGTTGAACTTTGTGGTGCTGGAGTGGATTTACTCCATGCACCAGATTTTTTCAGTTCAGCTATGCATGATTCAACAGTCTGCGTTGCGGAGGTAGAAACTTGTACACCAGCACCCTTTGTGATGCTGGCGTAACTGGTCGTTGGTGTTGTGTATCGCTCGTCAACAATTTTCCGTGCTTCTGGGAATGTTAACCCCCTTTGGTATTTGACAGTAAGTATTTCTTTTTCTTTTTTCCATGCCGGACAATCTCGAGAGAAAACAGCATGCTTGACGCATTTGGCCTCATTCTTACAGTTTTGATGGTTATCGACATGCTTTTCTTCACCACAATTTGGACAGAGTTGCTTCTTCTGACATCTGCTTTCGTGGTGGCCAAAAACCTGACACGAGTAACATCTGAGAGGGTTTGGTATATACACCTCTACATTAACTGAAAGGTAAGCTACTTTGATTTTCTTGGGCAGAACTGGTGTATTGAAAGTCAACACGTAAGTACCTGTTGGCTTCAATACACCACCTCTACGAACTTGGATGTTACGTACGCCAATGACGCCCTCAGATCTCAAGTTGTCAATGATCTCTGCATCAGTACATGGACGCAGCTCTGGGCTGCGGATGACACCTTTACATGAATTAAGAGTGTTGTGCAGAGAAACCTTGACCTTGAGATCGAAGAGCTTTGTGGTACCAAGCAGGCTTTTCATTGGGGCTTTGTTGGCCGAAACTGCGTAGTTTGACCCATCTTCTTTCTTATGAATGTTTTCATTGCTCTTAAAGGAACTCATTTTTGATTTTTATTTGCCTTCACTGCAGCTGGTGTTGTGCCGTGTGGCGGCCGTAAAACGTCTCCCCGTACATCAACCATAGTGCAGTTTATATTTTACTTTTGGTCCTTTGAGATCAGCGTGAATATTCTGAGAAATCAGAAATAAATTATTGGTTTAGACTCATATTCTAGACAAGTTTTTAATTATTTGGACCCCATTTTGGTTTGTGTCGGTCTTTGAATCGACTGCCTATTCGAAATTCGCAAAATTGCAGTATGTTTCCTCTGGCTTTCGTTGTCGGATCGTTGCGGGGTCACTGATGGGGCTTTGTTGGCCGAAACTGCGTAGTTTGACCCATCTTCTTTCTTATGAATGTTTTCATTGCTCTTAAAGGAACTCATTTTTGATTTTTATTTTCACCTGCTGCTCTCTCTCGACTTCTAATAAAAGGTCACCTGACTTAAGCTTTTTTATGCTTTTGGGATGTCCGGCAATGGACACTATGCTTTTTTCTATCACGAATGGTGATAAACTGGACACAGTGCGTGCATCGTCACTGGAGGTCATTACCAAGAAACGTGGAAAATTGGTTGACTTTGGTGCTGCAGACTGCTGACTAGACTGTTGAGTAGAATGCTGAGACTGCTGACTTGACTGTTGACTGGGTTCATCCGTTCCGGATGAATCCTCGTCTTTTTTACGTTTAGCTGCGTTGCGGTTATGTTTTTTTCCATGAGGCATAAGGAAAAATTTCTAGTTTCGTCCCAAGTGCTCTCCGCCCTCCGTGGAGCCCTACAAGGGAACACCATAATGGAGTGGTTATCCAACTCGCAGGTGTTAGAGATACACGTGAGATATACTCGCATAAACAAAATGCCTACACGATTGATCCGTTTAGCCACCGCCTTCTAGAGATAAAAAGACAGAAAAGGGTAAGGTAAATGGGCATATGGTTGGTATCAGGAAAGATACAAAAAGAGTTGAAGAGAAAGCAAAGCGGTATCTCTAGGGCTCGGCGCGACCAGCCGATTTACCGTGCCGGACCGCACGGCCACCCGTCTACACCGAAAAGCCAGGCCAAAGAGGCGTGTTGGGTACCTGAAGCACCGCCACCTCAGGTAACCCTCAACCTCCAGGATCCCTTCTTCCGGCTTACAGGACGCCACCCACGGCAAACGGGTGGTACTTCCTTTAGCTCTTCCCAGTGGGCACAGAGACCACAGCGGCAATGTGCCCAGTGGGAATTGAGCCCCCAGGGCCACGGCAAGGCAGGAAGTCTAATACCTGGGGGATGGGCCGAAATGACTCGGAACCATAGACATCTGCCCCCCAGTGCTTATTTTACAGGTGGACATTTGCCCCCCACTGCTTATTTCAGAAAGGGACATTTGCCCCCAGATAGACCAGGGCTAACACAAAGGAGGAAAACAATGTATTTAATGGTTTATTATCATGAGAAATACAAAATGTTAAGCAATAAATTACTCCATCTATATAAATATGAATCCCATAATAACCTGCTTTTAGAAAGCAGTATGGATCCCGATCAGATGCCATATCTGATGGGGATCTATACTGCTTATCATGCAATTTGTTAAGGTAACAAAAATATACCAAAAATGTGATGGTTAATAGTCAACAATTGGAGACAGAACCATATATTGAGTTTGTGCCTCACTGAAGGTCCAGTGTCAGATGCCTATACTCAAGTGGTTTTACACACAATACACTGGATACACTGATGGTAAATTCTTGAAGAAATTGAAATGATCTTGAATGGGCTGTAAAACTTTAACCAAAATGTTATCATGTAAATTATGAAGCTATATACAAGTCTGTGCAATGAATATCCTTGTCTAGCCAGGTTGGGGGGCAAATGTCCCTTTCTGAAATAAGCAGTGGGGGCAATTTTCTACCTTTAAAATAACTTTACTAAGCACTGGGGGGCAGATGTCCATACCAAAAATAAGCTCTTGGGGGCAAATGTCTGGGTCGCATTTGCAACTGGGGGGAAAATGTCCATTTTTAGATTAAGTCATTGGCAGGCCTGGGGTTGAATACTTTCAAAAGTATTCAAATACAAATACAAATACTTTGCATTTAACGAATACAGAATACAAATAAAAATACATGTTTTATGAATGTATTCGAATGAGAATACAAATACTTTGCAAATCTAAAGATCATAACATTTTGCAAAAATAATAAAAGAAAGCAGACACCTCTTAAATTGAAATGTACCTGTCTAATAATACAAATTGAAGAGTTCACTGGACATAAATCAGTAACAGAAATTATTTTATGCAATCAGCACAAATCAGTCTAAAACATCATATATGAACAAATGGATACATTTGTAAGAACAGACTAGAAATAGTCATGTGCCACAGTGTTGGGCCATGATTGTGAGTTATTTGTGTTTGAAGTGTCTCTGAATAAAAATATATCTAATTGAGATCTTCTGTTTTTCACACCTCTCAGTCAACAAATTATAATGTCAGTCACTTTAAAAGCAATATATGCATTATAATGAAATGTATGTCATCTTAAAAGCTTTTATTTGCACCAATGCAGTCAAATAAATCAATTAATATTCTTGGGTTTCTGTTATTATTGTATTAAACCATTTTATAGTAATTTCAGAAATTCCTACATGAGCAGTCAAGGACTTTAGTCACATCAATTAAAACATTTATGTATTGCTTCATATTTTATTTTCCTGTAAAGAGCAAAAGTATTCATAATGTATTCGTAAAACTATTCATGAATACATGACTTTTGAAATGCATTCGAATACAAATACAAATACTTTTATTCTAAAAAATCTACGAATACAGAATACTTCACGAATACTCAGAAAATGTATTCGAATAGTATTCGAATAAGAATACAGAATACAATTACCCCAGGTCTGCTCATTAGGATAATGTATCACTTTTTAAACTTCTGCTTGATTATTGTGATGACTTTTGACACATTTCTTTATAAATTTCATGATGTAAATACACATTATGCTATTAAGTCAGTTCAATGAATTAAATCTCTTGCCATGACTAAAGAAGTACTTTGTTTCATTTTTAATGTTCTTATTCATTGTTAGAATTTAGTCATATTGATGATTTTACTGTTCTGTATTTTGTCACCTGTTGTAGCTGCTTGTTGCAATAATTTCTCCATTAGCACCCATATAGGTATGATATTCCAAATATGATTTGGAATCAGCAGTTTTTAAAACGATACATGTACATACAAATTGATTTTAAAAAATCAGTAATTGTGCATGTATAGGTGTGGGGGATTTTGTCCACCTTCACAAACATGTCCAAAGGGGATTTTGTCCACCTAAACAAATGGTAGGGGAGATTTTGTTAGGGGGATTTTGTCAGGGGATGGGGGATTTTGTCTGTGATTAAAATGAGGCGGTTATAACAAGTACCCACAATCTATATTTTGAGCAAAAATAAGAAAAAATATATCACAATTTTTCATCTTAAAATTTGTGATTTTTTGGCGATAAAATTTATAATGTATTTGTATAGGCAGCATGTTTTCGTATTATTAGTTCATATACTGCTGAAACTAAATTAGGTCTGTTGTTTCATGTTTGTGTTTCTTTCCCTTTGGTGTCTCTGATGGGAGCTGTGGGTTAATTGTATCGATTCCTGATCATTGCCTCCACTTCTATTTTCATTATTGTGTTCTGTTTCTTGTGAGAAACAAGTGTCTAAGGTGGCCAGCACATAATAAATTAATCAGTATGCCCATTGCCTTCTATTTCTAGTTTTGGGATTTCAGTTTTCAGATTGCCTTCACTTTACTACTTAGACATTTTTTTTTTGGTGTATGATTTTTAATATGTTATCAACAGGGAGAATGTTCTTATCAAACAAAGTGCATCAATTTACCAGTATTTGGAATAACATACATGTGGGTAATTTGTGAGTTTTTACGTTGGCATGTAAAAACACCATGTCTTACCCCTATCCCTCTATCCTGAGACAATCTGTTGGAAGGTAACTTCACAGATTTACACATCAATGCCTACAGTCCCTTAAAAAGGGACCTTGGCAGTGTAGATTGAGATCATATGTCACAGAACATAGTGTCTGATCAAAGTGTACAGTACTTTCTAATTTTCTAAAGATCATAACATTTTGCAAAAATAATAAAAGAAAGCAGACACCTCTTAAATTGAAATGTACCTGTCTAATAATACAAATTGAAGAGTTCACTGGACATAAATGGGTAACAGAAATTATTTTATGCAATCAGCACAAATCAGTCTAAAACATCATATATGAACAAATGGATACATTTGTAAGAACAGACTAGAAATAGTCATGTGCCACAGTGTTGGACCATGATTGTGAGTTATTTGTGTTTGAAGTGTCTCTGAATAAAAATATATCTAATTGAGATCTTCTGTTTTTCACACCTCTCAGTCAACAAATTATAATGTCAGTCACTTTAAAAGCAATATATGCATTATAATGAAATGTATGTCATCTTAAAAGCTTTTATTTGCACCAATGCAGTCAAATAAATCAATTAATATTCTTGGGTTTCTGTTATTATTGTATTAAACCATTTTATAGTAATTTCAGAAATTCCTACATGAGCAGTCAAGGACTTTAGTCACATCAATTAAAACATTTATGTATTGCTTCATATTTTATTTTCCTGTAAAGAGCAAAAGTATTCATAATGTATTCGTAAAACTATTCATGAATACATGACTTTTGAAATGCATTCGAATACAAATACAAATACTTTTATTCTAAAAAATCTACGAATACAGAATACTTCACGAATACTCAGAAAATGTATTCAAATAGTATTCGAATAAGAATACAGAATACAATTACCCCAGGTCTGGTCATTGGGGGGCAAATGTCCTGGGGGCAAATGTCCGGACACCATTAAGCACATATGACCCCCCCACACACACACACACACTCAAAAAAAAAAAATATTTAATTAACCGCCTAACATTTTTTTTTTAGTGTGTTCCGATAATTACCAGTGTGTTCCGGTGTTTTGGTGTGTTCCGGTATTTCTGTTTGTCTGTCTACTGATACTGCGTCGGTCACATTTGACCATTACCGCAGGTGTACACATACACTCCAGGTTTGCAGAATGACAGCCTACACAATAATCATGTATGATTATGGTTGGGATCTTTAACCTGCTCAGGGGATGGTTCTCCCTGCACAGGGGGCCTCCAGTTAACGTCCCGATCCGAAGGACGATGCACTTTATGATATAGGAGGTTTTAGGAATTCCGTTTATGACGTCATTCTTGCGCATGCGCAAGGCACTGGCCGTCAATTGAAACGGCCATCGCCATTCAAATGTATTGGCGGAACTTAAAACGCTAACAATATTCAGACATTCTGAGAGGAAATATACCCGTTTACATTGAAGTAATTCCTCGAGAAGGAAAAAATGATATTTTGCTTTTATTACTGAAATTCATTCGTCCTGGATCCGGTTTTAATTGTCGAAAATCTCTTCTTGAATGACCCATGTCAATGGCTTGAGATACGCTTACTTAACAAAATAAGTTTTTACGTATTTTTTCGTTTTAATCGCTACATGTATCAAAGTATAGCTGTCATATATGGACAGAACTTTGCTCTCTCTCTCTCTCTCTCTCTCTAAAACAGTTCAACGATCTGTCTAGAAGTGCAGGTAAAAATGTCCAGCGATCTGTCAACATGTACATTTTGATAAAAAATGAAGATTCCAGGGTTTTTTCTTCAAAATTTATTCCAATAGTGTAGGCCCTGATCAGACGCCGCGTTCTGCTGCATCTGATCTGGGCCTGCACTGTTTGTCATTTACCCCTTTTAGGGTTTCCGGTACCAAAATGGGTTAATGTAAGGGCTGGGAACGGGGAAGGTTGTACAAATCTACTAGATTTTATTGTAAAATCTTGCACTTGCGAATGAGTGTTTCATTCTCATGCACTGAAAGGGTGTTTTAAATTTGTTTTGAATTTAATGTTCCAATCCCACTGAGTCTTGATGAGTCCGAGCACTGGGCAGATGACATTTCATTAAGCGCCGTATTATCGTAAACGCAACGTTCTGACGTTTCATCGACGTTGCAAAGTCAAATTCAGTGCATCGCTTTGATGTTGGTTTGATGTAGACACGACGTTGTTGACACGTCACATGTCAGACATGGAGTTATTTAACGACAAACTGTAATTTACATTTACCTACGCTCGCTAATTGCTGGTACGCTGGGAGAGAGAGAGAGAGAGCAACATGTAGGTCATGTCACTCAGAGAGAGAGAGAGAACCCTGTTGGGTCGTACGTACAATATATCTTTAAGAGCAGTTAACTAAGAAAAAAACAGTTGGGATTTGCCATCATGAAAACACGCCTATGCGAAATTGACACTCTAAAACCCCACTTGTATATAGTAAAACTGGGGTTTACAGGGGTAAACATTTTTTTTATTTCTGCCCAAAAAGGTAGGTTGTGGGTACTCGATAGAACCCCCTCGTCGAGGCGGATCTATCGAGACCCCGCAATCTATATTTTGAGCAAAAATAAGAAAATTATCACAATTTTTCATCTTAAAATTTCAATTTTTTGGCCGAAAAAAATGATATTGTATTTGTATAGGCATGTTTTCGTGATGCGAAATTTCACACCTGGCAGCATATCAGTTTCTCTCATTATCTTACATTAGAATTCGTCAAAAGTTTGAAATAAGCAATACGACAGTTGACGGCCAGGGCTTTTCCCGTTCTATTTTTAGAACCGGAAGTACGTCACAAAAAAAGCTCTTATTCCTTAACCGCTGATCACACAATATTACCACATACTGTATGCGTAACCCCATTTTTTTTTTTTTTTTTTTTTCTCTCAGCCTTACACACTCTAGTAGTTAACGCTCGTATCCGCTCTGTCGTTTAACTCGGATTCAAGAAAAATATATAAAATATAACCTGCACGATAGTCCTCTTAATGGGGTTGCTGCAGTATAAATAGACAGATAGATAGATTGTAGTTTCAAAGTGGGGAATATCTTACTTCGACACCGGTGAAAAAAAAAATCGTTTGGCTATTGATGGGTGCGTAAATTTACCGGAAAGGACCAGAAAGGACCAGATTACCGGAAAGGACCGGAAAGGACCTGTTTCTACCCAGTTTCCTCCCTATTTCATGATATTATTTATTGTATGCACCCTAACTACACTGCTTTCATCGTTAACCACATACTACATATATATATATATATATATATATATTTTTTTTGCATAAAAAAGTTGATTTTTTAAATCAGAGTGCCCAGTGCCTGCCTCAGTCTAATGTGGAACGGATTTGATTGCAGAAGGTCTGTACATATTCTGTATCTATACCTATTTGCTAGTTTGACCATGAAATATTATTTACTGTTTTAATTTAGGCCAAGAAGTGCAGTTGTCAGCTTCTGTCGACAGACTTTAGCCTTCATAACCACATACGCATACACAGGCCCTGGAAAGGTGTGGATAGGTCAACTGAACTGGTTGACATGCCCTAATATTGTTGAATGGGCTGTTAAATTCTGAGTAATTATTTCAATAACCAGCCATTCCCTTCGTTTCACCCAGTCATGAAAGGGCAGCTTTCGGTTTCTGTCGAAAGAATTTACTATATATCCCAGCACCAGAAAAGTGGATCACAAGACTGACCGGCCGCGGCATGACCTTTACAGTGTTGACTGAGCTTACCGGTACTAATGTATGTTTTAGCCTGAGCTATTTGTAAGAAATTCATGCATTCCCAATATTTAATCAAGCCCTGGGGCGGGGGCGCATTTAATTGTGAGTGAATCATGTCTTGCAATGAAACAACTTGATCAGTATTCATGGACAGGCAACATGATCAGTACTCACGGCTAAATTGATTGAGAACATACAATGAATGTTTTCTTGCTAAAATATGATGGGCTCCTACTTATTATTAATTTATAGATTACCACTTCAGATTAATCTTATACTGATTAATCAAAAGCTATCAGGAACAATACTGCATCATCATGGGCATAATGCAATGCAACGATGTGTAAGTTTTTTTTTTTTTTCACCAAAAGGTTATCAAAAACTTTAGTAGTTATAGCTATTTAATATTTATTTAAGAATTAACTAGCAAGGAATAAAAAAGATAAAGAAAAATAATAAAAATAGAAAATTATGGGTCCTTTCCGGTAATCAGGTCCTTTCTGGTCCTTTCCGGTAAATTTACGCACCGGCTATTGATAGATACATCGTGCACGGAGACCCTTTAGGAGATAAAAACGGGTGGAAATTTTCCTCTTGTATATTGTAACACAAATTCAACAAATAACAGGGATTGATATCACAACCAATTTCACTTTTCCTTTCAGAATGTATTGTTTCCTAATTCAATAATTGTTCAGCAGGGGACTATACTCTAACATTCAAATAAGGTCGGGTATAAAAGCCAAGGCCGCGCCGGGCCGGGCCGAGCCGCCGAGCCAAAAATTGCCAATCCGAAGATTTTATTTTTCGGAATTCTAACCGAAGAAGAAATATTAGTGGTAAATTTTAATATGATAATGTTAATTGTATCAAATGTGATATTCAGCAAAATTTTTGTTCTTTTTGGTGCCCTAGTTTTTGTTTTATTGCAATTTTGCAAATTTTTAGGGGTATAAAAGCCAAGGCCGTTTTTATCGTACGTTTTGATCGAATTTGAATGAAATAGACATGTATGTGTGAAAAAATGTACATGACAGCCCCAAATAAGTATTTTCTAAACCTTTTATTGTAATAATTCAAGTCAATTCCTTTAAGTATTTGTAATAACCGTATTTTTAGTGGTTTTATGTAGGCCACGTCGTAATGAACCGCAACGGACGGCAATGTCAGATAAATTATAAGGGCATTTAAATATACTATCTGAATGGTAGGAACTAAAGATAGAGCTTTATGAAACTCATCATATTTCTTAATCATGTCTTAGACATATTAATTATGTTTTGATATTTACCTATTGTATTATTATTGCTTATTAATATGCTTCAGTCAGTAAGTGATTAGTGCATTAATTGACTCATCTAATTGTTTTAGATCTCAGCCTGTCACTTTAAAAAGAAAGGGTTGCAACAAAAACGATGCAATTTGCATACCTGCAGATAACTCGCCAAAAGACAAAGATAACGCCTCGGCGAAGACTAAACGCATTTGGCGTGTATTGCCGAATAATAAATTTTACCTATCCACACTTTCCAAGAGCAGACTTATACGTAAGCGGTTAACCAGTAAAGTGAACATTCTTTCGCCGAAAACAGACAACTGCCCTTCTTGAATCAGGGGAAGGGAGAGAATGATTGAAGAAAATATTTCATGTTCAATCTCCACTAAAGAATGCTGCCGATCTCAGCAGGTATCGAACCTGCATCCTCCTGTTCATCAGTCAGTAAATAGCTCCTACTGGCAGTAAACAGAAAACAGAACCCTGCAGGCACCCAACGTTGAATCAACTTTGTTTCAACGTTGATTCAACGTGGAGTGCCTGCTGGGAACATTTTTTAAAACTTTTATTCTGAAAAAGGTTTGGTGGTCAAGATTGTTTATTTCCCTTACAAAGTATCCCAGTGCCGTTTTAACGACGTCGAATCAACGTCGTAAAACCCTGAAGTCCTAGACCAATCATTAAAACAACGTCGCATATACAAACTTTGTCCACTGGGATAACAGCCTGACATGGGTCGACATTCGATTCGGATCATTTCGGTCGTTGTGTGCCTTCCCTTTCGGTCCTTTTCGGTGGTTTCCTGTAATAAGGTAATTCTAAAAATAGAAACAAAAATAAAATAATAAATTCGATCATTTAAGGTGATTCTGGTGAGTATGTTTAATTTTATCACGAACACATAATAAGTATAATCAAATTTAAATATCATAAGGCCAAAAAGAAGTAATTTTACCGATGAATTTGAAAGAAATTCGGAATTGTCTATACTCTTTCGCCGCCTTGGCTTTTATACCCCTGGATTTCGGAAAACAGTTATTAAACGATAAATAAGCAATGTACATGCGTGAAACTACTTGTAGTTATAACATATCTAATTTATTATAATTTAATCACGCATTCACCAAAATATATATCTAACTTGTATCTAGAGACTAAAAAAAATTTTTCGGTAGGCTCGGCGGCTCGGCCCGGCCCGGCGCGGCCTTGGCTTTTATACCCGACCTTCAAATAATCTATGACATGCATTTTAATTTTAATCCATTTCATAAATTAATTACCAATAATGTCATATCATTAAGTCGAATTCTTGGAATGTACTATTTTAAACTTTCCAAAACTGATTTTACTCGCGAGTAATCATTAATTGCACATTAATATTCAACATACCGCCAACCTATCGGCCAAATTTAAGTATGACAAATTGATCAACGAGAATTCAAAGATGGCATGCCATATACAAGGAGTAGTTTTAAAAATTATAATTTTAAAATACCATTGTTATGATAAAAGAGATATTTGGCAAATGTGTATTAGTTTCTATGCCAACGTGTTAAGGTTATATGACATGGCTATAAATTGTTGTTTGTATCCATTTATAATGTAATGAGCGAAGTAGAAAATGGAATATCAAATAAATACATGTACATGCATGCAATGGGATTAGATCATTAAACACAGCAAGAAACTCAACAACCGAGTAGGATTATTGCCGTTCCAACTGCACAATGTAATGTAGCAGATTCTGCACTTAATGAACTAAAACCTCTAACTTAACTGTATGTTTGTATTTTTGATTACAAATTTAGAAAGGAGAAACGTTTAACTGTAAATTCTAGATTTTTTAACGCCAACGCTTTTTAGCTAGCACATGTATTTATAGAAACTGAAATTAAACAAGCAAACAAAAATTAAGCAAAGCAAGGCAAAGTAAAGCCAGATGACACAAAACTAGGGCAACAAAAGGGTGTTGACAATACTGCGGATACATTCTTATCCATATGTAATGTAATGAAGCGAAGAAGAAACTGGAATATCAAATAAATACATGTACATGCGTTGCCGAATTATGTAATGGAATTGGATCAACAAACACAAAACAATTGAAAGGTGGTCTTGTTTTGAGTGGTTTTGAAGTGGTCTTGTTTCGATTGGTCTTGTAGGGGTCTTATTTTTGAGTATACCAAAAATAATTTAAGGTAGAGTGAAACTTGATATATCATAAAAAATCTTGACAAAGATTTGATAGCTGGTCTTGTCATGGGTGGTCTTATTGTGGTTTTATATGGGTGGTCTGAGTGCATTTTTTTAAACAATGCTTGAAGGCATAACCATTTAATAATAGAATTAGTATGCTCTGAGAAATACAATAAATAGTAGCAATAATGATGATAATTGCTATATAATGTATGTGAGTGTTTATTGAGAACCACAAATCCACCTATATGGAAGCAATGGACCTTAGAAAGAAATATCGAAGTTTATTGGTTCCTTCAGTATTTAGGTGTAACCCTTCATCCTTTCTGGTAAAAAGTTCTCGTTTTACCTTTCCTGCATACAAAAATGGCTTGTATGTGCGCAGGAAGGTAAATCGCATTGTTTTACTCACATTTTTTTTTTTTTTTTTGCAAATATGTGTTAACTTTTCGTATAAGTGGGTCTGTCTTCTCATGATCAGGCCTAGGCAGAATTGCTGACATCAGTATATTAATCTCTGGCTTCAGTTTTCTAAAAATTCCAACAAGATTGCCATAATAAGAGATGATATGATTGAATGCATTTTGTAGAGGCAATATACTTTTATTGGCTACATGGTTCCTACATGGAGGAGAACAAACTCAGATTCATCCAGACAAATTTGCTTGTTCAATAGCCTGTTTGCCAATCTTCCGATTGTGTCTCCTCCAAATGACTTTAACACTAGACCCTCAATTCCAGTTAAGTATTTTGGGATCGAATCTCCTAGTATGATGACTTTTCTGCGTTCTGCAAAGAAAGTTAAAAATGCTTAATGTTTAATAAAGTTCCAAGCACTTACCCAAAACAAGGTATTTTGGCTCAATGACTGTAGTAGAGCCACTGCCGCCAAAATAAAGTGAATACATGCAGCTCAATAACTGTAGTAGAGTCACTGCCGCCATATTATGCTGAATAGCTTAATGACTGTAGTAGAGTCACTGCCGCCACATTATATTGGATAGCTCAATAACTGAGAAGAGCTATTGCTGCTAAACAATAATAGATGTCAGCAATTACCTGAAATCAGAAAATATATGCATACAATAAGTGACAAAACAAATAGTATGTACAATTAAAAGTAGCATTGTTGCACTCAAATGTATGTAGATTAAAACCAGCATATTTAGGTGAATACTACAATGTCCTTAGTTTCTTAATTACCTTTTAGTTGTCAAGGACCAACGTTTTAGGGGAAACAGTGCTTCAGCTGAAGTGCACGACCCGCCGGATGCTTTAAGCTTTATGAGTGTTACCATATATGGGTATAGCGGCCATTTTGGTCATGTGACCTGGACCTAAAACGGTTCCCCCAATAAATGCGCCTTATCGTAAGGAGCAAAAATATATCTTATACTTTGGTACTGTATTCTGAATCGTTTGTAGGATAAAATGCATTCTCACTTTTCCAATACAAACGCATATGTGTCAAAGTTTGACCTAGGCACAAAGAAAGTCAAGGTCAACCCAAGGTCACCATTTTAGCAATTTATGATGGGCCTACGTCCCAAGCGGTTAAGTCACTTTCACTAATTTTCACAAACGGGTTACGGACCGACAGACAAACAGACCATATATGGCTTGGCGGCCATTTTGGTCATGTGACAAGGACCCCATGAGCAAATTTTGGTTTCCCGCATCCCATAGAGGCTCCATATGAAATTTGACTTCAATCCGCCCAACGGTTTCCGAGGAGAAGCAGTTCGAAAATTTTCACATTTTCGCCTCGGCGAGGCTATACTAAATGGAATGTAATATTTCCAAGTTCATTGGTTAGATCTCATTGATATCTATCAGTATGCCAAAAATTGTTTAAATATTCCAAGTGGTTAAGTCACTATCACCAATTTTCACAAACGGGTTACGGACGGACAGACAGACAGACCATATATGGCTTCGCGGCCATTTTTGTCATGTGACCTGGACCCCATGAGCAATGTTTGGTTTCCCCCATCCCATAGAGGCTCCATATGAAACTTGACTTCATTCGGCCCAACGGTTTCCGAGGAGAAGCAGTTCGAAAATTTTCACATTTTTCGCCTCGGCGAGGCTATACTAAATGGAATGTAATATTTCGCAAGTTCATTGGTTAGATCTCATTGATATCTATCAGTATGCCAAAAATTGTTTAAATATTCCAAGCGGTTAAGTCACTATCATCAATTTTCACAAACGGGTTACGGATTTTTCGCCTCGGCGAGGCTATACTAAATGGAATGTTATATTTCGCAAGTTCATTGGTTAGATCTCATTGATATCTATGAGTATGCCAAAAAGTGTTTAAATATTCCTAGCGGTTAAGTCACTATCACTAATTTTCACAAACGGGTTACGGACCGACAGACAGACAGACCATATATGGCTTGGCGGCCATTTTGGTCATGTGACAAGGACCCCATGAGCAAATGTTTGTTTCCCCCATCCCATAGAGGCTCCATATGAAATTTGACTTCAATCCGCCCAACGGTTTCCGAGGAGAAGCAGTTCGAAAATTTTCACATTTTTCGCCTCGGCGAGGCTATACTAAATGGAATGCAATAATTCGCAAGTTCATTGGTTAGATCTCATTGATATCTATCAGTATGCCAAAAATTGTTTAAATATTCCAAGCGGTTAAGTTTCACAAACGGGTTACGGACGGACAGACAGACTGACAGACTGACAGAATGACCGATTGACAGAATGACACGGTGATTTTAGGGCACTCTTAGAAAATCAACCGACTTCAGTCGGTCGCTTTTTCTGCGGGTCGTGCAATAACTGCTTGGACAGAGAGGGATTTGTCTGAAGGCACGCTTCAGATCTTTTTTGAACAACAAACAATTTTGTCCCTTTTGTTTGATGCTTTGAATCATCAACTTTAGGGTAAATGACTTCCATATTTTCATTCAGGTATGTGTTTTTATCAATAAATTCATTAACAGCTGATCCTTTTGGAAAGCTTAAATCCAACATTACCCTCCTTTCCAGGGTATCTTTTTTGGAACTGAATTCAAAGGAGGTATTTTGATTCCATCATTGAAAGGGTTATATTTAAATGGGCCAGCTACTGCTTTATACATGCTTTCTTTCATAAGATACTTGTTCATCTGTTCGGGATATTCTTGAGCTCCTTTATGATTTTTTAATTTCCAGATATTTTATATGTCAAGTTCTTGAAGTAAATTGAAATGGTGTGCCACCGATGTCCCCTGACTTGGCGTGAATTGAACATTTGTGTTATATTCTTGGTCGGGCTGTAAACAAACGGGTCAATCAACACACAAGACTTCCAGACTTGGAGAGACTTCTACTCCAAGAATGGGCTGCGATTCCTCAGCATCATATACAGAGACTGGTGAATTCCATGAGGAGCAAACTTGACGAGTGCCATTGAAACCTATGGAAAATGCAAATTGTAATAAATCACACAAGGTGGTGTCTTTATAGTCTGTTAAACCATGATCTTAACTAGTCTATATTCATACGAGTGTAAACAGGAATTTTACATAGTTCAAAATTGTATTTACCTGTATGGAACGCTATAGCTGTCTGATAGTAAGCCAAAAACATATGGGATGGACTTGTATACTTACGTAGTGCTGAAACATCGTTATTTCTTGCTCAAGCATTATTTATTTCTGCGCGATACACATTATGTAATATGTCAGCAACATTTTGTCTTGTATGAGCTTTGTGATGCCATGCATAAGCTGCATTATGTACTGTGCAAACTTCATTATATGATGTATAAATTGTTTTATATGAGTTGTAAACTTTATTATATGATATGAAAACTTTATTATATGGTGTGGAAACTTTCTGATATATGTTAATTTCATTGTATGATTTGAAACCTTTATTGTATGATATAGAAACCTTATTATATGGTGTGGAAACCTTATGATGTGGAAACTTTCTTATGTAGGGTGTTAACTTTATTATATGGTATAGAAACTATATTATAAGATGTGTAAACTTAATTATATGATATGGAAACTTTATTATAAGATGTGTAAACTTAATTATATGATATGGAAACTTTATTATAAGATGTGTAAACTTAATTATATGATATGGAAACTTTATTATAAGATGTGTAAACTTAATTATATGATATGGAAACTTTATTATAAGATGTGTAAACTTAATTATATGATATGAAAACTTTATTATATGATAAGGAAACATTATTATATGATATGGAAACTTTATTATATGATATGTTAATTTCATGTTGTGCACAAATTTTATTTTATTATGTATGAATTTTACTATATGATATTTAAACTTTATTATATGATGAGGAAACGTAACTATATGATATGGAAACTTTATTATATAATGTGTAAACTTTATTACTTGACATGAAAACATTATTATATGATAAGGAAACTTTATTATATGATATGGAAACTTTATTATATGATGTGTAACCTTCATGTGGTGTACAAACTTTATTATATTATGTTTGAATTTTACTTTATGATATTTAAACTATATTATGTGATGTGTGTACTTTTTTATGTGATGTACAAACTATATTTTATGTAATTTCTTTTGAATTGATGATGGGTTTTATAATATGATATTGCGTTTCCTTACATCAGATATCAAATACATTATATTATAAATATCTTAAACCTTTCACAATATGGCGGCGCCCATTGGACCTTGCCGAGAAGACACTGAAGGTATCCGTGCCGAATCATCCTCGTTGTGAAGTATTTTGTTTGTGATGAGATATAGGCCTACAAGGTATGTGAGGTTTATAAGAAAGCGTGATGGAGCGTGGTAGCTCAGTGGTTAGTGCACTTGCCTCTGATGCTAGAGGTCCCGGGTTCGAACCCCGGCAGCGGTGTGAAAATTTCGGTGTCCGAACACGCTCCATTGGCATCATTTGCAGGGATGAATGTCATAAAGTGCACCGTCCTTCGGATCGGGACGTTAAATGGAGGCCCCCTGTGCAGGGAGAACCATCCCCTGTGCAGGTTAAAGAACCCTACCGTAATTACAGGATTACTGTGTAGGCTTTCATCCTGCAAAAACTGGAGTGTATGTAATATACACCGTCTGTGTCCCCGCATGGGGTTAAGGCGAAACCGGAAGAAGAAGAAGGTTTTACCCCAGGCTTAGGCTGGGGTACAAGGTAACACTTTTTATGTAATGTTTGACATCACACTGTACAACCGCCTTTGGCGAAGACAGATTCCTGCCTCAACGACAGATCAAAGTTAAGCTGACCAAGAAAGGGTAGGTGAAGGTTTCTTGTTATTTTGTTTTATAAATCGAGAACGCAATCTGTTGGCTGTTTGCTGCTAATAGAGAAGATTCTGAATGTCTGGAGACACCGCAACAACACTATGACTATATTTTAAGCCCAGATAAGGCGTTGCCAGCTCGTTGAAAAAATATGTTTATATATATATATTACATCCACGTATTCACACAACAACTACAATTACTTAGCTGCATTTCTGTCAAATTAGGCAGCACAGCTCGGTTAAATAAACCCACCACGCTTCCCTAAAGAAGCCAGGTGTCAAGAAAAATGAAAATGTTGTCTCTGACTACAGATTATTGTTATGTGGCTGTGCACCAACCCAGATCAGAGATTTCGAAGGCTAACATTCATGACAGATCAGAATGTCGGTTACATCTTTAAAAAAGCAGTATATCGATTGATTTCTAAAGGCTATTTTCCACGGGGGTAATACCATATTCTATGCCTGTATTGTTGACCGAGCCGGTACTGTGTAAAACTTGCTGTCGACCGAGAAATACGGTTTTCGACCGAGCACTACGGATGTCGACAGAGGAGGGTCTACGGTAAATTCGTTGTGTGTTATTTTTGTGTATGTCTGTCCATTTGTGTGGGTTCAAACCGTTTATGAAATAGTTTACTGTTGCTTCAAGTGTTTTGGACGTCTAAGAAATAGCCTGTTTTGACGCTGAGCGCAATTAAATGGGAAACTATATAAAGGAAGTACTTCCAGGGAAATTTTGTGGCTCTTATTCAGTGTCATGGAATATCGAGGGCGAAATGATGCAGATACATCAATAGTATACACGATTACCTTTTATTTGTGTGTGCACATGTGTTTATATGCATCCGTGCATATAGTTTCGCCGATACGGCTGCCGATGAAATAAACATTTGCGGGGTACAGTTGGATACGGATATCGGTGATTCAACGAGAATGTAATGGACAGATTTTCTGGCAATTAACCCCGGTTAAACAATAAAATAACTGTTACATTCTTCGTCAGGCTTTGTTTGTTTGAAATGAGGTTTAGCGTGCCCATCAACACCTTTAGGTCATTTGGAGACGTTGCTTTCAATTTTGTGGGGCTTTTATCAGAAATTCAGCCACCAGAGACAGCCATTGCAAATTACTCAAAGGACCATACATCATAAAACACGCCTATATAATTTGGACCCCCTAAAACTCCGCTTTTATATGGTAAAATAGAAGTGGAGGCAATGATCAGGAATCGATACAATCAACCCACAGCTCCCATCAGAGACACCAAAGGGACAGAAGCACAAACATGAAACAACATACCCTAATTGAAACATCAATAGCGGAAAGCCAAACGGACAGTTACTTTCCCACAAAATGGCCAATAGGCTATCCAAAATAAAATAATGTAAGCGACACAAACACCCAAAGACAAACCATAACAAAAATTAACCGTGACAGAAGAACCACATTGGAACAGTCAGCGGAAACGAATTCCACTGGGGGTGGGGGGGGGGAGCTTAAATCGATTTTACCTGGCCATAATCGTCGCCCTTACTCCCGTCGCGAATAAGACAAATAATTTGTTCAGTCCGCATGAAGGCCTCCTAACTCATCAATGCAACATCTCCGTGAACACAAATAATCAAACAACCATAGAGATGAAACAACGGTGAGGACTCGACAACAAGAAACCACTGAAATGCTGGAGCAAAAGAAAACCAACAGATAGACTCCTGGGATTTACAGGGGTATGCAATATTTTTCATATTTGTGGTCATATATATAGATTCTGGGTGCGCGTTCCCACAATCTATTTTTAGCAGAAATATAAAAAGTTTCAGATTTTTTTTTATCTGAAAATGTCCGATTTTTTAGGGTAAAATTTTCAATATATTTTAATAGGAGTGTTTTCGTAATGTCTGCTGAGCAACCCTACTACTTGTCATGGCATTTGCTGCGAAATATACGTCTCTGCACATGCGCTTGAAGTTCTGAGCTCAGAACCCCCTAAAATGATAAACACGAAGGTTACTATTGACGTAGTCTTTGTTCAATTTCATTATGGCACATCTAGCCGAACTCTTTAAAACAAATTTGACATGTTTAAGCATTTAAACTTCAAGCACCTGTGCTCTTTCCGACATCGTTCTTCAAATGTATTTGCTCATGTTTACAATCCTATTCCTTCAACAGTTTTTTTTTTCAGTTTAGTTTTAATCTGATTTAGCATTTACATGTTCAAGTGTTTATACCAGTGACCACTTTGTATCCTGTTGTGTAAACTAAATATGGGAGAGATTAGGATGGAGTTATTCTTGGTGATTGTTGCTACTTTAAGATACCGCACAAAACATACATTTTTCTTCATGGTCCACAGTAAAATCTGCCTTATAGTGCAGATACAGTAATGTTAATCTGAAATGGGTAGATTCCTTTCTTTGCTACAGAAAAAGCGCATTCTTGTTAATGGTGAATCTTCAGAGTGGGCACCAGTTTTGTCTGGAGTCCTGCAAGGGACTGTTTTTTGGTCCACTGTCATACTCCATGTAAATCAATGATATTTCCCTGACATTGACTCAGAAATAAGACTGTTTGCAGGCGACTGTGTTTGCTACCAAGAAATTAGAGATACAGAGGACTCACTGAAACTTCAGAATGATATAGATAGATTAGGATGTTGTGCACAAAAATGGGGCATGAGATTTCAGCCCGTTAAATGCAACTTTATGCAGATAATCAGAAGGAGGACAAATGAAATTTAGGCTTCTTACACCTAAGAGGGAACGGTCCTCGAGAACGTGGATGCCATTATATACCTTGGTGTGACACTCACAGAATACACATATTAGCAACATGTGCACTAAGGCAAATAGAACGCTTGGTTTCCTGAGGCAAAATCTTCATCAGTGTGCTCAGGATGTACAAGAGGCAGCATATCAAAGACTTGTTCGCCCAATCTTGGGATATGGTAGTTGTATCTGGGACCCCAGCGGAGTGGTTCTTAATGAAGAAATTGAAAAAGTTCAGAGTAGAGCTGCTAGATTTATAATAAGCAACTACTGCTTTGAAACTGACAGCATGGCTGGAATACTAGGAAAATTAAGATGGGAGTCTCTCAAGAAAAGTAGAAAAGACAGTAGGCTCACAGTTTTATACAAAGGTCTAAAGGGTGCTGCCAGCATTCCAACAGATGATCTTGTTCTCCCAGCTAGGCACTGTAGAAATCATCATTCATTGGCGTTTCAGACCCTTACTGTAAGAACTGACATTTGTAAAGAATCATTCTTTCTCCCCACGAACCATTAGAGATTGGAATGCCCTTCCCGATTCGATTATCTCAACAGCTGAAGGTGCTGAGGATTGTGTAGCTCAGTTAACTTCTTTGGTGAGAGCTAGGGACTAACTTCCCATCACAGGTCCTGGTGTATGACGTGTCACCAGTAACAATTCTGACTCTGAATAGTCCTATAATAAATCATGTTTTTAACACCAGTACATGAAATGTAGTTTTCATATTTCGTATCAATCAGACTACGATACTATCGACGGTTGTATCGCTAATAATCGACATCCGTATCCCGACAGTTTTCAAAGGTATATGAAACCTCCCAGTGTGCACGAATTATGTCAAATTCACGTTGTTGTTGAAGCGTAAATGGTAGATAAAATATATAAGGCGTTTTATTGCTTTCGTACTTTTCATAAAGCATTAGATTAATGATATTCTATGAAAACTATTTTTTTCAAAAGAACCGGTACCTATTTTAGTGTTTTTCTAGCGTCACCTCTCAATAAGTTAACAGACAATTAACAGCTTGTTTCTTTAAAAAATCGAAATCGTTTGTAACTGTTTAAAGTTACGTTTTCGCCTCTCCAAGGGCGTCAAATTCATGATGATCCTCTGTCGACATCAGGACTGCTCGGTCGAAACCGTATTTCTCGGTCGACAGCAGCTTTACACAATACCGGCTCGGTCGACAACCGTGTTTTCGGATTTGATTTATCTGACGTTTCTAATAATGCTTTTTGTATCCTTATCAATTACCAAAAATGATATGCATTTTTACTGGTACATAAGAATGTCATTTCAGCTGCTGTGATTATTAGGAAGATGGTTTCTTTCTACATTCTTCTTAACTCAGCTTTGTATCTTTGGCATTTTTTTATATTACGATAACACGCCCGTGCGACATAGTGGATTTTTTCGTATCTCCAAAATTGCTACTTTCTGATGAAAATCCATGTAACGTTTCTTATTCATACTGCAAACGTAGGTTATGGGTGCTCGTTAGAACCGCCTCAGTGAGTACCCACAACCAATTTTTTGGAGGAGAAATAAGAAAAAAATAATGTTCACCCCCTTAAACCCCAGTTTTCTTCTATATAAAGTGGGATTTAGTGGGTGTTCATTTCACGGACTTGTTCACGTGACTTTTTAGCTCACCTGGACACGAAGTGCACAAGGTGAGCTATTGTGATCACCATGTGTCCGTCGTACGTCCGTATCAACATTTACCATATGTAACCACTAGATGCCACAGTTTTAATGCATTGTTTATGAATCTTTACCAGAATGTGTGTCTTGATGAAGTTCGAATATGGGTCATTTCAGATCAAAACCTGGGTCACTAGCTCAAATTTCGTTATAACCTTGTGTGTACCCTAGAGACCGAAGTTTTGCTTCAATTTTCATGAAACTTCACCTGATTGTTTGACTTGATGATGTCCCAGTCAAGTTCAAATATGGGTCATGTCAGATCAAAAACTAGGTCAGATTTCGTTAAACACCTATGTGCACCCTAGAGGCCACAGTTTTGCTTTAATCTTCATGAAACTTCACCTGAATGTTTGAATTGATGATATCTCGGCCAGGTTCGAATATGGGTCATGTCGGAACAAAAACTAGTCACTTGGTCAAATTTTGTTGAAACCTTGTGTGCCCCCTAGAGACCGCAGTTTTGCTTCGATCTTCATGAAACTTCACTGGAATGTTTGACTTGATAATATCTTGATCAAGTTTGAATATGGATCATGTTGGATAAAAAACTAGGTCAGATTTCGTTAAAACTTTGTGTGTGCCCTAGAGACCACAGTTTTGCTCCAATCTTCATGAAACTTCACCTGAATGTTTGAATTGATGATATCTCGGCCAGGTTCGAATATGGGTCATGTCGGAACAAAAACTAGGTCACTTGGTCAAATTTCGTTAAAATCTTGTGTGCCCTCCTAGAGACCGCAGTTTTGTTTCGATCTTCATGAAACCTCACTGGAATGTTTGACTTGATGATATCTGGATCAAATTTGAATATGGATCATGTTGGATCAAAAACTAGGTCAGATTTCGTTAAAACTTTGTGTGTGCCCTTCAGGCCACAGTTTTGCTTTAATCTTCATGAAACTTCACCTGAATGTTTGAATTGATAATATCTCGGTCAGGTTCGAATATGGGTCATGTCGGAACAAAAACTAGGTCACTTGGTCAAATTTCGTTAAAATCTTGTGTGCCCTCCTAGAGACCGCAGTTTTGCTTCGATCTTCATGAAACCTCACTGGAATGTTTGACATGATGATATCTGGATCAAATTTGAATATGGATCATGTTGGATCAAAACCTAGGTCAGATTTCGTTAAAACTTTGTGTGTGCCCTACAGGCCACAGTTTTGCTTTAATCTTCATGAAACTTCACCTGAATGTTTGAATTGATGATATCTCGGCTAGGTTCGAATATGGGTCATGTCGAACAAAAACTAGTCACTTGGTCAAATTTTGTTGAAACCTTGTGTGCCCCCTAGAGACCGCAGTTTTGCTTCGATCTTCATGAAACTTCACTGGAATGTTTGACTTGATAATATCTTGATCAAGTTTGAATATGGATCATGTTGGATAAAAAACTAGATCACATTTCGTTAAAACTTTGTGTGTGCCCTAGAGACCACAGTTTTGCTCCAATCTTCATGAAACTTCACCTGAATGTTTGAATTGATGATATCTCGGCCAGGTTCGAATATGGGTCATGTCGGAACAAAAACTATGTCACTTGGTCAAATTTCGTTAAAATCTTGTGTGCCCTCCTAGAGACCGCAGTTTTGTTTCGATCTTCATAAAACCTCACTGGAATGTTTGACTTGATGATATCTGGATCAAATTTGAATATGGATCATGTTGGATCAAAAACTAGGTCAGATTTCGTTAAAACTTTGTGTATGGCCTACAGGCCACAGTTTTGCTTTAATCTTCATGAAACTTCACCTGAATGTTTGAATTGATGATATCTCGGCCAGGTTCGAATATGGGTCTTGTCGGAACAAAAACTAGGTCACTTGGTCAAATTTCGTTAAAATCTTGTGTGCCCTCCTAGAGACCGCAGTTTTGTTTCGATCTTCATGAAACCTCACTGGAATGTTTGACATGATGATATCTGGATCAAATTTGAATATGGATCATGTTGGATCAAAAACTAGGTCAGATTTTGTTAAAACTTTGTGTGTGCCCTACAGGCCACAGTTTTGCTTTAATCTTCATGAAACTTCACCTGAATGTTTGAATTGATGATATATCGGCTAGGTTCGAATATGGGTCATGTCGGAACAAAAACTAGGTCACTTGGTCAAATTTCTTTAAAACCTTGTGTGCCCCCCCCCCCCCCCCCCCCTTGAGACCGCAGTTTTGCTTCGATCTTCATGACACTTCACTGGAATGTTTGACTTGATGATATCTTGATCAAGTTTGAATATGGATCATGTTGGATCAAAAACTAGGCCAAATTTCATTAAAACTTTGTGTGTGCCCTAGAGACCACAGTTTTGCCCCAATCTTCATGAAACTTCACCTGAATGTTTGAGTTGATGACATCTCAGTCAAGTTCGAATATGGGTCTTGTCAGATCAAAACTAGGTCACAATGTCAAATTTCGTTAAAATCTTGTGTACACTTTAGACGCAACAGTTTTGCTTTGATCTTTATGAAACTTCACCTGAATGTTTGACTTGATTATATCTTGTTCAAGTTTGAATGCGGGTCATGTCTGATTAAAATCTAGGTCAGTAAGTCAAATTTCTTAAAAAAAATGTGTACACCCCAGAGACCACAGTTTTGCCTTAATTTTCCTGAATCTTCGCCCGCTGAATATTAAACTTGATGATATCTAGGTCAAGTTCGAATATAAGTCATGTGGGATAAAAAAAATAGGTCACTAGGTCGTTAAAACCTTGTGTGCACCCTCGCGACAGATTTGCTTCAATCCTCATGAAACCTCAGAATGTTTGACTTAATGATATTACAATCAAGTTCGAATATGGGTCATGTCAGATCAAAAATTAGGTCACCTAATTTTTTATCTGACATGATGATGATATCCCAGTCAAGTTTAAATATGGGTCATTTCAGATAAAAAAAACTAGGTCAGATTTTGTTAAAATCTTGTGTGCACCCTAGACACCACAATATTTCTTCAGTCTTCGTAACCCTTTGCAAAAATGTTTGACCTGATTATATCTCTGTTAAGTTAGAATGTAGGTCATGTAGGATCAAAACCAAGGTCAAATTTTGTTAAAACCTTGTCTTAATGATACCTTTGTCAGATTCATATACTGGTTATATGGGGTCAACACAAGGTCATAATGTCAGATTTCTGTCTCTAGAGGCTGCAATTTTGCATTAATCTTCATAACACTCTACCAAATGTCAGACTTGATGATATGTCATTCAACTTACAATGGTTAGTGTCAAATATCTAGATCATTTTTCTTTTAAACCCTATTCTCTTTCTCTAGAGGTCACAGTTTTGCGTCATTTGTCGGGTCAAACACTAAGTCGCCAGGTCAAATTGCTTTAATGACTCAGGTGAGCGATTAAAGGGCCATCATGACCCTCTTATTTTTATTCCAAAGCATTATGGACAGCATTAACCAAAACAGTTGGGTGACCCTGTTGACGTTAAAACAGAGGAGCTGCTGTTTGATGACCCATTGGACGGATCCCTACTCGAGATATTTGCTTATCAGACGACCAAATAATTATTTACTTGTGAAATATGCAACAAGTCAAATCTGAGAAGGCAGTTAAAAAAAAAAAAACAGGACCATGATGGTCTTAAACAGCTCTCCTTAATTTTAGAATAAACAGGTTTAAAGGTTGTCCAGATAGCTCAGTGGTAGAGCGTCCGCTTTGGGATCGGTAGATTGCGCGTTCGATCCCCGGCCGTGCCATACAAAAGGCGTAAAAAGGTACTAGACGCCCCCTTTGCTGACGCTCGCATTATCAGTGGCAGTCCTAGGAAGATAAATGAAGGCAGGTAAGGGTTTGTTAAAGGATACTTCGTTTGTCGCAATAAAAGCTCTACAGAGCTTATGTTATTTGTTTCTAAATAGAAGTGAAGGCAATGATCAGGAATCGATTCAATTAACCAACAGCTCCCATCAGAGACACCAAAGGGAAAGAAACACAAACATGAAATAACAAGACCCTAATGGAAACATCAATAGCGGAAAGCCAAAAGGACAACAACTTTCCCACAAAATGGCCATTTGGCTATCCAAACCAAAAAAAAAAAAAAACAATACAAGCGATACTTACACTCAAAGACAAACCATACAAAAAATAAACCGCGACAGAAGAACCGCCTTAGAACGGTCAGTGTAACGAATTCCACTTGGGGGTGGGTGGGTGGGGGGGGGGGGGGGGGGGGGGCTAAATCGATTTTACGTGGCCGCACTCTTCGCACTTACTTCCGTCGTGATTCAGACAAATAATTTGTTCAGACCGCATGAAGGCCTCCAAACTCATCACTGCAACATCTCCGGGAACATAAAAATCAAACAACCACAGAGATGAAACCACTGAAATGCTGGTGCAAATGTAACCCAACAGTTAGATTCCGATGGGCCCAACCACAGACAGAGCATCAGGCACCAACCAACATTAAATAAAATTAAATCCTCTCTTATTCTCAGTAAGCCTTTACGCTGAAACCGCCATAGAATCTGAGACCCGACTCACCGGCGTGCAATTGTTAACCGTGATTGGGTTAACTTCCATGCACACAGTCTGTAGTATAACATTTACGTTGTACCCAATCTTTTAATGATTTTACGAAATTGGGTGCTGAAGACATTGCAAGTATACATTTTTTTCTGAATTTATAGTTTGTCATAGTTTATGATACCGATAACCCGGATTAAAAAGTTTAGCAGTTAACAATTTATTACGAATGTTGAAGTCAGTTACATGACTAGACACTCTGGCGAATCTAATAAATTGCGAAATATAAAAGAGCTTCTTATCTTTATCTAGATATACAGTAAGTCTGTTCAAAACAAGGGAGCCTCAGGACAGGTCAGTTATTTGTCACGGAGCTATAATTTGAACCAACATACTTGTTGATATAAAGTAGATGACTAGATGAAGTTTTGCCCCCGCCCATCGGGGCATGGAGAAAAAGATTGGGCTCCATGATGCTTCCACGCAGAGCTGAAACTGACCACACATGAGTACTGGTAAACCGCTTAGAAGTTCTAAGCCTCTCAAGGCAAAGTGCTGTGATGCACACCGTCCAATGGATATACGCCATTTGGTTTCATTGGGCGGCAGGGCTTGAGAGGTCATTTCATCTAAGTACCTGGTAAAATTCGCACAAAACAGGAAGCAACGTCTCCAAAATTACCTAAATAGTGTTGACGGGGACGTTAAACTTAAATTCAAACAAACAAAGTAGATGAAGCAATGTTACCAGACATCAAAGGACAGGTTTTCCCTATATAAATCTAAGTAAATCACAAGGGTCCCTGGGCAGGCTTTTCATGGCTATAAATTGAACAATCTTGCTAGAGGTCAACTAGAAGTTGTTTACCAACTATCAAAGACTTTGGCCTTTTAGTTTCAGACGAGATTTCTAAAGGGTTTCCCTATATAACTTTATGTCAAACATGTGGGCCCCTGGGCAGGGTCAGTTTTGGCTATGGGGCTATAATTTGAAAAATCTTTGTTGATGTCCACTGGGTAAAACTACATACCATTTATAAAAAAACTGGGCCTTCTGGTTTCAGACAAGAGGATTTTTAAAGGTTTTCCCTCTATAAGTAAGTCTATGTCAAAAGGTTTTTCCTATATACAATTATGTAAAACATGTTGGCCCTTCGCAGGGACATTTTGGATCAAGGGCTATAATTTTAACAATCTTGGTCGATGTCCACTAGATGAAGCTACATGACAAATATCAAAGACCCGGGCCGTCTGGTTTCAGAGTAGAAGTTTTTATATAAGTTATAAGTATGCAAAACTTGTGGACCCCTGGGCGGGGCCACAGGGCTATGGTTTTAGCAATCTTGGCAGATATCTATTTAATAAAGCTGTGTATCAGATATAAAAAACCTGGGCCTTCTGGTTTCAGACAAGAAGATTAAAAAAGCTTATTTACCCCTTTTATTGCCATGGCAACCAACATTCTGGATGGAATGGAATTCTTTGAACAACTTTGAAAGAGGACCACCCAAAGATTATTTCTGCTAAGTAAGTTTGGTGCAAATCTGCCCAGTGGTTTAGGATGAGATGCTGTTTAAAGTACATGTTGACGGACAGACGGACGACGACGACGACAGACGGTGACCGATCACAATAGCTCACCATCAGACTTCGACTCAAATGAGCTAAAAAAAAAAAAAAAGAGATGACGCAGCGTTTGAATGCCAAAAGTGCACAAAATATTTCATCTGTATGCTTTTGAGCAGTAATTAGCACAACTACCTAAACGGAGTCTCATAGTGAGAAATGTTCAAATAACAAAAACGCAGATAAGCCAGCACACCGGCGCCTTTGTTGTTTGCTTGTTGGCTACAAGTTTTATAAGGACAAAGGCTGTGGGTTCGTACGAGTGCACACAGTCTATACTCTCATTGGCGAATATCCCGAGTAGGGGTCCGTCTGTAATGGGTCATCAAAATGAAGCTCTATTTAAATTTAACAGACAACAGGTTCATCCATGCTACCGATAATGCTGCTGAATACATAAGTCACACAATAATGTTTGTTTGTTTGTATCGGAGTTTAACGGCCCAGTCAACACAATTTATATCATTTTTAGCCGGTCAGTTTACCTTTCCACACTTTTCCTGGGCATGCTTATACGTAAGCGGTTAACCAGTACAGTGCACATTCTTTCGCCAGAAACTGACAACTGCCCTTCTTGAATCAGCGGAAGGGGGAGAATGACTGTAGAAAAGATTTCATGATTAATCTCCACGAAAGAATGTTGCCGACCCCGACAGGTATCGAACCCGTGTCCTCCTGATCACCAGTCAGACGGGCATCAGACTGAGCTACCGAGGCCGGCTGTCACCTAATAATACATTTGCCAAAGACAGACACTATCTTCAAGAGCTGAAATAGCTGCCATATATACCTATTATGTTTTGATAATGGATAAGAGTACAAATTTATTCCGAGCGGACCGTCCATGTTAATAAACCTTATTGGTTTCATTGGGCGACAGGGCTTGAGATGTCATTTCATCTCAATTTCGGGTAAAAGTCCCACAAAATTGGAAGCAACGTCTCCAAAATGACCTTTACAGTGTTGACGGGGACGTTAAACCTCAAATCAAACAAACAAAAACAAACAAATTTATTCCTCAAAATGTCAGATTAGTTTGACGCGAAAAAAGCTGTAAGATGTAACTGAAATCCTGATCTGTCATGAATGTTAGCCTTCGATATCTCTGATCTGTGTTGGTTGACAGTGTGTGTGTGTGTGTGTGTGTGTGTGTGAATTCGGGTTTAACCTCGCTTTCAACAATTTTTCAGTCATTTCACGGCGGTGTCTGTTTGCGACAGGAAGCTCAATGCTCACTTTTATACTGCTGCCTCACTGAAGTATCATGTCCCAGACACAATACATGATACCACACCCAGTCACATTATCCTGACACTGGGTCGACCAGTCCTAGCTCTTCCCCGTAAATCTGAGTGCCAAGCGAGGAGCAGCTGGTACCATTTTTAACGACTTTGGTATGTCGCGGCCCGGGATCGAACCCGTGACCTCCCATTCCCCGGAGCGGACACTCTATCAACTAAGCTATCGGGGCCGGTGTGTTGGTTGACAGCCAAGTAAACAAAAATCTATAGACAGTATTTTTCTTGACACCTGGCTTCTTTAGGGGAGCGTGGTGGGTTTATTTAAACGAGCTGTGCGGTCTAATTTTGCAAAATGCAGCTAAGTAATTGTAGTTGTTGTGTGAACAAGTGGATGTAACGTACCTTGTTCCTCAGACGTACAGTTTAAACCGCAAACACAATTTTAATGCGATTTTCTTTAAACATGTTTTTCAACGAGCTGGCAACGCCTTATCTGGTCTTGAAATATAGCCAGAGAGTTGTTGCGGTATCATTAGCAGCAAAAGTCAACATATTGCTTTCTCGATTAATACAAACAAGAAACCTTCACCCACCCTTTGTTGGTCAGCTCTTCGAGCTTGTAAACCATCGGTTGTACGGTGTGGACATATTGCTTCCAGTTTTGATGGATTTTTGCCAGGCACTGATAGTTCATAATGGGACCTTCTGTGGAGATGACCCGGCAAGCCCAACTTTGGCCTTTCAGCCTTTAAAGATGCCTTTTACTTAGTACGGGCTGGGACCCATTATTTTCTCACAACATTTTACCAGTCAGCAACACTTTGTTACTGTACATGTAACCCTCACTAAAAGTGTAAAAAATCCTTGAGAAAGTTCAATTATTTCAATCGGATTGATCAGCTTAATAAAGTTAAATTTTTCCTTTCTTTTAGAGAATATGGAAACATATATAATCGACACCGGCATCGGTAGCGCAGTAGGTGGATTGTCAGCTCTGAGGATCGGGAGGTTACAGGTTCAATCCAGCACCGAGACATACCAAAGTCGCTAAAATGGTAGTAGCTGCTCCCCGCTTGGCACTCGGATTTACGGGGGTAGAGCTAGGACTGGTCGACACGGTGTCAGTATAATGTGACTGGGTGGAGTATCACGTTAAGTGTCTGGGGGCATGGTAGGCTACTTCGGTGAAGCAATACTGAGCTTTGAGCTCCCCGTCACAACCAGTCACCGTCGCGATATTACTGAAAGATTGTTGAATGCGACGTTAAACCCAAGACACACACGCGCACACACAACATATTACCGTGAAAATTTCGTCTTCAACTATAGGCCTACTGGCTTATTTGTCCGAAAAATCTTGAAACACAGGCGCTTGATAGTTTTATTTACAATTTAGGGGTCCATTCCAAATATGACAGGTTTCAGAGAAGTAGATTGTTGAAGTATTTTCCTATTGAAAGCCAATGGCTGCTAATCACCTCTCGGGGCGTGGTCAATTTTGACCCTACGCGCACGGTTGGCACAAATTGTATAGGGGACCACTAGAAAATAATGCATACCAAATATGTCAAGCGATTTCAGAGAAGATTTTTGAAGCATTTTTCTATTATAAGCCTATTACAACTAATGACCTCTTGGGGCATAGCCAGTTTTGGCCTCAGGGGCGCGGTTGGCACAATTTATACAGTGTGTGTGGGGGGGGGGGGGGGGGGGGGGCATCCGACATATCTACTTTACAAGTATGAAAGCTCTAGGCCAAGTGGTTCTTTGAAGCATTTTCCTATGATAAGCCTGGGAGTTGCCGACCCCACGGGGCGTGCCAATTTGCATGAATGGCACAATTTATATAGAGGATCACTAAATATTGCTACATACCAAATGTGAAAGCGTTCAGCTAAGTGGTTTCAGAGAAGATTTTTTTAAGTTTTTCCCATTTTATGCCTATGAGAGCAAATAATTGCCTGGACAACTAGAGTTTTCAGTTGATCTGCCTTTAAAACCTTATGCAACCTTTCCTCCCACCTGATAATGGTTCAGCCTGTCCAAAATTGCGATCTCTGCATGATGCTTCAACGCAGAGCTGAAACTGACCCGCACACGAGTACTGGTAAACCGTTTAGAGGATCTAAGTATGCCCAGGCAAAGCCGTCCGTCCATGCTTATAAACCATTTTGGTTTCATTGGGCGGACGTTAAACCTCAAATCAAACAAACAAAATTACGATCAATCGCTATATGCCAGGTTCGATCGCTATATGCCGGGTTCGGACTAGTTTTCCAAAATATTGGACAAACATCGATCAACTTATTTAGATACATTTACAGTTCAAACTAGGCATATCTTGAAATTGGACACATAATTAAATTTCAAGATATGGCAAGTTCGAACTGTAAAGGTATCTAAATAAGTTGATCGATGTTTGTCCAATATCTTGGGAAACTAGATCGATCTAACTTATGCCCCGCCCAATATCCATAGCTACACCGATAAGAACATTAAGCACAAGCACGTGGCATGCAAATGCATGCATCCAATTTTGCTTTCCGACTTTGTCGCAATCGTTCTTTTTAAACCCGTGTCCAATTTTATTAACTTTTCGAACTAAACCCATCACTAACCCGGCATATAGTGATCGGTCGCCATTTTTGGACATGCCCTTAGTCAAGATTGGCTTCCTTCTTAGTTGAAAGTGACGGCAGACGCACGACAGCAGAGCCTTGCCTTCTTACTACCTTCGGCTCAGGTGAGCTAACAAATCAATCTATGGCAAAAATGTGAGCGTATAGGGTGGTCAGGCGGTGTGTGTGTGTGCGTGCGTGTGTGTGTGTGTGTGTGAACATTTTCAAACATCTTCTCTGAAACCGCTGGGCCGATTGAAGCCAAATTACATGTGGAGCCTCCATGGGATGGGGGAACGAAAGTTTGTTCGCGGGGTCCAGGTCACATGACCAAGATGGCCGCCATGTCCATATGGTATAAAAACCCTTCAAAAATCTTCTCCGGAACCGCTGGTCGATTTTCACGAACTTGGCATAGCATGTAGCATCTGGGACTCGGGGCCAATCATAGTTTGTTCAAATAATGACCCTATGATGACCTTGATCTATTTTATGCCAAGGTTAAACTTGGTAACATAGCCATTTGTATATGAAAAATTCGAAATGTCTAATATCTTGCAAGCCGTTCAAAATACCACATCTAAACCATATATACTCTTGTTCCTTATGAAGGGTTGCATTTATTGAGATGGCTCTTGGACCCCCTTCATTTCATAAAATGCATAATATCTTGGAAACCGTTCAGATTCCCACCAATAAACCAAATATATTATTGTTCCTTATGACAAGGCGCATTTAGTAACATTGATCTTGGGCCCCGGGGGCATGCTCCATCCCTTCACTTAATAAAAGTCAAAGTATCTCAGAAACCGTTCAGATCCCCTCCCATTATCACACTCAGTGACACAGACCTTGGGTCCCTTTGGATGCCCCAGGGTGCATGCCCCACCCCTCCACTTCAGAAAAGGTCTAATATCTCAGAAACTGTTGAGATCCCCACCCCTAAACCGTATATATTCTTGGTCCTTATGATGAGACACGTACAGTGAAACATGCCTTGGCGCTTTGCTGGCACCTTGTATGCTCCACTCACGTCTCAGCAGTCATGTGAGCGGTTCAGGACCATTGGTCCTCTGGTTATACTTTTTATTCGACTTTTATCTCCAACTAACTGGCACCGGTGCTCTCTAACACCGATTTAACTTGTCACCTTTCTCCGCAACAAGCTCGCATGTCATCGTTCCTGCAGCCTGGTATTTTTATTCGTTGGTAATTCTGATTCTTTCTACCAGATTGAGACTGTTAGGGTAAGGGTAAGGTGTCCCAGAGAGGGTTGGTTTGGTTCCATTACGATAACGCACCCGTGCGACACAGTGCATTTTTCCCATCTCTAAATTGGCTACTTTTCTGATGAAAATCCGTGACATTTTTCTTATTTATACTGCAAACATAGGTTATGGGTGCTCGTTAGACCGCCTCTTTGAGGCGGTTCTAACGAGTACCCACAACCTATGCCTTGGAGTAAAAATAAGAAAAATAATGTTTACCCCCGCAAACCCCAGTTTTCTATATATAAAGTGGGGTGTAAGGGGGTGTTTATTTCACGGACTTGTTCACGTGATGCAATGAAATGCAAAAATGTTGAATATTTGTTAGTTTATTTTTGTTCCAGAATTTGAACTTCTTGTCGGTTTATAGAACAACTTCTTTGGCTGTGGCCGTTGACTCAAAAAGATGGAAAAAATGGTATCGATTCTCAGTGAGCTGGACTTACAAGAAGTTATACGCAACTTTCTGGAGCAGAAAATAACTCCTGATATAGTTTGTCAAATGACCGAGAAAGAATTCGAGTCTATAGGAGTAACCAGCAGAAATAAAATGATGGAGCTGAGGACAACATGCGTTACATATGGAAGTTCCAGTCCGCCACAGTCCCAAAGAAAATTTGAGATTCCTTCCGATGTTCTAGAATCATATTTGGAACTTGATTTCACCATAACTGAAATAGGTAACATGCTGGGTGTATCTGAAAGTACTGTGTATAGGCGGATGAGGGAAAATGGTCTAAGCAAATGGAACTTCACTGAAATTGGTGATGACCAGCTTGATGTCCTTGTAACAGATGTTATGGAGCAGTTTCCGAATTGTGGAGAGAATATGTTTCGTCATATCCTTTCGAGTCAGCATTCTGTTAAGGTATGGTTTACACTAAAAGGGTATCACGACAGTAAAGACAAACAAAACAATACCAAAACATTTTTGACTGGACAGCTTATCTTAATGATATTAATAAAGAATCTGTTTTACGTGATTTCCAACAGTTTTAGTTTAGTATAAACATATTTATTCAGAATTTCAATTTGTGTACAGATATAACAATGAACACAATACAAACATTAAGGATCAGAACGGAAGCTTAAAGATCAAATGCAACATTTTTTTGTTTTCTTAAAAAAGTCAATGAAAGTAAAGGCCTTGTTTCAAAATATATGGCATTGAAACCCGCGTTGAAAAATTCCAAATGGTTCGAAAGATACAAAGTTTTGAAAATGGCATTTTGTCCTCAACTTCCCAAAAGGTTTTGTATTGCCCATTAAAGTTCATGAGGGAAATTATGATGTCATATGAGGCTTTTGAAACATTTAAAAATTGTTGAATTTAAAAAAATAAATTCTACTTATAAAGCAGATACTGACAAATTCCAGTGGTTTTATTTTTTAATAATTGTCCTCAAGAATATCTATTGTTAATGTAAACTTTAGAATGTGATTGTTATAATTCTTTTTTTTCAGATTTAAATTTCATTCAAAAAATTTTAATATCATTTTCTGGGTAAAACTGACATTAATTCTTGCTGTTCCCTTTTTTACTAGTCCTAATAAGAAGAAATAAAGTAATTTTACTCATTTCATGACATGTTATCATTTCATGATATATTTTTAAATAGAACTTTTTTAAACCTTAATTTAAATGGTTATATTAAAGTTAAATGTGCATTTGAGAACATTTATTTATTGTAAATATTAGCGCTTTTATTATCCTTTACCCAGATATGACTTACATCAATTCTGTTTGTATAATTATAAAGATGAATTTTTTAAGTAAAATTTTAAACCTAAATTGACATCACAAAATGATGCATTGCGGGACAGAAATCTATTTATAGTAACAAAAACTTTTCTGACATAAAATAAGTGATGACTGACTTAGGACAGTCATAACTTCTGAACGAAATGGAATTTTTATGCAGTTTTCAACACATTGGTCGGTGATTTAAGATCTTAAAACTAAATATTAAATAGAAGTGAAGGCAAAAATCAGGAATCTACACAATTTACCCACAGCTCCCATCACAGACACCAAGGGAAAGAAACAAAAACATGCAACAACTAAACCTTAATGGAAACATCACTAATGGAAAGCCAAAAGGACAGTTAATTTCCCACAAAATTGCCAATTGGCAATCCAAAACAAAACAACACAAGCGATACACACATTCAAAGACAGGCTATAACAAAAATAAACCACGACAGACGAACCGCCTTGGAGCGGTCAGTGAAACGAATTCCACGGGGGGGGGGGGGGGGGGGCTTAAATCGATTTTACGTGGCCACAATCCTCGCCCTTACTTCCGATTTAGACAAATAATTTGTGCATGAAGGCCTCCTAACTTATGAGTGCAACATCTCCGTGAACACAAAAATCAATCAACCATAGAGATGAAACAACGATGAGGGCTCGACAGCTAGAAAGCACTGAAATGCTGGAGCAAAAGAAAACCAACAGTAAGACTCAAAAACCCAAAATGTTAAATTTTCATTTCACTTGACCTTTAAAGCTTATTTAGTTTAGTTTTGATAGTTGACCTAGTCATTAATTATTAGGTCCTGAACATAGACGGAATACGCGATTTTGTTTTTGGCCGCGGTTTTGGTTTATGATAGACAATTTTCAACATATCTAATCTTGAATCTGTTTATACACTCAGTTCCCACAGAGAAAAATTATGATTGTGAGCGAAACGCACCGACCCGCATCACCTCACGCCTATTAGCAAACTATGTTCATATCAAATTTGTTTGTTTGAATTGGGGTTTAACGTCTGCGTCAACACTATTTAGGTCATTTTGGGGACGTTGCTTCCAATTTTGTGGGACTTTTACCCGACATTGAGATGAAATGACATATCAAGCCCTGCCGCCCAATGAAACTAGAAGGCCTTTATGCAATGGACGATCTGACTCAATGTCTGAAGTGGAAACTGAACTTGCAAACTTTTGTGTTCATTGCAAATGTATAGTATATAACATGTACTGATGATTTCAGTGCTACGATACATCAACCAATGTATAAAAATACTATCTATCGGTACAATATTTTTATCGGGAGTACCGGTGTAACGGTCTGTTCCCCGGGGAAGAACAGGGCCGGCCCGTTTCTTCCTCGGGGAAAGAACTGGGCCGGCCCGGTTCTTCCCCGGGGATCAGTTTCTTCCCAACCCAGTCAGATTCTTCCCCGCCTGAAGTTTTTTAGAACCGCAGTCAACGAGTAATTTTTGGCTCACAATTTGTTAAACAACAGGGCCCAGAGGGCCCTGGTTCGCTCACCTGATCCAATGTATAACAAGTGGGCCCCGGGCAGGGTCAATTTTGGCCCCAGGGCTATAATTTGAACAATCTTGGTAGAGGTCCACAAGATGAAGCTTCATATCGAATATGACAGACCTGGGCTTTCTGGTTTCAGAGAAGAAGATTTTAAAGGTTTACCCTGCATATAGAAGTCTATGTAAAACAAGATTTTCCCTATATAAGTCTATGTTAAACCAAAGGGCCCCGGAGCAGGGGCATTTTTGGCCCCAGGGCTATAATTTGAACAATCTTGGTAGAGGTCCACTAGCTGAAGCTTCATAACAAATATCAAAGCCTAAGCCTTGTGTTTCAGAGAAGATGATTTTTAAAGATTTTCCCTATATAAGTCTATGTAAAACCAAAGGGCCACATGGCGGAGGCATTTTTGGTCTCAGGGCTATAATTTGAACAATCTAATAATTTGAATTAGAGGTCCACTAGCTGAAGCTTCATAACAAATATCAAAGACCTAAGCCTTGTGGTTTCAAAGAAGATTTTTCCAGATTTTCCCTATATTCATCTATGTAAAACCAAAGGGCCCCGGAGTGGGGGCATTTTTGGTCCCAGGGCTATAATTTGAACAATCTTGGTAGAGGTCCACAAGATGAAGCTTCATACCAAATATCAAAGACCTGGGCCTTGCAGTTTCAGAGAAGAAGATTTTTCAAGATTTTCCCTATATAAGCCCATGTAAAACAAAAGGGCCCTGGTGCGGGGGCATTTTTGGCCCAAGCACTATAATTTGATTAATCTTGGTAGGGGTCCACTAAATGAAGCTTCATACCAAATATCAAAGACCTGGGCCTTGCGGTTTTAGAGAACAAGATTTTTCAAGATTTTCCCTATATAAGCCTATGTAAAACAAAAGGGCCCTGGTGCGGGGGCATTTTTAGCTCCAGCACTATAATTTGAATAATCTTGGTAGGGGTCCACTAGATGAAGCTTCATACCAAATATCAAAGACCTGGGCCTTGCGGTTTCAGAGAAAAAGATTTTTCAAGATTTTCCCTATATAAACCCGGGCCCCCGTGTGGGGGGGGGGGGGGGGCATTTTTAGCTCCAGCACTATAATTTGAACAATCTTGGTAGGGGTCCACTAGATGAAGCTTCATACCATATATCAAAGACCTGGGCCTTGCGGTTTCAGAGAAGAAGATTTTTAAAGATTATCCCTATATAAGCCTATGTAAAACAAAAGGGCCCTGATGCGGGGGCATTTTTGGCCCCAGCACTATAATTTGAACAATCTTGGTAGGGGTCCACTAGATGAAGCTTCATACCAAATATCAAAGACCTGGGCCTTGCGGTTTCAGAGAAAAAGATTTTTCAAGATTTTCCCTATATTAGCCCATGTAAAACCAAAGGGCCGCCGTGGAGGGGCATTTTTAGATCCAGCACTATAATTTGAACAATCATGGTAGGGGTCCACTAAATAAAGCTTCATACCAAATATCAAAGACCTGGGCCTTGCGGTTTCAGAGAAGAAGATTTTTAAAGATTTTCCTTATATAAGCCCATGTAAAACCAAAGGGCCCCCGTGCGGGGGGCATTTTTGGCCCCAGCACTATAATTTGAACAATCTTGGTAGGGGTCCACATGATGAAGCTTCATACCAAATATCAAAGACCTGGGCCTTGCGGTTTCAGAGAAGAAGATTTTTAAAGATTTTCCTTATATAAGCCCATGTAAAACCAAAGGGCCCCCGTGCGGGGGGCATTTTTGGCCCCAGCACTATAATTTGAACAATCTTGGTAGGGGTCCACATGATGAAGCTTCATACCAAATATCAAAGACCTGGGCCTTGCGGTTTCAGAGAAGAAGATTTTTCAAGATTTTCTCTATATAAGCCCATGTAAAACCAAAGGGCCCCCGTGCGGGGGCATTTTTAGCTCCAGCACTATAATTTGAACAATCTTGGTAGGGGTCCACTTGATGAAGCTTCATACCAAATATCAAAGACCTGGGCATTGCGGTTTCAGAGAAGAAGATATTTAAAGATTTTCCCTATATAAGCCCATGTAAAACCAAAGGGCCCCCGTGCGGGGGCATTTTTGGCCCCAGCACTATAATTTGAACAATCTTGGTAGGGGTCCACTAGATGAAGCTTCATACCAAATATCAAAGACCTGGGCCTTGCGGTTTCAGAGAAGAAGATTTTTCAAGATTTTCCCTATATAAGCCCATGTAAAACCAAAGGGCCCTCGTGCGGGGGCATTTTTAGCTCCAGCACTATAATTTGAACAATCTTGGTAGGGGTCCACTAGATGAAGCTTCATACCAAATATCAAAGACCTGGGCCTTGTGGTTTCAGAGAAGAAGATATTTAAAGATTTTCCCTATATAAGCCTATGTAAAACCAAAGGGCCCCGGAGCGGGGGCATTTTTGGTCCCAGGGCTATAATTTGAACAATCTTGGTAGAGGTCCACAAGATGAAGCTTCATACCAAATATCAAAGACCTGGGCCTTGCGGTTTCAGAGAAGAAGATTTTTTAAGTTTGCGGTGAAAAAAATCTATTTTTGGCTACTGTGACCTATATGTGCAACGAACTGGAACCATTTGAACAACTTTGAAAGGGGACCACCTAAGGATCATTCCTGTGAAGTTTGATCAAAATACGATCAGTGGTTTAGGAGGAGATGTCGTTTGAAGAAAAGTTTACGGACGCACGCACGGACGCACGCACGCACGACGGACAAAAAGTGATCCCAAAAGCTCACCTTGTCACTACGTGACAGGTGAGCTAAAAAGAGAAAAGAGACCATTCTAAATAAGTTTTGAGTTCTTTTAGCTTGAATGACAAAATTTGCTCTGTGCTACACCATTCATCGAGATGCAATAAAAAATGCATCCCGATTCCAGCATCTATGATGAATTTTCTTTGCTTTTTAAGGCATAAATTGGTATTAACTAAACAAATATAATAAGCCACAAATGTTTATCGCTCAAATCTAAATAGAATTTGGAGACTGGGGGTGGGGAAGAACTTCGCCCCACCCAAGATGTTTCTGTTTACTAATAACTTTTGTGATAAATTTCCTTTGCTTTTTAAGACAAAAATTGGTATAAACTAAAAAGATATAATAAGCAACAAATGTTTGGCGCTCAAATTAAAATAGAATTTGGAGACTGGGGGAGGGAGGGGGGGGGGGGGGTAAATGGGCCGCCCAGTTCTTCCCCACCCCAGATTTTTCTGTTTACAAAAAATTCTTGTGATAAATTTTCTTTGCTTTTTAAGACATAAATTGGTATTAACTAAACAGATAAAATAAGCAACAATTGTTTGGCGCTCATATCTAAGTAAGGAATTTGGAGAGTGGGGGTGGAGAAGAACTTGGCCGGCCCAGATATTCCCGGGCGAAGTACTGGGCCGGTCCGATTCTTCTCAACCCCAGATATTTCATAAATTGGTATTAACTTAACAGATTTAATAAGAACAAATGCTTGAAGCTCAAATCTAAATAGAATTTGGCGACTTGGGGTGGGGAAGAACTGGGCCGGTCCAGTTCTTCCCCACCCCAGATGTTTTATGTTTACTAAAATTCTTGTGATAAATTTTCTTTGCTTTTTAAGACATAAATTGGTATTGACTAAACAGATAAAATAAGCAACAAATGTTTTGCGCTCAAATCTAAATAAGGTATTTGGACAGTGGGAGTAGAGAAGAAACTGGGCCAGCTTCCCCGGGGAAGTACTGGGCCGTCCGGATTCTTCTCAATCCCAGATATTTCTGTTTACATATTACAACTGTGTTTTATTCTTTTAATATGAAAGCAACAGTCAGATAAATCACCCATTGAATTAACAACCTGGGGTATGGCAGACCCGACCTACCAAGTTCTCACCCATCTGAAAGACTTTGAAAATTCAGAAATTTCATTTTGTTGTCAATTTTGAGGTGAAATTACTATTTTAGGCAGAAAGAAACCCTGTGTATCTAGTCAGCCCTCTTTATACCGACATTCGTTATAACAGCAAAACACATTATAACGGCAATTTCAATAGAATGACAACTTTGCAAAAGGCTTAGACTAGGTTTCGTGCGGCGTGGGCTTCCCTCGGGTAGGAATTGCACAAATCGAGTCCATAGTCATAAACGATTCTAATACTCCAAGAAACAAATGTTACAGATATTTGTTAGAATCGAGACGATTCTAACCGATGAGGCGAGTCTAACAAATGTTTCTTGGAAAAGGCCTTTTATTACCTATCATACTCCTAACTGGGCAACTAATTCTTTATAACGGCACAATAATAGGGAACAAATACTGTCGTTATAACGAGGGTCCTCTGTATCTGCATTATTATTATTTACTGTTTTCAATTATATTGTTTAGTCTATTGAGGTGAAATTACTATTTTAGACAGAAAGAAATCCTGTGCATCTATTCGCAAATAATTTTGAACTTCTGTCGCATTGGCTACGAGAAACAGGCAATTACGTATCGGCCTCTGCTTTCATTAGAAAATTGCAGTCGGTAGCGCTACATACTACACGAATTTTCTGCATTATTTTCTATCACCAATAACAAGACTGGAAGAAACAAAGCGTTTTTTAAAAAGATGGCCAAAATTGCTGAACAGGTATAAAAATAACATCAGTTCGAAAATTGCTATATTTGGGTAGTGTTGCGCAGTTAAGTCACTTATGACGTTGAAGGTGTCTGGGGTTGGGAAGAACTGGGCCGGCCCATTTCTTCACCACCCTTGGTGACTGTTATACAGTTAAGTAAGTTATCATGGGTGGGGAAGAACTGGGCCGGCATGTTTCTTTCCCAACCTTGGAAGTGATGTACAGTTATGTCAGTAATATAACTGAAGATGTCTGGGGTGGAGAAGAACTGGGCAGGCCCATTTCTACCCCACCCGCGGGTTGTGTTGTACAATTAAGTCAATTATGACGTTGATGGTGCCTGGGGTGGGGAAGAACTGGGCCGGCCCATTTCTTCCCCACCCTTGGTGACAGATTTAGGTCAGTTATGATGTTTAAGGTATCTTGGGTGGGGAATAACTGGCCCGGTCCGGTTTTTCCCCACCCTTGGGTAGAGTTGTACAGTTATGTCAGTTATACTGCTGAAGCTGTTTCGGGTGGAGAACAACTGGGGTAACCCGTTTCTTCCCCACCCTTAGGTAGTTTTGTTCAATTAAGTCAATTATGACGTTGAAGTAATATGGGGTGGGGAAGAAATGGGCCGGCCAGTTTCTTCCCCACCCTTGGTGACTGCTATACAGTTAATTCAGTTGTGGTGTTGAAGGTGTCGATGGTGGGGAAGAAACGGGCAGGTCCAGTTCTTCCCCGACCCAGACATCTTCAGCGATAAAACTGACGTAACTGTACAACACTCCGAAGGGTGGGGAAGAAACGGGCTGGACCAGTTCTTCCCCTACCCCAGACACCGTCAACGCCATAATTGTCTTAACAGTGAAACACTTCCCAAGGGTGGGGAAGAAACGGGCCGGCCCAGTTCTTCCCCACCCAAGACATCTTCAGCAATTTAAGTGACATAACTGTACAACACTACCTAAGGGTGGGGAAAAACGGGCCGGCCCAGTTCTTCCCAACCCCAGACACCTTCAAATGATAACTGACTTAACTGTAAAACACTACCCAAGGGTGGGGAAGAAAAGGTCCAGTTCAACCCCACCCCAGACATCTTCAGCGATATAACTGGCATAACTATACAACACTAAACAAGGATGGGGAAGAAACGGGCCAGTCCAGTTCTTCCTCATCCCAGACACCTTCAACGTCATAAGTGACTTAACAGTACAACACTACCTATAGGTGGGGAAGAAATGGGCCGCCCCGTTCTTCCCCACCCGAGACATCTTCAGCGATATAATTGACATTAACTGCATAATACTTACCAAGGGTGTGGAATAACTGGGCCCACCAAAAACACCTTCAACATCATAATTGACTTAACTATATAATCAAGAGTCACCAGTCGCCAAATTATATTTAAATTTGAGTGCCAAACATTTGTTCTTTTTCATATCTTCTTAGTTCATACCAATTTATGATTTAGAAAGCGCAAGAATTTTTCGGAAACAGAAAAATCTTCCCCGGAGAAGAAATGGGCTGGCCCAGGTCTTCCCCGCCCCCACTTTCCAAATTATATTTAGATTTGAGCACTAAAGATTTGTTGCTTATTATATGTGTTTAGTTAATACCAATTCATGTCATTAAAAGCTAAGAAAATTAATCATAGATACTGGAATTGGGACGAAAATTTCCTTGGATCTCCATCTATTGTATGACGTAGAGAAAATTTTGCTGTTAATACTCAAAACTAATTCAAAATGGGTTCTTTTCGAATTTTTAACAATTTGTGAGGCATAAATTACTCGTTGACTATGGTTCTAAAAATATTTCAGGCGGGGAAGAAACTGACTGGGTGGGGAAGTTTCTTCCCGGTGGGTAAAAAACTGAAACGGACTGGGGGAGTGGGGAGAACCGGCCTGTTACACTGGTACCGTCTGCTGTTTGAACTGATTTGAGTGCGGTATTGTTCGTGCCTGGTTTTATCTATTAATATGTTATTATTCACGCTGTCGTGTCACCATACATTTCTTCAAAAGGAGCACTACCTACAACATGTAGACTGTTTTACCGATGAAATGTATTTTCATGTAGTTAGGATTGTGTTTTGACTAGACAAAATAAAACACTAATTTCAAAGTCAGAAATAACTGGCAAGAATTTATAGCTATGTAATAAACAGATAAAGGGTTATTGCACAGAAAATGGTGAATTACGGACGATTGCAAGCTAGCATCCTTCGATATATTCACCAATATCAGTGCAATAACCATATAATAGCATCTACAATCAAAGAGCCATACCCCTAATCTTTCTGGGTGACTGAGCATGCACATTCAAAATTTCATATTCGGGAGGGCTTGAAGACACTTTTTGCTTGGTGTGGCCCATATATGGTGAGATGCATTTAGTGACACATACCGTGAATCCAACGTGGTTGTCGCGGTCGGTGGGGGGAGGGGGGGGGCAATCCCTTCCTAGCAATATTGGAAAAGGCAAAAATGCGGGGGCATTTGTCTACTTGAAACACGTCTAGCTCATTTTATTATCTCTTTATTTACAGATTCAACGTATAAGGCTGCGAGAGAGTATTCATCGGGTTGATGACGATGCTGTTCAACAAAGAAAGAAAGGACGGCTTCATCGCCGAATTTATAATGTTCAGGGCCCAAATCACTTATGGCATATAGACACGAATCATAAACTAATAAGATGGAACTTCATAATTGCAGCCGGTATTGATGGATTCAGCAGGCTTGTAACTTTCATTCAATGTATCAATAACAACAGAGCAGAAACTGTATTTGATTGTTTTAAGACAGGTGTGAATTCATATGGGCTTCCGTTAAGAGTACGTACAGATAAAGGTCTTGAAAACATTCGCATCGCCGAATACATGATTACAAAACGAGGTGAAAATAGAGGTAGCGTACTAGCAGGCAAAAGTACACACAATCAACTGATCGAGCGTCTGTGGAGGGATGTGTATGATGGTGTTATTTCCCTGTATCACCAACTGTTCTACTATATGGAAGACATTGAGATATTAGAAGTCCTGAATCAGTATCATATTTTAGCACTTCATCATGTTTTTTTGAATGAAATAAACACCAAATTAGAATTATGGCAGAAAGCGTGGGCCTCACACAGAATCAGGACAGTGAACTCTTCTCCACTGAAACTCTACATAGCTGGTATGATAAACAACCCTGTGGAAGTTCCAGTCGACCATCTTGATAACTATGGCATCGAAGGCGAATTAAATATGTCAGATCAGGATGATGATGACAGACCCCTGTTTAATCCACCTGTAGCTGATATCAGCCATCAGTGCAAACAGCAGCTAGATCGAGACTGCCCGCCCGGCTGGAGATCGCAGAACTATGGATTAGATGTATACAGAAGGGCAATTGATATAATCAATTCATTCCATCATTAGCACATCAGAATATGTGTAACAAAATTTCAATCGACTTGTTAAAAAAAAAATCATTTCCCACCTCAGTTTGATTTTCACTGATTTTTGGTCACGCTTGCTTTTAGCATGGCACGATATAGGGATCCGATTTTCTGTCCTTTGGTTCTTTCGTCTGTCCGTTTAGCATGACACGATATAGGGATCCGATTTTCTGTCCATTGGTTCTTTTGTGTCCGTTTAGCATGACACGATATAGGGATCCGATTTTCTGTCCTTTGGTTCTTTCGTCTGTCCGTTTAGCATGGCACGATATAGGGATCCGATTTTCTGTCCATTGGTTCGTTCGTCTGTCCGTTCTTCCATCAACATTTGCTTCTGTCATAACTTCGACCCAAATGTTCAAGTTCATTTCTTTGAATAGAAGTGAAGGCAATGATCAGGAATCGATACAATTAACCCACAGCTCCCATCAGAGACACCAAAGGGAAAGAAACACAAACATGAAACAACAGACCCTATCCCACAAAATGTCCAGTTGGCTATTTAAAACAAAATAATATAGGCGATATAAACACTCAAAGGCAAACCATAACAAAAATAAACCGCGACAGAACCGCCTTGGAACGGTCAGTGAAACGAATTCCACTGTTAAATCGATTTTACATGGCCACAATGCTCGCCCTTACTTCCGACGCGATTTAGACGAATTATTTGTTCAGTCCACACGAAGGCCTTCTTACTCATCAGTGCAGCATCTCCGTGAACACAAAAAAAAATCAAACAACTACAGAGATGAAACAACGGTGAGGACTCGACAGCAAGAAACCACTGAAATGCTGGAGCAAAAGAAAACCAATAGTTAGACTCCGATGGGCCCGACCAGAGACAGAGCCTCAGGCACCAATCAACATTACATAGAATTAGATTCTCTCTAAATCTTAGTAAGCCTTTACGCTGGAACCATCAGAGAATCTGAGGCCTGACCCACCGGCGTGCAATTAAAGAGGGAAGCAAAGTTGTCAAGCGTGATTGGGTTAACTACCATGCATGCAGTCTGTCGTATAACATTTATGTTGTATCCAATCTTTTTACATATATCGAAGAATCATTTTATGAAATTGGGTGCTGAAGTCATTGCGGTTATATATTTTTCTGAATTTATATACTAAGTCACCATAAAATTCGGGTTCCGATAGACCTTGTTGCAGAAGAGGTTTAGGTCCAATATTGAATTTTGAAATCAAATCAGAATGACGTCTATAAAATTTTAAAAAGACTTTGCGTAGTTTATGGTACCGGTAACCCTGATTAAGAAGTTTAGCAGTTAACAATTTATTACGAGTGTTGAAGTCAGTTACATGACTACACATTCTGGCAAATCAAATCAATTGCGAATTATAAACGCCATAGGATGGCACACGAGGAACATCACCATCCAAAAAAGGAAAATTTACAATATCAAAATCAAATTCATCGCGGTTATCATAAATTTTGCAAGAAACAAACCCATTTATAATAGCTAGAGATAGATGTAAATCCAAAAACAGGGCCTCGGTATCAGAAGAATTTGCTTCATTTAACTGAAGTATTTGGGGGTAAATTTGACTAATCAAACCATCGAAATAGGTATTGTCAATATTTAATAAATCGTCCAAATATCTGGAAGTCGAGCTAAAAGCTTCAATCATTTCAGATTGGTTTTCAGCAGTCCATGAAGTCTCTATCATAACAAAACAAAAACAGATCAGCCACAAGGGGTGCGCAATTAGTATCCATCAGAATACCCACAACTTGTCTAAATAACTTGGTACCAAATCTTATATAAATATTGTAAAGTAGAAAGGTGAGAGCTTCACACACCGTCTGACATGACCATAAAGTATAATTTTTATGCTCTTCAGAAGTGAAAAAAGCATTTCTTTCAATGCATGCAAGATAGAGGGAATCTTCCCTATGAAATGTCCATTCAGTTAAATCATTAAGTTTTTCTTTTATGAGATTATGAGGAAGTGTAGTGTAAAGGGTTGAAAAATCATAAATAGATAGACTTGAAGTACGAAAACGTCTGGATTTCAAATTATTTAAAACTTCATTAGAATTTTTATAGACCAAAACATATTTCTACCTGATCTTTCGAAGACTTTATCGCAATATTTTATCACGTTTTTTTTGGCAGTAAAACATGAAGTTAATAATTTGGAGAGTTCAGTGGTAGAACAATAGCTTGAATTTGCAATAAACCATGCTTTGTATGGTCTTTTATGAAGTTTAGGTAACCAATATAACGTAGGAAGCTTGGCTTGGCCTTCTGTAACACAGACAGCAAACTTGGTCGCTGAATGACAAATGTGGTCATCAACTAAAGTCCTCTCTACAGCTAAAGGCTGCAGTTCATAGGCCTTAGTACCACCAAGTTCTTGCTGAAGAGTGTTAACATAGTGAAGCCGTCAAACAAAGACCACAATGTCAGCGGCCTTATCTGCTGGAGCCAAAACAAACTTCTCGTTTCGCTGACCGTTCCAAGGCTGTTCTTCTGTCGCGGCTTATTTTTGATATTGTTTGTCTTTGGGTGTTTGTGTCGCTTATATTATTTTATTTTGGATAGTCAATTGGCCATTTTGTGGGAAAGTAATTGTCTTTTGGCTTTCCGCTATTGATGTTTCCATTAGGGTCTGTTATTTCATGTTTGTGTTTCTTTCCCTGTGGTATCTCTGATGGGAGCTGTGGGTTAATTGTATTGATTCCTGATCATTGCCTCCACTTCTATTCTTATGAAATTCTTGAATACATTGTTTACCGCTATTGATGTTTCCATTAGGGTCTGTTATTTCATGTTTGTGTTTCTTTCCCTGTGGTATCTCTGATGGGAGCTGTGGGTTAATTGTATTGATTCCTGATCATTGCCTCCACTTCTATTCTTATGAAATTCTTGAATACATTGTTTAAGGTGACGTAAAGGCGTCTTAGGTTTAGGAGGTAATAAGTTCGTATTTTAAGAATAAAAAGAAATGCGTTTGTTCACTAATTTCATAATGCTAAGTTTCCATTCTTTAAGAGCTTTATGCTCACTATACTCTCGTTTACACCATCAATTACTAAATTCATTCAAGGCAGCAGCGATTTCATCTCTACATTTATTGAAATAAATTTTAGAAGAAAATCGATATTTCGGTCCTTTAGAAATTATATTACGTATCCTAGAATCAGTAATAATTTTTAAATTACCAGTAATAATATGACCAGCAGCAGGATAGCAATACACTGAATTTTTACACTCACGGGTATCAGGAGTGTTAGTGTCAATAATAAGATAGAAACAAGTTTATTGAAATTAAAAATGATAGATTTAACAGCTTTATTGTATTTATAGCAATATAAGGATGTTTCAGTATTTTGAAAATAAGCAGGAATGGATGAAATGACCGAAATAGCCTACGTGGTGTAGTTGTTATGCTACTCGCCTTGTAAACCAGGGATCGCAGGATCGATCCCGGGCTTCTCAGACTTTCGGATGAGTCTTAAAACCGAGGTCCCGTCTCCGTATGACCTTAGCTGTTGATGAGACGTAAAATTCAAACACTCACTCAAGTTCATTTCCCAAGTACTACAAGAGCGAGACAATCATACATATAAAAGGCTTGCACCATGGTATCCAAATTTTACCTTGACATATATTTCACGGTTCATTGACTTTGTAAATTCTTTTAAACCTTAACTTCTACCCAAATGTTTCAATTATTTTCTCAAGTACTACAAGAGCTAGAGCATTCATATTAGGCAAAGAAATGCCCCATGGGTATCCATATTTAACATTTCACAGTTCACCGACTTTGTAAATTGTGTCAACCCTTACATCAACCCAAATAGAGCATTCATATGTGTTCAAGGCTTGTACCATATGATGGTAACATAGATGTGGGTATCCCTATTTGACCTTGACCTTTGTTTTACGATTCACCGAATCTGTACATTTGTGTAAACCTTAGCTTTATGGAACTTGCTAAAGGTCAAGTGAATTTTGCTCCCACGGGCGCGACATTGACTTCTTTGGATTTCTACATCCCCTTCTTTAGATTTCTAGTCTTATTTGGAATATGCTACTCTAGATCAAAGTAGTCTACTCGTATCGGAATGGTTTAAGATGAAATAATTTAAATATCTATACTACTAAAATTCCTAATTACCAGTTTTGTGGAGAAAACAGACAAGAATTGCTGAATTCTTTTTTGTTGCATTTCGTCATATGTTTGCTATTGTTGACAATTTTGAGGGTCTGTCTCATTTTTATGCTTTTTGCATTTTTCACACATTTTTCAGGATTAAATTCTCCCAAACTTTGACAGTTGGTTGGCTCCAGATAAGGCTGGGTATTGGGTGATAATTGAGGATACTTTTTTTCTTCTCAAGGGAAACATATTTTGTGGGTACTCATTTGAACCGTCTCGCTAAGACGGTTCAAGTGAGTACCCACAGCATATGTTTTTGTCAGAAATCTATGGTTAAATTTTCTAGCCCTCAAGGGCACGTAACTCCTGAATAATCCGATTTAGCCCAAATTTAAACTTGACAGAAATTGTATGCCTGTCCTTGTAATCTGCAAGAATGAAGCTGATTCGAAAGATACTGAAGCCGCTATGGTTACGACAAAATTTCCCCATGTTAAGTCTATGGGAGATGTGTTGCCATGGCAACCTTAGTTCCGAACAGATCTGCCTAAAAACCTTACCCATCCTTTCCCCTACCTGATAATGGTTCACAAGAAATTTTATCAAGATTTACCGATTGGTTTCAGAGATATACTTAGTTGAAAATGTGAATGGACGGTGGACGACAGAGCCTTGCTATACTAATACCTCACTAGCCAGAGCTAAAAATTCTCTCGCAGTTCAGTTTCATGTTTCTTCTCAAACAAAAATAGTTGGAATCCATTAGAATCGCCTTGAGTACCCAAAACCTTTATCTAAGAGTAGAAGAAAGTATAGAGTTTAACTGCATACACATCAATATGACTCAAGGGCATTTTCAAGCATGTGGAGATGCTGTGAAACAGTTGGTGGCAAACCAGATCCTGATAAGGCTTAGGAAAGGTTTCAGCCTGAAAACATTTTTTTTAATATTTTGTTTTTAGTACATGACATACAGGTATAAACAATTACTGTTCTGTGTCTACATGGGGCCTAAATCAATAAATGAGACAAGAGCTGTCCTTATAGGTGACCAATGCCTCCCCCCTGGGAGCCAATTTCTGAGTTTTTGCACAATTTCAAGGGGAGATAATTCAGCCAAAAATGACAACAGAGTTATGGCCCTTGATCAAAATGTAGTCCTTGTGATGGTGAATAAGTGTGTGAAGTTTCATGGGGCTAGGTCAAATACTTTCGAAGTTATGATCAAGGTTAAAGTTTTTGTGAAGAACAGGCAGACAAACAAACAGACACAGACAGGCAGACAAACAAACAAACAAACAGACAGACAGGGCAAATACTATATGCCCCCCGTATCAAAGATTCTCAGGGGACATAAAAAAGTTTCACTCTGGGACTTGAAATCCTTTGATTGCATATGCATTCAAGAGGTAGATTGAGAATCCTTATCGTTTTAACATTTATTTTTTCATGGCGGGGCCCAAAAATAGGTAGGGCCAGGAATCCTGAAACATACCTTTTTGTTGGCCTTATTGGTGTTGTCTTTAATGAGTAATACCACCAAAATTGATTGGTCCCATGCAATGGGTGAATCAGGTATTCATTCCTGGACTTGCATAGCTAATACATAACAACTATATGTTAAAATAGTCAACTTTGGAATCAAAGCTTCCAATTTGGAATACAAGGAAGTGTGAAATTTAAGTAAAATACATGTAAATGCTTGATTTATTCTCTCAGTATCCTTTTGTAGGAATTTCTAATTACTGGTTATACAGCACCAGCAAATCCAAAAATGGTAAAATACCTGAAACCTAATAGGAAATTTTAATAATAAAACACACTAAACAGGGAAAGTTTGATTTAATACAATTCTTTTGGATTTGATTTAATACAATTCTTTTGGATATTTTCTAATATAATTCTTAATGCAATAATTGTCATAATTTGTTAATACTTTACAAGTCTCCTCATTTGCCTAAAATTCAGGATCTATGGGTGAATATCACCCTTTTTCATACTTTCTGTTGCAGAACTGTAATTCAAAAAGGTTTGTTGCACTGGTTTAAGCCACAGTCACACTGTCATGTCCTTGGAATTAAGTCTCACTGTGTTTTGCAAATATAGCAGAAGGGGGCAATTTAGATGGGGAATCCCAAACCATTGGCTCTGCCGCCCGCCCCTCCTTAGTCACAAAGAGCCAATGAAATTTCTTCAATTTCACGGCACATGCTTGGACTCACGTGCTCATGTAGTCCAGAGGTAAGGTCGAAGATCGGCCATATTGGAAACTAATCATTCAATGGAATCAAAACCAACAAATACTAAATAAACTAGAGAAAGCGACCAATGGGTCACGTATACCCCGGTCAGCGCCACCCTCTGATGTAATGTTTTGAGCTTGTATGTAATATGAATGAAGAAGTGAAGAAGCTATAAGAATCTATAAATGTGCTTGTAAAAGCTAAACCAAACATAAATTTTCTAAATGGATCAAAGGGGTGAGGGCATCAAAGTTACTGAAGGGGTGGGGGCATCCATGTTACTGAAGTAGAAGTAAAACAAAGATCAGGAATTGATACAATTAACTTACTCCACCCATAAAAGACACCAAAGGGAAAGAAACACAAACACCAAGCGATCAGACCATAATGGAAACCTAAACAAAGGAAGGCCATAAGGACAGTTACTTTCCAACAAAATGGACATATGGCCATCCAAAACCAAAAGACACAAGTGATACACACAGTAAGTAAGTAACAAACAACAACATAAATAAATCGCCACAGAAGAGCCGCCTTGGAACGGTCAGTGGAAGATTTCCACTGGGGGGCTTAGATCGATTTTACGTGGCCACAATCCTCGCCCTTACTTCCGTCGCGATTTAGACAAATAATTTGTTCAGTCCGCATGAAGGCCTCCTAACTCATCAGTGCAACATCTCCGTGAACACAAAAATCAAAGAACCACAGAGGTGAGACAACGGTGAGGACTCGACAGCAAGAAACCACTGAAATGCTGGAGCAAAAGAAAACCAACAGTTAGACTCCGATGAGCCCGACCAGAGACAGAGCATCAGGCACCAACCACCATTATCTTTCTAATTTTCAATAAGCCTTGAAGCAGCAGGGTGGCTATGCATCAATGAAATCTTTGGACTGGTATGCAACATCGATGCAAGTATCAATTGAATTTGTCTTAGAGTTTAGAACATACAGGCATCTATAAACTTTGCCATACTTTAACCAAATGTAAAATATCTAAGTTCTTGTCCTGAGGTCAAGGTCACCATGGGTGTGGGAAGGGACATGCATCATGAAAATCTTTGGACTACTATGCAACATTGAATCATGTATCAACTGAATTTGTCTTAGGATTTAGAACATACAGACATCTATAAACTTTGTCATAAAACTTTAACTGTGGGGGGTTGGGGGGACATACATCAATGAAATCTTTAGACCAGTATGTAACTTCAGTGCAAGTATCAACTAAATCTATCAAAGGGTTCAGAAGATACAATCTCTTAGAAATTTTAACGCAAAACTTTAACCAAAATAATAACGGATGGATGGACGGATGGAAGGATGGACACACGAACGGAGGAACGGCATGACAAAACTACATACCCCCACAGCATACTTCGTATGCCGGGGATATAATCAGGTAAGAAATAGAGCCTCTTTGTGTATTAAAAATATTGAATACAGTCTATGCCCACGCAGAGTATATGTTCATTACTTGAAACAGACTAGAGGTTCAATCGCTTTGAAGTGCTAATATCAAGTTATTTTATTGTTTATTGAATATACAGGCATGAAATGTTCAGGCAAGCATGCAAAATGGTCATAAAACCTAGTCATCCTGAGCTTACAGTCAACGCAAAGATATGCATTTTTTTTTGTTTTTCTACATGAATTATATTTTCTCAGAGAAAAGTGTGAAATTTCTTTGAGAAAATGTGTTTGGTCTAAAATTGCTTAAAATATTTCTCATACAAAACAGGCAACTTAGCGCAGTCAGATTAGCGTTCGACTGGAGATCAGGAGGAGGTGGGTTTGACCCTCCGGTCTTGCACATCTTTCGGTGTAAACGAAAATTCCTCCTAATAAAAATAAAAAATGAGTTCCTTTAAGAGCAATGAAAACATTCATAAGAAAGAAGATGGGTCATACTACGTAGTTTCGGCTAATAAAGCCTCATCAGTGACCCTGCAATGATCCGGCAAAGAAAGCCAGAGGAAACATACTGCAATTTTGCGAATTTCGAACAGGCAGTCGATTCAAAGACTGATATAAATCAAAATGGGGTCTGATTCAAGTATGGTAGCAGTCGGTGGCTGGAGGGAAGATGTGTACTTCGACTGGTTAACGTCCTGGCTGGTGTAGCTTACCAAGAAAAAGTGTGGTTGGTTATGGGCACCGAACCGTCTCCAAAATGACCTAAACATGTTGACCGGGACGTGAAACCTCAATACAACAAAAAAATAGCCATTGGAAGAGTTGGCAAACCCCCCAACCAAAAGCCAATATGGCCTTCAGAAGACTGTTCTCCATTAGAAAGTGCACCAGAATTAAACCAGCAATATATCACAAAAGTAATCGAGTTATGGCCATCACAAGATTATACTGTCAGGGGAGAGAACTAAAAAACCAGGGCACTTTGATTTGCGGTTCTTGCGCATGAGCGCATGACATGCTGCTTAAGCTGATGTATTTCTGTACAAAGTACAAACTTTGTGTCACAAAGGGTGTTGGAGATATGGTGATCACAAGCTGGTCGTACTGTATATTGAAGGGTAGATAGCTCAAATACCACAGCACCAACAGTTGTGGTTCTTGAACATGACACCCCTTCTGTACCTTGTATACAATTGCGCCAAGTTCCTTCAATATATCTCAAAAGGTGTTGGAGTTATGGCCATCACAAGGTTATATTGTCAGGGTCGATAACTAAAAAACCAGAGCACGTAGAGTTGTAATCCTGAGCATGACACACCTGTTTAACCTCATTCACATCTGCATCAAGTACCACCAATATGTCTCAAAGGGTATTGGAGGTACGGTGATCACAAGGTGGTCATACTGTTATATTGGAAGGGGAGATAACTCAAATACAATAGCACCCAGAGTTATGGTTCTTAGGTATGAAGCCCAATCTCAACCTTGTATACAATTGTGCCGAGTACCATCAATATATCTGAAAGGGTATTGGAGTTATGGCCATCACAAGGTTATATTGTCAGGGGAGAAAATTAAAAAACAACGGCACCCAGACTCGTGGTTCTTGCACGTAACACACCTGATTAACCTCATGCACAACTTTACCAAGTACCATCAATATATCTCAAAAAGTATCGGAGATGTGGCCATCACAAGGTAGTGGTTCTATTTTATTGGAAGGGGAGATAACTCAAATACCATAGCACCCAGAGTTATGGTTCTTAGGTATGAAGCGCTATCTCAACCTTGTATACAATTGAGCCGAGTACCATCAATATATCTCAAAGGGTATTGCAGTTATGGCCATCACAAGGTTATATTGTCAGGGGAGATAATTAAAAAACCACGGCACCCAGACTCGTGGTTCTTGCACGTAACACACCTGATTAACCTCATGCACAACTGTACCAAGTACCATAAAAAAATCTCAAAAAGTATTGGAGATGTGGCCATCCCAAGGTAGTGATTTTATTTTATTGGAAGGGGAGATAACTCAAAAGCCATGGCACCCAGAGTTGTGGTTCTTGTGCATGACACACCGTCTCTGCCTTGTGAACATCTGTGCCAGGTAGGATCAATATATCTTAAAGGGTATGGAGTTATGGCCATCACAAGGTAGTCACTCTCTTTTTTTGGAAGGGGAGATAACTAACAAGAGGGCCATGATGGCCCTGGGTCGCTCACCCGATTCATAGAGTAACAAGTGGGCCCCTGGGAGGGCCATTTTTGACCCCAGGCCTATAATGTGCATAATGTTGAGGGAGGTCTAAATAGGTGAAGCTTCATACCAAATATCAAAAAAGGCTATAATTTGAACAATCTTGGCAAAGGTCCACTAGATGAAGCTAGACACAAGACCTTGGCCTTGCGTTTTCGAGAAGAAATTTCCCTACATAAGCTTATGTAAAACCAAATAGCCCCGGGCGGGGGCATTTTTGACCTCAGGGCTATAATTTAAACAATCTTGATAGAGGTCCACTAGATGAAGCTTCACACCAAATATCAAAGACCTGGGCCTTGCTGTTTCAGAGAAGAAGATTTTCTAAGATTATCTCTATATAAGTCTATGTAAAACCAAAGGGCCCCTGGGGTGGGGGCATTTGTGGCCCGAGGGCTATAATTTGAACAATCTTGGTAGAAGTCCACTAGGTGAAGCTCCAGACCAAATATCAAAGACATGGGCCTTGCAGTTTCAGAGAAGAAGACTTTTAAAGATTTCCCCATATAAGTCTATGAAAAACCAAAGGGTCTCAGGGTTGGGGCATTTTTGGCCCGTGGGCTATAATTTGAACAATCTTAGATGAAATTTCAAACCAAATATCAAAGACCTTGGCCTTGTGGTTTCACAGAAGAAGATTTTTAAAGATTTTCCCTATATAAGTCTATGTAAAACCAAAGGGCCCCGATGCGGGGGCATTTTTGGTCTCAAGGCTATAATTTGAACAATCTTGATGGAGGTCCACTAGATGAAGCTTCATACCAAATATCAAAAAAACTTGGCCTTGTTGTTTCAGAAGATTTTTCAAGATTTTCCCTATTTAAGTCTAGGTAAAACTAAAGGGCCCCGGAGCGGGGGTATTTTTGGCCCCAGGGCAATATTTTGAACAATCTTGGTAGAAGTCCACAAGATGAAGCTTCATACCAAATATCAAAGACCTGGGCCTTGCGGTTTCACAGAAGAAGATTTTCCCTATATAAGCCTATGTAAAACCAAAGGGCCCCAGGGCGGGGGCATTTTTGGCCCTAGCACTATAATTTGAACAATCTTGGTAGGGGTCCACTAGATGAAACTTCATACCAAATATCAAAGATCTGGGCCTTGCGGTTTCTTAGAAGAAGATTTTTAAAGATTTTCCCTATATAAGCCCATGTAAAACCAAAGGGCCCTGGGCGTGGGCATTTTTTGCCCAAACACTATAATTTGAACAATCTTGGTAGGGGTCCACTAGATGGAGCTTCATACCAAATATCAAAGACCTGGGCCTTGTGGTTTCAGAGAAGAAGATTTTTAAAGATTTTCACTATATAAGCCCATGTAAAACCAACGGGCCCCGGTGCGGGGGCATTTTTTGCTCCAGCACTTTAATTTGAACAATCTTGGTAGGTGTTCCCTAGATGAAGCTTCATACCAATTATCAAAGACCTGGGCCTTGCGGTTTCAGAGAAGAAGATTTTTGAAGATTTTCCCTATATAATCCCATGTAAAACAAAAGGGCCCCCGGGCGGGGGCATTTTTGGCCCCAGCACTATAATTTGAACAATCTTGGTAGGGGTCCACTAGATGAAGCTTCATACCAAATATCAAAGACCTGGGCCTTGTGGTTTCAGAGAAGAAGATTTTTTAAGTTTTTGGTGAAAAAAAAATCTATTTTTGGCTCCTGTGACCTTGATGTGCAACGGACCGGAACCATTTGAACAACTTTGAAAGGGGACCACCTAAGGATCATTCTTGTGAAGTTTGGTCAAAATCTGATTAGTGGTTTAGGAGGAGATGTCGTTTCAAGAAAAAGGTTTATGCACGCACGGAACCACGCACGGACGGATGCACGCACGATGGACGAAAAGTGATCCCAAAAGCTCACCTCGTCACTAAGTGACAGGTGAGCTAAAAACCATGGCAACCAGAGTTGTGGTTCCTGTGCATGACACGCCGTCTCAGCCTTGTGAACAACTTTGCCAGGTACCATCAATATATCTCAAAGGGTATTGTAATTATGGCCGTCACAAAGTAGTCGTTCTATTTTATTAAAAGGGGAGATAACTCAAATTATGGCATCCAGAGTTCTGATTCATGTGCATGACACACCGTCTCAGTCTTGTGAACAATTGTGCCAAGAACCATCACTGAATCTCAAAGAGTATAGGAGTTATGGCCATCACAAGGTTGCGTCTACGGACGGACGCCAGGCTGATCGCTATATCCCCTGAACCTATTCGGTCAGGGGAGAATAAGATGTATACAAATTACATAAATTTGTGAATGGCTGCTAACTTACTGAAGCAAAATCCAATTTTTTTCTCAGAGAAATTTTCAAAGACATAACACACAAAATGTTTGAAATTTGTTGGTTGCACCATCCTTGGAGTCATGCAAAAAACGTTTATATTTGGGTTGACTGTTCGGAACTTCATACAGCTGTAACAGTATAGTCTTTGAAGGACATTTGAGCTGGCACCCGAGATAATGGTACGAATTTATTGCATATGCAACCAGCAAAAGTTCAGGTGTGACTTGGGCAGTCTCGGCAGAGCCCTTCACTCTTTGCATGTAAGTGTAGACCAAGAACCAGACATCTTCAATCTTGGGATTCTTGTCCCACTAGATTCTGCCTAGTGCCCTGGCTTCTTTGGAAAACATTGAGTACCTTTATCTCATGTCCCATTTCAGTAAGCCAAAGAAACAAATGGTGGCAAATGTGGACAAAAGGACCGACAAGCAGACCAACAGATAAATGAATGAAAATTCAGTTCCCTATATCCCGCCATGCTAAAAGCAGGCACAACAAAAATCACTGTATCTTGTCACTAAATGGCAGAATTGGAGGACCCTTTTTCTGTAAAATAATGACAAAATCGTAAACACAGAACTTTTACACTTGTGGGTAGGGATGGAAGAGTTGGTGTTGCTTAGCCAAAATCCTGACAGATCCAAATTTTAACATTCCAAATGTGCTATAATTGCTGAAAAAGTAATTTTACAAACCAACAGTTGTATTGGAGTCAATACAACAAAAATTATTCAAAACTAGAGCCAGTGTTTATGTAACACTATGCCCCCAACTTCTTGACCCTAACACTGCTTGACCCAAATACTGCTGGCCCCTGACAGTAATTGAGCTATCTTGTTTGTACTTGGTTCCAATTCTGAAAATTTTCAAAGCACCATCACACAAGAAAAACAAAAGTTAATCAGGTCATCTAGTTATCATCCCATATCAGCGTTTGAAGTTACAAGACAATAGCTCACACAGTTTTAGAGATATTTTGATTGCCCAAATTTTCAAAGGGCGAAAATGCCTATGTGCACAAAGGGACATACTCTCGTCAATTTTTAATAAAATTATACCATCAAACAGCATGCAAAATCTCAAACTAGCTCAAGTGGCTCTGGAGATATTTTGCTTACCAGTTTTTCCTTTACCGAAATGTAAGGGTCTTCAAAGGGGCATAATTTGGTCAAATGTTAATAAAATTACACCAAAATTTAATCAGACCATCTTCACATTAGTTCCAAACAGCTTGCAAAGTTTTATAAGCCTAGCCTTAGCGTTTCTTGAGATATTTTGCTTACAAGCTTTTTCTATCCGGGCACATATATCGCGCCATGCTAATAGCAGGTGCGACAATAAATGAAGCTGTTATAGTTTTTGAGAAATAAACTTGAACCTTAGGGTGAACGATAGGGTGGTCGCAATATCTTACGAAGTCAGTGACCCATGAAATGTAGGTGAAGGTCAAATATGGTTGCTTGCATGTAAGTTGTCATCCCGTGATACAAGTTTGTACCAAGTATGATAAATGAAGCTGTTATAGTTCTTGAGAAATAAACTTGACCTTAGGGTAAACGCTAGGGTGGTCGCAATATCTTACGAAGTCAGTGACCCATGAAATGTAGGTCAAGGTCAATTATGGTTGCTTGCATGTCATCCCATGATACAAGTTTGTATAGTAAAACTGGGGTTCCCGGGGGTATACCTTATTTTTCTTATTTCTGCTCTAAAATATGGATTGTGGGTACTCCTTAGAACCGCCTATCGAGGCGGTTCTAAAGAGTGCCACAATCTATATTTGGAGCAGAAATAAGAACAAGAGGGCCCAGAGGGCCCTGGTTCGCTCACCTGATCCAATGTATAATAAGTGGGCCCCAGGCGGGGTTAATTTTGGCCCCAGGGCTATAATTTGAACAATGTTGGTAGAGGTCCACACGATGAAGCTTCATATCGAATATGAAAGACCTGGGCTTTGTGGTTTCAGAGAAGAAGATTTTAAAGGTTTACCCTGCATAAAGAAGTCTATGTAAAAAAAGATTTTCCCTATATAAGTCTATATAAAACCAAAGGGCCCCGGAGCAGGGGCATTTTTGGCCCCAGGGCTATAATTTGAACAATCTTGGTAGAGGTCCACTAGCTGAAGCTTCAAAACAAATATCAAAGACCTAAGCCTTGTGGTTTCAGAGAAGAAGATTTTTAAAGATTTTCCCTATATAAGTCAATGTAAAACCAAAGGGCCAAATGGCGGGGGCATTTTTGGTCTCAGGGCTATAATTTGAACAATCTTGGTAGAGGTCCACTAGCTGAAGCTTCGTAACATATATCAAAGACATAAGCCTTGTGGTTTCAGAGAAGAAGATTTTTCAAGATTTTCCCTATATAAGTCTATGTTAAACCAAAGGGCCCCGGAGCGGGGCATTTTTGGCCCCAGGGCTATAATTTGAACAATCTTAGTAGAGGTCCACAAGATGAAGCTTCATATCAAATATCAAAGACCTGGGCCTTGCAGTTTCAGAAAAGAAGATTTTTAAAGATTTTCCCTATATGAGCCTATGTAAAACCAAAGGGCCCTGGGGCGGAGGCATTTTTGGCCCCAGCACTATAATTTGAACACTCTTGGTAGGGGTCAACTAGATGAAGTTTCATACCAAATAGCAAAGACCTGGGCCTTGCAGTTTCAGAGAAGAAGATTTTTGAAGATTTTCCCTATATAATCCCATGTAAAACAAAAGGGCCCCCGGGCGGGGGCATTTTTGGCCCCAGCACTATAATTTGAACAATCTTGGTAGGGGTCCACTAGATGAAGCTTCATATCATATATTAAAGACCTGGGCCTTGCAGTTTCAGAAAAGAAGATTTTTAAAGATTTCCCCTATATAAGCCTATGTAAAGCCAAAGGGCCCTGGGGCTGGGGCATTTTTTGCCCAGCACTATAATTTGAACAATCTTGGTAGGGGTCCACTAGATGAAGTTTCATACCAAATAGCAAAGATCTGGGCCTTGCAGTTTCAGAGAAGAAGATTTTTAAAGATTTTCCCTATATAAGCCCATGTGAAAAAAAAGGGCCCCCGGGCGGGGGCATTTTTGGCCCAAGCACTATAATTTGAACAATCTTGGTAGGGGTCCACTAGATGGAGCTTCATACCAAATATCAAAGACCTGGGCCTTGTGGTTTCAGAGAAGAAGATTTTTAAAGATTTTCACTATATAAGCCCATGTAAAACCAACGGGCCCCGGTGCGGGGGCATTTTTTGCTCCAGCACTTTAATTTGAACAATCTTGGTAGGTGTTCCCTAGATGAAGCTTCATACCAATTATCAAAGACCTGGGCCTTGCGGTTTCAGAGAAGAAGATTTTTAAGGATTTTCCCTATATAAGCCCATGTAAAACCAAAGGGCCCCGGTGCGGGGGCATTTTCAGCTCCAGCACAATAATTTGAACAATCTTGGTAGGGGTCCACTAGATGAAGCTTCATACCAAATATCAAAGACCTGGGCCTTGCGGTTTCAGAGAAGAAGATTTTTAAAGATTTTCCCTATATAAGCCCATGTAAAACCAAAGGGCCCCCGTGCGGGGGCATTTTAGGCCCCAGCACAATAATTTGAACAATCTTGGTAGGGGTCCACTAGATGAAGCTTCATACCAAATATCAAAGACCTGGGCCTTGCTGTTTCAGAGAAGAAGATTTTTAAAGATTTTCCCTATATAAGCCTATTTAAAACCAAAGGGCCCCGGTGCGGGGGCATTTTCGGTCCCAGCACAATAATTTGAACAATCTTGGTAGGGGTCCACCAGATGAAGCTTCATACCAAATATCAATGTCCTGGGCCTTGCGGTTTCAGAGAAGAATATTTTTTAAGTTTTCAATGAAAAAAGTCTATTTTTGGCTCCTGTGACCTATATGTGCAACGGACCGGAACCTTTTGAACAACTTTGAAAGGGGACCACCTAAGGATCATTCCTGTGAAGTTTGGTCAAAATCTGATCAGTGGTTTAGGAGGAGATGTCGTTTGAAGAAAAAATTTACGGACGGACGCACGCACGGACGCACGACGGACGACGGACAAAAAGTGATCCCAAAAGCTCACCTTGTCACTACGTGACAGGTGAGCTAAAAATAGCCATCAGAAGAGATGGCAAATCCCCCGACCAAAAGCCAATATGGCCTTCAGAAGATTGTTCACCAATAGAAAGTGCACCAGAATTAAACCACATATCACAAAAGTATTGCAGTTATGGCCATGGCAAGATTTTACTGTCAGGGGAGATAACTAAAAAAACAGCGCACTCAGAAATGTGGTTCTTGCGCATGACATGCCTGCTTAAGCTCATGTATTTCTGTACAAAGTACCATCAATATGTCTCTAAAGGTATTGGAAATATGGTGATCACAAGCTTGTCATACTGTTATATTGGAAGGGTAGATAACTCAAATACCACAGCAACAACAGTTGTGGTTCTTGCACATGACATCCCTTCTGTACCTTGTATACAATTGTGCCAAATTCCTTCAATATATCTCAAAGGGAGTTGGAGTTATGGCCATTACAAGGTTATATTGCCAGGGGAGATAACTAAAAAACCAGAGCACCCAGAGTTGTAATTCTTGAGTGTGACACACCTGCTTAACCTCATGTACATCTGCATCAAGTACCACCAATATGTCTCAAAGGGTATTGGAGGTACGGTGGTCACAAGGTTGTCATACTGTTATATTGGAAGGGGAGATAACTCAAATATCATAACACCCAGAGTTGTGGTTCTTAGGCATGAAGCGCCGTCTCAACGTTGTATACAATTGTGCCAAGTACCATCAATATATCTCAAAGGGTATTGGAGTTATGGCCATCACAAGGTTATATTGTCAGGGGAGATAATTAAAAAACCAGGGCACCCAGAGTTGTGGTTCTTGCACGTGACACACCTGCTTAACCTCATGTACAACTGTACCAAGTATCATCAATACATCTCAAAGAGTGTTGGAGATGTGGCCATCACAAGGTAGTGATTCTATATTATTGGAAGGGGAGATAACTAAAAAACACGGCACCCAGAGTTGTGGTTCTTGTGCATGACACACTGTCTCAGTCTTTTGAACAACTGTGCCAGGTATCATAAATATATCTTAAAGTCTATTGGAATTATGGCCATCACAAGGTTGTCACTCTATTTTATTGGAAGGGGAGATAACTCCAAAACCATGGCAACCAGAGTTGTGGTTCTTGTGCATGACACACCGTCTCAGCCTTGTGAACAACTGTGCCAGGTACCATCAATATATCTCAAAGGGTATTGGAGTTATGGCCATCACAAAGTAGTCATTCTATTTTATTAAAAGGGGAGATAACTAAAAAAGTATGGCATCCAGAGTTCTGGTTCTTGCGCATGACACGCCGCCTCAGCCTTGTGAACAATTGTGCCAAGAACCATCAATGAATCTCAAAGGGTATAGGAGTTATGGCCATCACAAGGTTGTCACTCTATTTTATTGGAAGGGGAGATAACTCCAAAACCGTGGCAACCAGAGTTGTGGTTCTTGTGCATGACACGCCGTCTCAGCCTTGTGAACAACTGTGCCAGGTACCATCAATATATCTCAAAGGGTATTGGAGTTATGGCCATCACAAAGCAGTCATTCTATTTTATTAAAAGGGGAGATAACTAAAAAAGTATGGCATCCAGAGTTCTGGTTCTTGCGCATGACACGCCGTCTCGGCCTTGTGAACAATTGTGCCAAGAACCATCAATGAATCTCAAAGGGTATAGGAGTTATGGCCATCACAAGGTTGCGTCTACGGACGGACGGACAGACGGACGCCAGGCTGATCGCTATATCCCCCGAACCTATTCGGTCGGGGGATAAAATATCACAATTTTTTCATCATAAAATTTTCATTTTTTCGGCGATAAAGGTTGCAAGGTATTTTATAGGCGTGTTTGCGTAATGACAGGCCAAAAAGGTTGGTCTTGTCCCAAGGAACATCCATGTGAAGTTTGAAGGCTCTGTTACAAATAGTATTGAAATGAGAGTAAAAAATGTGTTTCAGAAAAAAAAAATGGAAAATGTGAGATAATTCAGTCAGAATCAATAATATAGTTTTGGCTCTTGGTCAGAATGTAGGTCTTGTCATGGTGAGTATGCGTATAATGTTTCATGAGGCTAGGTCTAATATTTTTGAAGTTATAGCCAAGATTAAGTGTTTTTGGAACAACTACAAATATTACGAGGCCAAAGCAGATGCTGGAGTGATGACAATATCTCGAAAGTTTTTGAAAAACAGACAAGCTAAAAAGCGGGAAGGACGGAAGGACGAACATGGCAAAAGCAATATGCCCCTACAACGTCTTCGAAAGTGTGTTTATAATACACTATTTTCCAGATCAATAGAAATAAATAGTTTTGATATTTCCTAGAAATACTTCAGTGCAAATACAATACAGAACAATTCTGCTCTTTATTGGATGAACCTCACATATATATATATATATGTAAGACTCTCATCTATTCACAGCCTCTGACCTGTACTCTCACCTTTAATCTGTACCCATGCTTCTCTGATTTGAACCAAACATTACCAATAGCCTCCGATCTGTAGGCAAACTTGTCTCTAATCTGTACCTCCAATATGTACCCACGCTATTCTCTAATCTGTTCTCATTAAAACCAGCCTGTTTTGAGTTCCCATGGTTTCTCTGATATGCATCTAAGCCAGAACTTCAAACACAAAGAGCTTCAAAGCTGGTACAAATTTTGTTTGTTTGATTTGAGGTTTAATGTCCCCGTCAACACTGTAAAGGTCATTTTGGAGACGTTGCTTCCAATTTTGTGGGACTTTTACCCGACATTGAGATGAAATGATATCTCAAGTCCTGCCACCCAATGAAACCAATAGGGTTTATAAGCATGGACTGTCCGATTCGCACCACTTTGCCTGTGTACCAGTTCTCGTGTGCAGGTTGGTTTCAGCTCTGCGTGGAAGCATCATGCAGCCAATCTATTTCTTCAAGCCCCGATGGGCGGGGGCCGAGCTGGTACAACTCAGGAGTCAAGTTAATTTTGGTACAGATCAGGGACGTGGGCATAGATCAGAGATTACCCTGAATGAGTACAGATCCGAGAAAGTGTGGATACAGATCAGAGCCCATCGGTAAAGTTAGGTGCAGATCAGAGAAGCTTTGGGTACAGATCAGAGAATGGGTACAGATCAGAGGCCGGACATAGATCCGAGTCTTTCATATTTATTGACTGATTGTAAAAGCTGTGTACACAATATGGGTTTTTAGCACCCAACAACTTAAGCTGAGATTTAATGTCTCGGTATATAGTGTGGTTAAACAAGAAACTCAATGAGCCTATATTGCTTGCCTGAGCAGCTGAAGCAGGGAACATTGAAAATAAAAAGGTTGAGCCATTAGAGGACTACTAATAATAAACATATATGAACAAATAAACTCATGTACAACTGTAAACATAAAGCCAATAGCTTTTTGGCATTTTAAAATAAGATCATTTCTTTTGAAAATTATGTGTAATACATCTGTGTGAATCAACCTGAGCACAATATCCAGTGTTCACAAATAATTTCCAGACCTTACCAGACATTTGGACTGGTAAATTCTGGAATTTTATAAGACAAAATGAAATTTTATGGAACTGAAACAGACAATCAAGCAATTGAAACAAAAACCAAGAGGCCCATGGGCCACTATGCTCACCAGAGCTCAGGTGCGCACTGCCCAATGCCAGCCATTTAACATGGTATCATTTTAATCTACCAATTATATAGTCTCCCAAATGAACCCAAATATCCAAATGAGCACCCATCTGGACTCAGTATCTGTAACATTAGGCATTTTATGAAGTAGAGGGTGTAGGGCATGGACCCAATGGAGCCCTAGTTGGTATAACTAAATGCGTCTTATCAAAAGGAACAAGAATATATATGGTGTAGCAGTGGGAATCTGTATGCCAGAGATAAAAGGCCTCTTAAGCGGTGGAGGGGTTGGGGCATGCCCTGTTGACCCTAGGAAAGCCCAAGACTGTTGTCCCGAAATGTGTTTTATCATAAGGACCAAGAACCAAGAATATAATATGGTTTATGGGTGAGAATCTGAACGGTTTCTGATATATGAGGCCCTTCTATGAAGTGGAGAGGAATGGCCCCTGTAGACCCCAAAGTTGGTGTGCTATTGATAAGGAACAAGAACATATATGATTATGGGGTGGGAATTTGAATGGTTTCTGAAATATATGGCCTTTTAAAGTGGAGGGGCGGGGCACATAGTGACCCCCAGGTTGGTGTGATTGAACGAGTCTTATCATATGGAACAAGAATATTATAGTTTAGGGGTGGGGATCTGAATTATTTCTGAGATATATGGCTTTTAATGAAGTAAAGCAGTGGGGCATGGCCCGGGCACTCCAGAGGACTCCCAAGCTAGTGTTATTTGAATGTGTCTTATCATAAGGAAGGTGAATATATATGGTTTAGGGGTGGGGCTCTGAACAGTTTCTGAGAAATATGGCCTTTTGTGAAGTGGTGGTGTGGGGCAAGGCCCTGGCTTGACCCGGGAGACCTCTAGGTTGATGTCAATGAATGTGTCTTATCATAAGGAACAACAATATATATGGTTTAGAGGTGGGGATCTGTAAGGTTTCTGAGATATTGGGTCTTTCATGAAATGAAAGGGTGGGACACGACCGCGGCACATCCCGTGGGACGCCCGGGTTAGTGTCACTGAATGCGTCTTATTATAAGAAACAAGAATACATAAGGTTTAGGGGCGGGGATCTGAATGGTTTCTGAGATATATAACCTTTTGTGAAATGGAGGGGTGGGGCAAAGCCCCGGTGCACCCAGGAAGACCCCCAAATTGGTGTCAATGAATGCGTCTCTTCAAAAGGAACAAGAATATATATGGTTTAGGGCTGGGGATCTATAAGGTTTCCAAGATATTGGGCCTTTTATGAAATGGAGGGGGTGGGTCATGACCCCCGGCATCCCGGGGGAAACCCAGGTTGGTGTCACTGAATGCGTCTTATCATAAGGAAAAAGAATATATATGGTTTTGGGGTGAGGATCTGAATGGTTTCTGAGATATATGGCCTTTTATTAAGTGGAGGAGGTGTGGCAGGGCCCCAGCGCATTCCAGGGACCCCCAAGTTGGTGTCACTGAATGTGTCTTATCATAAGGAACAAGAATATATATGATTTAGGGTTGGGGATCAGTATGTTTTCCGAGATATTAGGCCCTTTATGAAGTGGAGGGGGTGGGCCAAGGCCCAGGCGCACCCCTGGGGCTCCCAGGTTGATGTCACTGAATGTGTCTTATCATAAGGAACAAGAATATGTATGGTTAAGGGGTTGGGATCTGTAATGTTTCCGAGATATTGAGCCTTTTATGAAGTGAAGGAATGGGGCAATGCCCTGGGGCCTCCCAGGGGCCCTGAGGTTGGTGTCACTGAATGCGTCTTATCATAAGGAATAAGAATATAATGGTTATGGATGGGGATCTTAATGGTTTCTGAGATAAATGGCCATTTGTGAAATGGAGGAGGTGAGGCAGGGCCCCGGCGCATCCCAGGGGGCCCCCAAGTTGGTGTTATCATAAGGAACAAGAATACATATGGTTTAGGGGTGGGGATCTGTAAGGTTTCTGAGATATTTGGGCCCTTTATGAAGTGGAGGGGGTCGGGCAAGGCCCAGGCGCATCACAGGGACCCCCCAGGTTGGTGTCACTGAATGTGTCTTATCATAAGGAACAAATGCCCCCAACCCATCAGGGTTTGAAGAAATAAATGGGCTGCATGATGCTTCCACGCAGAGCTGAAACCGACAACACACGGGTACTGGTAAACCGCTTAGACGGTTTAAGCCTGCCCAGGCAAATTGGTGTAAGTCGGACCGTCCATGCTTATAAACCCTATTGGTTTCATTGGGCGACAGGGCTTGAGATGTCATTTCATCTCAATCGTGGGTAAAAGTCCAACAAAATTGGGAGCAATGTCTCCAAAATGACCTATATAGGGTTGACGGGGATGTTAAACATCAAATCAAACAAACATAAGGAACAAGAATATGTATGGTTTAGGGGTGGGGATATGTAAGGTTTCCGAGATATTGGACCTTTTATGAAGTGAGAGGATGGGGCAAGGCCCCAGCGCATCCTGGTAGCCCCCAGGTCGTTGTCACTGAATGCGTCTTATCGTAAGAAACAAGAATATATATGGTTTAGTGGTGGGGATCTGAATGGTTTCTGAGATATATGGCCTTTTATGAATTTGAGAGGGTAGGGCAGGGCCCCATCACAACCCCGGAACCCTCAGATTGGCATAAAAGCTTATGGCTGAGAGAAGTTTACTCAAGAAACATTTCTATAAAAGTTTTGTCAAAATATCAGCAAAGGCTTGGCAGTAAATGCCATTTTCCAATTTTCCCCATTGTAAGTCTATGGAAACTCTAAGTTGCCATAGCAACCAAACTAATGAGCCGAATTTCATAAACAAGAGGGCCATGATGGCCCTGGATCGCTCACCTGATCCATAGAGTAACATTTGGGCCCCGGGGAGGGCCTTTCATTATTGACCCCAAGGTTATAATGTGCATAATGTTGAGGGAGGTCTAAAAAGGTGAAGCTTCATACCAAATATCAACAAAGGCTATAATTGTCCACCAGATGAAGCTCCATCCAAATATCAAAGACATGGGCCTTGCAGTTTCAAAGAAGAAGATTTATAAAGATTTTCCCTATATAAGCCCATGTTAAAACCAAAGGGTCTCGGGGCAGGGGCATTTTTGCCCCAGCGCTATAATTTGAAAAATCTTGATAGAGGTCCACTAGATGAAATTTCACACCAAATATCAAAGACCTAGGCCTTGTGCTTTCACAGAAGATTTTTAAAGATTTTCTCTATATAAGTCTATGTAAAAACAAAGGGCCCGAGGCGGGGGCTTTTTTGGCCTCAGGGCTATAATTTGAACAATCTTGGTAGCGGTCCACTAGCTGAAGCTTCATACCAAATATCAAAGACCTACGCCTTGTGGTTTCAGAGAAGAAGTTTTTTAAAGACTTTCCCTATACAAGTCTATGTAAAACCAAAGGGCCCCGGAGCCGGGGCATTTTTGGCCCCAGCACTATAATTTGAACAATTTTGGTAGAGGTCCACAAGATGACGCTTCATACCAAATATCAAAAACCTGGGCCTTGCAGTTTCAGAGAAGAAGATTTTTAAAGATTTTCCCTACATAAGCCTATGTAAAACAAAAGGGCCCCGGGGCGGGGGCATTTTTGGCCCCAGCACTATAATTTGAACAATCTTGGTAGGGGTCCACAAGATGAAGCTTCATACCAAATAGCAAAGACCTGGGTCTTGCAGTTTCAGAGAAGAAGATTTTTAAAGATTTTCCCTATATAAGCCTATGTCAAACCAAATGGCCCCGGGTTGGGGCATTTTTGGCCCCAGCACAATAATTTTAACAATCTTGGTAGGAGTCCAATAGATGAAGCTTCATACCAAATATCAAAGACCTTGGCATTGTGGTTTCAGAGAAGAAGATTTTTAAGATTTTCCATATATAAGCCCATGTAAAACCAAAGGGCCCAGGGGCGGGGGCATTTTCGGCCCAAGCACTATAATTTGAACAATCTTGGTAGTGGTCCACTAGATGAAGCTTCATACCAAATATCAAAGACCTGGGCCTTGCAGTTTCAGAGAAGAAGATTTTTGAAGATTTTCCTATATAAGCCCACGTAAAACCAAAGGGCCCCGGGGCATGGGGCATTTTTGGCCCAAGCACTATAATTTGTACAATCTTGCTAGGGGTCCACTAGTTGAAGCTTCATACCAAATATCAAAGACCTGGGCCTTGCGGTTTCAGAGAAGAAGATTTTTTAAGTTTTCAGTGAAAAAATCTATTTTTGGCTCCTGTGAGCTATATGTGCAACGGACTGGAACCAATTAAACAATTTTGAAAGCGGACCACCTAAGGATCATTCCTGTGAAGTTTGGTCAAAATCGGATCAGTGGTTTAGGAGGAGATGTTGTTTGAAGAAATTGTTTACGCACGAATGACAGACAAAAAGTGATCCTAATATAAAACACAAGAGGGCCATGATGGCCCTGGATCGCTCACCTGATCCATAGTGTAACAAGTGGGCCCCAGAGAGGGCAATTATTGACCCCAGGGCTTTAATGTGCATAATGTTGAGGGAGGTCTTAAAGGTGAAGCTTCATACCAAACATCAACAAAGGCTAAAATTTGAACAATCTTGGCAAAGGTCCACTAGATGAAGCTACACATCAAATATCAAAGACCTGGGCCTAGCGGTTTCAGAGAAGAAGATTTTTAAAGATTTTGCCTATATAAGCCTATGTAAAATCAAAGGGCCCCGGGACAGGGGCATTTTTTGCCCCAGCACTATAATTTGAACACTCTTGGTAGGGGTCCACTAGATGAAGCTTCATACCAAATATCAAAGTCCTGGGCCTTGTGGTTTCAGAGAAGAAGATTTTTAAAGATTTTCCCTATATAAGCCTATGTAAAACCAAAGGGCCCCGTGGCGGGGGCATTTTTTGTCCCAGCACTAAAATTTGAACAACCTTGGTAGGGGTCCACTAGATGAAGCTTCATACCAAATATCAAAGACCTGGGCCTTGTGGTTTCAGAGAAGAAGATTTTTAAAGATTTTCCCTATATAAGCCAATGTAAAACCAAAGGGCCCCGTGGCGGGGGCATTTTTGTCCCAGCACTAAAATTTGAACAATCTTGGTAGGGGTCCACAAGATGAAGCTTCATACCAAATATCAAAGACCTGGGTCTTGTGGTTTCAGAGAAGAAGATTTTTAAAGATTTTCCCTATATAAGCCTATGTAAAACCAAAGGGCCCCGGGGCGTGGGCATTTTTGGCCCCAGCACTGTAATTTGAACAATCTTGATAGGGGTCAACTAGATGAAGCTTCATACCAAATATCAAAGACCTGGGCCTTGTGGTTTCAGAGAAGAAGATTTTTAAAGATTTTCCCTATATAAGCCAATGTAAAACCAAAGGGCCCCGTGTCGGGGGCATTTTTTGCCCCAGCACTATAATTTGAACAATCTTGGTAGGGGTCCACTAGATGAAGCTTCATACCAAATATCAAAGTCCTGGGCCTTGTGGTTTCAGAGAAGAAGATTTTTAAAGATTTTCCCTATATAAGCCTATGTAAAACCAAAGGGCCCCGGGGCGGGGGCATTTTTGGCCCCAGCACTATAATTTGAACAATCTTGGTAGGGGTCCACTAGATGAAGCTTCATACCAAATATCAAAGACCTGGGCCTTGCGGTTTCAGAGAAGAAGATTTTTAAAGATTTTCCCTATATAAGCCTATGTAAAACCGAAGGGCCCCGTGGCGGGGGCAGTTTTGGCCCCAGCATTATAATTTGAACAATCTTGGTAGGGGTCCACTAGATGAAGCTTCATACCAAATATCAAAGACCTGGGCCTTGTGGTTTCAGAGAAGAAGATTTTTCAAGTTTTTGGTGAAAAAAATCTATTTTTTGCTCCTGTGACCTAGATGTGCAACGGACCGGAACCATTTGAACAACTTTGAAAGGGGACCACCTAAGGATCATTCCTGTGAAGTTTGGTCAAAATCCGATCAGTGGTTTAGGAGGAGATGTCGTTTAAAGAAATTGTTTACGCACGGACGCACGCACGCACGGACGCACGCACGCACGACGGACAAAAAGTGATCCCAAAAGCTCACCTCGTCACTACGTGACGGTGAGCTAAAAACACAAAATTTCAATCTCCTAACCCAAGGATGCTACAGATGAAATTTGGGCCAATGAACCCAGGGGCTTCAAGGAGATGTCGTTTGAAAGTGTTGACGACGCAGACGCAGGACAATGTCCATCCTATAAGCTCCCCGGGAGCCTACGGCTCTGGTGAGCTAAAGTAACAATATTATTCATGTTCATAAAACGCCCATAATGCATACATAAAACAAGATTTCCGTCGAAGGCTATGTCGCGCCTGTGAGGGCGCAAAGTCATCGAGCCATGATATATAGGTCAAGGTCAAAAATTGATGCATGCACAAAAGATTCCATTCTCAAATGCAAGTTTGTACTTAGTATCATCAATGAAGCTCTAATAATTCTTGAGAAATGAACTTAACCATTAGGGTGGTCGCAATATTTATTTTACAAAGTCAGTGAACCTTGAAATTTAGGTCAAGATCAAATATGGATGCTTGCATTTAAGTTGCCATCCCCAGATTCAAGTTTGCACCAAATATCATTAATGAAGCTCTTATAGTTCTTGAGAAATAAACTTGACCATTAGGGTGAAAGCTAGGATGGTCGCAATTTTTTACAAAGTCAGTGAACCATGAAATATAGGTCAAGGTCAAATATGGATGCTTGCATTTAAGTAACCATACCCAGATACAAGTTTGTACCAAGTATCATTAATAAAGCTCTTATAGTTCTTGAGAAATAAACTTGACCATTAGGGTGAACGCTAGGGTGGTCGCAATATTTTACAAAGTCAGTGAACCATGAAATGTAGGTCAAGGTCAAATATGGATGCTTGCATTTAAGTTGCCATCCACAGATACAAGTTTGTACCAAATATCATTAATGAAGCTCTTATAGTTCTTGAGAAATAAACTTGACCATTAGGGTGAGCGCTAGGGTGGTCGCAATATTTTACAAAGTCAGTGAAGTTTCCATTCTTAAATGCAATCTTGTCGTAAGTATCATTAATGAAGCTCTAATAATGCTTGAGAATTGAACTTAACCATTAGGGTGAACGCTAGGGTGGTAGCAATATTTATTTTACAAAGTCAGTGAACCATGAAATGTACGCCAAGGTCAAATATGGATGCTTGCATTTAAGTTGCCATCCCCAGATTCAAGTTTGTGCCAAATATCATTAATGAAGCTCTTATAGTTCTTGAGAAATAAACTTGACCATTAGGGTGAATGCTAGGGTGGTCGCAATATTTTACGAAGTCACTGAACCATGAAATGTAGGTCAAGGTCAAATATGGATGCTTGCATTTAAGTTGCCATGCACAGATACAAGTTTGTACCAAGTATCATTAATGATGCTCTTATAGTTCTTGAGAAATAAACTTGAACCTTTGGGTGAATGCTAGGGTGGTCGCAAATGTTGACGCCTTGACAAACGGACGAACAGACGGAAAACAGGGTGCCTATATAGCGCCATGCTTATAGCAGGCGCGACAAAAAGCATGTTAAAGTGAGTAGACTGAATAAAACAATACTGTATACTGTATGAAACAAAAATAAACCAGAAATGTGTCAATATAACACAAATGCCCCCGCCCAGGGGCCTACCTCTCTCCCCCCCCCCCCCCCCCCACACACCCCCACAAAACAGCATAACTCGCCTGGAAAAATGTCCTTAGGTCATTGGCATAGATTGGTGTATGGCTGGTTAAATCTTTGAAAAATAACTATCAACATACCAAATAGGAACTCAATCCATCAAATGGTTTGGAAAATATGAGCTCTTACAAAGGTTAACATTAAACATTTCCAAGTCTGCAACCTTGACCTTAAGGGGCAGGGGCGGAGTTATGGCTGAATGAAACTTTTGACCTGTATCTATCATCATTCCAAATATGTAGCAAATCGATCACATGGTTCAGGAAATATGAACTCTCAGAAAATATAATATAAAAAATTTCTATGTCTGTGACGTGGTACAAATACCTTAACCTGAATCTTAAACATTAAAAACTGTCTAAGTCTGTGACCTTGATCTTGAGGTCATGGGTTTGGGTGGTGGTATTGCTGAATAAACCTTTGGACCTATATGTATCATCATACCGAATATGAACCAAATTCATTACATGGTTTGGAAAATATGAGCCAAAGTTCTACCTGGTACAAATACCTTAACCTGGGTCTTAAACATTAGAAATTTCTAAGTTTGTGACCTTCACCTTGAGGCCACGGGTATGGGTGGCTAGAGCTATCACTAAAGGTGATGAATACCCCCACAAAAACTGCCTTGATAGTACAACAGCGCCATTTTGCAATTTTTTCACTTGAAAGGGGCCATAACTATGTCGAAAATTGACGAATTTTAGTGGAAATCGAACTTGACCTGTATTTTATGATGTTACATCAGTGTACCAAAAATTATAAAAATCGGTGAAGTGCTTTTTGAGTTATCGTCTGGAAACCAAGTCAACAGACCGACCGACAGACCGACTGACCGACAAGCTCACTCCTATATACCCCCCCAAATTTCATTTGTGGGGGTATAATCAAATCTAGTGTATGGTTTGGAAAATATGAGCTCAAGTTCTACCTGGTACAAATACCTGAACCTGGGTCTTAAACATTGGAAATTTCTAAGTTCGTGACCTTGACCTTGAGGTCATGGGTATGGGTGGGGGCATTGCTGAATAACACTTTGGACATATATCTATCATCATACTTATTATAAACTAAATCTATTGCATGGTTTGGAAAATATGAGCTCAAGTTCTACCTCGACCAAAAACCTTAACCTGAGTCTAACAGGATTACGCACGAACGTACACACCTTCGTACATTTGAACGCACATACCCACGGACGCACGTATAGAAAACCGAAAAACTATATGCCCCCGGCATCAAACGATGCGGGGGCATAAAAACAAGTAGTAACAAAAACATTGAAGATGCTGTATATTAGCAATTACTCCTAAATCAGGAATGTGTACCTGAATGGTATGGCACATGAAAACATTTGTTTCTTTGTATTGGGGTTTAACGGCCAAGTCAACACTATTTAAGTCATTTTTGAGCCGGTCAGTTTACCTTGGGCAAGCTTATCCATAATCAGTAAACCAGTACAGTGCACATTCTTTCACCAGAAACTGACAACTGCCCTTCTGGAATCAGCGGAAGGGAGAAAATGACCGTAGAAAAGATTTCTTGATCAATCTCCACGAAAGAATGTTGCCGACCCCTGCAGTTATGGAACCTGCGTCTTCCTGATCACCAGTCAGACACGCATCCAACTGAGCTACTGAGGCTGGCTCACATGAAAAACATATAGCACAAAAACTTAAATGATATCAGAAAATTTCCTTCTGATACAGATACATGTAGAACTTTGGTTTGCATCATTTATAATTTGACCCAGAGAAGGGTATGCAGTGTTTGCCCATGTAAGAGTAACATTGCTAGCTTCTGTTATCACAGCATCTATAGTATTTGATAATGTCAGGCTTTATAATTAAATATTACATGACATCATGGTGATGACACATTGACAGCAATTTTGATACCATGTTGCTATTATCACAACTGTATCAGGATTGCAAGAACACGCATTGAATACCTTCCTCCTGTCAAATGTAGGGTTAAATGCAACATGAAATGCTTGAAGAAAAAAAAAGAATCTTAGATAAATTCAAATATTGATTCTAAAATCATTTAATTCTTTATTTACTGGAAACAGATTCTCAATGGAGCATATACTGGTCCCTTGCATTGAATACAAAAATCGATTGTATTAACAATGACAGCATAAAAACATACAGCCTACAGCAAGATGACAGGTTCAATACAAGAAAAAATGTTTATCATCCATTTTCTTTAATGCTTGGATATTGTCATGGATTACATCACAAATGCTGAAGATTATCAAATTGTGTTTGACCATGTTGAAAGATTGGTCTAATCAGTCATCAACCTTTACTGTATGGACCTGGGAAAGACCAGGAATTTTGACCAAATGGCCACCACATTTTTTGCTAAAGTGTACAGTAACTGTAGTGCTACTGTGTATAGTCGTACTGCAAACCTACATGCTACTATGCATATTCGTACAGCAAATTCAAGCATTTAGGACCATTTCTGGACTTCTGTCACTAGCCCTGGGAATTCATAACACAGTCATGCTTTTCACTTCAATTCAGAACAATGTGATATATCATGGGCAGATCTGAGTGAATCGTCCAAAAGACTTGGGAAGCTGATAAAACACACAAGTGTTACTGATAATAATCGTACAATCACTGATCCAATCCAGGGTTACACTGTAAAATCATGGGACGCCTAAGGATGAAATAAACATATCATTCAAGACCTTGAACTCTGTAGTCATATTGCCTCTGTAGTCATACATAATTCATAGATACACCATTGAAATATTGAAAGAAATCTTTGCAACACAGTATCTATTCACAAAGTTTATACTTATGAAGATTTGCAATTTTGAAGCTCTGTTTCAACAAATATACACATACTACATGTTCGGTACTATATTTTTCAACTTTGAGGGAAATAGGAATAATATTTCTGTGCAGGGAAAATATTCCTTTCAGACAGGGATTTATTTCCTTTCGAACGTCATCACACATCATGATGCGCCAAAACCGGGACAGGTGAGTTTTGGTCTCCGAGTACATTACGTCTTTTTCAGAAGTCAGAAAGACCACAAAACGGCTAAATTTAGAAATGTAATATATAATTGATGTACTTTTAGTTTTATACAGGAAATATTTCCCTCGAGACTTGCAAATCTTATAAACTCGTGCATTCGCACTCGTTCGTCTACTTGATCTGCAAGTCTCTCGGGAAATAATTCCCTTATTTTAAACTAAAGATGCATTAATCTCTATGCACTACGATAAAGATGGTCCTTTATAGATGTGTTAGAATAAATAAGAGATTTATACATCTTTATTTTAAAATATATGGGAAATATTTCCCCGAGAGCTTCAAATAAGGTAAATAAACGAGCGATTGCAACAGTTTGTTTAGAAGATTTTCAAGTCTCGAGGAAAATATTTCCTGTATTTTAAACTAAGTATACAATAAGTTAGATATTACATTTTTAAAATGAGCCTTTTTTGGTCTTTCTGACGTCTAAAAATGATGTTAGTTGCCCACAGACGTTATGTCAGTTGTCCCACTTGTGACGCGTCTTGGTGTGTGTTGATGTTCAAAAGGATATAAATACCCGTCTGAAAGGAATATTTCGCGATAGGAAATATCATTTCTGTTTCTCTCAAAAATTACTAAAATAGGACCAAAGATGTAATATACCTTATTAATAGACAAAAGCTTTTCTAAAGACCACTTGTCCTTTGTTCAGACAGGACCTGTATTATGTGACCATGTCACCACATTAATAAGGCCACATGTATTAAGGCCCAGTTTAGGGTTCAAAACTAATTTCTGCCAACATCCACTATTGAACTCTCAACAATGAGCCTTCGGCTCAGTTGAGCTAACCAGAGGACCAATGGTCCTGAACCGCTCACCTGACTGCTGAGAAGAGGATGGAACATACCCTAAGGGCATACAAAGTGCCCGCAAAGAGCCAAGGGCTGTTTCACTGCATGTGTCTCATTATAAAATTCAATATATGGTTTAGGGGTGGGGATCTTAATGATTTCTGATATATTACAACTTTTATGACGTGAAGGGGGTGGGGCATGCCCTGGGACTGGCTGAAGGGATCCAAGGTCTTTGTCATAGAATGAGTCTTAACTCCATATTTTCCAATTCTGTGGTGTATTCCTTGCTTCCAAAGGATAACCCTTTCTAGAAGATACTTAACATCACTACAGCTGGTGTCTGGGAATGTGTGGCAGCCGTAAAAAGTCTCCCTGCCCGACACCATAGTGTAGTTTATATTTTCTTGTCCTTTGGGATCATTGATTCCATTGTGGAATTTTGAAAAAATTTTAGGGTCACTGATTAGGCCTAAATGGCCAAAACTAGCTTATCTGGCCCAGAAAACATGTACACTCCATATTTTCCAGTTCTGTGGGGTATTCCTTGCTTACAAAGGATAACCCTTTCTAGAACATATTTAACGTCACTACAGCTTGTGTCTGAGAATGTGTGGCGGCCGTAAAAAGTCTCCCTGCCCTACATCTTCGTGTAGTTTATATTTTCTTGTCCTTATGGATCATTGATTCCATTGTGGAACTTTGAAAATTTTTGAGGGTCACTGATGAGGCCTAATTGACCGAAACTAGCTAGTGTGGCCCAGAAAACATGTACACTCCATATTTTCCAGTTCTGTGGTGTATTCCTTGCTTCCAAAGGATAACCCTTTCTAGAACATATTTATCATAAGGAACAGGAATATATATGGTTTAGGGGTGGGGATCTTAAGGGTTTCTGAGATATTTCACATTTTATGAAGTAAAGGGGGAGGGGCCTGTCCACAGGGTACCACAGAGCATTCAAGAACTGTGTCACTAAAAGCATCTTCTCATAAGGAACAAGAATATATATGGTTTAGATGTGGAGATCTCAAAGTTTCTGAGATATTAGGCCTTTTCTGAAGTGAATGTCTGTGTCACTGAGTGTGTCTTATTCTGAGCAAGAATATATATGGTTTATGGGTTTGGGATCTTAACGCTACCCAAGATGTTTGGACTTTTATTAAAAGAAGGGGTGGGACATGCCCCCGGGGGACCCCTGGGGCATCCAAGATCCATGTCACTAGGTGCGTCTTGTCATAAGGAACAAGAATATATATATGGTTAGTGGTGGTATTTTAAACGGTTTGCAAGATATCAGACATTTTGACATTGGCCTATGTATCCAAATTTGACCTTGGTTTAAAATAGGTCAAGGTCATCCCAGGGTCACCGTTTTAGCAATTTATGATGGGCTTGAGTCCCTAATGCTAAATACCAAGTTTCATGAAAATCGGCCCAGCGGTTCCGGAGAAGATGTTTGAAAATGTGAACACAGACACACAACCAGACAAACTCTAGCTCAGTTGAGCTAAAAAGGCCCCTGGTATTATGAGACTAATCCTTAAAAGCACACTTGTAGTTAGAGACACACTGTTCTTACAGCCTTAGCAAACCAAATGCTTATGCCTGAGTGTTACTGTAAACCGTAAAAGTCATTTGCAAATGCATAATCAAAAAGTTTGAACAGGTACTCCTCTTCTGGCATTTCAGCCCCAATGTCAGGGATTGGTAAAACAAGTCGATTAATACATGTGTTCGCTGTTGGCAAAAATGAGTTTTGAACTCTAAACTCAACTTCGGGTCGATATGAGTAACCGAGGACTGGCTCCTCTGAACTGCCTGTTACAAACTTCAATATTTTCCCTAAAGTAACTTTGTCTCTTCTTCCACCTGAAAAGAAAAATAATTATAATTACACCAGTTATAATCTTTAACTGAAGACAAACTGAGGCTCCACATTGATGTGAGGGAGCAGGGAAAGTTCCGAAGAGACTGTGCCGATGTGCAAGCTCGGCTGAACCTTCACTGTTTGCATATGCTATAAGACAAATTCACTGGCACTGTCCATATATGGTTTTTCGATGGGGATCAAGAGCATTTCCAAGCTATTATGATCTTTGTGAAGTGATGAGGGTGGGGCATGCCCTAATGGCACCCCTTAGGGTTCTAATATCCATGTGACTTAATGCACCTTATCATAACGAACTTGAATATGTATGGTTTATGAGTAGGGGACTGAACAGTTTCCGAGATAATACACACTTTATGAAATGAAGGGGTGGGGCATGTCTCTGGGGGATCCCCTGGGGTCCAAAGATCCATGTCACTGCATGCGCCTTATCATAAGGAACAATTCTTAGAATATATTATGGTTTAGAAAGGGTATTCTGAACCGTAAGTAAGTTATGCATTTCATCTTTTTCCTATACTAATGCCCATGTGACCAAATTTGACCTTGGCATACAATAGGTCAAGGTTAACCCAGGATCACCATTTGAACAATTCATGATGACATTTCTCCATCAAATAGTCCTTGAGATATGAGACAAAATCACCCTATATGTTTTGAGGACAATCATCCTGTCACATGGGACTAAAATATTGGGTATCACATATCTTTATCATATTGTCCTCGAAATTTAAAACAAAATCACTGAACCATAAAATATAAAGATCACAGAGACCTTTTTTTTTTTTTTTGATTGATTGATTTGAGGTTTAACGTCCCCGTCAACACTGTAAAGGTCATTTTGGAGACTTTGCTTCCTACTTTGTGGGACTTTTACCCGACATTGAGATGAAATGACATCTCAAGCCCTGACGCCCAAGGAAACCATTAAAATTTATAAGCATGGACAGTCCGACTCGCACCACTTTGCCTGGGCAGGCTTAGTTCCTCTAAGCCGTTTACCAGTACTCGTGTGCGGATCGGTTTCAACTCTGCATGGAAGGATCATGCAGCCCATCTATTTCTTCAAGCCACGATGGGCGGGGGCAGACACAGGGACCTGGATATAAATTGAGGTCAACATTGGGTCACATGGAACAAATATCCTAGTTATGACATTTCATAAAATATAAATCATAATTTATATGCAAACATTACTTAACTAAGTAAGGTGTTCTGGTGTAGACTTCTAGTTGCTCGTCATTGTGTGTGATATTGTGGTCATTTTTTGTGGGGAACATGATTTTCTTGTTTATATTTTTTGGTATTGGATCACCTCTTGTGTGGAAGACAGAGCTGTATCATTTGCCCGTTTGTCAATCTGTATAATGTTGCTTGTCAGTTTTAGGTTTTCTTCCTCTGGGTGCCTGCCGTTGGCCTGATTGTGGCATTCCCTGATTTTTTACCTTTCTTGAGATGTTCTAAATTATAACCTCTAACCCCACCCTGGGGCTTATTTGATATTGGATGGCAGAGAACCCTCCAGGGTACTTCTATACAAAATATGAAAAGATTCTGAAGAGTGGTTCCTAAGATATAAGTAATTGAAAAGCTTCGCAAATAAACTTTTGACTCTCAAAAGGTTTGACCCAAAAATTGGTTTTACAGGTTTTGTTTCTTTTTATTGGAGTTTAACGGCCCAGTCAACACTTTTTATGTCATTTTTGAGCCGGTCAGTTTACCTATCCCCACTTTTCCTGGGCAGGTTTATAGGTAAGCGGTTCACCAGTACAGTGCACATTCTTTCGCCAGAAACTGACAACTGCCCTTCTTGAATCAGCAGAAGGGAGAGAATGACCGTAGAAAAGATTTCATGATCAATCTCCACGAAAGAATGTTGCCAACCCCGGCAGGTATCGAAGCCACGTCCTCCTGATTACCACACTAACACTAAACCACACACTTCATTTTTTTTTAGATTTACAACAACTCTTTGGATGTTTATATTTGAAGGATGTTTACAGAAGAAAAAGGGCTTGTTTGCAAGTTTGTCAAGTAATCACACTTCTATTGCTAAAAGGTGTGATAATTTAATTGTTTGTTTGAGACAGGTATTAAAAGAATTAACACAGTTAATTGAAGCATATAAGGTTTCTTAAATTATCTACAGATACTCACCTAAGTATTAAAATTACATGTATTTACAAGTCAAGGGAAACAGCTGAAAGTTAAGAACTAATATTTTAGAATCACATTTGAAAATAAATTATATACATTCTATATGAATGCAGGGGACTATAGATGAATCAAGGTATTCAATATACTAGAAATGTGTCCATAGGACACGGATGCCCCCTCCTGAAAATATGTTTATGTTCGTATTCATCCATAGAAAGTTATTGACCGTGTTTAAGTTTTGGACCCTTTTTTCATATTTGACCTTTACGTATTACCTTGACCTTGGAGGTAAGGACCTTGGTTTTGTGTGAGGCAGATTGTCTCATGATGGCCATCATTTCTGCCAAGTATTTTCAAAATCCATCCAGAGCTAAGAAAGTTATTGACTGCTTTTAAGTTTCGGACCATTTTCTGGACGTTTGACCTCTAAGTATGACCTTGATCTTGGAGGTACGGATCTGGGTTTGCACGTGACACATCGTCTCATGATGGTTAACATTTCTTCAAAGTATTTTCAAAATCCATCCAGAAATAAGTAAGTTGTTAACAGCGTTTAAGTTTCGGACCCTTTTTTTGACCTTTGACCTCTAAGTATGACCTTGACCTTGGAGGTACGGACCTGGGTTTTGCATGTGACACATCATCTCATGATGGTTAACATTTCTACAAAGTAATTTCAAAATCCATCCAGAAATAAGAAAGTTATTCACTGCGTTTAAGTTTCGGACCCTTTTTTGACCTTTGACCTCTAAGTATGACCTTGACTTTGGAGGTACGGACCTGGGTTTTGAACGTGACAGGTCGTCACATGATGGTTAACTTTTCTGCTGGTTAATTTTAAAATCCATCAAGAAATAAGGAAGTTATTGACCGTGTTTAAGTTTCGGATGCACGGACTCACGAACGGACGGACAGGGGCAACGCTATATGCCCTTTCCACCATTCTTCGAATGGCGGGGGCATAAAAAAGGGCTGGAAAATTCTTCAAAACATGACTAATTGCATGTAAATTTTGGTAAATGTCGTAAGAACTAGACAAAAATTTTACTTGTCCTTCAATTTTTTTTTTCATTGCAAGCAGACAAGTGGAATTTTCAAGCCCTGCATGAACTTGAAATAATTTTGCTTTCAAATAGCTAGGTAGTTAGGGTATATTAAGCAATCTCAATTGGTACCACCTATGTAAATATATATTTCCCAGTATTTCATGAGAATTCCCTTTATTTTCCGAGAACTCACTGTATTTCCCACCGTCCAGGGAAATGTGAGTATTTCCCCCTTTTGTGCCAACCTTGCATGTTAGGATCCCAGCACACGAACCAATAATTTAATGTGTTGAAAAAAAAAAAAATCTAGATCTACACTTGAATCCAGGGTGATGGTTGGCCGGCTGCCTTAACACCCCCCACCCGTCCCCCATAGTTTGTGCCACCAACTGTTCTATGGCAGTGGTTCTACGTGTAGATTTTGGATTTTTTTCATTTGTCTTGTGGCTCATCGTTATGTTTGATGTGGGGATCTTTTTATGTGGAACCTCATTTTCTTGTTTACATTTTTGGCATTTGGTCACCCCTTGTGGGTGGACGCCGCCCATCAGGGCTTGAAAAAAAAAAGATGGGCTGCATAATGCTTCCATGCAGAGCTGAATCGGACCGCACACGAGTACAGGTAAACCGCTTAGAGGATCTAAGCCTGCCCAAGCGAAGTGGTGCGAGTTGGACCGTCCATGCTTATAAACCGTGTTGGTTTCAATGGGGGACAGGGCATGAGATGTCATTTCATCGCAATGTCGGGTAAAAGTCCAACAAAATTGGAAGCGATGTCTCCAAAATGACCTGTAGAGTGTAAACCTCAATTCAAACAAACAAACACCCCTTGTGGGGAAGAGAGGGCCGAGTCATTTGCCAGTTTATTAATCTGTATTAATGTGCTGCTTGTCTGTTTTATGTAATTTTTGTTTTCTTCCTCTAGGTGCCTTTCCTGATTGTGTTGTAACCTGATGTATCAAATATATAAGATATATACAACTGTAAATACTCACTTGCAGCCTCTCTAAGGTAACGGACAAAGTATGAGTACATCAAAGATTCTTGCTGTCGTTTATTACTCCCTTCATCACTTAGTACGGGGTTCAGTATATGCTTCATCATTCGAAGGGTTAAAGGAACTTTGGTTGGAGTAAAAAACTGCCTGACGGCAGGAAGCTCACTAGCTATCTGAAATTACAAATACAAAAAAATGCAGCTGCATAATCAATGTGTAAATCCTTACATGGGTGGAAATCAGGGGAACTACCTCAAAATTGTTTTAACGAAAATTGTTCCCACGCCACATCCATTTTTTGAAGTGGTCCGAGTGTTTATCACAAGTCTACCTCAATGTATGTTTCATGAGAATACAATCAAAACTTAAGAAGATATGGTATTAACAAGGTCATATATAGGCTTTTTCACCAACCAAAGCCCCAAACTCCATGACAGATTGGTTGACCTTACAAGTTTCCAAATTTGTCCTAGCTTGAATAACCAGCCATGTGTAAGTTTCAGGAAAATCCAACAAAAAAATCAAGCTTTTAAGTGCTAAAAAAGTCATATACATAGGCTTTTCCGAAATCAAAGGTGCTTAACTACATAACAGATACAAAGTCAACCTCAACAGTTTTCGAACTCATCCTACATGTAGCTTATATCACCAGGTGCTAAGTCTTGCCATACTAATAACTCACATAAGCCTTCTTCTCAGGTGAGCTGGAACTGATTTTGTACCTGGTACAATCCAAGGCTGTCTAATCCTCTCCTGAGGTCCATTATGAAAGGTCTTGGGTTACCACTAAAAAGCTCGTCAAGTAGTTCTGGAGTCATCACCTTCGGCAGTACACCATTCTGTAATGTGCTCAAGGCTAAAACAAGAGGGCCATGATGGCCCTGGATCGCTCACCTGATCCATAGTGTAACAAGTGGGCCCCAGAGAGGGCCATTATTGGCCCCAGGGCTTTAATGTACATAATGTTGAGGGAGGTCTTAAAGGTGAAGCTTCATACCAAACATCAACAAAGGCTAAAATTTGAACAATCTTGTCAAAGGTCCACTAGATGAAGCTACACATCAAATATCAAAGACCTGGGCCTAGCGGTTTCAGAGAAGAAGATTTTTAAAGATTTTGCCTATATAAGCCAATGTAAAATCAAAGGGCCCCGGGACAGGGGCATTTTTTGCCCCAGCACTATAGTTTGAACAATCTTGGTAGGGGTCCACTAGATGAAGCTTCATACCAAATATCAAAGTTCTGGGCCTTGTGGTTTCAGAGAAGAAGATTTTTAAAGATTTTCCCTATATAAGCCTATGTAAAACCAAAGGGCCCCGTGGCAGGGGGGGATTTTTTGTCCCAGCACTATAATTTGAACAATCTTGGTAGGGGTCCACTAGACGAAGCTTCATACCAAATATCAAAGTCCTGGGCCTTGTGGTTTCAGAGAAGAAGATTTTTAAAGATTTTCCCTATATAAGCCTATGTAAAACCAAAGGGCCCCGGGGCAGGGGCATTTTTGGCCCCAGCACTAAAATTGGAACAATCTTGGTAGGGGTCCACTAGATGAAGCTTCATACCAAATATCAAAGTCCTGGGCCTTGTGGTTTTAGAGAAGAAAATTTTTAAAGATTTTCCCTATATAAGCCTATGTAAAACCAAAGGGCCCCGTGGCGGGGGCATTTTTGGCCCCAGCACTATAATTTGAACAATCTTGGTAGGGGTCCACTAGATGAAGCTTCATACCAAATATATAAGACCTGGGCCTTGTGGTTTCAGAGAAGAAGATTTTTAAAAATTTTCCCTATATAAGCCAATGTAAAAGCAAAGGGCCCCGTGGCGGGGGCATTTTTGTCCCAGCACTAAAATTTGAACAATCTTGGTAGGGGTCCACTAGATGAAGCTTCATACCAAATATCAAAGTCCTGGGCCTTGTGGTTTCAGAAAAGAAAATTTTTAAAGATTTTCCCTATATAAGCCCATGTAAAACCAAAGGGCCCCGTGGCGGGGGCATTTTTTGTCCCAGCACTAAAATTTGAACAATCTTGGTAGGGGTCCACTAGATGAAGCTTCATACCAAATATCAAAGACCTGGGCCTTGTGGTTTCAGAGAAGAAGATTTTTTAAGATTTTCCCTATATAAGCCTATGTAAAACCAAAGGGCCCCGGGGCGGGGGCATTTTTGGCCCCAGCACTGTAATTTGAACAATCTTGGTAGGGGTCAACTAGATGAAGCTTCATACCAAATATCAAAGACCTGGGCCTTGTGGTTTCAGAGAAGAAGATTTTTAAAGATTTTCCCTATATAAGCCAATGTAAAACCAAAGGGCCCCGTGGCGGGGGCATTTTTTGTCCCAGCACTATAATTTGAACAATCTTGGTAGGGGTCCACTAGATGAAGCTTCATACCAAATATCAAAGTCCTGGGCCTTGTGGTTTCAGAGTAGAAGATTTTTGAAGATTTTCCCTATATAAGCCTATGTAAAACCAAAGGGCCCTGGGGCGGGGGCATTTTTGGCCCCAGCACTATAATTTGAACAATCTTGGTAGGGGTCCACTAGATGAAGCTTCATACCAAATATCAAAGACCTGGGCCTTGTGGTTTCAGAGAAGAAGATTTTTAAAGATTTTCCCTATATAAGCCAATGTAAAACCAAAGGGCCCCGTGGCGGGGGCATTTTTCGTCCCAGCACTCAAATTTGAACAATCTTGGTAGGGGTCCACTAGATGAAGCTTCATACCAAATATCAAAGTCCTGGGCCTTGTGGTTTCAGAGAAGAAGATTTTTAAAGATTTTCCCTATATAAGCCTATGTAAAACCAAAGGGCCCCCGTGCGGGGGCATTTTTGGCCCCAGCACTATAATTTGAACAATCTTGGTAGGGGTCCACTAGATGAAGCTTCATACCAAATAACAAAGACCTGGGCCTTGTGGTTTCAGAGAAGAAGATTTTTTAAGTTTTTGGTGAAAAAAATCTGTTTTTGGCTCCTGTGACCTAGATGTGCAACGGACCGGAACCATTTGACCCATATTCAAACTTGACCGAGATATTGTCATGATGATCATTCTGAGCAAGTTTGATTAAGATTGGACCAAAATTGTGGCCCCTAGGGTGTTCACAAGGTTTTTATATGATTTGACCCGCTGACCTACTTTTTAACCCGATATGACCCATATTCGAACTGGACTGAAATATTGTCACAATGGTCATTCTGAGCAAGTTTCATGATAATTGGACCAAAACAGTGGCCTTCAGAGTGTTCACAAGGTTTTTCTATGATTTGACCTACTGACCTACTTTTTGACCGGACATGACCCATATTCGAACTTGACCAAGATATTGTCATGATGATCATTCTGAGCAAGTTTGATTATGATTGGACCAAAATTGTGGCCTCTAGGGTGTTCACAAGGTTTTTCTATGATTTGACCCGCTGACCTACTTTTTAAGCCGACATGATCCATATTCAAACTTCACTAAAATATTGTCACAATGATCATTCTGAGCAAGTTTGATGATGATTGGACCAAAATTGTGGCCTCTCGAGTGTTCACAAGGTTTTTCTATGATTTGACCTACTGACCTACTTTTTTACCCGACATGACCCAAATTCGAACTTGACCGAGATATTGTCATGATTATCATTCTGAGCAAGTTTGATGATAATTGGACCAAAACTGTGGCCTCTAGTGTGTTCACAAGAAAAAGTTTACGCACGACGGACGACGGACGACGCACGACGACGCCGGACATCTTACTGTCACAAAAGCTCACCATGACCTTCGGTCAGGTGAGCTAAAAACAACAACAATTGTCTTTATTAAATGACACATAAATGAAACTAGAAATGGTGTTTGTAAAACACGATGCCCCCAACCTTTGCTTGTCCTTAGATGGCAAAATATTCAACAAATATTGTTAAAGACTCAAAAACATACAACAAGAATTCCCCCGAAGGCTATGTTGCGCCTGTGGGGGCGAAAAGTCACCAAACCATGAAATCTAGGTCAAGGTCAAACATGGATGCCTGCATAAAAATTTCACTCCTAGTTGCAAGCATGTACCAAGTATCATCAATGAAACTCTTAAAAACAGACTCTTACAAGAGGGCCACATGGAAGATTAGTACTAGTTTACTAAATGTGTTACCCTCTATAAATAAGGTCGATTATTATTATTATTATTATTATTATTACATCAGGGTGAAAGTTAGGGTTGTCACACTATTTTACAAAGTCAGTGAACCATAAAATGTAGGTCAAGGTCAGAAATGGATACTTGCATTGAAGTTTCAATTCCTAAATGCAAGCTTGTACCAAATACAATTAATGAAGCTCTAATAGATCTTGAGAAATGGACTCTTACATTAGATAGAAAGTCAGGGTGGTCGCAATAATTCACAAATTCAGTGAACCATGAAATATCGGTAAAATGCAAATATGGATGCTTGCGTTGCAGTTGCAATTCCTAGATGCAAGTTTGTACCAATTATAATTTAAAAAGCTTTAATAGTTTTCGAGAAATGGACTCTTACATTAGGGTGAAAGTCATGGTGGTCGCAATAATTCACGAAGTCAGTGAACCATGAAATATAGGTCAAGGTCAGATATGGATGCTTGCGTTGAAGTTGCAATGCCTGGATGCAAGTTTGTACCAAGATTGATTAATGAAGCTCTAATTGTTCTCAAGATATGGACTTGCTGACAAGATTTTATTAAAAAAAAAAACAAGGCATCGCATGCGATACAAATCCCCTCGCACAAGACAACTTTGTGTGTGGAAAACACTGAAATGGCAAAAGTCCAACTTGCTTGAGATATTATTATATGCAACATTTGTGTAAAGTTTGTTTAAAAATCCATCCATAAATGTAGGTTCTAGAGTGATGACAATATTTCTCTAAAAATAGTCATAGGGACCTTGACTTGAGGCCATGGCCGCGAAGTAGATCTTGCTCAAGATATTATCATAAGCATCTTTTGTGTGAAGTTAGATTAAAATCATAAATGTAGGCGGTAGAGCAATGAGAAAGTTTTTCTAAAAATAGCCATAGTGACCTTGACCATGAGGTCATGACCTTGAAAGTCAAAGCAACTCGAGATATTACCATAAGAAACATTTGTGTGAAGTTCTATTAACATCCATCAATAAATGTAGGCACTAGAGCAATTACAAAGTTTTTCTAAAAATAGCTACAGTGACCTTGACCTTGAAAGTCGAAATAGCTCGAGATATTGTCATAAGGAACATTTGTGTGAAGTTATACTGAAATCGGTGAAGAAATGTAAGCGCTAGAGCCATGTCAAAGTTTTTCTAAAAATAGTCACAGTGACCATGACCTTGAAAGTCAAACTCACTCGAGGTATTGTCATAAGGAACATTTGTGTGAAGTTATATTGAAATAAGTGAAGAAATGTAGTCGCTAGGGCGATGACAAATTTTTTTTCTAAAAATAGCCACAGTGATCTTGACCTTGAAAGTCGAAATCGCTCGAGATATTGTCTTAAGGAACATTTGTGTGAAGTTATATTGAAATTGGTGAAGAAATGTAAGCGCTAGAGCCATGACAAAGTTTTTCTAAAAATAGCCACAGTGACCTTGACCTTGAAAGTCGAACTCTTTCGAGGAAATGTCATAAGGATCATTTGTGTGAAGTTATATTAAAATCGGTGAAGAAATGTAGGCGCTGGAGCGATGACATAGTTTTTTTAAAAAGTGCCATTGTGACCTTGACCTTGAAAGTCGAAATGGCTTGAGATATTGTCATAAGGAACATTTGTGTAAAGTAATATTGAAATCGGTGAAGAAATGTAAGCGCTAGAGCATTGACAAAGTTTTTCTAAAAACAGCCACCGTGACCTTGAAAGTGGAACTCACTAGAGATATTGTCATAAGGGACATTTGTGTGATGTTATATTGAAATCGGTGAAGAAATGTAGGTGCTAGAGCGATAACAAAATTTTTCTAAAAATAGCTACAGTGACCTTGACCTTGAGGTCATGACCTGAAAGTCGAACTCGCTCAAGATATTGTCATAAGGCACATTTGTGTGAAGTTATATTGAAATCAGTGAAGAAATGTAGGCGCTAGAGTGATGACAAAGTTTTTCTTAAAATAGCCACAGTGACCTTGACCTTGAGGTCATGACCTTGAAAGTCAAACTAGCTGAGATATTGTCATTAGAAACATTTGTGTGAAGTTATATTCAAATTGGTGAAGAAATGTAGGCGCTAGAGCGATGACAAAGTTTTTCTAAAAATAGCCACAGTGACCTTGACCTTGAGGTCATGACCTTGAAGTCGAACTCACTCGAGATTTTTTTATAAGGAACATTTGTGTGAAGTTATATTGCAATTGGTGAAGAAATGTAGGCGCTAGAGCGATGACAAAGTTTTTCTAAAAATTGCCACAGTGACCTTGACCTTGAAAGTCGAACTCGCTCGAGATTTTTTTATAAGGAACATTTGTGTGAAGTTATATTGAAATTGGTGAAGAAATGTAGGCGCTAGAACGATGACAAAGTTTTTCACAAATTACCAAAATGACAAAGGGCCATAACTCACAAAGTACTTTTCGGAATTTTGTCATAAGTTAATCAGTTCATCTACTCATCACCACCAATATAATCAACAACTTTCAAGGCTCTAGCTCCAATAGTTTTTGAGATATCTTGCTGACAAAATTTTATTAAAAAAATTTCAAAGGGCAATAACTCTTAAAAGGGGCATAAACCGGACAAGAAAAAAAATAAGCGTCAGCTAATTTTCCATGAGGAATCCATATATGAATTTTCAAAACCCTAGAATACACGGTTCTAAAGTTATGCTATGCATCACTTTTAGCATACATTACAATGGGCACAAATTACCAAAATGACAAAGGGCCATAACTCACAAAGTATTTTTCGGAATTTTGTCAAAAGTTAATCAGTTCATCTACTCATCACCACCAATATAATCACCAACTTTCAAGGCTCTAGCTCCAATAGTTTTTGAGATATCTTGCTAACAAGATTTTATTAAAAAAATTTCAAAGGGCAATAACTCTTGAAGGGGGCATAATCCGGACGAGAAAAACAAGAGCTGTCGCCAGACAGCATAGCTCGCCTGTTTCGCGACTTCAAGATATAAGGAAAAATTTATGAACCATGAAATATAGGTCACACTCACCTTGATATATTTGAGATCAATAATCAGGTCACATGGAACATATATTCCAGATATTACATTTCAGGATCAAATCGTATATGAATTATAAGGCAAAATCATTGAACCATGAAAATAGGTCACAAGGACCTAGATATATTTCCATGTCAATCATCGGGTCACATGGAACTAATTATCCAGGTAAGACATTTCTCCATCAAATAGTATTCAAGAAAATAGGAAAAATCACTGAACCATGAAATATAGGACACATTGACCTAGATATTAATTCAAGCTCAATCATGGGGTCACATGGAATAAATAATCCAGGTATGACATTTCTCCATCAAATAGTGTTCAAGATAATAGGCAAAATCACTGAACCATGAAATATAGGTCACACTGACCTGGATATATTTTGCGGTCAATTATAGAGTCACAGGGAACTAATAATCCAGGTGTGACGTTTCTCTATCAAATTGTATTCAAGATAATAGGCAAAATCACTGAACCATGAAATATAGGTCATACTGACCTAGATATATTTTGAGGTCAATAATGGGGTCACATGCAACTAATAACCCAGGTATAACATTTCTCCATCAAATAGTATTCAAGATAATAGACAGAATCACTGGACCATGAAATGTAGGTCACCATGACCTAGATATATTTTGCGGTCAATTATTGGGTCATATGGAACTAATAATCCAGGTATGACATTTCTCCATCAAATAGTATTCTAGATAATAGGCAAAATCGCTGAACCATAAAATATAGGACACAGTGACCTAGATATATTTTGAGGTCAATAATGGGGTCACCTGCATTTAATAACCCAGGTATAACATTTCTTCATCAAATAGTATTCAAGATAATAGACAAAATCACTGGACCGTGAAATGTAGGTCACCATGACCTAGATATATTTTGCGGTCAATTATTGGGTCATATGGAACTAATTATCCAGGTATGACATTTCTCCATCAAATAGTATTCGAGATAATAGGCAAAATCGCTGAACCATGAAATATAGGTCACAGTGACCTAGATATATTTTGAGGTCAATCGTGGAGTCACATGGAACTAATATCCCAGGTATGACATTTCTCCAACAAATAGACTTCAAGATATAAGGCAAAATCACTGGACCGTGAAATGTAGGTCACCATGACCTTCACCCTTTTACACTTGAACCAATGTCACTTGATTGGCTGATGTATAACCAATTGTGTCTATAACTCGTTAGTATAATGGAAAGGAATACAACAAATTACAAAGGTGTCCTAGATTTTGATCCCCAGCCCCACCCCATCCAACAATCCCAGGCATGAACCCAGGGGTGTGTTGTCTTGGAATCTCAGAAGACACTCCCAGGTATCCAAGTTGTAAATATGAATGCTTTGTGATGAGTGACTGTTGAGATATAAGCATTTCAAAAACTTTAACACAGAATTACAAAGGTGTTCTAGATTTTGACCCCTAGCCCCACCCCGGGACATGAACCCAGGTGTCTGTTCTCTTTGAACATCAGAGGACCCTCCCAGGTACTTAAGTTCCACATATGAGTGGTCTGTGATGAGTGACTGTTGAGATATAAGCATTTGAAAAACTTTAAGGCAGTGTGACGGGAACGCAAACGCACACGCGCACGCCATCCGAGGTGACAACAATAGCTCTCCTTGTACTTCGTACAGGCGAGCTAAAAATACGTGTCAGCTAATTTTCCATGAGGAATCCATATATGAAATTTCAAAACCCTAGCATACACGGTTCTTTAGTTATGCTATGCATCAAAAGCGTAACGGACGGACGAACGCACGAACAGACGAACGAACCAATATGCCTCTCCAACTTTTTCAAAGTTGGGGGCATAATAATACACAAGAGTAGCAGTAAGCCTGTGCCCTCACCTGAGAAACTACAATTTTAAGCAATTTTAAGATTTGATCAAAAGTTTACGGTTTTTTACCTTTTGAGTTCTTAGTGGATGGCCTTGGCAGACTCAAGACTGATGTCATTGAATACATACACAAGGGGTTTTCAAACAGTTCCGGTACGGAAACCATAACTCTTCACGGCTTAAAAACTAGACAAAAGTGCCCAGTGGGGCAAGTATACCCCCGGCCAGTGCCGAACTACAAAGGGAAATAACTTTAAAAGGCCTGACCCCTTGGCCCTTATTTTCTTTCCCACAATACAAGTAGTCATACTGATCATGTGTGCAAAATTTCAAGTTTCTATGTGAAGCAGTTCCTGAGATATCTTTGACACAAAATAATTGTTTACGGACAGACAGACGGAAAAGACAAAAACTATATACCCCCATGGCATACGCCGGGGGTATAATAAATTAGCAGCTAGCATTTATTTAGCAACTGACATACCTTGGCTCATTTCTGACGAAAATTTAGGGCCATGCACATTTGCATCTTGACGTTATTAGTACTATAGCAACACATGGTAACAGTAGGTGGCGCAAACGTTGGGTGATGCAAGAAAATTGCTAATTACAAATTCATTTTAAACAATATCATTTAAAAAAAAAGCAAACCGTTTGTAACCAGAGTTGAATTATTTGCTTAAAAAAAAAATGTGATGTCATATTTTGCATGTGGACGACTATTTTTCGAATCCGGTGGCGCAAAAGTTCTGCCTTCGCTAGTTTACAACCTAAAAAAACTCATTTATAATGTGTTAAAGTTTTGTTCCACTGCATGATATAAAAGTACCTTGTACGGCCTACATATGCCGGGAAAGTTGTGTTTCTACTGTAAAATCTTGACAAAATATTGTCGATCTCATTTTGAGATATGTTTACCAGCAACTTAAGTATTGTATATGTTCGGGTTAAACATAGTGCTTTGATTACAGCATGCAATTTATGGTTGTTTCAATTTACAGACACTTTTTGTTCCATGCAAAACCTTGAACAAATATATGAATGATTTTCGAGATGAAATGCGTGTTAACTAATTGATCTTGGTCATGTTGGAAGTGTGTTAAGGTTTATAGGCCAAAATGAAATAATACGTTTTCGCGAATTCGTCATTTGCTATATATTGCCATTGCAACCAGAGTTCTAATCAGATCTGCTCAAAACCCTTATGCAGCCTTTTCCCTTACCTGATGATGGATCACATGAAATTTGATCAAGACTGACCAACTGGCTACAGAGATATACTTGGTTGAGAGTGTGGACGATGGACGCAGGGTCTTATTAATTCCTCACAGAAATGCTAAATGACTGACACTCCAGAAATACATAAAGGCAAGCATATGAAATAATGTTTTTGATTGTTTTTTTTGTTTGTTTGTTTTTTGTCTGTTTTTTTTTTTTTTTTCAAAAAGTCTTAGTTATTGAACATGTTTTATCATAGGGAAGAAGAATATTGCTTAGGGGTTGGGATCCAAACAGTTTATGAGATATATAGAGGATATTTGATTTTTTTTTTCAGTGTTTAGATCAAATTATATTTCATCAAATGAGCATCAAAGCCAGTATTTTCAAATTACACTAGAGAAAATACAAGCTTTGGCATTCATGGTTGAAATAAAACTCTATCTTACACTGAAAAAAAAATCAAATTTTCTGTTTCTTTCATGCTTCAAATGGTCTATAATCATGCAATTCATCAATAGGAGAAGTTAACTTTATTCCTGGTGATATTGTGATAATTAAGTGGTGCCCAATATGTTTACTGTATAAAATATTGGGTGCAAAACCAACCAAAGGTTTGCAGCTGAAATATAGTCTAAAACAGCATCTTTATGAATGGTATATGAAATAAACCAGAGGATCCATGGTCCTGAAACGCTCACCTGACTGCTGAGAAGAGGATGGAGCATCCCCAAAGGGCATACAAAGTGCCAGCAAAGAGCCAAGGGCTGTTTAACTGCATGTGTATCATCGTAAGGATCAAGAATATATATAGCTTAGGGGTGGGGATCTTAATGGTTTCTGACATATTATGACTTTTATGAAGTGAAAGGGATGGGACATGTCCCCAGGACTGGCTGAAGGGACCCAAGGTCTTTGTCATTGAATGAGTCTTATCATAAGAAACATATATCCGAGATTTTATGCTTGTCCTCGTTTATGAAGAGTTACAAAAAGATCAGATCATAAACGGCTGAGAAAAGCTGGAGACACCATTTTTCACTTATATTTATGCTCAAGGGCGGGTAACTCCAAAGCTGTTCGGCCCGTGCAGCCCAAATTCGAACTCGACGTAGACTGTCAGCCCCTCCTGGTTATCTGCAAGTTTGATGAAGATCGGATCAGAAATGGCCGAGAAAAAGTGGAGACGTCGTTTTCCCCATTATAAGTCTATGGAACCTTCTTGTTTCCATGGCAACCACAGTTCTGATCAAAACTGGTCCAAAACCTAATGCAGTCAATCTCCTAATCCAGTGATGCTGCACATAAAATTTGATTGGGATTGGCCAGCTAGTCACTTAGATATTCAAGTTCAAAGGTGTGGACGGCGGACGGACGATTGACGGACGCTGGATGCCTACCTATACTATAAGCTCACCTTGTGAGCCTTCGGCTCAGGTGAGCTAATAAAGGCGGTGGGGCATGCCCCCAGGGGACCCCTGGAGTCCCAAGTTCCATGTCACTAAATGCACCTTATCATAATATAAGGAACAAGAATATAGACGGTTTAGGGGCGGTATTCTGAACCATTTGTAAGTGATCATGCATTTTGACTTTTTCCCATACAAATGCCTATGTGACCAAATTTGACCTTGGCATTAAACAGGTCAATATGTCATCCCAGGGTCACCATTTATGCAATTTTGATTGGCTCGAGTCCCTAATGCTACATACCGAGTTTCATAAAAATCGGCAGAGCGGTTCCGGAGAAGATTTTTGAAGGGTTTTTACACCACATGGGTATGGCGGCCATCTTGGTCATGTGACCTGGACCAAAAATGCAAGCTTTCGTTCCCCATGGAGGCTCCACATGAAATCTGTCTTCAATTGGTCTAGTGGTTCCAGAGGAGAAGACGTTTGAAAATGTGGACACACACGACACACAGACAAAATCCTTCCATATGAGAAGCTTACCAATGAGCCTTCGGCTCAGGTGAGCTAATAAGGGAGTAGAAGTCCCAATACAAGCACTGACTAGTCTGATGTTGCACGATTGTATAAGTGACATAATGCTTCACTATAATCATGAATATCTTACCTAAAATCTTTCCTATAGTTTCATAGTCCCCTGACCATTCTCGCACCGGATCAAAGTATTGCTGTTGTATTTCCCTCATAATAGTGTTAAAGAACTCTTTTCTAGGCCCACCAAAGTCAGCAACATCCTGAAATAATGGCAATTTTCTAAATTCCTTTTCGTAAATACATGACAATTGTTTTCATTTGTGGCAATATGTAAAGATTCGCCACCTGCACTTTGTTTTACACACGAAATAGCATTTTTTGACAGTGGCTAAAGGGGGTCTCACAATGTCACGAATTCAACCACGAATTGCCCCAAATTTTCTATTTGAGGTGAATCATGGGCACATTCCTAGGAGCGTCGGCATGGATCTGGAGGATTCGATAGTTTTGGACATGTTCAAAACATTTGTGATGACGTTTTTCAATTCATAGAGCAGTTACAGTGAAATAGTAACTCAGTCTTCCACTGTCATAAGGCCATTGTGATGGCAGCCGTGGCAATTCTTGAAAAGTTGTGGCCCAACTCAATCACGATTGTGCTACGACGTGACAAGAATAATAACAAGAGGGCCATGATGGCCCTGGATCGCTCACCTGATCCATAGTGTAACAAGTGTGCCCCAGAGAGGGTCATTATTGGCCCCAGGGCTTTAATGTGCATAATGTTGAGGGAGGTCTTAAGGTGAAGCTTCATACCAAACAACAACAAAGGCTATAATTTGAACAATCTTGGCAAAGGTCCACTAGATGAAGCTACACATCAAATATCAAAGACCTGTGCCTAGCAGTTTCAGAGAAGAAGATTTTTAAAGATTTTGCCTTGGTAGGGGTCCACTAGATGAAGCTTCATACCAAATATCAAAGTTCTGGGCCTTGCGGTTTCAGAGAAGAAGATTTTTAAAGATTTTCCCTATATAAGCCTATTTAAAACCAAAGGGCCCTGGGGCGGGGGCATTTTTGGCCCCAGCACTATAATTTTTTGAACAGTCTTCGTAGGGGTCCACTAGATGAAGCTTCATACCAAATATCAAAGACCTGGGCCTTGTGGTTTCAGAGAAGAAGATTTTTAAAGATTTTCCCTATATAAACCAATGTTAAACCAAAGGGCCCCGGGGCGGGGGCATTTTTTGTCCCAGCACTATAATTTGAAGGGGTCCACTAGATGAAGCTTCATACCAAATATCAAAGTCCTGGGCCTTGTGGTTTCAGAGAAGAAGATTTTTAAAGAATTTCCCTATATAAGCCTATGTAAAACCAAAGGGCCCCGGGGCGGGGGCATTTTTGGCCCCAGCACTATAATTTGAACAATCTTGGTAGGGGTCCACTAGATGAAGCTTCATACCAAATATCAAAGACCTGGGCCTTGTGGTTTCAGAGAAGAAGATTTTTAAAGATTTTCCCTATATAAGCCAATGTAAAACCAAAGGGCCCCATGCATGGCGGGGGCATTTTTTGTCCCAGCACTATAATTTGAACAATCTTGGTAGGGGTCCACTAGATGAAGCTTCATACCAAATATCAAAGACCTGGGCCTTGTGGTTTCAGAGAAAAAGATTTTTCAAGATTTTCCCTATATAAGCCTATGTAAAACCAAAGGGCCCCGTGGCGGGGGCAATTTTTTGTCCCAGCACTAAAATTTGAACAATCTTGGTAGGGGTCCACTTGCTGAAGCTTCATACCAAATATAAAAGACCTGGGCCTTGTGGTTTCAGAGAAGAAGATTTTTAAAGATTTTCCCTAAATAAGCCAATGTAAAACCAAAGGGCCCCGTGGCGGGGGCAATTTTTTGTCCCAGCACTAAAATTTGAACAATCTTGGTAGGGGTCCACTAGATGAAGCTTCATACCAAATATCAAAGTCCTGTGCCTTGTGGTTTCAGAGAAGAAAATTTTAATACATTTTCCCTATATAAGACTATATAAAACCAAAGGGCCCCCAGGCGGGGGCATTTTTGGCCCCAGCACTATAATTTGAACAATCTTGGTAGGGGTCCACTAGATGAAGCATCATACCAAATATCAAAGACCCGGGCCTTGTGGTTTCAGAGAAGAAGATTTTTAAAGATTTTCCCTATATAAGCCTATGTAAAACCCAAGGGCCCCGTGGCGGGGGCATTTTTTGTCCCAGCACTATAATTTGAACAATCTTGGTAGGGGTCCACTAGATGAAGCTTCATACCAAATATCAAAGTCCTGGGCCTTGTGGTTTCAGAGAAGAAGATTTTTAAAGATTTTCCCTATATAAGCCTATGTAAAACCAAAGGGCCCCGGGGTGGGGGCATTTTTTGCCCCAGCACTATAATTTGAACAATCTTGGTAGGGGTCCACTAGATGAAGCTTCATACCAAATATCAAAGTCCTGGGCCTTGTGGTTTCAGAGTAGAAGATTTTTAAAGATTTTCCCTATATAAGCCCATGTAAAACCAAAGGGCCCCGGGGCGGGGGCATTTTTGGCCCCAGCACTATAATTTGAACAATCTTGGTAGGGGTCCACTAGATGAAGCTTCATACCAAATATCAAAGAACTGGGCCTTGTGGTTTCAGAGAAGAAGATTTTTAAAGATTTTCCCTATATAAGCCCATGTAAAACCAAAGGGCCCCAGGGTGGGGGCATTTTTTGCCCCAGCACTATAATTTGAACAATCTTGGTAGGGGTCCACTAGATGATGCTTCATACCAAATATCAAAGACCTGGGCCTTGTGGTTCCAGAGAAGAAGATTTTTTAAGTTTTTGGTGAAAAAAATCTATTTTTGGCTCCTGTGACCTAGATGTGCAACGGACCGGAACCATTTGAACAACTTTGAAAGGGGACCACCTAAGGATCATTCCTGTGAAGTTTGGTCAAAATCCGATCAGTGGTTTAGGAGGAGATGTCGTTTAAAGAAATTGTTTACGCACGCACGCACGGACGGACGCACGCACGCACGCACGCACGACGGACGACGGACAAAAAGTGATCCCAAAAGCTCACCTCGTCACTACGTGACGGTGAGCTAACAACTCCACTACGATTAAGTGGCAATATACCAAATATCCAACACCTGAGCCTTCTGGTTTCAGACAAGAAGATTTTTAAAGGTTTTCCCTATGTAAGTCTATGTAAAACCAAAGTGCCCGGGGGTGGGGGCATTTTTGGCCCCAGGGCTATAAATTAAACAATCCTCGTAGAGGTCCACTAAATGAAGCTACACAACAAATATCAAAGGACCTGGGCCTTGCAGTTTCAGGAGATTTTTTAAGATTGTTCCTATGTAAGTCAATGTAAAAGCAAAGGGCCCGAGGCAGGGGCATTTTTGGCCACAAGAGCTATAATTTGAACAATCTTGGTAGAGGTCCACTAGATGAAGCTTCACACCAAATATCAAAGACCTAGGCCTTCCGGTTTCAGAGAAGAAGATTTTTTTAGATTTTTCCTACATAAGCCAATGTAAAATCAAAAAGGGCCCCGGGTCCGGGACATTTTTGGCGCAAGGGCTATAATTTGAACAATCTTGGTAGCGGACCTTTAGATGAAGCTACACACCAAATATCAAAGACCTGGGCCTTGTGGTTTCAGAGGAGAAGATTTTTTAAAGATTTATCTATATAAGTCAATGTAAAACTAAAGGGTCCGGGGCACGGGCATTTCTTGGCCCCAGGGCTATAGTTTGAACAATCTTGATAGAGGTCCACTAGATGAAGCTTTATACCAAATATCAAAGACCTAGGCCTTGTGGTTTCAGAGAAGAAGATTTTTAAAGATTTTCCCCACATTAGTATATGTAAAATCAAAGGGCCCCGGAGCGGGGCCATTTTTGGCCCCAGGGCTATAATTTGAACAATCTTGGTAGAGGACCATTAGATGAAGCTTCATACCAAATATCAAAGTCCTGGGCCAAGCAGTTTCAGAGAAGAAGATTTTTAAAGATTATCCCTATATAAGCCTATGTAAAACTAAAGGGGCCCGGTGCGGGGGCATTTTTGGCCCCGGCACTAGAATTTGAACAATCTTCTTAGGGGTCTTTTAGATGAAGCTTCATACTAAATATCAAAAGACATGGGCCTTGTGGTCACTGGTTTCAGAGAAGAAGATTTTTAAGGATTTTCTCTATATAAGTCTATCCAAAACAAAAGGGCCCCCGAGCGGGGGCATGTTTGGCCCCAGGGGTATAATTTGAACAATCTTGATGGAGGTCATCAAGACGAAACTTCATACCAAATATCAAACACCTGAGCCTTCTGGTTTCAGACAAGAAGATTTTTAAAGGTTTTCCATATGTAAGTCTATGTAAAACCAAAGGGCCTAGGGGTGGGGGCATTTTTGGCATCAGGGGTATAATTTGAACAATCTTGGTTTTTGTTTGTTTGATTTGAGGTTTAACGTCCCCGTCAACACTGTACAGGTCATTTTGGAGACGTTGCTTCCAATTTTGTGGGACTTTTACCCGACATTGAGATGAAATGACATCTCAAGCCCTGTCGCCCAATGAAACCAATAGGGTTTATAAGCATGGACACCGCTTTGCCTGGGCAGACGTAGATCCTCTAAGCGGTTTACCAGTACACGTGTGCGGGTTGGATTCAGCTCTGCGTGGAAGCATCATGCAGCCCATATATTTCTTCAAGCCCCGATGGGCGGGGGCCTGAACAATCTTGGTAGCGGTCCACAAGATGAAGCTTCATACCAAATATCAAAGACCTCGGCCTTCTGGTTTCAGAAAAGAAGAGTTTTAAAGGTTTTCCCTATATAAGCCTATGTAAAACTAGTGGGCCCAGGGGCGGGGTCTTTTTTGGCCCCAGGGCTATAATTTGAACAATCTTGGTAGAGGTCCACTAGATGAAGCTTCATACCAAATACCAATGACTTAGGTTTTCTGGTTTCAGAGAAGAAGATTTTTATATGTTTTCCCTATATAAGCCTATATAAAACCAGTGGGTCCCGGGGCGGGGCCGTTTTTGGTCTCAGGGCTATAATTTGAACAATCTTGGTACACGTCCACTAGATGAAGCTTCATACCAAATATCAAAGACCTGGGCCTTCTGGTTTCAGACAAGAAGATTTTTAAAGGTTTTCCCTATATAAGCCTATGTAAAACCAGTGGGCCCTGGGACGGGGTTGTTTTTGGCCCCTGGGCTATTATTTGAACAATCTTGGCAGAGGTCCACTAGATGAAGCTTCATACCAAATATCAAAGGCCTAGGCCTTCTGGTTTCAGAGAAGAAGATTTTTAAAGGTTGTTTCTTATTTTACCCTTTTTGTTGCCATGGCAACCAGAGTTCTGCATGGAATGGAATTCTTTGAACAACTTTGAGAGAGGACCACCTAAGGAGCATTTCTGCCAAGTTTGGTTAGAATCTGTTCAGTGGTTTAGGAGGAGATGTTGTTTAAAGAAATTGTGAACGGATGGACATACGGACAACGACGGCGACGGACGGTGACCGATCACAATAGCTCCCCCCGGAGCCTTCGGCTCAAGTGAGCTTAAACTTTAAAAAAAATACCCAGATTTCAATGCTGGCGGTGAGACTAGGGGTTAAAATCTAGGACACCTTTTTAATATGTCATCAGTCTGCAGTTCCACTATACTAACAGGTTATATAAATCAGCCCATTATGTGACATTGGTTCGTGAACATTCTAAACTGAATTTCAGGGTGATTTCACTTTATATGTTGAGGACTTGGTTGTTTGAATTGAGGTTTTGCGTCATCGTCAACACTATTTTAAGTATTTAGATCATTTTGGAGACTTAAATTTTGATTTTCTTGTCCTTTGGGATCATTGATTCCATTGTGGAATTTTGAAAATATTTGAGGGTCACTGATGAGGCCTAATTGGCCGAAACTAGCTAGTCTGGCCAGAAAACATGCACACTCCATATTTTTAGTTCTGTGGTGTATTCCTTGCTTCCAAAGGATAACCCTTTTATAGAACATATTTAAAATTCCAATTTTATTGGACTTATGTCGACTTTGTGATGAAATGGTATCTCGAGCACTGCCGGCTAAACAAAACAAGAGGGTTTATTTATTTTACAGTTGGACACGCAACCCGTTACATAGACAGTCTAGCTCAGATCCTCTAAGCGATTAACCAGTACCAAGCTGTGGTTCATTATTTGTTGTAGATATGTCATATACCCGGGATATTAGCTCCTTGTGACCAGATGATTGACCTAAATTCATATCTAGCACAGGGTGACCTTTATTTCATGATTAAGTAATTTTGCCTTATATCTGGAAAGCTATGTGATTTTTGTTTGGGTTTTACGGCCATTTCAAGATTATTTCTCTCATCGAGCGATCATTAATCAGAGGTGGGCGAAAACTGCAGTACCCGGAGAAAAACCACATGGCCTTCCGTTGCAGAACGAAAACTATGCGATGGAAATAAGACTATTTGGTCACGATATACATGTGCCATGCATATAAGCTGCATGAGATGCGATGATTGGTCTCAAAATGTATATCAAGTTAAGCATGACCTATATTTCATGGTTAAGTGACTTTGCCTTCTACTTGAATACTGGTAATTGGAGAAATGTCATGCATGGAATATCCATGATGTGACCTGACGATTGACATAGAAATGTTTGACCTACGGTATATTTCATGGTTCAGTAATTTTTGACTTATAATTAGAAATGTCACATGTGGATTATAAGTTCAGCTGACCCGATGATTGGTCTGAACACATATTCTAAGGCAGTGTGACCTGTGTATTTCATGGCTGAGGGATTTTTGTCTTTTTATGTGTACTGGATACCGATAGAGACATTTCATACCGGAGTTATAACTTCCTGGTGACCTAATGATCAACATAAAATATACATGTGTATCTTGGTTGGTGTGAACTGTATTTCATGGTTGAGTGATTTAGCCAAATAACTGTCACATGGGTGGCATAACAACTGAAAGTGCATCATTATGTTACATGGGTGGCATAACAACTGAAAGCTCAGCATTATCTCACATGAATGAAAGCAAAAAGTTGAGGGATCTGTGATTCATATTCAGACACCTTAAGCTTACATGTATTTGCCCTATTGTCTGGAATAAGATCAAATATAAATACCTTTAATACATATGGTAATATGAAAACAGGAAGACAAGGCAGGAAACGGGCGAGCTACACTGACCTGCGACATCTCTCCACGCCTACGCTTAGAGGCTAGTGCTGTCAGTGCTTTGATTTATCAGTTGCATGTTAAAAACAAAACCTTTGATGTTCAACTGAACATATGTGCAGTGTGTAATTATGGTTTTCGATTGTTTGCGAGTTATTAGTTCAAAAGCTCCAGGTCACCTTATAGGCCCAAGTTATGGCATGACCTGTCTGTCATCCCTGTGTCAGTAGCATGTCAATTTTTTACTTCATGTCCTGCATCTGACTTTGACTGAGCTGATATGTACTTGATGGGTGGAAATGGCATTACATTAAAAAGACTGTGAAATGAAAACACTGGAAAAACCAACTTTAAACGGTAGATTTTTTATTGCTGACGAACATAGATAAAAATGTGGGTATTTTTTATTGCTGATAAACATACATTGAGGGTACTGCTTAGAACCCACAATCAATGTTTGAACTTAAAATACGAAAAGATGAGATTTTCATCTGAAAAGTACTTGTTCAAGAGATATGAACTCAGTCCTTATATTTAGCAACGCCTCCGTATAACATGTAACTACATGTTATACTCTTTCTTGTTACACTTGCATCTATTACCAGAGAACTACCAAATAATAATCATTCTAACATGACATTAATGCTTTTACCATTGAACCCAGTGGAAATGTCACCGTTTGCGAATATGCCATAATTCACTCCGTCAACATGGTGCATGCAAAATGCCGCCGTCGTGGCACTGCATATAAACATTCACTTCTGTTGACATTCACTGCAAGTTGCCTAGAAAATACCTTGTTTATACCATATTTCTGTTCTGTATCAGGTTAGAATCGAAATAATTTTCACATACCTGGTGTGTTATCGTGATTAACACATGGTGTTGTCGGGCAGATGCAAATATTAATTTACTCCCCCTTTGCCATAGTGAATTAATATTTCGCAATCTGCCCTCCAACACCATGTGATAATCACAACGACATACGGTAGGTGAAAATTATTTCTTAATGAAAGCAGCAAATGCCATTGAACTACTAACCTCTTCATACCATTCAACCTCCAAGGTAAGCCGTAGGTTATCAATATGTGAAATTTCTTCAAAGCCAGTACGAATCAAATTTTGTCGGTCAACAATTATATAACTGGCTTGCCCCTCAATTGTCTCAGTTTCAGATGTCAGTTCCAGGGGCCTGCCCTGCACAATCATTTTCTGGATGTATCTCAAAATGTCCACTGGGTCTGTAATATCAGACAATAAACAATAGTCAATGCATTCTCTTGCTACGTCTTTAATATCGTTTTTCTGGTTGAATGAGGATGGTTGAATAATATGAGTAGGTGCTGACAGAGGATCTGAGCCTTGTACTACATCTGCTGTTGCCAGATTGACTGAGGATGGTTGAATAATACGAGTAGGTGCTGACAGAAGATCTGAGCCTTGTACTACACCTGTCGTTGTCTGATTGACTGAGGACGGTTGAATAATATGAGTAGGTGCTGACAGAGGATCTGAACCATGTACTACATCTGTCGTTGTCTGATTGACTGAGGATAGTTGAATAATATGCGTAGGTGCTGACAGAGGATCTGAGCCTTGTACTTCATCTGCTGTTGCCAGATTGACTGATGATGGTTGAATAATACGATTTGGTGCTGACAGAGGATCTGAGCCATGTACTACACCTGTCATTGTCTGATTCACTGAGGATGGTTGAATAATATGCGTAGGTGCTGTCAGAGGATCGGAGCCGTGTACTACATCTGTCGTTTTCTGATTGACTGAGGATGGTTGAATAATAGGCGTAGGTGCTGACAGAGGATCTGAGTGGCGGCTATACAATTGCGTAATGGCTGCTGGCTCTTGATTAAACTGAAAGATGGAAACAGCCTGAGGATTTGTAGACTCCAACATGGGTGTACTTTGAAAATCTGAGATATGTTCATATGGATCTAACAACTGCTGATTAGCTCCTGTCATATCTTGAATAGACTGAAAGTCAGGTGCTTCCTCCTGATGACTAACATCGAATAAGTCTTGAGCAGCCATGTTTTGCAATTCAGACTGATGACTCACATCGATAGTATCACATAATTGCACATGAAGCCGTAATTCTGAAATCAAATATTCTTGTCCACACTTCATGCAACTGCTTTTTAGTTCAGTGTTGTCTGCCACAGGCATATGTGAGATATCTATGTCCTTTTGGATTGGACGAATGAAAATTTTACTCTGAGATCCACATTTTGATTTCAAGATTTTAACATCCATTTTGCCTTCAATAACTTTAAGTGCATGCTGTCTACTAATCCATTTGAGAAGTTCAAATCCTCCACAATCTCTCAATTGGTGGTATTCTGTTATAAGTTTTTCATATACATTATCTTCAGAATCACTGGTAAAGAAGGTTATTCGTTTAGAACCCAAGCCAGCTCTTACAAGCAAATCGTTTTCTTCTGATGAGGGAGCATGTTCTTGATTCATTTTACTGAGACACACCCAGGTTGTTGTCCATGTTCTCTTGCTTTGAGATGTGGATTTCCTACCATTCCTTGTATATGGGTTGTTAGACCTTCTGGGTCTAAACAGACTAGCAGCTGAAGAACGAGCACTGGTGTGACTTGCTCTTTCAGAACCTGAAAAATAGTTTCAACAAGATTAACATTCATGGTTGTCAAAATGTATGTTTTCAAGTAGAAGGCTCTGGTTATGAAGTCGGCGGTGTATTCGTGCATAAGGCATGGGGGTGTGTAAGAGAGGACAGCTTGCCCCTCTTCTGGTCACTGGTGTTTGAAAAATAATCTCCCCAACAAACAAGAGGGCCCAATGGCCCTATATCGCTCACCTGTGTACCAGAAAATTATTAGTGTAGGAGACCACTTGGCATTGCTACATACTAAATATCTAAGCTCAGGCAAAGTGGTGTCCATGCTTATAAACCCTATTGGTTTCATTGGGTGACAGGGCTTGAGATGTAATTTTATCTCAATGTCGGGTAAAAGTCCCACAAAATTGGAAGAGACATCTCCAAATTGACCTATACAGTGTTGACAGGGATGTAAAACCTCAAATCAAACAAAATCTGTGCCTTATGGTTTTGGAAAAGAAGATTTTTTTTAAGTTTTTTTTTTTCCAGTATAAGTCTATAGAAGCTAATGAGCCCTGGGGCTTGGCCAATTTTGACCCAAAGGGCATAGTTGGCAGGATTTATATAGGCGACCATTTTGTGTTGCTATATAATAAATATCTAAGGTCTGTATTTCATGGTTTCAAAGAAGATGTTTGAAGCTTTTTTCCATTATAAGTTTGTTGGAGTTAAGGGGCATCAGGATTTGGCCAATTTGAACTAAATATCTAAGTTCTGTGCTTCACAGTTTCTGAGAAGAAGATTTTTTAAGCTTTCTTCCATTATGAGTCTATGGGAGCTAAGGGGCACCGGGGCGTGGCCCATTTGGACCCCAGGGGCATGATTAGCAGGAAATATGTAGGTGATCACTTGTCGTTGCTACATGCTAAATATCTAAGCTCTGGGCCCTGTGGTTTCAGAGAAGAAGATTTTTGAGACTTTTCTCTATTATGAGTCTACGGGAGTTAAGGGGGTCCCAGGGTGTGGCCCATTTGGACTCCAGGGGCATGATTGGCAGGATTTATGTAGGTGACCACTTGTCATTGCCTAATGCTAAATATCTAATCTCTGGGCCCTGTGGTTTCAGAGAAGAAGATTTTTGAAGCTTTTTTTCCATTTTGAGTCTAGGGGAGCTAAGGGGCCCCGGGCGTGGCCCATTTGGACCCAAAGGGCATGATTGGCAGGATTTATGTAGGTGACCACTTGCCATTGCTACATGCTAATTATCTAAGCTCTGGGCCCTTTTGGTTTCAGAGAAAAAGATTTTTGAAGCTTTTTTTTCCATTATGAGTCTATAGGGGCCCCGGGCATGGCTCGTTTGTACCACAGGGGCATGATTGGCAGGAATTATGTAGGTGACTGCTGTTGCTACATGCTAAATATCTAAATATGTAGGTGACCAATTGTCATTGCCACATGCTAAATATCTAAGCTCTGGGCCCTGTGGTTTCAGAGAAGAAGATTTTTGAAGCTTTTTTTCCATTATGAGTCAATGGGAGCTAAGGGGCCCCAGGGCGTGGCCAATTTGGACCCCTGGGGCATAATTGGCAGGAATTATGTAGGTGACCACTTGCCGTTGCTACATGCTAAATACCTAAGCTCTGGGCCCTGCGGTTTAAGAGGAGATTTTTTGAAGCTTTTTTCCATTTTGAGTCTATGGGAGCGAAGGGCGCCCGGGGCGTGGCCCATTTGGAACCCAGGGGCATGATTGGCAGGAATTATGTAGGTGACCACATGCCGTTGCTACATGCTAAATATCTAAGCTCTGGGCCCTGTGGTTTCAGAGAAGAAGATTTTTTAAGCTTTTTTTCCATTATGAGTCTATAGGCGCTAAGGGGCCCAGGGCGTGGCCCGTTTGGAACCCAGGGGAATGATTGGCAGGAATCATGTAGGTGACCACTTGTCGTTGCTACATGCTTAATTTCTAAGCTCTGGGCTCTGTGGTCTCAGAGAAGAAGATTTTTGAAGCTTTTTTTTTTTTTCCATTATGTCTTTGGGAGCTAAGGGGCCCCAGGGCGTGGCCCATTTGTAACCCAGGGGCATGATTGGCAGGAATTATGTAGGTGACCACTCACAGTTGCTACATGCTAAATATCTAAGCTCTGGGCCCTGTAGTTTCAGAGAAGAAGATTTTTGAACCTTTTTTTCCATTATGAGTATATAGGAGCTAAGGAGCCCCGGGGTGTGGCCAATTTGGACCCCAGGGGCATGATTGGCAGGAATTATATAGGTTACAATTTGCCATTGCTACATGTTAAATATCTAAGCTCTGGGCCCTGTGGTTTCAGAGAAGAAGATTTTTGAAGCTTTTTTCCATTATGAGTCTATGGGAGCGAAGGGGCCCTGGGGCGTGGCCCATTTGACACCCAGGGGCATGATTGGCAGGAATTATGTAGTTGACCACTTGCCCTTCCTACATGCTAAATATCTAAGCTCTGGGCCCTGTGGTTTCAGAGAAGAAGATTTTTGAAGTTTTTTTTTTCCATTATAAGTCTTTGTTTGTTTGATTTGAGGCTTAACGTCCCCGTCAACACTGTAAAGGTCATTTTGGAGACGTTGCTTCCAATTTTGTGGGACTTTTACCCGGCATTGAGATGAAATGACATCTCAAGCCCTGTCGCCCAATGAAACCAATAGGGTTTATTAGCATGGGCGGTCCGCCTCGCACCGCGGTTCCTGGACAGGCTTAGATCCTCCAAGCGGTTTACCAGTACTAGTGTGCGGGACGGATTCAGCTCTGCGTGGAAGCATCATGCAGCCCATATATTTCTTCAAGCCCCTATGGGCGGGGACGGTCCATTATAAGTCTATGGGAGCAAAGGAGCCCCGGGGCGTGGCCCATTTGGACCCAAAGGGCATGATTGGCAGGATTTATGTAGGTGACCACTTGCCATTGCTACATGCTAATTATCTAAGCTCTGGGCCCTTTTGGTTTCAGAGAAAAAGATTTTTGAAGCTTTTTTTTCCATTATGAGTCTATAGGGGCCCCGGGCATGGCTCGTTTGTACCACAGGGGCATGATTGGCAAGAATTATGTAGGTGACCACTTGCTGTTGCTACATGCTAAATATCTAAATATGTAGGTGACCAATTGTCATTGCCACATGCTAAATATCTAAGCTCTGGGCCCTGTGGTTTCAGAGAAGAAGATTTTTGAAGCTTTTTTTCCATTATGAGTCAATGGGAGCTAAGGGGCCCCAGGGCGTGGCCAATTTGGACCCCTGGGGCATAATTGGCAGGAATTATGTAGGTGACCACTTGCCGTTGCTACATGCTAAATACCTAAGCTCTGGGCCCTGTGGTTTAAGAGGAGAAGATTTTTGAAGCTTTTTTCCATTTTGAGTCTATGGGAGCGAAGGGCCCCCGGGGCGTGGCCCATTTGGAACCCAGGGGCATGATTGGCAGGAATTATGTAGGTGACCACATGCCGTTGCTACATGCTAAATATCTAAGCTCTGGGTCCTGTGGTTTCAGAGAATAAGATTTTTTAAGCTTTTTTTTCCATTATGAGTCTATAGGCGCTAAGGGGCCCAGGGCGTGGCCCGTTTGGAACCCAGGGGCATGATTGGCAGGAATCATGTAGGTGACCACTTGTCGTTGCTACATGCTTAATTTCTAAGCTCTGGGCTCTGTGGTCTCAGAAAAGAAGATTTTTGAAGCTTTTTTTTCCATTATGAGTCTTTGGGAGCTAAGGGGCCCCAGGGCGTGGCCCATTTGTAACCCAGGGGCATGATTGGCAGGAATTATGTAGGTGACCACTCACAGTTGCTACATGCTAAATATCTAAGCTCTGGGCCCTGTAGTTTCAGAGAAGAAGATTTTTGAACCTTTTTTTCCATTATGAGTATATAGGAGCTAAGGAGCCCCGGGGTGTGGCCAATTTGGACCCCAGGGGCATGATTGGCAGGAATTATATAGGTTACAATTTGCCATTGCTACATGTTAAATATCTAAGCTCTGGGCCCTGTGGTTTCAGAGAAGAAGATTTTTTAAGCTTTTTTCCATTTTGAGTCTATGGGAGCAAAGGGGCCCTGGGGCGTGGCCCATTTGGCACCCAGGGGCATGATTGGCAGGAATTTTGTAGTTGACCACTTGCCCTTCCTACATGCTAAATATCTAAGCTCTGGGCCCTGTGGTTTCAGAGAAGAAGATTTTTGAAGTTTTTTTTTTTTTCCATTATAAGTCTATGGGAGCAAAGGAGCCCCGGGGCGTGGCCAATTTGGAACCCAGGGGCATGATTTGCAGGAATTATGTAGGTGGCCACTTGCCATTGCTACATGCTAAATATCTTAGCTCTGGGCCCTGTGGTTTCAGAGAAGAAGATTTTTGAAGCTTTTTTCCATTATGGGTCTATAGAAGCTAAGGGGCCCCGGGGCGTGGTCTGTTTGGACCCCAGGGGCATGATTGGCAGGAATTATGTAGGTGACCACTTACCGTTACTACATGCTATATATATAAGCTCTGGGTCCTGTGGTTTCAGAGAAGAAGATTTTTGAAGCTTTTTTTTTCCATTTTGAGTCAATGGGAGCGAAGGGGCCCTGGGGCGTGGCCAATTTGGAACACAGGGGCATGATTGGCAGGAATTAAGTAGGTGACCACTTGACATTGCTACATGCTAAATATCTTAGCTCTGGGCCCTGTGGTTTCAGAGAAGAAGATTTTTGAAGCTTTTTTTCCATTATTAGTCTATAGGAGCTAATGAGCCCCGGGGCGTGGTCCGTTTGGACCCCAGGGGCATGATTGGCAGGAATTATGTAGGTGACCACTTGCCATTACTACATGCTAAATATATAAGCTCTGGGCCCTGTGGTTTCAGAGAAGAAGATTTTTGAAGCTTTTTTTCCATTATGAGTCTATGGGAGCGAAGGGGCCCCGGGGGTGGCCCTTTTTGAACCCAGGGGCATGATTAGCAGGAATTATGTAGGCAACCACTTGCCATTGCTACATGCTAAATATCTAAGCTCTAGGCCCTGTGGTTTCAGAGAAGAAGATTTTTGAAGCTTTTTTCCATTATGTGTCTATGGGAGCGAAGGGGCCCCGGGGCGTAGCCCATTTGGCACCCAGGGGCATGATTGGCAGGAATTATGTAGTTGACCACTTGCCCTTGCTATATGCTAAATATCTAAGCTCTGGGTCCTGTGGTTTCAGAGAAGAAGATTTTTAAAATTTTTCCCTTTATAAGTCTATGGGAGCTATATGTTGCCATGGCAACCAGAATTCCAATCTGATCAGCCCGAAAACCTTATGCAGCCTTTCCCCCTACCTGATGATGCTTCACATGAAATTTGATCAAGATTGGCCATGGGGTATTAGAGATATACTTATTTGAAATTGTTTACGGACGGACGCACGGACGCACGCACGACGGACATGGGACAAAAAGTGATCCCAAAAGCTCACCTCGTCACTACGTGACAGGTGAGCTACAAAATTGAATTCTAGACAACAGGAAAAGCATTCTGATGCCCTCTAAAGCAGCTTTTTTTAATCCCCCACCGCGAAGCGGAGCAGGGATTATAGGAATGGCCTTCGTCTGTCCGTCTGTCTGTCCGTAACACTTTCTTGTCCGCTCCATATCTCCTGAACCCTTTGATAAATTTTCATTAAATTTTGGTCAATTATTCGTCTCAGTGAGCTGGTGTGCAGAACCCATAAATGAACCATGCTGACTTTAGGTCAAGGTCACGGTTGAAGGTCACAAGTTTGAACCCTGGAATTTTGTGTCCGTTCCATATCTCCTTTACTCTCGGAAGGATTTTCATTAAACTTTGGTAAAGTATTCTTCTCAGTGAGCTGATGTGCAGAACCCATGTCCGTCCATCCATCCATCCATTTGTCAGTCTGTCCATCCATCCGTCTGTCCGTAACACTTTCTTGTCCGCTCCGTATCTCCTGAACCCTTTGTTAGATTTTCGTTAAACTTTGGTCAATTATTCGTCTCATTAAGCTGGTGTGCAGAACCTTTAAATGAACCATGCCGACTCAAGGTCAAGGTCACGGTTAAAGGTCACGAGTTTGAAACTTAGAATTTTGGGTCTGTTCCATATGTCCTTTACCCTTGGAAGGATTTTCATTAAACTTTGGTCAAATATTCTTCTCAGTGAGCTGATGTGCAGAACCCATAAATGAACCATGCTGACTCAAGGTCAAGGTCACATTTGAAGGTCAAGTATTTAAAAGTTTGATTTCTGTATCCGTTCCATATTCCCTTTACCCTTCAAAGGATTTTCATTAAACTTTGGTCAAAAATCTCCCACAGTGAGCTGAATCATATTGACACCAGGTCAAGGTCACATTGGAAGGTCATGAGTTTGAAACTTTGAATTTTGTGTTCGTTCCATATCTTCTTTACCCTTCAAAGGATTTTCATTAAACCTTGGTCAAATGTCCCTAACAGTGAGCTGATGTCCATTACACATAAATAAACCATGCCGACTCAAGGTCAAGGTCATGATGGAAAACCACGAGTTTGAAACTTTGAATTTTTGTGTCCTTTCCATATCTCTTTTACCCCTGAAGGGATTTTCATTAAACTTTTATGAAATATACCCCACAGTGAGCTGATGTGCAGAACCATAAATAAATAAACCATGCCAACTCAAGGTCAAGGTCACAGGTGAAGGTCACAAGGTTGAGCCTTGATACAAAGTGCGGCGGCGGGTTTGGCTGTCCTTCAGACTGCTTTCTTGTTAAACTGCATTTAGAAGAAAAGATCATACCCTGAAAGACTTTTTACCTATTTACTATTCATACAGTTTAAAATTACAATTTTCAATTGTCAGCATGAGAGAAAGCTAAATAAATTGATACAGGTTACAAGCGAACTCAATCTGAGCCAGCACATGAGATTTTGGTACTAATCGCATATGCCATCCGCGAAGGCTCAGGTGCGACTGCGCATCCCATAGTCCCACCATAGCCTTCACTGGTCGCACTGATGTAGTATAGAATTAGACAAAGGTTAAAACCGAAAAATCAGACATATAGCGCTTCTGGATGGCTGAGCATGCGCATTTGAAGATCGTCATTATGGAGGACAACAAAATGTCAAAATTTTGCACCACAGCATTTAATAATTCTTGATACCCACAATATAAAATACCAATATGAAAGAGTTGGGCAGGAGAGATGAAAAAGGAAACAAGATGCTAAATGAGCCTAAACCGCTCACCTGAGAACAATTGAAGTATTTTCCTATTATGCGCCTTTGGCAGCTAATGACACCTCAGTGTGTGGCCAATTTTGACCCCAGGGGCATGGTTGGCAGGATTCATGTAAGGGACCACTAGACCTTGCTACATATCAAATATGAAAGGTCTACGCCAAGTTTTTGTTTGAACTGGGGTTTAACGTTCACGTCAACACTGTAAAGGTCATTTTGGAGACTTTTACCCGACATTGAGATGAAATGACATCTCAAGCTCTGTTGCCCAATGAAACCAATAGGGTTGATAAGCATGCTTAGCCTGAGAAGAATTTTTTTTTCCTATTATATGTCAATGGGAGCTATTGACCCCTTGGGCAGAGTCAATTTTGACCCCTAGGGCTTAAAAACAAGAGGACCAAGATGGTCCTATATCACTCACCTGAGCTAACAGATTCAAAGTTTCAGGAAGTTCCAATCTTTACTGAAGGATAAATGGGAGGACAAGGTCAAAACCAGGCATTTTCAGCATTCATGGAGATGTGGCGAACAACCAAGTCTCATCAGACTGCGCAGGTGTGGGCCGAACAGCCAAGGCTCAGATCAATCTGCTCAGATGCGCTTAGAGTCTGTGCTGGTGGTATATGCTGGTATGTTGCATTTTAGATTGGCGCGGCTTGATATCAGCAATATGAGGTAGTTAAACCACTTCACGCATGGCGAGTGCGACACAGTGGGGATTCCCCGAATAACATGATAAAGGACGCGCTCAATAATTTGAATACACAACATTTGAGCCCAAACGAAAGATATGGTTGATTTTAGGGAAGACATTATAAAAAGGCATTTTACGGGGAGGGCTCGGCGCCTTCGAAAAATGGCCTGCACTGATAATCTTTGAAGTCATCTTATCCATTATGGAGACAGTGGCAAATAGTTTAGACCCAGATCAGACGCCTCAGAATGCGGTGTCTGATCTGAGTCAACACTATTTGCGTGAAGTATGTACATTTCTTTTTTATAAAACTTAACAAAAACAAAACAAACCTAACATGCCTATAACTCGAAATGGACCACTCCAAACTTATGACATTGTCATATATGGTTTACGATTATCAGACTGTGTCTTCGCAGCGGGACTCAGGCCAGTATAATCCACTTATACCACTTCTGGTGGCTGGTCTTCACATCAGAAGGCACAGTCACCAATATGACTAAAGCGATTATAATATAGAAGGATCGGTAATTACACAGCGAAATTCAGTGTTCGAAATTTTAAAAATTGCTGTCTTATAAAAATGACACTGTTCGAGATTTTAAAGGTATTTTGGAAATTATTTTTGTCAATAATTTTTGGTGTCCGGATTTTTAGGGTGTTCGAAATTATAGGAAATTACCGTACATGTAACTCTATGAGAGATACGCAGACATCACAGCTTTCAAACTCATCCGAACTTTCATTTCCAACATACTTATATGTTAGTTTCAGTAAGATTCTTTCAAAAGTAAACATCTTATGGTTTTTGTATGTTTGTTTGTATTGGAGTTTAACGGCCCAGTCAACACTATGTTAGGTCATTTTAGAGCCGGCAAGTTTACCTATCCACACTTTTCCTGGGCAGGCTTATAGGTAGCAGTTAACCAGTACAGTGCACATTCTTTCGCCAGAAACTGAAACTGACAACTGCCCTTCTTGAATCAGCTGAAGGGATTGAATGACCGAAGAAAAGATTTCATGATCAATCTTCACGAAAGAATGCTTCCGACCCCGGCAGGTATCGAACCCGTGTCCTCCTCATCACCAGTCATACACGCATCCGATTGAGCTACCGAGGCCGGCCAAAACGACTTATGGTATAAAATAGTTATTTTCAGCAAAAAAGGTGACTTAACACTTTGACTAATGTGCCAACAATGTCATTCAAGCTTTTATCCCTAACTTATATGTAAGTTTCAGGAAAATCTGTTCAAAATGATGATGACAATGTCAAAAATGGGCATTTTCAGCAAACAAAGGGACATAACTCTATGATAAATAGGCCGGCCTCAACAGTTTTTAAACTCATGCAAGCTTTTATCCCTGACTTACTTGTTTCTAAGTTTCAAGAAGATCCAATCAAAACTGACGGGGCTACAACACAGAGTCAAAAACAGGCATTTCTGCAATCAAAGTGACATAACTCTATAATAAATAGGCTGACCTCATCAGTTTTCGAACTCATCCGAGCATTTATCTCCAACTTACTTACATGTAAGTTTCAAGAATATCCGATAAAAACTGAAGACACGGTAAACATTTTCTAAAATCAAGCAGAACGTAACTATGATAAATAGGCTGACCTCACCAGCTTTCGAACTCATTCAAGCTTTTATCCCTGACTTGCTAATATGTAACTTTCAAGAAGATCCGATATAAACTGTAGGGCAATGGTGATGACAAGACCAACTAGAAAAAGTGTCCATAGGACACTGATGCCCCCGCCAAATGCCATTCATAAAAATATTACAAATGTACTTCAAATCAATCATAAAATAAGTGCATCAAGGTAAGATAATCCAAAAACCAACAAGAGCTGTCGCGTGACAGCATAGCTCGTCTGTTTCCCGACTTCAAGATATAAGGTAAAATTTATGAACCATGAAATATAGGTCACACTCACCTTGATATATTTGAGATCAATAATTAGGTCACATGGAACATATATTCCAGAGATTTCATTTCAGAATCAAATTGTGTATGAATTATAAGGCAAAGTCATTGAACCATGAAAATAGGTCACAAGGACCTAGATATATTTCTATGTCAATCATCGGGTCACATGGAACTAATAATCCAGGTGAGACATTTCTCCATCAAATAGTATTCAACATACTAGGAAAAATCACTGAACCATGAAATATAGGACACACTGACCTAGATATAATTCAAGCTCATGGGGTCACATGGAATAAATAATCCAGGTATGAAATTTCTCCATCAAATAGTGTTCAAGACAATAGGCAAAATCACTGAACCATGAAATATAGGTCACACTGACCTGGATATATTTTGTGGTCAATTATCGGGTCACATGGAACAATTAATCCAGGTATGACGTTTCTCTATCAAATAATATTGAAGATAATAGGCAAAATCACTGAACCATGAAATATAGGTCATACTGGCCTAGATTTATTTTGAGGTCAATAATGGTGTCACATGCAACTAATAACCCAGGTATAACATTTCTCCATCAAATAGTATTTAAGATAATAGACAAAATCACTGGACCTTGAAATGTAGGTCACCATGACCTAGATATATTTTTCGGTCAATTATTGGGTCACATGGAACTAATAATCCAGGTATGACATTTCTCCATCAAATAGTATTTGAGATAATAGGCAAAATCGCTGAACCATGAAATATAGGTCACAGTAACCTAGATATATTTTGAGGTCAATAATGGGGTCACATGAACCATGAAATATAGGTCACAGTAACCTAGATATATTTTGAGGTCAATAATGGGGTCACATGCAACTAATAACCCAGGTATAACATTTCTCCTTCAAATAGTATTCAAGATAATAGACAAACTCACTGGACCGTGAAATGTAGGTCACCATGACCTAGATATATTTTGCGGTCAATCATGGAGTCATATGGAACAAATATCCCAGGTATGACATTTCTCCAACAAATAGACTTCAAGATATAAGGCAAAATCACTGGACCGTGAAATGTAGGTCAACATGACCTAGATATATTTTGTGGTCAATTATTGTCACATGGAACTAATAATCCAGGTATGACATTTCTCCATCGAATAGTATTTGAGATAATAGGCAAAATCGCTGAACCATGAAATATAGGTCACAGTGACCTAGATATATTTTGAGGTCAATCGTGGAGTCATATGGAACAAATATCCCAGGTATGACATTTCTCCAACAAATGAGACTTCAAGATATAAGGCAAAATCACTGGACCGTGAAATGTAGGTCACCATGACCTTCACCCTTTTACACTTGAACCAATGTCACTTGATTGGCTGATGTATAACCAATTGTGTCTATAACTTGTTAGTTTAATAGAAGGGTATACAACAAATTACAAAGGTGTCCTGGATTTTGACCCCTAGTCCCACCCCATCCCCACTCCCAGGCATGAACCCAGGGGTGTGTTGTCTTTGAATCTCAGAAGACACTCCCAGGTATCCAAGTTGTAAATATGAATGCTTTGTGATGAGTGACTGTTAAGATATAAGCATTTCTAAAACTTTAACACAGAATTACAAAGGTGTTCTAGATTTTGACCCCTAGCCCTACCCCGGGGCATGAACCCAGGGGTCTGTTCTCTTTGAACATCAGAGGACCCTCCCAGGTACTTAAGTTCCAAATATGAGTGGTCTGTGATGAGTGACTGTTGAGATATAAGCATTTGAAAAACTTTAAGGCAGTGTGACGGGAACGCAAACGCAAACGCGCACGCCATCCGAGGTGACAACAATAGCTCTCCTTGTACTTCGTACAGGCGAGCTAAAAATGCAAGAGTTGTCTTCCTTGTTCATGACACATCGTATCAGTGTGATGAATGCACCTGTGAAGTTTCATAAATATATTCCATATGGTTTAGGAGTTATGGCCCGGACACGGTTTACTATATGGTACTAAGTCAAGGGCAGATAAACCAAAAACCAAAAATGCAAGAGTTGTCTTCCTTGTTCATGACACATCGTCTCAGTGTGATGAATGCACCTGTGAAGTTTCATGAATATTTTCCATACGGTTTAGGAGTTATGGCCCGGACACGGTTTACTATATGGTACTAAGTCAAGGGCAGATAATCCAAAAACCAACAGAGGCTCAATGAGCCTAACCGCTCACCTGAGGAACATTTTAGTTTGACTCATGGTCTTTGAGCATAATTTTTTTTTAAGTTCTTCCTAATGGAACACGGCATTGTCAATTTGGACCCTAGGGGCAGGTTTGGTAGGATTATTGTAGGGGGCCACTTGACATTGCTAGGCCTAGTGGTTTCAGAGAAGAAGATTTTTGAAGTTTGTTTTTCCATTATTAGTCTATGGGGGCTAAGGGGCCCCGGGGCGTGGCCAGTTTAGACCCCAGGGGCATGATTGGCACAATTTATGTAGGGGACCACTGGACATTGCTACATGCTTAATATGTAAGCTCTGGGCCTAGTGTTTCAGAGAAGAAATTTTTTTTAAGTTTGTCCCATTGTAAGTCTATGGGAGCTATATGTTGCCATGGCAACACCAGTTTCAATCTGAATTACCCCAAAACATACTGCATCTTCTCCCCCAATCGGATAATGCTTCTCATGAAATTTAATCATGATTGGCCAAGTGGCTTTAAAGATATACTTATTTCAAAATGTGAACGGACGCCGGACCATTGGCATACCAATACCTCACATGAGTCTTCGGCTCAAGTGAGCTAATAATACTAGCGGTTTCAGAGAAGAAGATTTTTTAAGCTTTTGTCCATTATAAGTCTATGGGGGCTGAGGGGCCCAAGGGCGTAATCTCTGACTGCCTAGTGGTTTCAGAGAAGAAGATTTTTTAAGCTTTTATTTCCATTATAAGTCTATGGGGGTTAAGGGACCCCGGGGCGTGGCCAGTTTAGACCCCAGGGGCATGATTGGCACAATTTATGTAGGGGACCACTTGACATTGCTACATGCTTCATATATAAGCTCACGGCCTATTGGTTTCAGAGAAGAAGATTTGTTTAGCTTTTTTCCATTATAAGTCTATGGGGGGCTAAGGGCCCCCGGGGCGTGGCCAGTTTAGACCCCAGGGGCATGATTGGCACAATTTATGTAGAGGACCACTTGACATTGCTACATGCTTAAAATGTATATATAAGCTCTGTGCCTAGCGGTTTCAGAGAAGATTTTTTAAGCTTTTTTTCCATTATAAGTCTATGGGAGCTAAGGGGCCCCAGGCTGTGGCCAGTTTAGACCCCAGGGGCATGATTGGCACAATTTATGTAGGGGACCACTTGACATTGCTACATGCTTCATATGTAAGCTCTGGGCCTATTGGTTTCAGAGATGAAGATTTGTTTAGCTTTTTTCCATTATAAGTCTATGGGGGGCTAAGGGCCCCCGGGGCGTGGCCAGTTTAGACCCCAGGGGCATGATTGGCACAATTTATGTAGAGGACCACTTGACATTGCTACATGCTTAAAATGTATATATAAGCTCTGTGCCTAGCGGTTTCAGAGAAGATTTTTAAAGCTTTTTTTTTCCATTTTAAGTCTATGGGAGCTAAGGGGCCCCAGGCCGTGGCCAGTTTAGACCCCAGGGGCATGATTGGCACAATTTATGTAGGGGACCACTTGACATTGCTACATGCTTCATATGTAAGCTCTGGGCCTATTGGTTTCAGAGATGAAGATTTTTTAAGTTTTTCCCATTGTAAGTCTATGAGAGCTATATGTTGCCATGGCAACAAGAGTTTCCATCTGATCTGCCCTAAAACATAATGCATCTTTTCCCCCAACCTGATAATGCTTCTCATGAAATTTAATCATGATTGGCCAACTGGCTTTTAAGATATTCTTAGTTGAAAATGTGAACGGACGACGGACGACGGATCATTGGCATACTAATACCTCACATGAGCCTTCGGCTCAGGTGAGCTAAAATGCAAGAGTTGTCTTCCTTGTTCATGACACATCGTCTCAGTGTGATGAATGCACCTGTGAAGTTTCATGAATGTATTCCATACGGTTTAGGAGTTATGGCCCGGTCACGATGTCAGGACGGACGGACGAACAAACGGACGGACAGGGGTAAAACTTAATGCCCTTCCGCTATTCCGGACACGGTTTACTATATGGTACTAAGTCAAGGGCAGATAATCCAAAAACCAACAGAGGCTCAATGAGCCTAACCGCTCACCTGAGGAACATTTTAGTTTGACTCATGGTCTTTGAGCATAATTTTTTTTAAGTTCTTCCTAATGGAACACGGCATTGTCAATTTGGACCCTAGGGGCAGGTTTGGTAGGATTATTGTAGGGGGCCACTTGACATTGCTAGGCCTAGTGGTTTCAGAGAAGAAGATTTTTGAAGTTTGTTTTTCCATTATTAGTCTATGGGGGCTAAGGGGCCCCGGGGCGTGGCCAGTTTAGACCCCAGGGGCATGATTGGCACAATTTATGTAGGGGACCACTGGACATTGCTACATGCTTAATATGTAAGCTCTGGGCCTAGTGTTTCAGAGAAGAAAATTTTTTTAAGTTTGTCCCATTGTAAGTCTATGGGAGCTATATGTTGCCATGGCAACACCAGTTTCAATCTGAATTACCCCAAAACATACTGCATCTTCTCCCCCAATCGGATAATGCTTCTCATGAAATTTAATCATGATTGGCCAAGTGGCTTTAAAGATATACTTATTTCAAAATGTGAACGGACGCCGGACCATTGGCATACCAATACCTCACATGAGTCTTCGGCTCAAGTGAGCTAATAATACTAGCGGTTTCAGAGAAGAAGATTTTTTAAGCTTTTGTCCATTATAAGTCTATGGGGTCTGAGGGGCTGAGGGGCCCAAGGGCGTAAGCTCTGACTGCCTAGCGGTTTCAGAAGATTTTTTAAGCTTTTATTTCCATTATAAGTCTATGATATGGGCTGCATGATGCTTCCACGCAGAGCTGAATCCAACCCACACAGGAATACTGGTAAACCGCTTAGAGGGTCTAAGCCTGCCCAGGCAAAGTGGTGTGAGTGTCGGACCGGCCATGCTTATAAACCCAATTGGTTTCATTGGGCGACAGGGCTTGAGATGTCATCTCAATGTCGGGTAAAAGTCCCACAAAATTGGAAGCAATGTCTCCAAAATGACCTTTACAGTGTTGATGGGGACGTTAAACCTCAAATCAAACAAACAAAATTTTCAAAGACAGTAAATGCCATATTTCTATTTTATCCCATTATAAATCTATGGAAATTCAAGTTGCAATAGCAACCAATACTAATAAGCCCATTTTCATTAAAACACAAACTTTCAATCCCTTATCCCAAGGATGTTGCAGCTGAAATTGGGCTGAATCAGCCCAGATTATACCTTATATTATTATTTTATTTATTTATCATGTTTATATAATTGATTATATTTATTTTTGAGGTTCTAAGAGTGGTACTTAACCCTTTTTGTACCATATTGAATATTCCACCTTATATATAGCAGGAATCAATTTCAAAATTTTGGGGTGTAAGGCTGTGTTTTCTTCAAAAACTATTTGAAAATTGGCTGAAAATTTTGCAAACAGTGTAGGCCCAGATCAGATGCAGCACTTCTGTGGCATCTGATCTGGGCCTGCACTGTTTTGCCAACTACCCACTTTGGGGTTTCCAGTACTGAATGGGTTAGTTTAGGTCTTTTATCTTTGATAATAATTATCCCTTATTAAACCATGGTTGAAAACTACATTTTTCAAAAGTAACTAATTACATGTATTATTTATTGACTTTATTTATTTCTATTAATTTATTTATTGAAAAATAAAATTACTAAATAAATTTTATTTTATTTTAGCAATTACATGTATCTATTGATTAACATCTTTATGAGTTATGGCTATTCTGCTAAAAACATGTTTTAAAAGACAGATAATACAATATATAATTGATAATTTACATACTTTATTATAATTTGATCTTATTTTTGTTGCATACCTGTGATACCTCCCTCATCAGGAGGGATACTCCCTCATTTTGATGCTTAATTTTGCCCAATTTACACTAAATTTTAGTAAAATTCAGGAGTCTCCCTCATTTGAAATGAGAATTCAGAATTTCCCTATATATTCTTCACATCTTCCTCATTACAATGGCAAATCTCCCTCATACAGTTAAAAAAATATATCACAGGCATGTTGTGGATTTATGTCAATTAATAACTTGCAGAAGACTAACATTTGCATGTTTTCAATTATTCAATTAAATAATATACTATCAATATCTCAGCTGGCTGCCAATAGTGAACTTTTGCAACTGACAGCCGGCTGTCGATAGCGGACATTCACTATTGAAAGCCAGCTGTCAATAGCCACTTCCTTAATTTATATCTTTTTTTGGGTTTTCTGTAACTAAAGTTTAACACACCCGGACTCGGCACCATTTTCCAAGACAGTAAGTTTGGTAAGTGACTAAGTATTCAAGCAAACACCATCACCAGCGAGAGTATCAGGACGTAATGCAGGGTGTAACAATGCACGAATGATTGTTAGCTTAAAACCCTAGTCCCCAATCATGAGGTTCAGATGCATGCTTGAATTTTACAACAGGGCAACCGGCAAGTTAGCAGTACGCCATATCCCGCCGGTTCATTAAAGAGCAGACACATCAAAAAACACTGACGCGCCACACCACAATTGGTGTTACAAGAGACAAGTTTGTAAATGTAACGGTAATCAATACTTAACATCACCATCCAATACCGGTTAACCCACAGGAGAGGGCGGAGCTAAGCGATTGTCAAAATCTACTGCTTCGCGCTCCATATTTAATATTGTTTGGACGTCACGGGTCATGTAAAAAATCAATCACCAGTTAGCGTATATTCGCCGTGAGGAGCTTGGCAAGCAATGGAGACTCAGATCAGGCGCCACAGAACGCGGCGTCAAATTACATCCAAAAAGCGCGGATTTTTAATGTCATAGGCTACTCTACATGTCATTCTATCGGCGTCTGATCGGGGTCTACACTGTTTACATAAAAAGTGGAATCTAGGGCTTGAACGAAAGTCTGGATCTCAGTCCGGGACTATTTTCCCAGCCTACACCCGGTGGCAGTCGGGGACGCTTCCCCTTTGCGCCGTTCGCCTTTGTTGTCCGCTCGAGACTGCCGACAACTGTCCTGTCTGATTACATACATGTGCATACCTTTATCTATAATCTTGATTTAGGTTTGCTACGTCCTAGCGCTTATCATACTAGAGAAAATTACTATTACCTAATATTTTAAATTAACCCTGCTTTCACAAAACAACTTTGTACACAATGGTTCTAACGTGTATCCACGATCTGTGTCGGATATCAGTTTTTCATCGGAAAATATTCGTTCTTTTCGGCGGTAGGGTTTGCAGTGTATTTGTATGGGCGTGTACTCGTAATGAATGTATCTGTTTACACCTGTGTATTGGCTGGTTGAGAGAGAGAGAGAGAGAGAGAGAGAGAGAGAGAGAGAGAGAGAGAGAGAGAGAGAGAGACACACATCTATAATATTTTATTACACTTACCACTCTGGAGTGAACATAATATCCCATTCATATTTTTCTTTAGCGTGTTGGCCACACGTCTGACTACACATGCTCATGCAGAGCATGCTTTGTAACGGCCCATTTATTTTTCACACGTTTCATGCTCTATGATTTTTTGAATGGAACATAGTTTACTGCATACGGACCAGTCTGAGCAAAACTTGCCGTTCTTGATAAAAAAACCTAGCTTTGCATATAGTGCAGATACAGACCAGATGGCTTCTGAGTCTGATCGGGATCTGCACTGTTTGAAATTACATAAGCTATCTGATTGGTTTAAAGTCAGGAAAGGGTGTGGTCGGATAAATAAAATAAATAATAATAATAAATGATGAAATAATAAGTTTGTTACATGAAACAGTATGTTTGCACAACGTTTTGCTCCTCTTTATCCTATTGTATAACCCATCGCGACAACGCGCCCTCCTTGAACCCCACTTTTACACAGTAAAACTGGAGTTTACAGAGGGTAAACCTTATTTTTCTTGTTTCTGCTCTGGGGCTGGATTGGGGGTGCTCGTTAGAGCCGCATCGATAAGGCGGTTCGTGCGGGCAACCGCGGTCTATGTTTTGGGCAGAGATTGGAAAATTGTTTCCAATTTCTTTTGTTCGGCGATAGGATTTGCAGTGTATTTGTATAGGCGTGTTTTCGCGATGCTGAGAGAAATAAATTTGATTTGATTTTTGTTGATTGACAAACTCGAAGCACACAATGCCATAGATTCGGTGCTGTTTCAGCGTCGCGTGCTCAAAACACACAGAAAGAGAGAGAGAGAGAGAGAGAGAGAGTAAGTACTGATTTCATCTCGTAAAATTTAATGTTGCCCTCTGGTTGTTTTGTTTTGTTTGTGTTTTATTTATTTATTTATTTTTTTTTTTTTTTGACTTATACTTTGCCGCCAAACGTTGCATATTTGTATCGCTCCTCTTGTTATTACATTTATTTGTAATCAGAGTGAATAAAAGATTTGATTGATTTGAATGTATTTTTTACACGAATCCTTGTAATTTATCCTCCTTGTGCAATTCCAATACATACAGAAATTGTCGGCCCCCGCCCATCGGGGCTTGAAGAAAGAGATGGGCTGCATGAGGCTTCCACGCAGACTACACAACTACTGGTAAAGCGCTTAAAGGATTTAAGCCTGCCCGTGCAAAGCGATGCGAGGCAGCCCGCCCATACTTATAAACCCTTTTGGTTTCATTGGGTGACAGGGCTTGAGATGTCATTTCATCTCAATGACGGGTAAAAGTCCCAAAAATTGGAAGCAACGTCTCCAAAATGACCTATACAGTGTTGAAGGGGACGTTAAACCTCAAATCAAACAAACAAACAGAAATGGGCACAACAGGAAGCTCAGTTAAAAGTGGCTTTAGTGTATATTTAACCCATAACAACCCCTACTTTTGCAAACAGAGATGAGGTCCTACACTGTTTGTCATGCAGCTTGTGAATGATGTTAAGAAATTTTAATGTTTGGCAGTCAGCAATGGCTGTGGCTAAATTTATTTATTCAGCAGGATAAGACTTGTTGGTTTTTCTGGGTTTCTTCTCTTTTTTACCGCCCATTTTTGTCCAGTTGTGAGGAAGGTTTCAAAATTTAAAAGGCTGGACCCATAAGGTCTCCTGGGAGCACGCAAAAATCCGCCCAAATATTTTACTAACCGTCGAGTCGAGCAATTAAGTGGCAAATATTTTTGAGACTTGGAGTGGAATGCATACACCTTCAGGGGAGGCAACTCCTTCAAGCGTATTTTAGTCTCCCATGTCAATAAGGGTCAACTCTTAAAGGAAAGAATTTGCTCCTGAGGAGCAAATTCTTTCCTTTTAGAGTATATCACTATTTCGTGGGACAAAGCTTATAAATAGAAAAGCAAACAGGAAGTTCCGAAAGTTGTCCCCTTTTGAAAAATGGTGGAAAATCTGCAAAGTCATTCCCCTCAGAATTCATGTCACCAATAACAGACTTTAATTGACCAATATTTCTGCGTTTCTGTTGACTGTTTGTTTACTTGATTTGAGGTTTAACATCCCCATTAACATTATTTAGGTCATTTTTGAGACATTACTTCTAGTTTTGTGTGAAATTTTACCCAACAGTTAGTTAAATGACATTTCAATCCCAGTGAAATGGTCCCAACTCGCCAGGGCAGGCTTAGGGACTTTATGGCTAAAGTTAACAGACATCTGAAGCGTTGCATGCTGTGCCAGTATTATAGGCTGTTGTGTAAGCCAGCACCATGAACATGTGTCTCGTAAGGATCCGAAAGACTTTGGGGCTTGAACCATATGTAATAGAATAACCGGGGTTTACAGAGGTACATCTTACTTTTCTTATTTCTGCTCATAATATAGATTGTGGGTACTCGTTAGAACCGCATCGATTAGGCGATACTAACGAGTATCCACAATCTATATTTTGAGCAGAAATAAGAAAAATTCGATGAGGCGATACAAGCATCCACAATCAATATTTTGAGCAGAAATACACACAACTGTACGTATAGGTCATTTTGGAGACGTTGCTTCCGACTTTGTGGGACTTTTATCCGACATTGTGATGAAATGACATCTCAAGCCCTGTCGCCACATCGAGGTTTCAACGAGTATCCACAATCTCTGTTTTGAGCAGACTATAGATTGTGGGTACTGCTAGTTAGAACCGCTTCGATGTTTTAACGAGTATCCACAATCTCCTTTTCAGCAGTATTGAAAATCGATTGTAACATAAAGTGACAGCGCTATTGTCCCGCCCACGCTTTTAACGTTCAAAGACGGTTGTCAATCATCGCAAATACCAGTTCAGAAGCACGTGATGGAGAGTTCAAAACGGTGCTACAAAGCTTTCGGCACGTATTTGATATTCGTCTCAAACAAGATCAAAAGTGCGTCTGAGAGAAGGCCTAGTGCTAACTTGCCGGTTGCGTTGTTGTAATGCAAGGGAAAAACTCAACATGAGCAGCATGATTATGTACCTGTTAAACTTTAGTTACAGAAAACCAAAAAATACATGATGTATATCTGGTCAGATCACCAGAATTTATTGGAATTTGGTAGACTGTAATTACAAAATGTACTGAGTTTTACAAACATTCATCAATTATTAAATTATATAGGGTACAGATTATGGATAAGCCATATTATGGTGTTTTTTTTGTTTGTTTTTTTTTGGTTTGAGTTAAGGTTTACCGGTAACCCTTATCTTGCTGAATATTCATTTAAGCCACACCCATTTCTGTCTATCAACCAATCAAATTACTTGATGTAATTTATTGTTACAAATTCATTAACTGAATACCAAACAGTGTAGATCCTGATCAGATGGCTTCTTCAGAAGCCATCTGATCTGGATCTACACTGTTTGCAAAGATAGGGGTTGTCGTGAACAGCAAGATAAGGGTTAACACCTGTCAACACTGTATAAGTCATTTTGGAGTCATTGCTTCCAATTTTATGGCAGTTTTACCTTCCAATGGAACTGAACATATTTCTTTTAAAAGAGTAACAAGATGCCTAAATATTCTTTTCTTTCGTGGAGATTGATGATGATCATGAAATCTTTTCTTCGGTCATTCTCTCCCTTCCGCTGATTCAAGAAGGGCAGTTGTCAGTTTCTGGCGAAAGAATGTGCACTGTACTGGTTAACCGCTTACGTATACGCCTGCCCAGGAGAAGCATGGATAGGTAAACTAACCAACTCTAAAAATGACCTAAAATAGTGTTGACTGGGCCGTTAAAACTCCAATACAAACAAACAATATTTCATTTATTAATATGGTGATAAAATTTCCTTATGGCATTTTTCCTTTCATTTATTTTTTTCCCCACTTATCCGGCTGAACTGAACAGGACAATATCTACATTTGCAAACAGTGTAGCTCCAGATAAATCATCTGATCAGTGTCTTCACTGTTCATCATGCAGTTTGTGAATTTAACAGATAGCTTGTATGAAGCATATTGAAAGTAGAGAAATTCTAATTTCAAGTGAACATTTTTAAAAGAATAACAATATGCCACCTGATCAGGATCTTCACTGTTCATCATGCAGTTTGTGAATTTAACAGATAGCTTGTATGAAGCATATTGAAAGTAGAGAAATTCTAATTTCAAGTGAACATTTTTAAAAGAATAACAATATGCCACCTGATCAGGATCTTCATTGTTCATCATGCAGTTTGTGAATTTAACAGATAGCTTGTATGAAGCATATTGAAAGTAGAGAAATTCTAATTTCAAGTGAACATTTTCAAAAGAATAACAATATGCCACCTGATCAGGATCTTCACTGTTCATCATGCAGTTTGTGAATTTAACAGATAGCTTGTATGAAGCATATTGAAAGTAGAGAAATTCTAATTTCAAGTGAACATTTTTAAAAGAATAACAATATGCCACCTGATCAGTGTCTTCACTGTTCATCATGCAGTTTGTGAATTTAACAGATAGCTTGTATGAAGCATATTGAAAGTAGAGAAATTCTAATTTCAAGTGAACATTTTTAAAAGAATAACAATATGCCACCTGATCAGGATCTTCACTGTTCATCATGCAGTTTGTGAATTTAACAGATAGCTTGTATGAAGCATATTGAAAGTAGAGAAATTCTAATTTCAAGTGAACATTTTTAAAAGAATAACAATATGCCACCTGATCAGGATCTTCACTGTTCATCATGCAGTTTGTGAATTTAACAGATAGCTTGTATGAAGCATATTGAAAGTAGAGAAATTCTAATTTCAAGTGAACATTTTTAAAAGAATAACAATATGCCACCTGATCAGGATCTTCACTGTTCATCGTGCAGTTTGTGAGTTTAACAGATTGCCTGTATGAATTATATTCAAGTAGAGAAATTCAAATGGGATGAAATGACATCCCATGCACTGTCGCCCAGTGAAACGAATAGGGTTTATAAGCATGGGCGGACAGTCTGCCACCACTTTACCTGGACCGGCTTAGATCCTCTAAGCAGTTTACCAGTACTCATGTTTGTTTGTTTGATTTGAGGTTAACGTCCCCGCCAACACTGTAAAAGTCATTTTGGAGACGTGGCTTCCAATTTTGTGGGACTTTTACCCGACACCAATACCCAACACTGAGGTGAAATGACATGATAGCATGATGGCTCAGTGGTTAGTGCACTTGCCCCTGATGCTAGAGGTCCCGGGTTCCATCCCCGGCAGCGGCGATAAAATTTCAGTGTCCGAACACACTCCAATGGCATCATTTGCAGGGATGAATGTCATAAAGTGCACCATCCTTCAGATCGGGACTTTAACTGGTGGCCCCCTGTACAGGGAGAGCCATCCCCTGTGCAGGTAAAGATCCCTTCCGTAATTACAGGATTACTGTGTAGGCTGTCATCCTGCAAACCTGGAGGGCATGTAATGTACACCTGCGGTAATGGTCAAATGTGGCCAACGCAGTACCAGTAGATAGATAGACATCTCAAGCCCTGTCGCTCAATGAAACCAATAGGGTTTATAAGCATGGACAGTCCGACACTCACACCACTTTGCCTGGGCAAACTAAGATCCTCTAAGTGGATTACCAGTACTTGTGTGTGGGTTTCAGCGCTGCCTGGAAGCATCATGCAGCCCAAATATTGGGGGTGGGGGGAGGGGGGCGTCAGTACTCATGTGCGGTCGGTTTCAGCTCAGCCTGGAAGCATTGTGCAGCCCGTCTATTTCTTCAAGCCCCGATGGGCGGGGGCGACCCAATAGAACAGGTTTCGGGAGGCCTTTCCATATCTCACTTCCATAATAATGCAATCAGGCCTATTTTGGCCCAAATTTGACTGTTTGGTGTGTGTGTCAGAATTGTTACTGGTGACACGTCAAATGACATTCATACACGGGGTTGGGGGGGGGAAGCTGTTTTGAGACAAATTTCAATTTAAATAAGGCATATTTAGTCGCATATTTCTATTGTACCATATATTCTAGATTAACCAATGCATAATATTCAAATATATCCATCTAAAGCTCCATTTATAACATACTCGTAACTCCAGCCAATACACCTACACGTTAGTGTGTAATCTAGTTATTTGAGTAAAGCGCTGAAAATGTGTATTGGCTGATCTGCTTTCTGATTGCAGGAAAATGTTTTGGGAGCATCTCAAACATGAAAAAATATAACAGATTGTGTCAAGTTGTATAAAATTAGTGTAAGGCTCAATTTATTAAAAGCAGCAAAATTTCATTATTAGCAACTGGCAGGGCTGCGACGCCAGTTTCCATCAGATCAAAAGCGCGAGCTGTTTTACGTCACCGGTACAGATCCGTACCGGTAGGATTATGCCTTACCTATCCCTATATGCGAAAGCCAGAGAGCTATAGAGTGAGAGAACCAGTCAACCTATTGCGGTGGGTCGTTTCGGCCCTGGGTCGTTTCGGCCTTGGTCGTTTCGGCCCGATTTTATTTGATAGCATTTTTCCTGTATAAAACATTATTATTTAAACGCCCTGTCACGTTATGTCATGGTTATGATAGCCCAAATAAAGTGTTTTAATTAATTTAATTTATTCAGCAGGATAACTGTTATATACGTTTCTTTCTACAATGATTGAATTTGGTAACACAATCAGCAGGCAAAATCACATACATACATACGAACGAACGTACGTACGTACGTACATCCATCCATACGTACGTCCGTCGGAACGAATGTATACTTGTGTGTTTAAAAGTATGGACACTTCCATTGAACTCAATGCGATTTATTCCGTCAGTGTTTTGTGTGTCTAAAATAGTAACTTGTGTGTCTTTTTTTCCAAGAAATTCCAAGAAATTTCCTGGACATTTGACACACAAGGGTACTTTGTAGGGATGAAGGCACACAAGTATACATCCGTAAAGACGTCCGTCCATCCAGCCATACATACATACATACATACATCCATGCATAATAATTAAAATACCTGTTCCATAAAGGCGATGCTGCCACCGGTCACACACGTCACATGTAACTGCATAGCGTCGGCCATATTTACTTCCTTGTCACATGAGAAGCACAATTAAGTCATTTTGAAATTTACTTCGACAATCTTTATAAGCGATTTCCATTACGATAACACACCCATGCGACAATGTGGATTTTTCTCATCCCCAAAATAGCTAATTTCTGATGAAAATCTGTGATATTTTTCTTATTTATATTGCAAACATAGGTTGTGGGTGCTCGTTAGAACTGCCTCATTGAGGTGGTTCTAACGAGTACCCACAACCTATGTTTTGTAACAGAAATAAGAAAAATAATTTTTACCCCCGTAAACCCCAGTTTTCTCTACATAAAGTGGGGTTTAAGGGGGTGTTCATTCCACGGACATGTTCACGTGATGAAAGATAAGTGATGGGGAGGTGTCTCGGAGCACCTTATATACATTGGTTGCAGACATTTAAAAGACTTCAGTGAAACAAATTTTAAAGCATATCAATCATAACATTTTTTTTTAAATTAACAGAACCGCCATTTCCCGCCGAACTCAAAGGTCTGCTAATTAAAGACGCTCGCATTAAACCTGTGTTTTCAAACTGTTATGTTAACACAATTACACCGCCACATAGTTGATCAATTATATACAAAAATAAGGGGATTAGCTAACTCCATCCAAAGTGATTAACGGATGACTGATTAACGGGCCATTACCATGTGATGATATAATTACTTCTTAAAAGGCCAAGTACTTTAAAGTCTGTAAATAAATAAATAAATAAATATATAACATTTGGGGTGTCATGGTGGCTGCAGAAGGTTCATAGTTTTGAAGACCATGATTAGACTGCCCACGACTCTTGCGCAGGATTGTCTGAGTCTTTCTCTTTGGTGGATAATGACAAAATTATATAGGCGTATTTTCGTCATGTTGTATGTCGCTGTGTCTGCAGAATGTTCCCAAAGCTTTGAAGGTTTGTGAAGTTAGTCTCAATGGTATGATAAGACTGCACGCAAGCGCACAATGGTCTATTCCACATGCCACATACAGACATGCATGGTGCGCATCCATTCTAAGTTTTTTTTCTAAATAGCCCTAGACGGCAAAAGGCTTCTGCAGTTAGCAGATACTGATCACACGGCACAGACTTGCAGGATTTACTAGTATCAATGGCACGCACAATTTGAGAACAGCATGCGAAATATTTGCGAAATGTTGCCTAATTATTTTATATGATCAGCCTCCATCTGTCGTTGTGATACCTTCAAATACTAAATAACCTATAAATCTGTTCATTGTGATCAGAGTCTGCGCAGTTTGAAAAAGCCCTCTTTTTTGAGCTTATTAATATCTGAACGCTGTAATTATTCTATATGATCAGCCTGCATCTGATACCTTCAAAGACCTTGTAACCTATAAATCTGTTCATTGTGATCAGAGTCTACACAGTTGGAAAAAGCCGTCTGTTTTCTGACCTATTGAAGTTTTAACGAGAGAAGATAGCAAAAGCACAGGCTGATCTTCGACAAACAAAATATATATACATAAAAATAAAGTTATAAAAAAATCAGGCCGAAACGACCCACCAATATGGCCGAAATGACCCACCCCCGAAATTAGGCCGAAACGACCCAGGCCGAAACGACCCGGCCGAAACGACTCAGGGACCGAAACGACTCAGGACCGAAACGACCCGCGACCATTTGACCATTACTGCAGGTGTACATTACATACACTCCAGGTTTGCAGGATGAAAGCCTACACAGTAATCACGGTAGGGATCTTTAACCTGCACAGGGAATGGTTCTCCCTGCACAGGGGCCTCCAGTTAACATCCCGATCCAAAGGACGTAGCACTTTATCTTTCTTTCTTTCTTTCTATATATACTGCCATACGCCCTCTCGGACATTCTAGGCAGGTGTATATTATATACACTCCAGTTTTGCAGGATGAAAGCCTACACAGTAATCATTCACTTTATCAGAATCAGAATCAGAATTGTTACTGGTGACACGTCAAATGACATTCATACACCAGGACCTGTGATATGGGAAGTTAGTCCCTAGCTCTAACCAAAGATGTAAACTTAGCTACACAATCCTCAGCACCTTCAGCCGTCAAAATAATAGAATCGGGAAGGGCATTCCAATCTCTAATGGTTCGGGGGAAAAATGATTCTTTATAAATATCCGTTCTTGCAGTAAGGGTCTGAAACGTCATTGAATGGTGTTTTCTACAATGCCTAGCTGGGGGAACAAGGTCATCTGTTGGAATGCTGGCAGCACCCTTTAGACCTTTGTATAAGAGTATGAGCCTACTGTCTCTTCTCCTTTTCTTTAGAGACTCCCATCTTAATTTTCCTAGAATTCCAGTCATGCTCCCAGTTTCAAAGCAATAATTTCCAGTTACAAATCTAGCAGCTCTATTCTGAACTTTTTCAATTTCTTCATTTAGGACCACTCCGCTTGGGTCCCAGATGCAACTACCATATTCCAAGATTGGGCGAACAAGTCCCCTGTATGCTGTTTCTTTCACATCCTGAGGACACTGATGAAGATTTCGCCTCAGGAAACCAAGTGTTCTATTCGCCTTTGTACACATATTGCTAATGTGTGTATTCCATCTCAAATCGTGAGTGATTGTCACACCAAGGTATTTAATGGAATTCACATTTTCTAGGACCGTTCCCTCTAAGGTGTAAGAAGCCTCAACTTTATTAGATCTCTTCCTTGTTATCTGCATAATATTGCATTTAACTGGTTGAAATCTCATGCCCCATTTTCTGGCCCAACATCCTAATCTATCTATGTCAGCCTGAAGTTTCAGTGAGTCATCTGTATCTCTAATTTCCCGGTAACAAACACAGTCATCTGCGAACAGTCTTATTTCTGAGTCAATATCAGTGGAAATATCATTGATGTACAGGGAGAACAATAGAGGACCAAGAACGGTCCCTTGTGGGACTCCAGACAAAACTGGCGCCCATACTGAAGATTCACCATTAACAACAACACGCTGTTTTCTGTAGCAAAGGAAGGAATCTATCCATTTAAGAGTCTTCCCACCAATTCCATAACCAAATAATTTGGATTTAAGTAGTTCATGAGGAGGGGTGTCAAAAGCCTTCTCAAAGTCCAGAATAAATGTGTCCACCTGCCCCCCTTTGTCCAGGATTTTTGCCCAATCATTAATAACCGTGCTCAACTGAGTTTCGCAACTATGCCTTTTCCTAAATGCATGTTGTCTGTCTGACAAAAGTTTATGTTCATCCAAGTGGGCCATGATGTTTGAGCAGACTATGTGTTCAAGCAATTTACATAGAACACAGGTCAGTGACACCGGGCGATAATTACGAGCAAGAGCCCTGTCCCCTTTTTTGAAAAGTGGACAGATGTTCGCTAGGAGCCATTCTTTGGGAATTTCACCCGTATCGAGAGATTGTTGGAAAAGATGAGCAAAAACTGGACCTAACTCGTTTGCTAGTTCCTTCAGGACTCTAGGATGAAGCTCATCAGGCCCTAAAGCTTTAGAAGGGTTCAAGCCTTTAAGTAATTTGATCACTCCCGCAGAGGATACAACAATATTTTCCATGAAAGGGGCCGATCTTCCAGTCAATGGAACTCAGTTTTATTAAATGCATCATTGAATTGACCAACCAATTCCTCTGCCCTTTCAGAGTCCGATTCAGCGACCCCGTTCCCTCCTCTTTTATTAAGGGGTGGGATACCTTGCCTATCTTTCTTCTGGCTATTGATATATCTGTAGAAGTCTCTGGGATTCGCCTTTACATCACCTACCAAGTTATTTACATACTGATCATGCTGATTTTTGATGTCATTTTTAATTTCTCGTCTCAAGTTTTCAAATTTTGCTCTGAGTTTACCACTTCCCGACTTTTTTGCCTTAGCATGAATCTTATTTCTCCTCCGAATTTTTCTTCTTATTTCTGGTGTGATCCAAGGAATTGAAGATACAGACCTGCTAGTTTTGGAGGGGGTATGATTTTCGGACGAAGCTTGAATGAAAGACTTTATCAAATCAAAGTTCTCCTGGACAGACCGAGCGTCTGAATGACCATTAAAGTATTTCTCTCTTGCAAATTTTAGGGCATCCTTCCTCATAGTTTCATAGTCACCCTTTTGATATAAGTACACCTTTCTACGAGGTTTCTTTATAGGTGGTATGAAGATTTTCAAAAATCCAGAGACAATATCATGATCACTTAGTTTGTCCGGGGATTGAATATCCCCAAACTGTCCTGGCAAAGTTGTAAGAATCAAATCCAAAGTGTTTCTATCTCGAGTAGGGAAGTCAACAACCTGTTCCAAGCCATGATCATTCATGATGTCGACCAACACCTGTCCCTCTGACGGACTCAGCATTGTGCCTTGTTTGCTGAGCCTATCTGGCCAAACAATCTCTCTGAAGTTGAAGTCGCCTAAGACATGTACTGCAGGAAGTTTTTTACCCTTATTCTGAGACTTAATGCGATCAAGCTGATCTTTAAATAAGTGGAAGTTTTCGACAGTGTCGTTAGGTGGTCGATACCAACTTGCAATAAAGTGGGAAGTTTTGTTTGCAAAAACCTTAACCCAAACAGATTCTGAATCGTTTTCCAGTTCCATGAATGGCATATGAGGGATATCTCTGTGAACGAGCAACATCACCCCGCCGCCATGAGTGTTTCTATCTTTTCTGTAGACACTGTATTCGCAAGTTTCAGGGAAAAGCTCCGAAGTCATAATTGAACTGTCAATCTTTGTTTCCTGAATAGCCACAATATGTGGTTGGTGAGTATCAAGGAAAGCTAAAAGTTCAAGTATCTTTCCTCTTAAACCGTTAATGTTTATACTGCAAAGTTTCAAACCTTTTACAAAATTCGGCTTTCTCATGTCAGTAGTCGGAGATTTAACTCCTTTCTCCTTTGACAGAGGTTCAAATTTATTTCTTTCTTCCAGTTCTATAGGTTCGCTGAAGAACGAGTCAGAAAAATTAAAAAACTCGCACTTCGGGCATATCCATGAACAACTCGAGTTAACCAGTTTGCCATACTCGGCGTCTGAAAGGAAAGCGCAATCAGTGTGAATCCACATTTCACACTGGTCACACTGAACTGCCTTATGCTCATTTAGAACATCACCACTGCAAAGGCCACAGTCTGCCTTGCAATCTTTGCAATACCAAGTTCCAATTCCAATTTCAAGCTCTAGCAATTGGTTTTCATCCAATTCAGAACACGAGGCATGAAAATGCTTTTCACAGTCCTCACATTCTACCCATTTCTGAGAGTCTTTGCAATATTTTTTGCACAGCCCACAGCGAAATCTTGGACCGGGGTTAGTTTCAATGTCTCCGGCCAGGATCAATAGAATGACCAAATTTGTTCCACCTGAGGACTTAAAGTTGCGTAAGCCCTCCGAACGTCGTTTGTTTCCTAGCTTCCTAGTTACAGCCAAGTACTGAGAAGTTTTATCGCAGTGTTGCTCTTTTGCAATCCTGCATTCCTGATTTCCATCATCCGGTTGGGTTCTGTTACTTAATTTCCAAAGGGTGAACCAAAGAATCAAGACCATGGGAAGCAGGGAGACCTTCATTTTAATATAAAGGGCAACTTTGAGTCAACAATACTACAAGATAGTCTGCCAGCTGTACGGACAGTCCACACTCGCTGACAAGCTGATAACACAAGGCTCTTCCAAATGAAAGTAACAATTCTGAATCCGAGTTTTTAACAAACAGTGTACTGACAGCTACAAAGGACTATTCAACACCCTGTTCTAAATTTTATACAGCTCAACACACTCAAATATCTGACAACTCACCGGCTCTTCAGAAAAATGAATGTGGCAAGCCTCCAAAGAATAATTCAATTTTTTAATTTACCCCACCCACTGGTGTGGTAATGGCGGGAAATTATGTCAACAATGTAAATCAATCTACAAATGAAAAAATTAATAATCTACGATAACCAGCAATAATATTTTGCTGGTTTGTTTGTCTGATATGAGTTAGGGTAAAATCATCGAAATTCGGACGAACATGTAAATACGGACAACAGTTCAACCTCCATAATAAAACGGTTTATTTAGAAAACACGCTAAGGAGAAGTTGTCTAAATTTAGGTTGTTTCCAAAATTAGAATATTGGAAAATCCATCTATCCAACATATAAAACTAAAACGTCACAAGATAATAAGCCAATCAAATTTGTGTATCGATATTTGTTTTTCTTTTTTTTTTTTCGAGGCGGAGAAGTTTCTGAAGCGCGTGTTTTTAAACTGTGACAGCTATTGAAATATTTGTCGAACGTAGCTTATAATCTTTCCTCTATGCTGAAAAATTACCTTCCCTTAGCTGTTAAATAATTATTATTTGAAAATAAATGAATTGTTTTGTGTTGAACATGGATTTAAAAAAAAATAAAGACAAAAATGTTGAGTGTCCGTATTTCCCTTCTATAAATTTAAATACGGACATCTTATTAAATTTGAATTTTGGAAAAGTGGCCTCATCTATATTTGGTGGGGTTAGGGTCACCGAGACTGTGAGGATGGGATCTGATGAGTCTGCAACAAGCCACTGTATAACTGAGCCGTTTAAAAAGGAAAACGTCTCTTAATTCAGACCTGTGGGCCAAAAAAAAAAAAAAAAAAAAAACTTTCAGAACGTCTGTCAGACTCTGTTAAGTATAACCCAAGTTTATGCTGATCGTCCAATTTCAAGAGCCTGTAGCATATAGCATTCTGCAAAGATCACATAGCACGGAAGCGTAGGCTTACATGAATCTTTGCTGGGCGTATATGTTGGAACGAAGCCAATAAAATACAATCAGTGATCAGTAAGAGATGGATAAGCTCTAGCAATGAATTGTTTAGTAATAAATCACAGTTTGGAGGTCAGTTGGAAAGTAGACTAAATCACATACGACTCACCAAACTGTGGTTTAGTGCTTAACAATTCAAATACTAAAGCTGATTTGTGTGTGTTTTATGTCCAACCAACAGCTAAGGTCATGCGGAGAATAAGCCTCGGTTTAAACTTTAAAGACTGATCTAAAAGTCTTAAACCCCACTAAAGCTTTAGGAGCTGATGAGCTACATCCTAGAGTCCTGAAGGAACAAGCAATAGATTTAGGTCCAGGTTTTGTTCACCTGTTTCAACAGTCTCTTGATATGGATGAAATCCTCAAAGAATGGCTCCTAGCGAACATTTGCCCACTCTTCAAAAAAGGAGATAGGGCTCTTGTCCGAAAGTATTGCCCTGTGTCTCTGACTTGTGTTCTGTGTAAACTGCTTAAACATCATGTCCAAACTGGATGAACATAAACTTCTGTCAGACACACAACATGCATTGAGGAAAGGCATAGTTGTGAAACTCAGTTGAGCATACTTATTAATGACTGGGCAAAAATCTTGGACAAAGGGGGACAGGTAAACACATTTATTCTGGACTTTGAGAAAGCTTTTGACACCCCACCACATGAACTATTTAAATCTAAGTAATTTGGTTATGGAATTGGGGGGAATACTCTCAAATGGATAGATTCTTTTCTTTGCTAAAGAAAACAGCGTGTTGTTGTTAATGGCGAATCTTCAGAGTGGGCACCAGTTTTGTCTGGAGTCCCACAAGGGACTGTTCTTGGTCCACTGTTATTTTCCCTAACCTCGGTGATTTAATTTCCACTGACATTGACTCTGAAATAAGACTGTTCGCAGACGACTGTGTCTGCTACCGGGAAATTAGAGATACAGAGGACTCGCTGAAACTTCAGAATGATATAGATAGATTAGGATGTTGGGCACGAAAATGGGGCATGGGGTTTCACCCCGTTAAATGCAATATTATGCAGAGAACTAGGAACAGAACAAATAAAATTGAGGCCTCTTACGCCTTAGAGGGAACTGTCCTCGAGAACGTGGATTCCGTTAAATACCTTGGGGTGACATTCACACACGATTTGAGATGAAATGCACATATTAGCAACATGTGTACAAAGGCAAATAGAACGCTTGGTTTCCTGAGGCGAAATCTTCATCAGTGTCCTCGGGATATAAAAGTGGCAGCATATTAAGGACTTGTTCGCCCAATCTTGGAAGATGGTAGTTGTATCTGGGACCCCAGCGGAGTGTTCCTTAATGAAGAAATTGAAAAAAGTTCAGAATATAGCTTCTAGATTTGTAATAGGCAATTACTGCTTTGAAACTGGGAGCATGGTTGGTATACTAGGAAACTTTAGATAGGAGTCTCTCAAAAAAAAGGTGAAAAGACAGTAGGCTCATACTTTTATACGAAGGTCTAAAGGGTGCTGCCAGCATTCCAACAGTTGACCTTGTTCCCCCAGCTAGGCATTGTAGAAATCATCATTCATTGACGTTTCAGACCCTTGCTGCAAGAATTTACATTTATAAAGAATCATTAGAGATTGGAATGCCCTTCCCGGATCGATTATTTCAACGACTGAAGGTGATGAGGATTGTGTAGAGCTCTAAGTTTACCTCTTTGGTGAGAGCTGGGGACTATAACTTCCCATCACGGATCCTGGTGTATGAATGTCATTTGACTTGTCACCAGTAACAATTCTGATTCTGATTCTGTGTATTTGAAACCAAAATTTCCTGCTGAAGTGCTGTCAAGACGTATAGGTCCACAGCAATTCTGCAATGTTGGTTTCAGAGTTAAAGATGGTGATATTGAGGAGATGAAGTCATTACTTAGGCAGAATTCGTTCATGTTTCGACGTTTAGGTAGAATATGAGAATGATGTTTGACTGAATTTATTATTTGTTATAAGAAGACTTAGTACAATTTTAACCAATCAAATAAGTACTGAATACAAATTTCAGTTTTCTGTTGTATAGTTGACATAATAAACGTGTAAAACAGGTTCAAAACAATAAACTGTTACAGAGTTACGATCTTTTTTAAAAAGCTACAACTGTCCGTTTTTCCCTTCACATGTGTCCGTATTTCCCAACTGCTGTCCGGATTTTCATGTTCCACCCTATATCAGGTGCACACTATTGTCCGGGAATTGTCCGGGAAATGTCCGGGAATTCGCCGGGAAATGTCCGGGAAATTGGAGGTAGTGATGTGTTGTCGCTAATATCTCCACTTCGGGTTGTCAGAAATTAATTAAATTAGTATCAAATAAAATTTTTAGCTCTATTATAAAAGATAAAAAAATAATAATTTACTTTTTTAACGTTTTAGGGGTCCATTTTTTAAGTTAATTTGTCCGGGAAATTCTCGGATTTTGTCCTGGATTTTGAGGTAGTGGTGCGTTAACCCTAATATCTCGACTTTAGGTGGTCAGAAATTAATAAAATTAGTATCAAATAAAAATTTTAGCTCAATTTTAAAAGATAGTTAAAAAATATTTTTCATTTTGAATATTTTAGGGGTCCATTTCTGAAGTTAATTTGTCCGGGAAATTCCCGAATGTGTCCTGGATCTTGCGGTAGTTGTGCGTTTTCATAATATCTCGGTTTGTGGTGATCACATATTGATAACAATTGATATATGTTAAAATTTTAAGTTCAGTTCTAAAAAAATATAGAAAAATCTCTTTATACACCTCAATGAGGCAGTTCTAATGAGTACCCACAACCCGGATTGTATCCAGGATGCCGGGGTATTGGTTCGTTTTCTTTAATATATCGACTTGTGAGAACGAAAGAAAGACTGCACACCCCTTGCAAATCCCACTTTTCTCTGTATAAAGTTGGATTTAAATGGGTTTCAATTACACAGCTTTCTATGATGTCACCCATGTTGCTGCTCTCAAGACGGACACTGCCATTGATTTGATGATGAATTCAGACCTAAACATATTCTATAAAACCAAATTTTGCACTTACGATTTTCACAGCAAATCATGTTATCAATATACTCAGGCACTTTGCAGAATCACCAGGCTGGAATTTTTACGATTTTACAAGTGAATGAATGAAGTCTTTCTACTATTTCAATCCAGGTAAGCAGCACACGCCAACTTTTTATGAGTTAAAGCAATTAACTTAACACATTTTAATCTCGTTAGAAAATTAATGGCCCGTAAAATCGCTCAAAGTCCGTACACCTAATTCATCGTCAGGAAGAAATGGATGCGCTTAAATTTCGTTGTTTAAGCAAACAGTATAGAACTAGATCAGATGTCGCATTTTGCGGCTGAGATCAGACGCAAAGTTTTGCAGCGTCTGAGCACCATGGTCCGTCAAATCAATCAAAGTCCGTACATCTAATCCATTGGCAGCAAGAAATGGATGCGGTTAAATTTCGTCGTTGATTGAGCAAACAGTGTAGACCAAGATCAGACGTCACACTTAGCGCCCCAGATCAGACGCCAAGGTTTGCGCAGCTACTGATCATAATGGCCCGTCAAAGTCCATACACCTAATTCATTGCTAGCAAGAAATGGATGCGGTTAAATTTCCTCGTTGTTTAAGCAAATAGTGTAGACCCAGATCAGATGTAGCATTTTGCGGCCCAGATCAGACGACACGTTTTGCAGCTTCTGATCATTTGAGTCTACACTGTTTGACTATGTCCCAAAAATGGGACGCTAGGCATATATGGATTAAATATCTGGGTTAAATATCTGATCTGCCAGTGGATCAACACTATCTGCCAATGTCCCACAAGTGGGACTCAAGGCATATATGGGTTAAACCTTTGATCAAGATCTACACTGTTTGCCAATGGCCCAACAATGAGGCGCTATGCATATATGTGTCTAACCATTGACCAAGTTCTACACTGTTTGCCGTAATTAAAGATTCTTTGAGATCTTCTATAAATTAGTCATGTTGTGTGCACTCATTAGAACTGCCTCATTGAGGTGTATGAAAAGATTTTTTTATATTCTTTTAGAACTGAACTTAAAATTTGTATATATATATCAATCGTCATCAATTTGTGATCACCACAAACAGAGATACTATGAAAATGCACAACTACCCCAACATCCAGGACACAACCAGGAATTTCCCGGACAATTTAACTTCAGAAATGGACCCCTAGAATATTCAAAATGAAAAATATCTTTTAATAATCGTTTAGAATGGAGCTAAAAATTTTATTTGATACTAATTTCATTAATTTCTGACCACCCGAAGTGGGGATATTAGGGTTAACGCACCACTACCCCAAAATCCAGGACAAAATCCGAGAATTTCCCGGACAAATTAACTAAATAAATGGACCCCTAAAACGTTTAAAAAGTACATTATTTTTTAATAATCTTTTAGAATGGAGCTTAAAATTTTATTTGATACTAATTTTATTAATTTCTGACCACCCGAAGTGGAGATATAAGGGATAACGCATCACTACCCCCCATTTCCCGGCGATTTCCCGGACAATTCCCGGCGATTTCCCGGACAATTCCCGGACATTAGTGTTCGCCCCTATATCACTTTGTTGTCTAATCGAACACGTTTTACGTGCTATCCAATCAAATTAAATGTTTATTTTCATTATATGGATGTCTTCTGATTTCTTCGTACCTCATGATGTCTGCATAAAACTACTAGTTGGCGAGACTCAGATCTTTGTATTACGAAGGTGCGAAAAAGCGTCCGAAGTTCAATGTTTTTACCCTAGACAAGAAACCAGGAACAATAAACAAGAAATTTATGACATTCATCCCTGCAAATGAGGCCAATGGAGCGTGTTCGGACACCGAAATTTTGTCGCCGCTGCCGGGGATCGAACCAGGGACCTCTAGCAGCAGAGGCAAGTGCACTAACAACTGAGCTATCACGCTCCATAGATTCTGAAACATTTAATGTCGAGATGACCTTTAGCGGCTTTCAATCGTTCCCGAAATCTGATCCGGTCACCAATTGTGGTGACGCCGAGTTTACTCAGTTCCAAATCTGATAAACTCTGTGCTGTTTCAACGGAGTCAATTCTATCTCTGTGGAAAATTGCAACCAATGATCCAAACCCCAACTCTTCCAGTATTTCACTGACACCTCTACCCGCCATATTTCAAAGCCGGTGTAACCATAACAAATTGGTGGCTTGATATTTGCCGGTATGAGTAAATCCGGGTCGTTTCGCCCCATATTAGGTGGATTGTTTCATCCCCAGCGATTTCAATTTTCTTTATTTTTCTATGGGAAGAAGGTATTGAAGGACGGACAGGGTGGAGCGATGGACAGATAAAGTTTTGCAACGAAAGGAAGGTAGTTGCAAACTCTGCACTCAGCCATAATTCTTTTTTTTTCTTTCTTTCATTGAAAGAAAATAAAGAAAGAAGATAGTTGCAAACGTCTGCACTCAGCCATATTCCACATGACCTATTTCAGCTATTGTTCGAAAAAAAAACAGAGTACCCCACCTACCCCTGGGGTACGAGTTGACCAAAATAGGTACGAGTTGACTAGGGGGTACGAGTTGACCAAAGAACGGGTACGAGTTGACCAAAAACAGGTACGAGTTGACTTAGGTACGAGTTGACTTAGGTACGAGTTGACCAGTTACCTTCCACATGTGTTACTCAAGTCTCAGTTGCAAGACGTCATGTTTAATTTCTGGCAAAATTGTTTCGATCTATCAGAAATAAACATAAAAAACTTCCTGCATATGCAGGGAGTCGAGAAACTTCCTCAGCAGAAATGCTAAATACTTGACGCCTGTATATCTCTACAATGATTTATCATGCTGCAAGACACTCTTCAGCCAGTACAGTACATGTTTTTATCAGAGGCTAGAAGTACAAATCTACAAATAATTTAAATAGGTGGAGAAAACACTCCTCGATGGGGTATTGCCAGTGCTGCTGAATAAAGCACCAATCAATGTTTTTCCCCGAGAGGGGGAGTGGCGGGCAGACCCAGGGGAATAAGACATTTTTGAAAATTGGGAGTCTAATTTCCCACCCAAGAGCCATAATTTTGTGTCAAAAATCGCTTAGGCGGGCATTGAAATTTGCATATATTTTCTTCTAAAATTCCTTTTTTAGATATCTAATTCCCGCCCATGTGTAAAATTGTCCTGTCTAATTCCCAAGGGTTGCAGATCATATTGATGTCTAATCCCCAGGGTATGCCAGCCCGCCCACTCCCACACACATACCTCTGGGAGAAAACATTGATAGGTGCATAATTCGAAACACAGGAGCGAAACGACTAATACTGAGTTCCGGCAAATAGAATTTCATAGGTGTTACATTTGTTTTCACTCGGTCGATTTTAACCACATCATATAAAGAAGTTTACGCATATAAAGGAGTTGATACATAATGAATTGTAATCATATAAAGTTCAAACAGTACATAATAAAGTTTATACATCACATCTCAAAGTTTATATGTCACATAAATTAAATACATCATATAATATAGTTTATACATCATATGATAAAGTTAAGACATCATTGAATAAATTTGATAAATCACATAATAAATATTTCACATCACATAACAAAGTTACACCACATAATAATATTTCCACGTTTCATAATGAACTTTTTACAGCAAATAATACAGTTTGCACATGACATAATAAAGTTTGAACATCATATAATAAAGTTTGCATGTGACATAATGAAGTTTACACATCATATAAAGTTTATACACTACACAATAAAGTTGCACATTACATAATAAAGTTAATACAGCACACAATGTAGATGACCCATCATATAACCAAGTTTATGTAATACATAATGTAGTTGATGCACCTTATCATGAAGTTCATACAATAAATAATGTAGTTGACATAAAACATAATAAGATTTATACGATACATAATGTAGTCGATACATAACATCATGAAGGTCATACAAAACATAATATACTTGACACATAACATAATGAATATCACACAGAATATAATAAAGTGTGAGCAATATAGAATGATGTTTCAGCACTACATAAGTAGATTACAGCATATCATGTATTTGTTTCTTAGCATCAGACAGCTATGGCGTTCCATATACCTGACTACAGGACTTTATGATGGCCATCTAAAAAATATTTGATATCATAATTAGAAATATATTTTGAAGTATTCTGACAAATTTCACATTTTTTAGTGTTGACACAAAGGCAATTCTTTTTTACTTGTTACAGAATCTCCCTGAATGGAATTTTCTTTTCAAAAGGAAGGCAAAAATACATTTCCCAATTTTTCATTTTTCTCGATCAGATCTACCGATTTTTGTAAAGAGTAAGCTTTGTATTTTAGTCAGGCAGAACCATGTGGACAGCATGTTGAACACTCAGGATGAGACAGCTGAATTTTATCTTTTTGCCAGCATGTAGCACAAATGTGTAGTGCTAGTCTTTGTTCACCTTTGATTACCACGAGATGATTGCCTTTGTGCTGACACTTATTTCGTTGGTAAGGTTAGCAAAACCACACTTTTCTTATATTTCGTTTCAGACTGTTTACTGAATTCTTTACTACTTTTGGTGGATAGGACCCTCTGCAACTGGAGATGTTTGGATAAAACTGTTGACTTTATTTGCTGAGGGTCATCCGACCAAGTTTTCTTCCCCAACTCTATCTCTCTTAACCAGGTATTCAAGAATTTTATAAGAAGTTTGTTTTGGCCCCTGCAGACAAGGCTGCTTACAACGTCGTCGTTGTGTAACGGCTCCACTATGTTAACACGCTTAAGCAGGAGCTTGGTGGTACTAAGGCCTATGAACTTCAGCCTTTAGCTGAAGAGAGAGTTAAAGTAGGTAAACATATTTGTCATTCAGCCACCAAGTTTGCTGTGTGTGTTACCGAAGGCCAAGACAAGCTTCCTACGCTATACTGGTTACCAAAACTTCATAAAAGACCTTACAAAGCACGGTTTATTGCAAATTCTAGCTCTTGCACTACACTGAACTTTCTAAATTATTAACTTCCTGCCTTACTGCTATTAAAACGCATGTGATTAAATATTGTGATAAAGTCTTTGAAAGATCAGGAAGAAATCTGTGTTGGTCTATAAAAATTCGAATAAGGTTTTAAATAAATTGAAATCCAGACATTTTCATGCTTCAATAAAAACTAGAGCTGTCAGAGGATCTGACTATAGCCCCGCTTCAGCGCTGTCAGAGAAGAAAGTTATTTAAGCTGCAGAGAAAACAGTTATGAACAAGAAATAACTGTTGAAAATTTTACATTATCTGGAAAAACTCTAAGAGTTGTGAGCCCTTGTCCCTCATTTCAATGAGCATGATACATTACCAGAATGTCCATGTTTATACTAAATTTCATCTTCCATTTTTCAATGTTCAAAGGGTAATAGCTCCTAAAGTAGGCAAATCAGAGTCAGGGTTCCTGCTCTCTGCACATTGTCTCATGGTGCTTTACACTTGTGTGAAGTGTCATGAAAATATCTCAAATGGTTTGTGAGTTATGGAGCCGACAAAGTCAAAATTGCCTTTTTAAATGTTCAAAGGGCAATAACTCCTAAAGTAGGCAAACCAGAGTTATGGTTCCTGCACTCTGCACATCATCTCAAGGTGCTTTTCATTTATTTGAAGTTTCATGAAAATATCAGAAACGGTTATGGAGCGGACATAGTTAAAATTGCCATTTTTTAATATTCAAAAGCCTATAACTGAAAAAGTAGACAATCCAGAGTTTGGGTTCCTGCGCTCTGCACACGTAATATAGTGTTATACATTTGTGTGAAGTTTCATAAAATTATCTCAAACGGTTTTTGAGTTATCGAGCAAAGACGGCTAAAATTGATATTTTTCAATATTCAAAGGGAAATAACTCAAAAATTAGGCAATCCAGAGTTATGGTTCCTGCACTCTGCACACCATCTCATGGTGTTTAATGTTTGTGTGAAGTTTCATGAAAATATGTGAATGGGTTTTAAAGTTATGGAGCGGACACGAAAATTGTTAACAGAAACAGACAGAAACACAGACAGACACACAGAAAATACGAAAACCAGAGTTATGGTTCTTGCGCTCTGCACATTGTCTCATAGTGCTTAACATTTGTGTGAAGTTTCATGAAATTATCTCAAACGGTTTTCGAGTTATGAAGCGGACACTGTTAAAATTGCCATTTTTCAATGTTCAAAGGGCAATAACTCCAAAAATAAGCAATACAGAGTTATGGTTCCTGCGCTCTACACATCGTCTCATAGTGCTTAACATTTGTGTGAAGTTTCCTAAAAATATCTCAAACGGTTTTCGAGTTATGAAGCGGACACAATTAAAATTGCCATTTTTCAATGTTCAAAGGGCAATAACTCCAAAAGTAGGCAATCCACAGTTATAATTCCTTCGCTCTGCACATTTCAATGGTGTTTAACATTTGTGTGAAGTTTCATGAAAATATGTTAAGCAGATACAAAGTTATGGAGCCAACACAAATTAACGGAATCACGGAATTACGGAATTACGGAAAATGTTCAAAGGGCAATAACTCCAAAAGTAGGCAATCCACAGTTATAATTCCTTCGCTCTGCACATTGTCTTATGGTGTTTAACATTTGTGTGAAGTTTCATGAAAATATGTTAAGCAGATACAAAGTTATGGAGCCAACACAAATTAACGGAATCACGGAATTACGGAATGACAGAAGGACATGGCAAATCCAATATAGCCCCACTTTTTCAAAGCGGGGCTATAATAAAAAATGAGTTCCTTTAAGAGCAATGAAAACATTCATAAGAAAGAAGATGGGTCATACTACGTAGTTTCGGCTAATAAAGCCTCATCAAAGACCCTGAAATGATCCGGCATAGAAAGCCAGAGGAAACATACTGCAATTTTGCGAATTTCGAATAGGAAGTCGATACAAATAAAAATAAAAAATGAGTTCCTTTAAAAGCAATGAAAACATTCATAAGAAAGAAGATGGGTCATACTACGTAGTTTCGGCTAATAAAGCCTCATCAGTGACCCTGTAATGATCCGGCAAAGAAAGCCGGAGGAAACATACTGCAATTTTGCGAATTTTGAATAGGCAGTCGATTCAAAGACTGATATAAATCAAAATGGGGTCCAAATAATTAAATACCTGTCTAGAATATGAGTCTAAACCAATAATTTATATCTGATTTCTCAGAATATTCACGCTGATCTCAAAGGACCAAAAGTAAAATATAACTGCACTATGGTTGGTTTAAACTTTATTTTGATTGCTTCACATACAAAGATAAGAAAACAGACAAATACATATGGCCCAGGATTTGACAAAAAAGCCAATGGCTTGTGCAGAGGTCATCTGCACTATGGTTGATGTACGGGGAGACGTTTTACGGCCGCCACACGGCACAACACCAGCTGCAGTGAAGGCAAATAAAAATCAAAAACGAGTTCCTTTAAGAGCAATGAAAACATTCATAAGAAAGAAGATGGGTCATACTACGTAGTTTCGGCTAATAAAGCCTCATCAGTGACCCTGTAATGATCCGGCAAAGAAAGCCGGAGGAAACATACTGCATTTTTGCGAATTTCGAATAGGCAGTCGATTCAAAGACTGATATAAATTAAAATGGGGTCCAAATAATTAAATACCTGTCTAGAATATGAGTCTAAACCAATAATTTATATCTGATTTCTCAGAATATTCACGCTGATCTCAAAGGACCAAAAGTAAAATATAAACTGCACTATGGTTGAAAAGTTCAAAGACATATAAATCAAAATGGAGTCCAAATAATTAAAAACCTGTCTAGAATATTAGTCTAAACCAATAATTTCTTTCTGATTTCTCAGAATATTCACGCTGATCTCAAAGGACCAAAAGTAAAATATAAACTGCACTATGGTTGATGTACGGGGAGACTTTTTACGGCCGCCACACGGCACAACACCAGCTGCAGTGAAGGCAAATAAAAATCAAAAATGAGTTCCTTTAAGAGCAATGAAAACATTCATAAGACAGAAGATGGGTCATACTACGTAGTTTTACATCTATCTATTGTATCAAGTCTGTCTACTTACGATTTTTCCACTCTACGCCAAGACAAGCTTCCTACGCTATACTGGTTACCAAAACTTCATAAAAGACCTTACAAAGCTGGGTTTATTGCAAATTCTAGCTCTTGCAATACCCCTGAACTTTCTAAATTATTAACTTCCTGCCTTACTGCTATTAAAACGCATGTGATTAACTATTGTGATAAAGTCTTTGAAAGATCAGGAAGAAATCTGTTTTGGTCTATAAAAATTGATAATACCTATTACGATGGTTTGATCAGTCAGATTTACCCCCCTGAACTTCAGTTAAATAAAGCAACTTCTTCTGATACCGAGGCCCCGTTTTCGGATTTACATCTATCTATTGTATCAAGTCTGTCTACTTACGATTTTTCCACACTTTACACTACACTTCCTCATAATCTTATAAAAGAAAAGCTTAACGATTTAATTGAATGGGCTTTTCACAGAGAAGATTCTCTCTATCTTGTATGTAATGTCAGAAATGCATTTTTCACTTCTAAAGAGCATAAGAATTATACACTTTGGTCATGTCAGAAAAAGTGTGATGCACTCACCTTTCTACTTGACAATATGTATATTAGATTCGGTACTAAGTTATTAAGACAAATTGTTGGCATTCCGATGGGTACGAATTGCGCACCTCTTGTGGCTGATCTATTCTTGTATTGTTATGAAAGAGATTTCATGTTGTCGCTTTCCATTGATAACCAATCTGAAATTATTGAAGCTTTTAGCTCCACTTCTAGATATTTAGATGATTTATTAAATATCGATAATACCTATTTCGATGGTTTGATCAGTCAGATATTGATAATACCTATTTCGATGGTTTGATCAGTCAGATTTACCCCCCTGAACTTCAGTTAAATAAAGCAACATCTTCTGATACCGAGGCCCCGTTTTTGGATTTGCATCTATCTATTGTAGATGGGTTTGTTTCGTGCAAAATTTATGATAAACGCGATGACTTTGATTTTGAAATTGTAAATTTTCCTTTTTTGGATGGTGATGTTCATCGTGCCCCATCCTATGGCGTTTATATTTCGCAATTAATTCGATTTGCTAGAGTGTGTAGTCATGTAACTGACTTCAACACTCGTAATAAATTATTAACGGCTAAACTTCTTAATCAGGGTTATCGGTACCATAAACTACGCAAAGCCTTTTCAAAATTTTATAGACGCCATTCTGATTTAATTTCAAAATTCAATATTGGACTTAAATCTCTTCTGCAACAAGGTCTATCGGAGCCCGAATTTTATGGTGACTTAGTATATAAATTCAGAAAAATATATAACCGCAATGACTTTAGCACCCAATTTCGTAAAATCATTCTTCGAAATAAAAAGATTGGGTACAACATGGGTATTATACGACAGACTGCATGCAAGGTAGTTAACCTAATCACGGTTGGCAACTTTGCTTCCCTCTTTAATTGCACGCCGGTGGGTCAGGCCTCAGATTCTATGACGGTTCCAACGTAAAGGCTTATTGAGAGATCTAATTCAAGGTAATGTTGGTTGGTGCCTGATGCTCTGTCTCTGGTCGGCCCCATCGGAGTCTAACTGTTGGTTTTCTTTTGCTCCAGCATTTCAGTGGGTTCTTGCTGTCGAGTCCTCACCGTTGTCTCACCTCTGTGGTTCTTTGATTATTTGTGTTCACGGAGATGTTGCACTGATGAGTTAGGAGGCCTTCATGCGGACTGAACAAATTATTTGTCTAAATGGCGACGGAAGTAAGGACGAGGACTGTGGCCACGTATTCTCGATTTTAGCTCCCCCCCACCCCCCCCAGTGGAAATCCACTGACCGTTCCAAGGCGGTTCTTCTGTGGCGATTTATTTATGTTGTTGTTTGGTACTTACTGTGTGTATCACTTGTATCTTTTTATTTTGGATGGCCATATGGCCATTTTGTGGGAAAGTAACTGTCCTTATGGCCTTCCTTTGTTTGGGTTTCCATTATGGTCTGGTCGCTTAATGTTTGTGTTTCTTTCCCTTCGGTGTCTTTGATGTGTGGAATAAGTTAATTGTATCGATTCCTGATCTTTGTTTTACTTCCACTTTGCATAAAATGCCATCAAAACTTTGAATTCATATGCATTACTGTAATGAATAATCTTCTTCAGTAAATTAATTCCACCTGATTTTTCAGCTTTGGGTAATTTCTCCTCAGAAATGATCTCGAGCTCTCCAGTTATGAATATGTTGTGTCGTGATCTGCCCAGAAACGCCGACCCGTAAGGTGATGGGTTTCTACATCATAGTGTAGATTAAATTTTCTTGTCCTTTGGGATCATAGATTCCATTGTGGAGTTTTGAAAATATCTGAGGGTCACTGATGAGGCCTAATTGGCCGAAACTAGCTAGTCTGGCCCAGAAAATATGTACACTCCATATTTTTTGGTTCTGTGGTGTATTCCTTGCTTCCAAAGGATAACGCTTTTATAGAACATATTTAACTTCACTACAGCTGGTGTGTGGGAATGTCTTGCGGCGGTAAAACGTCCCCCTGCCCTACATCATAGTGTAGATTATATTTTCTTGTCCTTTGGGATCATAGATTCCATTGTGGAATTTTGAAAATATCTGAGGGTCACTGATGAGGCCTAGTTGGCCGAAACTAGCTAGTCTGGCCTAGAAAACATGTACAATCCATATTTTTTGGTTCTGTGGTGTATTCCTTGCTTCCAAAGGATAACCCTTTTATAGAACATATTTACCCACTCCGGTATTCCATGGTACCAGGGAATCGAGAAAACCCTGCAGACTAGCGAGGCATCTTGAAGTGAAGACACCAGCCAAGCTGCCAGGAGAATTTCACCCATTTATCCAGGTAAGACTACCCTGTCCCGTCCCCAGTCCTGGTCCCACATACGGGTAATTAAAAATACATTATTTGGCGACGATCGATAAAAAGGAAGTGGAATTCTCCGGTCATTTCGTTAGAAATGTATTACTACTTCACGAGTTAATCCTCGAATTCGTGAGGGACGTTGAACATGATACTCGGTTCACTTCGTTATTTATTTAACGTTGGGGGTTGTGAAGGGTTCAAATTTACTTCGCGTTTTCGGAACTGAGGGACGGTGAACATGATACACGGTTTCTATTGTTTACAGAGGGAACTGTCAAGGGTTCAACTAAATATAGCCTGATTGTTTGTTTGTTTGTTTGTTTGATTTTAGGTTTAACGTCCCCGTCAACACTGTAAAGGTCATTTTGGAGACGTTGCTTCCAATTTTGTGGGACTTTTACCCGACATTGAGATGAAATGACATCTCAAGCCCTGTCGCCCAATGAAACCAATAGGATTTATTAGCATGGACGGTCCGCCTCGCACCGCGGTTCCTGGACAGGCTTAGTGTCTTTGATGGGTGTCTTTGATGGGTGGAGTAAGTTAATTGTATCGATTCCTGATCTTTGTTTTACTTCTACTTTAGATCCTCTAAGCGGTTTACCAGTACTAGTGCCAGATTCAGCTCTGCGTGGAAGCATCATGCAGCCCATATATTTCTTCAAGCCCCTATGGGCGGGGGCGGAAATATAGCCTGATGGGTTGAAATTGTAGGAAGGCGAAGTTCTGAGGAATTTAGCTTCTTGGTTTGGCCTGTTTATTTTTTCACCATCGTGGAGCCAGTCAGTTTTGGGGACAACCGATGAGTTTGGCGTTTAGCTGAATGAACCAATTCTTAAGGCAGTCTTAAATTAATTTAAGTTTAGGTAATTAGATTGATTTTTGTTTGTCTTCTGCCAGTTTTTTCTTGGGGAAATGTTCGGTTTGAAGAAATTCTAAATTGTCCCATGCCAGTTGGGGTCTAGTGTTGCCTGGTTGGGTTGCTGATTTTCTCCGTGGAATTGCAGAGGAATACCTGGTTTTCAAGAAAGAAGAAAAGGTAATCTCTTGTGTTTTCTAAACCATAAGTTTAACATGTACTTTTCTTCGATTTTTTCTCTGTATTTATACGCGACATTATTAAAGAAATCCCTAACCTGTATCATTTTGGGTATTAATTCAAGAAACCTATGTAAAATCTTTGGCGTATTCTATACACAAAGTACTTTCTTGAATAAAATTGTGGACAAATAGCTGTCTGTAGACATTTTTGGAGAAAGCGTTATTTTCTTGAGTTTTCTAAACCGAAAATAGTGTTTTTCTTCAATTTTCGTTCTATTGAAAAGTATTGGCAAACAGCCATCTATTAGAACCATTGTTCTTACATTTTAGGGAGCATTCTATACCCAAAATAGTTGAAAAGAACTGCTTACTACTTAAAAGAAGCCAGCCATCCATTGAAAAAAGAATTGTTCTATGGTTTTAGGAGTATTCTATACTCAAAATTGTTGAGAAATAACTGCTATTTCCTTAAAAGACACACTTTTCTGGGGTTTTCGCAGTATTCTATACGCGAAAATTATTGAAAAGTGTCTTGCTTGTCAAAAAGTAGAAAAAAAGTAAAAAAGAATATATATTCCGGGAAAGGAATCTTTGGGATATTCTATACACAGAGGTTGTTCTTGAAATATATATATATATAATACACTTTACACACGTTTGTATTTGTCAGACCTTGCACAAATGAGAGCAAATGTTGAGGCTAAGATTACTGACCAGATAGGTGGCTTGATGAAGCATTAATCGTCTTCTAGATACACAGGCGCCGGACGACACCATCAGTCAAAGGATGAAAAAATGCTTTCACATGAACAAATTGATAGAAGAATGTAGTTGACATGGCGTGGATTTCTAATCCGCATGGTCAAGAACAGAAGAACACATGGGGTGGATTTCTAATCCCAATGGTCAAGAACAGAAGAGTACATGGAGTTGATTTCTAATCCCAATGGCTAGAAACAGCAGAGGACATGGTGTGGGTTTCTAAACCCACGGTCAAGAACAGAAGAGGAGCACATGGAGTTGATTTCTAATCCCCATGGCTAGGAACAACAGATGACATAGATTGGATTTCTAATCCCCATGGCTAGGAACAACAGATGACATAGATTGGATTTCTAATCCCCATGGCTAGGAACAACAGATGACATAGATTGGATTTCTAATCCCCATGGCTAGGAACAACAGATGACATAGATTGGATTTCTAATCCCCATGACCAGAAGCGGTAGAGGGCATGGAGTTGATTTCTAATCCCCATGACCTATCTATTTGATCAGACGGGTGGTCCAGCTGAGTATTTATCGTCTTCTAGACACATAGGCTCCGGTCGACACCAGCAGTTAAAATGAGAGGATAGTTTCACGTGAAAAAAGTAGTCTTTGGCCTCAGAATGGACTTGATAAGAAAAAAAAAAAGATAGGCATGAGGCCAGTGAATAGGATTCCTACAGTCGTAAAAGACATTCGTGGTCAAGATCACATGGTAGGAAGTACGAAGAGTCAAGGTTACTGTAGCGTCAAGAAAGCAAACCAGACCAAGGTCAAACTCCAGGGGTTAAGGTCAAGATGGCATGATGTGAGGAAATCACCTTCAAGAAGGTCAAGGTCACCTTCAAGAAGTCAAGATCGCCTTCAAGAAGGCATGGAATTTCAAGGGCTCCTAGAAGGCATGACAGGTTAAGGACTCTTTAAGAAGGCATGGCAGGCCAAGGTCACCATCAAGAAAGTATGCAAGGTCAGGGTCACATACAAGAAACAACAGATGTCAAGGTCACCAAGGTCATATTCAAGGTCGAGAGTGTCAAGGCAATGATCAGGAATCGATACAATCAACCCACAGCTCCCATCAGAGACACCAAAGGGAAAGAAACACAAACATGAAACAACAGATGGAAACATCAATAGCGGAAAGCCAACAGGACAGTTACTTTCCCACAAAATGGCCAATAGGCTATCCAAAATAAAATAAATATAGGCGAAACAAACACAAGCAAGGCAAGAAAATAGCAAGTAATCTGACAAATGCAAGCTATAGCAGGCAAAGACTAGTCAAAATAATGAATGATGGCAAAAAAGGCTTTTGAAACAGCAAAGAAAGTTTTGTTCAAACCCAATCAATGATACAGGTCCCTTTATTTTTCATATGTGGATTCTTCCAAACCTTTGCAAGTTTAAAATGGAGTATAAAGAGTATAGGCTGATAAATACCAGTTTCTCTTTGCCTCCATATTAAAGAAAGACGCGGTTGAATGAATAAAATATTTTAGCTGGAGTACAAAGAGTATAGGCTGTTAAATAGCAGTTTCTCTTTGCCTCCATATTAAAGAAAGACGCGGCTGAATGAATAGAAGATTTTAGTTGCAGTACAAAGAATATAGGCTTATTAATAGCAGTTTCTCTTTTCCTCCATATTAAAGAAAGACGCGGTTGAATGAATAAAAGATTTTAGCTGGAGTAGATGGAGTATAGGCTTAAAATAGCAGTTTTTCTTTGCCTCCATAAAAAACACATTTGATTGAACAGGAATGAGATTTTAGCCACATTACTGTTTACCAGTTATCTTAGATACTACCTTCTAGGCAAGATTCTGAAAGTGAGAAAGGCTCATTCAAGTTTAACATGTTTTTTTTTTTTTAATGTTCATGGAGCCTCAAGGGTCAGCTAGCTCAATGGGTTGAGGGGTTATCTCAATGAAGCTTAACCTGGAAATATAGACAGTTAAGGAATTCAGATCATCTGATGCCATGTGCAACATACCGCACATGAGTACCAGAAATCCACTAAAGGAGTCTGGGCCTGCCCAGGCAGGGTAGTGCGAGTCGGACTGTCCATGCATATAGGCTATGCTGGTTTCCTTGAGCGGCAGGAATTGAGATGTCATTTCATCTCTAGTAAGGGTCACGCAGGGTTGGGGGCGGCGTCTCCGGGGTGGCTTAGGTGGTGTTGATGGGGACGTTGGGTCTCAGGTCAGGTAAACAGAAAATGTATCTATCTGACTCACAAGCTGTAGTTTTGCCCTGCGGTAGTTGTCACTACTGCACCAGGCCAGATGTTTAATGGGTCAGGTTCACGGAAATGTGGGTGGCTCCATTCAGGTACAATTAGCTGGGCAGGGAGGAAAAAATAATGGGATATGCCATAAGGAGACAACCACAGAGATGAAAGACAAACCGTACTAGAAGATGTACAAGAATAAAACATTAACAATTAGGTTTACAGATTACTAAGGTTAACTTGTGTACAAACTGGGCTGATGTTTTGGAAGTATCCACTAAGAATAAAGGAAAGATTGGTTTTGTAGATCGCACAGATCAAGAAATGTGTCGGTCGGGCCCATCGAAGTCTAACTGTTGGTTTTCTTTTGCTCCAGCATTTCAGTGGTTTCTTGCTGTCGAGTCCTCACCGTTGTCTCACCTCTCTGGTTCTTTGATTATTTGTGTTCTCGGAGATGTTGCACTGATGAGTTAGGAGGCCTTCATGCGGACTGAACAAATTATTTGTCTAAATTGCAACGGAAGTAAGGGCGAGGATTGCGGCCACGTAAAATCGATTTAAGCCCCCCCCCTCCCACCCCCAAGTGGAAATCTTTCCACTGACCGTTGTTGTTTGTTACTAACTGTGTGTATCACTTGTGTCTTTTTATTTTGGATGGCCATATGACCATTTTGTGGGAAAGTAACTGTCCTTATGGCCTTCCTTTGTTTAGGTTTCCATTATGGTCTGGTCGCTTAATGTTTGTGTTTCTTTCCTTTGGTGTCTTTGATGGGTGGAGTAAGTTAATTGTATCGATTCCTGATCTTTGTTTTACTTCTACTTTCTAGACGACGTTCTATCCGTGGATTTCTATTAGAGTCCACTAAATGACATGCGCTTCTAGCTGTGTCAAGATTTCTGGACTTCTAGTTCGAAATTTGTTGGACTTACCAACATGGCCAGATATCAAATTGCAAGCGAGGCTTCTAGTCCGCTTAAGCTGTCAAATAACAAGCTTGTCTCAAGTCAGTAGCTTGCAAGTGAGACTTCTAGTCTCCTTCAAGCCAGACAATAGACGGTGGGACTTCTATTCTCGCTCAAGCCCGAAGTGACAGTGGGACTTTAGTCTCACTCAAGCATGAACCTGACAGCCGATGATAAGGCCTTCAAGATAAAGTGGGGAGGAGTGTTGTGTCGTGACCTGCCCAGAAACGCCGATCCGGAAGGTGATGGGTTTTACCCACTCCGGTATTCCATGGTACCAGGGAAGCGAGAAAATCGTGAAGACGAGACCACGTTCCTGCAGACTAGCGAGGCATCTTGAAGTGAAGACACCAGCCAAGCTGCCAGGAGAATTTCACCCATTTATCCAGGTAAGACTACCCTGTCCCGTCCCCAGTCCTGGTCCCACATACGGGTCATTAAAATACATTAAGGTGTTTGAACGACTGCAGGAGTGAGGCGCCATTTAATCTGACTGTCGCATTTTACAAGATGACCTGCATCGACTTGCACGATGGAAAGCAGATTGGCAGATGACGTTCAATGTAGCCAAATGCCATTCAATGAGTGTATGAATAACATATTTGATAACTGCACGAAGGTTCATCTTTCTACATTGTTTTATTTTCTTGTAATAACTATTTTTCCGAAATCGAGGGGTATAAAAGCCAAGACCAGGAAAAATGGAAATATTTCTTAATTTCTTACGAGTTTATCGGTTAAAGAAATTCTTGTTGTCCTGTCAATATTTAAATTTGATTATTTTTACCGTGTGTACATAAAAAATATAATAAACATATCAAATTCACCTTAAATGATCAAATTTCTTATTTTATAATGGTTTCTACTTTTGAATTATCTGCCCTTGACTTAGCTCCTTATAGTAAACTGTGTCCCGGCCATAACTCCTAAACCGTATGGAATATATTTTTGAAACTTTATAGGTGCATGTATGGCATTTAGATGATGTGTCATGAACAAGGAAGATAATTCTTGCTTTTTTGGTTTTTGAATTATCTGCCCTTGATTTTGTTCCTAACAGTAACCTATGTCCGGGCCATAACTCCTAAACCATATGTTATATATATATATATGTGAAATTTGCAGTTGTCTGCATGGCAATGGGACGATGTATCATGAACAAGGAAGAAAACTCTCGCCTTTTGGTTTTTGAATAATCTGTCTTTGACTTATAGAAAACTGTTTCTGGGCCATTACTCCTAAACCGTATGGAATATATTTATGCAACTTCGCAGGTGCATGCATGACAATGAGACGATCTGTCATGAATAAAGAAGACAACTCTTGCTTTTTTGGTTTTTTAATTATTTGCCTTTGACTTAGTTCCTAATAGTAATCAGTGTCCGGGCCATAACTCCTCAGCCGTATGGAATATATTTATGAAAATTTACGGGTGCATGCATTACATTGATACGATGTGTCATGGACAAGGAAGACAACTGTTGATTTGTTGGTTTTTGAATTATCTGCCCTTGACTAAGTTCCTTATAGTAAACTGTGTCCGGGCCATATCTCCTCAGCCGTATGGAATATATTTATGAAATTTTGCAGATGCATGCATGGCATTGAGGCGATCTGTCATGAACAAAGAAGACAACTCTTGCTTTTTCGTTTTTGAATTGTCTGCCCTTGACTTCGTTCCTTAAAGTAAACTGTGTCCGGGCCACAACTCCTAAATCGTATGGAATATATTTATGAAACTTTACAGGTGCATGCATTACATTGAGACGATGTGTCATGAACAAGGGGTCAACTCTTGCTTTTTTGTTTTTGAATTATCTGCCCTTGACTTAGTTTCTTATAGTAAATTATTTCTTGGCTTTTACTCCTAAACAGTACGGAATATATTTATGAAACTTCACAGGTACATGCATGGCATTTAGATAATTGTCATAAACAAGGAAGATAACTCTTGTTCTCTTGAAAATATCTACCTTAATAATATCTTCATGCTATACCTGTCACAATTACATGTTAACCCTTTTTTCTGAATGACATTTTGGTGGGGGCATCCGTGTCCTATTGACACTTTTTCTAGTTTCATATCAATTTATGAAACGCGCCGGGTACTGCTGTCATAAAATTTATACATATGAAATGACACGCCTTAAGAGATCCTCTTGATGGCGTGAAATAGTGTAATAAATGCATTAACGCAGTTTATGATATAAAATTGTCTTGTACCACAATCAGTCATTCTAGCAACCTAATAAAGGGGTCGAATAACTGCACGCTATTATCGATAGCGACCTATGATACCTTCTACTGACCTATGATACGTCTAGGGACCTTTTATAGACCGGATCTACTTTTCAGGAACCTTATTTGCAAATGTCAGCAATAACATGCAACCCTTTTTAACCGGGAACACAACAAAACTGCAAGTTATTATCTTTGCTATATTCTTCTAAATAAATTTTTAAAAAATTCAGCTGGACTCTTACCTTCTCGGACTTTCCTGGTTTGAATGCTCCGATGAAATAATTGCGCACTGCTACTGGGTTGCGTCTAATAATTTCCAAAGCTGAAATAACCTATTTATATGCAGATTTTTATATTTAAAGCGCACAGCAATTCGAGCGACCATGTTGTTTCAGACGTCTCAGTGGCTTGTTTAATAAATTTCATATGGAATAACCACTCGTATAAAATCCTCTACAACTCAACTGAGGCGATATCTTAATCAGTGTCCTCAGGGTGTGAAGCAAGCAGCATATAAGGGACTTGTTCGTCCCCAATCTTCGAATATGGGAGTTGCATCTTGGACCCCATTGGAGTGGTCCTTAACATAGAAATTGAAAAAAAAAGGTTCAGAATAGAGCTTCTAGATTTGTAACAAGCAATTATAACTTTGAAACTGGGAGCATGACTGGAAAACGTGGAAAACTAAGATGGGAGTCTCTCAAAAAAGGGAAAGAGACAGTAGGCTTATACTTTTATACAAAGATCGAAAGGGTGTCAGCATTCTAACAGTTGACCTTGTTTTCCCAGCTAGGCACTGTAGAAATTATAATTCATGACGTTTAAGACACCTACTACAAGAACTGACTAACTTCCTGTCTTACTGCTATAAAAAGCATGTGATTAAATATTGTGATAAAGTCTTTGAAATATCAGGAAGAAATCTGTTTTGGTCTATAAAAATTCGAATGAGGTTTAAAATAAATTGAAATCCAGACATTTTCATGCTTCAAGTCTGTCTACTTACGATTTTTTCCACTCTTTACACTACACTTCCTCATAATCTTATAAAAGAAAAGCTTAATAATTTAATTGAATGGGCTTTTCACAGAGAAGATTATCTCTATCTTGCATGTAATGTCAGAAATGCATTTTTCACTTCTAAAGAGTGTCACGGGAAAGATTTGCTGTTACGGGCTGATGGATTTAAGGTGGTTGTGGCCACATGATGATGGATGACGTTGATATGACCTTCTCCCGCTTTCTCGAGGGGGTTCGGGGTTCAAAGGATGACAACTCCGTTTGCTGATTTCATGTTTTTGAGAGAACTTTATGATAGAACCTTCTCCCTCTCGACCTCGTTCATCCTGAATAAATATTATGAATATCCTAAGTAATTAGGAATAACATAGAGATGGTGTCCGTCAGGTGGTCGTGAGACCTACCTTCGCCAGGGACAAAGAAAGACTGACTCCGAGGTCGAGAGATCGAAATGGCAAGATATGCATATTCATGAAATAATGACAATTATGATAATTTACAAATGTTCAACAAGATAATGAAATAAAGTAAACGCATACCTGAATAAATATTATGAATATCCTAAGTAATTAGGAATAACATAGAGATGGTGTCCGTCAGGTGGTCGTGAGACCTACCTTCGCCAGGGACAAAGAAAGACTGACAAAGGCTGAGGTAAGAATGTGCGCATGCGGTGTTAATCAGTGAAGTGAAAAGCGCGCGAGACTTACATAAGGACACCGGAAATTGATATACGCTACTCAGGAATGCTTAATGCTTAATGAAATATATGAGTATATGAAGTATGAAAAACGACGATCAATAGGGTAAAATAACTGGAAATGACTAGAAAGTCCTAAGCGCAAGCGCTCCTCCACTTTCCATAATTTCACCCTGTGACATTCTCCCCCTCTTCGGGAAATGTCGTCCCGACATCTAACTTAACAAATTACTTGAATGTGTTTAAACACAAGTTTAACTTCAACTTTACAATTATTTATATAAATTTACCAGATGTATATTATGTTTAGAGATATCAATCTGGTAATGAAATAGGAGCCGAAGCTATTGCTTCCAATTTTAGTCGAGCTAGTGAAGTTAACATATCTAACACTTTGCCAGGTAAACCCTTATCAAAATGCGCTGTCATAAATGCTGCACAGTATGCACAGCGCAAAAGATAAAACTTTATATACAGAACTTAGACAAAAAATCTTTTATTGATAGCGCGTAATAGGACACTCCTTACTGGTTTAGCTTCAAACGGCTAAACATTAAAACCAGGCTAAAATTGCTTATCCTAAAACACAGCCAAAATGGAAGTGTCATATAAAAATACATTAGTTACGCGCTGGACTGGAGAGAGAAAATATATCAGAACTATTCAATTCTTACGAAATTATTCACCCTTCCACGAAAGCACAAGCCAGAAGCACGAACCGGCCACGGTCTGATTGGGATAGCCCCCACCTAGGTTGTAACCAACCCATGTCCAAGCAAGCGCAAAATCATGTCAAGGCGAAATTTTCAATAATAAAATTTTCCTACTAGAACTTTCTCGCCAGTTTGCAGTACAGTGCACCACGTGTCAGCGGTAATCTGACAACATACAAGCTCTCCAGATACCGCGACAAGTCATGCACTGTCAACCGACTGCAACCAAGCAGAAGCTGAACTTAAGAAAAAAAATAAAGGGTCAGCAGAAATGCATTCCAGTGCGGCATGTGCCAAGAGCACTCTGACAACATACAAGCTCTCCAGAGACGCCATGACAAGCCATGCCTCGTCACTCGACTGCAACCCAGCAACCCGTTTAAATGAAAACTTTGTTTCGAAGCCTCTCTCCAGAATATATTTAGCGTAATTGTCACACGCTCCACTCCCCTTCTGTGAAAAAATGTCGTCTCGACATTTCAATTAAGAAAAATAAAATACACGCACAGGAAACCAGGAAACCATGTCAGCTGTAAAGTAAATTTAAAGCATACGAAAATTTAAAATAACCAGTCCCCTCCTGCCTGCCACCTTGGTTTCTGCCTATGCCTTTGTGTACGCGTTTGCGGTCGCAATTCTGGTAGAGACTTCGGAGCCGGACTAAAGGGTTTCGCCAAAGGATCCAATGACGACCTCTCTGGGGGTATCACCACACTAGGGGATACCGGTGCATCCAGCATGTCTGCACTATCTGTATCTGCAGAGTCTGGCGCAGGTGAGGCTGCACGACCTGCAGCTCCACTTGGAACATTGATATCACCGGCAGTTGTATCCTCAACCGGTAACGGTTGAGAACTGCTATTTGGTGATATATCTGTATCCAAGGAGCGTGGTTTGGATGCTTGAAGGGCCATAAATGGAAGAAGGAGGTTCCTATGCAGCATCCTTCGGATGCTTCTCCCATGTTCACGTTTGACAACGTACACAGGAACCTCTGTATTTGGCTGTTCAACAACCAAGTACACATCTTTCTCCCATTTATCTGCCAGCTTGCACTTTCCCCTCAGTCCGACGTTGCGCACCAGTACACGGTCACCGGGCAGAAGCTGGGCATCCCGAACTTTGAGGTCATAAGTTTCCTTATGCCTTCTGCCCTGGCGACGGGCCTCCTTGGTTGCTGTCTTATAGGCAAAGTCGAGCCTCTTTTTCAGATCGGCTGCAAACTTTGTCTGGTTAGCATGCCTACTCTCTGGATTTATGCCTAGAAAGGCATCAACCGCCAGTCTAGGGTGTCGCCCAAACATTAAATAATGCGGGGAAAATCCAGTGGTCTCATGACGAGTTGAGTTGTAGGCATGGACCAAGGGCGCAACGTAGGACTTCCAGTTAGATTTCTGGTCATCCTCCAAAGTACCCAACATATTGAGCAGAGTCTGGTTAAAGCGCTCAGGCATTCCATTACCCATGGGATGGTAGGGTGTAGTCCTAGACTTGTCAACGTTAGCAATGGAACACAGCTCTTTAATAACCTGGCTCTCAAAATTGCGGCCCTGGTCACTATGTAAACGGGATGGAAACCCATAGTGACAGATGAAGTTTTCGAAGAGGACTTTGGCTGTTGTCTTGGCCGTTTGATTCTTGGTTGGTGTGGCCTGAGCGCTTTAACCAGACTCTGCTCAACGTTGGGCGCCAGTTGTCACGGGAAAGATTTGCTGTTACGGGCTGATGGATTTAAGGTGGTTGTGGCCACATGATGATGGATGACGTTGATATGACCTTCTCCCGCTTTCTCGAGGGGGTTCGGGGTTCAAAGGATGACAACTCCGTTTGCTGATTTCATGTTTGTGAGAGAACTTTATGATAGAACCTTCTCCCTCTCGACCTCGTTCATCCTGAATAAATATTATGAATATCCTAAGTAATTAGGAATAACATAGAGATGGTGTCCGTCAGGTGGTCGTGAGACCTACCTTCGCCAGGGACAAAGAAAGACTGACTCCGAGGTCGAGAGATCGAAATGGCAAGATATGAATATTCATGAAATAATGACAATTATGATAATTTACAAATGTTCAACAAGATAATGAAATAAAGTAAACGCATACCTGAATAAATATTATGAATATCCTAAGTAATTAGGAATAACATAGAGATGGTGTCCGTCAGGTGGTCGTGAGACCTACCTTCGCCAGGGACAAAGAAAGACTGACAAAGGCTGAGGTAAGAATGTGCGCATGCGGTGTTAATCAGTGAAGTGAAAAGCGCGCGAGACTTACATAAGGACACCGGAAATTGATATACGCTACTCAGGAATGCTTAATGCTTAATGAAATATATGAGTATATGAAGTATGAAAAACGACGATCAATAGGGTAAAATAACTGGAAATGACTAGAAAGTCCTAAGCGCAAGCGCTCCTCCAGTTTCCATAATTTCACCCTGTGACAAGAGCATAAGAATTATACACTTTGGTCATGTCAGAAAGTGTGTGATGCCCTCACCTTTCTACTTGACAATATTTATATTAGATTCGGTACTAAGTTATTTAGACAAATTGTGGGTATTCCGATTGGTACGAATTGCGCACCTCTTGTGGCTGATCTGTTCTTGTATTGTTATGAAAGAGACTTCATATATATAACCGCAATGACTTCAGCACCCAATTTCGTAAAATCATTCTTCGATATAAAAAGATGTTATACGACAGACTGCATGCATGGTAGTTAACCCAATCACGGTTGGCAACTTTGCTTTCCTCCTTAATTGCACGCCGGTGGGTCAGGCCTCAGATTCTATGACGGCTCCAACGTAAAGGCTTATTGAGAATTAGAGAGATCTAATTTTTGGTAATGTTGGTTGGTGCCTGATGCTCTGTCTCTGGTCGGGCCCATCGGAGTCTAACTGTTGGTTTTCTTTTGCTCCAGCATTTCAGTGGTTTCTTGCTGTCGAGTCCTCACCGTTGTCTCACCTTTGTGGTTCTTTAATTTTTTGTGTTCACGGAGATGTTGCACTGATGAGTTAGGAGGCCTTCATGCGGACTGAACAAATTATTTGTCTAAATCGCGACGGAAGTAAGGGCGAGGATTGTGGCAACGTAAAATCGATTTAAGCCCCCCAGTGGAAATCTTTCCACTGACCGTTCCAAGGCGGTTCTTCTGTGGCGGTTTATTTATGCTGTTGTTTGTTACTTACTGTGTGTATCACTTGTGTCTTTTTATTTTGGATGGCCATATGGCCATTTTGTGGGAAAGTAACTGTCCTTATGGCCTTCCTTTGTTTAGGTTTCCATTATGGTCTGGTCGCTTAATGTTTGTGTTTCTTTCCCTTTGGTGTCTTTGATGGGTGGAGTAAGTTAATTGTATCGATTCCTGATCTTTGTTTTACTTCTACTTTATTAGCCGAAACTACGTAGTATGGCCCATCTTCTTTCTTATGAATGTTTTCATTGCTCTTAAAGGAACTCATTTTTGATTTTTATTTGCCTTCATTGCAGCTGGTGTTGTGCCGTGTGGCGGCCGTAAAACGTCTCCCCGTACATCAACCATAGTGCAGTTTATATTTTACTTTTGGTCCATTTAGATCAGCGTGAGTATTCTGAGAAATCAGAAATAAGTTATTGGTTTAGACTCATATTCTAGACAGGTTTTAAATTATTTGGACCCCATTTTGATTTATATCAGTCTTTAAATCGACTGCCTTTTCGAAATTCGCAAACTTGCAGTATGTTTCCTCTGGCTTTCTTTGCCGGATCATTACAGGGTCACTGAAGAGGCCTTCATGCGGACTGAACAAATCATTTGTCTAAATCGCAACGGAAGTAAGGGCGAGGATTGTGGCCATGTAAAATCGATTTAAGCCCCCCAGTGGAAATCATTCCACTGACCGTTCCAAGGCGGTTCTTCTGTGGCGGTTTATTTATGGTGTTGTTTGTTACTTACTGTGTGTATCACTTGTGTCTTTTTATTTTGGATGGCCATATGGCCATTTTGTGGGAAAGTAACTGTCCTTATGGCCTTCCTTTGTTTAGGTTTCCATTATGGTCTGGTCGCTTAATGTTTGTGTTTCTTTCCCTTTGGTGTCTTTGATGGGTGAGTTACGTTAATTGTATCGATTCCTGATCTTTGTTTTACTTCTACTTTGCATATCAGGGCTGTTTTGTTTGTGCCGTGTGGCGGCTGTAAAAGGTCTCCCCGTACATACATTTAATGCTCTTATTTTTCCAACCCTCAGGGATTGCTTATGCAATTGCTTTTCACTGTTCCATCAATTGACATCCTTTAGATACCTGTTAAAGGTCATTATTAAACCGATGTTCGTTCCTCGTTGTATAACAACTGCTTGTTTGACATCCCTGGACTTAAAGTAGACTAAGTTGCTTTGTGGGCTTTTGTTGTACCTTTCTTCTATTCGAAGGAATTATCTTCAGTAATTTTATATGCTGTTTTACATAATGACCGGTATGAAGATCGCTTTAGTTTTGACGGTATCAAAACCTTCTAAACCCACATGAGTATCACAAATACATTTAAAATATCAATATCACCCCTTAGGTTACACTCTGCCTCATGTCTTTTGATGCTTTTGAATCTAGATGTAGAATTTGCATCGTAATAAAGTTTTTCCACTGGTTGTATAATAATGTTATTTACAGAATGACCTGTACGTCGAAAGTGACGGTACAAGAAAGTGTCAGTTTTCTTAGGCTTACTCATTCTACGATAATGCTCGTTCAATCTAGTTTTAAGCATGCGGTTAGTTAGACCGACGTTTGGAGCACGTCATGTAATTAGATAAATTAAATCTGTAGACTGTCATGTCAAATCAGACATGTTAACTACAGAGAAGCGTCTTCCGTTTACAGATGAAGTAACGGTAGACGCAGTGCTTAAATGCGAACAACATCTGCACCTCTTGGCATTGCACTTAGAAATACTAGGATGCATTCCACTTCTTTTCCACGGATGAGTATATTTTCGAAGGATGGGCGATTTGAGAGGAGATAGTCTTATTCGAAGACTACTCCCCAAAACATTGGTATTGCCTGTTCCATTGAGATTGACTGAAGTTACAGAAGACAAATTTAAGGGTCTTACCAATACCGAAGGCAACATAGTATTAAAGTTCTTAATAGAATGGGGAATCCGTACAGAAGAAGCAGAGTGTAACCTAAGGGGTGATATTGATATTTTAAATGTATTTGTGATACTCATGTGGGTTTAGAAGGTTTTGATACCGTCAAAACTAAAGCGATCTTCATACCGGTCATTATGTAAAACAGCATATAAAATTACTGAAGATAATTCCTTCGAATAGAAGGAAGGTACAACAAAAGCCCACAAAATATCTTAGTCTACTTTAAGTCCAGGGATGTCAAACAAGCAGTTGTTATACAACGAGGAACGAACATCGGTTTAATAATGACCTTCAACAGGTATCTAAAGGATGTCAATTGATGGAACAGTGAAAAGCAATTGCATAAGCAATCCCTGAGGATTGGAAAAAAAGAGCATTAAATGTATGTACGGGGAGACCTTTTACAGCCGCCACACGGCACAAACAAAACAGCCCTGATATGCAAAGTAGAAGTAAAACAAAGATCAGGAATCGATACAATTTACTTACTCCACCCATCAAAGACATCAAAGGGAAAGAAACACAAACATTAAGGCGACCAGACCATAATGGAAACCTAAACAAAGGAAGGCCATAAGGACAGTTACTTTCCCACAAAATGGCCATATGGCCATCCAAAATAACAACTGAAGAAAGATACCGAAGCCCCGTTTTTGGATTTACATCTATCTATTGTAGATGGGTTTGTTTCGTGCAAAATTTATGATAAACGCGATGACTTTGATTTTGAGATTGTAAATTTTCCTTTTTTGTGGATGGTGATGTTCCTCGTGCGCCATCCTATGGCGTTTATATTTCACAATTCGATTTGCTAGAGTGTGTAGTCATGTAACTGACTTCAACACTCGTAATAAATTATTAACGGCTAAACTCCTTAATCACGGTTATCGGTACCACAAACTACGCAAAGCCTTTTCAAAATTTTATAGACGCCATTCTGATTTAATTTCTAAATTCAATATTGGACTTAAATCTCTTCTGCAACAAGGTCTATCGGAACCCGAATTTTATGGTGACTTGGTATATAAATTCAGAAAAATATATAACCGCAATGACTTCAGCACCCAATTTCGAAAATCATTCTTCGATATAAAAGATTGGGTACAACATGGATGTTATACGACAGACTGCATGCATGGTAGTTAACCCAATCACGGTTGGCAACTTTGCTTCCATCTTTAATTGCACGCCGGTGGGTCAGGCCTCAGATTCTATGGCGGCTCCAACGTAAAGGCTTATTGAGAATTAGAGAGATCAAACTCTTGGTAATGTTGGTTGGTGCCTGATGCTCTGTCTCTGGTCGGGCCCATCGGAGTCTAACTGTTGGTTTTCTTTTGCTCCAGTATTTCAGTGGTTTCTTGCTGTCGAGTCTTCACCGTTGTCTAACCTCTGTGGTTCTTTGATTTTTTGTGTTCACGGAGATGTTCAACTGATGAGTTAGGAGGCCTTCATGCGGACTGAACATATTATTTGTCTAAATCGCGACGGAAGTAAGGGCGAGGATTGTGGCCACGTAAAATCGATTTAAGCCCCCCCCCCCTCCCCCCAAGTGGAAATCTTTCAACTTCCACTGACCGTTCCAAGGCGGTTCTTCTGTGGCGGTTTATTTATGTTGTTGTTTGTTACTTACTGTGTGTATCACTTGTGTCTTTTTATTTTGGATGGCCATATGGCCATTTTGTGGGAAAGTAACTGTCCTTATGGCCTTACTATGTTTAGGTTTCCATTATGGTCTGGTCGCTTAATGTTTGTGTTTCTTTCCCTTTGGTGTCTTTGATGGGTGGAATAAGTTAATTGTATCGATTCCTGATCTTTGTTTTACTTCTACTTTAATAAAGAATCATTCTTCCCCCGAATCATTAAAGATTGAAATGTCCTTCCTGATTCGATCATATCCACTGCAGAAGGTGTATTAATGTCATTTGACGGAGTCACCTGTAACAGTTCTGATTCTGATTGATATGTCAGTTTTGAAACTGCATAATCTTAAAGTAATTATTCTCGTGTGTTTTCTATGAAATAGCAAGTCTAAAGAAGATGCCACTGTTTGCTGGGGTTTTTTTATAACGTCTCCGTCAACACTTTTGAGTGCATGTCACAAATGAAACACGTTTTTCATTGAATAGAAACACATCACCTGCAAGTCGCTAATCTGTGCTTTATGCACAGCGGGCACTATATCAATTGAATAGGATCAGTCCAATGCCAGACTTAGCCCGCTACGGAGATACGTAACTGGAAAAGTTTTATGGATAGTCACGATCCATTTACTGTATTATTATTATTATTATTATTATTATTTTTATTATTCTGGTTGTTGCTCGGTTAAATTGCAGAAGACCAGCCTATCAACAACACGTCCTTCGCCTAAAATGTTAGTTTTGTTAAAATGATACTGTCCTTTCGTTGGCATCATTCCCTATAGTTCTTGTGACAAACAGGAAATTTTACTGTAAAATTTCTAATATTGGGACGTAAAGGTCTACACAAACAGTACAGAACACATTCAGATTGCTCAAACTATCAATTGTCAATAAATGTTGAATTTATGCAGTTGTTGTTTAATGCACTAAATGCTGCTCGGGCAAAACAACCCGTCGGTCCGGGCCCTGGACCTTGGGCGGTCCATAAACCTTGATAGTGACCTCAACTTAGGCTTCAAATGTACTATTGCTTAATTAGGTCATGTTTGGAGAGATCACCTCCAATTGAATGAGTAACACGATATTGAGATGAAATTACATCTAAATTCCCTTCGACCTAATGAAACCAAAATGGTTCTTATGCAACGACGGTCCGATCGCACCACTTTGTCTGGGCAAGCTTAGACCTTCTGAGCGGTTAACCAGTACTCACGTGCGGTCGGTTACAGCTTTGCGCGACAGCACCATACAGCCCAATCTATTTCTCCAAGCCCCGATGGACGTAGACTCAAGACACCAGTTACATCCATCAAAAAGTTGTATCCATCATGTTTTCGGAACTAATCGTATGACCATAGTTCGGATCCTCAGGCATCTCTTTAAGTTTAAAAGCGATCTTATTGTATTCGGCATTAACATTTTCTTTAATTGTGTAATATTGGTCATCGATATTCTGAACTGATTCGCCAGTAATATGCGTTATTGTATTGTATTCATCGATATCAATATCCCGACAGTCTTCAATACGCATTTCTGTATAGCCACTAACCACAGAATTTGACTGAATGTCGTCAGATGGGGCATGGCGAATCTTTATTCCTAACGAGTCAGGCTCAGTGGTATAATTCATATTTGTAAAGCCATCTTCTTCCCTTTGTTTCGCGACATTTGGACTATTATTGTATACGCCTTTCAGATCTCTTTTGTGGCACCTGAAATATGTCACAAGAAACATCTTTCACAAGTACTCCGCCAAAGTAAAGGTAACCGAGGTAACTGCCAAATATGACCGACTTAGTATATGAAGATAGATAAAGGACGCAGTATACTATTTAGTTTGATGAAAAGCAGTCACAAACAATTCCATTTCGTAGGTTATAAACGTCCCAGTTGTATATGCCGGTAAAAGTGTATCATTCTTTCTGTTCAGACTGCGGATTATTGGGTATCAAGCCATCCTATGGCATTTATATTTTGCAATTAATTCGATTTGCCAGAGTGTGTAGTCATGTAACTGACTTCAACAGTCGTAATAAATTGTTAACTGTTGAACTTCTTAATCGGGGTTATCGGTACCATAAACTACGCAAAGCCTTTTATAGACGTCATTCTGATTTAATTTTAAAATTCAATATTGGACTTAAATCTCTTCTGCAACAAGGTCTATCGGAACCCGACTTTTATGGTGACTTAGTATATAAATTCAGAAACAAATATATAATCGCAATGACTTCAGTACCCAATTTCGTAAAATCATGCTTCGAAATAAAAAGATTGGGTTCAACATAAATGTTATACGACAGACTGCATGCATGATAATTAACCCAATCGTGGTTGACAACTTTGCTTCCCTCTTTGATTGCACTACGGTGGGTCAAGCCTCTGATTCTATGACGGTTCCAGCGTAAAGGCTTACTGAGAATTAGAGAGATCTAATTCTATGTAATGTTCGTTGGTACTTGATGCTCTGTCTCTGGTCGGGCCCATCGGAGTCTAATTGTTGGTTTTCTTTTGCTCCAGCATTTCAGTGTTTTCTTGCTGTCGAGTCCTCACCGTTGTTTCATCAGTGTGGTTGTTTGATGTTTTTGTGTTCACGGAGATGTTGCATTGATGAGTGAGGAGGCCATTATGTGGACTGAACAAATAATTTGTCTAAATCGCGACTGAAGTAAGGGCGAGGATTGTGGCCACGTAAAATCGATTTAATCCTCCAGTGGAATTCGTTTCACTGACCGTTCCAAGGCGGTTCTTCTGCCACGGTTTATTTTTTGTTATGGTTTGTCTTTGGGTGTTTGTATCGCTTATATTATTTTGTTTTGGATAGCCAATTGGCCATTTTGTGGGAAAGTAACTGTCCTTTTGGCATTCCTCTATTGATGTTTCCGTTTGGGTCTGTTGTTTCATGTTTGTGTTTCTTTCCCTTTGGTGTCTCTGATGGGAGCTGTGGGTTAATTGTATCGATTCCTGATCTTTGCTTTCACTTCTGTTTTTGACAGTTGTTAGGCCAGCAAAAGAAAATGATACAAGAGCTGATGTTCGCTACATTTTTGAAGGGCCTTAAGTCATGAAAAAAAACTGAATTTTTAAAAATGTTAGCAAGGTCACTACTCATCCCTTTTCAGTCTATCGGTTATCAAGCAATAATCTGTACAATTGTTGAGATACCTAGCTTACACTCTTAGGTTTACATTCCCTAATGTTTTGAAGGACCATAACTAAAAAAAGTCACAGTAAATTAAAAAGTTAATCAGGTCATTCACTTAATAGCATGATTCTATCCACCAAGTTTCAAGACTCTAGCTTTAGTACGTTTTGGGATATTATGCTAATAAGTTAAAAATATCCCAAACTTTACAAAGACCTTTATCAGAATTTATTACAAAGTTAACCAGCCCATCTACTGATCACTATTAATCCATTCACTAAGTTTAGATATTCTAGCTTCAACAGTTTATGAGATATTTTGCTGACAAGATTTCATCCATATTTTCCAAACGGCCATAACTCAGGAAAGGGGCATACTCATGAAAAGAAAACAATAAATTTGAGAGCTATTTTTATATGAAATCCATAAATGAGAATTTCAAAACCCTACCATGCACAGTTCAAAAGTTATGCCATGCAGCAAAAGTGGGCAATGTACAAACAAAGGGCCATATTTATCAGAAATTATTTAAAATCAATTAAGTGATAAGCTCAGCACTATCAATCTATTCAACAAATTACAAGTCTCTAGCATCAATGGGTTTCAAGACATTTTGCTGATAAAGTAAAACTGCCAAAATTTATATTTGGCCATAAATGTTGAGGTGTTTTTTAGATTTTATTCAAAATTAAATCGGGTAATCCACTCATCGCTGCCGATATATTCACCAAATTTCAAAGATCTACTTAAAAAATTTTGACACTTTTTGCTGACAATGCACAATACTGAAACATAAAAAAGGGCATAACTCACTAAGGTTTTTTTTTCTTTTTCATAATTTATTCAAATCTTCTCTTTACTACCAATCTATTAATACCAGCTTTTCTCTCGCGGTTTATTTTTGTTATGGTTAGTTTTGTTTTGGCTTTCCGCTGTTGATGTTTCCATTATGGTATCTTGTTTCATGTTTGTATTTATTTCCCTTTGGTGTCTCTGATGGGAGCTGTGGGTTGATTGTATCGATTCCTGATCATTGCCTCTACTTCTATTCTTCCTGATCTTTCGAAGACTTAATTTTTCGCAATATTTTACCACATGTTTTTCGATGGCAGTAATACATGGTGATTAATAATTTGGAGAGTTCAGTGGTGGTACAAGAGCTTGAATCTGCAATAAACCGTGCTTTGTATGGTCTTTTATGAAGTTGAGGAAACCAATATAACGTAGGAAGCTAGTCTTGGCCTTCTGTAACACAGACAGCAAACTTGGTGGCTGAATGACAAATATGGTCATCACATAAAGCCCTCTCTACAGCTAAAGGCTCAAGTTCATAGGCGTTAGTACCACCCAGTTCTTGCTGAAGAGTTCTTACTTAATCTGATTATCTTCACATTGGTTCCAAACAGCCTGCAAAAATTTCAAGAGCCTAGCCAATGCGGTTTTTTAGATACTTTGCATACAAATATTTCCAATGCAAAAATGCCTTAGTCTAGAAAGGGGCATAATTTGGACATTTTTACATTAAATTATACCAAAATTTAATCAGGACATCTTCACATTAGCTCCAAACAGCCTGCAAAACATGAAGGACCTAGCCCGAGCGGTTCTTGAGATATTTTGCTCACAAGCCTTACCTATGCCAAAATGCATAAGTCCGTAAAGGACACAATTTGGTCAATTTTCACAACATTACACCAAAAAAAAGACCAGTTCATCTTCATATCGGCTTCAAAGAGCCTGCAAAGTTTTAAGAGCCTAGCCCGAGCGGTTCTTGAGATATTTTGCTTGCGAACTTTTCCTAAGCCTAAATGCCTAATAGAAATGAAGTCAATGATCAAGAATCGATACGATTAATCCATAGCTCCCATCAGAGACACCAAAAGGAAAGAAACACAAAAATGAAACAACCAGACTCTAATGGAAACATCAATAGCGGAAAGCCAAAAGCAAAATTACTGTCCAACAAAACGGCCAATTGGCTGTCGAAAACAAAATAATATAAGCGATACACACACTCAAAGACAAACCATAACAAAAATAAACCGCGACAGAAGAACCGCCTTGGAACGGCCAGTGAACGAATTCCACCGGGGGTGGGGACTTAAATCGATGTAACGTGGCCATATTCTTCGCCCTTACGTCCGTCGCGATTTAGACAAATAATTTGTTCAGTCCGCATGATGGCCTCCTAACTCATCTCCGTGAACACAAAAATCAAACAACCACAGAGATGAATCAACGGGTAGGACTCGACAGTAAGAAACCATTGAAATCCTTGAACAAAATAAGACCAATAGTTAGACTCCGATGGGCCCGACCAGAGACAGAGAATCAAGCACAAACAAACATTACATAAAAATAGATACCCTCTAATTCTCAGTAAGCCTTAACGCTGGAACCGCCATAGATTCTTAGGCCTGCCCCACCGGCGTGCAATTAAAGAGGGAAGCAAAGTTGTCAACCATGATTGGGTTAACTGCCATGCACGCAGTCTGTCATATAACATTTATGTTGTACCCAATCTTTTTATATTGAAGAATGATTTTACGAAATTGGGTGCTGAAGTCATTGCATCTATATATTTTTCTGAATTTTTTACTAAGTCACCATAAAAGTCGGGTTCCGATAGATCTTGTTGCAGAAGAGATTTAAGTCCAACATTGAATTCTGAAATTAAATCGGAATGACGTCTATAAAGGTATAAAAAAGCTTAGCGTAGTTTATGATACCGATAATCCTGATTAAGAAGTATACCAGTAATAATTTATTTCGAGAGTAGACGTCAGTAACATGACTAGACACTCTGGCAAAAGGAATTAATTGCGAAATATAAACGCCATAGGATGCCGCACTGGGAACATCACCATAAAGAAAGGAACATTTACAATCTCAAAATCAAAATCATCGCGTTTATATATATTTTGCAAGAAACAAACCCATCTACAATAGATATATGTAAATCCAAAACCGCACCGCGGCCTCTATATCAGAATAATGTGCTATATTTAACTGAAGTTCTAGGGGAGGGGGGGGGGGGGGTAAATTTGACTGATCAAATCATCGAAATAGGTATTGACAATATTTAATAAATCATCCAAATATCTAGAAGTCTAGCTAAAAGCTTCAATGATTTCAGATTGGTTTTCAACGAGAAGGGACATCATGAAGTCTCTTTCATAACAAAACAAGAACAGATCAGCTACAAGGGGTGCGCAATTTGTACCCATTGGAATACCAACAACTTGTCTGAATAACTGAGTACTAAATCTTACGTAAATATTGTCAAGTAGCAAGGTGAGAGCTTCATACACTTTCTGACATGACCATAAAGTATAATTTTTTATGCTTTTCAGAAGTGAAAAAAGCATTTCTTACATTACACACATGATAGAGGGAGTGTTTCCTATGAAATACCATTTAATTAAATCATTAGGAATTTCTTTTATAAGATTGTGAGTAAGTGTAGTGTAAGGGGTAGAAAAGCATAAGTAGACAGACTTGAAGCACGAACATTTATTTAAAACTTCATTAGAATTCGTCTATAGACCAAAATAGATTTCTCCCTGATGATTCAAAGACTTATTTAGACAATATTTAATCACATGTTTTTTGATGGCAGTAAAATAAGATATTAATAATTTGGAGACTTCAGTGTGATACAAGAGCTTGAATTTGCAAAAAAAAACGTGCTACTGTATGTTCTTTTATGAAGGTTAGGTAACCAATATAGGGTAGGAGTCTGTTGTCTGGGAATGTGTGGCGGCCGTCAAATGTCTCCATGCCCTACATCATAGTGTAGTTTATATTTTCTTGTCCTTTGAGATCATTGATTCCATTGTGGGATTTTGAAAATATCTGAGGGTCACTGATGAGGTCTAAATAGCCGAACCTAGCTAGTCTGACCCAGACAACATGTACACTCCATATTTTCCAGTTCTGTGGTCCATTCCTTGCTTCCAAAGGATAACCCTTTCTGGAACATATTTAACGTCACTACAGCTGTTGTCTGGGAATGTGTGGCGGCCGTAAAAAGTCTCCCTGCCTTACACCATAGTGTAGTTTGTATTTTCTTGTCCTTTGGAATCATTGCTCCATTGTGGAATATCGAAAATATTTGAGGGTCACTGATGAGGGCTAAATGGCCGAAACTAGCTAGTCTGGCCCAGAAAACATGTACACTCCATATTTTCCAGTTCTGTGGTGCATTCCTTGCTTCAAAAAGGATAACTCTTTTTCGAACATATTGACTTGGCCTTCTGTAACTAATACAGCAAACTTGGTGGCTAAATGACAAATGTGGTCATCACCTAAAGCCCTCTCTAAAGCCAAAGGCTGCAGTTCATATTACATGTAGGCCTTATTACATGTTCCACCAAGTTCTTGCTGAAGGGTGTTAACATAGTGGTGCCGTCAAACAATGACCACATTGTTAGCGGCCTTATCTTTTAGCCAAAACAAACTTCGTATAAAATTGTTGAATACCTAGTTTAAGGTGACGTAAAGACGTCTTAAGTTTAGGAAGTAATAAGTTCGTATTTTGAGAGAAAGAAATGCGTTTGTTCACTAGTTTCAGAATGCTAAGTTTTATTCTTTGAGAGCTTTATGCTCAACATACTCTCGTTTACACCATCGATTACCAAATATGTTCAAGGCAGCAGCGATTTCATCTCTACACTTACTTTAGAAGGAAATCGATAGTTCGGTACTGTAGAAATTATATTTCTTATCCTAGAATCAGGAATAAATTTTATATTGCCAGTAATAATATGGCCAGCAGCAGGATAGCATTACACTGAATTCTTACAACCACAGGTATCAGGAGTGTTAGTGTCAATATCAAGATCAGAAACAAGTTTATTGAAATTAAAAATGACATATCTTACTGGCTTATTTTATTTATAGAAAATTATGAGTGTTTCAGTATTTTGAAAATAAGCAGGAATAGATGAAATTGTGCAGGTACCCGGTCAGATACATTGTACTTTCAAATATCAGCAGTTGTCTGCATCAATCATCTGTACTGACATTGTGTCAAGTATGCAGTACAAAGAAACAGGAAGGATTTGGTGTATACCTCAGAATGTACCGATTTGATCTTCCTCATTTGTCTGAAAATCTAAAGGGTATGGAAATCGCTAGTATCACTAGGACGCAAAAATGTCATCGAGTCAATGGGAAATGGTTTCATGTTCTTTGTCGGCTGTTGTCATGATGCCATACTAAACCACGTTCCAACTGAAAGTAAGGAACAAAAACATAGTTTGCTTAGCAAAATAGAAGTGGAGGCAATGATCAGGAATCGATACAATTGACCCACAGCTCCCATCAGAGACACCAAAAGGGAAAGAGACACAAACATGAAACAACAGACCCTAATGGAAACATCAATAGTGGAAAACCCAAAGGACAGTTACTTTCCCACAAAATGGCCAATAGGCTATCCAAAATAAAATTATATAAGCGACACAAACACCCAAATAAAATCCATCACAAAAATAAACCGCGACAGAAGAACCGCCTTGGAACGGTTAGTGGAAACGAATTCCACTGGAGCGCTTAAATCGATTTTACGTGGCCACAAGCCTCGCCTTCACTTCCGTCGCGGTTAAGACAAATTATATGTTCAGTCCGCATGAAGGCCTCCTACCTCATCAGTTCAACATCTCCGTGAACACAAAAATCAAACAACCACAGAGATGAAACAACGGTGAGGACTCGACAGCAAGAAACCACTGAAATGCTGGAGCAAAAGAAACCCAACTGAACCTGACTCCGAACCTGTTATTTTGGGTCCCTTTTTTATGGTTACACCGATTTTGGTGATTTTTTTTTTTTGCAGAGACGTACAAGTGAGGATCATTATATTTTTCCTGTTCCGTTAAATAGCAGTGTGGTAGAGATCCTTTTCTCGCAGCTGAAATATTCAACCAGTGACTCAACAAATTATGATTCTGCCAGATCAGGCCTGCTTATTAAAATGAGTTCGTAGGCATAATGTAAAAGATAAGGAATATTTGCTTGAATTATTCCATCCAACCGCTGAAGAAACAGACAAGAGGACAATGATGGCACTGCAGCGCTCACCTGGTCCACGTTATGCACATGAAATGCTAGGATATATAAGGTGGTGTGGAGTATTTGAGCAATTTTGGTTGATGGTATCCCAAAGAACATTTCTGTGAAATTATTTAAAGACCAGTCTAGTTCTTTAGGTGCAGAAGTATTTTAAAAGCTTCTATATGTTAAGCTCTGGTGGCCATCATTTGCAGTGTAGCAAAAGTATTTTGAGCAATTTTGTTAAAAAGTCACTTATCCAACATGCCTGTAAAACAATTTCAAAATCAATCCACCGATTGTCGCGAAAAGTCATTTAACGGTTTTCGCTCTGGTTTTCATATGCCTCCGAGTAGAACAGTTTAAGCAATGGAGCGTCGCCCAAGAAATATTTTTGTGAAATTATTTCAAAATTCATTCAGTGGTTAAGGATTAGCGTTCATTCAAAATGTTTTAATTTTTCAGCTCTGGTGGTCACCAGAACGGTTTGAGCAATTTTGATACACGGTCAACCAAGAAACATTCATGTGGAATAATTATTTCAAAATCCATTTACTGGTTAAGGTAAATATGTCTTTAAATTTTTTATAATTTTAGTTCTGGCCTCCATCTTGGTCAGCCTAGTGGAACAGTTTGATCCCAAGCACCATTCCTGTGCAATCATTTCAAAATCCATCCACTGGTTAAGGAGAAGTCTTTTAATTAAAGATTTTTCTATGGTTAGCTCTAATCAAGTCTCCTGGTTGAGGAGAAGAAGTCATTTAAAGGTTTCTGTATATTAAGCTCTAGCGGCCATCTTGTTCATCAGAGCAGGACAGTTTGGGCTATTTTTGGTAGAGGGCCTTCCAGGGAATTCTGGGGATTCTTTTTTAAAATCCGTTCACGGGTTAAGGAGTAGAAGTCGTTTAAAGTGGTTTTCTAATTTAGCATTGACGGCCATCTTGTTCATCCCAGCTGCACCGTTTGAGCAATTTTTGTAGATGGTCACCGGAGGTATATTCCACTGACATTATTTTGACATTGGGCCAGTGGCCTAGGAGATGGCATTCTATTTTTAGCTCTGGTGGCCATTGTGTTCGGCGGAGCAGAGCCATTTTGGCAACTATGGAATATGGTCACCAAAAGAACATTCTTGTAAAATTATTTCAAAATCAGTCCAATGGTTAGAAAGGTGAATTCGTTTTTGTCTTTATTTTTTTCTATTTTAAGCTGTGGCGGCCATCTTGTTCATCCGAGCGGAGTGGAACGGATTAGGCAATTTTGGTACAGCCTCACCCAAGAAATATTCTTGCGAAATTATTTTGACTTTTACCTGACATTGAGATGAAATGATATGTGTTTGTTTGATTTGAGGGTTAACGTCCCCGTCAACACTGTAAAGGTCATTTTGGGGACGTTGCTTCCAATTTTGTGGGACTTTTATCCGACATTGAGATGAAATGACATTTCAAGTCCCGTCGCCCAATGATACCAATAGGGTTTATAAGCATGGACGGACCGACTCGCACTGCTTTGCATGGGCAGGCTTAGATCCTCTAAGCGGTTTACCAGTACTCGTTTGCGGGTCGGTTTCAGCTCTGAGTGGAAGCATCAAGCAGCCCATATATTTCTTCAAGCCCCGATGGGCGGGGGCCAAGATGAAATGACATCTCCAGCCCTGTCGCCCAATGAAACCAATAGGGTTTGTAAGCATGGACGGTCCGACTCGCACCATTTTGCCTGGGGTTAATCTTTTGCCTGCTTTCGCTTTGTTGTGGGCTTAAATTTATGTGACTTTCAGTTTGTCTCTTAGCAGTAACTGTGCACTGGTCTTCTGTTCAAATTTGTCCCGTTTTAAATATTCATTTACTAGCGTGATATACATCTTAGCTGAGTGTTCAACAGCAAATGAAACTTCTCAAGAAGGATTTCCAGTTGCTAACTTAACTCAAGTATAAAACAGACTGACCGATCCATGGCGGTTCTTCTGTCGCGGTTTAGTTTTGTTCTAATTCATCTTTGAATGTGTGTATCACATATATATATTTGTTTTGGACAGCCAATTGATCATTTTACGGGACAGTAACTGCCTTTTGGCTTTCCGCTGTTGGTGGATCTATTAGGGTCTAGTTATTTCATGTTTGTGTTTCTTTCCCTTTGGTGTCTCTGATGGGAGGTGTGGGTTAATTGTATCGATTCCATTGCCTTTACTTTTATTTTGTTTGTCTATCACATACTTATAATTTTGCTACTTTTGTCATATTTAATCCAAATGTTTGTATGACTGGCCGTTGCCACTGCCACATACATTTTTAATCAGTTTAGGACTGGTTTATTGACAGTATGAATTACAGTCCAACCTGTGTTAAGCAAGCACCTCAGGGACAATGACAATGTGCTTGCTCAAGACTTACGCGTCTTAAACATTCGCAATAAGTTAGCAATACCTATTCTATATATACTTGTAATGTCAATTGTCACTTGTGTCTGGGTGGAATGTACATACGTTTGATGTGATTATTATTTTAGTTTGTATAAAATATGAAGGTAAAAGTCAAGAAGAGATTCAAAGAAGCATGGTAAGTAAATTCTAATGTCAACATCGGTGTCTTTGCCTCAAATCATGTCCACTTTCCTCAGACTTTCAAGGTACATACGCAGAACTTTATCAATGAAAGTTTTGCATGCATGATTATTTAATGTTCTGCCAGAAACTGCGAATATTTGTTTGATTTTCTCTCACAGTCTGAGAATGTATCATTTATATGCATAAGTAGATGTTCAGTCAACACAATAAAATACTCCATTTTAGCTGTTTTTCCTGTTGGGGCAAAATTACAGACAACGCTGGTAGCACTTATGAAAATGTTGCTTGAAATCTTTTGCAAAATTTTGTTTTTTCACTGCTTATCTTCTCCTTAGTTTATTACGGGTTTCTGCATCAAGAAATGACAACATTTTCTTTGATTTTGAAGACAACCTTAGTTCACAAATATGTGATTAGTCACGAGATGATTAGTATAAGCATTTATGCTTGTTTTCAAATCCTGTGGAACTTTTTTGTTTCATACAACGTGTAATTGTATTCTTATAATTCAAAAGAAGTTAATAAATAGTGTTTACACCAAAGCACAATGCCTATCTGCATCTTAGTTGCAATAAGCTGAATAATTTTACAGCTCATTGACAGATGGGGTGTTACTGTGGCAATATAACACTCTAGCTTCACCGCAATGTTTTGATAGATTTAGATAAGATCTGAACTCTCCTGAAACTAACCAAGCAGTTGATTTTCGCCGGAAACACCAGTTTGTAAGGCTAATAACTCTGTCGAATGTGCTACTTGGGACCATCTAATCCAAAATATTGGTTAAGTTTCATGAAGAGTGAATGAAAACAGTTGACTCTTGGTATGTTGTAAAATTAATCATGGCTGATATGTTATCAGGTCAAATATTCTGGTAAAGTTTCTAGCTTGAAGCCAATCTGTGGACTCTACGGTGCACGTAGTGATAAGGGAATTTGACGTAGAGACCTAGGTTTTGATACGACATGAAAAGTATTCGAACTTGATCCGAGATATCGTCAAGTAAAACATTATGGTGTAGTACATGGAGATCGAAGCAACCTGTGGCCTCTAGGGTGCACAATTTTATTTCATGAAATCTGACCTAGTGACCCTAGTATTTGATCCGACGTGACCCACATTCGCAAATGACCGAAATATCATCAAGTCAAACATTCTGGTAAAGTTGCATGCAGTTGGAAGCAAATCTGTGACCTGAAGGGTACGTAAAAAGTTTAAATTAAATTTGTCCTAGTAACCTAGTTCAGGATCTCACATGATCAATATTTGAACTTGACCCAGATATCATCTATTCAATCTTTCTAGTATAGTTTCGTGACGGTTGAAAAGAACCTGTTGCCTCCAGTGTGTGAAAAAGATTTGTATGAATTGTTTTTGTAACCATGTTTTGACAACCCGTATTTGAATTTAATTCAGATATTATCAAGTCAAACATTCTAGTCAGTTGCATGAAGATGAGGACTGAAGGAAATCTATTGCCCCAAGGATGCACACAAGGATGTGACAAAATTTGACCCCAGTGATCTATTTTTGATCAGACATTCCCCACATTAGAGCATAATTGAGACATCATCAAGTCAAACATTTTGGCTAATTTTAATGACGACTGAAGCCAACCTGTGGTGCACACAGATATTTAACGGAATTTGATGTGGCATGGCTTTTGATCTAACACACATTCGAACTTGACCGAGATATCACAAAGTCAAACGTTTTGGAGCTATTCATCAGGTCTAACAGTCCGGTAAAGTTTCATGAAGACTGAAGTAAACAGTGGCATCTCGGCTGCATGCAAGTTTTAAACACAATTTGACCTAATGTCCTAGTATAAGATCAAACGTTCTGGTCAAGTTTCATTAAGATTGAAGAGAAACTATGTCCTCTAGGGTGTGAACAAAGTTTCGACGAAATTTGACATTGTGACCTATTTTCTGATCTGGCATAACCCGTATTTGAACTTGATTCTGATATCAACAAGCCAAACATTCTCGTAAAGTTTCTTGAAAATTTAAGCAAATCTGTGGTCTCTAGGGTGCACGCAGTGATTAAACGAAACTCTCGTGTCACCAATAAAAAGCCATTCACTTCTTACATTTTAATTGTGATTCAATTAACCCGCCCCCAGGTATTAGACTTCCTGCCTTGCCGTGGCCCTGGGGGCTCAATTCCCACTGGGCACATTGCCGCTGTGGTCTTTGTGCCCACTGGGAAGAGCTAAAGGAAGTACCACCCGTTTGCCGTGGGCGGCGTCCTGTAAGCCGGAAGAAGGGATCCTGGAGCTTGAGGGTTACCTGAGGTGGCGGTGCTTCAGGTACCCAACACGCCTCTTTGGCCTGGCTTTTCGGTGTAGACGGGTGGCCGTGCGGTCCGGCACGGTCAATCGGCTGGTCACGCCGAGCCCTAGAGATACCGCTTTGCTTTCTCTTCAACTCTTTTTGTATCTTTCCTGATACCAACCATATGCCCATTTACCTTACCCTTTTCTGTCTTTTTATCTCTAGAAGGCGGTGGCTAAACGGATCAATCGTGTAGGCATTTTGTTTATACGAGTATATCTCACGTGTATCTCTAACACCTGCGAGTTGGATAACCACTCCATTATGGTGTTCCCTTGTAGGGCTCCACGGAGGGCGGAGAGCACTTGGGACGAAACTAGAATTTTTTCCTTATGCCTCATGGAAAAAAAAATAACCGCACCCACGCATCTAAACGTAAAAAAGACGAGGAATCATCCGAAACGGATGATCCCAGTCACCAATCTAGTCAACAGTCTAGTCAGCAGTCTGAAGCACCAAAGATCTTGAATTTTCCACGCTTCTTGGTTATGACATCAGTCGAAGAAACTCGCACTGTGTCAAGTTTATCGCCCTTTGTCATTGAAAAGAGTATTATGTCCATTGCCGGACAACCAAAAAGCATCAAAAAGCTTAAGTCAGGTGATCTCCTCTTGGAAGTAGAGAGAGAACAGCAGGTTAAAAACCTGCTTAGTACCACAAAGCTCTTTGATCTCAAGGTCAAGGTGTCTCTGCACAATACACTCAATTCGTGTAAAGGTGTCATCCGCAGCCCAGAGCTACGTCCTTGCACCGATGCAGATATAATTGACAACTTGAGATCTGAGGGCGTCATTGCAGTACGTAACATCCAAGTTCGTAGAGATGGTGTGTTGAAGCCAACAGGTACTTACGTGTTGACCTTTAATACACCAGTTCTGCCCAAGAAAATCAAAGTAGCATATCTTTCGGTTAACGTAGAGGTATATATACCAAACCCTCTCAGATGTTACTCGTGTCAGGTTTTTGGCCACCACGAAAGCAGATGTCAGAAGAAACAACTTTGTCCAAACTGTGGTAAAGACAAACATGTTGATAATCATGCAAACTGTAAGAATGAAGCCAAATGCATCAATTGTGGTGGCAATCATGCTGTCTTCTCTCGAGATTGTCCGGCATGGAAAAAAGAAAAAGAAATACTCACTGTAAAATATCAAAGAGCGATAACCTTCCCAGAAGCGCGGAAAATTGTTGAGGATCGAAACGCAACACCAACCACCAGTTACGCCAGCATCACAAAGGGTGCTGGTGTAAAAGTGTCCAGCTCCGCAACACAGACTGTTGATTCATACATAGCTGAACTGAAAAAATCTGGTGCATGGAGTAAATCCACTCCAGCGCCACAAAGTTCAACCAAGTTATCAAATGGCGCAATCCAGGTTGCTTCGGATCGGTCGACAGCGACCGTACCGAAGCCAGCGCCGCATGTAAAAGAGAAACTCGACTTCGGTCGAACTACTAAGGGATCGGAAGATCCGAAAAAGCAAATGTCTCAAAAACAAACAGACAGACAACGTAAAATGGAAAGAGACAATATAAAATTCCAGAACAGATTCGGATCTTTGAGTGACAGTGATATGGAGTTTGAAACTCCATCATCACCAAATGGCAATAACAGATCGAGGTCAGCAACACCACGAGCTGGTGGTAGCAGATCTATATCACCAATTGCAGCTCCAATATAGTTTCTAGTCTTAATCTCTTCATAAAATGGATTTAAAACACAAAATAATACAATGGAATTGTCGAGGTCTTAAACCAAATTATAATGAACTCTTATTACTTATTTCATTATTAAACCCATCGGTTTTTTGTTTACAAGAAACTTTTTTAAAAACTGATGACAACATTGATGTCAGGGGTTTCAATACATACAACTATATCTATTCTGATGGTAGCAAACCATCTGGTGGCAGTTCAATTCTTGTTAAATCATGTTTACCACAAAGAGAGATCAAATTAAAAACAGACCTACAAGCTGTAGCAGTATCGGTTTCTCTGGATAAAGAAACTACAATTTGCTCTTTATATATTCCACCTTCATTTTCTTTAAAGCCCGAACATCTTGACTCATTGCTGGGTCAACTTCCATCGCCATATCTTTTAGTTGGCGACTTCAATGGTCACAATATTTTATGGGGCTGTAAAGATATCAATAACAGAGGAGCACTTGTTGAAGATTTTATTGCAAAGAGCGATCTTTGCTTGATGAATGATAAATCTTATACTTACCTTCACCCAGCGACAGGTCATTTGTCTTCTTTGGATCTCTCTTTGTGTCACCCATCTCTCTTCTTGGACTATGACTGGTCTGTTCATGATGATCAATGCGGAAGTGATCACTTCCCTGTTATAATTAAGAGCGTAAACGAACAAGATGAGGACTGTAACCAGAAATGGAAAATGAATAAAGCCGACTGGGAATTATTCCATAATTTATGTGAAGAAGAGTTATCAGTTGATCACTTAAATGAATCATCTGACATTGTTTCTGATTTTACAGATAAACTAATTAATATATCAGAACAATGCATTCCAAAGACCTCCACAAATACCAAGAAAAGCAAGCCTTGGTTTAATAATGACTGTAAAGAAGCTATTAAAAAGCGTAAACAGGCTCTATGACCCATCTTCTTTCTTATGAATGTTTTCATTGCTCGTAAAGGAACTCATTTTTTATTTTTATCTAAATAAGTTCTGCAAAAGTCCCACTTCAGAAAAGCTAAACGACGTAAAAGTTTTTAGAGCTAAAGCTCGGCGAACAATCCGAGCTTCAAAACGAAAGTCATGGAGAGAATATGTCTCCAAATTGAACTACAAAACCCCCATTAAAAAGGTTTGGGATATGGTACGAAAAATTTCAGGAAAAACAAAGTCCTCTAGTTTTACACATTTAAATACTGAATATGACACAATAGCTTCAACAAAAAAAGATATTTCAGATACTCTTGGGAGCACATTCTTGAATAATTCATCATCGCGTAATTATTCTGACACTTTTAGAAATTTCAAAAAGGACCAGGAGAAAAGAAAACTTAACTTCAAATCCCTTAATCACGAAGAATACAACACACCTTTTAACTTATCCGAACTAGTTGAAGCCATTGAAAAATCACATGATACGGCAACCGGCCCCGATGAAATTCATTATCAGATGCTTAAGCATCTGCCAAAAAGTTCTCTTTCAACACTTTTAGATATCTTTAATAATATTTGGGAAACGGGGGTCTGTCCTGAGAGCTGGCGTGTAGCTACAGTTGTACCGATTCCGAAACCAGGGAAAGATCATGCAGAACCTACAAATTATCGTCCGATAGCTTTGACAAGTTGTTTGTGTAAAACATTGGAGAGAATGATAAACAAGAGATTAGTCTGGTACTTAGAGTCCAACAACCTCATTTCAGAATATCAATCGGGTTTTCGTTCGGAACGCAGTACCAATGACAATTTAATAAGACTAGAAACATTTATACGAGATGCTTTTATTAACAAAGAACACGTAGTAGCTGTCTTTTTCGACTTGGAGAAAGCATATGATACAACATGGCGTTATGGTATATTGAAAGATCTCCATAACATTGGCTTAAGAGGAAAACTTCCCAGTTTTATTGAAAGCTTTTTAGGGGAGCGCATGTTTCAGGTGCGTGTGGGGTCTACCCTGTCAGATTTCTATGATCAAGAACAGGGTGTCCCACAGGGTAGTATTCTTTCAACTACGCTATTTAACATCAAAATAAACAATATTGTACAATGTTTGGACGACAAAACTGATTGTTCCTTGTATGTTGACGATTTCTGTATATGTTACCGTTCAAAAAATATGAAAACAATTGAACGAAAGTTGCAACAAAATTTAAAACGAATAGAAGAATGGACTGATAAAAATGGTTTCAAGTTCTCCAAGTCGAAAACGCAGTGTGTTCATTTTTGTAAACTACGGAAGAAACACGAACATCCTTCCTTGTTTTTATACGGATCACAAATTCCTGTTGTTGAAGAAGCCAAATTTCTTGGGGTCATATTTGATCAAAAGTTATCTTTTATTCCCCATATTAAATATCTTAAAGCGAAATGCTTAAAAGCTTTGAATCTTTTGAAAGTTTTAGCCCATACAAGTTGGGGAGCAGATCGGTATACTTTATTACATCTTTACCGGTCCTTAATAAGATCTAAATTAGATTATGGGTCTGTTGTTTATGGTTCTGCCAGAAAGTCCTATTTAAAATCATTGGATACTATCCATCACCAAGGCCTTCGTCTGGCTATGGGAGCCTTTCGTACTTCTCCCGTATTAAGCCTTTATGTAGAAGCAGGTGAACCATCTTTAACTTCGCGCAGAGAGAAACTTTCTCTTCAATATGCTATTAGAATTGCTGCTAATACATCTAACCCGGCATCCAAAATTTCATTTCCACCTCAATTTATAGATAAGTATGAAACTAAACCCACAGCAATCAAACCTTTTGGATTACGAATTTTACCACTGCTAGAAAATTCAGGCATCGACCTTAAAAATATTCAAAAACATGAAACCGCCGAAGTTCCATCTTGGTGTATTAAAAAACCTTCTATTCTGTTCGACTTACATGATGGCAAAAAATCCGAATCAAATCCGATACTTCTCAAACAAAACTTTCAGGTACTACAGTCACGTTACAATGATTACCAGCAAGTCTATACTGATGGTTCCAAAGAAGGAGATAAAGTTGGTTGTGCGTATGTTTCTAAAGATACGCACAAAACCATGCGCCTTCCAGATGGTTCATCTATTTTTACAGCTGAAGCCAAAGCAATAGACCTAGCTTTAGATTTTATCAGTTCTTCAACAATTCAAAAAGCAATTATATTTTCTGATTCACTTTCTGTGCTTAAGGCTTTAGACCATTCATCATCTAAAAATTCTCAAATTCAAAAATTGATCGAAAAACATCATGAAATTTCAAAAACACACCAAATCTTGTTTTGTTGGCTTCCGAGCCATATTGGCATTGTCGGCAATGAATATGCTGACAAGAAAGCAAAGGAATCGCTCAATCTTGATCCATCTGTTTTTAAAATTCCTTTTAATAATTTTAAACCATTTATCAACAGATACCTCTTGTCGGGGTGGCAAGGCGAATGGGACCGTGCAATAAATAACAAACTCCATGCCATTAAACCTGTCGTTGGGACTAAATGCTCTCCTCCACAGTTTTCCAGAAAAGAGGACGTAGTATTAACACGACTGCGCATTGGCCATACTAGAGTAACTCATTCTTATATTTTTAATGGTGATGATCAGCCTTTTTGTGTAGGTTGTGATCAGCCATTCACTGTGAAACATATCTTAATTGACTGTGTTGACTTTTCACCCTCAGGTATTTTATATTTCAAAGCTGACACTTTGCAACAACTGTTTCGAGATGTACCTGTTGATAATATTATTTTATTCTTAAAAGAAATTGGACTTTTTCATAAGATTTAACTGTTTCAGATTTTTATACATTGTTATTGTGACTTGTTACTTTTAATATCGTCATAATTATTCATGCCGTTTAACCATTAACCGTTTGACGCTTATGACCCACAAAGAGGGTTGACGCGTCGTTAAACACGAAATCATCATCATCATCATCATCAATTAACCCGTTTCAAACTTTTCCCAGACAAACGAACGATCCGACATGACCCATATATAAACTTGATTGCGATATCGGCAAGTCAAACATTCTGGTAAAGATTCACGAAGATTGATGCAAATCTGTCGCGTAAAGGGGGCACCCCAAGTTTTAACGAAATTTGACCTAGTGACCTAATTCTTCGACCCAACGTGGCCGATATTTGCACTTGGCCGAATTATTATCAAGTCGAACATCCTGGTAAAGTTTCATGAAGACTGAAACAAAACTTTAGCCTCTAAGGTGCATACAAGGTTTTATCAAATGACCTACTGACCTAGTTTATGACCCATATTTGAACTTGACCTAGATATCATCAAGTTAAATGCAGATTGAAGTAAAACTGTGGCCTCTAGGGTACACATAAAGTTTTAATGAAATTTGACCTAGTTTTTTATTCGTAATGACCAATATTCGCACTTGATCAAGTTATTATCCCAGCAAAACATCTGGTAAAGTTTTATGAACGTTTAATCTAAACTGTGGCCTCTAGAGATCGTTCAAGGTAAATGCTGCCGACCGACGATGTATGTCGAACGACTGACGACGGACGTACGACGGACACAAGGTGTTCCCAGGAGCTGAACTTGAGCATTCGTGCTTAGGTGAGCTAACATTAAGGCGTAACTATACCATATTTAGTGACAAATTTCTTATATTTAATTTTCATCAGTGTGTCTCAAACCCAAAGTTTTGAAACCGAAACGGATGATGGACAAGACCCGGCAAACACAGCACATCCCCCTCCGAGTATACACCGACCGACGTAGCCCATGAGACAGGTCAGCTGGAGGCATCAGGCAAGAGAGCCTACCCGCGGACTTTAAGAGGTCCCCCACCAAGCCAACATCAGCAAACACGACCCACACTCTACGGAAGTCCCGGGCATCAGGAAGGAGATGTCAAAGGAGCGAGACTTGTAAAATTTAAAATATAACAAAAAGTGTAAACCCAATCCGCTAAGATACATGTCTCACCTGACAAGTCAGTGTTAGTTTTAGAACAATTAAAATTTTATGCTGCAAAATTTAAAGATATAATATAGTTTTCTTTAATCTGTACTTCAGCACGGACATCAACACCGAAGTATCAACCTCAGCACTAAGGAACTGATTCTAGGCTGATGATACCCTCGGGGACGAATGAATCATCCACCAGCAGAGATATCGACCCAGTGGTTGAAATTAAGGCGTAACTATACCAAATTTAGTGACACAGAGGCCTTTCTAATATTTAATCTTCATCAATGTGTCTAAAACCCAAAGTTTTGAAACCGAAACGGATGATGGACAAGACCCGGCAAACACAGCACATCCCCCTCCGAGCACAAACCGAACGACGTAGCCCATGAGACGGGTCAGCTGGAGGCATCAGGCAAGAGAGCCTACCCGCGGACTTAAAGGCGTCCTCCACCGAGCCAACATCAGCAAACACGACCCACACTCTACGGAAGTCCCGGGCATTAGGAAGGAGATGTCCAAAGTAGCGAGACTTGTAAAATTTAAAATATAACAAAAAGTGTAAACCCAATCCGCTAAGATACATGTCTCACCTGACAAGTCAGTCTTAGTTTTAGAACAATTAGAATTTTATGCTGCAAAATTTAAAGATATAATATTGTTTTTTTTAAATCAGTACTTCAGCACTGACATCAACACCGAAGTATCAACCTAAGCACTAAGGAACTGATACTGAGCTGATGATACCCTCGGGGACGAACGAATCATCCACCAGCAGAGATATCGACCCAGTGGTTGCAATTAAGGCGTAACTATACCAAATTTAGTGACACAGAGGCCTTTCTCATATTTAATCTTCATCAGTGTGTCTCAAACCCAAAGTTTTGAAACCGAAATGGATGATGGACAAGACCCGGCAAACACAGCACACCCCCCTCCGAGCACACACCGACCGACGTAGCCCATGAGACAGGTCAGCTGGAGGCATCAGGCAAGAGAGCCTACCCGTGGACTTATAGGCGTCCCCCACCGAGCCAACATCAGCAAACACGACCCACACTCTACGGAAGTCCCGGGCATCAGGAAGGAGATGTCCAACGTAGCGAGACTTGTAAAATTTAAAATATAACAAAAAGTGTAAACCAAATCCGCTAAGATACATGTCTAAAAATGAAAGTGCCTCACAAACCTCACAAATGGACATGACCAAAATTGATAACGATTATTGTCATCTCATAAGATTAAATAACACAAAGTGACTTTTTTTAAATGTCATGCTCTTTGTCATTGTATACAATACAAGCTGGTCGCATTCTTGTAATAGCTATTTTAAGGCATAATGATTCGATGTGATCCTTTCTAAAAAACATAAATTTCACGTGACATAAACAGAGGATTTATATGTTACCTTCGATATATCACTATGAAGACAACGACACCGCCTGCTACCACTAATATTGTCATAGAAACAGCTACAGCGACAGTTGTTATGCTTGCAGAATTGCTATCTTTCTCTGAAATGATGTGATGCGAATGACAGAAATAGAACAACAAATTAAGCTGCATCAATAATCTATTAATAAATAGTGAATGGAATCAACGGATGCTGACATAAATAGTGGCATAGATGAAAACTAATATACTGCTATGATGTTAATTTCAATGTAGCCTCTCTCTCTCTCTCTCTCTCTCTCTCTCTCTCTCTCTCTCTCTCTCTCTCTCTCTCTCTCAGCAAGTAGCTTATTAAACGTTTAGCTTCTAGTAAACTCTAGGCAAATTGTGTGTAAAAAAGTATTCAGATTACGATATTAAGGGATGCTGATTGCAAATTAACCCTTTTTTGTACCAAATGGAATCTTCCTTCTTATATATGACAGGAGTCCATTTCGGAATTTAGGGGTGACAGGTTGTGTAATCTTTGAAGTTTATTCGGAAAATAACTAAACTTTTTGCAAATAGTGTAGGCCCTGATCAGACGCCGTGTCTTGCGGCGTCTGATCTGGATCTACACTGTAAGCCAGTGTACCCATTTTGGGGTTTCCAGTACAAAATGGATTGAGATAAAATGAATAACTTACTTCCTCATCTCGGTAGTTAAACTAATTAGTGTGGACCCCAACATAGATTATTTTTTATTTAATTTAAGTTGGCTGAATTCAGCCCAATTAGTTTTTAATAGAAATTCCTTTATTTTGCTTAAAGTGGATCAAGGTAGCTTTCATGAATGTGATAACCCACAAAGTTGTATTCAAGAAGATAGCATTTCATTGTTCCATATGACATATAATATCTTGGGCAGGCCCGGTACCAGTTTGAGTGTTGTGTGGTTATCTCTTTTTAGCTTATCTGCTCAACATAACCTCAAAGGTGTTTACTGGGTGATTCAATTCCAAACCAAACCAATCCAACGAACAAAAACACATGTTCGAATATACCTTTTCGCTTGGTAAGTTCCTTGTTACAGCTTATCTAAGTCAAGCATATGCAAAAGCAAAATGTTGACCACAGAATCGTTAGCTAGGTCATGCAATAAACCGACCTTATTCGATCTGGTGAACAAGGTATGGACCAGTTAAAGCAACTCAAGTGTTGTTAAAACGTAGGGACTTATTTTGGTATCAAACTTAATTAATTAAATATATCTTCCCAATAAGCAGTTAAAATCTGGTGAACTCTTGCATGACTAGTCAAAATTATCTCTGCCTGGTTTTGTTCCAGAAAATAAAGCTAGACTGGAATATTCGATTAAATCACCGATTACACAAAGACGTTTTCTTTCTGGAAGGAAATAGTTATTTAGCGTTTCAACAATACCAGTTACATTAGCTGTACTAACTTTTCATTTCCCAAACCAGACGTTTCATCAAAACAAGAGGCCCATGGGCCAGTATGTTCACCAGAGCTCAGATCGGCAATACCCTACGGCGGCCATGCATTTTAACATGATATGATCTTTATCTACCGATTATAAAGTCTCCCAAACGAACCCCATACCCAAGTGAGCACACGTGTTGACTCTGTATCTGACATTTTAGGCGTTTTTAGAAATTGAGTGGTTAGGGCATGGACCCAGCAGAGCTCTAGTTGGTATCACTTAATGCGTCGTATCATAAGAAACAAGAATATATATGGTTTAGACGTGGGGATATGTAAGGCACCTGAGATATAAGGCCTTTTAAGCAGTGGAGTAGTAGGGGCATAGCCCCAGCGGATCCAAGGAAAGCTCAGGATTGTTGTTACTGAATGTCTCTTATCACAAGGACCAACTAAAGATGTCAGATGATCTGACTTTAGCCCTGCTGCGGCATCATTAAAACAGAAAGACACACAGTGTTGAATTATTTTGAATTCGTGCTTACCAGATAACATCAAGATTTTTGGGCCCTTTGTCACTATTCTGCTACCTTAGTGACCAAGTGTAGTATAACTTTCATTGATGTTGAACCCACAAACACAGAAGCTATTATTAAGCACAACGCATTGAAACCTCACCAAGGGGCATAACTCTTAGAGTTCACTTCTATTTAATACCCTTTAAAACCCATTCCGGTATAACCGATACATCCAGTCATTTCCATGTTTCACAGTTCCTGATAAATCTGTCACAAAAATATCAAGAATAACACAATTTGAAAAACTTCCAAGGGACAATATTCCAGGGGTTATGGGCCCTTGGCCACTATTCAGCAACTACATCTTTATTACTTAAGATATCAAGATTAGTGTAAGTTTCTTTACATAAGGACCACAAACATCAAAGTTGTTAAGCAGAATGTATTTTTATTTTGCAGCCAGGGAATCACGGAATGGCAGAATCACTGAGTCACGGAGCCTCGAAATCACGGAAGTACATTGCAAATCCCGTATATCCCACTATTTCAAAGCGGGGCTATAAAATATATATGATTTAAGGGCGAGGATCTGAAAGGTTTCGATAATATTGAGCCTTTTATGAAATGGTTTAAGGGTGGAGATCTGAACGGTTTCTGAGATATGAGTCCCTTTTTATGAAGTGGAGGGCATATGAATGACCCCTGTGAACCCCACAAGTTGGTGTGACTGAATGTGTCTAATCATAAGGAACAAGAATATATATGATTATGGGGTAGGGATCTGGATGTTTTATGAGATATATGGCCTTTTATGAAGTAAGGGCAGGACATGACCCAAGCACATTGCCCTAGCACAAAGGGACCACCAGGTTGGTGTTAATAAATGTGTCGTAACATAAAGAACAAGAGTATATATGGTCTAAGGATAGCGGTCTGAACGGTTTCCTAGATATATAGCATTTTATGAAGTGTAGAGGAGAAGAATAGCCCGGGGCACCCCTAGGCTGGTTTTACTGAATGCGTCTTATCATAAGTAATATGAATACATATGATTTAGGGATAGAACTGAACAGTTTCGCAAATATATGGCCTTTTATGAGTGGAGGGTGGGGCATGTCCCCGACGCAATCCGGGGGGAGGGGTACTAGATTGATGTCACTGTGTCTTATTATAAGGAAAAAAGAATCGGAAAGATCTGAAAGGTTTCTGAGATGCTTGGCCTTTTATGGAGTGGAGGGGGTAGATAATGGCCCCGACACATCCTGGTAGGACCTACAAGTTGGTGTCACTGAATGCGTCCCATCATAAGGAACAAGAGTATATAGAGTTTAGGTGTGGGGATCTGAATGGTGTCTGAGATATATGGCTTTTTATGAAGTGGATGGGTGGGGCATGGCCCCGGCACAGCCAGTGAGACACAAAGGTTGTCATAAAAGCATGTGGCTGAGGGAAGTTTACCCACGGAACATTTCTATAAAAGTTCTGTCAAAATATCTGCAATGACTCGACATTAAATGCATTTTTCGATCCCCCCCCCCCCTTATAAGTCTATGGAAACTATAAGTTGCCAGAGCAATGAAACTAAAGTGCCAATTTTCATAAAAACACAAACTTTCAATCCTCAGGGTTAATGATGCTACAGATGACAGTTGGGTCAAATCGGCCCAGTGTCTTCAGAGGAGATGTCGTAGTGTTAACGCCAGACGACGCCAGATTACGACGACGGACAACTTTCTATCCTATAAGCTCCCCTGGAGCCTTCGGCTCTGGTGATCTGGTGACCTTAACTGAGAAGAAAGTCTATAATTTTATGGCAGATAGAAGAATTGCCATGAAAACAACTCTATGGAAGTTTTGTCCAAAATATCTGCAAAGGCTTGGTAGTCAATGGCGTTTTTCAATTTTCCTCTTTATATCTATATGGAAATTTTCATTTGCTATAGCAACCAAACTAAAGAACCTAATTTCATAAAAATAATAATAAAAAATAATAATAATAAAACACAGTAAAAGAAGTGGAGGCAATGATCAGGAATCGATACAATTAACCCACAGCTCCCATCAGAGACACCAAACTCAAACATGAGACAACAGACACCAATGGAAACATCAACAGCTGAAAGCCAAAAGGACAGTTACTTTCCCACAAAATGGCCAATAGGCTATCCAAAATAAAATAATATATGCGGCACAAACACCAAAAGACAATCCATCACAAAAATAAACCGCGACAGAAGAACCGCCTTGGAACGGTCAGCAGAAACGAACTCCGCGGGGCGGGGGGTGGGGTGGTGGTGGTGGGTGGGGGGGGGGGGCTGAAATCGATTTTACGTGGCCACAATCCTCGCCCTTACTTCCGTCGCGATTTAGACAAATAATTTGTTCAGTCCGCATGAAGGCCTCCTAACTCATCAGTGCAACATCTCTGTGAACACAAAAAATCAATCAACCACAGAGATGAAACAACATTGAGGACTCCACAGCAAGAAACCACTGAAATGCGGGAGCAAACGAAAACCAACAGTTAGACTCCGATGGGCCCAACCAGAGACAGAGTATCAGGCACCAACCAAAGTTACATTGAATTAGATCATTCTAATTCTGAGTAAGCCTTTACGCTGGAACCGACATAGAATCTGAGGTCTGACCCACCGGCGTGCAATTAAAGAGGGAAGCAAAGTTGTCACCCGAGATTGGGTTAAATACCATGCATGCAGTTTGTCGTATAACATTTATGTTGTACCCAATCTTTTTTTTATCGAAGAATGATTTTACGAAACTGGTTGCTGAAGTCATTGCGGTTATATATTTTTTCTGAATTTATATACTAAGTCACCATAAAAGTCGGGTTCCGATAGACCTTGTTGCAGAAGAGAATTAAGTCCAATATTGAATTTTGAAATTAAATCAGAATGACGTCTATAAAATTTTGAAAAGGCTTTGCGTAGTTTAAGGTACCGATAACCCTGATTAAGAAGTTTAGCCGTTAACAATTTATTATGAGTGTTGAAGTCAGTTAAATGACTACACACTCTGGCAAATGGAATTAATTGCGAAATATAAACGCCATAGGATGGCGCATGAGGAAAGCCCATGAAGGCTGATATGGTGAACATTTCCATAAAATCTCAATCTCATATGGTTTCTGAGGAGATTTGTTAAATCTGTTCTAGTAAGGGTTATCCTTTAGAAGCAAGGAATACATCACAGAACCGGAAAATATGGAGTGTACATGTTTTCTGGGCCAGACTAGCTAGTTTCGGCCATTTAGGTCTCATTAGTGACCCTCAGATATTTTCGAAATTCCACAATGGAGCCAATGATACCAAAGGACAAGAAAATATAAACTACAATATGATGTAGGACAGGGTTGTTTTTTACGGCCGCCACACATTCCCAGACACCAGCTGTAGTGACGTTAAATATGTTCTAGAAAGGGTTATCCTTTAGAAGCAAGGAATACATCACAGAACCGGAAAATATGGAGTGTACTGTTAAGTCTTTTTTCTATTGTTTGTGGCATTTTGTTTTCCACAGAAACCAGTTAAAATAAGCATTTGGCCTAAAATCATATGGCAGATTGCGAGGAACATTTCTTTGAAAGTTTTGTCAAAATATCTGCAAAGGCTTGGCAGTAAATGCCAGTTTTCAATTTTCCCCATTATGGGTCTATGGAAACTCTACGTTGCCATAGCAACCAAACTAATAAGCCGATTTTTATAAAAAAAAAACATAACCTTTCAATCACAAAGCCCAATATACAGATGAAATTTGGGCTCAATCGGCCCAGTGGCTTCGAGGGAGATGTCGTTTGAAGTGTTGACAGACGACACAGACGCAGACGACGACGAACAACTGCATATCATATAAGCTCCCCCAGAGCCTTCTACTCTGGTGAGCTAAAATATGAAATGGTTTTGTTAAACATACATGTTATCAAATGAAAACTGAAACATTGAATTTGGACTTGTTGCGCCGATGAGTTAGGTAGCCTTCATGCGGACTGAATAAATTATTTATATAAATCGCGACGGAATCAAGGGCGAGGATTGCGGCCCGTAAAGTCAATTTAAACCCCCCAGTGAAATGCTTTTCACTGACCGTTCCAAGGCAGCTCTTCTGTCACGTTGTATTTTTGTTATGGTTTGTCTTTGAGTGTGTTTGTGTCGCTTATATCTTTTTGTTTTGGATAGCAAATTGGCCATTTTGTGGGAAAGTAATTGTCCATTTGGCTTTCTGCGGAACCCGGGAAGGGACATGTTTTTTTTAATATGTTGTGCGAACAAGATATTAAGTTGTGTGAAAAAGATATTATCCTGTGCGGACAAGATAATATGTTGTGCGCACAAGATATTATTTTGTGCGGACAAAATAATTTATCTTGTGCGGACAACATATATTATCTATGTTGTGCAGACAAGATATTATCTTGTGCGGATCTTGTTCGCACAACTTAATATTTTGTGTGGACAAGATAATATCTTGTCTGCACAAGATAATATGTTGTTCACACAAGATAATATCTTGTGCGCACAAGATAATATCTTGTCTGCACAAGATATCTTGTGCGCACAACTTATAAAATAAAAAAAATCATGTCCCTTCCCGGGTTCCGTAACTTTCTGCTATAATTGATGCTTCCACTAGGGTCTAGTAATTTAATGTTTGTGTTTCTTTCCCTTGGGTGTCCCTGATGGGAGTAGTTGGTTAATTGTATCGGTTCCTGATCATTGCCTTACCTTCGTTTTGCGATTGTATTTATTTTAGGCATTCAGCTATCTTAACTCGTGCAAAAATAGCCGTTTTCCCGCTAACCCGACCTTCTTTGATATTTGTGCTGATCCTGGAATTTTTACTGCCATTCAAGTAGTATAGGGCGCCACTTGAGCGCCTTTTTTATAGCGCCTTTTTATAGCGCCTTTTTGTCGGGTGTTTGGCGCTATAAAATTGGCGCTATAAAAAAGGCGCTCAAGTGGCACCGGTGATCTGAACTGGAGTAGGCTAGGTGCTGTTTCGTGTGTTATGTGGACTTTCGTGAAGGGCGGTATAAATTTTCAGTGTTTGTGGGGATTATAGTGCCTTTGGTGGAGGGCGCTATAAATTTTCAGTTTTGTGGGGATTATAGCGCCTTTGGTGATGGGCGCTGTAAAGCTTGAAAGAACTTAGTTTTTTTTGTGTTTAACTGTCAAGAGGTCCAGGGATACCACAAGATGACATTATGTTGTTCTTGTATCTCAAGACTTCATAGTGTCATGCTTATATATTGAGGCTATCTAGTAGCAAGTTTCTATGAGAAATAAAAAATCTTGTATCTCAAGACTTTATATTTCGTTATCGGTAGAAACTTGACTGTCAAGCATCAAGTGTTTTGGCAAATATATTGAGGCTTGATAGTAGCAAACTTCTGGATATAGATCTTGTATCTCAAGATCTATTTTTGATTCATTAGTTTGACTATGAAGCGTCAGTGGATGTTAATTCTAGCCATCTCAAGTTTAGATACTACTACCCTCTTCGAAATGAAGAGGGGGTGAAAAGACAAGAAAGATTGGTGAACAGTTTTAACTTTATTTGTCCCGCTAACTAACTTGATTACGATGAACAGAGGATTAGGACCGTCCCTCTGTCCTCGTTTACAATTTGAAACCTTAACATATTTACAACATTAAATACATGGGGTATTTCTTTGATAAGCAATGTGTATTTCTCAAACATTTGCAAACTTGAATTCTATGTTTGTAAAGAAACTTTGGAGTTGGCATGTCATTTTGTGTCCAGATCAATTTGCCATAATTAGAACTGATTTGTGTCCAGATCACTTTGCCATAATTAGCACTGAACCATCTGTCAATATCTCTGTCATTTTGGTATAAGTCTTCTCCTGTGCCATACAGTTCCCCATAAATAGCTTTCTTCAAGTCTAGTCCTTTTTCAAGTTGATGAATAATGTAAATACACCACATTCCACAGTTGTGACTCCATGGACTTTGTAATGGTTCTGTATTTTGAATCCAACTTCTGGAATTTCTCTTGATGAAAGGTAGAATATAGTCTTCTTCTGGTGGCATGCCATAAGAATCAAAGTAGATGGCTTGATGGTCTTTGAAATATACGGTAACCCAATGTTCTCCTGGTTCATCTGAATTGTCAGTGTTTATGATATAGACTTTCATGTCTAGAGGTTTCTTCTCTGGTAAGAGATCTTTGGCACATACATCTCCATTAACATGCATGTGGTATAGAATTTTCCTCAGTTCATGTGTGTCCATTTTTCTGGTGATGTCTCCGATGGAGTAGTTTCTATTAATTTCTGTTTCCAAAAGTCTCTCCACTCGTTGTAGTCAGGTTTTCTTCCGTATCTGTTATGACTGTTTTTCAGGAACATCCAGTTTTTATAGGCTTCGACTTTTTCAGATGGTGTTAAATGGTTCAATCCTGTCATAGCACTATATTCTTTTCTTCTTTCGTCTGATGGTACTTCATCCAGGAGCAACTCGTCCCATTTTTGGATGACATCGTAGATGTTGAGATTATTCAGGGCATGGATATGTATACTATAGTCTGTTATCCATTCGTTTGGTTTTGTCCACAAGCACAAGTCATGGTATTTCTGACTGGGATGATTTATTCTACATCCTTGGCACTGGTGACGGGCATAGTCAAATATAGCAGTCATCAAGTTGATCTTCATGGCTCGTATAAGGGTATCTTTAATCCATTTTTGTCGTCCCAGTGTTTCATTGTCTTCTGATAATCCCTCAAATTCTTTTTGAAGCATGCCATTTCCAGATGAAGTAGAATCTGACCATAGTAGATAATCCCTCAGTTCTTCTTCAATATAGTATCCACTATGCATCTTTTTTTTCAGTAGTCTGTGATTACTTCTCTGAGTCCGTTAATTTCTATCAGATTATCAAATTCAGCATACACAATGACGTTGATAGTCTTTGCGAGCGAATTGGCAAACTGAAGTTCTAGTCTCAGGTTTCCAGTTTTTAAAGGGTGGAGATGACTCTGGTCAGCAGCTTGATCAGGTGTGAAGTCATATCCCCAGAATGTGTATCCGTCTTTGTAATCCTCGTAATCGATGTTACAATTCTGAACTTGGTCTCGACTACTCAGAGCCTGATACAGTGACATGTATGATCGAAGATACTCGTTTCTGGTGAAGTTAGGTTCAAAGGGTCTGCCATAGATATTATGTCCATCGAGTGTGACATCCAATTTACTGAGATTGAAAGGTTGGAAGTTAAAGGGGTTCGTGGGAAACGTGCCATTGAATGTTTCATTAGGAACGATGCCATTGAACAATCGTTTTGGAAGTTAACCCTGGAACAGATAGTCTTCAATTTTAGATCTTAGTCCAGTACCAATGGTAAATGTTTTCACCTCAACTCTTCTGATGGGGAATTTGGCATTATGTTGAGCAATGCTCTGATTCAAATCGTTTGTGATTGCTGGTAGAAGTTGTACATTTCTCACTGACAGTTTGGTTTCATCAATTTTGAGTACTACAGGGTAACCATCCTCGGCCATGATACAAAATTGAGGAGATGCTCTGTTAAGTCTGAGTTTGATTTTGATGCCATTCGGAAGATATTTGTCTTGCATGGCCAGATCTAAATGTAATCGGCCCATGAGTTCCAAAGATTTACTTTGTTTTGTAGCTACACCTCGGCCTTTTTTTATGTTATCACATTCAAAATCCTCAAATCTCCCAGGTTCATCTTCATACCAATGCTCTGCAGCTTTTAACTGATTGTCTTTGACATCTGCTCCAAAGGAAAATAAGTTTTCTATGTAGGCTCTGTACGGATATGTATCCATATTACTTGTGACCAGTTTATTATTCAGGTACAAATCGATGGTACTGAACATACTGTGAAAGAAGTTGTTGATAGGGGCAACCTTTTTGTCCTCAATATTAGTTCCATCTGGTTTCAGGATTCTACATTTCAGATAAAGATAAGTTTGAGATAAATCTGTATAATATTCAGTATGGGGTGGAACCAAAAATTCAATGGGTGCCTGATAACTATCCAGGGAAGCGATAGGATGATAATCAGTCCACTGAGTTTCTTGCATAGTTGTCATTGTCGGAGGAACGGATTGCATTTCCAACTCCGTTTTGCTGCACTCACAAGAACCTGATTGCATCATTATTGATCGAAAATATCTTTCGGAAATTTAAGATTTTTTGGAATAGCAGTTGAGTTTTTCTTTTTTTGACCCTTCTTAACACCTTGACGTTTAGTCTTAGACTGATTCTTTTTAGATTTGGCTTTTGATTTTATACCCCCACTTAATTCATCCAGAGCAGATTTTCCTAGAGATTTCAAACTTTGTTTGCCTCTTTGTTTCAAAACTTGTTTGATATTTTGACCTTCCAACATATCGCGAAGAGCACCTAGTCCCTCCTTTTTTGCAACTTGTTTTGCACTTTTTATTCCTGCTTGTGCTAGAGGTTTTAAAATGGGAACAACACTTCGCATTGCTGTTTTAAATATTGAACCTAAGCCATGGCCATTTTGTCTTGAGACACCTCGATAGACGGGAAAGTCTTTAAACCCCGCTCCAGACTGGTGATAATGAATAGTACGCATTATTGTTCTTTTTTTCTGAAGTGTAGTTTGATCAATGTCTTGCCAGTAATGAATGGAATATCATTACCTGTATCGCCTTTTATACTAATGTAAACTTGATCAATGAAGGATTTTGCCACTGGAACGTAATGCAAGTTGAGAAATTCTTGATGGAAATGAATTTCACCAGTTGTATTTGCAAATGGAACTACTCTTAAAATGGGAGCTGTTATATGTCCTATGTTTGTGTAACCGGCCACATCGGAATACACAAAGAAGCGACTGTTATGAATATTCAAGTCAACACCATATTTGAATTTGACAGCATCGTTGCCAAATGGTTCTCCGTGAAATTGTTTATCGATGCCTAAAATGATAGCTAATGGTGTTGGAAATACTATCTGAATTTGATTTGTGTAAGATGAACCAGAAGGATATTCTACAGCAACCTTGATGCGTTTTAATTGACTTCTGTATTCAAGATGAATTTTAATGTTGTGTTGAGTCAAAATCTTTTGAATACGACTCTCAAGTGCATTTTTCATTTCCATAATCAAATGTTCAGGGCTAGTATAATTTCCTGTTGGAAAGGTTACTTTATAATCTGAACATTTTTTTGTTTGTCTGCAAATTTCATGCCTTAAGTGATCAAACTTTATGTCAATGAAAGCATTATTTGTTAATCGAAGAAAGAAAAAATTATTTTTATCTGTGATATTCATGATTTCACCTGGTGTTATTATTTCTGCTAAAGCTACCTCCCAATTTTGTTTGTCAATTTGAATAGGACAGTCTAATTTGACTTTGAAAGTAGATTGAGTATTTTTGGGAAATGTGTCTAAAGAACTGTCACTTAATAATGTCAAGTAAAATTCTTTCATGGTTTTTGTTTTTCCTCAGGGAGAGAAGATGAAATTGGAGTTTGTCTTTTGAATTTTAATCCTGGGGATGGTAAAATGTATCCAACAGAGCTACTGAGTAATATCAACCACAATTCTTTGTCTGGACTTGTTAAACTGATTTGTACCAATGAGGTGATAATGATGGCAAAAACAACAATGATTTGAGCCAAAAATGTTAAGCGATTTTTTGCTAATACTCCTTGACTACCGTCTGCAGATTGTAAAGAAGCAGTGTCACGCACGAATGAGCTTCTGAAATTCATGTTCGCGGTTTTTATAGAAGATCTGATTCTAAAATCCAACTATCAAATTTAGATGGATACCCTTTCCAGTGAACTTTTATTTCTTTTATCCACTTTTTACCAATTTTACGTTTTCTGCGATCTATGATAGATTCAATTTCGAAAATTTGATCTTTTTCTACACGTTGTAACTCTTGCGAGTAAAAAGTGCCTTTGACTACCTCGCCGTCCAGATCTACTATTTTATAGGTTACAGGATTTTGATGTTTGTACACAGCCGAAATTTGAAACAACTCTTGTGTCCAGTTTGGTAAATAACCTTTATCAAAAGTACGTTTTGTCTTGTTAATGCGAACATAATCACTGACTTTTAATTTTGGACTTTGATGTTTTTGTTTCTTTCCAAATAAATTTTCTGACACTACAACTTCGTTTTTCCTAGTCACTGATGCAGGTGCACATTTGATACTTCGATGGTATGCATGGTTGTAACCATGAACTAATTTTGGAAGTACATCAATATATCTCAGTGTACGATGATGTGTAAAATATTTCCACATGCGACTTTTCAAAGTTCTTTGAAATCTTTCAACAATACTGGCTTTAGTTTCAGGATTTTCTGTCGTGAAAAAATGAATCTGTTTTGACTGTAAAAAATTCTGAAAATTTTTATTTTTAAATTCTGTTCCTTTATCAGACTGGAGGCTTTTTGGACTTGGTTTTTTCAAGATCAATTTGAATGCTTTGATCAAAGTTTTACCCATCTTGTCTTTAATGGGAACAACCCAGGCAAATTTGGAAAATACATCAATGACACAAAGCAAGTATCGGTGTTTGTCATTGAACTTAGACATACTTGATACATCTGCTAAATCTGCTTGCCATTGATAATCGATTCCTGCAACTACAGTTTTTCGACGTTTGAATTTTCTTCGAATAGGTTTATGCAAAGTGTACGTCTTTTGTTTCCTCAACCAATCCCTGAATTTTCTTCGAATAGGTTTATGCAAAGTGTACGTCTTTTGTTTCCTCAACCAATCCCTGACATCTTTAAGTTTTACTTTTTTAGAAGTTTTTCTAGCTAACTGGAATAAAGCGGATCATAATATAATTTTTCAAACTTCATTGTTCATCATAGGTTAACCATTTAGGTATGAAAGGACCTTCCATTTCTTCTTCTTTTATATGTTTTCTCGCTAATCGCCTTACGTGTTTTTTGACTGATGGCAGATCATATTTACGCTGTTTTGTATAGGGAGTACTTATTTTATGACGTTTTGTTTTAGGAGGAGTCACAAAGACATCCTCTGGTGATTGTTCAGGAGGAGGAAGCTGATGTTCGTGCATCCATTCCCATCTATCTCTATTGCCTACCACATCTTGAGGAATATTCAATTCTCTCAACCCTTGTGCAAAAGCTTGTCAGCCCGTGGGCTCAATACCTTTCCTATGTCTGATCACATCATTGACCAAGTCGATAATGTTAGAACCAGGAATAGGTTTTCCATACATCTTGACTGTACCATCATCATCCCAAGCTATGTTTTTATTTTCTTGCAACATAGAAAGCAAAAGCTGAGCTTTTCTTTTCATGGTGGAAGGAACACTGTCAATAATGTGTTGATCAATCTTCTTAGGTTGCAGAACAGGCTGGGAAAGGGAAACTGAAGGTTCTTTTAAAGCTTTTTTATGAGCCGTCTTAAATTTATGCAAAGTTTCACCAAACAACTGAGACTTTTCTGATTCCGAGATTTCATTATTACTCATAACAGAAGACAAGTCGTTTTGAAGATTAGCAGTAGCCGAAACTTCAGGATCAGGTGGTAATCTAGGTTTCTGAATTTGTTCCTCTTTCCAACGTTTCATATCTTCCCAAAGTTTGAATGGGACAATAGCCATTTTACGCCCTTCCATGATTTGGATTAAGAAGACCACCAAGGACAGATCCTATGAGTGGGGCAATCAAAGGTTTGAGTAACAATCCTAGTAAAGCCCCGCCTTTCTGATTAATGATTTTCTTTTTTGCTCCAACAGGGACCTGTTTTGTACTCAGCAAACGAACATGCTGTTTTCTAGATTGTAAGTGTTGTTTCTGAGCTTTAGTTAGATGTACATTGCCTTTTATAATGTTTAAGCAACATTCCCCAACACAATCGATAACTTCTTTGGGTGAATCATTTATTATTTTTTGACGAAATTTTGGATGTAACTGACAAAGTTCTTCTAAGAAAGGACCATATTTATTAATCAAAGAAGTTTTCTTTTTCTCAGAGTTTTTCTTTTACGTACAGCCGTCATGATTGTCGTCATACACTATGAAGAATCCCAGTCAAACATGGGCTTTTATATTTTGCGTCTCGTAAGTTTCAAGTTTGGACCTCTGTTATTGATTCTAAAAGGTTGATTATACATTTTTTTCTGTCCCTGCATAGCTTTTTCGCGCATTGCAGCTTCAAATCCAAACTGTCTTGCTGTTTGAAAAACATGTGGTTCCCCAGCATAGAGTGGTTGAAATCTAGCAATATTTGGTGAAATGGTTTTTCGACGAGTTACAGAGCGAGCATTTTCAGTAGGTGATCGCATTCCAAGACTTTGCCATGATGTAATTGGACGTTTTCTCACAGTAATAAACTTTTCATTCATTTTTCTAGGTTTTTTTCTTTTTTTCAGAAGTCTTCTTTACAGAAGTCTTCTTTTTGGCAAACCGCCTTAATATTTTATTACCATCCCATCGAATTAATGTTCTGATAATAACGCCGCCCAAGAAACCACCACCACCAGGTTTCAAAATGATGTTACGTTTAACATCACTATTGACCATGGTACTTGTTAATTTTCTGAGATCATCTTTATGTTTTTCCATAAATTTCTTTGTCTGTTTGGGTAATTTCAGTTTACCCTCAATGATTTTTCTTGCAGCCAAAGAAAACCATTTTATCATTTCAAGTAATCCCTCATTGAGCAATTGCTTGCGTTTTACAGTATTTGGTTCTCTACTCAAATTGTAGAGTGCCCTTATCAAGTTAGCTGATGTTCGTTTCGAAACCATAATGACTTGTGATCAATTTTCAAATCAGACACACACTTTTATATGTTTGGGAAATAAACAACTGGTCCTTGATGATTTGGTTTTGTAAACCAGTTTTGAAAAATATTTGTTCTAAATCTCAACAGATCTGGTGTATCTGGTTTCAAATCGATCAGTAAGTATCCATGTGGTTTGGATGTGGCATCATTGAAAGCATACATCAAATGTGGTGATTGAAGTTGTTTTGCCAAAACTTTGACTTGCATTTTATCTCGAGGACTTTGAAACAAAATGAGATAATGTGCATTCAAACTGATAGTTCGACTATCTTTACTTTGGTGAAACAAATATTGTGTGATGTATATCACACTTGCATTTCGATGATGCCCTTTCCTTATAAACCACAATTTGATTTTTTCTTCATCTTTGTCTCCTAACATATCGTCAAAGACGATCAAGTGAGACAAACTCGTATCGCTGACAATGTCATCATCGTCATTGGGAATTCCAGAAAGAAATGTGATGTTGGATCCTTCACGTTCTTGCAAGATATTATAAGTTGGTTGCCATTCTTTGTAGCACCACACAATACGTTGTGGTTGAATATCAAACAAGTCATCTTTGTATTCAATGACTTTTCTTACAAACTCTGTTTTTCCAGATCCACTTGGACCTGATATAAAGAGATTAGCAGGATGTTTTAAAAACAAACTGTTAATATCTTGTACTACTGGTGTCTGAATGCTTGACATGATGAGTAATGAGAAAGAACAACGAACAACATGTATATTTATATACTTTTAATGATGTAAACAAATCTTATGTACTAAGATATCATGGTATTATTCATAACCATATGGCACAGTGTACCCATTTTTCACAATCACCCGTTTGTCATAGGTAAATCTATAAATCTTTGAAAGTTTTTCAGTGGTAACTTTTCTATTGGGATGTTTTCTGATTTTATGTTGATACTGCACAGTTTCACGGAAATCTCTATCTTTAGATTTTGCCCAGTTTAACATTTTCTCAAAATGTACAATTTGAGAAGTGTTAAAATCCAATGTCAGTCCTTTCACTTTACAAGTGGATTTTCTGTCACCATTGTTTTCAACATACTCGTAACCATAGTTCTTTGGTCCCATACCAACAAATTTTGTGATTTTTGCATTGGGCATTTCATCAGTCCATTCCCCAAGTCGATTATTCACAATAGTTGGATTCCAAAGTTTGGGATTGTGGACATAGATTGCAGAGTCAGTGTCAAAGTAGAGTACACGTGTATCAAGTTTGTGTAACACACTGTACAATTTCAATCTGGCTTGTGCTGTCACAAAAGATGCTACCACCACATTACTGCAACTATGAGGTTCAATGATAGAGTCTGTTTCTTCCCAGTTGACATGTAAAAACTGTTCACCATAGACATCAACATACTTGACTTTTTTCATGGGATTGCTTACCAACTCAAAGTATGTTGATGGTTCTGAGATGTATTCAGTTTTAGTCATATTATCTCTTTGTGCCAATTTTCCCCACAAGTTATTCAACTCAGTCTTTGCAGTAGCCCTACGACCCTTATTCTTTTCAATATGCTCCAATCTAATTCCCTCTGCCTCAAAGTAATCTTGTTTGAACTTTTCTTTGTCTACCTCAGTCTTACACCAATCAGGATACCCACTTGCCTCTTGCTTTATTTTGAGGAATGTATCAATGTACCCAGCAAAGATTCCACCTTGACCAGTTTCTTTATCATACTGAGTTGTCTCAGGGAAATGCCAAACCTCATAAATTTCTGTAAGTTGATAGCCAAGTTTCAAAGCTTCAAATAATTCTATACTGACCCAAGTTCCAACCAATTCTCTATCTTCTGCTTTAGTATGATGACAAAGTTGTGAGTTGTCTGACTTCTCTGCACATGTTCTACAGAGTGGAAACAGAAGTTTATTGTTACATTTGTAAGGGAGTACTGGATGATACAAGTTTCTGGGTGGAAGAACTTTACATTTGATCAGACCACAATATTGCTGGATATTGTCTTTGTCAATTTCTTCTTGAGAATAAATCTCTGGATGACCTAGTGGGAAAACACCATATTTACAAATGTATGGGTACAGAGAACAGACATCAATGTACTTGATTTCTTGATCTGAACGATCATCAATCTCATGGTACAATTTGGTAGCATTAGTTCTACCCCCAAACAAAGCATCTCTGGGTTTCAAGGGATCCAAGTTAGTAAATTCAGCCTCAACCAAAGTTTGGAATTCTTTGTCTTCTCTACACTGTTTGTCAAAATCACATTCCCAACATTCTATGACTTCATACCCTGCAGCTTTCAGAGTTTCAACCTTTCTCAAAGTGGAACAAAAAAGAGTGTCCATCTTCAAACAGTTGTAGGTATTGATCTTATGCCTGTCAGGATAACATCTTTGACAACCATGCCAATAACAACCTTGAAATTCATAGATTTCCTTATTTTCTTGGTCAAACCCATCCACGTAAAACTCACCAATTTTCTGTTCCCCACCATTCAATGCATGTTGAATGCGTGTGTTCGTTTTCTTAGCCATAACCTGCAACCATCTTACAGCCTTGATCGAATATTTCTTTTGGTTTGGATAGCCTTCAGGAGGAATGATAGCTACAGAGTTTTCTGGCATATGATCCTTTCTCCAAACGAGTGAACAAGTTTGAGCCACGGTACATGCTACTTTAAAGGGGTCAATTCCACTAGTTTCCATCAACTGCTGCCTAAAGCAAGCACAACCTCTCCTCAAGATATCGACATCACTCCGACAATACTCTTCCATTTCTTGCCTGAAGTTAAAGATAGCATTAGATTCAACTTTAGACTTGTGCCATTGCAAGAAGTCGTCTCTGTCTTTGCTAGACATCTGGCCTGGGTTATACATTTCAGCAGGAAAGTATGGACCCACATAGTTTTGGTTAGCTTCAGTATTTGCCAAATGTGGGAAATAACCTTTTTTCATTTCTTTAAGTCCAAAAGTATCAGGGAAACTAGCCAAACGTATGTGCAAAAACTGAAACGAATCTTTGAACTCAAGTTTTCCAGCTTTCATGGTTATGATAGTATGCCCATTCATGATCACCTCTGGTTTGTAAGTTCCATTCTCTAAGAGATATCTCAAAATAAACTGGCCATCATAACCACCAAAGTTGTGTGCAATACAAATTGAGCCTTCATTAAAAGGTTGGAACAACCAAGTACAAAACTCATGCAAAGTACCAGGACCTTCAAAGATCATTTCTCTTCCTTGGTCTGGGAACTTACTACAATTTTTACACTTTTCATGGATAGGTAAATGGATACACTGGTCACAGGCTCTATGCGCTACACAGAAATTAACTTTATGTTCTCCTGTATTTTGTGAAGATTCAAAATCAAAGAAAATGAACTTGGATGAGGAGGAACTTGTTTCTTCTTCATCACCATCAGATTCGTTGGGTGCATCACCATCAGTCTTACAAACATAAGATTGTATGTAACACTGATGATTTGCACCCACGATCTCTTTACAGAATCTACATTTTCGATTTCCTGGACAAACATGATTTTTCTTACTCCCAATGATTCTAGTAAAACAATTTCCACAATTATAAACTAACTGACACATGGACTTTTTCTGTCCAGCTTTGATTCTTTTATGATTAGCAAAACATTGAGGACTGTAAAATTTTCTTTTACAATCCCTACAGAAACAAATTACTCCTGCCTCACATAATGTCTCATTGTAACATTTGTCACATCCATGGGGACACATATGATCACCACGATGGTTATATCCTTTGTCACAAAGTTCACAGAAGTAATGACACCCTAAGAATCCAGTTATACTGGTGATTGTATCATAATGATTGTCTCCATCATAGTATATATGTATCACTTTAGTCTGTCTTGTCATTTCGAATTCAGGTTTGAAGAGGAGGTCATCTTTCGCATGTTGCGAATGTACTTTGATCAGGTAGTCAGGAGCTAGCACAGCTTGGATCTTCTTGAATTCGTCAAGTCCACAAGGTTTGGTATGTGGAACTTGAGCTCGATCCAACAACTTCTTAGCTTCACTGGTCTGCATAGGTTTCCTAGAGTCTGAGATATATTTACATGTCTTCTTCCAGGTCGTGGATTCATCTTTGTCAGCATGATATTTGCCAACAACCACAGCTCTGGCTAGACACATGGAGTCTTCTGTATTGTTGATATTAACAATACTTCTTTTCATCTTTCTCATATTGTTAGAATCGAAGTAGAGGCCATAATTGAGTGGCTTTCTTCCACTTCCAACTGGGAGTCTTGTATGGGTCACTTCCATAGACATCTGACCATCATCGATTCTGAAGTCTTCATTGGACTGTAAGACTTTCTCAATTTCTTGTGACAGGGCTTCTCCAGTCAATGAAGATACATCTGTGAAGGGTATGAAGACCCCAAGTTTAAGTCCAGGATGGTAGATACTAACTCTTATTCTGTCATTGCCCTGTGCCTCAGTATGTCTCTTAATGTCGTCAACCAATTGTTGAAACAAGCGTGGAACAAATTCTAATGGTGATGTCTTTTCAGGAAATTTTCTCATGTCCATGCCATATACATTGGCTCTTGTTCTAAATCGCCTCGACTCCCTCTGTCTTACTGGTTTCAAAGTATAATATTGTTCATATTCTTCATCTTCATCTTCAGTGTCAGAGTAATCCACCAACTTAGGTCGCTTAGGTATGGTCTCATCATCCGAACTGGATGGAGTTCTTATTCGCTTCCAATGTCTCTTTGGCATGTTGATTGTTTGGTGTTCAATGCTGAACTATGAATCTTCAACCTGAAAAACCCGGTTTTATACTGACCCACTGACTTTGGAAATTCCAAAGTCATCATGACTAGCAACTTTTTTGGGGGTAATGACAGTGAGAATTTTTAGAGAAGACAATAAGACACTTGGTTTTCTTATGCATTGCTCCTACCTATAGAAACTTTGAAGAAGCTGATCCAACTGTACATCAATATCATGTCTAACCAGCCAAAGGGATACGGGCTGAACCATCCCTTATACCCTATTGGCTTCATTGGGCAGTAGGGCTTGAGATGTCATTTCATCTCAATGTTGGGTTGAAGTCAGAACGCCTCCAAAAATGACTTATACAGTGTTTGCGGGGACACATAGTGTTTGCGGGGACACTAAACCTCAAATCAAAACAAACAAAGTCATGAATTTAAGATTTTATAATCATTGATTTTCAAATCTTATTGTTATTGTTAAAACAAACATCAAAAGTCAGTGAGATTTTCCGAAAATCAGCCAATAAAGATTATGTCCATTAAAACTGAAAGTTCACCCATTCCCTAAAAAATGTAAGGTCAATTTTCCGAAAATCGATCAATAGCGATTTTAGTCCATTGAATTTGAAAGTACCCTATTCCCTGAAAAACGATTGCTTTTCCGATAATTATAAACAGTGAGAAAAAAACCAATAACGCTTATAACTTTTGACTGCCTTATGCGATTTTTAACATTCTTGTTTCAGATTAATCATGACTACCAGCTGTATTCTACCCTTGGAAATAACGGAGATGATTTTGACATACAACATGTACAACTGTGGAAAAGGCCAAGACTTTACAGAACTCATCCAAGACAGTTGGTTTTCTATGAGAATGAAGATTTTGAAGAACACTGGATCTCAAATAACTTACCAAGATGAAATGATTCAGTTACTATTGCTTTTTGATGAACTTCCTAATTTGTCAGATAAGAAACGATTAGCGTTTCATAGACAGATTAGCCGTTTTCATTTTCAACATCAAGCAACCCTGAAGAAAGCAAAAAGATGGCTAGTCACATTCTTTAACTTTACCACGCAGGACATGTTTTACATGTCTGAGAAATTTCATCATCACTTTCTACATGGTAATGTGTCAACTAGCTTTCTCTATAGAGATACGTTTTTGGGATATCTGATAGTGAATGAGGAATATACCAAAGCTCAAGTCAAACAGTTATTCTGTAGTCGGGACAATCCAGATCTTATGATACTACCATCGGGATGCTTGACTTTCAATGACTATTGGTCGGAATATATAAATGCCAAAGAAGGATATAAAGTGACATTAGGCAACGAACAGTTGAGAAAAGAACCTAAGATCGTATTGAAGTTCCCAACTCAATATTCTAATTGCATACTTAACTAAAAATCATGATTAAGACCATCAGAAAAAGTCTACCTGTATCTTTAGATCAAATTCTGAAATTTGAGATCTACAGACTTGCACTTGAACAAACTTTGTCATTAGAGCCAGATAATGTAGATTTCTTGAAAAGTAAAGATGACATTCATGTTTGGTTGAGAAGATACGATACATTTATGTCTTTTCGACATGAGATGAAAAGAACCGCTTGGCTCATGAGTAACATATTGGATGAGTCACCCGTGAAACTGGATCAATGGCGTTTGCATGTAGCTAACAACGATGAGGTGATCAGCTACATTTTCAACATGATCATGGATATTGAAAGAGCTTCATCAGAACAACCGATGGACTGTTCTGAAAACCGTCATGAGGAACCGATGGAAACTGATATTGACGATTTGATCAAACAGATGGATTCCTTGACCATATTAATTAACCTGAAACACAGATTATCATTGTTTCATCAACAGCATGGAGAAGAAGTGGTTTGAAGTACCTCTGACACAAGTGATCAAATTCAAACCTTACAGAAGATTACTACTTTGCATCTACATACTGTTTTCTCATGAAGATATTTCTATGGAAGAAATCCAGATGAAATTAAATGAAAAAGAAACTTTTGAAGATTTCAAGAAATTGTGGTGGACTTGTACTAAGTACAAACTGTTAGAAGATTCAGTTATCACATTTGAGAACTGGAAAAAATCTGTAGCTGACAATCCAAAGGTGATCGAGTTCTTACATTCGAAGACACGAAGCAAGGATGATATAAAAGGAAGTGATCTTGAATAGAACTTCATTCTACTTCTGACTACCACAGTGAAAACATCAAAAATCTTAAACAAGATGGAATACAATAGGGATCCAAGAACAAAGAAATATAGTGATCCTGAAAGCATCTACTACCATTGTTCAAGTTTAAAGAAGTTATTGAAACAACAATATGATATCCATCTTCTACGGACATTGGAAAAATCACTTCTTGATCAACAATTGATGAGAACACCTTATGGTCGTTGCTTCAGATGTAATGCTACGACACACTGGTCAAGAGATTGTACATCGGGCTTCAAGCTACCCTACGGACACCGTTACATATGTGGACTTCCAGATCATTGGGCACCCGAATGTCCACAGAAGCAGTTGATACAAGATTGGGTTGGACATACCACCTACATTACCTACTGAAGAAATATCATCTGACAATCCTCAGGAGATACAGTCTTGTGCCGAGGAGAAACAGTCTTGTGTTGAAGAGAAACAGTCTTGTGCCGAGGAGAAACAATCTTCTACTGAGGAGAAACAATCTACTGTTAAGAAATCAAGAAAAAGAAAGCGAACAACTTCTACCACTCGTGGTGTGAAGAAACCAAAGACAAAATAGACATTTGAATAAGATAGTTATAGTTAAGAAACATAGTATTGTATTAAGAACTTTTTAAAACACATTAAAAACAGTAAAAAGTTTACCAGTCTTTGTTTTGTAATAAAAGGTTATTCTTTAACGAAATCCATGGGTTAGCCCTAAAAAGGACTGTTCTTATGTAGCTAGTAACTTAAACAGTTACTAGCCACGGAATGGCTCCACTATAGCGATCGGTTTAATGGTAACCGATCCCACTCCCCTTCTAGCCAGGAACTGCTGGAAAGCCAGTCCGCTTTGTAACCTCTCCACTTTCTTCCAGTACTCTTCCTCAGTACATGGCTGCTGTCTTTTCACCTCAGGACATTTCCTTCGGTGGAATACAGCACGTAACTTCTTAAACCAAGTCATACTGGAACAATATGGTGAGAACTCAAAAGCAGAAGGGCTTTTATACAATGTAGGAGGATTGACCTACTTTAATCGAACAACCAATCAAATTGGCTAACGAAATAGCCAATCGTGATCATCCTAAGAGAATTCTTCGTTTTTGGTGTAGCAAAGATGGTCTATGTTCGAAACATAGATCATTATAGCCAATACCAGACTTAGGAATCTTTTGTATGATCATTAAAAGGTACTCTTTCAAGAATAAGTGTTGGCCCTGAAAAGGGCCATTTGGTCTAGAGAACCATCAGAGGTTCAGTTTTTTTGTTCCAGACACTCATCGCATATGGACAAACTGTCGTCTTCAAAGAACCCATCGTCATCATCAGGGCAGTTGTGTTCCTCTCCAACATACCTTAGAATGACGTAGCACTTACCACATTCAAGATAAGTTGGAGCATTACACTCACTGCAGATACCAGACTTTGGGTATTCATCCATGGTTATGAAGTTTGTAATAATCATGAATGATATATATACAAGTGATATAGGATTGACCTACTTAAAATGAAACACTGGCTTAGCCAATTATGATCAGAGAATGCTTCGTTTTGGTGTAGCAATGATGTTTGTTCTTTCGAAACATCATAGCAAATACCAGACTTAGGAATCTTGATCTAACATTATCAAAGGACATTCATTCAAAAATAAATGGGGGCCCTGAAAAGGGCCGTTGGGTTTTTGTTAGTCAACAGCTAACACTGACAGCAGGTTCTCCCACCACAGGCCGGACATCGTCTGGCCCAGGATTCATAAGTAATCCTGGAACCGCTTGTTAAACAGAATGGAGGCTCTGTCGCTTCTTGGCTCCAGTCTTCCGTCTGTGTGGCAGCAGAGGGCCCAGGCATCTCACCATTCCTTTGTTGGCCATGTGCCAACTCTGCTGCCTCTTTTGTTATGGCTATCATCTTCTCCATATTGTCAATCGAGGAAAATAATCCTTCAGTTTCTCGCTTGACTATGTCAAACGAGAGCATCAATTCTCTCACGCCACTCTTCAGTGACTCCGTCTGTTCTTCCAAAGCTTTGAAGTAGATTTCACTGTTGTGAGCCATCTTCGACTGTACACAGAAGTGCAACGAAGTAGGTCAATGCATTGGTATTTATTGAGTGAACACGGACGTGAAAGAAAGTATTTTTGCAAGTAGGTCAATCCCTCTCCAGAGTATAAAAAGGATTTGACCTATTTCAGATTTCTTGAAAAAAAAACAATGGAACCGTCAATATCATTCGATGATCTCTTGCAAAATCCAGATCTTTTAACAACCGCTATCAATGAAACATTTGGTAGTGATGCTACCTTACAGCAACAACAATATACAACAATACCATCTAACCAACTGATCTATGCACAGCCCCCAGTACAACAATCTAAGCCCCAACCCAAAGTTATTGAAGTCTTAGTGAAGGAAATCAATGAGCTCAAAAACAGAGTCAAACAGTTAGAAGATCGTCCTCAACAACCATCATCACTGGAAATGAGTCCTATTAGGATTCCACTCCACATCAATATCGTGGCAAATGAAGACGAACAACTGATGCAGTCATCATCAGCTATTGGTCTTGGAGCTGCTACCAAACCCATACGGAAAAAGAAAACCAGATAAAAGAATAAGATATTCAAAACCCAAACAGCCCTTTTCAGGGCTATCAAACAGTTAAGAAAAAATAACCATAATGTCTTAAGTTTAAAACAATTATATTACATACAAAATATATCTTGGCACTTTAGCTCAGTTGGTAGAGCACCTGTCTGATAAGCAGGAGGTCATAGGTTCGACCCCTATTCGTGCCAAACATTTTTTTCAATTTCAAGTTATTTCCAAAAGAACAACATAATGTCATCTTGTGGTATCCCTGGACCTCTTAACAATTAATCACAAAAGACTAAGTCATTTTTTACCATGTCAAAATTAAAAATTTATAGCGCCCATCACAAAAGGCGCTATAATCCCCACAAAACTGAAAATTTATAGCGCCCTCCACCAAAGGCGCTATAATCCCCACAAAACTGAAAATTTATAGCGCCCTCCACCAAAGGCGCTATAATCCCCACAAAAATGAAAATTTATAGCGCCCTCCACCAAAGGCGCTATAATCCCCACAAAACTGAAAATTTATAGCGCCCTCCACCAAAGGCACTATAATCCCCACAAACACTGAAAATTTATACCGCCCTTCACGAAAGTCCACATAACACACGAAACAGCACCTAGCCTACTCCAGTTCAGATCAGCGGTGCCACTTGAGCGCCTTTTTATAGCGCCAATTTTATAGTGCCAAACACCCGACAAAAAGGCGCTATAAAAAAGGCGCTGTAAAAAAGGCGCTCAAGTGGCGCCCTATACTACTCATTCAGAAAAAAAAAAAGATTTTCTTACCTACCGACCTTAATATTTTCTAGCATTTTTGATTAAAATTCATAAAACTGTCACTTGACACCCTGTTCTTTTGCTTCCCTGTTGCTTTTAACCTCGTTACTTGAATGTTTTCTGGTAATTTAGTTAAAGTTTAGCCATTTTAACGTTGTTTTTGGTATTTTACATCGAACAAAAAATACCGACCCATACCCGTTTTGGTTAATTAGTTGAAACACAGCTATTTTCCTGGAATGTTCTGAATTCTATAATAAAATGCGTACGCTGACTGTCTTTTGTAGTGGTATGTTCCTCCTTGTTTGTCGACATTTCTTCGCTAAATAATGTTGAACCGCATGCGGTGGTCATTTGGCCGGCTGTAATAAAATAATATATAGTAAGAATATTGGATGCGGCCCCCGCCCATCGGCGCTTGAAGAAATAGATGGGCTGCATGATGCTTCCACGCAGAGCTGAAACCGACCCGCACACGAATACTAGTAAACCGCTTAGAGGATCTAAGCCAGCCCAGGCAAAGCGGTGCGAGTGTCGGACCGTCCATGCTTATAAACCCTATTGGTTTCATTGGGCGGTAGGGCTTGAGATGTCATTTCATCACAATGTCGGGTAAAAGTCCCACAAAATTGGAAGCAACGTCTCCAAAATGACCTTTACAGTGTTGACGGGGGCGTTAAACCTCAAATTCAATCAAAAGAATATTGGGTGTGTTTCTCTACGATTCGGCCCCCGCCCATCGGGGCTTGAAGAAATAGATGGGCTGCATGATGCTTCCTCGCACAGCTGAAATCCGACCGCACATGAGTACAGGTAAATCGCTTAGAAGATCTCAGCCTGCCCAAGCAAAGCGGTGTGAGTCTGACCGTCCATGCTTAAAAACCCTATTGGTTTCATTGGGCAACAGGGCTTGAGATGGCATTTCATCTCAATGTCGGGTTAAGGTCCCACAAAATTGGAAGCAACGACTCCAAAATGACATACACAGTGTTGACGGGGACGTTATATGTGTTCTATAAAAGGTTTATCCTTTGGAAGCAAGGAATACACCACAAAACTGGAAAATATGGAGTGTATATGTTTTCTGGGCCAGACTAGCTAGTTTCGACCAATTAGGCCTCAACAGTGACCCTCAAAATATTTTCAAAATTCCACAATGGAATCAGTGATCCCAAAGGACAAGAAAATATAAACTACACTATGATGTAGGGCAGGGAGACTTTTACGGTCGCCACACATTCCCATACATCAGCTGTAGTGACGTTAAATGTGTTCTATGAAAGGGTTATCCTTTGGAAGCAAAGAATACACCACAGAACTGGAAAATATGGAGTGTACATGTTTTCTGGGCCAGACTAGCTAGTTTCGACCAATTAGGCCATATCAGTGACCCTCAAAATATTTTCAAAATTCCACAATGGAATCAGTGGTCCTAAAGGACAAGAAAATATAAACTACACTATGATGTGGGACAGGGAGACTTTTTACGGCCGCCACACATTCCCACACATCAGCTGTAGTGATGTTAAATGTGTTCTATAAAAGGGTTATCCTTTGGAAGCAAGGGATACACCACAAAACTGGAAAATATGGAGTGTACATGTGTTCTGGGCCAGACTAGCTAGTTTCGACCAATTAGGCCATATCAGTGACCCTTAAAATATTTTCAAAATTCCACAATGGAATCAGTGATCCCAAAGGACCAGAAAATATAAACTAGACTATGATGTAGGACTGGGAGACTTTTTACGGCCGCCACACATTCCCACACATCAGCTGTAGTGACGTTAAATGTGTTCTATAAAAGTCCTTTGGAAGCAAGGAATACACCACAAAACTGGAAAATATGGAGTGTACATGATTTCTTGGCCAGACTAGCTAGTTTCGACCAATTAGGCCTCATTAAGCCTCAAATCAAACAACCAAACAAACAAACGATGAAAACAGATTTCAACATTAGGGATTACAAATTGAAAGGTTTTGTTACATCAAATAGTTTGTGTGAGTAATTTGCGGTTTCTTTTAATGCATTAGTGATGTATGGACTTCTGTGCCTCCTACACTTTCCATTTTCCTTTTACCTCGATTACCGTTTTGAAGAAATGTGTTTATTTGTTAATTACCTGATCAAGGTCTCTGAAAGTCCGTAATTATTCGGAAGTTTGCATTATTGTTATGTGTTAGATAGAAAACGTAAATTCAGTTTCAAGTGTAACTTTTACATAATTTGTGGTTTCAAAATGTAGCAAAACGCTTGTTTTGTTTGTTTGTTTGATTTGAGGTTTAACGTCCCCGTCAACACTATAAGGGTCATTTTCGAGACGTTGCTTCCAATTTTGTGGAACTGTTACCCGACATTGAGATGAAAGGTCATCTCAAGCCCTGTCGCCCAATGAAACCAATAGGGTTTATTAGCATGGACGGTCCGCCTCGCACCGCGGTTCCTGGACAGGCTCAAATCCTCTAAGCGGTTTACCAGTGCCAGTGTGCGGGCCAGATTCAGCTCTGCGTGGAAGCATCATGCAGCCCATATATTTCTTCAAGCCCCTATGGGTGGGGGCCTAAAAAAGCTTGTTTTATTTAGCGTTTCGGCCAGAACAGTTACAGTAACTGTAATTCCATTTAATTCAATAACCAGACGTTAACCTAAGAAATCATTAATTTTTTGTGTAAAGCATATATTTTTTCAAATGAAAACTGAAACATTCAAATCCTTCTGTGCAATTATATTTTTTTCGACAGTCAGCTAAAGAACAGGGGCAAGTTGTTCAAACCTAACGATGATGTTAGTTAACATATCGTTAAAACTTTGATCATTTATTATGGCAAATAGGCTAATATTTTTGCTGAACAAAAAGGGGGGCAGCTTTTGCATTTGCAAAAGCTGCTCACATTTTTTTCAGCAAAAATACCAAAATTTTAGATACTGAACTTGCTAGAAGAGTTAACAAGTTGACCGCTAACGAGCTCGTTAAGCTAACGAGGCTTTGAACAACTGGCCCTAGATGTTTCTTTTTATATGATGTGTTGAAAACAAATGCTTCGTCTGTTGTGACAGTTCTCCTTATTTGTCGGCTTGATAAAGTTGGACTTGTTACTTACTTGGCTCGTTCTACTAAAAATAGTTAATGTACTGTTTCGCAAAATGTAGTAAATTAGTTTGGTGCGATAACACATATTATTCTACGATACGGAATCAGAATGCACGCATTGCTAAGGGGAGTGTCTTGACGAAAATTCTTAAGTAACATGCTTACGCTGACTGACAACCATTGTAACATGTTCCTCCTTGTTTGTCTGCACTACTGTGGTTGATGAGGTTGAACTAGTTGCCGTGGTAACAAGAATGGCTGTAATAAATTTAAGTAACAATGGGCTGAATTGGTTCACTGGATTAAGGTTCGCTGGTTAGCAAAAAAAAACTGTACACTTGTAAGTGCCTTGGAATACTGGCAAACACAGGTATACCTATTGACATAACATTTAAAGGTGTAGGCAACAGATTCCTTTTTTATACTCCAGAATCTGATTACCAATTAACACATTCTCCCAGTAAAAGTATATCAGATAAAATCAGCACCTATTTGAAAATCCAATATTTTCATTCACGGCAGGTTTTTCGGATTTTTTCGCTGAAATTCGTTGAGATAATCGCCTGTGACGTCATACATGTTAACTTCTCTGTAAGCATGCTTATTAGTTCATTGCAAATACCTTTGATTTAACCTATCATTTATAACATAATTTGGTGTTTTAACCTATGTCTTGCAACCAGGATATGCTGTTCCTGGGTCAACAGTGTAGATCCAGAAAGAAGCCATCTGATCAGACTCTACACTGTTGTCATTCTGTTTGAAAGTTTGAATGGATAATTGCTATCAAGTAATTTGATTGATAGATGGTCTGAAACGAGAATGGCAAAAATAATATATTCAGCAGGACAAAGGTTAACTACATTTTGTTACACCATCCATAGTGTAGTTTAGCAACTGTAATTTGTGATTCTAACATTTATTTGGAACAACAAAAGGAACTGCCTTATTTTGGTGCATATGGTTGCAAAAGTAAGCCTGAAAATGGGAGTGAAATGAGTTTTCAGGTTCCCGTACCCCTTCAAAGAAGGACCACGGAGGCGACGATAGTTACACTACTGTAAGCCCGCTGTCTTTTAAAATGAAACAACATCCAGAAAATTGGGCTCAAAACATTTAAGCAGTGAGCAATATGACAGAATTCCTGAGTGTCTGGCTGAACAAGGATATGACAATGCATTACAACACTTGAAAAGTATTCCACTGCTGCATCGGGAGCTGCGAAAACAGCAGCAGATCCAGTTAACCCTTGTGCTGCTAAATAGCTTAATTTTTGTCACACTCATTTCTGACGACCAACCAATCAAAATACTTTATACAGTTTATTTCTCCAATTGTGGATCCTGAACAGATGCCATCTGATCTGGGTCTACATTGTTTTAAAAGGTAGGTAGGTCCAGGTTCGGCAGGGGAAGGGTTATCAGGCGGAATAGAATTGCCTCTTCAGAAACGAAGAAGACAAAAGGTAAGCCATCAAGTTTTAATGCAGTTGGCATAACCCTTCGGATTAATGTATAACCAGTGCTGCTTTCAACGTTGTATATCGAATTCGATGTTGATCTGACGGTATTTTAACGTTATGTGCCTGTTGGGTACCCGTGTTGTTTAAATGTAATGAAGGTACTTAAATTATTATATGTGCCTTATTCTTGTGTACGTGTTGGATTTAATTGGGTGGTGATTTGAAAGAAAGTCACAGGAAATAAAGTCACGTAAATAAAGTCACAGAAAATAGTTAAAAGGAGAAATGCCACAAATAATTAATATAGAAATCTTCCAACTATTAAAAAGAGATGTAATCAATAAATAAAATGAGTCACAACACCTGCAAACCTGGCCATTTCCGAATATAAATAGGGGGTTAAAGGGGTGTCCAGTCATTCATCCTTTCAACCGTTAAGATACGGAGAAAGTCTGAATTGGAAATTGTCCCCTGTTTATACTGTCTGCTGCATCTTCTTAAAGATTTATTGGAATAATATTTAACATAAGACTAACATTAGCTCCCAGAGGAGCGGTCTGATCTCGGTCCATACTGTTTGCAAAAGTGACTTATAATAAGCAGATGACTAAGTAGACGGAAAGTGTTGTGATTGGCATCTAAGAGGTTAAATCGGTATGTTGTACATAACACTAAGAAAATCAAGATAAAAGTCACTTTTCTTCTTGGACTTGTTTTTCTACCCAAACCTAGATACTGCAGTATCAGTACATGTAATAATTTGTTGTTGTTTATCTATTTATTGTACAAGAATATCATTTTCTTGTTCCCTTTAAGAGTAAGCGCTGACAAGGAATAATACTAAATACTCGCAAGTAGTTTTATCAGTACATTGAAAAGGAAGCCCTACTAATCGGAATGAACGCTGCACCGGCAAGCATACTCGGTTGTAAATTAATAAGTACGGACAAGGAGACTGGATGGTACATTGACAAGTAGAATAAACGATGTACCGAGCAATTAATCAGAGAAGGGGCACTCAAAGACACAGTGACAAGCCGATTGGACGGAAAACTAAACAGTTAACCAAAACAATTAGCCATCTCTTCTGTCTCTGTCCCCACATCACAATCAGCCTGTATAAATATATATAATTTTATGAAAGTTTGTAGAATAGTGTTGTGCATTTCTCTTCCATGCGCTCAGATTTCGTTATTGAGGGAGGCAGATTACTTATTAAAAGGTGAATAATTTGAATAGAATGCTCAAATAGTTTGCGTTTTCGGAATATTTGGAGTTCATTTATACCTTATAAGACTCATCTTCCTCATCCCTTTTCCGATGCAGTGTTGTTCGAATTTTGCCCGACTACTTTTTTAAAGAATTTTATTCTGTTAAAAATTGATCTACGCCTCCCATTATTTACATCTCTGTCATGAAACGCTTGCCATATATTGAATGGCTCACACAATTTGCTTGAATTAGAGAGCAACTGGCATTTTTATGCTTTTGCATTTTATCCGTATATTGGTTTACATAACTAATTGTATGGGAATTCTGAAAACAAATGCTTACGCTGACTGACTTTCGTTGTGACATGTTCCTCATTGTTTGTCGGCACTGCTGTAATGGTTAACGTTGAACTGGTCGCCGTGGTTACTTGAATGGCTGTAATAAAGTAACAAATACTGTACTGTGTAACAGATCTGCAGGTAAACACAAATGAAACTAAGCCCGAAGATAAGTAGAGAGTGACGTCAAAGAGTAAAATATCATAGGTAAGTAAGACAGGTTATACCATTATTATTATTATAACCAACATAAGGAGGCACGAGAGGTTATACCGTTATAATTATAATCACCGAGGCGTCGTTATCTGTTGATAACACCGGACAATGCTTAAAAAACTAACGTTTCGCTGACGTCACTTTCTCATTATCCTCAATCTAAAGGAACAATTATGTCAACTACATGTCTGAATTGTCTTACTGAATAACGCGCAGTTTACGTCACAATGAAAAGCGCCGATAAGCTGTTGATATGGTACACTCAGATTGAATATTATATCAATTTTTCAGCAAGATCCATGTACTCTCACCCACTTAAAAGAACAGATTATTCGGCGGTTCCTGCTCGGCTGACATTATTGCATCCCTATGAATCAGAATTCATTTGGTGTCTCTGATGGGAGTTCTGGGTTAATTGTATCGATTCCTGATAATTGCCTCCACTTCTATTCAACCTGGGCTAAGACATTCGGAGAATCAATGGCTTAAGTAACGCGCATAAAGTATTGTGGCAAGTCCGCTGGATTTGGGACTGGGGTGTTTACATGTTATTGAAATGGTGTCACTATTTTTTCAACATATTCTACATTTTAGGAAATCTACCTAACCCTTTAAAATCTATCTTGAATTCTGCCAACGGATTTTCATTTTCCTACGTAAACGAGATTATGGGAAATGCATTTCATTCACATGTGTTTCCCTGTCATATTTTGTTATAATAAACATATAATATTGTACAGAATGAAAAGGGAGTGCATATTTTCAAAATGAAAGGTTGCTCGTAAAATATTGTAAGTATATTGGTTTACATAACTAATTTTATGGGAATTCTGAAAAAAAGGCTTACGCTGACTGACTTTCGTTGTGACATGTTCCTCATTGTTTGTCGGCACTGCTGTACTGGATAACGTTGAACTGGTCGCCGTGGTTACTTGAATGGCTGTAATAAAGTAACAAATACTGTATTGTGTAACAGATCTGCAGGTAAACACAAATGTAACTAAGTCCGAGGATAAGTAGAGAGTGACGTCAAAGAGCAAAAATGTAATTGTATCGATTCTTGATCTTTGTTTTACTTCTACTTTGCATATCAGGGCTGTTTTGTTTGTGCCGTATGGTCTCCCCGTACATACATTTAATGCTCTTATTTTTCCAATCCTCAGGGATTGCTTATGCAATTGCTTTTCACTGTTCCATCAAATTACACCCTTTAGATACCTGTTGAAGGTCATTATTAAACCGATGTTGGTTCCGCGTTGTATAACATCTGCTTGTTTGACATCCCTGGACTATAAGTACACTAAGATGTTTTGTGGGCTTTTGTTGTACCTTCCTTCTATTCGAAGGAATTATCTTCACTAATTTTATATGCTGTTTTATTTAATGACCGGTATGAAGATCGCTTTAGTTTTGACGGTATCAAAACCTTATAAACCCACATGAGTATCACAAATACATTTAAAATATCAATATCACCCCTTAGGTTACACTCTGCTTCTTCTGTACGGATTCCCCATTCTATTGAGAACTTTAATACTATGTTGCCTTCGGTATTGGTTAGACCCTTAAATTTGACTTCTGTAACTTCAGTTAATCTCAATGGAGCAGGCAATACCAATGTTTTTGGGAGTAGTCTTCGTATAAGACTATCTCCTCTCGAATCGCCCATCCTTTGACACATATACTTATCCGTGGAAAGAAGTGGAATGTATCCTAGTATTTCTAAGTGCAACGCCAAGAGGTGCAGATGTTGTTCGCATTTAAGCGTTGTGTCTACCGTTACTTCATCTGTAAACGGTAGACGCTTTTCTGTAGTAAACATGTCTGATTTTACATGACAGTCTACAGATTTAATTTATCTAATTACATGACGTGCTGCAAACTGTAATATGCAGTACGTCGGTCAAACTAACCGCATGCTTAAAACTAGATTGAACAAGCATTATCGTAGAATGAGTAAGCCTCAGAAAAACTGACACTTTCTTGCACCGTCACTTTCGACGTACAGGTCATTCTGTAAATAAAATTGTTACACAACCGGCGGAAAAACGGCGGAACTGGTGTTGTGCCGTGTGGCGGCGGTAAAACGTCTCCCCGTACATCAACCATAGTGCAGTTTATATTTTACTTTTGGTCCTTTGAGATCAGCGTGAATATTCTGAGAAATCAGAAAGAAATTATTGGTTTAGACTCATATTCTAGACAGGTTTTTAATTATTTGGACCCCATTTTGATTTATATCAGTCTTTGTATCGACTGCCTATTCGAAATTCGCAAAATTGCAGTATGTTTCCTCTGGCTTTCTTTGCTGGATCACTACAGGGTCACTGATGAGGCTTTATTAGCCGAAACTACGTAGTATGACCCATCTTCTTTCTTATGAATGTTTTCATTGCTCTTAAAGGAACTCATTTTTGATTTTTATTTGCCTTCACTGTAGCTGGTGTTGTGCCGTGTGGCGGCGGTAAAACGTCTCCCCGTACATCAACCATAGTGCAGTTTATATTTTACTTTTGGTCCTTTGAGATCAGCGTACATATTCTGAGAAATCAGAAATAAATTATTGGTTTAGACTCATATTCTAGACAGGTTTTTAATTATTTGGACCCCATTTTGATTTATATCAGTCTTTGTATCGGCTGCCTATTCGAAATTCGCAAAATTGCAGTATGTTTCCTCTGGCTTTCTTTGCTGGATCACTACAGGGTCACTGATGAGGCTTTATTAGCCGAAACTACGTAGTATGACCCATCTTCTTTCTTATGAATGTTTTCATTGCTCTTAAAGGAACTCATTTTTTATTTTTATTTGCCTTCACTGTAGCTGGTGTTGTGCCGTGTGGCGGCGGTAAAACGTCTCCCCGTACATCAACCATAGTGCAGTTTATATTTTACTTTTGGTCCTTTGAGATCAGCGTGAATATTCTGAGAAATCAGAAATAAATTATTGGTTTAGACTCATATTCTAGACAGGTTTTTAATTATTTGGACCCCATTTTGATTTATATCAGTCTTTGTATCGACTGCCTATTCGAAATTGCAGTATGTTTCCTCTGGCTTTCTTTGCTGGATCACTACAGGATCACTGATGAGGCTTTATTAGCCGAAACTACGTAGTATGACCCATCTTCTTTCTTATGAATGTTTTCATTGCTCTTAAAGGAACTCATTTTTGATTTTTATTTATTACGATGCAAATTCTACATCTAGATTCAAAATTATCAAAAGACATGAGGCTGAACTGAAATGGATTAAATCTTTACAGACCCCTTTTCCACTGGGATTTAATGACAACATTTATCATGAGGGTAATATTTCCAGAATGCCGGACTTTGATATTTTCTCGCTCCTGGAATGTCGAAAACGCAGAACTAGATCTCACGGCACCAGGAAAAATGGTAACTTTAAACGTAAATAACTTGCGTTTAAACGAAACAATGCTTGACTGAAGTGACTGTCAATTATATAATTAAATCATTGACGCCACTCTATGCTTTCATTTTTAAGTTCATTACCCGTTTCTGTTTTGCGTCTTCTGGACACCGAGGCGAATAAATTCTACGATAGTTCTAATCAGTTATATGATGCGGCTCTCTTAACTAGAGGCCATACTCAGCATACTCTCCGTCCTTACATTGATTCTGAAATTAATCATAAACGCCATTTCTTCAAAATATCCTTCATTAATAAGGGTATGGATTTTATAGATTTGCCAAGTATCTTCCGTGAGAGCTCGGTGCTTTCTTCCATTCCTGCTTATTTTCAAAATACTGAAACACCTATAATTTGCTATAAATATAACAAAGTAGAAGTAAAACAAAGATCAGGAATTGATACAATTAACTTACTCCACCCATAAAAGACACCAAAGGGAAAGAAATACAAACATTAAGCGACCAGACCATAATGGAAACCTAAACAAAGGAAGGCCATAAGGACAGTTACTTTCCCACAAAATGGCCATATGGCCATCCAAAACCAAAAGACACAAGTGATACACACAGTAAGTAACAAACAACAACATAAATAAATCGCCACAGAAGAGCCGCCTTGGAACGGTCAGTGGAAGATTTCCACTGGGGGGCTTAAATCGATTTTACGTGGCCACAATCCTCGCCCTTACTTCCGTCGCGATTTAGACAAATAATTTGTTCAGTCCGCATGAAGGCCTCCTAACTCATCAGTGCAACATCTCCGTGAACACAAAAATCAAAGAACCACGGAGGTGAGACAACGGTGAGGACTCGACAGCAAGAAACCACAGAAATGCTGGAGCAAAAGAAAACCAACAGTTAGACTCCGATGAGCCCGACCAGAGACAGAGCATCAGGCACCAACCAACATTATCTCTCTAATTTTCGATAAGCCTTTACGTTGGAGCCGTCATAGAATCTGAGGCCTGACCCACCGGCGTGCAATTAAAGAGGGAAGCAAAGTTGCCAACCGTGATTGGGTTAACTACCATGCATGCAGTCTGTCGTATAATATCCATGTTGTACCCAATCTTTTTATATCGAAGAATGATTTTACGAAATTGGGTGCTGAAGTCATTGCGGTTATGTATTTTTCTGAATTTATATACCAAGTCACCATAAAATTCGGGTTCCGATAGACCTTGTTGCAGAATAGATTTAAGTCCAATATTGAATTTTGAAATTAAATCAGAATGGCGTCTATAAAATTTTGAAAAGGCTTTGCGTAGTTTATGGTACCGATAACCCTGATTAAGGAGTTTAGCCGTTAATAATTTATTACGAGTGTTGAAGTCAGTAACATGACTACACACTCTAGCAAATCGAATTAATTGCGAAATATAAACGCCATAGGATGGCGCACGAGGAACATCACCATCCAAAAAAGGAAAATTTACAATCTCAAAATCAAAGTCATCGCGTTTATCATAAATTTTGCACGAAACAAATCCATCTACAATAGATAGATGTAAATCCAAAAACGGGGCCTCGGTATCAGAAGAATTTGCTTTATTTAACTGAAGTTCTAGGGGGTAAATCTGACTGATCAACCATCAAAATAGGTATTATCAATATTTAATAAATCATCTAAATATCTAGAAGTAGAGCTAAAAGCTTCAATAATTTCAGATTGGTTATCAATGGAAAGACCTGTTAGATCTATCATTTTTAATTTCAATAAACTTGTTTCAGATCTTGATATTGATACAAATACTCCTGATTCATGTGATTGTAAAACCTCAGTGTATCGCTATCCTGCTGCTGGTCATGTAATTACTGGCAATTTGAAAATTATTCCTGATTCTAGGATAAGGAATATAATTTCTAAAGGACCGAAATATCGGTTTCCTTCTAAAATTGATTTCAGTAAATGTAGAGATGAAATCGCTGCTTCCTTGAATGAATTCGGTAATTGATGGTGTAAGCGAGAGTATGTTGAGCATAAAGCCCTTAAGGACTGGAAACTTAGCATTTTAAAACTAGTGAATAAACGCATTTCTTTCTATTCTCAAAATACTAACTTATTACCTCATAAGCCTAAGACGTCTTTACGTCATCTTAAACTAGGTATTCAAGAATTTCATAAGAAGTTTGTTTTGGCCCCTGCAGACAAGGCCGCTAACAACGTCGTCGTTGTGTAACGGCTCCACTATGTTAACACGCTTAAGCAGGAGCTCGGTGGTACCAAGGCATATGAACTTCAGCCTTTAGCTGAAGAGAGAGTTATAGTAGATAAACATATTTGTCATTCAGACACCAAGTTTGCTGTGTGTGTTACCGAAGGCCAAGACAAGCTTCCTACGCTATACTGGTTACCAAAACTTCATAAAAGACCTTACAAAGCACGGTTTATTGCAAACTACCACTGAACTTTCTAAATTATTAACTTCCTGTCTTACTGCTATTAAAACGCATGTGATTAAATATTGTTATAAAGTCTTTGAAAGATCAGGAAGAAATCTGTTTTGGTCTAAAACAAAATCGAATGAGGTTTTAAATAAATTGAAATCCTGACATTTTCGTGCTTCAAGTCTGTCTACTTACGATTTTTCCACTCTTTACACTACACTTCCTCATAATCTTGTAAAAGAAAAGCTTAATGATTTTATTGAATGGGCTTTTCACAGAGAAGATTCTCTCTATTTTGCATGTAATGTCAGAAATGCATTTTTCACTTCTAAAGAGCATAAGAATTATACACTTCGGTCATGTCAGAAACTGTGTGATGCCCTCACCTTTCTACTTGACAATATGTATATTAGATTCGGTACTGATTTATTTAGACAAATTGTGGGCATTCCGATGGGTACGAATTGCGCACCTCTTACGGCTGATCTGTTCTTGTATTGACATGAAGGAGATTTCATGTTGTCGCTTACCATTGATAACCAATCTGAAATTATTGAAGCTTTTAGCTCCACTTCTAGGTATTTAGATGATTTATTAAATATTGATAATACCTATTTCGATGGTTTGATCAGTTAGATTTACCCCCCAGAACTTCAGATAAATAAAGCAAATTCTTCCGATACAGAGGCCCCGTTTTTGGATTTACATCTATCTATTGTAGATGGATTTGATTCGTGCAAAATTTATGATAAACGCGATGATTTTGATTTTGAGATTGTAAATTTTCCTTTTTTGGTTGGTGATGTTCCTCGTGCGCCATCCTATGGCGTTTATATTTCGCAATTAATTCTATTTGCGCGAGTGTGTAGTCATGTAACTGACTTCAACACTCGTAATAAATTATAAACGGCAAAACTTCTTAATCAGGGTTATCGGTACCATAACCTTCGCAAAGCCTTTTCAAAATTTTGTAGACGCCATTCTGATTTAATTTCAAAATTCAATATTGAACTTAAATCTCTTTATATATATATATATATATATATATATATATATATATATATATATATATATATATATATATATATATATGTGCTGGGTCCTGAGCACTAACTCGTCACTGTACGGTACAGTTCGGTTACCTTTTGGCGCAGCGAGCAGTGTTGAGAATTAGAAGTTTGTTCTCAGTCATTAGTACAAGCATTTGCATTCATTTCACGAAATGGGATAAAGAGAAACCTCCGATTTTATTCCGCGGATGATAAGCCCGCCCGCCTGGGGAGTCCCCTACTTTTCAAGCTCTTAAAATACATGTAGATATCCCTCCTTTCAAAACCCCTTGATACCTATTTATGGAAACTGATTTACGATTGGGCAACCGTCACGTCTAGAAGGTTATTCCATACATAATCATGGGACTATCAGGCATCAGATGTCGTTTGGTATACCATCAGGTACTATCCCTACACGCGGTGTTACTTTTACCCCCTCAAACAATACCAATATCAGGGCTGTAACTAAAAACTATGGTAATTATAACCATTTATATCCCAAAGGCCCAGAAGTGTGACTGGAAATCCTTTCGAAAGTAATGTAACTGGAAATCCTTTCATTTCTCATGTGTCAAAAACTCCTATTCCTCCTGATACAGTCTCAAAATGTAATCAGATAGACAACAAGATTTAATAGATTTAAATGTTATGGTTTATCTTTGAGTGTGTGTATCGCTTTTATTTTTTGTTTTTGGATAGCCAATTGGCCACGTGAAAGTAACAGTCCTTTTGGCTTTCCGCTACCTATGTCTTAATTATGGTCATGGTTGTGTTTCTATCTCTTTTGTGTCTCTGATAGGAGCTGTGGATTAATTGTATCGATTTCTTACCATTGCCTTCACTTCTATTGACTAATATTACTATTTCATCCACTTCAACAGCCAGTTTCTCAGCCTTTGATTTCCACACATGCCATAAGAACAAAGTAGACCCACCAATTTATAACGGTGAAGAAAAGTGGGATATTACCATTTCTTTGTTTGAAAAAGTGGCCAAAAGTAATAACGGCGACAGTTCAGAGAATGCAAAGGCCATTTAGTTAACTTGAGGGGCAGTGCTTTACAGTTTGCGAACACCTTACATTGAAGGCTACTAGAGACGACTAGAAGCCTCCGTGGTGTAGGGGTTACGCTACTCGCCTTCTAAACCAGGGGTCGCAGGATCGATCCCGGGCTTCTCCAGACTTTCGGATGAGTCTTTAAACCGAGGTCCCGTCTCCGTATGACCTTAGCTGTTGGTGGGACGTAAAACTCAAACACTCACTCACTCACTAGAGATGACTTTGATTTTAAAATAATAGCAAAAAGGTTTGAGATAACTTCTTATGAGTCTTCGGAAAGGATGCAAAGGAGAACGCAGAAATACAAATGAATCCCTTGATCGATTCATGCAATAATTATAGTATTTAGCTGAAAGAGCCTATACAACTGAAAAGGGGATACTTATTACTGATTAATCGTAACAGATAAGCAATAACGAATGTAAAAACTACCTACAATTTAACTTGAATATGTGCCAAATAAAGGCTAATGCCTTGATTCCAGAGGTTTTAAAATATGCCCATAATTATGAGTCTATTAAGAATAGATCAGATCAGGTTCAAAAGCCATATCAAGATACTTCAAATGTAATACAAAACACTGAATCTCGATCAAAAATGCCTAGCCTTAAGACTAGTCAAGGGCATAAACAAGAACCCAACAAGGTAACGGACAGTATTAAAAAAACATCTGTCATTTTTGTCACCAAGAAGGTCATCTGATATAACGCTGGCCTGAAAGTCATGAGCAGCAGGAAAACTCTAAGGGGTTGCACAAGAGGTCGATAGCGCAGCCATAAATCATAGGACATTAGTAAACACTGATTCCGCTCAAAATTCTAACATAGTCCTATATTTGGGCAACAGTTGTACTGGTATGTCAATTCTAAATCAAAGTTCTAAGAGCGCCTACTATAGTGAAACTGCTAATCATGACATGTAAAACAAGCCCTTATCAAAATAATGACTTGGGCCGGCAAAGAAAAAACGTTGCATGTAAATGTAACCAGAATACATTAAACAGTGAGGACAGTAATGCAAATAGTGAGTTATGTTTAACAAGATAAGCATACACTCACTGTCGTTGTACAAAGTAAACACATAACAGTGTCAAAGTACCTGCGGTTACTCTGCTCTAATATAAAGATTGACAGACTAAATATCCCTCACAGAAAACTGAAAATTTGATTTTTAACCGGACAGAGACACTAGTGAATTAAATTAAACTGACTTGCAGCAAACTGATAGTAATTCAGAAAATGAACACAGACGTTCTTTGAATAAAGGTAGGGCACACCCTTATATAGACTATGGCCTTAATACTGTTAGGAAAGATACCTTACATCAGTCACTTACTATCAGTAGTGTACCAAATGCATGTTGGTACTTCCATGCTAAAAAAGAGGATTTACAGAACCATTTGAAATTTGTTACTGGGTCTCCAGTAAGCATTTTGTCCAAAGATACGTATGAGCAAATTTCTTCAAACAAACCCAGCTTGGCACCTGTTGATGCAAACATTAAAACAGCTAATGGTTTTGAATTAGAATTATTAGGCCAGGCTACATTCAGGTTTGACCATACATCAACCATAGTGCAGTTTATATTTTACTTTTGGTCCTTTTAGATCAGCGTGAATATTCTGAGAAATCAGAAATAAATTATTGGTTTAGACTCATATTCTAGACAGGTTTTAAATTATTTGGACCCCATTTTGATTTATATCAGTCTTTAAATCGACTGCCTTTTCGAAATTCGCAAAATTGCAGTATGTTTCCTCTGGCTTTCTTTGTCGGATCATTACAGGGTCACTGAAGAGGCCTTCATGCGGCCTGAACAAATCATTTGTCTAAATCGCAACGGAAGTAAGGGCGAGGATTGTGGCCATGTGAAATCGATTTAAGCCCCCCAGTGGAAATCATTCCACTGACCGTTCCAAGGCGGTTCTTCTGTGGCGGTTTATTTATGGTGTTGTTTGTTACTTTCTGTGTGTATCACTTGTGTCTTTTTATTTTGGATGGCCATATGGCCATTTTGTGGGAAAGTAACTGTCCTTATGGCCTTCCTTTGTTTAGGTTTCCATTATGGTCTGGTCGCTTAATGTTTGTGTTTCTTTCCCTTTGGTGTCTTTGATGGGTGGAGTAAGTTAATTGTATCGATTCCTGATCTTTGTTTTACTTCTACTTTATTAGCCGAAACTACGTAGTATGGCCCATCTTCTTTCTTATGAATGTTTTCATTGCTCTTAAAGGAACTCATTTTTGATTTTTATTTGCCTTCACTGCAGCTGGTGTTGTGCCGTGTGGCGGCCGTACATCAACCATAGTACAGTTTATATTTTACTTTTGGTCCATTTAGATCAGCGTGAATATTCTGAGAAATCAGAAATAAATTATTGGTTTAGACTCATATTCTAGATAGGTTTTAAATTATTTGGACCCCATTTTGATTTATATCAGTCTTTGAATCGACTGCCTTTTCGAAATTCGCAAAATTGCAGTATGTTTCCTCTGGCTTTCTTTGCCGGATCATTACAGGGTCACTGATGAGGCTTTATTAGCCGAAACTACGTAGTATGGCCCATCTTCTTTCTTATGAATGTTTTCATTGCTCTTAAAGGAACTCATTTTTGATTTTTATTTGAGAACAAAAGCTGGGGTAATCAACATTTTTGAGCGTCAATAATCTCAAGTAGTCAAACTATTAGTTACTGAAGACATCAATATCCCACCTGTGTTTGAAGTTTTTATAACTGGAGAACCTAATTACCCTTTTTCTGAAGAATTACATATGATAGAACCCACTGCAAGTAATAAAAATATTATAAGTATTTTTATATTATTACAAACATCTGTCATGGACCCACTGTAGATCAAATTAAAACCGGGAGTTATCTTAGGACATGTATGCCCTATTGAAGATATCCATTTTAAAGATAGACTCAGAACTTGATAAAATAGTAGAACAGAAAATAATTGAGCCCAGTGAAAGAAAATGGTCTGCTAAAATATGCCTTATTGAAAATAGGATGAAATCTATAGTTCCTTACAGATATTTAGGCACTTAACCCTGTAACAGTCAAAGAACCCATACCAAACATAATGCCATATTTTTTTTTACAAATTATCTGGTTCCAAATGGTATAATACGATACAACTTGCCTCCGGATACTGGCAATCGAATATGGACCCAGGGTCAAAGAAGCTTACTGCGTTTTCGATCCCAACTCGTGGTCTATTTCACTTCTTAATTCTACCGTTCAGTTTTTTACAATGCTGGTGCAACGTATGAACGCTTAATGGAGCGAGTCTTCGGGAATCTTCAGTGGAGAAAAAAAGGCATATGCTACTTAAATGATGTTATCATTTTTGGCTCAGATTTTTAAACTTCTTCAAACAATCTTAGATCAGTATTTTCAAGATTGAGGAATGCAAATCTGAAGCTTAAACCATCGAAATGCAAGTGTTCTAAAGACAAGTGGCCTTTTAGGTCATTTACCCGCTGAAGATGGAACAATGTGTGTCCTCAAAAGACTGAAACTGCATTTAATTGGCCGAAGCCTGCTTCAAGTAAACAAGAAAACAGTCTGAAGGACAGACAAATCCTCCGCCGCACATTGTATCACGGCTCAACCTTGTGACCTTCACCTGTAACCTTGACCTTGAGTTTGCATGGTTTCAAACTCGTGACCTTCCAATGTGACCTTGACCTGGTGTCGACATGATTCATTTATGGGCTCTGCACATAAGCTCACCGAGGGGGGTAATTGACCAAAGTTTAATGAAAATCCTTTGAGGGGTAAATGAGATATGGAACGGACAAAAATTAAAAGTTTTAAACCCGTGACCTTCCAATGTGACCTTGACCTTGAGTCGACATGGTCCATTTATGGGTTCTGCACATCAGCTCACTTAGGGGGATAATTTACCAAAGTTTAATGAAAATCCTTTGAGGGGTAAAGAAGATATGGAACGGACAAAAATTCAAAGTTTTAAACTCGTGACCTTCAAATGTGACCTTGACCTTGAGTCGGCATTGTTCATTTATGGATTCTGCACATCAGCTAACTTAGGGCGTTATTTGACCAAAGTTTAATGAAAATCCTTTGAAGGGTAAAGGAGTTATTGCACGGACACAAAAATCAAACTTTTAAAGTCTTGACCTTCAAATGTGACCTTGACCTTGAGTCAGCATGGTTCATTAATGGGTTCTGCATATCAGCTCACTGAGAAGAATATTTGACCAAAGTTTAATGAAAATTCTTCAAAGGGTAAATGAGATATGGAACGGACAAAAATGCCAAGTTTCAAACTCGTGACCTTAACCGTGAGTCGGCATGGTTAATTTAAAGGTTCTGCACACCAGCTCACTGAGAAAATAATTGACCAAAGTTTAATGAACATCTATCAAAGGGTTCAGGAGATGTGGAGCGGACAATTTAAGTGTTACGGATAGACAGACGGACGGACGGACTGACAGACGGACATGGGTTCTGCGCATCAGCTCACTGAGAAGAATATTTGACCAAAGATTAATAACAATCCTTCCAAGGGTAAAGGGGATATGAAAATTCCAAGTTTCAAACTCGTGACCTTCAACCGTGACCTTCAACCGTGACCTTGACCTTGAGTCGGCATGGTTCATTTATGAGTTCTGCACACCAGCTCACTGACACGAAAAATTGACCAAAGTTTAATGAAAATCTATCAAAAGGTTCAGGAGATATGGAGAGGACAAGTAAGTGTTACGGACCGACAGACGGATGGACAGACGAAGGGCATTCCTATTATCCCCGCTCCGCTTCGCCGCGGGGGATTAACACATAAAACAATCTTTGGGCTGATCAATTTTACCGGGCATATATCCCCTGCTCTGCTCAGATAGCATACCCACATAACCAAGTGACAAAGAAAAGAATAAAATTTCAGTGGGGTCAAACGTGTGAGGACCAATTTAACGAGCTTAAACATGCTTAACTTCACCACAATTGTTATCATATCCTTCCTTTTTTCGCAAGTTCATTTTACAGACTGACGCGTCTCTATATGGGATCGGCGCAATATTATCCCAAAAGCAAGATGACAAAAAAGTTTTTATATTTAATATTAATATAGCTTATGCAAGCAAACCTCGACCGAGTTTCCACAGAATTATAGTACAAGTATTCGTGAATTGTATTAAGTGGTGTATTCTGTCCGTTACTTTAGACAATATTTAATTGGTCGAAACTTTGACAATTACACCGATTATGCTAGTATAACTTCGATAAAGAAACTTCAAAGATGCTGACGGGATGCTGAGTCGCTGGCTCCCAATACTTGATAGAAATTGATTTCAATATCATACATAAGAAAGGGCAGCAAATGCAACATGTTGACGCGTTGTCAAGAATTCCTTCTCGCAAGTGTAAGAATGCGGAGTGTGTATACTGCGGTATAACAATTCCTACCATGCCGCTGAGCCCTTGTTCAGGTGGACAGGGAACTGACCCCTACCAGCAAATCCCATTGTACAGTCTACAGATGAGAATGTGACCATGTAGTGCCTTAAGCACTCTTCGCACCGAGGGAGCTTCCTCATCTAGCTTGACCGACTCGAATGAAGCCCCTTCCTAACTGGTTAGAATTTAAGACAAAGGAGGAACTATGAATTGCAGTTAAGAGGCCAAGATATATCTGTTGTCTTACACAGTAAGAAAAATAATGACAAACCCTCTAAAGAGATAACAAGCACATGTTCCCAAGACACTTAAACAATATTTCAACATTGGGATTCTTAAGTTTTGTATAACGACTTTGAAGACATAAACTGATAAGTTCATTTAACTTTAGTAACTCCTGACGCCTTTAGAAATGTACTAATTTTAGAGTGTCATACTAAATTTACTGCAGGGCATTTTGCTCGAAATAGAACTGTAGAGCTAATAAAGAGAAGGTTTTCTTGGCCTAACCTGACTGATACCACAAAACGATGGCTTACCTCTTGCCATTAAAACAGATAAAAAGATACGCGTCATTTTCAAGTGGTTGCCTTTGATATATTTGGCCCCCTTCCAGTATTAGAAATTGGTAATGATTATATTGTTGTTATGGCGGAGTATTTTGCATAGTACATGGAGGCCTTTGCAATTCCCAATCATACTGCCTTAGCGGTTGCAGACGTGCTTGATATGCAAGTCATTTGCCAGTATGGGTGCATGGAACAGTAACAATAAGATAAGGGTCGCGAATTTGAGTCTGCACCTTTTCAGGAAGCATGTAGGTTATTAGGAATAAACAAAGAGACTACCCCCTACAGAACCAACAGTGACGCAACAGTTGAACGGTTTAACCGTACATTTGAACAATTGTTGGCCATATGTTGTTTTCTCCCTGGGTAAGACGTATCCCCTTTTATCATATTCTGTACATAAAGAAAAGGGAGTCCGTATTTTCATAATGCAATATTGCCATTAAGATAAGGTTAAGGTTTAATTCCAAAGTGTTTCTTCAGAGATGTTATTATTATTCCTTCCAGGTTAAACACTTACTTCTTATTTGCATCTTGCTCCTCGTATGAAATGCAAAACTGTCTAAAATAAATAGTATTTTACGGACCCTCTAATAGGTAAATTGAAATGAACCGATTTGCTTGTTAAAACAGGCCTTTGTCAAAGTTATGTTATTCCATTCTATTCTTCATTCGGGTTTGATTTTACGATCCTTTCAAGACTGTCACTTACTTCGGACTCATCCTTGGTCTTAGTTAGATGGAAACCGCAGAATTCGGAGTGAGACCTCTTGACCTTCTGTTGTGGATCTTGGTTTCCCATTTGTAACCCGAGTAGGCTCGAACCACGGAAGTAACAGATCTAATGGTCAAGAATCAGCGCTCTTACCCCCAATCTGTTTTAATCAGGAAATTAATATTTGTTTTTCGGCTGTCAAATATCATATGAAAATCGAAATTGGATTTTCATATAATATTTTGTAAAATAGAAGTGAAGGCAATGATCAGGAATCGATACAATTAACCAACAGCTCCCATCAGAGACACCAAAGGGAACGAAACACAAACATGAAACAACAGACCCTGATGGAAACATCAACAGCGGAAAGCCAAAAAGACAGTTACTTTCCCACAAAATGGCCAATTGGCTATCAAAATAAAAAAAAATATACATATATAAGCGATACAAACACTCAAAGACAAACCATAACAAAAATAAACCGCGACAGAAGAACCGCCTTGGAACGGTAAGTGAAACGAATTCCACGGGGGTGGGGGGGGGGTGGGGGGGCTTAAATCTATTACACGTGGCCACAATCCTCGCCCTTACTTCCGTCGCGATTTTGGCAAATTATTTGTTCAGTCCGCATGATGGCCTCCTAACACATCAGTGCAACATCTCCGTGAACACAAAAAATCAAACACGATTAATACAAAAACAGAACTTCTTTTTTCTTTACTGACTCAGTTCATTTACCGCCGCGTCCAGTGTACGAACTTAAACGGACGTACCCTCCTCCAATGCGGGGATCCACCTTCTTGTCGCACAGCTGACTAGCCAATGGATTCTTATTTTATGCTTAGCGTGGAACAGGGTTGTTACAGCCAGTGTTTTGGGTGACTGACTGTATCGGTTCTGAATAGTTGATATATTGTGACTGGGATCATAGGTACTCTATAGGTTTAATTCTATAGTATACTCACTCGTCACAGTTAATAGTTCGGTGTACAGTACGTTTACAGTTCGGTTACAAGTATAAATGATACAGCTGCAACAAATTACAAAATAATGTATAGTCCAAATAAGACTATTCAAAGCTAAACAGCTTGATAACATTCGACATTTGGTTTGATCTACCGGGTATGGCGATGTCTTGGAATATTAAAAACAGATAAATAAAAACGGTTCATTTACGCAACAACAAAAAGAGGACTATGAGAGAACCATGAGGTCCTGATCGCTTCCCTGAGCCATGAATATTATTTGGTTCCTTTTTTCTGATCTTAATGACTATATGCTTTGGTACTGATAAATAGGTCAAGGTCAACCTAAGGTCATTTTTTTATAAAAAAATATTGTAGTACTCGGTCACCTGTATCTGCACACAAAGTTTCAAGAAATCGGTCCAGAGTTTCTGGAGAAGATTTTTTAGGTTTTTATTATATGGCCATGGCAGCCATTTTGGTCACACTTTCGGTTCAAGCATTGCCAAGGCAGCTGTATATAAAAGTTGAAATGTTGATGTCACCTGGGGCCAAAGTTGCTGGTTGACCTGGACATATAATAGCATTCAGTCTTACAGTACCTACTCTCAATACATAATTACATCAGTTTTCGAAAAATACATCTTTCACCTCTTTCCCATTCAAAAGCTTAAGGGACCAAAATGGACCTTATACAATCAAGGTCAACTAGGGTCATAAATGGTACAGATTCGGTTGTACCTAAAGCTACATATTAAGTTGCAAGGCCATTAGCCAAGAGGTTCTGGTGGAAAAAGATTCTTATTTTAGGGGTTTTACCATATTTATGCCGGCAAATGTTATGCGGGCCATCTGGACCAACAGAATAAATATTCAGTCTGCCATTATCAGGAGGCTGTATATGAAACTGAAATTGGCTCTGTAGTTTCAGAGAAAATGTCATTTTAAATGTCATCTGCAATCTAAGTAACCTGGGGCAAAAGCAATCAAATGGATTTGAACTTTGACATTCATTAATGTCAATGCGACTGTAATCCGAGTAACCTGGGGTAAAGGCAATCGAATGACCATGCCCTTTGACATGCGTAGACATACACAATGCGCCTACCATCATGTCAGAAAGCACAATAGCTGCCGAAAAAAAAATGTTCTACCATTTTCCCATTCCAAATAATAAGGGACCAAATTTGACCTTGCTTTGAAACTGGTAAATGTCATCTAGCGTCTATTTTTCAACAAATCTGGTAGTACTTAGTCACTTAATGCTACATAAAGAATTTTGAGAAAATTGGCCCATCACTTCCGGAGAGGATTTTTATAGGTTGTTATCATAGTGTGAATTATATTAACTAGTCCTCTGGGGTCATTGATTTCACTGCAGAGTTTCCAAAAATATACGAGTGTCACTGTTGATGCCTAAATGGCCGAAACTTGCTAGTCTGGTTAGGAATCAACTTGAACACTCTACAATTTTCAGTTCTTTTCTGTAGTCCTTGCTTTCAAACGATGACCCTTTATAGTCTATATTTTACCATATTTTGGCATGGGGGTCATCTTGGTCATATAATCTAGATCATTCAATCAAGATTACAGTCCCCAATTAATTGTTAGTGGGTAGTATATGAAATGAAACTGAATTTGGTCCAGCTGTTCATGAGAATAGGTTCTTTAAAATGGTGATGGACCTGCAATCCAAATTAACTTAGACCAAGGTCTTCGATTAACATTTATCTTTGTCATTCATAGACATTCAATTTTTAACTAGTCTCATGTCACAGACCACGATAGTTTTTGAAAAATGCATTGTTCCAACTTGAAAAGCTGAAGTATCCATATTTGACCGTGACATAAAGTAGGTAAAGGTCAACCTAGGGTCATCATTTTTGCAAAGTTTATAGTACTCAGTCACCCAATGCATACCAATCTTCAAGGCAATCAGCCAAGTGTTTCTGGAGAAAAAAGATATTTTTAGTTTTTTTTCATATTTGGACATTGAGGACATCTTAGTCATGTGACCTGAACAATCTGAACCAATTTCTGTTCTCTCATGCCAGAAGGCTACATATAAAAGTCAAATGAAATAAGCGCATTGATTTCAACCTGCAATCTATGCAACCTTTGGAGAAGTTCACCAAATGATCTTGACCTTCAGCATTCATAGACATTCATTTAGTTCATATTCCTATGTCATAAACCAGACAACTTTTCAAAAGATGCACTATTTTTTACATCTTTACCATTAAAAAGCCTAGGCAACCAAATCTTACCTTTACGTAGAGTATGTCAAGGTCAACCTAGGGTCATTATTTTCATATATTTAGTGGTACTCGGGCACCCGATTCTACATACCATGTTTCGAGACAAACGGCTTATTTGTTCTGCAGCAGAAAGATTTTTACGGTTTTTGCCATATTTAGATTTTTTTTTTTTTTTTTGGTTTTACGGTTCTTTCAAGATCAAAATATCAAGCCGATCATTGATCAAAGGTGCGTGAAAACCTGCGGACCCGGAGAAAAACCACGTGACTTTCCGTTGCAGAACTTGGCGTCTCATATGTAACCGGAGCCAGGCAACATATTTAGATACAGTGGCCATCTTGGTCATGTGACCTATAGGGTTCGTACAAATTTGCATTCCCCGAACGTCCTAATTAAAAAGAGAAACAACCAGCAACTGATACAATCAGATCCCTAATTCTTCCCACAATACCACTTGGGAATGAAGAGAAAGAATCAGAACCACGAACACAAAACATGCGAAACCACAGCAAAAGCACCGATTTGGACCGGTCAGTAAAATTACTGGTTGGTTTAAGTTAACTAAGACTGCATATAAAATTTAAATGAAATAAGTCCAGCGACATAAAACAAAATGTATTTTGAAATGTCGATAGACCTCCAAACCAAGTGCCATTGGGCCAAGGTCACTAACTGACCTTGACCTTTGGCATGCATATACATTCAGTATCTATCTAGTCTCATATCGCAGACCACGCAATTTTCCGAAAAATACATTGTTTGACTCTTTTTCGATTTAAAAAGCCTAAGCAACCAAAGTAAAAAAGGTCAAGGTCAAACTAGAGTCATCATTTTTGCAAATTTAGTAATGCTTAGTCACTCAATGATACGTATCAAGTTTCAAGACAAACCAGCACAGTGGTTCTTGAAAAGAAGAGATTTAAAGCGTAAGTCATAATTGGATATTGCGGCAATTTTGGTCATGTGACCTGAATAATTTGTATATTTTTAGTTCTCCACTGTCATATAAAATTTTAATGGAATTGGCCCAGTCTTTTCAGTGAAAATGTTTTTTGAAGTGTCATTGGACCTGCAATAAAATTACCTTGGGATAAGGTCACCAAATAACCTTGACCTTTAGCATACATATACATTCATTTTACATCAATTCTCATCTCACAGACCACAATATTTTTCGTAAGTTGCATTGTTTTACCTGATCCCATTGAAAAGCCTAAGGAACCAAATTTGATCTTGACCTAAAATAGGTCAACGTCAACCCCTGGTCATCATTTTGCAAACTTGTCAGAACTCAGTCACCCAATGCTTTATATAATGTTTCAAGACAATCGGTCAAGTGATTCTGGAGAAAAATAACAAGGTTTTTAAGGCTTGTATAATATTTGGGCATGGCAGCCATATTGATCATGTGATCTAGACCATTCATGCAAACCTTCTTTCCTTTATTGTCAACAGGCTGCATATGAAATTTAAGTGAAATTGGCCAAGTGATTTCAGAGAGAATTTAAATGTCATTGGACCGGCAATGCAAGTAACCTTAGGCCAAGGTCACCAAATGACTTTTAGCTTCAATATTCACAGGCATCCATTTTTGTTACGAGATGGAATAGGAAACTTCTCTGGTGCTTATGCACTTCTAAATTATTTTAGTAGGTATATGGCAAGGCGGTGCGAGTGAAATATTTTAGGTGAAATACGGTAGGCAAAATGTGCTGCTCCATGCATACGTCATGCACATATCATACGATGTATGCATGAGTGGTTTGTGGAGATTTCTTTTACCATACAGTTAGCTGCTATAAGGCTGATTTCTATAAAATTTGCCTAAAAATCGCCAACCGCCAAATTGTGCCATATATAATTTTCATTCCAGTCACGATGTTGTGTGTGTTCGTTTTGACGAGAGTTATACCATTGATTTGTAGGGACGTTTCATCATTTTTCCCCTAGGGGAAATACTATTTGAACGCAAATCCATTATCTACTCGATTTTTGCTATCTGGCTATGATTGTTGACGGTATCTTTACCTTGCCACGATTTTAGCCAGCTAACAAGAGTATGCATGATTTTCCGGTAGTATTCATAGGTATAAATACCCTGAAAACGAACAATATTCAGTAGCAGGTCAAGTGCGAATAAATGCACACAACATAGTGACGGGACAGAGAATGAATATAGAACGGTATGTCAAATCTATGTTTATTATTATTTTTGTATGAACATGCTTGTAGGCTTTGAGGGGTTTACTTCTTGTATACCCCAACTTTCTGAAGCCTATTCTGGATTCACTTTTGAAGCCTCTGTGGTGTAGTGATTAGGCTACTAGCTTTACCAGCTAGAGGTCGCAGGATCGTTCCCAGGATTCTCCAGCAATAGAATGAGTCTTTTAAGCGAGGTCCTGTCTCATTCTGACCCTAGATGTTGATGAGACGTAAAGTTTGGAGACCCGCTCATTCTAGATTCATTCAGGTTTTAAGGCCCCTTTTGTAGAATATAATTAATAAACGTCGGATCACTTGATCGATCCATAACTTTTGACTAGCAGTTTTTAGAAAACCGTGGTCCCGTCTCTATATGATAGTAGGTGTAGAGTGGACGTGAAATAAAGACGGGTTTAACCATATCTTCATCATCAGGGCAAACTCTTACAAGAGCCTGTCGGGTTATCCGTGATGATGAATCTGATAAATTTGATTTTACAAGCATGTTCATGTTGAGTAGAAATAATTTTGTTCAATAAGAATTACGAGTTCATTTTGTAATGAGGCCGGTTTTGTTTGAGAACTCGGTTTGTACATGTATGTACATAAAAAGAATGTAATAATGATAAGTGAGGGTGTTTGGTCGCCACACGTTATAACGATCTGAGCGGCGTGGATGACGTCAGCTGCGTCATCAGCGTCACGAGGACGGTTGTGATGTGGTGCCTACCAAATACAGAAAGAATTTACGCCAAACATCGTTGGTCCTTATGAGACACTAACAAATGTTGTGGAGAATAGATGAAAATCTTCCTGTTTTTAGTTTCTAGCTGTTGTTAATGTAATGAATTTATGAATAGCTATATTTGTGAGCCGTGTCGCGGAGAAGGATATGAAATAGTTTGTTATGTTTCCTGTATTTGGCGGATGACCAGGTAGCGCAAAGGCGTGGTCTGTTCAATTGCCTCTTACCTGTGCTAATGAAGTGAGCACGAATTTGATGGGTATTATGCTCAGAAGTAGTGAGCGTTAATTGATTTCTGTAGTGCTCAGTAAGGAAACATACTTTGAGTATTCTTGTGTCAAGCGCTGGGTGTTGATAATTTGATGCACAGTCAAGCTGAGTTCTGCTGTGCAGTTATTTGTCGCATGCACTGATCAGCCTGTGTGTCTGGTCGACGCATGCGCAATGACGGTATATGCATGAACATATTCTTACTTCTCCGGGAGGGGGATCATGTACGTTTTGTGAACTGTATTTTAGTCGATTTTCGTCATTTGCAGGCACAACGATGTGTGGTGACCTGCTGCTTCCTACCAGATAGGAGCAGGTACTGGTATGACGCTGTCGGTTCAGTGTCCAGCAAGGGCGGACAGACCCAATAACAGACTGTCGAGACCATAATAAACAGGTCGTGGAAAACAACCTGAGACCATTTTAAACAGGTCGTTGAAAACGATCTGGAGTCGATTCCAACGAAGAAGTTACCGGGACTTCAAGTTCGTATGGATACGAATCGATGAATAATATAAATCAACTTGTGGTCGACAACAAGGTCGACAAACTAGTTTACAGCTGTGCGCGAGAAGTGGTTCACCCTAAGTGAACGTATAATATGGCCAGTCGCGTTTTTTTGTGTTTCTCTTTCTTATTTTATTGTTGTTTTTGTTATTTGCTTCTGTAGACATTCACGTCGGCCCGTTCCGAGCACAGAACATTGTTTTGCCTTCGGGGCGGACGTCGTGAGTGGGCTATAGAAGCATATAAATGTGATGTTTTGTGTTAGTATTGTTGTATATAGATACTGTAAATAATTCATATCATTTATTTGATATCCTTCTTGTGCCTTACCCCACAGCTGCCCGTACACCTGTCAGAGACCAAGCTCGGTTGTCTTGTCAGCATGGGGGTTTGCGGGACGCCGTAAACCCACATGTAACACTTGGTGTCATTGAAGTGAGGATTTGATCTCTGGTGAGTGTTCCCAGCTGTGGAACAGCACATTGGTGCTCTAAAACATCAATTTCACATACAAAAATAGCATTGACAGCCACATTTGGAAATTAACTTGAATCTTCCTTCCAGCGTTGAAGAAGTGCGAAACCCATGTATTCAACTAAATGGATACTGACAAGTTCAAAATTTCTGAGCAGGAAGGCGAGGCAAACCCCACTTTTTCTTGGTAACGAAAAATTTTAGTAGACCCCACTTAATTATGTTACCTGACATTCTTCTTAGTTAAACTGGAGTTACTAATTGATCTTACCCACACAAGGTTCTGACGTAGTCACGTTAACAATTTACTGGCGTTGACATAATGGTATCGTTAATATTTACGCTGTGGCTTGAAGTTAGGAACATTAATGGTAACTTGTTATGATCGGAGTTTTGTAATGTGATGAAACTTCGGATTGTAGCTTTTTACTGTAAACGTCGTCAATTTATGACGTTATATTAGACTTCCAGTACGTAACGTCATACTTTACTGAAAGTATTTGACATTTTAAATCGCGCGTGCTTTAATAACTAACGTTTTAGTTAGATTAACGCGTATAACACATATCTTAACGTTTCAGTTAAGCCCATTCAATCATCACTGATCATAACTGATCAGTTTATAGTGGTTTTGATAGTAACGTGAGATTTACGTTATCAATAATGGAGCGTTTAATTCAAATGGGAAAGGAGTTAGGTTATGAGGGGAAAGATTTACAAAATTTTGTTAAGGAGCAGCAAGATATTGAGCGGACAGAAGGCAAGAGCAAAGGGATTTAGAAAGGCTAATGTCTGAAGAAAAAAAAAAGGGAAAGGGAGGAAAAGGAAACGGAAACGGCAGAAAAAGAAAAGGAAAGGGAACATGAACTAGCTATGTTGAATGTTAATACGGAACTTGAAATGGCACGCATTCAAAGTGAAAGGGAGGCAAAAGAGATTAGTGATGCCAATTTATAACAAATAAAAATGGGTTTGAGCTACAGCACCAAGAATTAAGGAATCAGTTAGAAATGCAGAGAGCGAAGCTCGAGCTAGAATTTGAAAAGCAAAAAGCTGAAAAGGTGGCCCATGCCCGGGATCCTAAGTTACCTTATTTTGAAGAGGGTAAAGATAAAAAGGATAGTTATTTATCTAGGTTTGAGAAATATGCTACGGCTAATAAATGGGATAAGAGTGTTTGGACCGCGTATTTAAGCGCATTGCTTAAAGGGCGCGCACTTGATGTATATGACCGGTTGTCAAATGAGGATGCGGCGGATTCTGATAAATCAAAGGATGCTCTATTCAAGAATTTTGACATGACAGAGCGCGGATTTAGGAAGCAGTTTCGTTATAGTAGGCCCGAGAAATCAGAAACGTTCATACAGTTCAGTAGTAGATTGAGAAGTTATTTAGAAAATGGCTTAGTATGGCAAAGATAGAAAAAGCTTTTCCGGCTGTCTGTGATTTCATGGCAAGGGATCAGTTCCTGGAGTCATGTAGTAGAGAACTGTATGTACAACTGAAGCCAAAACAGTTTGGTAATTTAGATGAAATGGCTAGGGAGGCAGATTTGTTTGCAGAAGCGCGCGGAGTTGTATTTAGTTGCAATAATAAGGGGCAACGCGATAATAGAGGCGCAGCGCATGGTAAACAGGACAAAGCTGACTCAAACAAACCTAGCGGTAGATCGGACATCAAGTGTAGCATATGCGATAAGGGGCATTTAACAATTAAATGTTTTAAGTACCCCGACAGAAAACAATTATACAGCGCAGAGGTAGGAGCAACTGGAGGTGGGGATAGCGGTGTTAAGGACAATTTTAACACGCGCGTAGAGACTCAAGGTACTCAGGTTAAGAATGAGATTATGCAGAATGTAGGTCGTGGTTATACACGTGGTCGTGGTAATTTTAGTGGGTCGTTTCGCGGACGCGGTAAGAATAATGGCACAACACGTGGCGCAGCACACCAAGTTAGTTTTTGTCAAACGGAAGTAACTAGGAAATGTGATGAGATTGGAAGTATTTTTGAAGATAAGGTTGGTGATCCTTTGATTTCGGATAGGGAGGAGTGTAGTAAGGAAACTAGGGAAGGTATCTGTTACTTCTTAAAGGCATGGTTACCGACGGCACAAGGATTGGTTAATAATAAAAAGGTGGTTGTATTTAGAGATACTTGGTGTACAGGCTGTGTCGTTCGGAGATGTTTGGTTTCGGGTGGTCAGTTAATAGGGAAGGAATCAAATGTTACGTTGATTCATGGATCCACACAAAGGTATCCTTTGGCAATGATTGACATTGATTGTCCTTTTTTCACTGGGAAAACTGAAGCTTTGTGTATGGATGATACGTTGTTCGATTTGGTTATCGGTAACATTGATGGATCAAAACTTCCCGATATGTCTCAGTTCTCAGCTGCGGCTGTAACTAGGTCTCAGACTAGGCCGGATGAGAAGCCTTACAGAAAACTTAAGGTTCCCGATCAGATCATTAACGATGACAAGGAGGCTTTCAAGCAAGCTCAGGTTGATGATCCAACATTGGAAAACATCAGGAAAAGGGTTGTATCTGGGAACAAAACTGTGAGTCGTGGTTTAAACCGAGGTGAAACTAGGTTTATTGAGAAAAAAGGTTTGGCATATAGGGAGTTCACAAAGGGGAACAAAGTCTCTTTCCAACTTATGATCCCTCAAAGTTTCCGAGGAAAGGTGTTGAAACTGGCTCATGAAACGCTTATGTCTGGACATATGGGTATTAGGAAGACATTGGATAGAGTTGTAACTGAGTTTTACTGGCCCGGTATTTGCGGTGATGTCGCTAGATTCTGTAAATCTTGTGATATTTGTCAGAGAACCATTCTGAAAGGTCGGGTCACTAAAGTACCTATAGGAAAAATGTCATTGATTGATACCCCATTTAAGAGGGTGGCAGTGGCCATAGTTGGTCCAATTGAGCCTCGATGTGATAGGAAATATCGGTATATTTTAACCATGATAGATTATGCGACAAGGTATCCAGAGGCGATAGCTTTACCGATTATTGAGACGGAACGTGTCGCGGAAGCGCTTATTGAAATGTTTAGTAGGGTTGGCATTCCTGATGAAATGTTGACTGATTGTGGATCACAGTTCACTGCTGAGGTAATGAAAGAAGTCAGCAGACTTCTTTCTCTTCAACAGTTAACGTGTAGTCCGAGACACCCGATATGCAACGGATTGATAGAGCGTTTCAACGCTACGTTAAAGCAGATGTTACGTCGCATGTGTTTGTTTGTTTGTTTTGGAGTTTTACGGCCCAGTCAACACTATTAAGGTCATTTTTGAGCCGGTCAGTTTACCTATCAACACTTTCCTGGGCAGGCTTATACGTAAGCGGTCAACCAGTACAGTGCACACTCTTTCGCCAGAAACTGACAACTGCCCTTCTTGAATCAGCGGAAGGGAGAAAATGACCGTAGAAAAGATTTCATGATCAATCTCCACGAAAGAGTGTTGCCGACCCCGACGTCGCATGTGTACTGAACGTCCAAAAGATTGGGATAAATATCTTCCAGCTTTGTTATTTGCGGTTATGGAAGTCCCACAAGAGTCTTCAGGATACTCCCCTTTTAAGTTGTTATACGGACGTAATGTCAGAGGTCCAATGGCAATATTAAGAGAATTATGGGCTGGCGAGGTACGCGATGAGCAAGTTCTTTCGACGTATCATTACGTTATTGAGCTAAGGGAAAGGTTAGATCAGACATGCAAATTAGCGCGTGATAATTTAAAGAAGGTTCAGATTAAGCAGAAAGCTTCTTATGATAAAGGCGCGAGGTCGCGTAAATTTGACGTCGGCGATAAAGTGCTTTTGTTACTACCGACAGACAGTAATAAATTATTGCTTCAATGGAAAGGTCCTTATGAAGTAGTTGAGGTAGTAAACAGAATGGATTATAAGATTGACGTCAATGGAAATGTGAACACATATCACGCTAACATATTGAAGCAATATGTGGAACGTCAAAATGTGACGTCACATTGATTGCTTTCTGTAGAGTCCGTTCCGTCAACTGAAAATGATGACGTTGACGAATTGGCAGATTGCGCTTTCCCTACTGCAAAGCAACCAGAGACGTTTAAGGACGTCAATATTTCAGAAATGTTAACGCAGGATCAGCGTAAAGAAATAGAAACGTTGATAAAAGAATACCCGGACCTACTGTCGAGTGTACCAGGACGAATTGACCAAATAGAACACGACATAAAGTTGCTGACGTCGGAACCAGTGAGGTCAAAAGGATATGCCATACCATATAAAGTACGGGATGTATTGGAAAAAGAAATTCAAGATATGTTAGATTTAGGAGTTATTGAGCCATCAATATCTCAAAACTCATCCCCAGTAGTACTTGTCCCAAAAAAAGATGGTTCGGCGCGGTTCTGCATTGACTTCCGTAAACTTAATAAAGTAACGGAGTTCGATGCAGAACCAATGCCAAATATGGAGGAGGTTATAAATAGAATGTCTGGGCACAAATACTTCAGAAAATTAGATTTATCTAAAGGTTATTGGCAGGTAAAAATGACGTTCAAGGCAAAACCCCTAACTGCGTTCGAACCCCCAAAGGCTTGTTTCAATTCAAAACTATGCCCTTCGCTTTGGTAAACTCAGGAGCAACATTTTGCAGGTTGATGAGAATGATTCTGTCCGAATTTTCTAACGTTGATAGTTTCGTCGATGATATGTGGAACTTTACTGAAACTTTGGAAGACCACTTGACGTCATTACATGAAGTTTTGGATAGACTTAGGACAGCCAAGTTGACGGAAAAGCCTTCCAAGTGTATTTTTTGATATAGCAGTATCGAGTGTCTTGGTCATAGCGTAGCTGTTCAGTCAGTTAGGCCGCAAGAAGACAAGATACAAGCTATAATTAAGGCGTAACTATACCTAATTTAGTGACATAGAGGCCTTTCTGATATTTAATCTTTATCAGTGTGTCTCAACCCCAAAGTTTTGAAACCGAAACGGATGATGGACAAGACCCGGCAAACACAGCACATCCCCCCTCCGAGCACACACCAACCGACGTAGCCTATGAGACAGGTCAGCTGGAGGCATCAGGCAAGAGAGCCTACCCGCGGACTTATAGGGTCCCCCACCGAGCAAACATCAGCAAACATGACCCACACTCCACGAAAGGATGCTCTTCCACCTCCACTAAGAGACAAATGAAGTCATTTCATGGGTTAGCTGGTTTCTACCGCCGTTTCATTCCAAATTTCTCATCTATAGCTTCCCCTTTGAAAGATTTAACTGAGAAAAGTAGACAAAACAAGATCCCAGACTGGCAGGACCATCATGAAAAGGCTTTCCAGACCCTGAAGAATAGACTCACATCTAGTCCTATTCTTCGTCTTCCTATCTTTCATGATGGGAATCCGTTCATACTCCGGACGGACGCTTCTGATGTTGGTATAGGGGCCGTTTTGCTCCAAGAATTTGAAGGGGAAGGACGACTTCCAATTGCTTATGCCAACAAGAAACTTTTGTCTCGTGAAAGAAATTATTCTGTGATAGAGAAGGAATGTTAGGCTATTATCTGGGGTGTTGAGAAATTTCAAAAGTATCTTTACGGAGTAAAATTATTGCTTGAGACAGACCACAAGCCCTTGTCTTATATGCAAACAGCAAAAGTTCACAATCCTCGAATTATGCGATGGGCAATGAAACAAGAGCCGTATAGATTTCGGATTATTGCAATTACCAAGAAAATTTGGGGCCAGACTACCTTAGCAGATAGATTTCGCACGGTTGTTGTGTACATAGCTGTCTTTGTTCAGATAGGCTTCATCCTATTCCATCTCTGTACACAAAGAAAAAACATTTCTGACTGTTTTTTCTCCAAAAGGGGAAACTTTTGTTACGAGATGGAATAGGAAACTTCTCTGGTGCTTATGCACATCTAAATTATTTTAGTAGGTATATGGCAAGGCGGTACGAGTGAAATGTTTTAGGTGAAATACGATAGGCAAAATGTGATGCTCCATGCACAAGTCATGCACATATCATACGATGTATGCATGAGTGGTTTGTGGAGATTTCTTTTTACCATACAGTTGGTCGCTATAAGGCTGATTTCTATAAAAATTTGCCTAAAAATCGCCAACGGCCAAATTGTGCCATATATAATTTTCATTCCAGTCACGATGCTGTGTGTGTTCGTTTGGACGAGAGTTATACCATTGATTTGTAGGGACGTTTCATCATTTTTTCCCTATGGGAAATACTAGTTGAACGCAAATCCATTATCTACTCGACTTTTGCTATCTGGCTATGAATGTGGACGGTATCTTCACCTTGCCACGATTTTAGCGAGCTAACAAGAGTAAGCATGATTTTCCGGTAGGATTCATAGGTATAAATACCCTGAAAAACGAACACTATTCAGCAGCAGGTCAAGTGCGAATAAATGCGCACAACATAGTGGCGGGACAGAGAATGAATATAGAACGGTATGTTAAATCTATGTTTAGTATTATTTTTGTATGAACATTCTCTGTCTCTGGTCGGGCCCATCGGAGTCTAACTGTTGGTTTTCTTTTGCTCCAGCATTTCAGTGGTTTCTTGCTGTCGAGTCCTCACCGTTGTCTCACCTCTGTGGTTCTTTGATTATTTGTGTTCACGGAGATGTTGCACTGATGAGTTAGGAGGCCTTCATGCGGACTGAACAAGTTTATTTGTCTAAATCGCGACGGAAGTAAGGGCGAGGTTAGGGGCCACGTAAAATCGATTCAAGCCCCCCAGTGGAAATCTTTCCCCTGACCGTTCCAAGGCAGTTCTTCTGTGGCGATTTATTTAGGTTGTTGTTTGTTACTTACTGTGTGTATCACTTGTGTCTTTTATTTTGGATGGCCATATGGCCATTTTGTGGGAAAGTAACTGTCCTTATGGCCTTCCTTTGTTTAGGTTTCCATTATGGTCCGGTCGCTTAATGTTTGTGTTTCTTTCCCTTTGGTGTCTTTGATAGGCATCGATTGTATCGATTCCTGATCTTTGTTTTACTTCTTCTTTGTAGGTTTTGGAGAGGTTTACTTCTAGTATACCCGAACTTTCTGAAGCCTATTCTGGATTCACTTTTGAAGCCTCTGTGGTGTAGTGATTAGGCTACTAGCTTTACCAGCTAGAGGTCGCAGGATCGATCCCAGGCTTCTCCAGCAGTAGAATGAGTCTTTTAAGCGAGGTCCTGTCTCATTCTGCCCCTAGATGTTGGTGAGGCGTGAAGTTTGGACAACCGCTCATTCTAGATTCATTTAGACTTTTAGACCCCTTTTGTAGAATATAATTAATAAACGTCGGGTCACTTGTTCGATCCACAACCTTTGACTAGCAGTGGTCAGAAAACCGTGGTCCCGTCTCTATATGATTTTAGTGTAGAGGGGACGTAAAATTAAGACGGGTTTAACCATATCTTCATCATCAGGGCAAACTCTTACAAGAGCCTGTCGGGTTATCCGTGATGATGAACCGTGATGATTTTGATTTTACAAGCATATTCATGTTGAGTAGAAATAATTTTGTTCAAGAAGAATTACGAGTTCATTTTGTAATGATGCCGGTTTTGTTTGAGAACTCGGTTTGTACATGTATGTACATAAAAAGAATGTGATAATGATAAGTAAGAGTGTTTGGTCGCCACACGTTATAACGGCATGAGCGGCGTGGAGAACGTCAGCTGCGTCATCAGCGTCACGAGGACGGTTGTGATGTGGTGCCTACCAAATACAGAAAGAATTTACGCCAAACATCGTTGGTCCTTATGAGACACTAACAAATGTTGTGGGGAATAGATGAAAATCTTCCTGTTTTTAGTTTCTAGCTGTTGTTAATGTAATGAATTTGTAAATAGCTATATTTGTGAGCCTTGTCGCGGAGAAGGATATAAAATAGTTTGTTATGTTTCCTGTAATTGGCTAGTGACCAGGTAGCGCAAAGGCGTGGTCTGTTCAATTGCCTCTTACCTGTGCTAATGTAGTGAGCACGAATTTGATGGGTATTATGCTCATAAGTAGTGAGTGTTAATTGATTTCTGTAGTGCTCAGTAAGTAAACATACTTTGAGTATTCTTGTGCCAAGCGCTGGGTACTGATAATTTGATGCACAGTCAAGTTGAGTTCTGCTGTGCAGTTTTTTGTCGCTTGCACTGATCAGCATGTGTGTCTGGTCGGCGCATGCGCAATAACGGTATATGCATGGACATATTCTTACTTCTCCGGGAGGGGGATCATGATATAGCATGTACGTTTTGTGAACTGTATCTTAGTCGATTATCGTCATTTGCAGGCACAACGATGTGTGGTAACCTGTTAAATCAGACTGCATCCTCATTACGCATCCTGTATTCTACAGTATCATTCATGTTATGCAGTCTATCGATAATTTGTTAGTATAAATTTGTTGATCTTTACCGAAACTTGGAAAGACCACTTGACGTCATTACATTAAGTTTTGGATAGACTTAGGACAGCTAAGTTGACGGAAAAGCCTTCAAAGTGTATGATTGGATATAGCATTATCGAGTGTCTTGGTCATAGCGTAGCTGTTCAGTCAGTTAGGCCGCAAGAAGACAAGATACAAGCTATAAAGGATGCTCCTCCACCTTCTACTAAGAGACAAATGAAGTCATTTCTTGGGTCGATTATCGTCATTTGCAGGCACAACGATGTGTGGTGACCTGTTGCTCCCTGCCAGATAGGAGCAGATACTGGTACGACGCTGTCGGTTCCGTGTCCTTTGTGTTTGCGATGCCGATGGTTCTGCAGTCCTACACTCATTTTGTATTCTACAGTATCATTCATGTTATGCAGTCTATCGATTATTTGATGATATAAATTTGATCTTTACCGAAACTTGGAAGGTAGAAGTAAAACAAAGATCAGGAATCGATACAATTAACTTACTCCACCCATCAAAGACACCAAAGGGAAAGAAATACAAACATTAAGCGACCAGACCATAATGGAAACTTAAACAAAGGAAGGCCATAAGGACAGTTACTTTCCCACAAAATGGCCATATGGCCATCCAAAATTAAAAGACACAAGTGATACACACAGTAAGTAACAAACAAGAACATAAATAAATCGCCACAGAATAACCGCCTTGGAACGGTTAGTGGAAAGATTTCCACTGGAGGGCTCAAATCGATTTTACGTGGCCACAATCCTCGCCCTTACTTCCGTCGCGATTTAGACAAATAATTTGTTCAGTCCGCATGAAGGCCTCCTAACTCATCAGTGCAACATCTCCGTGAACACAAAAAATCAAAGAACCACAGAGGTGAGACAACGGTGAGGACTCGACAGCAAGAAACCACTGAACTGCTGGAGCAAAAGAAAACCAACAGTTAGACTCCGATGGGCCCGACCAGAGACAGAGCATCAGGCACCAACCAACATTACCTTGAATTAGATGTCTCTAATTCTCAATAAGCCTTTACGTTGGAGCCGTCATAGAATCTGAGGCCTGACCCACCGGCGTGCAATTAAAGAGGGAAAGCAAAGTTACCAACCGTGATTGGATTAACTACCATGCATGCAGTCTGTCGTATAACATCCATGTTGTACCCAATCTTTTTATATCGAAGAATGATTTTACGAAATTGGGTGCTGAAGTCATTGCGGTTTTCTGAATTTATATACTAAGTCACCATAAAATTCGGGTTCCGATAGACCTTGTTGCAGAAGAGATTTAAGTCCAATATTGAAATTTGAAATTAAATCAGAATGACGTCTATAAAATTTTGAAAAGGCTTTGCGTAGTTTATGGTACCGATAACCCTGATTAAGAAGTTTAGCCGTTAATAATTTATTACGAGTGTTGAAGTCAGTTACATGACTACACACTCTAGCAAATCGAATTAATTGCGAAATATAAACGCCATAGGATGGCGCTCGAGGAACATCACCATCCAAAAAAGGAAACTTTACAATCTCAAAATCAAAGTCATCGCGTTTATCATAAATTTTGCATGAAACAAACCCATCTACAATAGATAGATGTAAATCCAAAAAACGGGGCCTCGGTATCAGAAGAATTTGCTTTATTTAACTGAAGTTCTGGGGGGTAAATCTGACTGATCAAACCATCGAAATAGGTCTTATCAATATTTAATAAATCATCTTAATATCTAGAAGTGGAGCTAAAAGCTTCAATAATTTCGGATTGGTTATCAATGGAAAGCGACAACGTGAAGTCTCTTTCATAACAATACAAGAATAGATCAGCAACTAGAGGTGCGCAATTCGGCCACTTGACGTCAAAATGAGCAAATTGAGACAAGCCTTTGTGTTTGCGATGCCGATGGTTCTGCAGTCCTATACGCATCCTGTATTCTACAGTATCATTCATGTTATGTAGTCTATCGATTAGTTGTTGATATAAATTTGTTGATCTTTACCGAAACTTCGAAAGACCACTTGGCGTCATTGCATTAAGTTTTGGATAGACTTAGGACAGCCAAGTTGACGGAAAAGCCTTCCAAGTGTATGATTGGATATAGCATTATCGAGTGTCTTGGTCATAGCGTAGCTGTTCAGTCAGTTAGGCCGCAAGAAGACAAGATACACGCTATAAAGGATGCTCCTCCACCTTCCATTAAAAGACAAATGAAGTCGTTTCTTGGGTTAGCTGGTTTCTACCGCCGTTTCATTCCAAATTTCTCATCTATAGCTTCCCCTTCGACAGATTTAACTGTATCTTAGTCGATTATCGTCATTTGCAGGCACAACGATGTGTGGTGACCTGTTGCTCCCTGCCAGATAGGAGCAGATACTGGTACGACGCTGTCGGTTCAGTGTCCAGCAAGGGCGGACATACCCAATAACAGACCGTCGACACCATAATAAACAGGTCGTGGAAAACAACCTGAGACCATTTTAAACAGGTCGTGGAAAACGATCTGGAGTCGATTCCGACGACGAAGTTACCGGGACTTCAAGTTCGTATGGATACGAATCGATAAATAATATAAATCAACTTGTGGTCGACAACAATATCGACAAACTAGTTTACAGCAGTGCGCGAGAAATGGTTCACCCTAAGTGAACGTATAATCTGATCAGTCATGTTTTTTTTTTGTGTGTCTCTTTCTTATTTTATTGTTGATTTTGTTATTTGCTTCTGTAGACATTCACGTCATCCCGTTCCGAGCAAAGAACATTGTTTTGCCTTCGTGGCGGACGTCGTGAGTGGGCTATAGAAGCAAATAAATGTGATGTTTTGTGTTAGTATTTTTGTATATAGATACTGTAAATAATTCATTTCATTCATTTGATATCCTTCTTGTGCCTTACCCCACAGCTGCCCGTTCACCTGTCAGAGACCACGCTCGGTTGTTTTGTCAGCATGGGGGTTTGCGGGACGCCGTAAACCAACATGTAACAGCCTCGATAGCGCAGTACCTATCCTCATGTCACACACCAAAATATTTTGAAACAAAATGCATTGTTTTATCCTTTTCCCATTGAAAAGCCTAAGGAATGCAATTTTTCTTTGGTCTTAAATAGGTCAAGATCAAACTGGAGTCACAGTGCAAACAGGAAAGTACTCAGTCACTCGATGCTACATTCCACGTTTCAAGACAATCGGTCCAGTAGTTCATCTGGATTTTTGTTAGATTTTTATCATATTATTTTAGTTCGATTGCGATGGAAGCTCCAAGCTTATTTTATCGCTCTCGAACACTCATTCCGGGTGTTTTCAAGCGCGCGGGAGAGAGACAGTGACTACTACACCACTGCTGGTGGAGTGAGGCAGTGTCATTACGTGTCTTGCCCAAGGACACACCTCGATTTCGGGTGCCGGATTCGAACGCACAACCTCTCGATCATGAGTCGAACACGTTAACCACTGCGCTATCGAGGCTGACGATCCGTTCGGCCTGGATTCAATTCAATGTCTCCTGAGCGCACTAGTAGCAGTGACGTGATAAGTAAAGCAAAAGGGGTTTGTGAAGGTGAAAAATAATCTAATAAAGGGTCCTGGATTAGTTTCTATGTCGCCACACATCACGAGGAGCATTGACAAGAACGTTAAGAGTTCAAAATAAGTAAATTGAGACAAGCCCTTGTGTTTGCGATACCGATGGTTATGCAGTCCTATACGCATCCTGTATTCTAGATTATCATTCATGTTATGCAGTCTATCGATTATTTGTTGATATAAATATCTCTGCGCAAAGTTGGAATAATTATCTGGACAAAGTACAAATCAAATAAGACAGAAGAACGGATGCCTTGTCTTTATTCGGTACCGGTTTTCAACAATAATGACAATAATAATATTACAGAGGTACAATGGTTATGAACCGTTCACCTCAGTGCTGAGCATTTATGAGGCCATTTGGTTTCTGAGAAGAAGATTTTTGAAGTCTTTTTACCATGGCAGCCATCTTGGTCATGTGACCTTAACCTTTTGAAAAAAGTTTTGTTCCTCTTTCCCATAACGGCGCTTCAGATGTAAATTTGTCCTAGATATGCCCAGCTATTTTTTTTTTCTTCAAAAAACAAAGATTATTTTGTTACTTGAGTGACCCTGGACCAAGGACAATTAGGAACGTTGAACATCTTCATTAACTTGTTTATCTGATTGCATATACCATCTAAGTCCACAGGCAAAGACAGTTTCGAAACATTATTAATTCCACATTTTTTCATTCAAAAGCATAAGTGAGCAAATTTGACTTTGGTATAAATTGGGTCAAGGTCAACCCAGACTTATATGAATACGTGACAATGAATATAAGTCCCCAATGCTACATTCATAGTTTCAAGGTAAGTGAGGTTCCAGAGGGAAAAATGAAGATTCACAATATATGGTCATGCCGGGTACTTGGACCAGTTGAACAAATTCATTTTTTTCAAACCATAAAAGCTTCATACTTTGACTTCAATTTGCCCAGCAGTTTGTGATTAAACTAAATTTTGGTTTTGATCATCGAGTAACATTGGTCCTAGGTCAAGAAGTGATATTGACCTTTGATACTCATGTGTGTGTGTGTTTAAGTTTTACGTTCCACCAACAGCTAAGGTAATATGGAGACAATACCTGGGTTTAAATACTCTTCCGAAAGTCTGGAGAAGCCCAGGATAGAACCCGAGACCCCTGGTTTATGAGGCGAGTAGCACAACCGATACACTACAGACTCTTTCTGATACTAATTATGCTTCACTTACCCATCTAGTGATTTAAAGTTCACAGGCAACATTGGTTTCAGAAAAAAACAACAATGTCCATATTTCCATATAAAACATATGCAACCAAATTTGACCTTGATGTAAATCGTGTCAAAGACAAGCTAGGAAAATCATTTGAATAAATGATGGACCCGAGATCCCAATGCTTCATAACAAGTTTCAAAGCAATCGGCCCATTGGTTCCAGAGAAGAAGGTTTTTCATTTGTTTTCACCATACATGGGCATGGCCGCCATATATATTTCATGTGACATCTCATATTCATTTATTCCTACACGCTTTCATATGAAATTTGATTACAAATGGACAAGCGCTTTCTGAAAAAAAAAGACAAAATATTTTTTCCCAACCATTTAATAAAAAAATATTCGGGGATATTGTAACGCCTCTGTCCAGCCGTCCGTATGTCCGTCCGTCACGCTTTTTCCTCCTTAACTATTGGACGGAATTCAACCGAATTTGGTATATAGCTTCCTCGTGCGAGAGCAGCGTTAAATTTGGGTAAGCCATGGCCATGTCCCATCCCTCCACTTTAGAAAAGCCTACTATCTGAGAAGCTGTTCAGATCACAACCCCTAAACCATATATATTCTTGTTCCTTATGATAAGACGAATATGCAATTGGAGACGCCAACTAGGGTGACCCTAGAGATACGTTGGGGTCATGCCCCACCCCTGCACTTCATATAAGGACATATATTTAAGAATCCGTGACGCTTTCAATGACACCAACCTTGGGGTCCCACGGGGTGCGATGGGGACATGTACCAGCCCCATAACTCCATCAAAGGCCTAATTACTCAGACACCTTTCAGATCGCCACCCCTAAGCCATATATAATCTTGTTCCTTGTGATAAGATGCATTCAGTGACACCAATCGTCGGGGGCCCTGGTGCGCCGGGGCTTGCCCCACCCCCTCCACTTCATAAAGGCCTTATAGTAGTAGTATGCACAATGTAGTTTCTAGGACAACCCCTCACCCTCACACTGTGGGGGCCACCCACCCCCGGGTCGGCCCCACCGAGTGGGGGTGCCGAGGACAATTATTTTTTCATCCCCGCACTGTGGGGCTCACACCCAACCCCCGGGTCGGCCCCACCGAGAGGGGATGCAATAGAATAAAATATTTGTTTGCCTGCCATATCGCATGGCCAACACGTGACCAACCTGCGCTCGCCATCACGCAAAGAGAAGGCCGCCAAAAGAAAAGCCATTGAAGAGGAATTTGACCCTATCTCCCGCGAGAAAGTCCTGCGATCCGTCTAGGAATAACAGGATGAGATCCTGGATTTGTTTACATCTGCTGGGCAACAGCTAGTCTTCCGGCAGACCCCATGGGTCATTGGCGACTTCTTGAGGGGCTGGCAGATGGACGTGCCAGCCAAAAGTCGTCATAGTGCAGTCCCCAGGACTTTCCTCGAGGCTGTAGTGCCCCAGATCAGTAGCAAGCTCGATGAATGAGATCGAGGTGCTGGGTGGTGTGAAATTCAGTCGGCTCTCAAGATTCAGCTTTGGAAGGACAAACCAGGCGGTATTGAGGAGTACACAACCCCCGTGCTGCGCCACAAACAAGAGGCCTTCTCCAGGCCAGCGAAATCAAGGGGGGCTCTCGATAAAACCTTACAACAGATCCAAGAAACACTCGAAAAGTGGACGCAGAGAGGGTCTGGCTTGGTTGTAGATCAGGTACAGGCCCTTTGGCTGGACATTGCCAGATATCAGCCCCTTCGGGGTAGGTCCTACATTCCACGTCCAGCAGAATTAAGATATAAGAAGGCACTGGTTAACAAAGGCCAAGACTGCTTTCGATGGACGCTCCGAGCGGCTCGGGCAAATCCATCACCACCACATCATCCAGAGAGACCAAGTTGGTATCCTACCAATGATGGTATGAACTTCGAAGGGATTGATAGTCCCACACCCATCTCACAGATACCAAAATTTGAGCGGCAGAACAACCTAGCCATCAATGTCTTTGGCTGGGACAAGGACATCACCGTCCTTCGTCTCAGCACACAAGCACAAGAGATACCAAAGATCAATATGCTGCTGATTAGTGCAAACAAAAATCGCTTCCACTACACCTGGATAAAGAACTTCAACCGCCTCTTATTTAATCAGAGCAAGCTACCAAAAAAGAAGCACTTCTGTGAGCGCTCTCTTCATGGCTACACGAGAGAAGACAAGCCCGAGTGCGAAGGCACTGGATGGAAATGCCAGAGGTGGGTAAGAACAAGCTCACCTTCCAGAACCACCACAAGCAGCAACCAACCCCATTTGTCATCTATGCAGACTTTGAGGCTCCCACCACCAAGATCAAGGGCCCCGAACGCGATCCTACAAAAAGTAACACCCAACGAACACAACAACATGAGGCTTGCAGCTACTGCTATATCGTGGTGCGGTGTGATGGAACAACAAAGCCGCCTGTCGAGTATTGCGGCCCAAATGCAACAGAGCACTTCTTAAAATCACTCCAGGAGGAGGAGCGCGAGATTAAGAGCGTGCTAGCCAACCCTAAAAACATAAGGATGACACGAAAGGACTATCAGGCCCATAACAATGCCGCGAATTGCTATATATGCGAAAAACCGCTAAACGGTGACTCTGTCCGCGACCACTGTCATATCACGGGTTAATATCGAGGGACAGCTCACAACGCCTGCAACCTTAAGCTGAGGCTAAGCCCAAAGACCACCGTTATTCCTGTGGTGTTCCACAACCTCAGATGGTACGACTCCCACCTGCTCATGCAGGCCATCTCGTGGGTCGAAGGCAAAGTCTCCTGCATCCCCAATAACACAGAAAAGTACATCTCCTTCTCTCTCGGGCAGCTCCGTTTCATCGATAGCGCCAAGTTCCTGCTCGCTTCCGTCGACAAACTGGTGGCGTCAAACCGGTCAGAGTCTTTCAAGATGACGTCCCAATATGAACCAAACCGTCAGAGGCTCCAGCTCTTTACCCGGAAGGGCGTCTACCCCTACGAGTATATGGACTCCTGGGACCGTTTCGCCAAAGCCACGCTCCCTCTGAAAGAGGTATTCTACAGCAAGCTCACTGACGAGCACATCAGCGACGACGACTACGCACACGCGCATAGAGTATGGGAGGTCTGTGGGTGTAAGACCCTGGGGGACTACCACGACCTCTACAATCGCACAGATGTTCTCCTGCTGGCAGATATCTTTAAGGAATTCCGAAAGACATCCCTTACTCAGTACGGTTTAGACCCAGCGCACTACTACACGAGTCCCGGGCTTTCATGGGACGCCCTCCTCAAAAAGACAGGAGTGGAGCTCTTGCTCCTTACAGACTACGGCCAACACCTGTTTGTCGAGAAGGGGATGCGCGGAGGTATCTCGATGGTATCAAAACGGTATGCCAAAGCCAACAATTCTCAGGTCGAGGATTATGACCCAGAAAAACCCAGTAGCCATATCTTATATCTCGATGCGAACAATCTCTATGGATGGGCTATGAGCCAGGCCCTCCCCATCAGAGGCTTCCAGTGGGTCGATGCATCGGCACTCGCAGAAACCATTGCAGAACTACCCGCAGACAATGAAGAGGGCTTTATCATAGAGGTAGATATGGAATATCCAGCAGAGCTTCACAATGACTACCCGCTAGCACCAGAGCGCCTAGTGGTCAAGAAGGAGTGGATGTCGGAGTACCAGCGCGAACTTCTCGATGGAGCTTTGGGAGGGAGCACCTACAGAGGTTGAGAAGTTGGTACCAAACCTTCGCAACAAAGACTGTTACGTGCTCCACTATCGGAATCTCCAGCTATACATGTCTCTGGGTATGCGTCTGACCAAGGTTCATCGTGCCCTCCGGTTTCAGCAGAGCCCCTGGATGGAGCCCTACATCCGGATGAATACTGAGCTCCGGAAGAAGGCCACCAGTGAGTTTGAGAAGGATCTCTACAAGCTCATGAACAATTCGGTCTTCGGCAAGACAATGGAGAACCTCCGCAGGCGTGTCGACGTCAAGCTGGTCCGCGCCAACGAGGAAGATAAACTCAGGCGTCTCATCGCCAGCCCAGCCTTTGCCAAAGCCAACATCTTCGACGATGATCTTGCAGCAGTCCAGATGCAAAAGAACCGGCAAGTGCTCAATCGCCCGCCCAATTTACGTAGGTATGAGCATTCTGGACCTTTCAAAAACCCTGATGTACGATTTCTATTACAAACGGCTCCAGAGGCAGTACGAAGACCGCTACCAGCTCCTCTACACGGACACCGACAGCCTGCTCCTGAAAAATTGAGACAGAGGATGTCTACGAGGACATGGCCAAGCACCAAGCACGTCCGACTACCAGAAAGACCACCCGCTGCACAGCACAGAGAACTAAAAGGTTCTCGGAAAGATGAAGGACGAGTGCGCCGGGCAGTCAATCGCTGAATATGTGGGCCTGCGTCCGAAGATGTACTCCATCCTCCAGGCATCTGGAAAGAACATCAAGAAGGTCAAGGGTGTGAGAAAAGCAACTGTCAAGAAGCTCATCAGGCATGATCAGTTCAAACATGCTCTCTTTGAGAAGCAAACATTCCGCCATGGCATGGATGTTCTTAGGTCGGAGCTTCACCGCATCTACGGGCAGCATCTCAACAAGGTGTCGCTGTCGCCCTTCGATTCCAGCGTTGGATCGCAGAAAACGGAGTTGACACACAGGCTTATGGTTACAAAGATTACATCACACAACAAGAGATGGACGCGTTCGTTGAGGAACTGGGGCGATCCATCTAAAGAACTCTAAAATCATAGGATAAACGATGGCTCCCAAGAGAGTTCTAACCCAGGAGGAGATCCAGGAAATCAAGGCCCTGCGAGGTAAGGCGCCTGTGAGTAGGTTGAGGAAGCAGTTCGGCGTCGGCGCTGCGAGGGTTCAGATGCTCTTGGCAGAGGAAGAGACACCCAATGCCGCAACAGAGGAGGATACACCCAATGCCGCAACAGAGAAGGCAGAAAGAGAGGAGAGCGTCGTCGACGATCTACGATTGTTGCTACGCGATAGCATCGGCCAAGCCAAGTCGGCAAATGGGCCGACCATCAACGAATTCTATAAGCTCCCAAGGGAAAAGCCTGAGTCGGTTTGAAACCACCACAGAGAAGGTGTGGATTTCGTTGACGGAGATAATTGCCTCTCTGAAGCGGCGCGAGGCGGCGAGCGGAGGCAATGTGATCTCCTAGAATATTGGAAAATCCAGCGGAACCTTCTATACCCACTTGTACGACAACCTAAAGTCGCTCGAATCTCTCATAGAGCAGGCCGCAGATGTGTTGGTGGGTGTGTCTTCCGCTATAGACGGATATGAGGTCGAGCCGCCGAACCCCTCGGTAGTAGAGAAACTGGTGGATATGGCTGAAAGATGAGTATACTTGTCTCTCTCCATAGCAATTGTCTGTGGGGTGTTCGCTACGCGGGCAACTACAGACCCCCAAGAACCTCGAGATACTGAAGGCGAATGCCCGAGACCAAGGACAACTGAAGTAGGACGTAAACTAAACGGATAAATTGTTACCCCGGTGGATGGAGCTCAGCGCTTGAGAACCCCATCCGGAGGAAGCTTAGTGTCCGGTATCATATCAAGAAGTTCTTCGCGCACAAAACCGCGCTTAGGTCCATCCTGCAAGTAATACACCACGGGCTCGTTGTGCTTGGTGACTGTGCGCCCGAGCCGGTGCACATCCACGGACCATATGGGATCAGTCGTTCGCCGGCGCCCACCTTCAAGTTCGCCAGGTTGGTACAAATAACGAACGCCGACGCCGGAGGGGACTATTGTCTCTTCGAGACCAACAAGACGAACAGGAACTACAGAGGAGGGCTTTTGTGTCCCCGATCGCGCCCTTATAGCCTCAGAGGGCTTTTTGCCGGTCAGTCGGGTGACCTCGCCATTCAAGGCTGTCACAACGGCCGGCAACCTTTTCACCCACTCTGTAGACCGCTGACCAGAAGTGAGTCGTATCTCCTGAGCGTACTGGTGCTCAAAGAGCCGCTCAGCCAAGGTACGATAGAAGCGCTCAACAATGCCCCGGTCCCGATGGTTGTCAACCCGACCGCGCCGAACCTGGACAGGGTGCTTTGCCAACATCTGGCTGACAGAGCCCATGAACTCACGACCGGGGTCGACCTGGAGCAATTTGGGCCATCTCAACGGGCCTCGTCTGTAGATGCAAGACAAAGCTTCAGCAACCTCTTTGGCTTTTTTAGTGGGCAGAGGCTCAGCTTCTTTGAAGCGTGAGGCTACATCAACCACGGTAAGGGCGTATTTGTACGTGCGCTTGCGAACACGGTCGTGTTGCAGAAAGAGCAGGTCAGCTTGATGGACCTCGTTCGGCTTGGTGATGTCGAATTTGGGTCGTGAAACGTGCTGTGGGGCGGCGAGGTAGATCTGCCAGATAGCCTGCTTGTTCAACCAAGCTCTGGCCACATCTTCTGAGGTCTTAGCCGCAGAAGAAAGCTTCTTTATGGCCTCAAGACCCCTCCAGTAACCCTTAGGGCTGTAATAAATATCCGCAAGGCGCCAATCCATGTATTTATTGTTGCTTTGTTAGCATTAAGTCTCTAACGGAAACAACTGCTGAGGAATTGTCTAGGCAGCCTGCACTCTTTTAAGCTCGCCAGCACGAAATATTCAGGTGCCACTCTGACCAGATTTGTCCAACTCTTCCAACAGCTTGGTACGGGCCGACATTAACGCCTCGTCTCTTGCACGTTGAAACACAACACTTTCTTTTTTTCCTCCTCCGACAAACCAACAGTATGGTTCTGGCGCTGACAAATTTCTTCTTTCATCTGTTCGAATTTGTCGATTTCACACAGAATCAGGCGAAATTCCGTTTCAGATACATCATCGTCGTTCAGCAAGATAGAAATGCGGTCGGCGATTGAGTTTAGCTTCGACTCAGCCAAGATACGAATCTCGTCTTTTTTTTTTTTTTTTTTTTTTTTGCTTTTGTTTGGTGTTTTCGTCCAATACATTTCCCGCCAACGCCCAGCAACCAACACACAATCGCCTCAGCTCCAAGGCCAATGGCGACAGGCGTCGCGATGATAGTTGACAAGAGCCCGACGCCTGAAGCAGTCAGCCCTACTCTAGGCGCAATAAGTGTGGTATCAATCCCATCAACAACATTGGCCCCGCGCCGGTACTTCTTGTACAGCGAGGCTCTAAAGGCTCGTTCTTTTTCGAGACGGAATTTGACCTCGGCCACGTGCTGAAGGCGGTGTTTGTCTCCGGTTTCAAATCCTGGGTAGAGGCCCATCGTGTTCTACCCCTCGAGCTGGATGGGTTTAATTAGACTACTGGCTAATAATGACAATAGCTTGGTCTGCTGTGAGCGCACCGGGCGTAAATCGCAGCCTTTTGAGAGACACTGGGCCTATAAAAATATTATGTAGGTCTAAATGACGGTAATCAACTTGGTGTTGGATTCCTTCAAGAGTGAACTGCATTCGAGGTGTTTCTTGTACTTGTATATAAATCCTAACTTCTTTATCAGCATTTGCTTGACTCCACTTGAGCTTAAAGCCGGGTAACACATCAACAAAGTCGTCGGGTCTATCTCCGAGAATTAGATCAAGGATGATCGATGATGTTGGCAAGTTCATACCAATGATTCCCGCTGGGGGGAATTCGAAGACTATTTTCAGGATTCCCTGGCGGTCGTTGCTTTGCTTTAGCACGTTATCTTCGGAAACGATAATGTTCTTCATCCAGGGGATATACGAGCACAGTCGAGTTCGACTATTAACTACCTTCCTAACTTTGTGCTGCTTTCCAGTCACAACGTACGGAGACGAGATGTGTATGTCAATAAGCCACCTTGTTGGACGGGGTCCGCAAAAGCAACCCATTGGCCCCGCGCCGGTACTTCTTGTACAGCGAGGCTCTAAAGTCTCGTTCTTTTTCGAGACGGAATTTGACCTCGGCCACGTGCTGAAGGCGGTGTTTGTCTCCGGTTTCAAGTCCTGGGTAGAGGCCCATCGTGTTCTACCCCTCGAGCTGGATGGGTTTAATTAGACTACTGGCTAATAATGACAATAGCTTGGTCTGCTGTGAGCGCACCGGGCGTAAATCGCAGCCTTTTGAGAGACACTGGGCCTATAAAAATATTATGTAGGTCTAAATGACGGTAATCAACTTGGTGTTGGATTCCTTCAAGAGCGAACTGCATTCGAGGTGTTTCTTGTACTTGTATATAAATCCTAACTTCGTTATTAGCATTTGCTTGACTCCACTTGAGCTTAAAGCCGGGTAACACATCAACAAAGTCGTCGGGTCTATCTCCGAGAATTAGATCAAGGATGATCGATGATGTTGGCAAGTTCATACCAATGATTCCCACTGGGGGGAATTCGAAGACTATTTTCAGGATTCCCTGGCGGTCGTTGCTTTGCTTTAGCACGTTATCTTCGGAAACGACAATGTTCTTCATCCAGGGGATATACGAGCACAGTCGAGTTCTACTATTAACTACCTTCCTAACTTTGTGCTGCTTTCCAGTCACAACGTACGGAGACGAGATGTGTATGTCAATAAGCCACCTTGTTGGACGAGGTCCGCAAAAGCAACCCATTGGCCTCGCGCCGGTACTTCTTGTACAGCGAGGCCCTAAAGTCTCGTTCTTTTTCGAGACGGAATTTGACCTCGGCCACGTGCTGAAGGCGGTGTTTGTCTCCGGTTTCAAGTCCTGGGTAGAGGCCCATCGTGTTCTACCCCTCGAGCTGGATGGGTTTAATTAGACTACTGGCTAATAATGACTATAGCTTGGTCTGCTGTGAGCGCACCGGGCGTAATTCGCAGCCTTTGGAGAGACACTGGGCCTATAAAAATATTATGTAGGTCTAAATGACGGTAATCAACTTGGTGTTGGATTCCTTCAAGAGTGAGCTGCACTCGAGGTGTTTCTTGTACTTGTATATAAATCCCAACTTCGTTATTAGCATTTGCTTGACTCCACTTGAGCTTAAAGCCGGATAACACATCAACAAAGTCGTCGGGTCTATCTCCGAGAATTAGATCAAGGATGATCGATGATGTTGGCAAGTTCATACCAATGATTCCCGCTGGGGGGAATTCGAAGACTATTTTCAGGATTCCCTGGCGGTCGTTGCTTTGCTTTAGCACGTTATCTTCGGAAACGACAATGTTCTTCGTCCAGGGGATATACGAGCACAGTCGAGTTCAACTATTAACTACCTTCCTAACTATGTGCTGCTTTCCAGTCACAACGTACGGAGACGAGATGTGTATGTCAATAAGCCACCCTGTTTGTTGGACGGGGTCCGCAAAAGCAACCCACTTGCTCCCAGTGAAGGCCAGCGTATGAACCCGCTTTGGAACGGCATGTGAGGTATCTACGTCGCCAAGATTACCGAATGCCAATGACCCCGCTTGGGCGACATCTTTTCTTTTGTAGACCCCATCAGAGAGCTGGAAGGCGTACAATCGATCTTCCTTCCCGTCCTTATCGAACCCCTCAGTGTCACCAAGATCAGCCAAGTCCACCCCAGGGCATTTTCTGACCCCACCGGGGCTGCTTGCGTCAACCATTCCTTATATGTAGGGTTGCACTCATATACTCGAATTGTAACATCTCCCCGTTAGTATCTCTAAGTGAGATAGTTAGCTGTGAAACAGGCCCTGACGACAACCTTTTGTACTGTAAGACAGGAAATGATTCAGTTCTACCAGATCCACACTTTTCGTTCTCGACAGGGACAGATCTAAGCATTGTAGAGGGTCGACCGTTATGCAGATTGTCTGAAGTACTTAATTCAGCAAGATGAAAGTAGACCTCACGATGGACGGCCAGCTTGTGTGGCTCATTTGCAGTGAACGTCTTGGTGCGGCCTCCTTCCAAGTGATGGCCATTTTTATTGATCAGCGCCAAGGGTGGGGGTTTGAAAGTATTGTAGGAAAAGCCTAAGATATTAGCTAATTTGCGATTCATTGTTATAACTTCTCCGGGCTTTACCATTAATTGCAGTAGACAAGACGGTTCATCTAGAGTGAGTTCGGCGTTCAACCGCTGAAACACCTTTTCGTTCAACTCACAGACGTTATAATACCCGCCAGGTATTGTTGTTGTTTTTTTTTCAGTCTTTTTATATGAGACCTTATTGTTCCTTTTCACCATGCATATGTTGTACCACCAGTGATAATACATCAACTCGCAGAGAGCAATCTCTCGCTCACCCGCAGACAGGGTCCTGGCAAGATTGATTGGCACATCGTTTTGAACGTCAATGAGTGTGATGTGCATGATAATCACCAAAATGGGTATGTATACAAAGGCGTTTACGTTTAATAGCTCGGCAAAATATCAGGCAGGCGGCCATTTGAAATATAAAGAAACAGCAGCAGTGGCGCCAATCCTAGTCATAATGGTCGACGATAAGGGAAGTAAGTTCCTTTCCAAGTACTCTTCGCCGATTATCAAAACCCTCCGCTTACCGGGGATTTTACTATGGCAAACAAGGCGTGGGACATCTGGGTGGATACTCCCTTCAGCTGGTGGCAGTGCCAGCTGAATTTTGCGGTTTGGTGTGCAACCGCCGGATGTGGTGTTTCATTTCAGGACCATCTCCAAGCGGAGGAGCCCCTTCTTGCAAGCCTGTATTGCTTTCATGTCTATTATATGACAAGGCGTCTGCTTGAGGAGCTAAAAGTCGCCCTCCCTGGGGACAAGTCAAATTCGTGGTTCGATAACCAGTATGACTCCAGGGCCTTCAAGCGGCTTTGCGAGGAGTTCGCCGTTTCACCTGATACGGATTGGAGGCAGAAGTTAGACCACGGGTATCAAGGCCTCAGATCTTTTGTTGGTACCTTCATAACCCCGGGGAAATACCCCTTGTTTCACCCGAAGGACTCCATACGTCATAATCGGGATATTTCAAAGGCGTGGACGATGTTCATTCTAGATAAATCAGAAGGGTTCACGCAAGCGGGTGTCGAGCGCCTCAACGACTCGATTCGGACTTACGTTTGGGCAATCTTGGGAGCGCAAGCTCAGATCCGTTCCAACATTCTCAAAGTCGGGTCGGGGTTCGACGCCCAAAAGCAGTTTACGGCGAATCTCGAAGACGCCATCGCCTCACCTGTCGACATCCCCAGCAGTATCGATCGCTATCAAAAGACGTTGCAATATGCATCCACACCACTGGAGTACGTCTGCGGGAGAGCGCTCTACTTGATGCCGAGCGACATGGCACTCCACCCTGGCAATGTCCAAGGTTATAATAACCAAATCCAAATAGCGGGGTCAGATGCTGCCATCGGCCACAACCCAGGCATAAACAAGGCAGCCCTGATCAATCCTGCCTCTAAAGTCGATAGGACATTCCAGGGGAAAGCTGCCTCACCAGCCGGGACCGATCCGTGAGTACTAGCAGGGCCATCGCCTGAAGGGTCGCCTACGTCTGTCGCGGTTGCTCCGCCAGCAGACTGGAAATCCGGTCTCGACCATGAAGAAGAAAAAACAGCTCTCATAGTCGCAGGGATTACACTCGGCCTAGTGGCGCTTTGGTTGGTTGAGCGGTTGTGAACACCAGTCCCGTGCAGCCACGAGAAGAAGGGCCCCCACGCCGATGACCAAGGCCCACAAATTATCTGCGAGCCACGAAGCGGCCTTCCCTAGCGTGCTCAAGAGCCAAGAGACGATGGACCCGATGATTCCGGGCCGGGCAGCCGCGGCCTTGCCGGCCAAATTGGCCAGGGCACGCCCGGGGGACTGTAGGTGCTTTTTTACCCACTCCTTGACCCCGCCCTTGCCGGGCGACTTTAAAGCCGGAGCCGGTACACTCCCCCCGCCGCCGGTGAGCGCAACCACTAGAGCCGAGATTGCCATCCCAATCGCTGTAAGGATGCTCACGATGGTAATTCCCTGCTCGCGGAAGAGGGTGCGAATGCGCTCAGCCAGCGTTTTGTCTTCATGAAGGAGCCGCCTGAACGTCTCACGAATTCGGGAGATCTGGGACCGGTGAGCTTCTCTGTTTGCAGAAAGGGCCTCGTGCCTCGAATGTCTTTCGATTTCGATGTCAGAAAGCTCACTCTCGAGGTTTTTGATCCGGTCCCGAATTTCCTGTTGGATTTCGGGGTCGTCCGTTTCCGTCAGTTTCCGCCGCTCCTTGGCCAAGCGTTTTTCAACTTGGGATTTTCTCTCGTCGACCTTTCACAGCTTCGCCAGGTTGTTCGTCAACTCATCTCGGGTTCGAGTCATGGCCTTTTCAAGCCCAGCAAGCTCTCTTTTGGCTTAGGTGACCCACGCGGTGTCGATAGGCTGATCATCAATTGTCTTCAATGCGGTCTCAACGTCTTCTGTGCTGCGGCGTGCGCTATCGGCTATGCCGGGTAGGTCCTGAAGTTTGATATTTTCAAGGTTCGCACCGCTCGGGAGGGCTTTATCTGCCTGCTGGAGAGCTTTCAAAGCGGAGCTACTTAGACGCTGCGTATTCGACGTGAATTCAGGGAACCCCAGTGAACTTCGCAGTGCATGTATGCCTCCTCCGTATCTTTTGGCCAGTGTTGATAGGGCCAGAAACTGGAAGTGTCCCCTCGTCGCAGTGATAGAGATCTTTTTGTCGCCTGGGGTCCAGTAGAGTGTTTTGCCGTCGGCATCAATCCCAAACTGGCTATAGTTGATCCTGCCTTGGATGTGCAACCCATAGGCACGGTTCACTTCTTTGTAGTAAGTGTCAACCAGGCGCTTTTTCTGAGCCTCAAGTTCGGCCCGTTTCAACTTGCCCCGCAGATTCTGCAAATTGTCCCCGGATGTGTTTAGATCTTGCTGGACGGGCATTGGTGCCTCCATAGGGGGGTCGGGGAGGTCGAAATCATAATCATCGACTATTCCAGGCCCGTCTGGATCGAACGTTGGGTTTTCGAAATCATAGTCAGCCATATTTATGTAACAAGTATGTTCATTTGAAGGTTGTCGCGCATCTTTAAAACAGACTTTGTCGAGTGTCAACGAAGCTGACTACATGTCATCAAGTAAGTACGGACGAAAGCTTGACCCCTACCGGTGCCTCCGCGAACCCCTTCGGGTGAAAGGGGTGAGGCAATCGGTGTCGGTAACTAACAGCCCCAGCACGATCGGCCCGAACCAGCAGCTTCTGGTTCGATTCCCCAACCTCGGCAAACATGATGTCATCGTCCCCGGGACCGCGAGGTTGGCCTTCACGATCACGCTGCACAGCGAAGATGCCAATCGGACCTTGGTTCAGAACCTAGGCCGCGCCCTCGTGAAAAAGACCGTCATTAAAATTTCGGGAAATGAGGTCCTCAGCATCGACGACAGTGATGTGTACCACTGCTACCGCGATCTCTGGAGGACGGCTTCAGAGAGGAAACATGGCCAGTACCAAGGCATTGATACGACGGAATACCAAAATACGACGAGGATCCGAATCAATGCTGAGAACAAAGATGAGTCCATTCTAGCGGACAAAGCCGTCGCCGATGCTTTCGGCAATCGTTTCTACATCCCACTCGACTTCGAGCTACTCGAGAGCCACATGCCATTCTACCAGAGTGCGCTGGGCGACCGACTTGAGTATGAGCTCACGTTCAACGACTACAACCGTGTGATCCAGGCAACAGGCAGAGGTTCCTCTTTCGACATTGAAAACATCTGTCTTGAGTATGACATGGTCATCCTGCCAGAGCCGGCCTAAATGATCAACAACCAGTACAGAAGCCGCATTTCGATCCTGTATGACAGTGTACTACGGCACCGCAAAATCGGTAAAGACAAGAACGACACCCTCTGGAATATCAATCTCAACGCGCCCGCCCGCAGCATGAAGGGCATCCTGATGCACTTTGAGGATGAAGCCGCGCAACAGCCCTTCGCTCGCGACACAGAGGCCTTCTATAACCCGAAAATCGCCATGGTTGAAGTCACCATCGAGCGGATCCCCAACCAACTCTTCAGCCAAGGGATGCGCTCTTACCAGATGTTTGATGAAGCGAGGAAGCTCTTCGCAGCCGGTAGCAAGCGATACCCTGAAGTTGCAACGGTCGAAAAAGACCTTGCCCTAGCCGACGTCAGCCTTGCAGAATACCTCACCAGTAAGTATGCGATGGCTTGACCTCAGGACAAGCGACGACGAACGGCTCCACGGCTCCGGCAGGCGGATAGAGGATGCCAGCGAAGGTGTGACCATCCAGATAACGAAAAGAGCCGAGGCTGCTTGCGCACTGAACATGAACCTCTACGTCATCATGGATGCCCAGCTTAAGATCGAAGATGGCCGGTTCGTCTCAACGGTCTATTAATGTTCCTGAGGAACGATTAATAAATCTCCTACCGCGCACGGCCCATTCGGCGACAATATGTGGGCAAACGGGATGCGGAAATACCGTTTTTATCCTGGATCTGCTCGAAGGCCCCTACCGGGAGTTTTTTTCGACACATCGTGGCCCTCTGCCCCACCATAAAGTATAATAAAACATACCAGCGCCCCTGGATCTGGACCGATCCTGAGGTCTACGTTCTAGACCCCGGCGAGCGCCTACACGATTACCTGCGAGCGTTTTACCAGGTGTTTATGGGCGAGCCTACCTTATATATCATCGATGACTGCTCGGCCACGAAGGCTTTGACGAAAAAGAAAGACATGCTGTCAGAGCTAGCGTTCTCGGGCCGCCACGCCGACCAGAGCGTCTGGGTCCTCACCCAAAAGTACAACTTTGTCCTGAAGGACTTGCGCGAGCAGACGTGCTGGGTCTGTTTGTTTCACTGCAAGGATCGTGATTCATTCGAAGACTGCTTGCGCGAGAATGGCGTGATCTCCACACGAGAACAGTGGGCTGCGGTGAGGCAGCAGTTAGCCGAGACAAAGCATGCTAAGCTTTTATTAAAGACACCCCAACAAGCTGCTTATATAGTGTTAAGTAATGTACGAAGTAACTGAAGGACTGTTAATCACAGTGCTTGGCGCGCATCTGGTACTGCTGTTCTTTATTGCTAGGCAGTATGTTTACATTACTCGGATGTGTGTTAACTTACATGCACGCTTCTGCCGGCGCTCTCGACACCATATTAGACTGGTCCGCCAACTCGCAATGAATCGTAAAGCTATAGCTATGGACTGTGACCCACTGATCGATGAGCTGATAGGAACGACAGAGCAAAGGCAGAACGCTGAAGCTCCAACCGCGGAAGGAACGGCAGCGACGTCAGACGGCCATGAGGAGCCGCTCATCGAGGAACGGGTGCAAAAATACCGTGAAAGGCTCGCCGCATTGGTGGTGGGAGGCCAAGCCAAGCAATATGGACTAGTGGTCCATGGGAAGGTCCTCACCGCAGAACAGGTCGACGCCCTGGACAATAGCGAAATCGAAAAGCTTTACGCCCGCTATGAAACAAGGCTTGGGGCAGCGATGACCCATGAATGCTTGTCAACTGCAGTGGTGCAGCTCACAACCATGGCCTAACAGACTGGACACCATGGATCAGCGCTCCAGCTTTATGCGGGGCTGACATCAAGGTTTATCCCGATACCGGCCGAAAACCAACCTGGTCTTATTGCTGACCTCGAGGGCGACCCGTTTGTCGGACATGCACTTAGCAGTGCTACCTGCGAGCTCTACCATCGCTATGGCATGTACTTGGCGCCGCTTACTGCCGCGCTTACTACAGTGAAGCACTGTCGATTCGGACATCAATGCCATATTACCATCTATGACATAAACGATGTCGGAGAACGAGCAGATTGTTGCGGAGCAACAGGAGAACCGAGAGCCAGCACAGAGTCCGGCAGACAGAGTTACGACCCCAAGCCTTTGCGAAGCAACACGGTTAAGGATCCGAAAACAGTGGCGGCCGGGCGTGCTGGAGCTGCTGCCAGAAAGGCCAAACAGGAACGGCTGCTCTAACAGCTTCGGACGGCCAAAGACTCATTTTGTCCACCAGTCAGCGCAGCTGATGTCAGTATTCCTCCAAAGGAAGCGGTCTCAAAGGAACCGTCACGCAGTGGTGCAGCTCACAACCATGGCCTAACAGACTGGACACCATGGATCATTGGGGTTTGTCTTACGGGCGGTGCACTCATGTTTCTTCTGCGCTTGCGCGCCACACAGGCGTACAAACGCCACAAGTGTCACCCCTGTTGACTCATCGACAGCGTCGATGCCAAAGCGGCTTGTTGTTTCGCACGCTTAGCAACCACAATTATAGACAAGCCCAGACCCATTCTATATGGAGTGAGGCCCGTTGCGTAGCAATAATGACAACCCCGGCAACTGATGGTAAAATGCTTGTCAACGCGCTCTACCATAGCACAGTCGTCTATTGCATCGCTGTGGGATACGCCCGGCTTGGCAAGATGGCGATTGGGGGTAGCCCCCCGAAACTAGACTTCATACCCCGCGATGTGGGCATGGCCATAGTTGACGTCGTTCTCGCCATGGCAATCAAAGACATGCTAATTAAACAGGGGCTGATACCTGCTGATATCATGAAGTAATGGCAAGTATTGCTATGCTCGTTGGCGGTGCCCTGGTGAACGCTCTGGCGTTCTCAGGATCGAATTTCTTGTTCTCCATGTTGAAGAGCTCTGGCGTGGACGAAGAACGCATGCGTCACGATAAAGCGGTCGAACAGTTACAGGCTGCACAGGCAGAATGGTCTCGGAAACGGACCGAGCGTAATGATTTCATCACTGAGGAACTTCGTCGCCAGGGGCACGCTGTTCGAACCTTCAAAGACGTCAATGACGCGATGCGCCTGTTTGCGCAGGTCATCGGGAAAAATGTCAGACTTGCTTACCTGGGCCCCGAACCCCAGCTCTCCGACTTTTACCAACCGAGTGACGATCAGAAAGAACGCGAGATTGCCTTCATCATCTTGGGAATGAGTGTGACAGGCTTCGTGGCATACAAACTGGCCTCATTCCGATCATGAGTTTTGTTTTTAGGACGAAATGGGCACAACAGAGTGGTTAGTACGGAATGGGCACAGTCAATTGGCTGATCAGTGTCATTAGGATGAAATATGTTACAACCAACTATGTATGACCACAGCTGGTTGGTTACATCTGATCATGTGTCTTTAGGACGAAATGGGTACTTGTTAGTACCGAATGGGTAAACAGGCTGATCAGTGTCTTTAGGATGAAATGGGTACTGGTTAGGACCGAATGGGCACAACTGGCTGGTTTGTGTCTTTGTGATGAAAGACTAAACTCCGTTCAGAAAATCTGAATCATCGATTTTTTCGTTTCTTCCTTTTAATACTCATTTTAGCCAATACATCACTATGGGAAAGTTTTAGACCTGACCCTCCGCCGACTTCTCCAGCAAGCCGCATGCCTCCGCGACAGTCAGGAAAGGCTGTGGTTATTTGGAGAAAATTGCAAAACAAAGAAATGCGACCACAGACTAAGTCCATTTGACGATGATTGTCAGGTGAAATAATAAATATTCAAATACATGTGACACACTATATAAATAGATATGCAATTACGACACACCATACATTCGAATGGCTAGATTGAGGCTAACTAGGAGCAAGGAGTCTCTAGCAAGTTCATTCTTCTTTGTACGTTTTCTTAGTCTTTCGGCCGCCCGTCTATTTTATCAGTCATTTTAACATTCTGTACTGGATGGGGGAACGAATGTTTGTTCCCGCCATTCGGGTGAAATGACCAAGATGGTCGCTACGCCCATGCATGGTAAAACTCTTTGAAACTCATCTTGTCTGGAACCAAACTGTCAGCGGTATTGGCACCTGGTATGCAGCATTAAAGGCCGTGACGCTGTATAGTTTCGTTTTTCAAATGAAGATCCTAGACTAATCCAAAACCTGTTCACAGATGGATGGACGAGGATGAGGATGATAAATAGGATGGATGGATGTATGTATGTATGTATGTATGTATGTATGTATGTATGTATGTATGTATGTATGTATGTATGTATGTATGTATCGCGTTCGATCAATAGCGTTTTTATTTTTGATGTATTTGGAAATTACTTGGCAGAAATATTAACCGTTAAGAGATGATGTGTTGCGCGCAAGGCCCAGGACTGTTCCTTATCGTTCTAAGAGGTCAAAGGTAAAACGGGATTGTTTTCGTGTTCGTGCAAAAACTTTCTTATGCCTGGGCGGATTTCGAAATAAAGCTAATGATAAACATTATAAGACGATGTGCCACACGAATGGGCCAGATGGGTCAATCCAAAGTCATGGTCATACTTAGAAGTTAAAGGTCAAAAAGGTGGTTTATCGTGTCTGATCAATAACTTTTTATCATTTTTATCATTAATTTTAAAATTACATGGGAGAAATGTAAAACCATCATAAGAAGATGTGTCACGCGCAAGACTTATGTCGGTACCCCTAGGTAAAAGTCATACAAAGAGGTCAAATGTCAAAAAATGCCTTTTCCGTGTTCAATCAGTAACTTGTTTTGTAAACCATCCTCAGAAGATTTGTGGTTTGCTAGACCCAGGAGGATGCCATCAAGGCCAATGTCATCTTTAGAGGTCAAATATCAAAAAGGGTCTTTTTGAGTCCTGTCAATAACTTTCGTATTCCTGCATGGATTTTTAAAATCACCCTGGCCAAAACGTTAATCATCATCAGATGATGTAGCAGGTGAGGTCAAACTGTTTTCCTCACACAGATTATGCATAACACTCATTTCTGTGTCCAATATCGTATGGCGGGGGCATCCATGTTCTGTGGACGCAATTCTAGTTTCTTTCTTCTTTTCCTCTATACCATCTTTCCGTCTTTTGATTGTACTTTTCTCGGGAGACGGCCAGGGGTGGACGGCTGCTTCCAGGCTCGGACGTTGCCCACCGGTTATTGTCATGGTGGGGGTCTGATCTCACTATGTACTTGTAAATGGCCGGCCCGACGAGGCCTTAACTGTTGACCACAAAACAAAACATATACAATGGTAGCATTCACTGTCCTAAGAAAATAATAATCACAGTTTCGCTCACACCTTCGTACGTATGAGACGAATATAAAGGGTTCGCAAAAATGCTTTTCGTGTGCAATTTATTCCAAGGCCGAGATAAGACATTGTAAATGATTATCACTTCTTTGAATCTGAGAAGAAAGTTGCACTTGTGTATACATATGTCTCTTGATAGAAATACTGCAGCTCATACGCCAGTCTATGGCAGTCCTATAAAATGCGATGTTCTGTCAATAGTGGTCAAACAGAATTATACCGATATCAGACATGGTGTCACAGCTAATGATTTTCCATGAAGTGATCGTGCAAATAAACCATATACGCCCTTGTGATTTACAAGAGTAGTAACCACTTCTATATATGGTTTAAATGGGTGTGCCGAGCCTGTCAAAATGTCTTAGTCTGTGAAAGGAAATTTAGATTTTGCAATTTTCTCCAAATAATCACAGCCTTTCCTGGTTGTCACAGAGGCATACGACTTGCTGGAGAAATCGGCGGAGGGTCAGGTCTAAAACTTTCCCATAGTGATGTATGGGCTAAAATGAGTATTAACAGCAAGAAGCGAAAAAATCGATGATTCAGATTTTCTGAACGGAGTTTAGTAAGAATCGAATAGGCCTCACTCGCTTGTAAGCGATCAATTACTTTAGTCAAGATTACTATTACGAAACAAATCGTCTGTTGTATTCGATAAAACATTGACAAAACTTTTTTACCTTAACAAAACTTTTCTGTCTTGACTAAAATAAAAATATCTGGTCAATAGTAAACAACAATGACATAAAATAAAATTTCCGTCAAGGTTTGTTTACACTGACAGTCAAAATATACTGCTCTACAAAATGAATGCATTGATTTTACAATAACAATAAGGAGCAAATTCTTTCCTTTAAGGATAGACCCCTGTTTCTTTAAAATCCTTATATTTAAGTATTTCTAAATTATTCGCTATAAAACCCCTCTGGGGCTGTTGGTGCTGTAAATCATTTTACACCAGGGGATTCCCCCGCGATACGGCGGATTCTATTGCATCCCCTCTCAGTGGGGCCGACCCGGGTGTGTGTGTGTGTGGGGGGGGGGGGGGGGGGCACTTCATGAAAAGCCTAATACCTGAGAAAATGTTCAGATCCAAAACCCTGAACCATATACATGTATGTTCATTATTCTTACGACATGAAAGCCGTAACAAAGGAAAGAAGCATAGCCCGAAAAAATCCCCGCTTATGGTGGGATTCGAACCCGGGCCGCTCGGGTGAGAGTCCAGTGCTCTAACCGCTGAGCCAAAGAGTCGACTGTCTGACGCAGTTGTCAGAGAGTGATTATAAACCTAGAAGCTATCCATATGATTTACCAAGGTAGATAATGGAAAGGAGGTAACACGCCCCCTCTTCAAGGAAGTCATAATTTATGATGACGTGAAGATGCCAGCTTCGGCACAAGGCAATTCTTGCATGTTAAGTCCAATCTCGGACGAGCATGAAAGCCGTAACAAAGGAAAGAAGCAAATAAAAAATCAAAAATGAGTTCCTTTAAGAGCAAAGAAAACATTCATAAGAAAGAAGATGGGTCATACTACGTAGTTTCGGCTAATAAAGCCTCATCAGTGACCCTGTAATGATCCGGCAAAGAAAGCCAGAGAAAACATACTGCAATTTTGCGAATTCCGAATAGGCAGTCGATTCAAAGACTGATATAAATCAAAATGGGGTCCAAATAATTAAAAACCTGTCTAGAATATGAGTCTAAACCAACAATTTATTTCCGATATCTCAGAATATTCACGCTGATCTCAAAGGAACAAAAGTAAAATATAAACTGCACTATGGTTGATGTACGGGGAGACGTTTTACGGCCGCCACACGGCACAACACCAGCTGCAGTGAAGGCAAATAAAAAATCAAAATCAAAGCCTGAAAAATCCCCGCCTATGGTGGGATTCGAACCCGGGCCGCTCGGGTGAGGGTCCAGTGCTCTAACCGCTGAGCCAAAGAGTCGACTCTCTGACGCAGTTGTCAGAGAGTGGTTATAAACCTTGAAGCTATGCATATGATCTGAGTGTTTGAGTTTTACGCCTCACCAACAGCGAAGGCCATACGGAGACAGGACCTCGGTTTAAAGACTTATCCGAAAGTCTGAAGAAGCCCGGAATCGATCCTGCGATCCCTGTTTCACAAGGCGAGTAGTTTAACCAATGCACCACGGAGGTTTCTATGATATGATATACCAAGGTAGATAATGGAAAAGAGGGAACAATTATACCCATGCTTTTTATGAATGTCTCCATTCATCTGTCTGTCTGTCCATTCATCCATCACGCTATCCTCTTCTTAACCACTCACTGACCGTTATGCAAGAGAATTTTGCGCATGGCTTCCTTACCGCGGTGTTGACGTCAGTACTCAAGTACTGATTTAAATAACTATTTATATCTTGAACTTTTGCAGTATAATTTTTTTTTTTTTTCTAAATCTAAGACTGACTTGTCAGGTGAGACATATATCTTATAGCGGATTTGGTTGCCACATTTTGTTATATTTTTTAAGTTTGCAAGTATCGCTACTTTGGGCATCTCCTTCCTGATGCCCGGGATTTCCGTGGAGTGTGGACCATGTTTGCTAATGCTGGCTCGGTGGGGACGCCTTAAGTCCTAGTGTAGACGTCTCTTGCCTGACGCCTCCAGTTGACCTGTCTCATGGGCTACGTCGGTCGGTGTGTGCTCGGAAAGTGATGTGCTGTGTTTGCCGGGTCTTGTCCATCATCCGTTTCGGTTTCAGAACTTTGGAGTTGAGACACACTGGTGAAGATTAAATATCACAAAGGCCTCTGTATCACTAAATTTGGTATAGTTGCGCCTTAATTTCACAGAACATAGTTATATTTGACACTGATTTGCGATGGCGTGCCATCGACTGCGCGCTCTAGTTTTTATTTGATTCGGTCAATTATTTAGCGCCGACCCAAAAGGCTTGCAATTGAAAAGGAAATTATAATATTTGACCGTACAGGGCCAAACGCAATGCGTGCAGGCTGTTTCATAGGATTGATCTTATGCACTTGTAACGTTTGATAATTTTCTGAATTTTTCCGAAAAATTAGGGTTTCCTTTAGAAATCTTCTTGTCTTAAACCAGACGGTCGAGAACTTTGAATTTTTTGGGGTCATTGATGGGCCTAAATGGCCCAAACTAGCTAGTCCTTCCCAGAAAACCTTGTACATTCCATACTTCTCAGTTCTGTGGTGTATTCTTTGCTTCCAAAGGACTTTTTTCGAGGAAAATATTTAGCGTCACTACAACTGGTGTTGAAGGAATGTGTGGCGGCCGAAAAAGTCTCCATGCCCTTCATAATAGTGTAGATTATATTTTCTTGTCCTTTGGGATCATTGATTCCATTATGGAATTTTAAACATATACGAGGGTCACTGATAGGCCTGATAGGCCGAAACAAGCTAGTCTGGCCGAGAAAAACTTGTACACTCCATACTTTTCAGTTCTGTAGAGTGTATTCCCAATTTCCTTGCTTCCAAAGGATAACCCTTTCGTTGATGATCATACTTAAAATTGGCCTCGCCCACGTGTTTAAAATAGACAAATAAAAGAAAAACCTTTGAAAATCGTCTTATCACTTAGGCATTTGATACCTTTAAAATCGTCTTGTCAGTCAGACATTTGTTTGTTTGTTTGTATTAGAGTTTAACGGCCCAGTCCACACAATTTTAGGTTATTTTTGAGCCGGTCAGTTTACCCATTCACATTTTTCCTGGGCAAGCTTATACAGGCCAGTACAGTGCAATTCTTTCGCCAGAAACTGACAACTGTCCTTCTTAGATCAGCGGAAGGGATAGAATGATCGTAGAAAAGATTCCATGATCAATCTCAAAGAGAGAATGTTGCCGACCCCGGCATGTATGGAACCCGCGTCCTCCTGGTCACCAGTCAGACGCACAATCCGACTGAGCTACCGAGGCCGGCCACTCAGCCCTTAAATATTTTGGTACACACCTTCTGCCGAGATTGTTCGAAATATAGGGCTAGATATTTGATAAACGGCATGTAAATCCGTCTAGGGACCCTCTGGTAAGATTATTCAACTTAAAGCCCTGAGCCAAAAATGGTCCCATCACGATACGCAAATCTTTGAAAATCTTCTTGACCGAAACCAGAAGGTTCTGGCCTTTGATATTTGGCATATAGCTTCACCTGCAACAATAACTCAAAAATAGCTGTATGGCCAAAAATGGTCCCGCCCTCTTGCCCACTTATTTTACAAAGACTTATAATAGACCTTTACCGAGATTGTTCAAATGATACCCATTGAGTTAAATAGGGTGCCGCCCAAGGAGTAATTTATTTTTGAAAGACCAGTATAGAGAAAACTAAAATATTATTGTCTAAACTAGGGGGCCAGGCATTTGGTAAATGACATTTTACTTCGTCTTATGGACCATAGCAAAGATTGTTCATTTTATAGCCATTTCGGGTTTACATGTAATATATGGGGAACCTTTAAGAATATTCTTGTCTAAAACAAGAAAACCATGACCTTTGATATTTGGTATATATCTAGTGGACTTCTTACTATTATAGCTCTGGGGCCAAACTGGGGTTATTACTGATCAGGCTGAAATATACTGTTGTATTTCTGTTACGTAGGCTTTATGGCTTCCAATTTCGATTTGAACCCATTTAGATTGGATTGGTGATACTTAGTGATTATCACATGGGGTTTTGGTTATCACCCGCAGTATCAACCCGAGACCCCACTATCAGCCCGGGAGCTTTAGCTGGAGGTCTAATAATGATCAAGGGTTGATACTACTGGCGATAACCAAAACCCCACTTTATAGTCTGTTTCTTTATTTTAATGATGGGTCGCTATATTTATGCATTACTAGATCCGCCAAAATGGTGGTGCTTTTTCACAGGAGCTTGAAGCTCTGTCAGGAATACATGTCAAAATAGCCCAAATCGGCTATATAGATTCGCCAAAGGCTCCTGTGCTTTTTTACTTTTGGCACTGTTTTTCAGCCTTCCAGCTCTGGGGTTTGACATCCCAAGTCTTCTTTTTGACTCACATTTTTCCTGTCTTCAACAAATGTGTATAGGTGTATGTTTTCCAAATAGAATCGTTCTGAAATGTCTTTCTCTCTCTTCTACCGATAACGTCAAGATTCTGTTAGACAGTGATTCTAACAAACATTCAACTGGCCGGTTTTTGTTGAGCATTTATTTTGAATGTGATAGAGCTCAGTGGTCAGTGTAGTTGCCTCTGATGCTAGAGGCGCCCGGTTCGATTCCCTGCAGGGGTAATGAAATTGCGGTGCCCGAACTTGTTCCATTGACACCATTTTAATTTGCAGTGATGACTGCCACAAATGGCATCGTCCCTCTGATCGTGACGTTAACTGGACCGCCCACTCCCCCCCCCCACCCCCCACCCCCCCCCCCCCACACACACACTTCTCATCTCTTGTGCATGTTTAAGATATCTACCGTAATTACATGATTACAATGTAGGCTTTCATTCTGCAAATCGGGAGTGTCCTCCGAATAATGGTCAAATGTGACCGATCGCCGTAACTTACGATAGAGTGTTTACGTCACCATGACGTTGTTGGTAGCATTGACGGTGTCACTGATGAGTTTTAAAGTAGGTAAATCGATTTTTAAGTTTAACGGCCGAAACACAGTCTGAAAGTATATTAGCCGGACCCGATAACCTATCCTAATGTAAAAATAAATTATTACCGGTTATTAGCCTGGCGGGCAAAAACTGGTTATCAGGGACAGTGTCCATAACCTTCGGTATGTTCACGTGTTTTTGCCATATGCAAAATTGTGGTTATGGATATGAATATAGAAACAAGTATGTGATAACCTAGTTTATTTCTGACTGTCATGTATAGCTCTACAGATAAGACTGTTCTCCACATACTTATCCAGTGAAAACGCGTTCGGAATAAACAGAATGTAGCGCCCGTCGATGTCTATTAATAAAGCATTTCCAGATATCTATTTAAAGCGTTTCCAAGAAGTCGGCCCAAAAATCATTTCCAAGAAGTCAAGCCAAAGAAAAAGAAAGTTACAGTAGAAACAGATCATACTTTCACTTTCGTCCTTTGACTACATCAGTTGTTTAGAAGTTATCGAAGACACCGAATACTTCTTCTTCATATGCCCTAATTTCGTAACAGAACGTGTCACTATGTTCCAAGCAACCAGACATTTTCACCCAATGTCTCTGAATAGTAATTTATTTGGGGATACATCCTTGACCGACCAAAATAATCATCTTATTTTCGGTGCTGTCCATAAACATGTCCAATGACATGTGTCTTTTACTTAAAGGCGATCAGCACTGACTCAGGCGAGCCTGCGCGGATGCGCATGCTTGCCAGAGCCTTTGCTGCTCTCGGATATGTAGATCCTCTAAGCGGTTTACCAGTACTCGTGTGCGGGTCGGTTCAGCTCTACATGGAGGCATCATGCAGCCCATCAATTTCTTCAAGTCCCGATGGGCGGGGGCTAGACAAAATGTATGTAACTTTGATAATAATAATAAGAGAGGTAATACAGAGGAAATTATTAACTTCTCAAAAAGACAAATTTAAGCCCCAAAACCAGGGAAATCGAGTGAAAAAGAATATGTAAAATATCTTATTATTATTTGTTATTTACCAATTGATAACTTTACTTGAAAATAAATTTGCAAAACAGCACACATGATTGCTTGCAGGTAAACTTTAACCAAATAGGGACGCCGACGCTTCACCGATGCCGGACGCGGAGGGGGGGGGGGGGGTGGGGGGTATGGCAAATACCCCCACCCCACCCACTACTTTCGAAAGGCGAGCAAAAATGGTAGATTTTCAACTTTACAAAATGGGGAAGCCTTCTTTTAAAGGAAACTTTATTTCCATACCTTTGCAGTCGTACTCGATATGTAACCTCCAGTTTCTAATAAAACGCCTCTTTTGCCGTAGAACTGGAACAAGACACTGACTTTTGTGATTGCAGTTCTCCTTAATCAGGAGAATATCTGAACCGGCGACGGGTCCTTTAAAAATCCCACCCAAGATACTACCATATATATGACTTATCTCTATTGTGTATGCTTCGTTGCAAGATATAGTTGAATTTAGTGGCGGATGATACCCTGAACGGTCAACCCATACCATATCAAAGGTATCATTCTTGGCACTGGACTGGATAATGTTGTGTATTACTATACCTGTAAAAGAAAATAAACAAGTTAAGCCGTCCTAATCTTCTCTGAACACAGAGTATCCCTTAAGCCTGTCTGTTAGCGGGGGTCTTGTTACTCTTGTGATGACTCTTTTGGACACGTTTGTCGTAAGAGGAATGGGAGCACCTTCAGGGAAGGCAACTCCTGCAAAAGTATTTTTGCCTCCCATGCCAGGGGTCAACTCTCAAAGGAAAAGATTGATCCCAAGGAGCGAATTCTTTCCTGTAAGAGTAGAGCCCTTTTTCAGCAGGGCAGGGCTTATATGAAAGCAAACAGGAAGTCCCGAAAATTGCCTCCCTTTGAAAAATGGCGGAAAAGGGTGTTCCCATTTCCCTTAAAGGCATTTATTCCAGATTACTGAGGACTATCATTTCATTACATAATATTATGTAGCCCTCAGTGCTGACTGAAGAGACCTCCTCTGTCTTGAACAGGTCATGGGCCACCTTGGGAAATATCAATCGTTGACCAGAGTGTACATTATTTATTTTCCACATAAGTGCCTCACTCAGGGGATTCAACAAGAGCTACTAATTACCCTATAATCTGCTATAGACAGTATATCACAGGGGGCAATAAAACAATTATGAACACACGGTGTGTCCTACTGTTACAAGAATAAATGCGATAATACAGACCAGCATATAGAGCACAATATGCAAATAAAAAGTCACATGGTGTCGTTTGCCTTAAAAAACTTTTTAGCTCACCTGAGCCGAATGCTCATAGGTGAGCTTATATATACCCTGCAAAAAAAGGTTCTGCAAAACTGGGGTTTTTGCCAATTTATTTTACTCACATGCAGTATCTGTTTACATATTACATATCGGCTTTTAGCTTACCCTTTTGGAAATAGTTTGCTTTAAACAGAATCAAAATCGCACAAGAAATGCTGGAGATTTTGGCTTGACAAGGCACCACGGGTCGGCAGTCAAAAATGACAAAATTATCGATTTTTAATGCGATCGTTTATTACCTGTCCGTCTGTTGGCTTAAGACAATTAAACGCATATAGGACGAAAGGCACTATTTTAATGGGTCTTTGGTTAATTTTGGTAAAATGCTGCTCTTGTTGTTGCTGCTACTGCTGCTGCAGACGTTGGCTTGTGATGTTCTGTTACCTGGCTTTGGTACTATTGGCGCTGCATGCGATTTTAAGAGTGAACATTTCTGTCAAAAGTCACCATCAAATTTCTTATCCAATAACATGCATGGAATTAAAAGTGCTCACCAGGAAACATATCCAACTGCATTTTCGCATGATTTTTTTAAAGATGTTCATCATTTCATTAAATCAATTTTAATTGCCCATTATTAAGCGTTCGGTTACAACAATGGCGAATGCTAGACCTTTCAGAGCTTTGAGAAAGCTAACTGATGAAGAAAGAGCCCGGGCGCTTGGGCGTTTAGAGGCAGGGGCCCATCCGCAAGATGATGCTAATCAGTTCAACGTGCATCCCAGCACTATTGTCCGCATTCGTCAGCCTCGTCAAGCAACGGGCTGTTTCCCACTGACCTAGATCCGGACGACCGAGAGTTACCACCAATCGTGAGGACCGATACATTGCGATAACTGTAGCAAGGCGGCGTTTTGTTCATGGTCCCAGTCTAGAGAGAATGTTGAGACAACAACGGGAGCCTGGCGTACGTCTAATCTCGGTACAGACAGTCAGGAACAGAGTTCGAGCCTCGGGGTTCAAATCCAGAAAACCGGCTAGGAAGCCCCACCTTTCTCAACGGCACAGGGCTCTACGGCGCCAATTTTGTGCACGAGATGGCAGATGAAGCTGACGGCAGTGGTCGGAAGTTCTTTTTTCCGACGAGTCGAGATTTTGTCTTCGGAAGACTGATGGTCGGATCAAAGTTTGGTGTCGCACTGGGGAGAGGCACCTTGAGCCTAATGTTCTACCAACAACAGCTTACAACGGCGGCAGTGTAATGGTTTGGGCAGGTATCAGTTCTAATGGCAGAACTGCCTATTGCCCGGAAACTTGAATGGTCGTCGGTACATTGACGGAATTCTAAGACCTCATGTTGTACCGTATCTCAGACAGATGTGCCAGAACTCCATCTTCCAGGACGACAATGCGATACCACATCGTGCCAGGATTGTCGATGCTTTCCTGCAGCCGAATGGTGTGCAGAGACTTGAGTGGCCACCGATGTCCCCTGACTTGACGTGCATTGAACATTTGTGGGATATTCTTGGTCGGGCTGTAAACAAACGGGTCAATCAACACACAAGACTTCCGGACTTGCAGAGACTTCAACTCTAAGAATGGGCTGCGATTCCTCAGCATCATATACAGAGAATGGTGAATTCCATGAGGAGGAGACTTGACGCGTGTTGTGTGAATTGTTATGCATAAGAATTTATTTTTCTGATTCCCACTTTCACCCCACTGGGTGACCTTATAGTGCTATAAATAACTTTTTAAAGATTATTCTAGAAATGAGTCATATATTGGTAAACATCTTGTTTACAAGGAAAAGTAAATTGGAACCTTCCAGAAAGTTCAGGTTTGCATTATTTTTAGAAAATTACATCATCTTATTCCACAGCCCTGTGGAATATTCTAGAGAAATCTTAGGGTCTATAAAAGAGCTTGATTTTTCTCATTGAGTCAGACTTTGGAGTTTGAAGTTTGGGCTAAAAAGAAAAGTTATTTCTAAATTCTGTGTTGGATTGTTAAAGGATATTACTTTTTATCCCCCGACCGAATAGGTTCGGGGGATATAGCGATCAGCCTGGCGTCCGTCCGTCCGTCCGTCCGTCCGTCCGTCCGTCTGTAGACGCAACCTTGTGATGGCCATAACTCCTATACCCTTTGAGATTCATTGATGGTTCTTGGCACAATTGTTCACAAGGCCGAGAGGGCGTGTCATGCGCAAGAACCAGAACTCTGGATGCCATACTTTTTTAGTTATCTCCCCATTTAATAAAATAGAATGACTACTTTGTGATGGCCATAACTCCAATACCCTTTGAGATTTATTGATGGTACCTGGCACAGTTGTTTACAAGGCTGAGACGGCGTGTCATGCACAAGAACCACAACTCTGGTTGCCATGGTTTTGGAGTTATCTCCCCTTCCAATAAAATAGAGTGACAACCTTGTGATGGCCATAACTCTTATACCCTTTGAGTTTCATTGATGGTTCTTGGCACAATTGTTCACAAGGCTGAGATGGCGTGTCATGCGCAAGAACTAGAACTCTGGATGCCATACTTTGTTAGTTATCTCCCCTTTTAATAAAATAGAATGACTACTTTGTGATGGCCATAACTCCAATACCCTTTGAGATATATTGATGGTACCTGGCACAGTTGTTCACAAGGCTGAGACGGCGTGTCATGCACAAGAACCACAACTCTGGTTGCCATGGTTTTGGAGTTATCTCCCCTTCCAATAAAATAGAGTGACAACCTTGTGATGGCCATAACTCCTATACCCTTCGAGAGTCATTGATGGTTCATGGCACAATTGTTCACAAGGCTGAGATGGCGTGTCATGTGCAAGAACCAGAACTCTGGATGCCATACTAGTTAGTTATCTCCCTTTTTACTAAAATAGAATGACTACTTTGTGATGGTCATAACTCCAATACCCCTTGAGATATTTTGATGGTACCTGGCACAGTTGTTCAATAGGCTGAGATTGCGTGTCATGCACAAGAACCACAACTCTGGTTGCCATGGTTTTGGAGTTATCTCCCCTTCCAATAAAATAGAGTGACAACCTTGTGATGGCCATAATTCTAATACCCTTTAAGATATATTGATGATACCTGGCACAGTTTTTCTCAAGGCCGAGACGGTGTGTCATGCAAAAGAACCACAACTCTGGGTGCCATGGTTTTTGAGTTATCTCCCCTTCAAATAAAATAGAATCACTACCTTATGATGGCCACATCTCCAACACTCTTTGAGATATATTGATGGTACTTGGTACAGTTTTACATGAGGTTAAGCAGGTGTGTCACATGCAAGAACCACAACTCTGGGTGCCCTGGTTTTTTAATTATCTCCCCTGACAATATAACCTTGTGATGGCCATAACTCCAATACCCTTTGAGATATATTGATGGTATTTGGCACAATTGTATACAAGGTTGAGATGGCACTTCATGCCTAAGAACCACAACTCTAGGTGCTATGATATTTGAGTTATCTCCCCTTCCAAATGTAACAGTATGACAACCTTGTGATCATTGTACCTCCAATACCCTTTGAGACATATTTTTGGTACTTGATGCAGATGTACATGAGGTTAAGCAGGCGTGTCATGCTCAAGAATTACAACTCTGGGTGGGTGTTCTGGTTTTTTAGTTATCTCCCCTGGCAATATAACCTTGTGATGGCCATAACTCCAACACCCTTTGAGATATATTGAAGGAACTTGGCACAATTGTATACAAGGTACAGAAGGGATGTCATGTGCAAGAACCACAACTGCTGGTGCTGTGGTATTTGAGTTATCTACCCTTTCAATATAACAGTATGACCTGCTTGTGATCACTATATCTCCAATACCCTTTGAGACTTATTGATGGTACTTTATACAGAAATACATGAGCTTAAGCAGGCATGTCATGGGCAAGAACGACATTTCTGAGTGCCATGGTTTTTTAGTTATCTCTCCTGACAGTATAATCTTTTGATGACCATAACTGCAATACTTTTGTGATATATTGCTGGTTTAATTCTGGTGCACTTTCTATTGGTGAACAATCTTCTGAAGGCCATATTGGCTTTTGGTCGGGGGATTTGCCATCTCTTCCGATGGCTATTTTTATTTTGGACTGTGAATTCTGTGGGATCAAGGAAAATAGATTCATTCAGGATATTTCATAACAGAGCTAAGTACATTTAATTTTCTTACTTCTACAGGTTAAAGTTAACTTGTAAATAAATTTTGTCAAATTTTTCCAAAAGGCTTGTTTGCTTTTTCTTTCTGCTACGCCTGGCTCGTAACAGAAATTGGGGGCTCGTCCGGGATAAAAACATTTTGAGCATTTTAAAACCGACATTTCATGTGACGGCAGGTAATTGTCATTTCTAATCAAATAGACTTGGCAGTTGCTTCACAAGATTGGTAGTTCCCCATAGGCATATCGGGTATTGTCATTTCATGTGAATTGTCATTTCAGGTGAAATAGTACTAGTCCTTTCATGTGAAATTCGTGTTGGGCTTGTGATTTAAAGAAAAAAAACTTCGTGAAATTAACCTAAGTAGAAGTAAAACAAAGATCAGGAATTGATACAATTAACTTACTCCACCCATAAAAGACACCAAAGGGAAAGAAATACAAACATTAAGCGACCAGACCATAATGGAAACCTAAACAAAGGAAGGCCATAAGGACAGTTACTTTCCCACAAAATGGCCATATGGCCATCCAAAATTAAAAGACACAAGTGATACACACAGTAAGTAACAAACAACAACATAAATAAATCGCCACAGAAGAGCCGCCTTGGAACGGTCAGTGAAAGATTTTCTACTGGGGAAATCTGTATAATCATAATTACTTTATAAAACAAACCAAAAAGGAAACATGTCGTTTGATTTGAGAAGCTTTTTTGGCTCAGCCTACTCAGGAGTTGTTTAATCTGGCCAAAAGGACAGATTTGCTAAAAATTGCTTCCCATTATGGGGTCACTGCTGTCAAAACAAGCATTAAAAAAACATGAAATTAAGAATATTTTGGTACAGTTTTTGTTGGTGAAGAACTTTTCGGTCGATCTGCTTTGTCTCTCATTATGGTTTCACATACTGAATTACAAATGAGACAACTTGAAATAGGAAGGCAAATTGAATTAGAAAAATTAAGATTAGAGATGGAATAATGCATACAGAAAGAAAAAAATGAAAAGGAAGAAAAAGAAAGATCAATGCAGAGACAAATGCAGATGGAAAGATTAGAAATGGAAGAAAGAGAAAGGGAAAAACAAAGAGAAATGGAAGAACGAATTCGAAAAGAAAAAATTAGAACAGGAAGAAAAACAAAGAGAAATGGAGGAACGGATTGAGTTAGAAAAGGAAAAAATGAGATATAGTATTGAAGAAAAAGAAAGGGAAAGGCAATTTCAATTAAGGCTGATGGCATTGGAACTCCAGGGTCAAGATAGGGTGAAACATACCCCTGTTTTTGACTCTGGTAGTTACTTTGATGCCTCAAAGCACATCAGATTATTTCCGCCATTTCAGGAAAAAGAGGTAGATAAGTATTTTTTGCATTTTGAAAAAGTTGCAGAAAATTTAAAATGGCCAAAAGAGCATTGGACCTTACTTTTGCTAAGCGTTGTTGTCGGAAAGGCTAGAGACATTTACACTCAGCTGACTGTCGAGCAAAGCTCAGACTATGATTTGGTTAAGGAGCTTATTCTTAAATCATATGAGTGTGTGCCTTAGGCTTACAGGCAAAAATTTAGGAATTGTAAAAAAAGGAATTTCCCAGACCCATATAGAATTTGCTCGAACCAAAGAACAGTGACGGCAGGTAATTGTGGTGTTCTTCTAAAAAAGTAGGCTCTAATCATGAAAAACTTAGACAGCTTGTCCTTGTTGAAGAGTTCAAACGGTGCAAATGTCACAGGGTATAGGCATATAGCACACTTGTACTGCCTTGCGGTACAAGCCGGCTTTTATAGCGACGTGGTAGAGTGTTTGCTTACCAATCCGGCGGCCCGGGTTCGATCCCCGGCCGGGTAAAGGTGATAGGATTTTTTTCACCTGTTACATTTGGCGCCCACCGTAAATAACCCACTTGTGCATTAGAACTCCTTGATAATCATTTCACGTGATTCTCGGACTCCCAGAAATTCGAGGACGAATTTCAATGTGGAGGGGGAGAATGTCATAGGGTATAGGTATATAGCACACTTGTACTGCCTTGCGGTACAAGCCGGCTTTTATAGCGACGCGGTAGAGTGTTGGCCTGTCACTCCGGCGACCCGGGTTCGATCCCGGGTCGCCGGAGTGACAGGCCAACACTCTACCGCGTCGCTATAAAAGCCGGCTTGTACCGCAAGGCAGTACAAGTGTGCTATATACCTATACCCTATGACACATAAATTCAGACATTAAGTCTTTTCTCGATGAGAGACAGGTTGAAACTTTGGAGGAAGCTTCTCGTTTGGCAGATGATTATGCTTTGACTCATAAAGTCTCATTTGTGAACAGGCCTTATCCTCGAAAACCTAATAATCCACAGACAGGTCCTCGATTCTATCCCAGTAATCCTTCTGGTAGATATAGCCATACATCTAGTACTATACCCAAACTTTCTGGTGAAAATAAAAGCCAGAATCCTTCCAAACCTTCTGGTGAAAATAGAAACCAGAATTTTTCCAAAACTTCTTGTGAAAACAAAGACCAGAATCTCTTATCTCAATCTCAAGTAGTTTGTAACTATTGCAAAAATACAGGTTATTTGATCTCTGAATGTTTAGAATTCAAGCGAAGAAAAGAAAGAGAAAGACAAGAGGAACTTAAGCCTACAGGCTTGACTTCTATAAGGCCAAAACCACAGTCTTGTGTAAGGGAGGAAACTTTTTCTGATACCAAATTATCTGAAACTGATTCAGTTATGGAGATTTATGAACCATTCTTATCAGATGGTTTTGTGTCACTAAATGGTGACAGTTTAGCCCATCCTAACCCTATTAAAATCTTACGAGATACTGGAGCTTCTCAATCTCTTATTCTTGCAGATAATCTGCCTTTTTCTGAGAAGACTTCTTTGGACCAAAGCGTCCTTATTCAAGGTGTGGAATGTGGATTTGTTAATTTTCCGCTTCATTACGTTTATTTGTCATCAGACTTGGTATCCGCTTCAGTGGCTGTTGGTATTAGACCTTCTTTACCTTTTGAAGGTGTTCATTTATTGCTAGGCAATGACTTAGCTGAAGATAAGGTTGTGGTAAACCCACTTTTGACTTCTAATCCTTGCACAGACCAACCGCCTGATCCCATTGAGCAGGAAATTCCTGATGTTTATCCCTCTTGTGCAGTCACAAGGGCTATGGCACGTAAGGCCAAGCAAACTGATGGGAACCAGGATTTTGATTTTACTGATACCTTTTTGGGTCAGTCTTTTAATGACGAGATAACAAGGTCTCTGTCTTTAAGCCTGCCTGATAAGCAGACAGATTTTCATGAGAATAACTCATCTTTCGATCTAGGCCATGACAAAATGTCCGGGTCTCAACTAACTATAGAACAGCACAAGGATCCTGAAATTTCGCCTTTGTTTGAAAGGGCTTTAGATGAGCAGGAAGTATCTCAGGTCCCAGTCTGTTATTATGTCAAAAATGACATTCTAATGAGAAAATGGCGTCCACCAGACGTCTCAGCAGAAGACGAGTGGACTGCCAACCATCAGATAGTGGTTCCATTTGCTTACCGTCCCGAAATATTAAACTTGGCATATGAAACTCCCATGTCAGGACATTTAGGTGTAAATAAAACCTATCACAAGATTATTAATCATTTTTACTGGCCTGGGTTAAAATCAGATGTTTCTCAGCATTTTAGGTCCTGCCATACATGCCAACTGGTAGGAAAACCCAATCAGACTATACCTAAGGCTCATTTGCAACCTATACCTGCTTTTATGAACTTTTGAGTCGAATAATTATAGACTGTGTGGGTCCCTTGCCCAGAACTAAGTCTCGCTGTGAATATCTTTTGACTATTATGTGTGCTTCCACACGTTTTCCTGAAGCCATTCCACTGAGAAATATCAAAACTAAGACAATCGTCAAGGCTTTAGTGAAGTTTTTCAACTTTGTTGGTCTTACCGAATCTATTCAGTCAGACTAAGGTTCAAATTTCATGTCTGTAATTTTTCAACAAATAATGCATGAACTAGGCATTGAACAGTATAAGTCATCCGCCTATCATCCTGAAAGTCAAGGCGCCCTTGAAAGATTCCATCAAACATTGAAAAACATGATAAGATCTTATTGCTTTGACACAGAGAAGGATTGGGATGAAGGCATCCATCTGCTTTTATTTGCTGTTAGAGAATCTTAACAGGAATCTCTTGGCTTCAGTCCATTTGAATTAGTATTTGGCCATACTGTTCGTGGTCCTTTGAAACTTCTGAAAGAGAAATTTCTCTCTAATGATGACACTTCATTGAATTTACTTCAGTATGTGTCCGATTTCAAAACTAAACTAGACTTTCAAAAGCTTGTGAGGCTGCACGGACCAATCTTCAGTCAGCCCAAAGGAAAATGAAACAGCTATATGACATAGGGACAAAAAAAAGGAATTTTAAACCAGGTGATAAGGTACTAGCTCTTTTGCCTATTCCAGGAAAATCTTTGCAAGCCAGGTATTATGGTCCATACACTGTAGACAAAAAGATCAGTGACGAAAATCACATAATAAACACTCCTGGGAGGCGCAAGCTGAAGCAGCTAAGTCATATTAACATGCTCAAGAAATACATTGATAGGGACAATGCATCTTTAACATCAGTCAGTCTAGTTAGCTCTGTTCCACTTAATTCATGTGACAATGGCTGTGAGGATATTAATTCAGTTCAGAATTCTGACATTTTGAGGAATCTCGACCAGAAACTGTCACATCTAGAGCCAAATCAGCTGAATGAACTGAAACAGCTGATATTTGAATATGAACACTTATTTCCTGACATTCCAACACGGACAGACAAAATATTTCACGATGTGGACATAAATGGTTCTAAGCCTGTAAAGCAACATCCATACAGGATGAATCCTATGAAACAAAAATATCTTAAAGAAGAAGTTCAGTATTTATTAGACAATGACTTTATTGAACCAAGCAAAAGTGAATGGAGTTCTCCTTGTATTTTTGTACCAAAACCTGATGGGACATATCGTATGTGTACAGATTTTAGGAAAGTTAATTCCTTAAGTAAAACAGATAGCTTTCCTATTCCAAGAATGGATGACTGCATTGATAAAATCGGGAATGCCAAAAACATAACGAAATTCGACCTTCTGAAAGGATTTTGGCAAATTCCACTTACAGATAGAGCAAAGGTGGTTTTGGCATTCACAACACCAGACGGATGTTTTAACTATATAGTCGTGCCATTTGGATCGAAAAACTCTCCGGCAACATTTCAGCACTTAATAAACATGGTAATTGCAGGACTGGAAGGCTGCAGTGCTTATATCGATGACACTATCATATACAATGACCAGTGGAATCAACATCTTGGGACTATTAGATATGTTCTATAAAAGGGTTAACCTTTGGAAGCAAGGAATACACCACAGAAGTGAAAAATATGGAGTGTACATGTTTTCTGGGCCAGACTAGCTAGTTTCGGCCAATTAGGCCTCATCAGTGACCCTCAGATATTTTCAAAATTCCACAATGGAATCAATGATCCCAAAGGACAAGAAAATATAATCTTCTTTGATAGACTGAGTAATGCCAAATTGACAATTAATCTTGCTAAAAGTGAATTCTGCCATGCAAGTTTGACATTTCTAGGTCATGTTGTAGGTCAAGGTCATGTGAAACCCATTGATGCTAAAGTTGAGGGTATCTCAAGTTTTCCCGTACCCACGTGCAAAAGACAGCTGATGCGATTTCTTGGTATGGCTGGTTATTACAGAAAGTTCTGTAATAATTTCTCTGTCATTGCTGAGCCTTTGACAAATTTGCTCAGCAAAAGAACAAAATTTCATTGGAATGCAATATGCCAAAATGCTTTTAATAAGCTTAAAGCCATACTCAAGAGTGAACCAGTTCTCTTAGCACCAAACTTTGAAAAGGAGTTTAAGCTAGCTGTAGATGCTAGTGACGTAGGTGCAGGTAGTGTTTTGTTGCAAGAAGATGAAAATGCTGTGGATCATCCAGTTTGCTACTTTTCCAAAACGTTTAATAAGCATCAGAGAAATTACTCAACCATAGAGAAAGAGTGCTTGTCTCTGATTCTTGCTCTGCAACATTTCGAAGTTTATCTTACTCCTACTACTGCACCGATTGTTGTTTTCAGTGATCACAATCCACTGACTTTCATACATAAAATGAAAAACAAAAATCAGGGGTTGCTCAGTTGATGTCTTATGCTACAGGAGTATGATTTAGACATAAGACATACCAGAGGGAGAGATAACATTATCCCTGATGCCCTTTCAAGAGCTTGAGCAGTGTCAGGAGTTGTGGTTTTCTTTCATACTGAAGTGGATTGTAGATACATGTAATTTTATATGCTATGCTCAATATTTTATTATTCTTAAAGCAAAAGAAAGCTTTATTACATAAATCTTTCTTTTCCTCGAAGAGGGGGAGTGTTATGCATAAGAATTCATTTTTCTGATTCCCAATTTCACCCCACTGGGTGACCTCATAGTGCTATAAATATCTTTTTAAAGATTATTCTAGAAATGAGTCATATATTTGTAAACATCTTGTTTACAAGGAAAAGTACTTTGGAACCTTCCAGAAAGTTCAGGTTTCAAGTTCAGGCCTTCATGCGGACTGAACAAATTATTTGTCTAAATCGCGACGGAAGTAAGGGCGAGGATTGTGGCCACGTAAAATCGATTTGAGCCCCCAGTGGAAATCTTTCCACTGGCCGTTCCAAGGCGGTTCTTCTGTGGCGGTTTATTTATGGTGTTGTTTGTTACTTACTGTGTGTATCACTTGTGTCTTTTTATTTTGGATGGTCATATGGCCATTTTGTGGGAAAGTATCTGTCTTTATGGCCTTCCTTTGTTTAGGTTTCCATTATGGTCTGGTCGCTTAATGTTTGTGTTTCTTTCCCTTTGGTGTCTTTGATGGGTAGAGTAAGTTAATTGTATCGATTCCTGATCTTTGTTTTACTTCTACTTTGCATTATTTTTAGAAAATTACACCATCTTATTCCACAGCCCTGTAGAACATTCTACATAAATCTTAGGGTCTATAACAGAGCTTGATTTTTCTCATTGAGTCAGACCCATCTTCTTTCTTGTGAATGTTTTCATTGCGCTTAAAGGAACTCATTATTGATTTTTATTTGCCTTCACTGCAGCTGGTGTTGTGCCGTGTGGCGGCCGTAAAACGTCTCCCCGTACATCAACCATAGTGCAGTTTATATTTTACTTTTGGTCCTTTGAGATCAGCGTGAATATTCTGAGAAATCAGAAATAAATTCTTGGTTTAGACTCATATTCTGGACAGGTTTTTCAATTATTTGGACCCCATTTTGATTTATATCAGTCTTTGAATCGACTGCCTATTCGAAATTCGCAAAATTGCAGTGTGCTTCCTCTGGCTTTCGTTGCCGGATCATTACAGGGTCACTGATGAGGCTTTATTAGCCGAAACTACGTAGTATGGCCCATCTTCTTTCTTATGAATGTTTTCATTGCTCTTAAAGGAACTCATTATTGATTTTTATTTGGAGTTTGAAGTTTGGGCTAAAAAGAAAAGTTATTTCTAAATTCTGTGTTGGATTGTTAAAGGATATTACTTTTCATTTTGGACTGTGAATTCTGTGGGATCAAGGAAAATAGATTCATTCAGGATATTTCATTACAGGATATTTCATTACAGAGCTAAGTACATTTAATTTTCTTACTTCAACAGGTTAAAGTTAACTTGTAAATAAATTTTGTTAAATTTTTCCAAAGGGCTTGTTTGCTTTTTCTTTCTGCTACGCCTGGCTCGTAACAGAATCTTGGTAGCTATACCCATTATTGATTATTGAGTTACAGTTCAGAAACTGTGATTGTTTCATTTTTGACAACCTACCCCATGTGCCTTCGGAGAAGCATCATTCATGACTCAATGATGATATTCTTGTTTTGATTTCTGTTTATTATCAGGATTGAATTAAATTTTCTTGTGGTGTAATTATTTTTTCTGTATATTTATGTTTTAGGCAAACAGGTCGAAAAAACCCCAGTTGTGCAGAACTTTTTGCCGGGTATAGTATGGTAAGGCTCTGTTGTCTGTCTGTGGTCTGTTGTCTGTCAACATTTTGAAACATCTTCTCCTCTGTAACCACAAGGCCGATCGGAGTCATACTTCATGTGGAGCATTCGTGAGATGGTGGAACGAAAGTTTGTTTGCAGGGTCCAGGTCACATGACCAAGATGGCCGACATGCCCATATGAGGTAAAAACCCTTCAACAATCTTCTTCCCCGGAGCCAGTGGGCCGATTGACCTGAAATCTGGTATGTAGCATTAGGGACTCGGGTCCATCATATTTTGTTCAAATGATGACCCTTGGATGACTTGCACAAATTTAGGCCAAGGTCATATTTGGTCGCATAGACTTTTGTTTGGGAAAAAGTCAAAACCGTGTATTTTTTTGGAAACTATTGCAGCCTGTGATCTGAAAATTACTAAGCTAAATGGGTTAGTAAGCTACATGAGTATTCAAGGTCAAGGTCATTCTTTGATCTTTGTTCAAGGTCATTCAGATATGAGAATTAAAACTTATTTTTCTCAGAAATCACAAAGCCATTTGTAACAAAATTTCATATGAAATTTTTTAAGAACAAGGAAATGACAATTAATTAATATGAATTTGGTCACATGACCAATATGGCCGTCATGCCCATATAAGGTAAAAACCCTTCTGAAATCTTCTTCTCTGGAACCAGTGGGCCCATCAAAATTTGTTCAGATGATAACTCCTGAATGACCTTGACCTATTTTAGGCCAAGGCAAAATTTTGTCGCAAAGACATTTTTTATGGGGAAAAAGTCAAAACCGTGTATTTTGGGGAAAATATACTGCACTTGATGATCTGAAAATTGGTAGGTACAGTAAGCTAAATGAGTGAATGAAATGGCATGAGTATTCAAGGTCAAGGTCATTCCTTGATCTTGATTCAGAGTCATTCAGATATGAGAATTAAAACTCAGAAACCACTGAGCTGTTTGTAACCAAAATTTCATATGAAAGCTTTTGTGAACAAGAAAATGAAAATTAATTTATATGAGTTTGATTACATGATCAATATGGCCGTCATGCCCATATAAGGTAAACCCCCCTTAGAAATGTTCTTCTCCAGAATCTGTGGGTTGATTATCATATAACTTTGTATATGGCAATGGGGGCTCGAGCCAACTACAATTTGTTCAGATGATGACTCCTGAATGACCTTGACATATTTTACGCTAAGGTCAAATTTGGCCAAGTACGCTTTTGTATGGAAAAAAAACATGTACTTTTCAGAAACTGTTGCAGCCTGTGACCTAAAATTGGAAGATTCAGTTAGCTTAATGAGTTATTTAAACTACCTAAGTATTCAATGTCAAGGTCATTCCTTGTTCTTAGGCCAAGGTCACTCAGATATGAGAATTATAACACATCATTTTTCTAAAAATCGGTAGGCCGTTTGTAACCTAATTTTATATTAAACCTTTAGGGAAGATTATAGTATGGCAAAGGTCCGTCGTCTGCTGTCTGTTGTTTGTCTGTCAACATTTTCAAACACCTCCTACTCTGAAACCGCTGGGCCGGTTGAAGTCAAATTTCATGCGGAGTATCTATGTGATGAGCGAACGAAAGTTTGTAGGTGAGGTCCAGGTCACATGACCAAAATGGCCACCAGGCCCATATAAGGTAAAAGAAACCCTTCAAAAATCTCCTTCATAACCAGTGGACCGATTGTCATAAAACTTAGCATGCAGCATTTGGAACTCGGGTCCACCATAGCTTGTTCAAATGATGACCATCGGATGACAATGATATATTTTACGCCAAGGTCAAATTTGCTCACATAGACTTTTGAATGGGAAAAAGTCAAAGCTGTGTATTTTTCGGAAAGTCTGTGATCTGAAAATTAGTAGATGTGGTCAGCTAAATGAGTGGGTGAAACTGCATGGGTATTCAAGGTCAAGGTCATTCTTTGGCCTTTGGCCATGGTCATTCAGATATGAAAGTAAAAACTAATTTTCCTCAGAAATCATTGACTGTGCCTTTTGCAATCAGATTTCAAATAAAATCATTTAGTAACTAATTAATACTTGTTTGGTCACATGACCAATATGGCTGGCACGTCTATATAAGGTAATAACAAGTAAAATATCTTCTTCTCTAGAACCAGAGGGCTTATTGTGATGAAATATATACCACTGGAGGCTCGGGCTCACCATTGTTTGTTCAAATGATGACCCTCGGATAACGTTGACCTATTTTACGCCAAAGTCAAATTTGGTCACATAGGCTTTTGTATGAAAAAAGTTAAATCCAAATATTTTTCCGAAACTATTGCAGCCTGTGATTTGAAAATTGGTAGATGCAGTTAGCTAAATGAGTGGATGAAACTTCATGAGTATTCAAGGTCAAGGCCAAGGTCATTCAGAGAAAAAAAATGAAATTTATTTTCCTCAGAAACCACAGAGTCTTTTTTATAACCAAATTTCGTATTAAAAGCTTTTTGGAACAAGAAAAATGAAAATTAATTAATATGAGTTTGTTCTCGTGACCAATCTGGCTGCAAAGCCCATATAAGATAAAACAACTCCTTCTCTGGAACCAATGGGCAGATTATCTTGAAACGTGGTGTGTATGACTGGGTACTCAAGCCAGTCATAGTTTGTTCAAATAATGACCCCTGGATTATCTTGACCTATTTTACGCCAGGGTCAAATTAGGCCACATAGACTTTTATATGAGGAATATCAAAACCATGTATTTTTCAGAAACTATTGCAGTTTGTGATTTGGAAATTGGTAGATGCAGTTAGCTAACGGAGTAAATTGAACTACACGAGTATTCAAGGTCATATTCGTTCTTTGACCTTGGCCAAGTGACGCTGAGATGAAAATTAAAACTTATTTTCAACAGGAACAAATATGCCATTTGCAATTAAATTCCATCTGAAAGTTTTAGGAGCAAGAAAATGAAAATTAATAATTATGAGTTTGGTCACATGAATCAACTATTTAAGGCCACGGTCAAATTTGGTCACATAGGCCTTTGTATGGGAAAAAGTAAAAACTGTGTATTTTTCGCAAAATTTGTTGATGAAGGCAGCTAAATGAGAAAATGAAATGGGTATTCAAGGTTAATGGCATCATCTAGGTATGAAAACAAAACAAAAGGTTTTATCAGAAAGCACTGGTCCATTTGTAATCAAATTTCATATGAAAACTTTAAGGAACAAGGAAAAGGAAATCAAGGCATATGAGTTGTCACATAACAAATATGGCGACAATGCCAAATTTGTTTCTTTTTTTTTTCTTTTTAATTTTTTTTATTTATTATTATTATTTTTTTTATTTTATTTTTAAAAACAGCTGGGCATATCTAAGCAAAATTTACATATGAAGCCTTTATGGAATGGAGGAACAAAAGTTTGTTCCAATAATTCACATGATCACATGAACAAAAGTTTGTTCCAATAGGTCACATGATCCTGCTATGTTAAAAAGCCTCTCAGAAATTAAATGGTTCCATCAATGCTAAGCACTCAGGTGAGCGGCTCAGGACCATTGGTCCTCTGGTTTAGTCTTTCGAGAGTATACAATGAGTATGTTGTAGAGACCGCACATGGGGATATTTGTTTTTACTTCGTTTCCATCGTTTATTTCAACTTGTTTTTGTACATATGTATGTATACGAAGTCAGCTTAATATTATAAAACACAGTTAAACCATGGTTTTACCGTTTTCACCGTACGTATTTCAACACATAAAATTACTTAGGAACAGACCAGAAGGCCATGAGTAATGAAATAACGGTATAACCTTGATGGTACATGTCCCTTTCAACTTTTAAACTAATTGGTGAAATAACCCTTTGTTCGACTAAGAGTGTGCTATCAAAGATCTGACAAAGCGGAATATATGCCCTTAGGTTATTATTAGTCAATGAGCCACCAGTATCGCCCCCATCCCCCTCCCACATACACACAATTAAACAGGAAAAACCGTTTCTGTCAATACGTTCGGGCGTGTAGCAGTTTTCTCATTTTTAGTAAAACATATGGTATTGAATTTACTAGGGAAGTATAACATGTTTTATTACATGTTCTACTGGGCGGTATCTTGAAAGATATGGGGTTTGAAAGAAATACGAACGCTGATGTATGTTTTGAAACTCATTCAGTATGAAATACATGGTAATATTAAATTTTTATAAAATATGAAATATAACCGTGTGTTTTTTCTGATCTTATATCTGTCTGATTCATTCACAGTTCCAGCTTTGTAGAAATGCAGGTTTTATACCTGTTTTCACAATATTCGTTCGTTCGTTCGTTCAGGTTTAGGCTTTTTATGTCTGCCATGGTCAATCAGACAGAACTCCATAGATTTACTTTTTGGGTCGATGTTACTAAATTTACTAATGACAGAATTTGAATTAGTGCTGTTGTCAAAGTGACTACCACTGATTTGAGGAAACCAAGGTGACGGTTATTAATAGAGGATAGTCGCGCTATTTTTATCGATGTTACATATACATGTAGGTCAGAGTGTTGCCTGTTGCTGGACGCGTTTAGCAAACACTATATACTCAGATCAGACGCCCGCGAAATGCGGCGTCTCCTCAGCGAGCTGCTCAGGGTCTACACTGTTTGCTTCAAATACTGGTATTTTAGGTATAAATCTCAGCTGTCAATTTAATGATATATTCATCAATATAAGTTCTTTCCTTTAATATACTGAACCGAAAAAGAAACACCACTTTTTAACCAAAAAGATTTTCTTGAAACCATCAGGCTGACTGAAAAAAATCATTTTGCGATTTACTTTCATACTTTTTAAACTTCCTTATGCAGAAAACATTTGGGCGATATCTGTACAGTTTAACGCTTTACTTGGCAATTCGTTGTTTTCAATATTTTCTCGTGCAGTACATTAAATGTACACAGTAACATCATCATATTGGGATATGGTGTTACCTAAAGTTTAGGTTTCAAAAGTCCGATAAAATTTCTCTACGGAATATGGTACGTTTGACGCAAGATGAACGTAACTTAGCGGTCCAAATGCTTCTACGTGGGACGTCTCAGGCTGTCATCGCCAGGAACTTCCAAGTGGGTAAGTCGACGATAACTCGCTTGTACCAGCGTCTACGTCAAACGGGAACGACAAATGACAGGCCCAGAAGTGGACGTCCACGCGTCATGACAAGTCGACAGGACCTACCTTCGTAATCGGTTCCTTACAGCCGTCGAGACGTCTCAGGCGACACCAGGAACACACAACAATCGAATAAGTGCAGATACTGTTAGGAATCGCCTTCGAGAGTTAGGCTTACGTCCGTACGTTGGTATGCCATTAACACCACGACGACGTCAGGTTAGAATGGCACTGCTCACGCAACATAGGCCAAACCTGTTTCCCCTTCGTCAGTGGCGTAACGAAATGTTTTCTGACGAGTCCAGGTACTTGTTGTACAGAACTGACGGCCGTCAACGTGTGTATAGGCGTGACGGAGAGCGTTATCGTGACAATTGTTTGGTTGAACGTGATCGATTTGGAGGCGGCGGGTTGATAGTGTGTGCTGGCATATCTTATGGTCGTAGAACGCCCCTGGTATTCATTGATGGATCTTTGACGGCTCAGCGTTACGTTGACGTCGTTTTACGACCGGTAGTTGTTCCATATGTACGACAGCACAACGTTACGTTTCAACAGGATAACGCTCGGGCGCATGTAGCAAAGCTCAGCATGGCGTTTCTTCAGCAAAACAACGTTGATGTGATTCACTGGCCTCCGTGTAGTCCAGATCTCTCTCCTATAGAACATTTGTGGGTCGTCTTGGATAGGCGCGTAAGTAACCGCCCCCACCCACCAACAACGCGTCAAGCCTTGCGTCTCGCGCTCATACAGGAGTGGAATGTTATTCCCCAGACAGAGATCAATCGTTTAATCCTGTCCATGACCAGGCGTGTGCGTGCAGGACTGAGAACATACTCGCTGTTAACTGCTTATGTTTTGAACTTGTGAAATGACGACCCCTATGACAAAACGGATTTGTGTTCCAAACATTCTCACTGGAAATTGAAGTCTCTATGGTAGTTACATTCAGGAATGATTATATTATTGCGTCATTAAATCGATTTTCTGCAGACATGATTATTTCTGCAAATACTCGCATTTATATTTGGACTTGCGTTTCTTTTTCGGTTCAGCAGAAAGGACGCACAGTTTTGATTTCAGTTAGTACTGTCCTGCTATTTCACAGTGGAATTTTCTAAACATATTCCTTTCGATTTCAATGTGCATGTATATTACTGCGTAATAAATAAGCAACAACAAAGGTTACAACCCGAAAGCCCAGTACAAATACTTATGCAAACAGAGTAGATCCAGATGTGATGGCTCTAAGCCATCTTATCGAGATATTTTCTTACCGTTCAGCTGGCGGTCCTTTTTAGTAGAACGGACGTGTCCAACTTCAGTGACGGAATAGTGCACCAGAAGAAACTCAACGGTGAGAGGGGTTTGAAGGTAAGTAAATCAAAGCACTGACAGCACTCACTAGCAAATTGTCTCTGAGTGCAGTCTGTGGAAATGGTCATGAACGGAGACTTGGACTGTTTCGGTATACCCCTAAGTTCTTGTACATAATGCAAACAGTCACGCCGCGTTCAGCGGCATCTGACCTGGGTCTACACTCTTTGTCAAATCCAACATATGATCCCAGTCCAAATGTTACAGGTAACTCTTACATGTTCGCAACACTCTCGCCTCAGAGTGGAACAAATAGCACAGCTATATTTGGGTCGATTGTCAATCGACCCAAATTTACTACGCAGAAAAGCTATTCAGTGCTAAGTCTACATGACCATCACTGGCTTATCGGAACACATTTTTATAGAATAAAGCCGCAGTGAGGTCAAAGTGTTGTGTAAGACTGTTATCTTGGAATCATAGGTTGGGCTCAGCAGACAGTGTAGACCCAGACCAGACGCCATAGAACGCGGCTTCTGATCAAGATCTATACTATTTGCTAAAAAAAAAAGGAAATTTGGGGGTTAAATGAAACAATTTATACTAGAGCAAAGTCGATTGGGGGCCTATCGCAAATATCCGCACTTTTGACCTTGACCTTTGACCCCGGAGGTCACAGCCAGCATCCGAAACCTTACGTGTAATCTACACATCCCAGGCAATCAACCTGTCAAATATGAACACCATCCGACGACCGGTGTAGGAGGAGTTCGCGTTACGAGGAAATGTGCACTGACTGACTGACGGACGGACGGACGGACGGACGGACTGACGGACGGACGGACGGACGGACGGACGGACTGACGGACGGACGGACTGACGGACGGGACCGATTACAGTATATCCAACTTTTTCTTCGAAAAGTGCAGATATAATCACAGTCCAGGACTATTTCTTTGACCTACACTCAGAGACAATCGATCCACCAGTACTCTCTGTTTTTGTTGTTTTCACAATATTGATCCTCTCGATATGCAGCGCGATAGCTCAGTGGTTAGTGCACTTGTCTCTGACGCTAGAGCCCCCCCCCCATTTGATTCCCGGCGGCGATGATTATTTCGATGTCCGAACACGCTCCATTGGTATCATTTGCAGGGATGAATGTCAAAAAGGTGCACCGACCTTTGGATCGGGACGTTGCCTGGAGACCCCCCCCCCCCCCCTGTGTGGAGAGAATCATCCCCTCTGTGGGTTACAGACCCTAACGTTATTATATGATTACTGTGAAGGCTTTCATCCTGCAAACTGGAGACGTTGCTTCCAATTTTGTGGGACTTATACTCGACATTGAGATGAAATGACATCTCAAGCCTTGTCGCCCAATGAAACTAATAGGGTCTATAAGCATGGACGGCCCGACTCGCAAAGTTTTGTCTGGGCAGGCTTATTGCCTCACTTCTATTTAGATCCTCTAAGCGGTTTACCTGTACTCGTGAGCGGTCGGTTTCAGCTCTGCGTGGAAGCCTCATGCTGTCCATCTATTTCTTCAATCCCCAAAGGCGAGGTCAAAAACAAAGTAACAATGGAATTTCGGGATTGCCTGATTTCACACGTTGTTAATCATCTGTTTGCGTTAAATTTGTTTAAAACGACTTCTAAAAACTAACATGCACAGAAGACATACACAACTTCGCCAAACAATCAGTTCTTTCCACATATTTCGAATAAACTCCTCCGAACCGGCAGCGATCAGCACAAATTCAGTAAGGTCCATAATAGGGTAAATCTATTGCAACTTAGCGGTACATACAATCGTCAACGTCTTCGATATATGAAAAAAGCGTAACACATCACATACAATTTTCGCATAAACACACAGACACTAAGTCTTCTAAAACAATTGTTAATACAGATAAACACTGCACCAAAAATGTTCTCGAATCATGTGTATCTTCACAACAACCTTCGGGTGTCCCCATTAAAGGTCAAACAGGTCATGCATGAAAACAACTGTCGACCTTAATACATGAAAAAAAAAATATTAAATGTTAGTCTGATAGTGGAAAAACATAATTGCTTGTGATGAATTTAAAGTCGCCATGAAAATAGCCTTCATATAGTAATGGGATAATTTGTTCTCTGGAGAGGCATTGCCAAATCATTACCCTTGTTTGTTTTGCTTGTAAGTGTGTTTCGGGAGATAAAGTAATCAAAGTTTACTAGGTTTTTAATACGACGGAAGTCAAACGATGATATGTTAAATACTATGTATATGTAAATCACTGAATTATTTCAAAATGAAGGGTAGTGGCAAACAGTTTTAGGAGGCTTCATGCGGACTGACCAAAGTATGTCTAAATCGCGACGGAAGAAAGGGCGAGGATTGTGGCCTCGTAAAATCGATTTAAGCCCCCGGTGAAATTCTTTCACTGACCGTTCCAAGGAGGTTCTTCTGTCGCAGTTTATTTTTGTTATGGTTTGTCTTTGGGTGTGTGCATCGCTTATATTTTTGTTTGTTTTGGATAGCCAATTGACCATTTTGTGGGAAAATAACTGTCCATTTTGCTTTCCTCTATTGATGTTTCCATTAGGGTCTAGTTATTTCATGTTTGTGTTTCTTTCCCTTTGGTGTCTCTGGTGGGAGGTGCGGGTTATTATTTTCTCATATTAATACCACATTATATTATAGAATAATTATTAGAAAGCAGTTAGAAATACCCAATCTAGCAGTATTCTAAAGACCATTAAATATTGTTTTGTTTTTGCTTTTTTATATAAAATTCCGGTTCAATGGGTAATGTGTTCTTAGAAAATATTATCCTTCGGAAGCAAACAATAAACCAACGAGCTGAAAAATATGGAGTGTACAAGTTTTTTTTTTCTGTGCCAGACTAGCTAGTTGTGACCAATTAGGCTTCATCAGTAGCCCTTAAATATTTTCGGCATTCCACAATGGAATCAGTGATCCCATAGTAAAAGAAAATATAATCTACGCTATGGTGAAGGGCACGGAGACTTTAACGGTCGCCACACATTTCCTTAACACCAGGTGTAGTGACGCTAAATATGTTCTAAGAAAATGTTATCCTTTGGAAGCAAAGAACTAGTGACCTCAAATATTTTTGAAATTCCACAATAGTATCAGTGATCCCAAAGTACAAGAAAATATAAACTATGCTATGGTGAAGGACACGGAGACTCTTAACGGTCGCCATACATTCCTTTAACATAAGCTGCAGTGACGTTAAATATGTTCTAAGAATATATTATCTTTCGAAAGCAAAGGCTACATCATAGTCCACTTAGGCCTCATTGGTGACCCTCAAATATTATCAGATTTCCAAAATAGTATAAGTGATTACATAGGACAAGAAAATACATGTATATATAATACTATGAAGAATGACACGGAGACTTTTAACGTCGTCACATATAACTTCAACACCAGCTGTAGTGTCATTAAATATGTTCAATAAACGGCTATCAATACACCACAGAGCTGAAAAGTATCCAGTGTAAAAGTTTTTTTAGGCTTGGCAATTAGACTTAATCAGTGACCCTCAAATATTTTCGGAATTCAACAATGGAATCATTGATCACAAAGGACAAGAAAATAGAAACAGGCATATGATGAAGGGCAGAGAGACTTTTAACGGCCGACACACATTCCCTTAACACCAGTTGATTTTGTGCGTTTTGTTTTATGGCCCCTTCAAACTTATTTCACTTATTTCGACCCAGTCGTTAATCCGAGGTAGTCGTTAACCGGAATACCCTGACAAAAAATCATTAACCTTCCGATTCAGAACTTGGCGTCTCACAGGCTCGAACCCACCAGCTGTAGTGACGTTAAATATGTCCAATGAAAAAGTTATCTTTCGATAGTAAAGAATACACCACAGAGCTGACAAGTATGGAGTGGACATGTTTTAGTGGATCTGACTAGCTAAACTGATTATACCAAAGAAATCAACGAGTTGTAATAAATTGATTTTTTTGTTGTTGTTGTTTCCCGGCTTATGTAGAAAATGGGCTGCTCGCTCCAAAAATGTGGGTTTTGCGTACTTTGAAATCCATAATGTTTTAGATATCTCCTTTTTGCCACCATTTTCAAAATTCCTCTTGTACAATATCTGTAAAGTATTCCATATTTGGCATGCTTAATGTCCTGTTTTCCCTACTGAGTATTACTGTTAATGACTGCTTTTATTTGTGTGACATGACAAACTGTATAAACTACCATCAGTGTAACAATACTTCAATCCCACATCCCTATCTTTTAAAACAATCTCTGGAATTTGGGCATTCGTCGCAACGTTGGAAAGCAGTCATTTGTAACACAAAAGGTACGTTACTTACACGCAGAGAGTTACTCGAAATTCCTTGCTTATTTACATTTGGAGAATAACCTCACTAGATGATAAAGAGAATAAAATAACCTTTCACTTCAGTATCTTGTTAGTAACAATGCCCCGTTTCGGAGAGAGAGAGAGAGAGAGAGAGAGAGAGAGAGAGAGAGAGAGAGAGAGAGAGAGAGAGAGAGAGAGTCCGAAACGCTGAAAATATAAATGATATAGCCTGTATAAGCAGGCCAAGGGCAAGTTGTTTTGAATACTTTTTCGCAGACCTTATGATACATCCGCAACTATTATTGACATTTATGCCGTTGGGACAAAGGATTAAGCCTTTTACTGTGCGCTGACCTTCTCGACTTACCTGTACAGAATGTCTTGTTGGAAATGGCAGGCGCTTTAATGGAAACTATTTTTTAAACAAATATAACTTATTTATTTTTCAATTTGACAAAGAAGTTCCGATTTAATCTAATTGTCTGTTTAAATACCTTCAAAAAGATATCAAATAAGTGTAACTTTTATTTAATTAGCTGCCGGCATTTTTATTTTCAAATTAACAACCCTTAATCCTTATATGAAGCATACAAAACTGTGGAAAAACAACGACAGTACCCTACTTTAACGGCTAAAATCTACACTTTCTGTTAATATTGCTAACAATCGCCCGTATCAGACGCAATACGGTTACAATATTGTGCACTTTGATAGCAAGTATAATATTTCAAAATTATATTTAATAGCGGCATTTTGCGATTTAATTTGGAGCTAATTCAGAAAGAGCTTTATCGTCTACACAAGCGTGTTATCTCAAAGCGTTGTCATTCTCCGTCGACCGTGAAATGAACACATCTTCGCCTGGGCATCTCCTTGGAATGTAAATCAATCTAAAATGCGGTGTCTGATCTGCGTCTTGTTTTTATTTATTGATTTATTTATTTATTTATCAATGTAAAATGCGGTGTCTGATCTGCGTCTTATTTATTTATTTTTCATGACCCGATTAGATTTTTTATACTTACTAAGCAATTTAAACGAACATTGCTGGTAATAAGATTACAGTTGAAAGAAAGAAAGAAAGAAAGAAAGATTATTATAGAAAAAACCGTGGTATTCGTTTTTGTTATTTCTTATCAAAGACATAGGTAGTGGGTACTCGGTAGAGCCACCTCAATGAGGCGGTCCTAACGAGAATACAAAATTTATGTTTTTAGGTTTCAATTACGAGAACACAACCATGCGATAAAGTACATTTTTCACATCTCCAAAATGGCTACTTTTCTGATGAAAATCAGTGATCTTTTTCTTATAAATACGGAAAACATGGGTTGTGGGTGCTCGTTAGAACCGCCTCGATCGCGTACCCACAACCTATGTTTTGGAACAAAAATAAGAAAAATAATGTATACCTCCGTAAACCCCAGTTTTCTCTATATGAAGTCGGGTATAGGGGGTCTTCATTTCATGGACTTGTTCACGTGATGATTAACAAATTATCAAGAATTGACTGAGCCGCACGGATGTGTTATCGTAATTTATTTATTTATCTGTTTATATTTTTGCTCAAGGCGTGGATTGTTGGTTATATTTAGAACCTGTATGTATTTATTTCAACTGTTAAATGATTAATTAAGATCAGGGTGTACACCTTTTCTGGTGTTCCTTCCATCATACCGGGGAAAAGAATGTGCATGTAAACCCAACTTTATATATTGAACAGTCGGATAATCAGGGATCAGCATGATTTTAACATAACACAAAAACATAGTTCGAAAGTACTTGCTTCTTATTCTTCTATATTATTTTAGTCACTGTTGTTTTTTCATCACGGCAACAAGCCGTGTAATGAACACCCCCTTAAACAATGCTTTATATAGAGAAAACTGGAGTTTACTGTGGTATTCATTTTTTTTATTTCTTCTCAAAGACATAGGTTGTGGGTGCTCGTTAGAGCCACCTCAATGAGGCGGTTCTACGAGAATACAAAACCGGTTTTGAGTATCGATAAGTTTTCATTAACAAATTAACTGTTTTTGAGATATCAAGAATACCCTACTATGCCGCACATATGAGTTATCATAATTTATTTATTTACGATTTATTTATTGCTCAAGCCTCGCTCGGGTCACGTGTGAGACGCCAAGTTCTGCAACGGAAGGTCAGGTGGTTTTTCTCCGGGTACTCCGGTTTTCGCCCGCCTATGATTAACGATCGGCTCGATATGAGTGAAAAAATCTTGAAAGGGCCGTAAAACCCAAACCAAAAAAAAAAAAAAAATTGCTCAATACGTTGATTGATGGTACTATTTAGAACCAGCTCATTCTGATTTTTTTTTTAATTTATTTATGCATCACGTGAACATGTCCGTGAAATGGAGACCCCCTTAAACCCCAGTTTATATAGAGAAAAAGGGATTTACGGGGGTATTCATTATTTTTCTTATTTCTGCTCCAAGACATAGGTTGTGGGTACTCGTTACGACCGCCTCAATGAGGCGGTTCTAACTAGCACACACAACCTATGTTTTGAGCATAATTTTGACTTAATAAACACAAAAACATAGAAATATTTTAATTTGGCGCTTCTGTGCCCATAATCAACGTTTTATTACACCCAGGGGAAAATAATTATCGCTTTTATGACACGTGGATTGTGTATTGCGTTCCGGCTTCAGGAAGTCAGAAGATTAATGGACACGCGTGCACGTATAATGGATTACCTTATTTCTGGAAAGATTGTGTCATGGGTACTACTGTGCATTCTTTATTCATATGAAGTATTGGTGCTATTTAGATAATGAGTACCAATTGTTGTTGTTGTTATTATTATTAGCTCACCAGAGCCGAAGGCTCCGGGGGAGCTTATAGGATAGGCAGTTGTCCGTCGGCGTCTGCGTCGTCTGCGTCGTGTGACGTCAACACTTTTAAACGACATCTCCTCTGAAGCCGCTATGCCCATTGGGCCCAAATTTTATCTGTAGCATCCTTGGGTTGGGGGATTGAAAGTTTGTGTTTTTTATGAAATTCGGCTCCTTAGTTTGGTTGCTATGGCAACTTAGAGTTTCCATAGACTTATAATGGGGAAAATTGAAAAATGGCAATTACTGCCAAGCCGCTGCAGATATTTTGACAAAACTTTCATAGAAATATTCCTTAGGCAATCTTCTATCTGCCATATCATTTTAGGCCTACTGCTCATTTGTATTGGTTGCCATGGGAACCAAAATGAAAAAAATAGAAAAAAATACTTAAAAAATCATCTCCTCAGAAACCGTATGCTCTATGAGGCTGAGAGTTATGGAAATATTCACCATATTTGCCTTTACAGGTTTTGTGTTTTTATGAAATTCGGCTCTTTAGTTTGGTTGCTATGGCAACTTAGATTTTCCATAGACTTATAATGGGGAAAGTTGAAAACTGGCATTAACTACAAAGCCTTTGCAGATACTTTGACAAAACTTTCATAGAAATGTTCCTTTAGTAAACTTCTCTCAGCCATATGCTTTTATGTCAACCTGGGGGTCCAGAAGGTTGTGCCGGGGCCTTGCCCCGCCCCCAGTACTTCATAAAATGCCTTATATCTCAGAAACCTCACAGATCCCCACCCCTAAACCATATATATTCTTGTTCCTATTGATAAGACACATTCAGTGACACCAACCTGGAGGTCCTCCAGGATGCGCCAAGGCCATGCCCCACCCCTTCCACTTCATAAAAGGCCCAATATCTCGGAAACCATTCAGATCCCCACCCTGAACCCTATATACTCTTGTTCCTTATGATAAGACGCATTCAGTGACATCAAACTGGGGGTCCCCCGGGATGCGCAGGGGCCATGTCCCTCCCTCCATTTCATAAAAGGCCCAATATCTCGGAAACCTTATAGATCCCCACCCCTAAACCATATATATTCTTACTCCTTACGATATCACACATTCATTGACACCAAATTGGGGGTCTTCCGGGGTGCGCCGGAGCCATGCCCTACCCCCTCACTTCACAAAAGGCCATATATCTCAGAAACTGTTCAGATCCCCACCCCTAAACCATATATGTTCTTGTTCATTATGATAAGACACATTCAGTGACACCAACCTGGGGGTCCCCAAGGATGTGCTGGGGCCATGCCCCACCCCCTCCATTTCATAATATCACAACATCTCAGAAACCTTACAGATCCCTACCCCTAAACCATATATATTCTTGTACCTTATGATAAGACACATTCATTGACACCAACCTGGAGGTCTCCCTGGGCCTTGCCCCACCCCTGCACTTCACAAAAGGCCTTATATCTCAGAAACTGTTCAGAGCCCCACCCCTAAACCATATATATTCATCTTCCGTATGATAAGACACATTCATTGACACCAGCTTGTGAGTCCCCGGGGCATGCCCGAGCCTTGCCCCACCGCTTGACTTGATTAAAAGCCATATATCTCAGAATTAGTTCAGATCCCCACCCCTAAACCATATATATTCTTGCTCCTTGCGATAAGACTCGTTCAGTCACACCAACTTGGGGGTCTCTTTGTGCTGAGGCAATGTGCCCCGCCCTTCCACTTCATAAAAGGCCGTTTCAGAAACCATTCAAATCCCCACCCCATATTCATATAATATGTTCTTGTTCCTTATTATTAGCACACCTACTGTAGGGGTGTCCGCAGGGGCCAGTCCTCTCCTTTCCACTTCATGAAAGGATATCTTGGATACCGTTCAGATTCCCACCCCTAAACCATATATATACTTGGTCCTTATGATAAGACACATTTAGGGACAACAATCTTGGGCTTTCCTGGGAACGACAGGGCATGCTCCAACCCCTCCACTTATATCTCCAGCCATGCAGATCCCCACTGCTAAACCATATATATTCTTGTTCTTTGTGATGACACATTTAGTGATACCAACCAGGGCTCCGTTGGGTCCATGCCCCACCCCCTCTACTTCATAAAAGGCCTAATGTTTCATATACTGAGTCCACATGGGTGCTCATTTGGATATGGGGGTTCATTTGGCAGATTACAATGATATCATGTTAAAATACATGGCTGCAATTGGGCAGTGCCCACCTGAGCTCTGGTGAGCATAGTGGCCCATGGGCCTCTTGTTATTATTATTATTATATCTTTGTTTGTTTGTTTGACTTAAGGTTTAACGTTCCCGTCAACACTGTAAAGGCCATTTTGGAGACGTTGCTTCCAATTTTGTGGGACTTTTACCCGACACTGAGAAGAAATGACATCTCAAGCCCAGCCACCCAATGAAACCAATAGGGTCTATAAGCATAGACGGGCCGACTCGTGCGCACCGCTTTGCCTCGGCAGGCCTAGATCCTCTGAGCGGTTTACCAGCACTCGTGTGCGGGTCGGTTTCAGCTCTGCGTGGAAGCATCGTGCAGCCCATCTATTTCTTCAAGCCCCAGATCAGACGTCGAGCTTAGATCAGGGCCTTTGCTGTCAACCAATTACGGCCTCCGCCCAACGAGCTTCATCACGTGAACAAGTCCGTGAAATGACCACCCCATTAAACCCCAATTTAAATAGAGAAAACTGGGGTTTACGGGGGTATACATTATGTCTCTTATTTCTGCTCCTAGACATAAGTTGTGGGTACTCGTTAGAACCGCATCATTGCGGCGGTTCTAACTAGCACCCACGACCTATGTTTTGAGTATAAATAAGAAAAATAACACAAATTTTCACCATAAAGATGACCTTTTTTGAGGTATGAAAAAATGCACTATATCACACGGGTGTGTTATCGTGATGTGAAGAAATAGATTGGGCTGCATGATGCTTCCACGCAGAGCTGAAACTGACTGCACAACACATAAGTAGTAGTACACTGCATGGGGGCTCTAAGGCTGCCCATGAAAAGTGGTGCGAATTGGACCGTCCATGCAGATAAACCCTACTGGTTTCATTGGGTGGCAGGGCTTGAGATGTCACCTCAGTGTTCGCAAAATAACCTATACATTGTTGACGGGGACGTTAAGCCTCCAATCAAACAAAACTGTCAACCCATTAAGAAAACATATCCTTGTGATAATGTTTTCTTTCTTATCTTCGAAATGTTAATTTATATCTAAAAAAAGCACATTATTTTTATGATGAACAATACAATGTCTTGGTGCGGATAACATACACATTCTTTTCTGTATATAATGTAAAGTGGGGTTTACAGGGGTTTTTATTACATGGACTTATGAACATGTTGCTTTTCTAAACAATGCAATTTTGAATAATGCAATCTGACATCCATTAACTATTAATGATTTTTTTTTCCAAAAAAAAAATAATGTGTAATATCACATTCCAGAAAAAAAATGGATTTTATGAGAACCGATAATATTTTAAGTACAAAAAGGCTCAATTTTAACCGTTTGACAAAAAGAGAATTTTCCTCGCTTAAAGTACCAAAACACGCAGTTCTAAATTAACTAGACGTATCTATCGTTCAATATCCCCCGGGGTCATTTTCACACACCGCCGGATTACAACACAATATTGATTACACGATAGATACACGATAGGTATCTATCGTAGGCCTCAGTCAAAGGGAGACAACCCAATATTGACTTTCTGTGCCACTGTCACGGTTGAAAGTCATCGGGCTAATGTCAGATATAGTTGGCCATGAAAACGTTTGTGATTTCGATGCTTTCCGATAAACCGCGGCGTTTTTAAATGGTAGAAGTTACTGAAGAAGAGTAGGTCTACAACTTCATAGACACACTGCATAAACGGAGCCACACTACATTAACGGGCCCAGAAATGTTTTAGCAAACTTTCTGTGATTTCATACAGGGACATGTCGGGGACGTTATGGTTGTTTATTTATCTCCCAGACACACTTCAACAGCAAAGCTCAGCAAAACACTTTCAATGAATAGTCTGTTTAACCCTTTTTGTACCAAATGGAATCTTCCTCCTTATATATAGCAGGAGTCCATTTCAAAATTTAGGGGTGTCAGGTTGTGGTTTCTTCAAAATTCATTTGGAAAATGGCTGAACTTTTTGCAAAGAGTGGAGGCCCTGATCAGACGCCGCGTTCTGTTGCATCTGATTTTGGGCCTGCAATGTTTGCCAGGGTACCCGTTTTGGGGTTTCCGGTACCAAATGGGTTAAACAAAAAGTCAACTGTCTTTTGTCGTCTTTCGCAAAGTTGCGCAATGAGTGTCCTCGCGCAAGAAATCGCTTTTAAGACAATCCCGAGGGATTTGCTTAATATCCTTTGCGTATTTCAACAGTAAACTATTTGTTTGTTTGTTTGTTTGTATTGGAGTTTAACGACCCAATCAACACTATTATAGGTTATGTTTGAGCCCGTCAGTTTACCTATGGGCAGGCTTATACGTAAGCTGTTAACCAGTACAGTGCACATTCATTTCGCCAGAGACTGATAACTGCCCTTCTTAAATCAGCGGAAGGGACAGAATGACCGTAGAAAAGATTTCATGATCAATCTCCACGAAAGAATGTTGCCGACCCCGGCTGGTATCTAACCCGCGTCCTCCTCCTGATCACCAGTCAGACGCTCATCAGTAAAAATATTATAGCGGTCGAATAGCATTCTATTTTTCTTGATTATGCAATTCAAAGAAGAGAGGCAAATGAAACTACGAAGCACCTACCAGTCGCTTTTGTCACAGATCGGGTGTTTTCGAGCTACAACTTCGGAGCCGCTAGTGATCCGAAAGTTCCATAGATAAGATTAATAGGCGTGTTGCTGAATTTCAAACAAGGCCTAAATTTTACGAAAACATACCTCATCGTCCTAAAGGATAAGATGGATCTCAAATTAAAGATAAATGTCTTATCTTTCATTTTCTCGGGGTCGTACGTTCAGAAATGGGTAGCGTCATATCTAAAATGGGGAGATAACTCTGATACCAGAAAATGGTAAAATGGTGCATATAGAGAGAAACTCGTTGACAGAGTGTTTCGTGTCGTTCACTCGTGTAACTGAGTAAATCTCCGTCGATTTACTAAAATTCTGTAAACCATTGTTCAAAAATATTTCATTAAACAAGAGGGCCAAGATGGCCCTGACTCGCTCACCTGATTTCAAGATGTAACACAGATTCGGAAAGCCATGTGGATAACTGACAGCCATCTTAATCCATGAAGCATAACTGTTGCATTTAGACAGATGGACACCTGAGCAACATTCTTGCAAACTTGCAGTTTGAATGAAACTGACTTATGAATTTAGAGGAGGTTGTCATTTAAAGAGTTTTCTATTTTAGCTCTGGTGGCCACCTTGTTCAGTTGGGTTGAACTGTTGTTACTTGTTTGGTAGAGGGTCATCCATTGCCCCAGATAAGAACGATTCTCGACACATTATCATTCTTCAGTCTGCGAAAATGGGTCATCCATAGCCCCAGATGTGGTATCTACACATTATTGTTATCATTTCTGCTCGGAAACGTGTGCTGTGGGTACCTATCCACGGTGAGGCGCTTCTAATAAGTACCCATAGCATATGTTTTCATGCAGAAATAAGAAAAAATATCAGTACTTTTCATATGCACAAGTGCCTTATCTTGAGCTATGGGACTCATTTACGTAACATTACTGTGAAGTTTGAAAGAAAACGTAGCAAAGGTAAAGGAGAAGTTGTCATTATTTTCTTTTTTTAGCTCTAGCTGCCATCTTGTTCTTCCGAGCAAAGCCACTTTAGCAGTTTTGGTAGAGAGTCAATTTCGAATGAAATTTGGACCAAACGTATAAGAGAAATTTAAAGGTTTTCCTTTTCTTATCTTAGTCTTTTAACTCTGTCAGTCATTCTTTTATTTGGGACAGAACCTTGTAAGCTATTTTATAGCCTTTTTAAGCAAGAATCCTACGAGCTATGAAACTTGAATGAAACTGGACCAACGGTGCAGGAGGAGTTGTCATTTAAATTGAGTTTATTATTATTATTATTTTATTTTATGCCTTGGTGGCCATCATGCTCATCCAAGCAAAACCTTATTAGCTAATTTTGTAGCGGGCTTCTCAGCAACTTCCTGTGAAGCTTGAATGAAATGGGACCAAAGAAATAGGAGAAAGTGCCACTCAAATGTCGCTTTTTCTATTTTTAGCTCTGTTTGCCATTTTGTTCATCAGAGTGGAACCGTTTTAGCTATTTTGGTAGAGTGTCACGTAAGCAACATTGCTGTGAAGTTTTGGTGATACTGAAGTTATCATTTAAATATTTTTTTAGTTTCAGCTCTGATGTCCATTTTGTCAATCAGAGCTGAGCTATTTTTTACTATTCTGGTAGAGGGGTGGTTGACAAAACACGGACCAATTACGGACTTACGGACTCACGGACTTACGGACCTAATAACAATACACGGACTTCATGACATAATACGGACCAGTTATTCACGGACCACTTGACAAACCACGGACTTATTATTCACGGACTTTACAAACCAATGACCTATTATTCACGGACTTTACAAACCACGGACATATATTATTTACGGACTGAATAAAACACGAACATAAATGTACAAAGACAATGCCATTTCGACCGAAAGGAGGAGAAGTGTATACGTACAGACCAAATGATCGTAAACTGCTGAAAGACTGGCTAGCTGATGGTCATAGGTAAGTGTTGTATTACCAAATGTTATTTTGTTATATATAAACTGACATTACTTGGTGTAAAACAAGAAACTAAAACCCATTTCCAATGTTTGTTTCAGGTTTTCCCACGAAGGATACAAAACTATCAAAGGAAGACTACAATACAAGAAGTATTACTACAGCAATTCCCACAGGAGCATGGAATGCAGTCCGTACTTTATGCTGCAAAGCCCGAGTTCCAACCAGCTTCAGGGCCCTTTGTACAAATTGTAAATACACATCCGAATGATGGCGGTTTGCACTGGGTTTGTTTCTCCAATTTCAATTGTGACGTAGGTGTCGTCAATTTGTATGACAGTGCAGGCGATTCGTACATTTCAGCAGGTACTGAAATGGCAATTGCAAACATAATGTTCAGTCCGATGCCAAAAATCCTTGTTAGGCACCTTAAATGTTCTGAACAAACAAATTCAAATGACTGTGGCGTTTACGCCATTGCAAATATGGTAAGTATCTTGCACGGAATTGACCCAAGTGGCATAAGGTATACCGTCCCCAAAATGAGAGATCATCTCATCAGAGGCCTTGAGGCTAAAAACATAACAGCTTTCCCACACAGAAAATTAAGTATTGTGAAACAGGCTATGCTGAAAGTGACTGGAATTCCACTCTTTTGTACCTGCCGCATGCCAGATTCTGGTTTTATGTTTACTTGCTCAAAATGCCAAAAATGGTTTCATCCGAAATGCCAGAATATCACACAGTCCAAGTGAAATTATCAAAAACCGTCGAATGTTTAGATTGTAGGTCGTAACATACAAATAAATAAAATTTATCTGACAATGGACTTATATTAATTTACGGACCGTTTACGGACAAACTGACCATTCACGGACCATAGACCTTTCACGGCTCATAAATGACCCTTCACGGACCAGATACAAACTAAACTGATAAAATAATACTATTTACGGGCTTACGGACTTATTGAATTTTCATTGGTCCGTAAGTCCGTAGGTCCGTAAAAGGTCCGTGTTTTGTCAACTGGTCACCTGGACCCGAGTGTATCAAACTTTAATTTCAAATTAGCGGGCCGTTATCAGAGAGGAACCGTTTTAGTTACTTTGATAGAGGGTTACCTATGCAAGTGCCCAAGGGTAAAAAATAAGTCGTTGGAAGACGTTTTTTTTCTATTTTAGCTCTTGTGGCCATCTTGTTCATCAGAGCGAAACGATTTTTGCAATTTTGGTAGGAAGCCATCTAGGCAATGTTCCCGTGAAGTTATAATCATTTGGGAGAAGTTAGCATTTAAAGCAAATTTAATTTGCTTCTTTAGCTCTGTCTGCCATTTTGCTCATCAAAGCAGAACCGTTTTAGCGATTTGGTATTGGGCCCCCTAACCAACGTTCCTGTGACGCTTGAATGAAATTGGCCAAAGGTAAAGGAGATTTGTTTGAGGATTCTTTGTTTCTTGTTTCTATTTTACCTCTGGTGGCTATCCTGTCCGTCGGTGGGGGGGGGGGGCACTTTTAGCTGTTTTGGTAGGGACCCACTAGGTAACATTCCTGTGAAGTTTGAATCAAATTGGCCCTAGGGTTAAGGAGGTTTATGCATAAAAACAAATTGTTGACATTTTTCTGCTTTTGTGGGTTCACCTCAGCAACGTTCCCATTAAGTTAGAATTAAAATTGGTCCAGGGGTAATGGTGGAACTATATATTGAAGATATTTTATTCTTAGCTCTGCCAGCCATCTTGTCATCGAAGCATAGCCATTTTAGCTATTTTGGTAGGCAGCAAATACGCAATTTTCCTGTGAAGTTTGAACCAAATTGGCCCAAGGGTTCAGGAGGAGTTAACATTTAAAGCAAATTGTTGACTTTTTTTTTCAATTTTTAGATGGCCACCTCAGCAACATTCCTATAAAGCAAGAATAAAATTGGCACAGGGATAAACGAGGAGTTGCCGTTTGATTTTTTTCTACTGTTAGCTCCGGCGGCTATCCTGTTCATCGGGGCAATCAATTTTAGCTTTTTGGTTGGGATCCAACTACGCACGTTCCTGTGAAGTTTGAATCAAATCGGCCCACAACATAAGCACTTCGTACTCAGGTGAGCTAACAAGTGGCCATATATATAAGTATTAAATCTCCCACCTGTCTGATATTTTTACGGTTTCGTTAAGATCGAAATCCTGTCAGCTAGTTTTAAAAGTAACATTTCGTCAATCATTATTGAAAGTGACCAATCTTATTCGCATGCGAGAAATGCTACGGTTCGTGTGTTCTTAGATGATTGATGACACCGATTCTAGCTCTGAACTGTCTGCTGCAGATAAAGCAACGGAAGTTAGAGGAAGACAGGGCCGTTGGTGATGCCTTAGCTTTGACTTTGCACTGTGCACGTTTCTTCTTGGCTTCGCTGATTCTTTTCACTAGCACCCCTTCTGATAAGGCTTTTCACTTTGCACGGTCCTGTGCAGTTTGTTCCATCGAATCTGCTGGTATGCTGAAGTCCTGGAAGGAGGCTTACAGGGTGATATAGTAACGCTTCTCCTGACCACCTTAGGAGCGTTTGTCAATTTCTAGTTTTTCATATAGGATTTTCTTCGGCAAACGGTTCTCAAGTATCCTGGTAAAATGGCCTGCCCATCTTAATTGTGCCAGTTTCAGAAGATCATGTACAATCTGCATTCCTGACCTTTTCGTGACTTCTATGTCTGGAATCCTGTGCTGCCACCACTTAATATTTAAACGTTTCCTAAAAGTGGTTCAGTCTTTTCGCGTGCCGTTGTAAACAGTCCACGTTTCACATGCATAAAATATTGTTGGCAGCACCGCAACGCTGTATGCTTTCAGCTTTCTGTCTGATTATACTTCGATACCAAACACGACCACGTAGCTGGCCAAATGCTGCACTAGCCTTGGCTGTCCTGTCATTTTGACTCCATCACCAATATGCACGGCTATTGACAGTGTGCCCCAAGGTAGGCATTTGCAGTCTTTGACCGTTCATTGGGATGGTGATTCCTTTGTAAGGCTTGCCAGGTGCCAGGTGTTAGATCACCTCAGTATTTTCAATGCTGACTGCTTGGTCATTGCTATCATAAGAGTTAGATAATTGATCATACGATTTTTGCTTGTCGTTGTTTACAAAGTCCGGCCCGCACACTAGTACTGGTAAACCGCTTAGAGGATCTAGCCTGTCCAGGAACCGCGGTGCGAGGCGGACCGTCCATGCTAATAAACCATATTGGTTTCATTGGGCGACAGGGCTTGGGATGTCATTTCATCTCAATGTCGGGTAAAAGTCCCACAAAATTGGAAGCAACGTCTCCAAAATGACCTTGATAGTGTTGCCGGCAAAATTTATTTTATCGAAATGCGTACATAGTATTTTTACAACGACAACGATCTGTCTCGACTGCTTACGTTCTATTTTTACAAAGACTGTATTTTGTTGGAATGATTTTTTTTTCACGTTTTGCGGCCCAGTGAATAGTATTTCCAATGTGTTAAGACAGAGCCTGTGAACTAAATAAGACGACAATACTGACAACTATGCCACAATGAAACTTACCCCTTCCCACGGCCTTTGATTGTGTGTGTCGGGGAGGGGTGCACAGAGGCTGAGGAGAGGGCAGGTACACCTTGAAAATAATTTAAAATTACTTCGCACCGAAATTTATAAGCACTCTATAAAATGCTTAACTGAAGGCTGTTTAATTTTTCGCAAGTCGAGCCTGTTCATTTCATTAACACGACTTTGCAGTATAAAGCAATTTTTAGGGCTTTGAAGTGTAAACATTTTCAGGAGAAAAACAAATGGTAATTTTATTATTTGTCTTATTTTTACCCCCAAATATTGCTTGTAGGCCCTCGTTAAAACAGCCTCATTGACGTGGTTCTCACGAGTACCAACGCTCATTGTTTTGAGCGGTTATAAGGAAAATACCGTTTGCCTCTGTAAATCCTATTTTTACGAAGTTGGGGTAGGCCTCACTTTCCCAAGGTGGGGTTACCGGACCTTTTGTTGCATGAGCTTGTTAATGTAATGACATTTTGAATTTTTGCAGGCACAACCTGGTGCAATTACTACATATAGAATCTTCCTTAGGGAAACCTCGCATTTTCATGAACAGCTGCCCATGAAATGAAGTCAAATTGCTGATCAGACAGAGAGTCGCTGGACTCACTGAACTCGCACTACGTTGAATCAATGTAAAATTTTGGACGCCTTAACGTCGACTCTGTGTTTATTTAACTTTAGCATATCGACGTTTTGTCTATTTCGGAGACAAAATGCGCCGACAATTGGATGTAAAATGACTTTCTTAAAGTTGCTTACGAAATGTATTGAAAAAACGCATTAAACCTATACTTTTTCACACAGGGTGTGTACCTTTGACAGTGGGTTTCATAGCCACTATGGGTATCAGGATGTCCAAATGTAATGTTTTGAATAGCGAAATGGTTGCATATTTAGGAAATTACAAGTTTTATGCTGTGTTTTGAAAACTATTAAGGTAGTATAAAAATCCGATTTCATAGGGTAGGAAGAGTTATCTCCTCATAAAATATCAACCAATCTAAAAAAGCGCCAAAATTGCACACAAAAAGTAAGAAAATGAAATGTTCTTGACGTAAACGGAACAATTTGCGAAAACAGACAGTTTTGAAATGAGTAAAATTCATGTTGAAGAACGAGCTCTTTGATTTTGTTTTCAACGTATGAAGAGTTATCTCCCCATTTTAGTATGATGCTACCCATTTTGGAGCTTACGACCAATTTATAAATAAAAGTAGGGACATTTATCTTTAATTTGAGACCAGTTTCATGTTTTATGGCGGTGAGGTATGTTTTTGTTCATTGAACTTGGTTCGGCAGCGCGACTCTAAAGGTGTGGAGTGGTGTAACCGTTTAAACGAACCCGCCTATTCAAATACCCTGAAAGTTTTACCATCGAAAAAGGAAAATTTTCATAAATATATCTGATAATTTTCATATTTCTGCGCTAGACCTCGCACGAGTACCAACAATCTATGTTTTTATTAAAAGAAATATGAAAAAAAATATTGTTTACCTCATAATTTTTATGGTTACTATATAAAAGTGGGGTTTATGGGGGTAAAATTCAAGAGGCGCGTTTTCGTGATGACTACTCGATTTTGTTTCTAAATTCGATGTATAGGCATGTACTTACAACTCAAGAATTAGTCCGGTCAAACTGTGTGGGGACCTAGACAAAATTGCAACACAAATGTCTTTTTTAGTTTTGACCACCTCTGATATATGTTAATAACATATAAAAAGTAGGACGGAATCGGAGAATATGAAATTTGATTTTTTCCTTCATTTATATTTATGGGTGATTTTATCACTGTGAAACTACATTATAACTGGAGTTGTAAGCCTGTATAGCTTACAATTTAGTTATGAAATGGATTCTATTGGATATATGTTGATAATACAACTTTCATATCATGTTCCATCTATTAAGTCTATGTTTAGTATGAAAAGGAATGTGTTACAAGCCAATGTTTTTAAATATTCGTGTTGGTTTACCCCACCCACTAACGCAATTTTGATTTTGCTTCGTTTCTTGGGCAGTTTAAGTGTCAGCGTTTTCACTGTGAAGCGATTATTATAGGTCCTTTAAACCAATTTCTCTCTTTCAGTATAAACATATTTTATTGCAACCAATACATATATATGTGTACAATGTGGTTGAGTCACAAGTTCTCTCAACATTAGTTACGACCCTTCCCCTACAAAATGACATCAATAAATTATAGTCACGTGAAAATGATATGAACGAACAAACAAATAAATAAATAAGTAAATAAATAGTGTGCCCCTTCTCGGGTGAGCATGGAGTAATTGGGATCTACTAAAATACTTATCAGAAAATTGTTTTGTGGTTTTAATGTAACTCCTGACAGCTCTAAAAATTGTAGTATAACTTTCGAGGGATGTGCGATCATCTACAAATAAAATTAGGTTGATACTCAAAGGGTGAAACTCGCGTGTTTCATGGAGAAATCTCAACCGTTCGTTTTCATATTTAGAGCATCGAAGGAAATAGTGCTCTGCGTTTTCTCTTTCTTGATTACAGGTACAAAGTGGATTCATTGTTAAATGGTTAATATACAAATCATTTTATAAGTTACTACAATTGTTTCTAAATCTAGAATGCATAACTGACAAATATCTGTCACCTTTAATATAGTGAGGCGGTACTCTTTGAACATCTAGATGGTGTCTTTTTGTATGATATTTAAAATGAATTTAAGGAGGGGCTGTTGCGTAAGTTTTCGTCCAGAGAATTCCACAACGTTATTCCTGACGGAATACAAGATTTCCTAAATAGTTTGGTATGACAAAACGGTTGAGTAATATTATTTTGGTTTCTCAGACGATAATTGGTGGTTTCCCTTATAACAGGAGGGATTACATCAGTTATGTAGCTTGGAACTAACGCATTTATTGATCTGTACAAGAAATTCATTTCTGGTTGTTTCTGTCTATCTGCTAATGATAGCCAGTCACATTCCCTGTACAAATTATCCAAAGAAACCGATCTCGTGAGACCAGTTACTATTCTAACAGTCTCATTTTGAAGCTTTTCGAGAGCATTTGAGTCTTGGTGAGAACATCCATCCCAGACGACTGAAGAATACTCAAGAATAGGTAGTACATATGAAATATATATCTGGTTTAGTGCAACTCAAATGAGCATAAATTTTAATTTTCTCATTATACCTACAATCTTTGCAGCACGTGTTAATATGTTTTGTATGCGCTCATCCCACTGTCCGTTTTTACTTAAAGTCAATCCAAGATGTTTATGAAATTCTAATTTCCGAGGCTTTTTCGATATTTGCATTAAATTATTAAAGAAATTACTATCTGTTGTGGTTGGACTTTAAAATAAACCTATCAATAAGCTATCTTGATTGACATCGACTTCTGGCCAAATTGACTCTTCACTTAGGTCTACGTCGGTGCCGGAGGCTAGAACGTATATACAAGGGCAATCCACCTCCATACATATTCCTGTCTTTCCTGTACGGGTCATTAAAATAATTTGAAATAGTAAGTAGTTCAGAGGATACGTTGGTGTCGACATGCGTCTCAGATAGGCAATTTTGTTTCGTATGCTCCTAATACATGTATTTAGATGAAGGATAGATAACGAGTGCTCATTGTCTGGACCTGGATTGCTCTCAACATCTCCAGCTTCTAATAATAGAAGGAACAAACTAGAGAAATGTTTACATTACATAACGAAGATTCAAACAGCTGCAGACACACGTAACTGGCATATTTAGCTATAAATAAAAACTTTGTCAGAAGCATCCACCAAAAACCCAGTCACCTATATCTTATCATGATTGTCTGATAGCTGCCAATAGTGCAACAATGAAATAGGACTATGGAGACATATGCACCTGCAGAAAAACTGGGGTTGGGCAATGAAAGGTGACAAATTGCTGGCGGTACATACAGATAAACCACCAGCACCTGAGAGTCTGCTCAAGGTCGTCAGGTGTAAATGTAAGGCCGATTGCAAAACTCTTCTGTGCACTTGTCTCAAGTATGGCCTTATATGCTCCCAAATGTGTGGAGTATGCAAGTGAACTAGCTGTCTGAATTCCATTCAGTTGGATAATGCAGATGACACTGAAGACTGTGATTAGAATCAAGCTTCAGCAGAACAGTGTATTGAAGGAAAAGATGTACATCATGTCTGTATTGTGATTTGACATATATAAAAGGTCTAGTAATATGAACATTCATGTAGCAAAACCAACAATGTGGTATGTGCACCCACTAAAGCATGACATCTCCCCAGGCATCTGGCCAGTCTTATCACAGTCTTAGATGTGCACTAAATGGGTAGCTGAGGATCCTAGCTTACTTCAAGTGTACACTGATTTTGTCTGATTTTAGGTTTCACGTCCCCGTCAACACTGTAAATGTCATTTTGGAGACGTTGCTTCCAATTTTGTTGGACTTTTACCCGACATTGAGATGAATTGACACCTCAAGCCCTGCCGCCCAATGAAACTAGGGTTTATAAGCATGGACTCGCACTGCTATGCCTGGTCAGGCTTAGATCCTCTAAGCAGTTTACCAGTACTCGTTTGTGGGTCGGTTTCAGCTCTGCGCAGATGGGGGCCATCAAGTGTACACGGAAGGCTGTTTAGACCAGATTGATGACCAGGCTTAGATTAGTCGGATTAGCTTTTGATTGCATGATGTTTAACCCACCACTGGGTTATATGTATGTGAATTATACACATAAGTATAAGGATAAGAACCTTGAGATTATCATGTTGGTGATCTAATTATGACTTCAGAGTCGGAGTCGGAGTCTAACTGTTGGTTTTCTTTTGCTCCAGCATTTCAGTAGTTTCTTGCTGTCGAGTCCTCACCGTTGCCTCACCTCTGTGGTTCTTTGATTTTTTTGTGTGTTCACGGAGATGTTGCACTGATGAGTTAGGAGGCCTTCATGCGGACTGAACAAATTATTTGTCTAAGTCGCGACGGAAGTAAGGGCGAGGATTGTGGCCACGTAAAATCGATTTAAGCCCCCCCCCCACCCCCCAGTGGAAATCTTTCCACTGACCGTTCCAAGGCGGTTCTTCTCCGGCGGTTTATACATGTTGTTGTTTGTTACTTACTGTGTGTATCACTTGTCTTTTTATTTTGGATGGCCATGTGGCCATTTTGTGGGAAAGTAACTGTCCTTATGGCCTTCCTTTGTTTAGGTTTCCATTATGGTCTGATCGCTTAATGTTTGTGTTTCTTTCCCTTTGGTGTCTTTGATGGGTGGAGTAAGTTAATTGTATCGATTCCTGATCTTTGTTTTACTTCTACTTTTCAGTCCAATTTTAGTGTTATATGATTTCAGCGAGTAAAGAAATGTTGATCATGACAGTTCGTTTTTGTTGTACCTTGAATTTCCAAACATTTGCTACTATTTGTATCAGTAGAGAAATGTATTCTATGTCGTTTCTTGGTGTTTTTATCCTTTAAGTTTCAATGCAGTAGTCTTGCTGGTTTGTGGTATGCATTTGATAAGTAACATCATCATTAGTTGATATAAATTGTTTAGAGTTCAGTCACAAGGGCAAAAAAGTGGGTGGGGTAATTTTACCCCTGTTTTATCCATATAGGTCATCATGTTATTAATGAAAAAACTTGTTTAACCATTTTACATGAAAAAGTTTCCATTCTGGGGTAGACAGATTAGATTTGAAGAAATAAAACTCAACGATACCTTGTCAGATAGCAAAATATTGAATTTAAACACTAAATTGCTTGCCAAACCTAGGTGCTTTCAAAATGCTAAAAAAAAAACAAATTTCATATCGTCCGATTCCGTCCTACTTTTGATATGTCTTTAAGGGAAGGTACTCCAGTACAAAAATGCTAAAAACATTTGTGTTGCAATTTTGCCTGGGTCTAGGCCAAATATCGCTAGTTTGCCTGGACTAAATAGGGTCCGTACAATCATTTTGAAATAAATATGGAAATTTATTACACACTGTATTTACCGTATACTCGTTATATTTTATAAGGAAGTAAAAATCACTTTTTCCTGCACCCGGATGAACATGAGAAGTGAGTGAGTGAGTATTTGAGTTTTACGTCCCACCAACAGCTAAGGTCATACGGAGACGGGACCTCGGTTTAAAGACTCATCCGAAAGTCTGGAGAAGCCCGGGATCGATCCTGCGACCCCTGGTTTACAAGGCGAGTAGCGTAACCACTGCACCACGGAGGCTTCTAATGATGAACATGAGAACGAAAACAAGTTTATATAGTTAATAACATATCAAATTTCATGTTGACACATTAGTCGTAAACACGCTGTCATAACAAATAGAATGTACTGTTTGCGAACCATCACGTTCACGAAATAAATACCCACGTAAGCCCCACTTATATTTGAAAGTCGGGTTTACAAGGTTCACATTTGTTATCTATTTTAGCCCCAAAACATATATCGCGTCATTGGGGCGTCCAACTGTTTGGCAAAGCCTGCTGTCCTTGTAGCCAGGTGCCATGAAGAGCTGTTGCACTACTATTGGTGTTTGCGTTAGCCTTGGCGTCTGCGTTGGGGTCGGCGTAGGCACTCGCATTACGTTAAAGTTTTTAAGCTCATATTTTCCAAACCATAAGATGGATTTGGTTCATGTTGATATGGTGATAGATATAAGTTTTATTCAGCAATTACCCCGCCCATGCTCATGGCCTCAAGGTCATCATGGATTTTTAATGTTAAAATTTCAATGAAATTTTTATTTTAAAGTTTTTAAACTGCGCATATTTTCCAAATCATTGAACGAATTTGGTTCATATTTGGTATGATGATGGGGATATTTCCAGAGTTATACTCAGCATGCCCATGCCCTCAAGGTCAAGGTCATGGACTTAGAATTTTTATTTTAAAGTTTTTAATAGGTCATATTTTCCAAACTGCATGATGGATCTAGTTCATATTTGGTATGATGAGAGATATAGGTCCATGCTTTTATTCAGCAATACCATCGCCTACATGCATGACTTCAAGGTCAAGGTCACATACAGATACATGTTTTTATGTTTAAGATTTTAGATGTAATATTTTCGAAATCATATGATAGATTTGGTTCATATTTGGTATGATGATAATATATACGTCCAAAGATTTATTCAGCGATTCCATCTCCATGTCAGGATCACAGAAAACCTGTATTAAAGCTCATATTTTCCAAACTATGTGATTGATTTTAGTTGTTTCTGATATGACGATAGACACGGGTGCAAAGGTTCATGCTGGGCTTGAAGTGTCATTTCGCCTCAATGTCGGGTGAATGTCCCACAAAATCAGAAATCTCCGAAATGACTTAAATTGTGTTGAAAGGCACATATCCCCAACCCTCCGCATCAGAATCAGTCAATAATAAAGCAGTTATTAAACCTACAAACAGTCTTATGCGGTCATTCCCAGCAGACACACGGCGTAATTATGACGTCACGTTTACGTCGGTGCAACGTCATGACGATTATGCAACGTCATATCTACGTTGTGACGTTGCACAGATGTTGAAATGACGTTCCCATCGCGACGCGTGCCTGCTGGGTTTAAGACTCTGATGAGCCCGAGCAGCCGCGCAGACTGATCTGTCTTAGCTGATCGCAGGAGTCCGCTACATCCTGCGGACTACCCAAAGACAGGTAAATGAAACCTCATATCAGAGTAAGGAGTATGTGGTATCTCTCATCAGCCAGGTTTTATTGTCGTGCGCCGGCTAGAAACCAAAATGAATAAGAGGATAGGACTACTGTAAGATTGCTACAGGTCATTGAAAGTAGTACTAAAGATTATTGTTTGGGACTTTTCACTGGTCTTGATGACCATTTTTAAATTGACCCAAAGATGGCCTTTTACTAGAAAACACCACTTACAATAGAACTTTTAAAACTCGTACAGGGATAACTCGTTAACCACTTGTTCTTGGGTATACCCACACACTTTTTCCAGTACTTCCAGACTCGCCCCGTCCCATCCGGGCTTGAAGAACTAGATTAGGCTGCGTGATGCTTTCACGCAGAGCTGAATCCGGGTACTGGTAAACCGCTTCGGGGTCTAAGCCTGCCCAGGAAAAGTGGTGCAAGTCGGACGGTTTTGGTGGGATTTAGATGTCATTTCATCTCAGTTTCGGGTAAAAGTCAAACAATATTGGAAGCAACGCCTCCAAAGAGACCAAAAGGAGTTGACAGGGACGTAAAGCATTAGTTCAAACAAACAAAGAAACAAGTAGTCCGTGTAATGATCACCCCCCTCCCTAAACCCTACTTTCTATAGAGAAAATGGGGTTTACAGGGGTATTCATTATTTGATTTATTTCTGCTCTAAGGTATAGTTTGTGGGTACTGGTTAGAACACCTTCAATGAGGCGATTCTAACGAGCACCCACAACCTATGTTTGGCGTATAAATGAGGAAAATGTCTCAAAATTGCTTCAGAAAAATGACCGTTTAGGAGAAATTAACCGGAACACAATGTCACACGAATGTGTAATCGTAATATTCAGGGGGTCTTTCTGAATCGATTAGTAAAAGGTATGTTGTGTGTACCCATTAGAATCGCCTCATTGAGGCGATTCTAATGAGTACACACAACATAGAAGATCGTAGAGATACTTAATTGATCTTTATTATGCTTCATGACCTGAAACTATGATTAAACATCAGCAGTTCCTACAATTTTCGAGCAAATTTTAATGGTCCCAAAGGTGTTCAAGTTATTGAAGTTCGACTTCATATATGTACTTTTCAAGCAGCTGGCACTAAGAGGCTGATCAGACAGGCTGATTTACACTTTCGTTGTCCGCCAATTGCAAGACTTTCCCCATGACGTGGGTCATATGACAGAATATTTTCAAGTAAACTCAAAGTGGGCCGCCAAAAGCGCAAATAGGTCTTAAATCATCAAATTAATCTGTACACATACTGCGTCTTTTACCCCCCCCCCCCCCCCCCCCACCCAGGATGGTTGGGTGAGGCAACTGTGACATTTTGTCTTGCGTCACTGGGGCGTCCAACTGATATTGCAGCAGGTAGGGAAAGAGATTCTTTTGTCTCTACACTTTCAGGTAGGAAAAGAGATTCTTCTGTCTCTACACTTTCATTCATTTTTCACTTTCTTCCCTGCCCCCCCCCCACCCCCCCACCCCCCGGCCCCCGAAGAAGAAATAGATGGGCTGCATGATGCTTCCACGCAGAGCTGAAACCGACAGCACACGAGTACGGGTAAACCGCTTAGAGGATCTAAGCCTTCCCAGGAAAATTGATGTGAGTCGGGACCGTCTATGCATACAAATCATTGAGCGGCAGGGCTTGATATGTAGGCTTGCCCAGGCTTAGCGGTGCGAGTCCATGCTTTTAAATCCTATTGGTGTCATTGGGCGACAGAACTTAAGATGTCATGTCATCTCAATGTCGGGTAAAAGTCCCGAAAAAATCCAAAATGACCTATTCAGTGTTGGCGGGGACGTTAAACCTCAAATCAAACACAATCCCTGTCCCCCACTTTCATCTTCATTACTATCTCCTCTATCTCATTTCTCCCTTTCTCTGGGAGACGACACAAAATGACCCACAAGGGTTGACGTGTCGTTAAACACAAAACAATCAATCAATTTACCCCCATCCACCGGGGTTTGGAGAAACAGATTGGGCTACATGGGCTTCCGCACAGAGTTGAAACCGACCGAACATGAGCATTGGTAAACCACTTAGAGTGAGTGAGTGAGTGTTTGAGTTTTACGTCCTACCAACAGCTAAGGTCATACGGAGACGGGACCTCGGTTTAAAGACTCATCCGAAAGTCTGGAGAAGCCCGGGCTCGATCCTGCGATCCCTGGTTTACAAGGCGAGTAGCCTTACCACAGAGGCTTGTAAACCGCTTAGAAGGTCAAAAGCTTGTCCAGGCAAAGTGGTGCCAGTCGGGCCGTCCCTGCATATAAACCCAGCTGTTTGTTTGAGAGTTAGGGTTTGAGATGTTATTTCATCTCAAAGCCAGGTTAAAGTCTCGCATAGTTGGAAGCAATGTCACCAAAATGACCTAATAGCCTTGACGTGGACGTGAAACCTCAACATCAGAAAACCATCACGAAAGTTTTGAACCCCTTGAACCCCACTATTCATTGTAAAACTGGTGTTTACATGGGTATATACATTTTTTCTTGTTTGTGATCAAAACATAGATTGTGGGTACTCGTTAGAACCGCCTCCCTAAGGCGGTTTTAAGTAGTTCCCGCAATCTGTGTTATGAGCAACAATATGATTTGTTTATTCTTTTCTAATACGAAAATTTTCAGTTTTTGGCAGTTAAACTTTCAATATATTTGAATAGGCATGTTTCTATGAATATGTTTCTTAATGCCTTTACTCTCTTCAAGGTGAAGCTTTCAGACAGCAGAAATACATGGAGCGCACATCGGATACTGGGATCAGAATACGCATAGGCGCAGGCTGATTTAAGTCTTCACTGGTTGCACATGTACGAAGACCACTTTTCGCTTAGGTTGACCCATGCATTTCATTTTGTTTTGAATCAACCATCAGTTTGTACACTAAGATCATTTCGCGAATCCGCGGTCTTCCTTTTGCATACGTCTTCGATCCAAACCATCTAAGAACTGGCTGTTCATGCCAGTACCGTAGACTGTGATCAGATTGGTCACTTCACCCCGAAGACCCAAAGGTTGAGGTATGGCGTGGCTTACTTCAAAAACAAAATGTATGCTTTCTTTTAGCTGGCTTATTTGAACTCCGAAAATGGTTCTTTAACGTTTAGACCATAAAACCGCGCATGCGCATCCAGTCGCTGTACACATCGATAGACTGAGTGTGCGACCAATGGTGGCCCTGTTGAGAATGGGCAGAGCTTTAGCCATAGTGTGATATTTCGTGCCGCGTCTTATTATATTTGTTCTTCTTCGCCCCTTTAGGTGAAGTAATTAGATTTGTTTGTGTGGGCAGAAAGATAAAATCAGTGAGATTGCTTCTGACCTCTTTAAATCAGCTGCAACAGGCATGATTTTCTAAACTGGAACTCATGCCGACTACATGTGTACTTTCCACATTATTGCCAGGCATGACAAAAATGCCTAAAAGTATCTTAAATCTTTAATTACATGTGATGTGCTATTTAATCACTGTTTACTGTGTCCCTGAGCTTATAAAACAATTTTCATGCTCAAATTACGTGTACATGGTTCTGACATGTATACTTGTCGAGTTACAACATTTGGCTAGGTTTTAAGGACACCGGGCGCCAAAAGCGCATGGGGGCTACCCAGGACTATTCCAAGATTTCTATTTAGGGCTTTCGCATGGAGATGTATACCAATTTCGGTGTTTTTTTTTTTTTTTTTTTTTTTGTTTTTGTTGATGTTTTTAATTAATTGACTTAAGGTTTAACGTCCCTTTTGGAGACGTTGCTTCCAATTTTGTGGGACTTTCTTCCGACATTGAGATGAAATGCCAAAAGTCCTGTCGCCCAATGAAACCAATAGGGTTTAGAAGCATGGACGGTCCGACTCACGCCGCTTTGCCTGGGCAGGCTTTGGTCCTCTAAGCGGTTTACCATTACTCATGTGCGGCCAGTTTCAGCTCTGCGTGGAAACATCATGCAGCCCATTTTTTTTTTTCAAGCCCCGATGGGCCGAGGCTGACCAATTCCTCTGTACCCTCGCGTCTCGGACCGGTTCATTGAAACGGAAAGTGGTCTGTGTGAGATACTGTGTTTTTGGTGTCAGATGTTCCAAAGGTTTTTAGCTGTAATACGCAGGGGCAGTGGGGCACTCTGTCTATTTCGACCTTGTTGTGTCCCTGCTCACTTTTGTATGGAGAAAAGCTTTACATTTGCATGAAAGCGTTGCTTCCAATTTTGTGGTACTTTTACCCGACATTGAGATGAAATGACATGTCAAGCCCTGTCGCCCAACAAAACCAATAGGGTTTATTAGAATGGACGGTTCGCCCCGCCCCGCGGTTCCTGGACAGGCTTAGATCCTCTAAGCGGTTTACCAGTACTAGTGTGCGGGCCGAATTCAGCTCTGCGTGGAAGCATCATGCAGCCCATATATTTCTTCAAGCCCCTATGGGCGGGGGCCGTTCGCCGGGGCGGTTCTAACGCATATCCATAATTTATGCTTTGATCAAAAATAAGAAAAAATATCACAATTTTTGATCCGAAAATTTTCTTTTTTCGATGGTAAAATTTATAGGTACTCGTTAGAACCGCCTCGCCTGTTACCCAAAATACAAGTGGACTTTTGATGTATAATATAAGCTTTCACAAGAAGAGAAAGCAGCACATAACAAGTACAAGCTTTCACACAAAAAGAGGCACACGGACCCAATACTATCACATTTGTACATTTACTGTCATATTTATACAGGCTAATACAAAGTATACATCTAAAAAAAAATATGCCTCGCCGTTTGTAAAATGTTATGGTTTATTTTCGATTAGTATTTCATATAATGTAGGAAAGTTGTGTACTTTAACTTCCCCAACAGCGTTCAAGCGTTCCATTTGATAAGATGCTAAGGCATATTGAACTTGCACATGTGCATTTTTAAAGATGTAAAGTACTTTTTGACATGATTACAGCATTTGCAACTTTGCCATTTCAAACATTTTACTTCTGTTGGGTGCAATTCGTATAAAACACATTTCTGGGATATAACACTAGACATTCACATTTAACCCTTCTTGTACCAAATGGAATCTTCCTCTCTTTATATAGCAGGAGTCCATTTCAAGATTTAGGGGTGTCAGGCCGGGTTGTGTTTTCTTCAAAATCTGTTTGGAAATAGCTGAACGTTTTACAAACAGTGTAGGCCCTGATCAGACGCCGGGTTCTTCGGCTTCTGATCGGGCCTGAACTGTTTGCCAGGGTACCCGTTTTGGGGTTTCTGGTACTAAATGGGTTAATATGTACTAAGCGTAGACCTAGCTTTTAGCCAAGAGGCCCATGGGCCACTATGCTCACAAGAAGCTCAGGTGGGCACTGCCCAATGGCAACCATGTATTTTAACATGATATCATTTTAATCTATCAATTATAAAAACTCCCAAACAAACCCCCATACACAAATGAGCACCAATGTGGACTCGGAATCTGAAATATTAGGTAGGCCATTTATGAAGTAGAGGGCGTGGGACATGGACCCAATGGAGCCCTGTTTGGTATCACTAAATGCGTCTTATAGTAAGGAAGAAGAATACATATGGTTTGGCGGCGGGGATATGTATGGTCTGAGATATAAGGCCTTTTAAGCAGTGGAGGGGTTGGGGCATGCCCGGTCGCTCCCAGGAAAGCCCAAGATTGTTGCCCCTAAATGTGTCTTATCACAAGGACCAAAAATATATGGTTAATGGATGAAAATCTAAACGTTTTCTGAGATATGAGGTCTTTTTGTGAAGTGGAGAGGAGAGGAATGGCCCCTGCAGACCCCCTAAGTTGGGGTGACTGAATGTGTCTAATAATAAGGGACAACAATATATATGATTATAGGATGGGGATTTGAGTGCTTTCTGAGATATATGGCCCTTCATGAAGTGGAGGGGCGGAGCATGACCCCAGCACATTGCCTCAGCATAAAGCGACCCCCAGGTTGGTGTGATTGAATGAGTCTTACCAAAAGGAACAAGAATATATATATGGTTTAGGGGTGGGGATCGGAACGATTTCTGAGCTATATGGCTTTTAATGAAGTAAAAGGGTGGGGCATGACCTGGGGCACCCCTAGTGACTCCCAGCCTGTTGTCACTGAATCTTCTTATCAGAAGGAACAGGAATATATATGGTTAAGGGGTGAGGCTCTGAACAGTTTCTGAGATCTATGGCCTTTTGAGAAATGGAGGGGTGGGGCATGGCCCCTGTGCACACCGGAAGAACCCTCCCCCCCCCAGGCTGGTGTCAATGAAGGTGTCTTATCATAAATAAGGAACAAGAATATGTATGGTTTATGGGCGTGAATCTTTAAGGTTTCCGAGATATTGGGCGTTTTATGAAATGGATGGGGTGGGGCAGGGCCCCGGCGCATCACGATGAACCCCACGTTGGTGTCACTGAAAGCGTCTTATCATAAGAAACAAGAGTACATATGGTTTAGTGGTGGGGACTTTAATGTTTTCTGAGATATATGTTTTTATGAAGTGGAGGGGGTGGGGAATAGCCCCGGCACAACCTGGGGGACCCCCATGCTGGCATAAAAGCATATGACCGAGAGAAGTTTACTCAAGGAACATTTCTATAAAAGTTTTGTCAAATTATCTGCAATGACTTGGAAGTAAATGCAATTTTTCAGTTTTCCCCATTATAAAAGTGCCATAGCAACCAAACTAAAAGCCGAATTTCATAAAAAAAAGCACAAACCTGTTGAGAAAAATATTGTGAATATTTTCATAAAGTCTCAGCCTCATAAAGCATATGGTTTCTGAGGAGATGGTATTTTAAGTACTTTTTGTCTATTTATTGGACTTTGGTTTACATGGCAACCAATAAAAAATTAGCAGGGGGCCTAAAATCACATGTTAGATAGAAGATTGCATAAGGAACATTTCTACAAAAATTTAGTCAAAATATCTGCAAAGGCTTGGCAGTTAATGTCATTTTTCAATGTTCCCCATTATAAGTCTATGGAAACTCTAAGTTGCAACAGCAAACAAACTAATGACCCGAATTTCATAAAAAAAGAAAAAAAAAAGAAACACAAACGTTCAATCCGCGAGCCCAGGGATGCTACAGATAAAATTTGGGCCCAATCGGCCCAGTGGAATCAGAGGAGATGTCGTTTGAAAATGTTGACGTCACATGGCGACGACGCAGACGACGACGACAACGACGCCGGACAACTGCCTATCCTATAAGCTCCCCCGGAGCCTTCGGCTCTGGTGAGCAAAAAAGCTATACTTGTACCACTAAACAAATATCAGCAAGGGTTTCAGTATTGAAGGCACCAATGCAAATCGTGTAGATCCAAATGGTTCGGCTCATAATGACATCAAACATTTTGACACAAAAGCACTATTTCGCCCCGCCCATCGGGGCTTGAAGAAATAGGTGGGATGCATGCTTCCACGCAGAGCTGAAACCGACCGCACACGAGTACTGGTAAAGGATCTAAGCCTGCCAAGGCAAAGCGGTGCGAGTCGGACAACTTATAAACCCTATTGGTTTCATTGGGCGACAGGGCTTGAGATTTCATTTCATCTCAATGCCGAGTAAAAGTCCTACAAAATTGGAAGCAACGTCTTGAACATGACCTATGCAGTGATAACGGGGTCGTAAACCTCAAATCCAACAGACAGACAAAACAAAAGCACTATTGAAAAGAACGGACATGTCCAAACTCGAAGAATGTTTAGACACCATAAGTTTTTGAGCAGAAATAAGGAAAAAATGTATACCCCTGTAAATCCCAGTTTTACTAGATAAAATGGAGATTTAGTGGGTCAAAATGTACATGTTTGTGTATATAGGCGTGTTTTCATGATGAATTCGGCGACTCAGCTGTCATTCCTGCTTTGGTCGCGAATGAAATTTATTCTTGCGGAAATATTTAAACAATGTTATCGATGTGTTGACTCTGACGCCCAGGGGCTCATTGCATAAACTAAGTATCTTTAACCCTTATCTTGCTGAATATTCATTTAAGCCTCACCCATTTGTGTCTATGAACCAATCAAATAACTTGATGTAATTTATTGCTACAATTTCATAAACTGAATGCCAAACAGTGCAGATCCTGATCAGATGGATCTACACTGTTTGCAAAGATAGGGGTTGTCGTGAACATCAAGATAAGGGTAAAAATTGTCTAAAATGGTATTTTGATCCTGGAACGGTTCCAAAAACTAAGAAGTTTACATATGCATATAATCTTTTTTTTTTTTTTTTTTTTTCAAAAGTAATACATTTTTTTTTAATAAAATGCTGATTTGCATAGGATGAACCGACTTACGTAATTTCACCATGTACACAAGGATTCCTCTGATAAATGGTTCCAAATGCCTGTGGGGTATAAAATTAATTAAAAGGTGCGCTCCTCCAATCATATAATTAAGAAACTATAGACCGAGTGTCGCAGAAAGCTAAAATTAATTTTAGTGACGTCTGGATTTTTACGTAAACTTTGTGACCCGATGAAGTGAGATTCGTAGCAGCCTTTTATAAAATTAATGTGGTGAAAGTAAGAGTTGGACAATTAAACAAAACATTAAAATGATAAGAACTACTTTATTAGAATGAAAAATGTTGCTGGATACATAACCATACTTCTTTTACTGTCAGGATGTACACACGCCGAACAGCCAACCGTCTCTGGTAATATTTCAGTCAAACTTCAATGGTTCGAAAACTATTTTGAATCAATCATGTTAACAAGTCCGTGACCTCTAACCTCCACTTTATGTAGAGAAAACTGGGGATTACAGGGGTATACGTTTTGTTTTCTTATTTCTGCTCCAGGACATACGAGCATCAACGGTCTAAGTTTCGACTAGAAATAAGAAAACATCACTTTTTTCATCTGGAAAATGCTATTTCTAGAAAGATTGAATACGCCATTTTATGACACGGACGTGTTATCGTAACGCATGGCAACTTGTGTGGGACATGGATAATTTCAGACACTGAGGGTTAATTTTAACACAAGGTCTGAGGCAAAATTGTTTTTTTGTTGTTTTTTTTTTTTTTTTGTATCTTTGGTAAAATAAGGATGTGTTTGTTGTGTGCACTCATTACAATCGCCGTATTGAGGCGATTCTAATGAGTGCACACAACAAACCTTTACAAGGTGAAACGAGGTAAAAGTCCTTTAATTACAGTAAAACTCATATACTAAGACGACATTTGGGACTGTTCAAAAGTGGTCTTTAAGACCACTTTTGTCGCTGTCCCAAATGGATGGTCCTTATTCAGAAGACATTGGATGTAAATTGTTAAGAAAAAACAGCTGATACCTTATAAATGTGATTTTAAAAGCAAAATTAGTCCTAATTTTAGCTGGTCTTAAAAGAGAAATTTAACTGTATCTTTAATATATGGATACCTAGAGGTGTGAGGGGAATGTTTCAGGGACTCAAGAGAGGGTTCGAATTAACCATGGTAAGCGAGAAATGGGTAGTAGAACCATTGAAGTATGGTTATCATGTTCATTACGACATCACTACCACTATCGTACTCGTTCTTTTACATGTTTATGGCCCTTTCAACAGTATTTCACGTATATCGAGTCGATCGCTAATCACGGGCGGGCGTATACCGGAATCCTTGGCGCCTCACATGTGACCCGAGGAAGGATCGAACCTACTACTTCCGTGTTATTTAGTGCATTCTCTCATGCTTTTAAAATTACATGTGTTCTGAAGATTTGATATTCTTGCTCTAAATATAGTATAGATGCGCAATAGAACCGCCTCTGTGGGACGATTCTTACTTGTATCAACAACCTGTTTCGGACCGACTCAGTATATGAAGATAGATAGATAGGACAAGTTATAAGAATTGTAAAGTCCGCTTTCCGACATATAATGTGGGTTTTCCAACGGTGTCCAATACAGTTTTTTATGAATTATTGGGAGTATTTTACCCCGCGCTTTTTTGTGTTATTATTCAATATTTTTATTTGGTTATTGTCTATATATTTAATTGATACTTGGTATATTATATGAATTTAAACGATAAATTAAACGACCAAGGCTTTAATGTGTACACGTAGCAAGCAGATCATTTTCTCTGGAATGAAAATGTGAAAAAGGCGTCTGCTATGCATCCAAGCAAAGATGAAGACAGCTACATGTAACGATTAGGGGCACGTCCAGATAAAACGGTGGGTATTTGGTATAAGTGCACAACCCTCACACGTGCAAACTACATGTATTTTCCTCTGAGATATGACAAGTAAAACTGTGTCTATAGACATCGTGGCCACTCTGATATAAGTCATCGCTGGTCGCACACGAATTACCTCTTGTATTTGAGGACACATTAAAATAAAACTAACATGCAACATTCTACAATCTTGAAATGCTCATGTGCAGCCAACTAATAGGGCTAGAAGCACTTCTTACATGAAGTTAATTCAATGTCCTCTCAGTTACGATAACACCATCGTGAGACAGAGTGCATTTTTTCACATCTCCAAAATGGCTACTTTCCTGACTGATGATTGATTTTGAGGTTTAACGTCCCCGTCAACACTGTATTGGTCATTTTAGAGACGTTGCTTCCAATTTTGCGGGACTTTTACCCAACATTGAGATGAAATGACACCCCAAGCCCAGTCGCCCAATGAAACCCATAGGGTTTATAGGCATGGACGGTCCGACTAGCACCGCTTTACCTGGACAGGCTTAGATCCTCTATGCGGTTTACCAGTACTCGTATGCGGTCGGTTTCAGCTCTGCGTGGAAGCATCTCATGCAGCCCATCTATTTCTTCAAGCCCCGATGGGCGGCGGCCGAGGCTACATTTTTGATGAAAATTCTTGATATTTGTCTTATTTATACCGCAAACATAGGTTGTGGGAGCTCGATAGACACAACGAGGCGGTTCTAACGAGTAATCACATTTTATGTCTTGGAGCAGAAATAAGAAAACAATGTATATCCCTATTAACCCCAGTTTTCTCTTTATAAAGTGGGGTTAAGGATGTGTTCATTTTACGGACTTGATCACGTGATGGCAGACGAGCCAGAACCTTTGTTGTTTGCCTGGCCATTAAGGACCTTTTTTCGAGTGCTTACTCATTTGGTTTTGGAATGAATGCTGCAATGCAGTCGATTGTACCCATACAAGTATTCTGAATTAAAGACTTACTTAAGAATCGACACGCACCAGGGACACCTAAAATACAAAGATTAATGGCAAAATTTCCTTAAATGTTCGCCTCTATTTTATGCGAAGCAACAAAGACTTCCATCAGAATATGCGGTGTGCGTATTTGATAATGCTTCCTGAGCTCCCTAAGATGGAAATTGGATAAAACTTCAGGATCATTTGTATTTTGTCCCCGTCTTCCGATAGGCAAGCCTGTGGAGCAAACTATTTTCTTTAAGAGTACACACCATTTTATGGACGAAGTCTACTAAGAGCTATTGTACAACCTGGCGTTGGCGTTGGCATCGATCGGCATCGGCGTCCACATTTACGTTTAAGTTTTTAAGAGCTCATAGTTTCAAAACCGTATGATGGATTTGGTTCATATTTAATATGATGATAGCTGTATGAGGTCCAAAGTTTTATTCAGTTTATACCACTGACCCCAAGGTCAAGGTCATGGACTTGGAAATTTTATTGATGGATTTGGTTCATATTTGGTATCATGGAAGATGGTTATTCAGAGTATTATTCATCAATACCAGCGCCCATGCCTTTGACCCCGCGGTGATGTTTTTTATGTTAAAACTTTTTAGAGCTCATAGGCAATAAAAAGTATACAGTTTTTGATTTTGAATACCGGATCATGTATTGTTGTCTGTAATAAATTATGCCTATGTCCGTTTTTCCCAAACGTCTAAGTTTGTAAAACTCCAATTCTTTTCCTGTTGCAGTCATCCATAATGAAGTTATTGTCCTTAATTGGTAATCAATATTTTCGATAAAATCTCGTGTTGTACATGACATTCAAATCTATGCACACCGCAAAAGTCATGTACGAATGTTCATCGATAAGACGCCATCATTACTTTGCCATTAAACCCAAACAAACAGCTTCAAACTCAATTGGAAGTTCTGCCTGTTCCGGATTATCTCCCTTTCAATTAAAATCATAGTGAATTGAATGAGTCTTTTTCTCAAATCGTGTAAGAGATATTCATTTGAAACTTTCGCATAAATTTTGTTTTCCTCGGCATTTTTATGCTTACTCCGTAGTGATCCCTCTAAAATTGCTCAAAGAAAAGTTAATCACCGATAAAAATCCCAAAGAAACATAAAGCATTTAATCAAAGGAAGAACGTAAAAGTCGAAAATGACATTTTCTTTGTCAAAAAATCTTGCACTTTACCTGTTGTTTAATTTAGATATGAGATATATTCTTGCCAATCAGTTCCCCTTCTTTGAATCTGTTGCACGAAAAATCATTTATTGAATAACACTTATTCAAAACACATGTTTAAAGGGAAACTACTCAAGACAAAATATTGGATCAGACCCCCTGTCCATTTGAAGTGACGCAATTTCATTATCCTTTAATTAATTTTAACTGAAAATGCTGCAAATTATGCGGAAGTGGTTGTTCTTATTTATGATGCCACATATGTATATAGAGAAGGAGACTTTGGGGCGCAAATCGGCATTCAGTAACCTGTATACTTACTTTTGCCTCTCAGTATATTTTCAGACCATATGATTGGTGGTTCATATTTGGTATGATGATAGATTTAGCAAGCAAAACCCGCGCGCATGCTTCTGACCTCAAGGTGAGGGTCATGGACATAGAAATTTTATATCAGCGTTTTTAAGAGCTCATATTTTCCAGACCATATGATGGATTCAATTCATATTTGGTATGTTCATAGATATGCATCCAACGTTCTATTCAGCAACACCTCTGCCCATGCCTATCACATCATTCCCAGGCGGCAGGGCTTGAGATGTCGTTTCATCTTAATGTCGGGTAAAAGTCCCACAAAATTGGAAGCAGCGTCCCCAAAATGAATAAAATAGTGTTGACGGGGACGTTAAATCTCAATTCAAACATCAATTCCCCTCCCCTACCACGTCAAGTAAACGACTTAAAAGTTTTAAGAGCTCATATTTCTCCAGTTACATGATAAATTGGGTCCATATATGGTATTAAGCAATATCACCACCTCTTCCCATGACCTCAAGGATACTTTGCTAACAGAGTTATGCTGTCTGATGACAGCTCTTGTTTTATGTCGATATGAATCAGTTAACAGGTGAGCGAACATGCACTCACTAAAGTCATCTGCCTTGTGAAATAAAACGTTCAAAATTAAATAGGGTGTATCAGTTCACCTTAACCCATAAGACGCCAATCATGACAATTGTCGCCTGTTTTGTCGTCTGTCGGTTACTTTAAAAGTCATTTTTGCAAACAGTGTGGACCCAGATCAGACTGCTCCTCGATCTGGGCCCACATTTTTGCACACAGGCAAACAGGCCTGTATGCAATATATATTTTTAAAAGGTTTGCAAGAAAATTCAGCAAACGACATAAGCAGACGATATTTTCAGATGTTGTTTTTCGATGCGGCTTAAGGGTTAAAAGTTATCTGTCTCGTAAAATAAAACGTCCAAAATTGTATAAATTGTAATAGTTCACCTTAAATCAGTCTAAACCAAACACATTCTATAACTGACAACTTCGCCGCCCGCAAGGCATAAAATAGCTTTCTCGAGACTTTTAATTTCTGCCATGAAATTCATAATATTGTAATCGATTATGACAATCGAATCGCTGTATTATTAGACAATTAAACTGCATAAGCTTCCTTACGTTGGTCTGTTTAGAACATCGCTGTATATATATATATATATATATATATATATATATATATATATATATATATATATATATATATATATATATATATATATATATATATATATATATATATGTGTGTGTCTCTCACCTTGTTTCCTCTGTACACCTGGAATAATAATGATGACAGTAATAATAATAATAATAGTAAAAGAAATAATACCTTGTTTCCTCTGTACACCTGGAATAATAATGATGACAGTAATAATAATAATAATGATAATAGTAAAAGAAATAATAATACCTTATGTGTTCAATCAGTCAGATAGGCCTGCATGGGCAAACAGTGTAAATCCTTATGAGACGCCACGTTTCATCAGGGTTGATTTTTATTTGCCTTCGCTGCAGCTGGTGTTGTGCCGTGTGGCGGCCGTAAAACGTCTCCCCGCACATCAACCATAGTGCAGTTTATATTTTACTTTTGGTCCTTTGATATCAGCGTGAATATTCTGAGAAAACAGAAATAAATTATTGGTTTAGACTCATATTCTAGACAGGTTTTTAATTATTTTGACCCCATTTTGATTTATACCAGTCTTTGTATCGACTGCCTATTCGAAATTCGCAAAATTGCAGTATGTTTCCTCTGGCTTTCTTTGCCGGATCATTACAGGGTCACTGATGAGGCTTTATTAGCCGAAACTACGTAGTATGACCCATCTTTCTGATGAATGTTTTCATTGCTCTTAAAGGAACTCATTTTTGATTTTTATTTACACTGTTTGCCACTTATCCAGCTATTTTTAGACACATTACTGGGTAGTAAATTGTACTTGTTGAAATCTAAAAAGTTGAGGTGATCGAATACTTAGGGTAATTACGGAACTACACTACTACTACTACTACTACTACTACTACTACTGCTGCTGCTGGCGCTACTACTACTACTAATGCTTTTGTTTGTTTGTGTTGCGTTTTTACGTCCCCGTCAACAATATTTAGGTCATTTCCGAGACATTGTACCCGACTTTGTGAGACTTTTATCCGACATCTCAAGCCCTAATGCCCAAAGAATCCGCTACAGTCTAAGGAGCGGTCCGACTCGCACCACCTTTTCCTGGTAGCCTTAGATCTATTAAGCGGTTTACAGTCGGTTTCAGCTCTGCACGGAAGCATCCTGCAGCCCAATGTATTTCTCCAAGCTCCGATGGGCGGGGGCGCTAATGATAACGATTAAAATATAAAAAAGAACGAAGTCCACTTTTTATTTCATTTTTTTTTGTCGGCGCCTCCTTCCCTTCCGACTCCATATACATATCACTATTGTATGTGTGTCTGTGCCTATGTGCATACATGTACTTACTTTCTTTTGAGATGCTTATCATTAATTGGTAGATAGATATGAATGCTGTATGTATGTGTGTATGCATGTATGTATTTATTTTCCGATGAGATGCACGTTATTCATCGGTATGTGAGTGAGTTGGTGAGTGTTTGAGGTCATTTCCGAGACATTGTTACCGACTTTGTGAGACTTTTATCCGACATCTCAAGCCCTAATGCCCAAAGAATCCGCTACAGTCTAAGGAGCGGTCCGACTCGCACCACCTTTTCCTGGTAGCCTTAGATCTATTAAGCGGTTTACAGTCGGTTTCAGCTCTGCACGGAAGCATCCTGCAGCCCAATGTATTTCTCCAAGCTCCGATGGGCGGGGGCGCTAATGATAACGATTAAAATATAAAAAAGAACGAAGTCCACTTTTTATTTCATTTTTTTTTGTCGGCGCCTCCTTCCCTTCCGACTCCATATACATATCACTATTGTATGTGTGTCTGTGCCTATGTACATACATGTACTTACTTTCTTTTGAGATGCTTATCATTAATTGGTAGGTAGATATGAATGATGTATGTATGTGTGTATGCATGTATGTATTTATTTTCCGATGAGATGCACATTATTCATCGGTATGTGAGTGAGTAAGTGAGTGTTTGAGTGTTACGTCTCGCCAACAGCTAAGGCCATACGGAGACAGGGCCTCGGTTTAAAGACTCACCCGAAAGTCTGGAGAAGCCCGGGATCGATCCTGCGACCCTTGGTTTACAAGGTGAGCAGCATAACCACTACACCACGGAGGCTTCTATAATATATTCGCTCTGTTAAGATATGAGGCGCTTCAAGCGAATATATCTTCGGACATGTGTACCAAGCGAAGGCTCTGAGCAGACTACGCAGATGCGCAGTCTAATCATAGCCTATTAGTGGGCATTCACAAAAGCTTTCTCATGCTCACATAGAAGGCTATGTTCTGTTTGAGTATCTGCGCAAATTCTCGAAGACGCATTTCGCTTGACCAGGCTTGTAAAGTCTCTCAGTAACTACAACCACAAATATTGTCTCATAGACTTTATGTATTCTCGCATAGAACCCAAACCATATTAAACGCTACTATAGCTGTATTGCGGCTGTAAAAACCTCTACCCCCACCACCGTCCCCACACCTGTCCTTCATAAAAGTGTAGATTATATTTTAAAGTCCTTTGGGATCATTTATTCCATTTTGAACGTTTGAAAATCTTTGAGCCCAAAATGTTTGTATTTTGTCATAAAACTCCAACCTTATATTAACTCTCATAGAACGCAAATCTTATATATTCTCTCATATAACGCCAACCTTATATAGTCTTTCACAGAACACCAACCTTATATTTTCTATCATAAAACGCAGAACTTTTATTCTCATAGAACTCCAACCTTGTATTATATCTCATAGTACGCCGACCTTATATATTCTTTCTATGTCTTCAAACCTTAAACACTTTCTCATGAAATCCAAACATGTTATATAATCTCAAAGAACGCCAACCTTACATAGGCTAATTGATTGACTGATTTGGTGTTTACGGTAACCGGACGCTAGAAGCACATTGGGGCTACATTGGCTAAGATAGAACGCAAACCTTATATATTCTCTCATCGAGCTCAACCCTTGTGGAACCCCAACGTTACATATATTCTTCCACAGACCCCAGCCTTATATATTCCTTCAATGATCTCAAACCTTATATATTCTCTCATAGAAAACCAGCCTTATAAATCCTCCCATAGAAGGCCAGCACAAGAACTCCAACCTTATATACATGTTTTCACCCATACTACGCTCACTTTATATGTTTGCTCATAGATCTCAACCTCAAACTGTATCTATTCTCTCATAAAACGCAAAACGTGTATATTCTTTCAAAGAACGCCATCCTTATAGTAGCACTTATAGAACGGCAACCATTCATATTTTGTCATAGAACGCCTACCATATATATATTCTCATAGAGTTCAAAACATATATTCTCTTGAAGAACATTCCGCCATAGAACGCCAGCATTAGAAACCGTCAAGTGTGGCTACGTTTAGCAGAATCCTACTCGAAATATTCCTACAGATGTTAAACGGGTACGCGTGAAAATAGTGGTACATATGTACCCTGGCAGCATTTACAAAAAAAAAAAATATATATATATATATATTGTTTTATTTTAACTTACATGGCGTTTTCTTTACAGAGTATTATTCTGTTTTCATTTCTCTTTTCAGTTTTCATATCTATAAGATCAGACAACGAGCTTTTCAGTAGCTATACTGACGGATTCCCGCCAACGTTGACGGCCCTTTTCGAACAGACCTATAATTCGGAATCCCCAGCTTGTTTCTTTACCAATGTTAGTTATGATGAGATTGCCACTAGCCTCCTCAGTGAATCCTTTTTCGACGCTGTCCCATATTTGCCATCAGGCGTATTTAAGGAAGAAAACAGACACGTAAGTCATACTTTATATGTGTCTCACTGGGCGAAAATGGGCTTCGAGCGTGCCCGTGCAGCGAAGTCTTATCCAGCTGAACATGACAAACCATGACCTTGCAAACAGTGTAGATCCAGATGAGATGGCTTCATCAGGTTCTACATTGTATGCCATTCAGTTTGTGAATCTTATGAAAACGTTGTATAAAGCGAGTTCATTTTCTGACAGCCAGGATGGGTGTCATAAATTTAATCTATTCAGCTGGATAAGAGTTGAACACTCTGTAGATATACAACCCCCTAGGTTGTTGCAACATACCAATTTCGTGTTTTATGTTTTATGCAATAACCAATGCAAGATACAAGGTCATGGACTTGTGACTGGGTTACATTACAGAGTTTTTGTTACATGTATGTGGAAATCGTGGTTTTTGTTTGTTAGATTTGAAGTTTAATGTCCCCGTCAACACTGTTAATGTTATTTTGGAGACGTTGCTTCCAATTTTGTGGGGCTTTTACCCGACATTGAGATGAAATGACATCCCAAGCCCTGTCGCCCAATGAAATTGTAGGGTTTATAAGCATGGACGGGCCGGTTCGCACCGCTTTGCCTGGGCAGGCTTAGATCCTCTAAGCAGTTTACCAGTACTCGTGTGCGGTCGGTTTCAGCTCTGCGTGGAAGCATCATGCAGCCCATCTATTTCTTCAAGCCTGGTGGGCGGGGGCTGAGAAATTGTGGTTTAGGGATGGATGGATGGAAGGATGGAGGGATATGTACGTGCCTATAGGTTCGTGCTGATAATTTTAACCAAGTTGAAACTTGTATTTGATTTTCTTTCTTTCATCATCATCATCATCATCATCATCATCAGAATTTCGGCTTCTACCTTGGACCGGACACAAAATTTGTATTACAAGCAAAACAACAGAACGATACAGCTGTACATTTCATGGTAAGTGTCATTTCTATCCTCATATACAAGGGATGTAACTGTCATCAGTAGGGTTCTCGTTTTAATAGCCCTTTTCAGAGTGGTTTAGTGAACAGGGAATCACTCAATGTCTATTCTGGAAAAAATACAAATATAAGGTGCAACCACTCATCGAACATGCATCAAGACAAAGTTTATTTTTTTTATGTTGACAGATTCTAAAGTAGTGAAACATGGCTTTGAAATCTCAGAATGTAAATTTAAGTGGTTGTAAACATGAATTTTGATTGTGTTTGGGAACCGTGTGCCCTTGTGGGCTATTTTATGTCGTATCCCAAAGTAAAGGATAAAAGAGATGAAGAGACAATAGAGGTCTGGGGAGAAATAGTAAAATGAAAGAAAGAAAAAACCTGAAGAAATGACAACATTCTCCCTCCACCCTAATCTGCTGCAAGGACAGCAGGCCTTGCCCAACTGTAAGCCGATATCAGTTGGGCGTTCTGTGGCGCATGATACACGACGCCTCAGTCGCACCCAACCGTGTCCCTGTAAACATGGTTCCAGGTTATTTTTATACGTCTCACGATTAGGACTGGCTAATCAGAGCAGAAATGATAATCGATTACATGTACCAGTCCTGTCATTATGATCGATCATCGTTTAGTAATCAGTGAAGCTTTGATCATAATTTTACCTTTCTGGGTTTGATTTTTTTAATATTTTATATACATTATGGTATGTATTAGGACAAATAGGCCTGAACAAAGATGAGACGCGCTGAGCGCGGCGTCTCGTCGGGTTCTGTACTGTTTGCCACTCATCCAGCCATTTTGGACACAACATCGGGTGGTAAATTATTCTTATAAAATAATCGATTATTATCTAATCAGTAATGATGATCATTTTTGTGGAATTTACCATTCGATTAATCGATTGTGTCACTGATCGTGCAAGAATTACTCACAAAACATATACAGAACATAATCAAAGCACTAACAGCACTAACTGGTCGATGTTCTCTGACTGTAGGCTGGCTAAATAGTCCTAAACCTAGACTATGGAACAGTATTTAGGTAAAAACTCAATTATGCAACATTGGGATTGCAATATGCAATTTTGATATTCTGTTATGCTTTATTCAGTTACAATTGTGCAACACTGCATTATGATATTCATTTTTGTAGTCTGCTTTTGGAATTTGTGTAGTTTTCTTTCTGTTTCTCGTCCTATTTTGCAACATGAAATTCCGCTTCTGCTTCTTCTAGTTCCCATTATTCTCGTTCAGTGGCGTTGTGATCGTTCTTTCGTACCGTTCCCGTAAACGTCCGCCTGTATTCGGCAGATACCCAAAAAAATCTGCAAGCGTATTAGTGACACGGAGGAGTGAAAGAAATGAGAGAACTATACTTTTGGCATAAAACGGACGATTTGGGGACACTACACCCTTCCCGATAAAATCATTTACACATAATTTTTTATTTTATATGTCAGACCAGGAATCAGCTTTGCTTGGTTTGTTTTGTGTCCAAGTTTTATCTAAATATATCGCAAATGTGTTCAGGCCATTGCACCTCTAAAATATAAATTTGTTGTAAATACTTATACTAATTTTGTATGGCACGGAAAGGCTCCTGTCCAAATCGTGTAGATCTTTCGTGAAAAAATGCTTTCAGATGAACTACGACTTACGTTCCCTCTAACATTTATTTCTGATTTAGGGCATATCCAACGGAATTTCTAAAACTAGGCATTTTGATGTTTTAACGTCACCGTTAACACAATATAGGTCATTTTGGAGATGTTGCTTCCACTTTTGTGGGACTTTTACCCGACACTGAGATGAAATGACATATCAATGACGCCCAATGAAACCAATAGGGTTTGTAAGCACCGCTTTGGCTCGGTAGACTTAGATCCTCTAAGCGGTTTCAGACCAGTACTGGTGTGCGGGTCGGTTTCAGTTCATGCAGTCCATCTATTTCTTCAAGCCCCGAAGGCCGGGGGTCTGATTCCCTGTTTATTTTGTCACATGTTTACATAGATGTTCGTAACTGTTTGTGTTAAATGCATTCATTAATTTATAAGAAAATAGAAAACTATCTGACTTTTTATACTAGATTTTTGGCTTCAAGTGACAAAAAGCAAAGGTTTCCACTTTTTTTGACAAAACACAACGCGAAACAAATCCTTTCATACCGGAGTGCAGGTGGAAAACCCGCACCTGCTACAATTAACATATCAAGCGCTGGAAGCCTCTGTGGTGTTGTGGTTATGCTACTCGCCTCATTAACCAGGGATCGCAGGATCGACCCCGGGCTTCTCCAGAATTTCGGATGAGTCTTTAAACCCAGGTCCCATCACCGTATGACCTTAGCTGTTGGTGAGACATAAAACTAAAAAAGCACTCACATACCAAGCGCATCCCACCATTAAACACATCTTTATAATTCTGACCCCTTCCCCCCCCCCCCCTCACACACACACACTTGATCCCCACTTTTATATAGTAAAACTGGGATTTACAGGAGTAAACATTATTTTTCTCATTTCTACTCCAAAAAATAGATTGTGGGTACTCGTTAGGACCGCATCGAAGAGGCGCTTCTAACGTGTACCCAAAATGTATATTTTAAGCAACAGTCAGAAAAATATCATCACGACTTTTCATCTTACAATTTTTGTTGTTGTATTTTTCGGCGGTAAAATGTACAAATCTAATGCATCAAAAACATTTTTTTTCTAGATTCTGTACACTTTAATAATAAGTGAATAAATAAATAATGTCGTTAAGTTCCGCCAGGTAAACCTGGGTACGCTGTACGCGGTCTAACTGTAATAAAACAAGAAGAAGAAAAAACTTTGGCATAGACCTAATACATGGAAAAACATGTAAGAACAAAATGGTTTGGATTGCCAAATTGTTACATGTAGAACTTGAAGAAATATGTAGTAGGCTGGTTAAGACAGTCGCGACACTAGCTCAGCAAGGTTTTTCTGGCTGAAGACAGACGGACGGACGAACTGACAGACGACCAGCTAATATTTTTGCGTTGTGATTCTGTTGGATGAAAGCCATCATGCCCAAGTCTAACTTATGACGACAGACGGACATATGAATAGGACAGCTGTCATTGTGACCACAGGTGGGTTTGTATGGTTGTGGGTCGGGGCTGAGAATGAGTAAGTTATGTTCACATTAGTGACGTTGAAGTATTTACATCAGAGTAACTATGGGAATTGAGTCACTGGTTGTTGTTTACCAGTTTCCAGGTATGGTTAGCTGGTAAGGTCGAAGGGAACGAATCCGTGCCCGCGAACAAGGAGACAATAGCACGGCTACTCCCTGAGCGGACGTATACATACTTCTAAAATATCCAAACATTTGAGTTTTGAGTGAGGTTGCAATTAGTAACTAATATCTTTATAAGTAACACATCAGAAGGATCAGATTTATGAAAATTGTATGAATTCATCAATTTTAACAATCTATGCTCATTTCAAATCCATGGATTCGGCACAAACTAATCCCATATGGTAATTTATTTTAGTAAATATTCAACGATAGAGTATTTTCCCCTTCGTCAAACAAGTATTAACTTTTAAATAAAAATCCCGTTTCTCATAAATATATGAATAAGGAACCCCGCTGTAAAATTTATTTTAAAGATGCAAACGTACACATTATTGTAAATATCCGAATTATTATATAACTGGATAAAATTTATCGCTGCTGGCTTGAATTTGGCCCCTGGGAAAGCGAATGCGATCTTCTCAAACGGACGCTTGTCATCGGAAAAAAATACGGCAAAACCACGGACATTACCGAACGTTACCGTCACCTCAATGACTGGTACCCCGTCTAACCACAGCAGAATTGAAACTGAATATTGCAAAATAGGCCGTCCAAATGCCATATTTAAATACAAAGGTCTCAAATTAGAATGTGCATGTTGCATATTCGAATAAAGTAGTAAGATATGGAAAGGTTCATAATGCAAAGTGCGGTTTCAACAATTCATTTTGTAATTGCACATTGCATAATTGAGTTTTTACCTTAATACTGTTCCATACTAGACGTATGCCCTTTGGTTCCTATATCCTTTAAGCAAAGAGTGAGGGCCCTGATCAGACGCCGCGTACTGTGGTGTCTGATAAGGGTCTGCACTGTTGCTAATGTCATTGTTCTGCCACTTTGGACATATATTTGGGTTAACCAGTTCAATAATAATAATAAAAAAAACATACATGTATTCGGTACTTTCGGGACCATTGTTACATTGCGTTCTGTTGTGTTTGAATTTGCGCGCGGTCTATATTTACTGTGCGAGTTCGATGCAAGAACTAAACTGTTTAGCCCCCGCCCATCGGGGCTTGAAGAAATGAATGGGCTGCATGATGCTTCCACGCAGAGCTGAAACCGACCCGCACACGAGTGATGGAAACCGCTTAGAGGATCTAAGCCTTCCCAGGCAATACGGTGCGAGTCGGCCAGGGCTTGTGATGTCATATCATCTCAATGTCGGGTAAAAGTCCCACAAAATTGGAAGCAACGTCTCCAAAATGACCTTAACAGTGTCGACGGGGACATTCAACTTCAAATCAACAACAAACTGTGACAACTGTCTTTTGTTAGAGGAAGTGATTATGGTTCGACAAACGAGGATAAATAAGATGGTTCGACAGTGGTTGACTGATTCCCATTTTCCCTAAAGCACTGCAAAACACTAGAACCAGTTATTTGTTTCGTAGACATTGATTAGATGCTATAATAACAGAGATGGAAGGTGCAATAAAAGAAACAGCAACTAAACTAAACTTGATCGAACTTCCTCACTGTCATAACTTCGACTGAATGTATAACTTCTGTGACGACTGATAAACAGTCGACTCAAAACTTGTCACTTCATTTTCAGTATGGCCGTCACACTATAGAGGATGAAACATATGATCTGTTCCCAGAAGAGCTGCCTTTATCAAAACAGGAGAACAGAGGGTCTGTCACCCATATCCTCATCCCAAGTGAACAGAATGCAAAACGTAAGCAATTGTCTAATAATAATTATAATGACGATGATGATGATAATTATTATTCTAACACAGCGCGCCTATATAGGCAATGGAACATAACTGTTTTTTATTCTACAACAAATCACAGCTCGGAAGAGCGTGACGAGTGACGTCATTCCAATTCCCAATTTATGACGTCACTAGTCGATTTCCTTGACGTTAGACGGTGTAACGTCATTTTCTCGCATCGAAAACGTAAGAAAAGGATATAAATACATGTGTTTCAGTCGATAATTTTAGCGGGATTTCTTCTAACAATGGCGAAAGGTTGTGAGAGTTTGAAGGAAACAACATAATTATTGCCGATTTTCAGCGTGTTAGAATCGAAATAGATCAGCTCTTGTCTGTGATTTGTTGAGTAATAAATCACAGTTTGTCGGTCAGTTGTAAGTAGACAAATCACGCGCGCTACGCGCTTGTGATTTGTCAACTTTACAACTGACCTCCAAACTGTGATTTATTACACAACAAATCACAGCTACAGCTGATCTATTTCTTAAATAAAAATCACAAAAAAAAATCCGTAGTAATGGTAATAGAAACAAAAGTAGAGGTAGGGATAGTAGTACTTGTAGAAGAAGTTGTAGTACTTGTACTAGTAGTCATAGTAGTAGTAGTAGAAGTAGTAGTAGTAGAATACTAGTTGTTGTTGGTGGTGGTGAATGTGGTGTTGTTGTTTTGGTATAGTGTAAGCAGCAGTAGCATTAATGGATGTAGTGCGTGTAGCAGTAGATGTAATAGTACTAGTAGTAGCAGTAGTGACTGGGTGTTCGGGTTTTATTAACGTCATACGGAGACGGAACTTTGGTTAAAAGACCAATCCGAAAGTCTGGAGAAGCCCGGATTCGAGCCTAAGACCCCTGGTTAATACGGCGAGTAGCTTAACCGCTATACCACGGAGGCTTCGAGTAGTAGTAGTAGTAGAAGTAGTAGTAGTAGTAGTAGTAGTAGTAGTAGTAGTAGTAGTAGTAGTAGTAGTAGTAGTAGTTCATTCATGCATTATTTGCAACATTACTTCTATCTTGGCAATCCTTTCTTGGAAGCAGGTTGCATCTTGAGCCTCAAGATACTCTGAAACGGCAACAAAGATGTCATCGTCACTTTGAAAGTGGCGGCCACGGCATTTGAGATTTCATCTAGTGAGTGAAAGTTCAAAGTCGCATCTTTAAGTCATTGTCATTTGTGCTGTGTGGACCTGGGTATTAACCAGCAAAAATAGAATGACTGATCTAAGAAGTCATCTTTTTGTTGCGCTATCACAATTTCTACGCATTGATGGTTTTACTCTTTTACAAAAAGTCCACGAGCAATCCACCACGCACCAAAGATTTTGTTGTTCGCTGTCATAAAGAAGATCCAGGCCCTCATTTTATGTACAAAATGTCATGCTCAATTCTCTTGAACATGAAATTTGTCCTGCTCATAAACTTGAAAATGCCAACAATTGTTGGCATTTTCAAGTTAATGAGCAGGATAAACAACACTCTGCTGATCTGAGCAAGAAACTTGCCTCCATTGATTATGTGTGTTAGAGTTTTACGACCTATCAACAACTAAGGTCACATGGAGACGGGACCTCGGTTTAAAGACTTATCCGAAAGTCTGGAGAAGCCAGAATCGAACCCAGATCCCTGGTTTATGATGCTGGTAGCTTAACCACTACCCCACGGACGCTTCTCCATCGATTGTATTTCAATATTTATGAGCATCTCAGATTTTATACTCATCTGAGTCGAGCATGAAAAACAGTTTTAGAACCTCGGCCCCAGCCCTATTAGTTGATTGCGCAATTATATTTGCAGATAGTAAAATCAGGATGCTTTTCTCTTATATGTCGGCTAATTATGTTTTTTCTATTATTAGGATCAGACCTTAGTTATCAAGCAAACAGAAGACGACGACAAGCCGACGAATTACCGGCAAACCTAGAAAATGTGATAGAGTTATTCTTTATGACAGATTTTTCCGTTTTCCAGTTGTGAGTATATGAAATTAAAAGTTTTACTTATCTTCAAAATTATCATTTGAGGAGGTAGGTAGGCGGTTTTACGGTCGGAAATTTTGAGAACAGTAAATGTCACTTGTGACCGTAATGCCGACAATTTACTCTCCAAAAGACAATTTTCAATCTTATGCACTCACACTTTTGCTTTAATAAAACATTAACGTCTTTGCACTAAATGAGATGCGTAAAACCACATGCAAGCCAATGAAAAGTGACGTTACATCAAGTACATGTATGTCGCAGAACATTGTCTGCGCATGTCATATTCTTCGAACATTGACCCGCCTCGTAAGACGATCACTGTCCTGCGCAGGATGGATATTATTACGCGATTCGTAAAATTTAACAAGCTGACAACATGTAATTTAATCTTATACTTGTTTTTTTTTTTTTTTTTTTTTTTTTTTTGTTTTGTTTTGTTGTTTTTTGTCTGAATTTTTACCAGCGATGTACATGTATGCCTTTCAAATCTTAACCGAAAGAGTCAGGGTTTGCCTTGATTTATAACACGATCACGCATATTTCCTAAATATGGAAAACTGGTATTTCCATTGGAAATCGTCAAATATACTGTCTAAAATTAATGGACGTCACATTAAATTCATAAGTGTATTATGCTATACATTTGTTTGTTTAGGGTTTAGGCAGCACAGTCAACTCTATTTTATGTCAAATCGAGTCCGTCATTTTACTTAACCACTCATTATACATAAGCGGTTAAATAGTGCAGTACACATTCTTCTGCCAGAAACTGACAACTGCCCTTCTTGGATCCGCGAAGAGAGGGAACAGCTGTGGAAAAGATTTCATTAACAATAATGAACAAAAAGCATAATGTCAACCCCGACAGGTCAGTCGAACTCGCGACCTCCTGATGGGTGTCCAAGTGGGCTATCATTACTACACTCGGCAAAGCCGATTCCTCGCTCGCTCCGGGGAACGTTTAGAAGAAGTATCCGACGTCTCTTGAAGTCAGCATTTTCAAACTGATTCCGGTCAGGTACACAATGCTGATTCAATTAAAAAATGAAATTTATTTTTCTGCAGTTCATGGAAGTATGAACGCAGTGGGTCGGGTGCAAAGTAAATGAGCCCCGAAGGGGTTCACGTAAACTTTGCTAGCGACCCACTGTCGTTCATACTTTCATGAAAAGTTTATTTTTTATATTTACATTATTTGCCCCTCATCACTGCGCGAAAAATAATGCTTGTATCGCAAACTTTTAAAGCTGAAAAACATGTACACGCTGTTTTTCTACAAACAGCGGATCAGCGTTGACGTCATCAACGCCCGTAGAGAACAATGGTTTAGAATGACGTCACTTAACGTCACTGAAAATCATGTGATCCGATGCGTTCATGGAAGTATGAACGCAATTGTTTTCTATAGGTTTACATTAGACTTTACACTGGAAATGTAAATATTGTTTTATCAACGGTTTCACTGTTTGTTCAGCGCTTTCTAAACGTGGCGTGTATGCTGGGAATATCGAATCAGCCTGCAGCCCTTTTCGAAAGCTTGTTAAGATGTTCAACGGCACAGGTAATGTTGAGCCAGTTAACACAAATACACTTTTCCTGTGCAGAGGGGTGGTTGGATGAGGCAAAGGTGACGTGTATTTTGGGTCACTGGGGTGTTCAGCTGATATTGGCTTGCAGTTGGGCAAGGTCTGCTGTCCTTGCAGCAGGTAAGGGTAGAGGGGAAGTGTCGTTAAGTATTTCTTTTGTTCCTTTTCCTGTTTCTGTCCGTTCCATTCTTTATTTTTCTCTTCTACTATCTCTTCCCTTTCTCTGAAGTAGTATATAGAGTGGGGGTTTTGGAACAATTTTTTTTTCCTCCCAGCACCCGCAATACTGTGGGGCCCACCCACCCACCTCCGGGTGGGCTCCACCGAGTGGAATGCAATAGAATAAAATACTTGTTTGCACTCTGGCTGCCATATCGCATGTGCAGTACACTGTGGCTGCCACTAGGTTCCGGCACAGACTTTATTCAGACGCTCCATTCAGCCTTCCAACACTGGCAAAGATCAATACATAAGTATATAGAAGCACACTCCGGCTGCCATATCGCATGTGCCGTACACTTTGGCTGCCACTAGGTTCTGGCACAGAATTAGGTTCTGGCACAGAATTTTGTTCAGACGCTCCATTCAGCAAATAAAGCCTCCATACCCCCAAACATCTACCTGCAAGACAAGCTCCAATCAATTTAAGTCTCCCAAACCCAAAACAATTCCACCCAACTATCCCCCTCGCACCAACCCTGTAGGGCCCGTCCCAGCCCCCAGGTGGGCCCCACCGGGCGGGGTGCGTTTGTATTAGAGAAATATAGTACTTGAGACATACAGCACAAAACAATGTCCTTGGATTCCTGTGGGGAAGAGAGAACCCTGCAACAACAATTGCCGCGGAGAATTCTGTGGGCGACACAATAGTCAGTAAGAGGGTAGGAAGAACAGAACCACTACTATGTACAAAGTGTGGAGTGTCGGTGAAAACAAACCATCAACTTTGTATGCAATGTGGTGTTAAATCAGTTTTTACCATAATTTACATAAACAAGAATCGTAGGGTTCAAAACGAGTTTAGACGACTATCTGCCATTTGTATCTAATATGGTTAAAAAGAGTTTACATGATTATATTCTAGTTTATTTCCTATTAGAGAATTGTTAGTATATAGGTAAAGTCAAAGAAAAATGCTGAAATATTTTCTAATGTATTTCCTATTAGAGAATTGTTAGTATATAAGTAAAGTTAAAGATACAGTAACATGGCTACTATGGATGAATACATAGAGCAGTTACTGGCAGAAATACCTGATAATAATTCGACTCTCCATCATGTGGTTCAAAACATCTTGGAAGAGTCGATCCCAGATCTGTCAAAGGGCGCTTGTTAAAGCTCTTACAGCCTGAAAATATCGACCTAACCCACCACCACGCAAAAAGAAGACCGCCAGAGAAAGGTCACTGAAGAGGAATATGACCCTATCTCCCGCAAGAAAGTCCTGAGATCCGTGAAGGAGTATCAGGATGAGATCCTGGACTTGCTTACATCTGCTGAGCAGATAAAAGAAAAGCTAGTCTTCAGTCAGACCCGATGGGTCATTGGCGACATCTTGAGGGGCTGTCAGGTGGACGTGCCTGCCAATAATCCTCATAGTGCAGACCCCAGGACTTTCCTCGAGGCTCTGGTGCCCCAAACGAGTAGCAAGCTCGAGGAAGAGATCGAGGCGCTGGATGGCGTGAAGTTCCAGTTGGCTGTCAAGATTCAGCAAAGGAAGGAGACAGCCCAGACGGTAGTGCAGAGTACACACCCCCCGTGCTGCGCCACAAACGGGAGGCCCTTCTCCAGGCCAGCGAAATCAAGGGGGCTATCGATAAAACCTTCCCACAGATCCAAGAAACAGTCGAAAAGTGGACACAGAGAGGGTATAGCTAGGTTGTAGATCAGGTACAGACCCTTTGGCTGGACATTGCCAGATATCAGCCTCTTCGGGGTAGGTCCTACATTCCACTCCCAGCAGAATTAAGATATGAGAAGGCACTGGTTAACATAAAGAACATGGATCAATACTGCTTTCGATGGACGCTCCGAGCGGCTCTAGCAAATCAGCCACCACCATATCACCCAGACAGACTATGTTGGTATCCTACGAATGATGGTCTAAACTTTGAAGGGATTGATAGTCACCCATCTCTCAGATCTATAAAGTGGAGCGGCAGAACAACCTAGTCATCAATGTCTTTGGCTGGGACAAGGGCATTCTGTCCTTCGTCTCAGCACACAACCACAAGAGATACCAAGGATCAATATGCTGCTGATCATTGCGAACGAAAACCGCTTCCACTCGACCGGGATAACGAACTTCAACTGCCTCCTCTACAACCAAAGCAAGCCACCCTTGACAAGCTTCCCTTGACAAGCTTGTGGCGGCAAACCAACCTGGAGCTTTCCAGATCACGTCCCACTACGAGCCAAACCAGCAGAGGCTCCAGCTCTTGACCCGGAAGGGTGTCTACCCCTACGAGTATATGGACTCCTGGGGTCGATTCGCCGAGACCAAGCTCTTTCAGAAAGAGGCATTCTACAGCAAGCTCACCGACGAGCACAGCAGCGACGACGACTACGCCAATGCGCATAGAGTATGGAAGGTCTGTGGTTGTAAGACCCTGGGAGATTACCAAGACCTCTACAATCGCACAGATGTTCTCCCGCTGGCAGAAGTCTTTGAGGAATTCCGAAAGACATGCCTGACGCAGTATGGCTTAGACCCAGCACACTACTACACCAGCCCGGGGCTTTCATGGGACGCCCTTCTCAATAAGACAGGAGTGGAGCTCGAGCTACTCACAGATTACGACCAACATCTATTCATCGAGAAGGGGATGCGTGGAGGTATCTCAATGCCCTCAAAGCGCTATGCCAAGGCCAACAATCCTCAGGTCGAGGATTATGACCCAGGAAAACCTAGTAGCCATATCTTATATCTCGATGCGAACAATCTCTATGGATGGGCTATGAGCTAGACTCTTCCCATCAGAGTTTTCCAGTGGGTCGATGCATCGTAATGCCAGCGACTCGCAGAAACCATTGCAGAACAACCCGCAGACAGTGAAGAGGGCTATATCCTAGAGGTAGATATGGAATATTCAGCAGAGCTGCTGATACGTCCTTTTGTACCGTATCGTGGGACACAGAACAACTACGTGCTGACATAACCCCGGTAGGGGCCTTCGAGCAGATCGAGGATGAAAACGGTTTTTCCGCATCCAGTCTGCCCGCTGATTGTCGCTGAATGGGCCGTGCGCTGTAGGAAATTTATTAATCGTTCCTCCGGAACATTAATTAATCGTTCCTCCGGAACATTTATTAATCTTTGATTAATAAACCGCTGAGACAAACCGGTCATCTTCGATGTTAAGCTGTGCACCATGATGACGTAGAGGTAGTTGTTCAGTGCGCCAGCCGCCTGGCCTTTTTTCGTTATCTGGATGGTCACACCTTCGCTGGCATTCTCTATCCGTCTGCCGGAGCCGTGGAGCCGGTCGTCGTCGCTTGTCCTGGGGTCAAGCCACAGCGCATGCTTACTAGTGAAGTATTCTGCAAGGCTGGCGTCGGCTAGGGCCAGGTCTTCTTCGACCGTTGCCACTTCAGGGTGTCGCTTGCTGTCGGCGGGAAGAGCTTCCTCGTTTCATCAAACATCTGGTAAGAGCGCATCCCTTGGCTGAAGAGTTGGTTAGGGATCCCCTCGATGGTGACCTCGACCTTGGCGATTTACGGGATATAGAAGGCCTCAGTGTCGCGAGCGAAGGGCTGTTGCGCGGCTTCATCCTCAAAGAGCATCAGGATGCCCTTCATGCTGCGGGCGGCAACATTGAGATTGATAATCCAGAGGGTGTCGCTCTTGTCTTTGCCGATTTTGCGGCCTCGCAGTACCCGGTCATACAGGATCGAAATGCGGCTTCTGTACTGGTTGTTTATCATTTGGGTCAGCTCTGGCAGGGTGACCATGTCATACTCAAGGGGTTGCGCCTCGAAGGCGGAATCGACTATGACCAGTTTGGGATTGATGATGATGGTAAAACACTCTACTGGACCCCCGGCGACAAAAAAGTCTATCACCGCGACACGGGGAGGATTCCGTTTTCTGTCACTGTCTACAATGGCTTCGAGATATTGAACAGGGGGGTGTAAATGCAATTCGGCAATCACCGGGGCTCACTGATTATAAATCAGATATGCAACGTCTCAGCAAAGAGGCTATGGAAACACTCCAAAAAGCAGAGGAAACCCTCCCAAAAAATATTGAATCCTTCGAGATGACAGAGCTCCCCGGCGTAGCCCACGACGTTATTGGAGATGCCCAGGCCGCATTGAAACAATTGATGATCAGCCTATCATAACCGCGTGGGTCACCCAGGCCAAAAGAGAGCTTGCAGGGCTTGAAAACTCGAACCTGAGATGAGCTCGTGAACAACCTGGCGAAGCTCTCGAATGTCGAAAGCCGGAAATCCGAGGTTGAAAACACTCTGTCAAAAGTCAAAAACGTCAAAAACTGACGGAGACGAACGACCCCGAGATGCAGCAGGGGATTCGAGACTGAATCAGAAAACTGGAGGGCGATCTCTCTGACATCGAACTTGAAAGACAGGCATGGCTCGAAGCCGTCTCTACGAAAAGAGAAGCTCTCCGGTCCCAGACCTCGCGAATCCGTGAGACGTTCAGGAAGATGCTCCATGAAGACAAGACGCTGGCTGAGCGAATACGGACACTCTTCCGCGAACAGGGGATAACAATCGTGAGCATCCTTACAGCGGTTGGGATGGCAATCTCGACCCTAGTGCTTGCGCTCACCGGCGGCGGGAGTGTACCGGCTCCAAAGCCACTCGGCAAGGGCGGGGTCAAGGAGTGGGTAGAAAAGCACCTACAGTCCCTCGGGCGTGCCCTTGCCAATTTGGCCGGTAAGGCCGCGGCTGCCCTGCCCGATATCATCGGAACCATCGTCTATTGGCTCTTGAGCACGCTAGGGAAGGCCGCTTCATGGCTCGCAGATAATTTATGGGCCTTGGTAATCGGCGTGGGGGCCCTTCTTCTCGTAGCTGCAAGGGACTGGCTATCGAGACCGCGCATATCACGGGGTGATAAGCCAAAGCACCACTAGGCCGAGTGCAACCCCTGCGACTATGAGAGCTGTTTTTTTTTTTCTTCTTCATGGTTGAGACCGGATTTCCAGTCTGCTGGCACGACTACCGCGGCAGACGTTGGTGGCGACCGTTCGGGTCTGCCGCTCGGTGGCCCTGCGAGTACTCGCGGATCGGTTCCGGTTGGTGAGGCAGTTTTCCCCTGGAATGTCCTTGAGCTGCCAGCACTGCTGGTGCTGATCGATGCTGCCTTGTTTACTTCTGGGTTGTGGCCGATGACAGCGTCTGACCCCGCTATTCGGATTTGGTTATTTTAACCTTGGACATTGCCGGGATGGAGTGCCATGTCGCTCGGCAACAAGTAGAGCGCGCTCTCGCAGACGTAATCCAGTGGTGTGGATGCATATTGCAACGTCTTTTGATCGCGATCGATGCTGCTGGAGATATCGACGGGTGAGGCGATGGCGTCTTCGAGATTCGCCATAAATTGCTTTTGAGCGTCGAACCACGTCCCGACTTTGAGAATGTTGGAACTGGTCTGAGCTTGCGCTCCCAAGATTGCCCAAACGTAAGTCCGAATCGAGTCGTTCAGGCGCGAGACACCCGCTTGTGTGAACCCTTCTGATTTATCGAGAATGAACATCGTCCACGCCTTTGATATATCACGCTCATGGTGTATGGCGTCCTTCGGATGAAAGAAGGGGCCATCGGAGCTGTGATCACTGCGGTATTTCCCAGAAGGGGTCATGAAGGCACTAAAAGATCCGAGGCCTTGACACCCGTAGTCCAGCTTTTGCCTCAAATCCGTAGAAGGCGAAACGGCGAACTCATCGCAAAGCCGCTTGTAGGCCCTGGAGTCATATTGGTTATCGAACCATGAATGGGACTTGTCCCTAGGGAGGGCGACTTTTAGCTCCTCCAGCAGACGCCTCATCGTATAATAGGGATGAAAGCAATACAGGCTTGCAAGAAGGGGCTCATCCGCTTGGAGATGGTCCTGGAATGAATCACCACATCCGGCGGTTGCGCACCAAACCGCAAAGTTCAGCTTGCACTGCCACCAGCTGAAGGGGGTGTGCTGCCAGCTGCCCACGCTTTGTTTGCCATAGTGACGTCCCCGGTAAGCGGAGGGTTTTGATAATCGGTGAAGACGTCCGGGTACTTGCGAAGGAAGTGACTTCTCTTATCGTCGACTATTATAGATGGGATATGTCATAGGCTACTTGTCTTATTTTTTCATAACATGTCCCTGTTTGTTTGTTTGTTTTGGAGTTTGACGGCCCAGTCAACACTATTTAGGTAATTTTTGAGCCGGTCAGTTTACCTATCAACACTTTCCTGGGCAGGCTTATACGTAAGCGGTTAACCAGTACAGTGCACATTCTTTCGCCAGAAACTGACAACCGCCCTTCTTGAATCAGCGGAAGGGAGAGAATGACCGTAGAAAATATTTCATGATCAATCTCCACGAAAGAATGTTGCCGACCCCGGCGGGAGTCGAACCCGCGTCCTCCTGATCACCAGTCAGACGCGCATCCGACTGAGCCACTGAGGCCGGCAACATGTCCCTGACTTATCCTATATGTGAGCCCTATTATGTGAATATTCCCTAAGGTAGTCCCGTAGCCAATAACTCTGTGGTCCCGTCGTGGTAATATGTAGTCCCGTAGTCGGTAGATTTAGGTACTGTAGATTATCATCTTGTATTCACGTCGTTTCATGTAATTGTATTGAACAATTCATGTATCATCGCAACTCACATACAATTGGATTATTTCATCAATAAATATATTGTTTGAATATATATGTTACAGGTATGTTTTGCTTTATATCATTTTCATTAATGAGTGCAACATCGGTTCATTATAGAATGTGTAAGTCATTATTTCTGAATATTTTATTCCTTTCATTGTATTGTTTACGTACCTGGAAACTGTCATGGCTGCCAGGTAAACATACATGTATACCGTCCATCATAACATGACTTTTAATTATCATCTTGTATTCACGTCGTTTCATGTAATTGTATTGAACAATTCATGTATCATCGCATCTCACATATAATTTCCCTTGGCTGACGCTCGCATTATCAGGGGTAGTCCTAGGAAGATAAATGGAGGCAGGTAAGTATTTGCTACAGGATACTTTGTTTGTCGCAATAAAAGCTCTAAAGAGCTTATGTTATTTGTTTCGGATATGCGACGTTAAATAAAGCTTCTTTATCTTTATCTTTATCTAATAATTGGATTATTTCATCAATAGATATATTGTTTGAATATATTTGTCACATGACTTTTAATTATCAATTGCTCAATACAATTACATGAAACGACGTGAATACAAGATGATAATTAAAAGTCATGTTATGATGGACGGTATACATGTATGTTTACCTGGCAGCCATGACAGTTTCCAGGTACGTAAACAATACAATGAAAGGAATAAAATATTCAGAAATAATGACTTACACATTCTATAATGAACCGATGTTACACTCATTAATGAAAATGATATAAAGCAAAACATACCTGTGACATATGTATTCAAACAACATATTTATTGATGAAATAATTCAATTATATGTGAGATGCGAGGATACATGAATTGTTCAATACAATAACATGAAACGAGGTGAATACAAGATGATAATCTACAGTACCTAAATCTACCGACTACGGGACTACAGATTACCACTACGGGACCACAGAGTTAATGGCCACGGGACTACCTTAGGGAATATTCACATAATAGGGCTCACATATAGGATAAGTCTGGGACATGTTGTGGGAAAATAAGACAAGACCAAAGTAGCCTAAGACAGATGGGCGCCCCTGCTGCTGACTCTTTATATTTGAAATGGCCGCCTGCCCGATAATTTGCCGAGCTATTAAACGTAAATGCCTTTATATCCATACCCATTGGATACTGAGGGGTTCGGTGAAGACGGAAAAGAATATCAATTGTATGCCTTTCCTTTGTACCCATACCCATTTTGGTGAGACAACTGTTCAAGTTAATAATTTTATCATTATGTACTTCACACTCACTGGCGTTCAAAACGGTGAACCGGTCGACCTTGCCAGGACCCACTCTACGGATGAGCTAGAGATTGCCCTCTGCGAGTTGACTTATTATCACCGGTGGTACAACATATGCATGGCGAAAAGGAACAATAAGGTCTCAAATAACAATTAAAAATCAACAATGAGTTCCTTTAAGAGCAATGAAAACATTCATAAGAAAGAATATGGGTCATACTACGTAGTTTCGGCTACTAAATCCTCATCGGTGACCCTGTAATGATCCGACAAAGAAAGCCAGAGGAAACATACTGTAAAAGATAATACCTGACGTTTGTGAGTTGAACGAAAAGGTGTTTCAGCGGTTGGGCGCCGAACTCACTCTAGATGAACCCTCTGGTCTACTGCACTTGATAGTAAAGTACGGATCAGTCATAACAATGAATAGGGAATTAGCTAACCGACAATACTTTCAGAGCTCGTCCCTCTACCTTTACCTTTGCCAATGACGACCTAAAAAGAATGAACCCATCCAGACGTTCACTGCAGAGAAGCCACACAAGCTGGCCGTCCAACGTGAGGTCTACTTTCATCTTGCTGAGTTGACTACTTCAGACAGTTTGAATAACGGTCGTCCATCTACACTACTTAGATCCATCCCTGTCGAGAACGAAAAGTGTGGATCTGGTAGAACTGAATCATTTCCTGTCTTACAGTACAAGAGGTTGTCGTCTGGGCCTATTTCACAACTAACTATCTCACTTAGAGATACCAACGGGGAGATGTTACCATTCGATTATATGAGCGCAACCCTACATATAAGGAATGGTTGACGCAAGCGGCCCCGGTGGGATCAGAAAATGCCCTGGGTGGCTTTGGTTGATCTTGGTAGTAGTGAGGGGTTCGATAAGGACGGGAAAGAAGATCGATTGTATGCCTTCCAGCTCTCTGAGGGGGTCTACAAAAGAAAAGAGGTCGCCCAAGCGGGGTCATTGAAATTCGGTGATCTCAACGACGTAGATACCTCACATGCCGTTCCAAAGCGGGTTCATACGCTGGCGTTTACTGGGAGCAAGTGGGTTGCCTTTGCGGACCCCGTCTAACAAACAGGGTGGCTTATTGACATACAAATCTCGTCTCCGTGCGTTGTGACTGGAAAGCAGCACAAAATTGGGAAGGTTGTGAATACTGGCACTCGACTGTGCTCGTATATCCCCGGGACGAAGAACATTGTCGTTCCCGAAGATAACGTGCTAAAGACAAGCAACAACCGGCAGGGAATCCTGAAAAAAGTCTTCGAATCCCCCCCTCCCCCCAAGCGGGAATCATTGGTATGGATTTGCCAATATCATCGATCATCCTTGATCTAATTCTCGGAGATAGATCCGACGACTTTGTTGATGTGTTACCCGGCTTCAAGCTCAAATGGCCACCAACGCATGCTAATAAGGAGGTTGGGGTTCACTTAGTCACAAAAAGGGGGCTGCTTCTGAAGTGCAGTTCAATCTTGAAGGAGTCCAACACCAAGCTGAATACCGTCATCTGGATAAGCATGAAATTTTTGTAGGCCCAGTGTCTCTCAAAACGCTGCGATTTACGCCCGGTGCGCTCACAGCAGACCAAGCTATAGTCATTATTAGCCAGTAGTCTATTTAAACTCACCCAGCTCGAGGGGTAGTACACGATGGGCCTCTACCCAGGACTTGAAACCGGAGATAACCACTGACTTCAGAGATTTACGCCCAATGAGCTCACGCAATAAGTAATATTCATTTAGAGCGAAAGGCTAGATCATATTTGTACGATGACTCTCTATCCACCACTTGATACTGGAGACAAACACCGCCTTCAGCACGTGGCCGAGATCAAATTCAGTCTCGAAAAAGAACGAGACTTCAGATCCTCACTGTACAAGAAATACAGACGTGGGGCTATTGTTGTTGATGGGATTGATACCACGCTTACTGCGACTAGCGTATGACTGGCTGCTTCTGACGTCAGGCTCTTGTCAACTATCATCGCGGCGCCTGTCGCCCTTGGCCTTCAAGCTGGAGTGATTTTGTGTGGTTTGCTGGGTGTTGGCGGGAAATTTATTGGCCGGAGCCTCCAAACAAAATCCAGAAAACACGACGAGATTCGTATCTTGGCTGAGTCAAAGCTGAACTCAATCGCAGACCGCATTTCTATCGCGCTTAACGACTATAATATATCTGAAACAGAATTTGGCCTGATTCTGTGTGAAATCGACAAGTTCAATCAGCGTCTGCGCCAGAAAGGGACTGTTGATTTGTCGGAGGAGGAAAAATAGAAGTTGTTTCAACGTGCGAGAGACGAGGCGTTAATGACGGCTCGTACCAGGCTGTTGGACGAGTTGGACAAACCTGGTCACAGTGGCATTTGAATATTTCTTGCTGGCGAGCTTAAAAAAAGCGCAGGCTGGTCATGACCGGCGAGTATATATATCACACGCCGTCCTTTTCATTCTCGTGAATTAGCACATAAGAGCCCTTTGATTTTGCCCAAGCTTTTTTCACAAAAGAGCACTGTGAAGTAAACCAATATACCAACGGACGACCTTGAGCTATCTACAGCAGTCTGATTTTATATGTTAACAACTTCTAACAGCCCATGGCAACGCCGCTCCTTTATGAGCGCCGTTGCTATGGGCTGTTTACCTTAGATACGGGTGTTGTATGTCAAGGGATACAACTAGAGAATGTATGGATCAATTTACTGAATATATTTACCTCGCCTAGTGAAACCAAAACTTACATACAGCCGCTCCCGTATGAGCGCCGTTGCTATGGGTTTGTTTACCTTAGGTACGGTGGTTGTAACAGCCAGAGTGCGCTTCTATATGCTTATGTATAGACGGATCCAATGTTTTGACACGTGACCTTGTTTACCTGTCATTGCGCATGCGCAAAATTACTTTTCCTTTTGATTACAATCTTTCGTGGTTGGCAAAAGGCCCCTGGTTCCATATAAACACATTGTAAATAGGTTCAATATTACGGGCATATTTAAGTTGACAGTCACAGAAAAACGATTGAATTACACTTAAAATGAGTAGATAAATATATTACAGAGCTCATTCGTGCATCTTCCGCGTTAAGTCATTCGTTTTGCGCATTTTTATTACAAATAATTAAGACCTCCCGCCTCGTTACCTGTAAAAGTTTTACAGGTAATTTAATCATCAAAACATCCTCAAATCTTCTAGAAATCAATAATTACTAGCCAAGATATGTCTATTATAAAAGTTTAAAGGTCAATTTTGTTATTTCGATTCCAAACAAAATACAATTTTAGAGAAAATAACATCGCATTTACAATGGCGATAAACGGCCAAAGACGTTTTCTGCCAACCACCGGTCAGTCCCGGCAAATAGTATTATTGAGTGATGACGTAGTGTTTGGATGTGTCTATTGATCTGTGCCAGTGTTGGAATGCTGAATGGAGCGTTTGAATAAATTCTGTGCCAGAACCTAGTGGCAGCCAGAGTGTACTGCACATGTGATATGGCAGCGAGAGTGCATCCCATTCGGTGGGGCCCACCCGGGGTTGGGTGGGTGGGCCCGACAGTATTGCGGTTTTGTCCCAAAACCCCCACTCTATATACTACTTCTTGGAAACGATACAAAATGACCCAGAAGGGTTGACGTGTCGTTCGCCCCAAAACAATCAATCAATGTACCAGTCTATAGGGTCCTAAACATGAAACAGAAAGATCGTCAGCAGTACAGTGTCCGGACAGACTGTCCTTTGTAGAAAACTGTTTGCTGCAAAATGTATGCTGAGATACAACCATCTCGTTTTTGTTATTGGTCGAAATGAAAATTGTACTGAAAGTTGCTAAACGTTGTAGCTTTACGAACCTGATGCCCACGTGACAATCACTGGTATATGTACGAAATCGAGGTAATGGTAATTTAAATCCGTGCCGCGGTTCCTATCGATGTAAGGACAGACGGGATGGGTTAGACTCATATGTTTGGTTTGGCAAACAGTGTAGACCCGTCTGATCAGGGTCTACACTGTTTTCTCGAGGTACACGTACAAGAATTTCAAAGTTAAACGAAACAGCCATAGTCTCCATCTTCTGTTCAGCCTAGCCTCTTCCGCAGCCCACCCTCAGAAATAAATCGAGCCAGCAGTGCTGTCAGTACTTTGATTTTATTTCAGTTATGAAAGAAACCCAAGCCTTACAGATGGAACAATCAGTGGAGTCACAGAATACATAAAACATTATGTAAACTCCCTTACAAGAGAAGTGAGTCCCTTGTTTAATTTCATAACGATAACACACCCCTGTGATATAGTGCATTTTTTCACATCTCCAAATGGCTACTTTTCTGATGAAAAGCCGTGATAATTTTCTTATCTTTACTGCAAAAATAGGTTGCGGATGCTCGTTAGAACCGCCTCATTGAGGCGGCTCTAACGAGTACCCTTAACCTATGTTTTGGAGAAGATATAAGAAAAATAATATGTAAACCCCCTTAGTAAGCTCCGGTTTTTCTCTATATAATGTGAGATTTAGGGAGGTATTCATTTTGCGGACTTGTTCACGGGATGAATAATAAAAAAAAGAAGAAGAAGAAGAAGAAGTAGAAGAAGAAAAGGAAGAAGAAGAAGGAGATGAAGAAGAAGAAGAAGAAGAAGAACAAGAAGAAAATGGATATGATAATTATTATAATAATAATGAAGCCCTTGTTAAACCAACTTAATACATGGAAAAGTAATGATACATAATAAGGGTATATCATACTTTCTTAAGTTACTTCAAAAGTAATGAGCGTGGATAGTCGTAAGAACTGCCTCATTCCTACTAGCACCTAAAGTCTATGTTTTGAGAAAGAATCAGGAAAAAAATCAAACTATGCATGTTTGTTCTAAATATACATTGGTGGGTTGTGAAATCTTCTATACGGGCAGGAAACTAAATGTGTAATATTTCTACTTCCTGATGAACGTTTTTTGTGTCTTTGTTTTTTTGCACCTTGAGTCTATGTTTTGAGCAAGAATCAGGAAAAAAATCAAACTATGCATGCTAGTTCTACATATAAATTGGTGCGTATTGAAATCTTCAATACGGGCAGGAAACTAAGTTGACAAAGAAAACTGTTGATGTCTTCCGCTGATGCGTCATAATACTACTTCCTGATGAACATTTTTATTTTCTTATATAAAACTGGGACACACACATTGTTCCATATCATGTAAACGAGTACGTGAAATAAACTCCCGTACACTCTACTTTATATAGAAAAATGGGGGGTGCCTTTATGGGTAGACATTATTTTTCTTAATTCTGCTTCAACGGCCCCGCCCTACGGGGCTTGAAGAAATAGATGGGCTGCATGATGCTTCCACGCAGAGCTGAAACCGGCCGCACACGAGTACTGTTCAACCGCTTAGAGGATCTAAGCCTGCCCAGTCAAAATGGTGCGAGTCGGACATTCCATGCTTATAAACCCTATTGGTTTCATTGGGCGACAGGGCTTGAGATGTCATTTTATCTCAATGTCGGGTAAAAGACCCACAAAACTAGAAGCAACATATCCAGAATGACATATATAGTGCTAATGGGGATGTTAAACCTCAAATCAAACAAATTATTCTGCTTCCAGACATAGGATGTGGGTACTCGTTAGAACCGCCTCATTAAGGCCGTTAGTAAGATATCGCAAATTTTCATCCGAAACAGACGGTTTGGATGTATGACCGTCCATGCTTATAAACCCTGTTGGTTTCATTGGGCGACAGGGCTTGATATGTCAGTTTATCTCAGTGTCGGGTAAAAGTCCCACAAAATTAGAGGCAACGTATACAGTGTTGATGGGGACGTTAAACCTCAAATCAAAAAAATAATTCTGCGTTAAGACAAAGGTTGTGGGTATTCATTAGAACCGCCTGATTAAGGCCGTTAGTAAGATATCGCAAATTTTCATCTGCAACAGACGGTCCATGTCAACACTATTTAGGTTATTATGGAGACGCTGCTTCCAATTTTGTGGGACTTTTACTCGACATTGAGATGAAATGACATCTCAAGCCTTGTCGCCCAATGAAACCGAACAGTTTATATGCATTGGACGGTCTGACACACTCCATTTTGCCTGGGCAGGCTTAGTCCTTCTATGCGGTTTACTAGTAGTCATGTGGGGTCAGTTTCATCTCTGCGTGGAAGCATCATGCAGCCCAATCTTTTTCTTCAAGCCCTGATGGGCGGGGGCGTGGATATATGACAGACTGCACTATGCCACATTACTGTAATGAATCTGGCCAACAATTATTAAAGGGAATGGGTACACCTTCAGGAGAGGCAACGCATTCTAAAATATTTTGTCATCCATAACAACAGGGGTCAACTCTTAAAGGAAAAATCTTTTTTTTTTCCAGAGTAGACCCGTTTTCCATGGGAGAGAGTTTATAAAAAAGTGAACAGTTGCCTCCCTTTGCCAAACGGTTGGAAACTCTGCCAGGTGTATCCATTCCCCTTAAGTGAAACTAACAAGGAAGTTTTCTACTCAGTTAATCTTCTTTTTCTGTACCCTGAAGTCTATAAAAATGACATAAAGAGAAATAGTGTTTTATGTTTTACGGCCCTTTCAAGATTGTTTCACTTATTACGAGCCCATCGCTAATCAAATGTGTGCGAAAACTGGAATAGCCTGAGAAAAACCGCCAGAGTTTCATCTCAAATGTGACCCACGCGAGGCTCGCACCACAGTATGTGGGCGAGAAACCGGAGTACCCGGAGTAAAATCACATGACCTTCCGCCTCACTTGTGACCTGAGCGAGTTTCGCACCACAGCGGTAAGATATCTAATGATTAAGAGTCAGCGTTCTTACCCGCTAGGCCACGGAGGCCCATAGAGATTCTGTCTGTACACGTAATTAAAATCTCCAAATATTAATTACTACAAGGCGTACAAGGGTAATTGGGGTAAATTTTTCAAATTTGCGTTTCTTTTTTTTTTTGTTTGAGTTGGGGTTTAACGCCCCCCCCCCCCCCCCACCCCCCCACCCCAACCCCTCAAAACTAAATTCGGGTCATTTCAGCTCTGCGTGGAAGCACCATGCAACCCAATCTATTTCACCAAATTCGGATGGGCGGGGCCAAAAACATATGTTGTGGGTACTTGTGAGAATCGCCTCTACGAGGCGATTCTCACAAGTACCTACAACATATGTTTAAACAAGCAAATTGAGAAACATTATCCCTAGTTTATACTCATCGGGAAGGGACATTCCACTCTTATTTTATTGTTTTAATTTCTGTTCTGCTGGTAAAGAAATGTCCCTTCCCCGGTCCCGTACATTGCTCCTCAGCTTTTGGGGCCATATCACACACCTATTCCATTTTATCCGAAATTGAGTTGAAATGACATCGATACAAATCACACACCTATTCCATTTTATCGAGCCTCCTAGACGTTTTAAATGTAGTCTTACCAAGTTGTTTAAATATGTATATTTTTATTGTACAGTCACATTGTTTATAATTGTTTTAGATTATTTTAGCTCTAGAGGACCATATATTAGATAAGTGATCGCATTGCTTAATATGTTATCCTCTTAAATAAAGACGTTATTATTATTATTATTATTATTATTATTATTATTATTATTTCAGGTAGACACCATATTCAATCGCTTGAATACTTACAGCAGGCTGAATGTTCGTCTTTATGTGCTGAACTACCAAATTGCTATGGTAAGCATTAATCTATGTCCAAAGTTTCAGATCTGTAAGCTTATTATTAGCTCACCTGAAGCTAAGCACCAGATCAGCTTATGCTGCTGCCTGTTGTCCGTCGTCCGTCCGTCATCCGTAGTTAACTTTTCGACATCTCCAGGACCACAGGTTGCATTGATCTGGTAGTTAGTGGAAGGCATTGAGGCAACGTGGAGATTTAGAATTGCTTAAACCGTTTCGCTCCAATATTGAAGATGGCCGTCATGGCAGCCATCTTGAAAATCTTCAAACGACATCTCCTTCCGAACGGAAAGTCAGATTGAGCCGATACTTGACGAGAGGCATCTGGGTGACATTGAAATTCAGAATTGCTAAAATCGTTCCGTTTCGATATCAAAGATGACCGCTATGGCGGCCATCTTGAAATACTTCGAACGACATCTCCGCCCCATCTGAAAGAGGGATCTAGCTGGAACTGTTGATTGGAGGCATCGGGGCGATATGACGATTCAGAATTACTAAAATCGCTCTGTTCCGCGATCCAAGCTGGCCACAGTGAACGAAAAGTTGGATTTAGCCGAAACTTCACTATGATGGAAGGCATCAGGGTGAAATTGAAATTCAGAATTACTAACACCATTCCGTTCGCTTTCCAAGATGGCCGCCATGGAACAACATTAAATAACATTCCCGCCATCTTGAAAGACATCTCCGCCTGAACCGAAAGTGAGATCGAGCTAGTACTTGACGGGAGGCATCGGGGCGACATGGCGATTCAGAATTGCTAAATTCGTTCCGTTCCGATATCCAAGATGGCCACCATTTTTAAATTCTTCAAATGACATCTTCTCCAGAACGAAAAGTCAATTGAGCCGAAACTTGATGGGAGCCATGGGGTTGACATTGAAATTCAGAATTGCTATAACCGTTCCTTTCCAATTTCAAAGATGGACACCACGTGGGCATCTTGATATCCTTCGCTTCGAAAGGCCATTCCCACCATGTTCAAATTCTACACACGACTTCTCCGCCTGAACCAAAGGTGGGATCGAGCTAGAACTTGGCGGGAGTCATCGGGGCGACATGGCGATTCAGAATTGCTAAAATCGTTCCGTTCTGATATTCAAGATGGCCATCATTTTGACATTCTTCTAACGACATCTTCTCCAGAATGAAACGTTTCATTGAGCAGAAACTTGATGGGAGGCATTGGGGTGACTTTGAAATTCAGAATAGCTAAAATTATTTCATTCCGATTTCCAAGATGGCCGCCATGCGGTCATCTTCGAACGGAAGTCCCGCCATCTTGAAATTCCTTGATCGACGTCTCCGCCTGAACCAAAACTGGGATCATGCTGGAACTTGAAGGGAGGCACCGGAGCGACATGGCGATTCCAAATTGTTAAAATCGTTCGATTCCGATATCAAAGATGGCCACCCTTTTTAAAATTCTTCAAATGACATCTTCTCCAGAACGAAGAGTTGGATTGAGCCGAAACTCGTTCGGTGGCATCTGGGTGACATTTAAATTCAGGATTGCTAAAATCGTTCCGTTCCGATGTACATGATAGCCGCCATGACTGTCATCTTGAAATTCATCGAGCGACATCTCCCCTTGAACCAAAGGTTGGATCGAGCCGAAACTTGATTGGAGGTATTTTGGCGACATGGAAATTCAGATTTATTACAATTGTTCCGTTCCGATCTCCAAGATGGCTGCCATGACGGCTATCTTGAAATTCTCAAACATCTGCTCCCGAACCAAAGGTCCGATCGGACTGAAACCTTTATGGGAGGCTTCGTGGTGACAGTGAGATTGCTGAAATTGGTCCATTCCGATCAAAGATGGACGCATGGCGGTCATCTAGCTTGACGGGAGGCATCGGGGCGAAATGGAGTTTCAAATTTGTTAAAAACGATTCATTCCAATTTCGAAAAGTGACACTGCTGCCGTCTGGAAAATCTACAAACGACATCTCCTCCCAAACCAAAGGTTGAATCGAACAGAAACATGATGTGAGGCATCAGGGCGACATGATAAATTATATTTGCTAAAATAGTTCCGTTCAGATATTCATGATGGCCGCCATGACTGTCATCTTAAAATTCTTTAAACGGCATCTCCTTCCGACCCAAAGATCAGATTAAGCTGACAATTGACGAGCGACATCGGCGTGAGGGGCATGGAGATTCAGAATTACTAAAAGCATTCCGTTCCGATATCCAAGATGGCCACCGACGCGGCCAAATTGAAATCTTAAAAGGACATTTCCTCCTGTACCGAAAGTCAGATTGAGCTGAAGTTTGATGAGAGCCATCAGAACAACGGGATGATTCAGAATTATTAATTTCATTCCATTCCGATAGCCAAGATGGCTGTTATACCAAGATGGCTGTCATGGTGGCCATCTTGAAAATCTTCAAACCACATCAACTCGGACCTAGCCGAAACTTGATGAGAGGCATTGGGTCGACATAGAGATTCCGACTTGTTAGAACCATTCTGTTCCGATATCCCAGATGGCTGCTACGATGGCCATCTGTAAAATTTTCAAACAACATCTGCTCTCGAATGGTCAGTCACATTGAATTGAAATTTGGATGACATGAGATTCAGAATTGCCAAAATTGTTGCTTTCGAATATCCAAGATGGGGGCCATCTTGAAATTCTACAAAACACAAAACACAAAACACATCACAGATAAGATATATATACAGATATATATCACAGATATCGCAGGATTCTTTCTGTAATATTTTTGATGTGAAAGAATGACGTTACACGGTTTAAAGTCAAAGAATCTACGAATCTACAAGTTACATAATAAAATGGGAACATTTCACGCTCAGTGACTTGTTATAGACTAAATTTGGTATACATGCATATAGGTGCGCTGTGTTAGAATGTCAGATGTTGGTACAGTAACCATTTCTTTATTCTAATTTTAGAACAAGTTCCAGTCCCAGTGGACCAGAAAAAGCAACAGGGATGAAAATGGAAACTTGCAGGCGGACAAAGCCCTCGCAGATGTCACAGATCTAGTAGATTTTCTAGTGACGCAGCTTAACTTTCCTGATCCCGACCATACCATAGCACTTACAAAGTTTGTATATTTCTACACTCAACCTTCAGTAGTTCAAACATCTTTGGGGCTATGGAAACTTGCTCAAGCCACTGTATCACGTGAAAAAGTCCGCGAAATAAACAATCACTAAACCCCATTTTATATAGAGAAAACTGTGGTTTATTTATATACATTGTTTTCTTATTTCTGCTCCAAGATATAGATTGTAGGTAATCGTAAGAACGACCTATGTTTGCAGTATAAGAAAAATATCACGGATTTTCATCAGACAAAAAGCCTTTTAGAGATGTGAAAAAGATGCTCTATGTCGCACGGATGTGTTATGGTAATGCTGGGTAAATGGTGGCATCACTTCAGGAGGCCTATAATCGGGGATAATTTGTTTGTTTGTATTGGACTTTAACGGCCCATACAACACTATGTAGGTCATTTTTGAGCCGGTAAGTTTATCCACACTTTTCCTTGGCAGGCTTATAATTATGTAAGGGATTAACCAGTACAATGCACGTTCTTTCGCCGGAAACTGACAACTGTTCTTCTTGAATCAGCGGAAGGGAGTGAATGACCGTAGAGAATATTTCTTGGTCATTCTCCACGAAACAATGTTGCCGACCCCGGCAGGTATCGAACCCGCGTCCTCCTCATTACCAGTCAGACGTGCACCCAACTGAGCTACCGGGGCCGGCGAGGGGATAACTTAGGTATCGTTTTGATTTTTTTTGGTGTACTTAATTGAATCTCCATAATGAAGTGATTCTAATGCGTACACACAAATTACTGCTTCAAGCTGAAATAAGTAAAACCTCCCTTAATTGTTCCTAAATATATTATTTCCAAGGTTATTCGTCACGTTAAAAAGTCCCTGTAATGAACAACCCTGTTAAATATGATCTTTAAAAGGGTTATCCTTTGGAAGCAAGGAATACACCACAGAACTGAAAAATATGGATCGTACATGTTTTCTGGGCCAGACTAGCTAGTTTCGGCCAATTAGGCCTCATCAGTGACCCTCAGATATTTTCAAAATTCCACCATGGAATCAATGATCCCAAAGGACAAGAAAATATAATCTACACTATGATGTAGGGTAGGGAGACGTTTTACCGCCGCCACACATTCCCACACACCAGCTGTAGTGAAGTTAAAAATGATCTTTAAAAGGTTTATCCTTTGGAAGTAAGGAATACACCAGAGAACTGACAAATATGGAGTGTACATGTTTTCTGTGCCAGACTAGCTAGTTTCGGCCAATTAGGCCTCATCAGTGACCCTCAGATATTTTCAAACCCTACTTTATGTAGAAATTGTTCTTACTTCTGTATCAAAACATAGATTGTGGGTACTCGTTAGAACCGCCTTATTGAGCACCAACAGTGTTAGGACCAGAAATAAAAAGTAACACGAATTCTCATCTCATAACGCAAACACGCCTATACAAATACATTGCCACCTTTATCGCCGAAAAAATGAAAATTTTATGATGAAAAATTGTAATATTTTTCTTATTTCTGCTCCAAATATAGATTGTGGGCACTCTTTAGAACCGCCTCATCGAGGCGGTTCTAACGAGTACACACAATCTTTATTTTAGAGCAGAAACAAGAAAAATAAGGTATACCCCTGTAAACCCCAGTTTTACTATATAAAAGTGGGGTTCAAGGGGGTCAAAATTATATAGGCGTGTTTTCGTTATGTGAAAAAAGTGCTAAAATTGGAGATATGAAAACCACACGGTAGAGTTATCGTAATGACAAATTCATTTGAAACGCAAAAGTGAGTTCGATTCACTCATGGATAACTGAGTCATCGAATTTTCACCATAATACTTAATAATGGAAAGGGTGACACAAAGTTTGTTTGATTTGAGGTTTACGCCCCCTCAAAACTATATAGGTAATTTTAAAGACGTTGTTTCTAATCATATGGAACTTTTGCCCGTCATTGGCATTTCAAGCCCTGCATGTACCCGATGAAACCAAAAGGGTTTATACGCATGGACGGTCCGACTCGCCCCACTTTGTCTGGACAGGCTTAGACCCTCAAAGCGGTTTACCAGGAATCATGTGTGTGGCCGGTTCCAGCTCTGCGCGGAGGCACCATGCAGCCCAATCTATTTCTCCAAGCCCCCGATGGGCGGGGCCCAACCATACATGAATGGATACCTTATACTGTTACTTTGTCTTGTTGTAAACAGAAGACCTCCGTTATATCGACAGCGTTTTGTTCCCATATATATTTCCGTTAAAAAAATGCCGCTGTGAAAAAATAGAAGGAGTAACTGATATAAGGACATTTTTCCCTTAATTACTCCAATAAACAAGTGTTGTGGACATTTGTTAGAATCGCCTTGCTTAAGCAAAGGATTCGTTCCGCTGAAATTGTCATTATCACGCATTTTTTTCATCATATGAAATGTGGGTATAAACAAGGTTTCCATGAATATGTAAGAATTGTCTTTATCATCTTGGTAAACACATACCATTTTATGTCCTTGTTTGTGCCGTCATGTGTTCCCTTGGTGATTTGAAAAGACCGTGTTCTTTGGTCCGCGTTGACTTTCTCCGAGTTATATTTTCTTACTAATTCTTGTGGACCCGTATATACCCGTAAGCTATATAACGTGGGCTTTAAAGATGGTTGTTTTTATGCCCCAGCCATTCGAAGAATGGTGGAAGCGCATATAGTGTCATTCCAGTCCGTCCGTGTCCGTCCACGCCCGAGTCACATTACGAAAACACGCCTACATGTACATAAATGCATTGTAATCTTTACCACCGAAAAAAATGAAAATTTTAAGATGAAAAATTGTGATATATTTTCTAATTTCTGCTGAAAATGTACGACGGTAGGCTGAAATGTTCTGAGCCTGACCAAGAAGCAGGCATCGATCAGGCATGAAATTTTGTATTCATTAAATCCAAACCTTTATTACTTGATTTGACTCAAATCAGTTCAAGTTAATCTGCAATAACGTAGAAATTCTAGACTTTGAAAATTGATACTAGCACGTTTTTGAGAAAATGGACAAAATCTGGCATCTCGGTGTCATCAAGTACCTCCATAAAAAGGGGTTAGCTCCTGGAGAGGGCATTCATGCCGATATGGTTGCTACATTAGGGGATGATGCTCCTTCGTATGCAACCGTGAAAAGGTGGGCAGCAAATTTTAAGATGGGCAAGGACAGCCTTGAAGATGATGACCGGTGTGGACGACCCACAACGGCAACAACTGAGGAAACCATCAGCCAAGTGCACAGGGCCGTGATGAATGACAGGCGTTTAACTGTGAATCAGTTAGCTAACACTGTTGGCATCTCCCGTTAACAAGTAGAGAACATTCTACACATTGAATTAGGAATGTCGAAGGTTTCCGCAAGATGGGTGCCACGGCTTTTGACGCCTGACCAAAAGTTAACTAGACTGAACCTGTCACAAGCCAACTTGGCGATTTTTGAAGCAGACCAAGATAGTTTTCTTGACCGTTTTGTCCCTCAGGATGAGTGTTGGGTTCATCACTTTGAGCCAGCGACCAAAAGACAATCCATGCAATGGAAGCACCCTGGCTCACCCCCTCCAAAGAAAGCAAAGGTCGTCTCCTCTGCAGTGAAGGTGATGGCATCAGTGTTCTGGGAGGCCAAGGGCATAATATTCATAGATTACCTTTAAAAGGGCAGAACAATTAATGGGGAGTATTATGCAGATCTGCTAAAACAATTGCGAAAAGCAATAAGGACAAACGACCCGGAAAATTGACAAAATGGGGTCTTGTTCCATCAGGACAATGCGCCTGCTCATAAATCGGTTGTCGCAATGGCTGCTGTGCATGACGGTGGCTTCACACTTGTCGATCACCCTCCGTATTCACCTGATCTAGCTCCATCAGATTATTTCCTGTTTTCAAACATGAAAAAGCACTTGGCTGGGCAGCGTTATCGGTCTGACGAGGAGGTGATAGCTGCTGTGGAGGAGTTTTTCAGGGACCAAGATAAGACCTTCTATATCACTGGGTTCCAAGGACTCCAGCATCGCTGGAGGAAGGGTGTGGACAGGAAGGGAGACTATGTTGAAAAATAAGGCACTTTCAGCATGGATCTTGGTCAGGCTCAGACCTTTTCAGCCTACCTTCGTACATTGTGGTACTCGTTAGGTTCTAATGAGTACCCACAATCTATATTTTAGAGTAGCAATAAGAACAATAAGGTTTACCCCATGTAACCCCAGTTTTACTATATAAAAGCGGGATTCAAGGGGGTCACAATTACAGGTATATAGGTGTGTTATCTTGACGGAAGGCGCTAGCAATTTGTGTTTCAGGTTTTTCATCAGTGCGGGAACATCCGTGTCCTTTGGAAACATTTATCTCTGTTTTGTCTCATTTTATAGTTCTTAGATTGAATAAGTAATTTTCAAGCTGACGTATCTCCATTTCACAGGAGTTTTTCTTTGATTTCAGGAACAGCCTTGTGAATATACCGGATACCGGAAAATGTAAGTAACTCATACACTTTATACAAATGATCAGTTTTCTTCAATGTTGACTGAGATCCATAAAGTGGGCTTTAAGCAGTCATATTGTTTGCGGAAACAATTTTATTGATCAAAACGCACGCCAGTTTGTCGAACTCGAGTGAACACACGTTACATGGGCCTGCCCTAGATAAACTGACCGTTTCGACATGATCTAAATAGGGTTGACTGGGCAAAACAAAACGTCACATGTGAGGCCCGTCAAGCAAAAAGGTGTTTTCGGACATATGAGCACAGCGGAGAGTAGGATCAGACTGTGCGTCTGCGCAGTCTGATCCCAGCTTTCGCCGTACTCCGTTTGGATGCCACATTGTCTCAAATTTTCTTCATACAGAACGGGAACGTTGTATAATGATTGAGCGGGGTAAGCAGGCTGATTGTTGTCTACAATGTGTACACATGTTCGAAAACTCCCTTTTCTCTTGGCGGGGCCCAACTACGAAAGACTCGATTTTCTGGTGCAGATCGTCCGTTCGTTCAATTGTTATTGAAACATATATAATGTGAGCTCCGGCCCGAGAGAACCTATCTTCGAGGCTTGCGAGCAGGTAAGACACGAACCAACCTGGTCAGCTACACAGACTAGCGAAAAACTTGAAATTTTAAACCTAGAAAGTAGAAGTATTGTGCTATCCAAGCAGCGAACATTTAGGTACTGATTAGGCCGTGCCGATGCGCAGGCTGATAGGCAACTTAGTGGTTCGCAAATAGCAAACCCTTTTCCATGACGTGGCGCATGTCATATTTTGACCAGTGAATATTGTCTATAAAAGTTTCGTCCTTTGGACGCACAACTGAAAAATTTGAAGTGTACAAGTTGTTGCTGCTCCAGCCTTGCTAGTTTCGGTCAATTCGACTTTATCAGTGACCCTCGCATAATTTTAGAATTATTCCGCAATGGAACAATGATCCCATAGGACTAGAAAACAAAATTATCCTCAAACCCCTCTGTTTGTCATGAGAGTTATCGATTTGTTAGACACCTAGTTCGATATTGTTGCCTGAACAAAACCAACTGGCAAAATGCACTAAAATGTATGCAACCACCGCAGTCAATTTATAATGATTTATTTTTGTTTTGCAGAGTGGCACAAAATTATTAGTGTTTAAATTAAAATTCAGTCTTTGCCCTTCAAGATGATATATATTTCGTTAAAATTCGAATAGTCTTTGTTGCTTCCCTGTTGTTTCAGATTTTCAATGGTATACTGCTATCTAAATATCAGAGAAATTGATGCGAAATCCGTAAAGGTGCATTTTCATACCATTGATTTGTATGATTTTATGTTCACAAGTTTTTATTCGAAGTATTTTTATGTTCATTTCTTTCAAGTCTTTACACTGTTAAAAGTATCATAAAAATGAGAAATGAGGAAATTGCTTCTCTGTATTTCTGCCGAAGAAAATTCGCAAAGTCAACTCAATAAGATCAGTAGGTGGCAAGGGAAATAATTGTGTTTTACTGAGCTTGGCATATTTACTTAGGCAAACAGGAGACATTACTTTTGTTAACTGAAGCTGATTTTTCTGATATCAGGCGGGAAAACCCACTTTCCTTGAACACCAGCATCCCCGTCCTCTATTTCATAGAGTTAGAAGCCTCCGTGGTGTAGTGGTTACGCTACTCGCCTTGTAAACCAGGGATTGCAGTGTCGATCCCGGGCTTCTCCAAACTTTCGGATGAGTCTTTAAACCGAGGTCCCGTCTCCGTATGACCTCAGCTGTTGGTGGGACGTAAAGCTCAAACACTCACTCACTCACTTTATTTCATAGAATCATAAAACAAACAACATCTCCTTAATATGAAATTTACTAAACTCGCCCTAGGCTCATATCATAAATGGACACGCGTGTAAGAGTCCAGAGACTTTTACTGAAAGGAAATTTTGTTTCAGTTAAACAAGGTACTCCAATTTGTACGACAGGGAACACGATATCGACGTCTATAATAGAAATGGACGAGAATTTGCCAAGATACATCGCTCAAGTGCTAGCATTATCGTAAGTATCTCTTTATTGTACACGAGTCATTTCTTTTATATATATATGTATATATCGCCCGTGATTATTCATGCATAAACATTTTTTGGATCCCGAGGAAACTGTTTGAACACGGGGCCGCTATGCCTACTAGTCCGAGGGACTCTACAAACGTTGTTATGGTATAACCACTAATTCTTGTATAAACTCCTCTGAACATAGCTGTTTGAATTTATGCTTGAATGAGCAGGAAGTCGTGTTCAAACAACAAAAGCCATGTTCAAACCATGAAGTTCACGTGCTTTTGAACATTGATTTTGAATTTTTGATGTCACAAGATGGGCCTTGCTTTGTTTACGTTATGTCGCCCTGAATGTAGCATTTTATACTATTATGATGACGTCAGATGTCATTGCGTAACTGGCGTTCTTGTAAATTTCATTCTGAACTAGCCACCATGTTGGTTTGCCGGTCGTATATGGAGTTAATACGGGGACGTTTTCGTCACGATGTATTGTTGGCAAGAACAACGATCATCCATTGTTTTTTTTAATTGCAATACATTAGGAAAACACGTCTATACAAATACATTGACACCTTTATCGCCGAAAAAAATGGAAATTTTAAGATGAAAAATTGTGATATTTTTTTCTTATTTCTGCTCAAAATTTAGATTTTGCACACTCGTTAGAACCGCCTCGTCCAGGCGGTTCTAACGAGTACCCACAATCTATATTTTAGAGCAGAAATAAGAAAAATAAGGTATACCCCCGGAAACCCTAGTTTTACTATTTAAAAGTGGGGTTCAAGGGGGTCAAAATTATATAGGCGTGTTTTCGTGATGATATTTGCCGGGACCCCAGTAAGATATTTGGACACTCGGCCTGGCAACCTCGTGTTCAAACAGCTTCCTCGGGACCCGCAAATGTTAACGCATGAAAAACCATGGGTGATACCTATATGATCGTTGTTATTGAATACCTTACGATTCCAACTGCAAATTGTGACTAAAACAACCAAAAACTCCATATAAACTCTTCAAATGCAGTACGGCAGCTAGTTCAGATTGCTTTATCATTGACGTCAGGTCCGCAATGACGTTCTTACGTCATAAAATTTTAAAATGCTGCATTCATGGATTCACAAAATGTAACGTTAACAAAGCACGACCCATCTTGTTTTATCAAAAGTTCCAAACCCACGTTGAAAAAGCACGTTAAATAATTTTCATGATTTGAACATTGGTTTTCAAGGCTGACACGATTAATCGTAAAATCGATTAATCGATCGATAAATTCCACAAAAATGATTATCATTTCTGATTTGCTTTTAATCGATTACTTGATAGGTACAATTTACTACCCAAAGTTATGCCTAAAATAGCTGGATGAGTTGCAAACAGTGCAGACCCTGATGAGACGCCGCATTATGCGGCGTCTAATCTGGGTCTACACTGTTTGTTCGGGCCTGTCTGTTCAAATATACATATGGTAAAGTGCAACATATGGTAAGAGTCATGATCAGACAGAAAGCCAAGCAGTTAAAATAATGACAAAAACCATAGCGATTACTAATCGATTATCGATCGCAATGGCATGACTGATAATCGATTATCTTTTCAGCTCCGATTAGCCAGCCCTATCAATGGTTTTGTTGTTTGAACACGGCTGCTGGCAAATTCAAGAATAGCTTCAAACAACTATGTTCTTGGGGTTGTATGTTAGATTCTAACACACCGTGCATATATAAAGGCAATGGAAATTCTGCAATAAATCAGAGGGCGGAATGTAGTGACGCAAAAAACCGCCCTTTTATGACATCACTGGTAGATTCTTTGACGTTAGACGTGAAACGCCATTTTCTCGCCTCTAAAACGTTATAAAAAAAAAGGCATAAACGCGTGTATTGTAGTCAATAACTTTGGCGGAATTTCTTCTAACAATGGTGAAAGGCAGGGAGAATTTAAGGGAAGCAACAACATTATTGTCGATTTTCATTGTGCTAGAATCGAAAGAGCTCAGCTCTAGCAGGGACTTTTTGCTTAAAAATCACAATTTGTCGATCAGCTGTAAGTAGACAAATCACTCGCATTACGCATTCACGATTCCATCTACTTTACAACTGATCTCCAAGATGTGATTTATTACTCAAGAATTCACCGCTAGAGATAATCTACACGTATAACTGATTGAAACTGGTTCTTGCCTGCCCAGGGAATAAATTTTTTCTTCCCAAATCTTAACCCTTGACCTGCTGAATATTTAAATATGTCACACCCATTACCAATTATTAACCAACCAGATTACTTGATGCAAATTATTGATTGATACTGGTTCTTGCCTGCCCAGGGAATTAATTTATTCTTCCCAAATCTTAACCCTTGACCTGCTGAATATTTAAATATGCCACACCCATTACCAATTTTCAACCAATCAGATTACTTGATGCAAATTATTGCAATAAAATCACTGTCTGAATGTCAAACAATGTAGATCCTGATCAGAATCTGATCTGATCTGAATCTGCATTGTTTGAAAGATAAGATATGTCCGGGCTCAGCAGGACAAGGGTTAAGTTAACTGGGGGTGGTTGGTGAGGCAAAGGTGAAGTGTATCTTGCGTCACTGGGGCGTCCAAGTGGTATTGGATTACTGTTGGGCAAGGCCTGCTGTCCTTGCAGCAGGTAGGCCTAGAGGGGGGCATTGTTACTTCTTCTGTCTCTACAGAAGTACTTTCATTCATTTTCTCTTTCTACCCTTCCCTCACTTTCATCGCTTCTACTACCTCTTCTATCTCTTATCTCTCCTTGTCTGGGAGACGACACAAAATGACCCACAAGAGTTGATGTAACAGTCAATCAATCAATCAATCTTAAGATAACAAATCTTTAGGGCAATTGCCTGATTTTTCGAGGGAACGTATGTTGTATATACGCAAAGGTGACATGTATCTTGCTTTACTGGGGCGTAAAATTGATTTAAGCCCACCCCACCCCACTTCCTCAGTGAAATTGTTTTCACTGACCGTTCCAATGCGGTTCATCTGTCGCAGTATATTTTTGTTATGGTTTGTCTTTGAGTGTGTGTATCGCTTATATATTTTGTTTCGGATAACCAATTGGTCATTTTGTGGGAAAGTTACTGTCCTTTTTGGCTTTCCACTATAGATGTTTCCATATTTCAAATTATTTTATGTTTGTGTTTCTTTCTCTTTGGTGTCTCTGGTGGGAGGTGTGGGTTCCTGATCATTGCCTTCACTTCTATTTAGAAGGTAATTAATTGCACAAACTCGTTGACGTTGTGTTTCTATGCCGTAAACTATGTTACAATTAAAATGACATAGCTATCTATATCTGATCTAAGCGTAACAAATTTACAATTTAATGTTCATTATTAAATTGATATTAGATTCATTTAATTTCAACTGAAGGGAATGAATTGCTCCAAGGTGAATAATTTCTCCAAAATAAATTAACCAACATGCGGCGAGTGAAGTTTATCATGTCCAAAAATGATAACAATTTGCGATAGTTTTCTTATGTAAGGTGCAAACATAGATTGTGGGTGTTCGTTTTGAGCATACCATGTGATTGTCTAATGATGAAAAAGTTTTTAAATGAATATTGTTACTTAATTAATGTTTCTGAACAACCCATCACGTGAGCAAGTCCGTGACATGAACACCCCCTAAACCCCCACTTTGTATAGAGAAAGCTGGGGTTTACGGAGGTATACAAGATCTGTCTTATTTTTTTATTATTTTTTTTATTTTTTTCTCAAAAACATATTTTGTGGTACTCGTTAGAACCGCCTCAATGAGGCGTTTTTTTTTTAAAAAAAAACAACAACATAGATTGTGGGTACTCGTTAGAACCGCCTCAATGAGGCGTTTTTTAAAAAAAAAAAAACAAAAAAAAAACATAGATTGTGGGTACTCGTTAGAACCGCCTCAATGAGGCGGTTCTAATGAGCACCTGCAATCTTTGTTGAAAGCAGATATAGGAAAGATGTTTTCAATTTTACGTAAAATGTGTCATTTCTGACACCAGGTTGGACACCATTATTTCACACACTGACATGTTTTTTCTAATGCGTGTTTCGCCTTCATTTTGCAGGTTGGGAGCTGACTATGACAGAAATACAGCTTGTGACAATAATGCCCAATTCATTATGTCAGATATCTACACAGAAAATACAGCGGTTGTCCCCCAGAACCCTTACGCGTTCTCTGGGTGCTCTATAGACAGCATTCGGACATACATAAGAGGGTATGTTTAATTTATAACCCGTGTCCCGCTGAATGAATAATTTCGTGGCACCCAAATCAGACTATCAACCAATCAGATTACCTGATATGATGTATATGTTCAAATTTGCAAACTGAATGAAAACACTATTGATTCTAATCAGGTGGGTACATCCAAAGCCATCTGATCATGCTCTACACTGTTTGCAAAGGTGGGGATAACCATGCTCAGCAGGACAAGGCTTAAGATTTAACTGAATATGCAATTTAGCCGCACCCATCACTGACTTTGAACCAGTCGGATTACATTTTGTAATTTATTCCTGTAAATTTACAAACTGAATATTAAACAGTGTAGATCCTGTTCAGAAGCCATCCGATCAGGATCTACACTGTTTGCAAAGATAGGCATTGTCGTGAACAGCAGGATAAGGGTTGAATTCAATGTCTCTACGAGTCATTTCATACAATAATAATACATCAATGAAACAAATGGAGACTCTTACGTGTAACATATACACATTTATCATATGACGTCGTTTTATAAATTGCATATGTAATGACCACGAGTGTAAGATTCTGTTTATCATATGACCACTTTAATTTGGATTTTATCGCCTTTAAATTTGACAATTTTTGCACAAAAATGTATGTTTGACATGAGGTTACTTTATCCCGCCAAAGTGTTATTACACGTGTTGTCATACGATTTTTATTACACGACGTTATTCACTGCTTATCAACGACGCCATGTGATAAAATTATTTTGCATGGTTTTGGTACTGCTTTCTTTTTTTTTCCCTCGAATCACCCTGTTTGGTGAATAAAAAGAGCTGAGACATTTGTCTGTATTTCAGAAAACATCACGTGATTAAGTCCGTGAAATGTACACCTCAACACCCCACTGTGGTTTAAGGGGGTATACATTATTTTTCTTATTTCTGCTCCAAGACATAGGTTGTTGGTACTCGTTAGAATCGCCTCGTTGAGGCGTTTCTAACAGAACACCCACAACTTATGTTTTCTGTATATATAAGAAAAATATCACGGATTTTTTTTCGGAATAGTAGCCATTTTAATATGTAAAAAAAATGCACTTTGTCACACGGGTGTATTATCCTAATGAGCCATTATGTGACCGCGCGCAACTGACAACTGATTTCATATGTTGATTTCAAGCTGTTGGTATATCATAGATCCAGTTAAGGAAGCGTATTGTGGGTAACTATTCCTCATCTTGCTGAATAAATTAATTTAGCCGCCTCCATTTTTGACTATCTACCAAGATGTTAGAACACAAGAACCATAAGGAGTTACCACCCTTTGAACATTGTACACAGTGATCCTAATCATACACTTTTGTCCTTTATATAATTTAAAAGCAGTTTCAAAGATTTTCTTGAAGCATTGCAAAATATAAACCAACATAAGCTAACATGTTAAACACAAGAACCTTTAAATATGTTCTATAAAAGGGCTATCCTTTGGAAGCAAAGAATACCCCGCAGAGCTGAAGATATGGAGTGTACAAGTGTTTCTGGGTCAGATTAGCCAGTTTCGACCAATTAGGCCTCATCAGTGACCTTCAAATATTAAAAAAAAAATCCACAATGGAATCAATGATCCCAAAGGACAGGAAAATACAAACAGCACTATGATGAAGGACAGGGAGAGCTTTTACGGCCGCCACACATTCTTTAACACCAGCTGTATTTACATGTACGTTAAATATGTTCAGTAAAAGGTTTATCCTTTGGCCGCAGAGCTGAAACGTATCGAGTGTACAAGTGTTTCAGGGCCAGATTTGCTAGCTGTGGCCAATTAGGCCTCAAATATTAAAACAAAAAAAATGGAATCAATGATCCCAAAGCACAAGAAAATACAAACTGCACTATTTTTAAGGGCAGGGAGACTTTTTACGAACTTTACACTACCAGTTGTAGTGACGTTAAATATGTTCTATAACGGGGTTGTCCATTTCAGAACTGAAAAGTATTCAGTGTACAAGTGTTTCTGGGCCAGACTAGCTAGTTTTGGCTGAACTTATGTTTGAGTTATGGCTCTTTGAACATTTAAAAGAACGGTTTCTGCGCTATTCTTGTATCTCTTCTGTATATAGAAAAGTGTTTTCAGATATTTTCAGTAGACTTCACAAGAATGTGAAGCACCGTGAGCGGATCTGAAGAAAATAACTGTAATTCTTATTCACTTCCTCTTTTGAAACATTGGAAGTTTAGGGAAACACCAATGTACCTTCATTTTGAATTCTTTCTTGACAGTGTTATGGCACTTGCTTGGCAGGGCATGATGCAGTGCTTTCAGCACTTTTATTTTCTTTACTACAGGTTGCAGGGTACAAACTGTATGAAGGTTTTTGACAGCATGTTCGACTACGAGGCATTCCTGAAGGTGCCCACAATAGGTGAAAAGTTCAACGTGGATGAACAGTGCAAAAACGTTTTCGGCAGAAGGTCTTACAAATGTGTGAGTAGGTTACTTTAGCATCTTGACATTCAAAACACTAAAAGTACGGACAACACTGGTGGGTCGATTGTCTCTGAGTGTTGGCTTAGAAAATAGCCCTAAATAGGGACTCAGGCCGTTAAAATCTTGTATTTCACACTGATAAGGTTAGTATTTTTGATAGCTGAAGGATAGTTTTACTTATTTCTCCATATAAACCTATGTTGTCGGTATTCATTAGAACCGCCTCACCGAGGCGGTTCTAATGAATACCCAAAACAAAGGTTTTTATTGAGAATTGACCAAAACTATTCTTCATATATCACAAAATACCAACCTTATCTGTTGCTATGACACAAGCCAAAACAACAGTTGATTCCGGCCCAGAGTCTACAGATAACCCTCTTACTCCTTACTCTGACCTCACAGTGATAGAATAATGTGGCAATTTCTATAAATAACCATTACCAAGATTCCCTATAAATCAGGGTTAGTCACGAGGACATCTACAACGAAAAACTAATGAGCTTAGAACTTCTGGGTCGATTGACAAACAATCAACCCCAAATAACCTTATTTGAACCCCGTAGCTACAATGTTTAGACACAAAAGCGGTATACTCAGCCACACAGAGTAGAAAAAGTTTTGAAAGTTAACCCTTATCCTGCTGTTCACGACAACCCCTACCTTTGACAACAGAGTGGATCCAGATCGAATGGGATCTACACTGTTTGACATTCAGTTTACGAATTTGAATGAATAAATTACATCAGGTAGTTTGATTGGTTGAAATGGAAATGTGTGTGGCTAAATTAATTTATGCAGCAGGAAAAGGGTTAAGATATATTGTACTAGCCAAGCACTGAGCACCAAGATACTGGTCAGACTGTGTATAAAATCTTCTGTAAGATTCCACCTATATTTGGGTTAATTATGTTATCTTATAATGTTATTAATCAAGTAATTACGTACTGTCCCAGTTACAGGTCCGAGGTCTGCTGTATTGGCCCGAAGCCGAAGGCCAAAGCCAATACAGCTGACCGAGAACCTGCAACTGGGTCTATAAGAAATTACTTGATAAATGATTATTTTATTAATTGACGCAATTAAAATATCAAGCTATCGAAAGAATATCGTTTTTAATCGAGTATCAGCCCCTTCAGAGGTAGCCCTTTAGGTTTTATCTGTGTGGGGCCCCTTTTGTGGTTTTGGACTAACCAATTTCTTATTGGCTGTCGTTTGACCGCTAATGCTGCGTGATCTTTCTTTCCAACCTATTGGCCGAACAGTTTAGACGCCATAGATTTCAGAAGCTTCATTTTTTGCCAGGGATCAATGCTGGGCCATCTGCCGTTTTCCATGGATTATGAAGATAGTTCTCTTTGTATGGAAATGCTGCTCTAGTAGAAAATCGTCGATTCGGACACTGCAAGCAGTGGGGATGTTTTCCCCAAGGCTGGATTGGATGTCTCGAGCTGAGGAGATGCTTTTAACCTCGGTTGAGTTGTCCAGAATTATATGGTGGCGGAGGCGTGATAAAAACATGATTTATAATTTTTGACCTCCTGTAAATATTGGTTGACCAGGTGTAATTCAGAATAGTCAATTAATAAAAAAGGTTACACTTCGGAAGCAAGGAATACACCACAGAATTGAAAACTATGGAGTGTTCACGTTTTTAAGCAAACACCCCGATCAGAAATTGCGTCCCGGGACAATTGATCTGAGACTGCATTGTTGTATAACCTTTAATACAATGTACAGCAGTACATACGCATATGCAAACAGCATGGGTTCAGAAAACGAGCCGTCTAATCAGTATCAACGCTATTTTTGCTGACCTGTTTATTATTTTGACTGAAAATCATTCTTATATTACACTTCCGTGCTTCATAGTGCATTTTTTCATTCCTCAAAAAAAAGTTATCATCACAGCAACATGCTTATATTATATTTACCCCCATTTTTATATAGTATAACTGGGGCTTACAGGGGAAACCTTATTTTTCTTATTTCAGCTCTAAAATATAGATTGTTGGTACTCGTTAGAACCGCCTCAGCTGTGAACCGCCTCAGCTGTTCTAACGAGTACCCACAATCTATATTTTGAGCATAAGTAAGATTCCCCCGGCCATCGGGGCTCAAAGAAATACATTGTGTTACATGATGCTTCCACGCAGAGTTGAAACCGACCGCACAGAAGTACTGGTAAACTGCTTAGAGGTTCTAAGCCTGCCCAGGTTAAGTGGTGCGATATAAAGCCTATTGGTTTCATTGGATGACAGGGCTTGAGATGACATTTCATCTCAATGTCGGGTACAATTCCCACAAAATTGGAAGCGACGTCTCCAAAATGGCATTTACAGTGTTGACGGGGACGTTAAACCTCAAATCAAACAAACAAAGCATAAATAAGGAAAAGATCACAATTTTTCATCTTAAAATTTTCGTTTTTTCGGCGGTGAAGATTACAATGTATTTGTATAGGCGTGTTTTCGTAATGTTTTCTGATGAAAATCTTGTCATATTTTTTCTTATATTTACCCGAAACCTTTTTGACTGGATAAAACTGACCGTTGGTTGCGTAAAGGATAGGTAGGCTCTTCTTCATGGTACATTTGTGATTGTTGCACTTTCTGATCATCTTCAACTTTGCTTTGTTTGATTTGAGGTTTAACGTCCCCGTCAACACTGTAAAGGTCATTTTGGAGACGTTGCTTCCAATTTTGTGGGACTTTTACCCGACTTTGAGAAGAAATGACATCTCAAGCCCTGTCGCCCAATGAAACCAATAGGGTTTAAAAGCATGGGCGGTCCGACTCGCATCGCTTTGCCTGGGCAGGCTTAGATCCTTTAAGCGGTTTATCAGTACTCGTTTGCGGTCCGTTTCAGCTCTGCGTGAAAGCACCATTCAGCCCATCTATTTCTTCAAGCCCAGATGGGCGGGGGTCCTTCTTCTCGGTACATTTGTAATTGTTGCACTTCATTACGAAAACACGCCTATGCAAATACATTGTAAACTTAACCGCCGAAAAAACGAAATTTTTAAGAATAAAAATATGATATTTCTCTTATTATTGCTCAAAATATAGATTGTGGGTACCCGTTAGAACCGTCTAATTTTGAGGCGGTTCTAACGGGTATCCACAATCAATATTTTAGAGCAGAAATAAGAAAAAAATATGGTTAACTCCTGTATAACCCAGTTTTACTATATAGGCGTGTTTTCGTGATATCTGATCATCTTCATCTATATGTGTTTGTATGTGGTACCGTTTCCTCATGACACCTTGTATAATGTTTACTTACAGACACCCGATGTTAACTGCCAAGGGTTAGACTGCTTCGATGCTGATACGGACACGTGTATAAATGCTGTTGTAGGCTTTAACACAACATGCAACGTTGATGAAGATTTGGTAAGTATTTACTCGCCTCTACGAGTTTGTTTGTTTGTATTGGAGTTAACGGCCCAGTCAACACTATTAAATTTTTAGGGCATTTTTAAGCCGGTCAGTTTAACTACCCACACTTTTCCTGGGCATGCTTATACATAAGTGGTTAACCAGTACAGAGCACATTCTTTCGCCATAAACCGATAACTGCCCTTCTTGAATCAGCGGAAGGGGGAGAACGACCGTAGAAAAGATTTCATGATCAGTCTCCACGACAGAATATTGCCGACCCCGGCAGGTATCGAACCTACGTCCTCATGATCAACAATCAGACGCCTCGCCTGTACAAAAGTTCAGGAAAGCCGTTAACCTCCCAACTACGTCGAAGGCAACCATTACAAAAACACGCCTACTCAAATACATTCAAAATTTTACCACCAATTTTACCACTTTCAGATAAAAATTTCCGATATTTCTCTTAGTTCTTAGTTCTTATCAAAACATAGATTGTCGATACCCGTTAGAACCGCCACAACGAGGCCTTTCTAACGAGTACCCAGAAGCCCCCGTGGTGCAGTGGTTACGCTACTCGCCTTGTAAACCAGGGGTCGCAGGATCGATCCCGGGCTTCTTCAGACTTTCGGATGAGTCTTTAAACCGAGGTCCCGTCTCCATATGACCTTAGCTGTTGGTGGGACGTAAAACTCAAACACTCACTCACTCTAACGAGTACCCATAATCTATGGTATATAAACTAATAAATACCCCGGTAAATAAACAGATGTGGGGTATATAAGGGGGTCAAAAGTATACAGGTGCGTTTTCGTGATAGAAGGCGACGGCAGCATTGGTGACGGCGTTTCAAAAACGTTTTAAAAATAATCGACATTATTTATAGCTGGTAACACATTTAGTAAACTAATACTAATCTTCCATGTGGCCCTCTTTTTTCCTGGTTAGAAACCAATACTAAGTAATGCGGATGCAGTCTCTTGCCCAAGGAAACAACACGTGGCGTTGGTGGGGATCGAACCGGCTACCTCTCGAACTCAAATCCGATGCTTTATCGCTGCACCACAAGGCTCCACATGTTGAGGGGTCATATTATTCAAAACCTAAGGCGTAAAATTGAGTGTAGAATTGGCATGATAATAGATACTGGTCTTATGCTACGCCCATGATCGTGCGGTTTTTAACCCATTGTAGGCAGAAACCCGTAAAGGGGTACCTTGGCAAACACCTCAGGCCCAAATCAGACGCCGCAGAATGTGGCGTCTAATCAGGGCCTGCACTGTTTTCTAACAGAATTTTCCTTTAAAAAGAACGAAAAAATAGGCGCACCACCTTTTATATGACAAAAAGACTTGTCCAATATATAGCAATGTAATAGTCCAATAGTTTTCATACAATGAGTCAATAAGTTACGCTCTTTTATTTCCCGTTTTCACTAATGCTGAACGTGAATACTACCAAATGTAAAGGTTAATATATGGGCTCATTTTAACTGGTTATTAATTATCAAGAATACCAATATATGAGTATATTTTAATGCTTTCAGCAAAAAACAGTGTTGTTTGTCCTGCTCAAAAGTAATTTAGCCATGGTAAACTGGGCTGTGTAAGCTCGTCAAAAATCACGCCTATATAAATCTGACCCCTTGACCCCCACTGGGGTTTACAGGGATAAACCTTATTTTTCGTATTTCTGCTCTAAAATATAGATTGTGAGTACATCGAGGCGGTTCTAACGAGTACCCACAATCTATATTTTGAGCAGAAATAAGAAAAATTATCACAATTTTTTCATATGAAAATTGTCATTTTTAGCGGTAAAATTTACAATGTATTTTGTATGTGCGTGTTTTCGTAATCTGGTACTTTCGTCGAAAATATTGTCTCATTGAGCTGGGTATGAAAAATTGGAAAAAAATCTCACAATTATATTGCTCAGTATAGAAAATAACAACTTTTTACATCAAACTCTCCTGTTTGTAACATGTATATCATCGGCCCCCGCCCATCGGGGCTTGAAGAAATATATGGGCTGCATGATCCTTCCACGCAGAGCTGAATCCGACCCGCACACCAGTACTGGTATACCGCTTAGGGGATCTAAGCCTGCCCAGGCAAAGCGGTGCGAGTCGGACCGTCCATATTTATAAACCCTATTGGTTTCATTGGGCGACAGGGCTTGAGATGTCATTTCATCTCAATTTAGGGTAAAAGTCCCACAAAATTGGAAGCAACGTCTCCAAAATGACATTTACGCGGGGACGTTAAACCTCAAATCAAACAAAACATGTATATCACATATAAACCAACTGATTATTTTTGGGGACCATGCCGGTCGGACCTAGGGAAAATAGTTTGGGCTGCATGGCGCTTCCACGTAGAGCTGAAACTGACCGCACATGAGGACTGGTAAAACATAAACCCTATTGGGTTCAACGGCCTGAAATGTCATTTCATCTCAATGTCGGGTAAAAGTCCCACAAAATTGGAAGCAACGTCTCCAAAATTACCTAAATAGTGTTGACGGGCACGTTAAAACTAAAAAAAAATCTAAAAAAAAAAAAAAAACACTGGTTATTTATTCATTTTTTAGCAAACAGTTTTTTCTTCCTTAATTTGGGAGTGGTCAATAGTACAATCAAAGCACTGACAACACTGGTTGGTCGACTGTCTGTTTGTAGGCTCAGTAAATTGTTCTGCAGGAGAACTACGGTCATTCTATCCGTTCTGCTGTTTCAAGAAGGGCAGTTATCAGTTGCTGGCGAAAGAATGTGCACTGCCATCACGAAAACATGGCTAATTAATTCTGATCCCCTCGAACCCCACTTTTACATAGTAAAACTGGGGTTTACCGGGGTAAACCTTATTTTTCTTATTTTTGCTCTTAAATATAGATTGTGGGTACTCGTTAGAACCACCTCATCGAGGCGGTTCTAACGAGTACCCGCAATCTATATTTTGAGCAGAAATAAGAAAAATATCACAATTTTTTCATCTTAAAATTTCGTTTTTTCGGCCGTAAAGTTTGCAATGCATTTGTATAGGCGTTTTAGTAATTACTGGTTAACCGCTTATGTATAAGTCTGCCCAGGAAAGTGGGGATGGGTAAACTGACCTGCTCATTAATTACATAAAATAGTGTTGACTGGGCTGCTTAACTCCAATACAAACAAACAAATATAAGAGGACTGTTTTGTTAAACATAACGCTAACACATGGGTGTGGCATAGTGCATTCTTTCATAAAAAACAGTTATTTTTCCGTTGAAAATTTGTTAAGTTTTGCTTGTTAATGTCTCAAACATAGGTTCTTGGTTCTCGTTAGAACCGCCCTATTGAGGCGGTTCTAACAAGTAGTTATAGGTTGTTGTTGCTCGAATGGGGCGGTTCTAACAAGTGCCCACAACATATGTATTAGAAATAATGCGTACCCCTGTAAACCCCAGTTTTTGCTATACGAGTATGAAGTGGGGTATACGGGGGTGTTCAATACACGTACATGAACTTGTAAACGTAATGAATTGTATTACTATAATAAAATATGCTTAAATTAAACCCTTAAATTCATATACTGTAAGCAAACAGTGTATACCCTGATTAGAGGTCGCATCCCCGGCCTTCGATCTGGGTCAACAGAGTTTGCGAAGCCCAACCCATCATTCCAGTCTAAAGTATGTAGAAACCCTCTCATGCATCCATGAGAATAACGCGGCTATTTTCTGTAAATAACCGTCACCCCCGTTTACCGACAAGTCAGTGATAGTCACGTGGACTTCAGCATCGAAAAGCCTACTGCGCTTTATAACTTTGGGCAGATTGTTTATCAGTGGACCCAATCGATCCAATATTCAACCCAAGACCAGACAAGAATTCGGATTATCACATTCAACTTCTTTACAGGATATGACTTCTAGACAAGCATTTTTGCTTACTGTCAGATCCTGAATTCTATGATATTGTTTGTACTTTATATTTTGCATGTAAATGTTTGAAATAAATACTGTTTAAACCAACTTGTATCAGAGCCATCTATGATTTTGAGATCTGATTCTATCAGTTCCTGATGGTTTCTCTTTTTAAGTTTTAAACCTCATTCACCCACTAGAGACCACAGTCTTGCTATTATCTTCATGAAACTATATCAAAATGTTATTAGTGATAATATCTTGGTCAAGTTAGAATGTGGGTAATTTCGGATCAAAAACTAGGTCAAGTTGCTTTTTAACCTTGTTTACAGGAGCCAACTACTTTAAAATCTTGACCACCCTCTATAGCCAACCGTTTCGCTTCATTTTTACTTTCCCAGGATCTTTGTGTTGATGCTATTTTGTTTGTTTGTTTGTTTGATTTGTGGTTTAACGTCCCAGGTCATTTTGGAGACATTGCTTCCAATTTTGTGGGACTTTTACCCGACATTGAGATGAAATGACAACTCAAGCCCTGACACCTAAAACCAATAGGATTTATAAGCATGGACGGTCCGACTCGCCCCGCTCTACATGGGGAAGCTTAGAGGGTCACTGATGAGGCCTAACTCGCCGAAACTAGCTAGTCTGGCCAAGAGAACATTCACACTTCATATTTTCCAGTTCTGTGGTGTATTCCTTGCTTCCAAAGGATAACCATTTATAGAACATATTTAGAGCCTCTAGTACTCGTGAGCGGTCGGTTTCAGCTCTCAGTGGAAGCATCATGAACCCCATCATTTCTTCAAGCCCTGATGGACGGGGGCAAATCTTGATGATATAATGGTCATGTTTAAGTACGGGTCATGCCAGCTGAATGAGTAGGTCATTAGGTCAAAATTCTTTAAAACATTGTTCACCTTGTCTTGATTCTATTTCGATCAAAATAAAAGTGAAGGCAATGATCAGGAATTGGTTCAATAAACCCGCACCACCAATCAGAGACACTAAAGGGGAAAAATACAAACATTAAAAAACTAGACCGTAATGGAAACATCAATGGGGGAAAGCCAAAACGGCAGTTACTTTCCCACAAAATGGCCAATTGGCTTTCCAAAATAAAAAAGCTTCCTAACTCATCAGTGCAACATCTTCGAGAACATAAAAATCATACAACTACAGTGATCAAACAACCGTGAGGACTCGACAGCAGCAAACCACTGAAATGCTGAAGCAAAAGAAAACCAACACGTAGACCCCGATGGGCCCACTCAGAGACAGAGCATCAGGTACCAAGCAACATTACATAATTAAGCCTTTACGCTCAAACCAGCATTGAATCTGAGGCCTGGCCCACCGGTGCGCAATTAAAGAGGACAGCAAAGTTATCAATCTTGATTGGGTTAACTACCGTGCTTGCAGTTTGTCGTTGATTTGTTATTTGTATCCTCTTAGAAAGACAACATCAAAGCAGAGCTGTTTTCTAACTACTGGTTTAATATACATATAAAACTATACTATATGGAAGCTGGAGAAAGAATGCTGACAACCACATGGCGGTGGTATTTTATAAAAGTGCGACACAACTTAGACTTGCTACAAATACAAGGCAATATCATAACAGTCGTATAATATTTATGTTGTACCAAATCTTTTTATATCGAAGAATGATTTTACGAAATAGGGTACTGAAATCATTGCAAGTATATATTTTTCTGATTGCAAAACCTAAGTCACCATAAAATTCGGGTTCCCATAGACATTGTTGCAGAAGAAATTTAAGTTCAACATTGAATTTAGAAATTAAATCGAAATGACGTCTATAAAATGTAGAAAAGGCTTTGCGTAGTTTACGATACCAATAACCCTGATTAAGAAGTTTAGCCGTTAATAATTTATTACGAGTGATGAAGTCAGTTACATGACTAGACACTCTGGCAATTCGAATAAATTGCGAAATATGAACGCCATAGGATGCCGCACGAGGAACATCACCATCCAAGAAAGGAAAATTTACAATATCAAAATCAAAATCACCGCCTTACCAATTTGAGTATGTGTTATGCAGAATCAAACACTAGGTCACTAGGTCAGCCTTATTCACCCTCTGTAGAGGCCACATATTTGTTTCAGTCTTCATGAAACTTAACAGAATATTGACCTTTTTATCCTGTCAAAATTGCGAACAGTGCTAAAAATGGCAAGTTTCATACATGACATCTTTTAAGTCAATGGCCCTATGTCAAAATAATTTCACAGACATTTTCCTCTAATGCTGCTTAAATATTCCACTCTTTCGGCCCATCGGGTCTTGAAGAAATAGATGGGCTGCATGACGCTTCTCCGCAGAGCTGAAACCGACCGCACAAGAATACTGGTAAACCGCTTAGAGGAACTAAACCTGCCCAGACAAAGTGATGCTAGTCGGACTGCACATGCTTATAAAACCTATTGGCTTCATTGTGCGACAGGGCTTGAGTTGTCATTCATATCAATGTCGGGTGAAATTCCCACAAAATTGGAAGCAATGTCTCAAACATGACTTATACAGTGTTAACGGGGACGATAAACCTCAAATCAAACTAAAACAAACAAATGTTCCACTCCAGTTTAAGAAATGGCGTCCAAAGCTAAAACAAAAAGAAAAAAAAAAACAAGGAAAAACGTAGACCATATAACATTTAACCAGTGACTGCTATGAACGTTTGTAGTTTGTTGTTTACCCTTTTAAATAGGACATCTGAAAAGTTGACCCGGTCTATAAATCTTCACAAGACGTATTAAAGGTCACTAGAAATAGTAATGGTCATTTCCGATTGAGCGATATTTGTTCGACCCTCTTCATTAGGTAACAAGCTTTTCTAATTCCGGTATTAACTGGATGGTAATGCAAAGCTGTTCTTCTTACTGATCAACTATGACTAAGTGTAGATTTAATCATTCGCTGGCTCATGGAATTATAGAGTACTAGGTGAGTGTCTGTTGATACCAAGTTTATCATACAAGGCTTCGAGAACGCGTGCAGAATCGCGAGGTTTACCAAACTATTCTACACGCGTTCTCGAAGCCGAGTCTGATAAACTTCATATCAAATGACACGAACCTGGTATTTATGTCCTCAATGTTTCTCAACTTTCCGGCGCGCAATAATTGGTAGATCAGATGTCCGTAATTTTTTCTGTGATATATTTTAAAAGTTTTTTTTTTTTTTTTTTTTTTTAACAATTCTTCATTTTTTTTTTCAGTAGACCGGTTCATTCAAAAAGTGCAATGTCACGTTGACCTGATAAATTACTGGCCTGGAAAAGCATATCATTATCAGGTCAAGGTTTTACGATGCAATTAATATAGAGGGTAACTGATAAAAGTAAATGAATAGTAATTTTGGAACAAAATTATCATGGTTACCAAGTTGTACGAGTCATTTGAATTCGATAGCGCTTATGAAGTATTATTAAGTTTTTTAACTGTCATTTGGGGCATAGTTAAAAATATTGCAACGAGGCGCCGAAGACGACATCATGTTGTCCAAAGCCGTAGTCTGAGGGCAATGCCGAGGCCGTAAGACGAGGGCAATGGTACATGAGGCTATCGTAGGCGCCGTTGGGTAATAGTTTTGTGTAGCCCCCATTGTTTAGCTCCAAACAGCCACGAAATAACTGTTTTATGACCCAACTGGTCAACGTCAAAGACAACAAATAACAAACAAAAGATCATTAGCTCACCTGAGCCGAAGGCTCATGGGTGAACTTATAGTATGGCAATGGCCTGTTGTCTGTCAACGTTTTCAACATCTCCCCTGAAGCCATTGGGGCGATTAAAGTCAAATTACGTGTGGAGCATCCATGGGATTGGGGAACGAAAGTTTGTTCGCGTTTTTCAGTAAAATCGGAAAACCCGTGTAAAGCCAAAAATAACACACTATTTTATATAGTTGTTCGGGTATTAAAAGAACTTATCCCCCTGAATTATCCAAACTATCTAAATTGAAAGGGTTTTCTATAGATAAATCCGTCATCATAATCTTATATTTTGCAGAAATGTAATTTTGGAGTATGTGGTCTATTTATACCAGTTTCTGCTTCTACAACAACTTCTTCCACATTGTCGACAACAACAAGTACAACGTCAGCAACATCATCCACCACGTTGTCTACGCCTTCAAGACGTACAACAACTTCACCGATTAAGCTTGAACCTATCGATCTCGGAGATGTGAACATTGACATCAGAATTAGTTGTGATGATTTTACAAGCACTCCTTTCCTGTCTAGTAGTTCACCAGTCACAGACACTGTAGGTACCATAACGCCATCTGGTAGTTTGGATATATCCAGTCCGATCTCTAGCAGAGCAGTATCCACAGGTAAAAGTATTTCAAGTCTGCAGCCAGAATTGTCTACTATACCTTCTACTGAAATAGCAACTTCTTTTCCTCTAAGCAGTGGCAAATTACCGTCTGAAGTACCATCAAGTACGACACCAGCATTCACTAAAGTACCATCTAGCGAAATACCGATGTCCTCCCTAGAACCCGCCAGTATGGTACCGTCAGAACTACCATTAAATGAGACAACATCAACAATCCAGGTACCATCTAGCGAAACACCAGTATCCTTTTCACAACCCACCAGTGAAGTACCGTCTGTACTACCATCAAGTACGACGTCACCGTCTAAAACACCATCAAGCGAAACATCAGTATCCTCCCCTCATCCCACCAGTGAAATTCCGTCTGAACTTCCATCGATTGAGCCAACGTCATCGACTAAAGTACCATCTAGCGAGACATCAGTATCATCCCCTCGGTCCTCCAGTGAAACACCGACCGTAATACCATCAAGTACTACAACATCATCGGCTACAATTCCATCAAGCGAAACACCAGTATCCTCCTCTCAACCTACGAGTGAAGAACCGTCTGAACTACCATCAAGTGAGACAACATCGACCACTCGCGTACCTTCTACTGAAATTCCAATATCTTCACCGCAACCAACAAGTGAAGTATCGTCTGAAATACCATCAACTGAAACAACATTATCCACTAAAGCATCATCTAGCGAAATACCCGTTACTTCCAATCCCCTTACTAGTGACGGACCGTCTGAACAACCATCAATGGAGACCACATCATCGACTAAATTATCGTCTAGCGAAACACCAGCATCCTCTCCTAAAACCAGCAGTGAAGTACCGTCTGAACTACCATCAAGTGAGACAACTACTTCGACAAAATTGCAATCTAGCGAAATACCGGTTTCTTCAGCACAGCCCACAAGTGAGATGTCGTCTGAACTACCATTAAGTACGACAACATCATCGACGAATATACCGTCTAGCGAAATACCAGTGTCTTCTTTACAACCCACCATAGCAATACCGACAGAACTACCATCAAGTGCGACAACATCATCGACGAAACTACCATCTAGCGAAATAACAGTTTCTTCCTTACAACCCACCAGCGAAATACCAACAGAAGTGGCGTCAAGTGAGACAACATCAACGATTCGCTCATCATCTACTCAAATACCGATATCTTCATCGCAACCCACGAGTGAAGTACCGTCTGAATTACCCTCAACAGAGACAAAATCATCTACTAAAGTACCATCTAGCGTAATAGTCGTATTTTCATCTCAACCCACCAGTAAAAGTCCGTCTGAAATACCAACTGAAGAACTAACTAGCGCAATACTAGTTTCTACATTACAACCCACCAGTGAAGTACCGTCTGAACTACCATCAAGTGAGACAAAACCAACCACTCGGGTGCCATCTACTGAAATACCGATATCTTCACCGCAACCAACAAGTGGAATACCGTCTGAAATACCATCAAGTGCGACAAAATCATTGACAAAAGCAACAACAAGCGAAATACCAGTATCCTCCCCTCAACCCACCAGTGAAATACCGACTCAGCTACCATCAGGCGAGACAACAACTTCAACCTCAACAAAAGTACCAACTAGCGAAATACCAGTATCTTCTCTACAACCCACCAGTGAAGTACCGTCTGAACTACCATCACGTGAGACAACATCAACCACTCGCATACCATCTACTGAAATACCGATGTCTTCACCGCAACCAACAAGCGAAGTACTGTCTGAAATACCATCAACTGGAACAACATCATCCACTCAAGTACCGAATAGCATAATACCTGTATCTTCTCCACAACCCACCAGTGAAGGACCGTCCGAACTACCATCGAGTAAAACCACTTCATCAATTAGAGAACCGTCTAGCGAAACACCAGTATCCTCCCTTCAAACAAGCAGTGAAATACCGTCTGAACTACCATCCAGTGAGACAACATCTTCGACTAATGTACCATCCAGCGAAATACCGGTATCTTCCCCTAAACTTTCTAGTGAAGTACCGTCTGAATTACCATCAAGTGAGACAACAGCTTCGACTGAAGTACCATCTAGCAAAATACTGGCATCTTCCTCACAGCCTACCAGTGATGTGCCGTCAGACCTACCATCAAGGTCGACAAGTTCATCTGCAGAACCCTCTAGTAAAATACCAGAAACCTCGTCATTTCTTAGTAGCACAATATCTTCAGAACCGTCGTCAACTGAGCCTAGAAGATCATCTTCAGAACACTCAAGTGAAATACCGGTATCTTCCCTAATGCCTAGTAGTCCAATACCTTCAGAACTGCCGTCAGAACCCTCAAGTGGTTTACCGGTATCTTCTACATTGCCTAGTAGCCTGAAAACTTCAGAACTGCCGTCAACTGAAACTGCAAGGTCATCTGCAAAATCTTCAAGTGAAATACCGGAAACTTCTCCATTGCCTAGCAGTGAAATACATTCAGAACTGCCGTCAACTGGTACTACAAGATCATCTGCAGAACCCTCCAGTGAAATACCAGTACCTTCTCGATTGCCTAGTAGTCAAATTCCTTCAGAACAGCCTTCAACTGAGACAACAACGTTAACTGCCAAACCTTCAATTGGAATGCCAGCATCTTCCTCATTTCCTAGTAGCCTTATAACTTCAGAATTGTCGTCAGCTGAAACTTCGAAACCATCTACAAAACCCTCAAGTGAAATACCGGTATCTTCTTCATTGTCTAGTAGTCCAATACCTTCAGAACTGCCGTCAACTGATATTAAGAGATCATCTGCAGAACCCTCAAGTAAAATACCAGTATCTTCACCTTTTCCTACTAGCATATTACCGTCAGAACTGCCGTCAACTGAATTGACAAGATCATCTGCAGAGCCCTCAAGTGAAATACCGATATCTTCCTCATTGCCTAGTAGCGTAATATCTTCAGAACAGCCGTCAAAGGAGACTACACGTTCATCTGCTGAACCCTCAGGGAAACTTCCAGTATCTTCCCCATTTCCTACTAGCATATTACCTTCAGAACTGTCGTCAACTAAATTGACAAGATCATCTACAGAGCCCTCAAGTGAAATGCCGATATCGTCCTCATTGCCTAGTAGCGTAATACCTTCGGAACTGTCTTCAACGGAGACTACACGTTCATTTTCAGAACCTTCAAGTGAAATACCGGTTTCTTCCCCATCGCCTAGTGACATAATACCTTCAGACCTGCCATCATCTGAGAGAACAAGACCAACTTCTGAACCCGCAAGCGAAATAACGGCATCTTCCCCACAACCTACCAGTGTAGTGCCGTCTTTTGTACCAACAAGTGTGGCAAGATCATCGACAAAAGTACCATCTAGCGAAATACCGGTATCGTCCAAACAACCAATGAGTGAAATACTGTCTGAACTATCATCAAGTAAGACATCATTTACGACCAGATTACCATCTAGCGAAATAATAATGTCGTCACCTACACCCACAAGTGAATTACCGTCTGAACTGCCAACAAGTGAGTCCACATCATCGACTAAAGTAACGTCGAGCGATCGACCGGTATCTTCCACTCAACCTACCAGTGAAATTCCGACTGAACTATCATCGAGTGCAATCACATTTTCTACTAAAGTTCCAACTAGCGAAATATCAGTATCGTCCTTACCACCCACTAGTGAAGAACCGTCTGAACTACCATTTTCCTCACAACGACCCACCAGTGAAGTACCGTCTGAACTCCCATCAAGTGAGACATCTTCAATTAAAATACCATCTAATGAGATACTTGTATCTTCGACTCATCCCACCAGTGAAGTACCGTCAGAATTTCCATCAAGTCGGACCAAATCTTCGACTGAAAGACCATCAAGCGAAATAGCCGTTTCTTCTCTCATATCTACCAGTGGAATACCGTCTGTACTACAATCAAGTGAGACCACGTCATCGAAAACAGAACCATCTAGCGATACGCCACTATCCTCTCCAAAACCCACAAGCGGAGAACCGTCTGAAATACCATCAAGTAGGACAACATCATCTACTTTAGTACCATCGAGCGAACTATCCGTATCCTCCACACAACCAACTAGTGAATTACCGTCTGAAATACCATCAAGTGAGAAAACATCTTCGACTCAGGTATCATCTAGCGAAATACCAGTATCATCCCCTCAGCATACCAGTGAAATGCCGTCAGAACTACCATCGAGTGTGACTTCTAGTGGTCCAATACCTTCAGAACCGCCGTCAACTGAGACTACAAGCTCATCTGCAGTATCTTCAAGTGAAATACCGATATCTTCTCCGTTGCCTAGTAGTCCAACACCTCCAAAATTGCCTTCAACTGAGACTACAAGATCATCTGCAGAACCCTCAAGTAAAATACCAGTACCTTCCCAATTTCCTACTATCATTTTATCTTCAGAACTACCGTCAACTGAGCTGATAAGATCCTCCGCAGAACCCTCAAGTGAAATACCGATATCTTCTTTATTGCCTACTAGCGTAATACCTTCAAAACAGTCATCAACGGAAACTACAAGTTCATCAGCAGAACCCTCAAGTGAAATACCTGGATCTTCTCCATTATTCAGTAGTCAAATACCTTCAGAACTGCCTTCAACTAGTACTAGTACTAGAAGATCATCTGCGGAACCATCAAGTGAAATACCAGTATCTTCCCCATTGCCTACCAGCGAAATACCTTCCGAACTGTCGTCAACTGAGACTACAAGTCCATCTGCAGAACCCTCTAGTGAAATACCGGGAACTTCTCTATTGCCCAGTAGTCAAATACCTTCAGAACAGCCTTCAGCTGAGACTACAAGGTTAACTGCAAAACCTTCAAGTGGAATGCCAGCATCTTCCCCATTTCCTAGTAGCATTATAACTTCAGAACTGTCATCATCTGAAACTTCAAAACGATCTACAGAACCCTCAAGTGAAATACCGGTATCTTCTCCATTGCCTAGTAGTCAAAAAACCCCAGAACTGCCTTCAACTGAGACTACAATGTCATCTGATGAACCTTCAAGTGAAGTACCCGTATCTTCCCAATTTTCTAGAAGTCAAACTCCTTCAGAATTGCCTTCAACTGAGACTACACGGCCATCTGCAGGACCCTCAAGTAAAATACCAGTATCTTCCCCATTGCCTACTACCGTAATACCTTCCGAACTCTCTACTGAAAAACCGGGTTCTTCTCCATTACCTAGTAGTCAAATATCTTCCGAACTGTCGTCAACTGAGACTATAAGTCCATCTGCAGAACACTCTAGTGAAATACCGGTTTCTTCTCCATTGCCTAGTAGTCCAATACCTTCAGAAATGCCATCAACTGAGACTACAAGATCATCTGATGAACGTTCAAGTGAAGTGCCCGTATCTTCCCAATTTCCTAGTAGTCCAACTCCTTCAAAATTGCCTTCAACTGAGACTACAAGATCATCTGCAGAACCCACAACTAAAATACCAGTATCTTCCCAATTTCCTACTAGCAATTTAACTTCAGAACTACCGTCAACTGAACTGCCAAGCTCCTCCCCAGCGCCCTCAAGTGAAATACCGATATCTTCCTTATTGCCTAGTAGCGTAATACCTTCAGAACAGTCGACAACGGAGACTACAAGTTCATCAGCAGAACCCTCAAGTGAAATACCCGGATCTTCTCCATTATTTAGTAGTCAAATAACTTCAGAACTGCCTTCAACTAGTACTAGTACTAGAAGATCATCTGCGAAACCATCAAGTGAAATACCAGTATCTTCCCCATTGCCTAGTAGCGAAATACCTTCCAAACTGTCGTCAACTGAGACTTCAAGTCCATCTGCTGAACCTTCTAGTGAAATACCGGGAACCTCTCCATTGCCTAGTAGTCAAATACCTTCAGAACAGCCTTCAGCTGAGACTACAAGGTTAACTGCAAAACCTTCAAGTGGAATGCCAGCATCTTCCCCATTTCCTAGTAGCATTATAACTTCAGAACTGTCATCATCTGAAACTTCAAAACGATCTACAGAACCCTCAAGTGAAATACCGGTATCTTCTCCATTGCCTAGTAGTCAAAAAACCCCAGAACTGCCTTCAACTGAGACTATAATGTCATCTGATGAACCTTCAAGTGAAGTACCCGTATCTTCCCAATTTTCTAGTAGTCAAACTCCTTCAGAATTGCCTTCAACTGAGACTACACGGCCATCTGCAGGACCCTCAAGTAAAATACCAGTATCTTCCCCATTGCCTACTACCGTAATACCTTCCGAACTCTCTACTGAAATACCGGGTTCTTCTCCATTACCTAGTAGTCAAATACCTTCAGAACTGCCTTCAACTGAGACTACAAGGTCATCTAATGAACCTTCAAGTGAAGTACCCGCATCTTCCAAAGTTCCTAGTAGTCCAACACCTTCAGAATTGCCTTCACCTGAAACTACAAGATCATCTACAGAACCCTCAAGTACAATACCAGTATCTTCCCCATTTCCTACCAGCAAATTACATTCGGAACTGCCGTCAACTGAGCTGACAAGATTCTCTGGAGAGCCCTCAAGTGAAATACCGATATCTTCCTTATTGCCTAGTAGCGTAGTACCTTCAGAACAGCCGTCAACGGAGACTACAAGTTCATCAGCAGAACCATTTAGTGAAATACCGGGATCTTCACCATTATTTAGTAGTCAAATACCTTCAGAACTGCCGTCAACTAGTACTAGTACTAAAAGAGCATCTGCGGAACCCTCAAGTGAAATACCAGTATCCTCCCCATTGCCTACTAACGAAATACCTTCCGAACTGTCGTCAACTGAGACTATAAGTCCATCTGCAGAACACTCTAGTGAAATACCGGTTTCTTCTCCATTGCCTAGTAGTCCAATACCTTCAGAAATACCATCAACTGAGACTTCAAGATCATCTGATGAACGTTCAAGTGAAGTGCCCGTATCTTCCCAATTTCCTAGTGGTCAAACTCCTTCAAAATTGCCTTCAACTGAGACTACAAGATCATCTGCAGAACCCACAACTAAAATACCAGTATCTTCCCAATTTCCTACTAGCATTTTACCTTCAGAACTACCGTCAACTGAACTGACAAGCTCCTCCCCAGTGCCCTCAAGTGAAATACCGATATCTTCCTTATTGCTTAGTAGCGTAATACCTTCAGAACAGTCGTCAACGGAGACTACAAGTTCATCAGCAGAACCCTCAAGTGAAATACCCGGATCTTCTCCATTATTTAGTAGTCAAATAACTTCAGAACTGCATTCAACTAGTACTAGTACTAGAAGATCATCTGCGGAACCATCAAGTGAAATACCAGTATCTTCCCCATTTCCTAGTAGCGAAATACCTTCCAAACTGTCGTCAACTGAGACTTCAAGTCCATCTGCTGAACCCTCTAGTGAAATACCGGGAACTTCTCCATTGCCTAGTAGTCAAATACTTTCAGAACAGCCTTCAGCTGAGGCTACAAGGTTAACTGCAAAACCTTCAAGTGGAATGCCAGCATCTTCCCCATTTCCTAGTAGCATTATAACTTCAGAACTGTCATCATCTGAAACTTCAAAACGATCTACAGAACCCTCAAGTGGAATACCGGTATCTTCTCCATTGCCTAGTAGTCCAAAACCATCAGAACTGCCTTCAACTGAGACTACAATGTCATCTGATGAACTTTCAAGTGAAGTACCCGTATATTCCCAATTTCCGAGTAGTCCAACACCTCCAGAATTGCCATCAACTGAGACTTCACGATCATCTGCAGAAACCTCAAGTAAAATACCAGTATCTTCCCAATTTCCTACTAGCATTTTATCTTCAGAACTGCCGTCAACTGAGCTGACAAGATCCATCGCAGAGCCCTCAAGTGAAATACCTATATCTTCCTCATTGCCTAGTAGCGCAATACCTTCAGAACAGTCGTCAACGGAGACTACACGTTTATCAGCAGAACCATCAAGTGAAATACCGGGATCTTCTCCATTATTTAGCAGTCAAATATCTTCAGAACTGCCTTCAACTAGTACTAGGACTAGAAGATCATCTGCAGAACCATCAAGTGAAATACCAGTATCTTCCCCATTGCCTACTAGCGAAATACCTTCCGAACTGTCGTCAACTGAGACTACCAGTCAATCTGCAGAACCCTCTAGTGAAATACCGGTATCTTCTCCATTGCCTAGTAGTCCAATACCTTCAGAACTGCCTTCAGCTGAGACTACAAGGTCATCTGATGAACCTTCAAGTGAAGTACCCGTATCTTCCCATTTTCCGAGTAGTCCAACACCTTCGGAATTGCCTTCACCTGAGACTACAAGACCATCTGCAGAACCTTCAAGTAAAATACCAGTTTCTTCCAATTTTCCTTCTAGCATTTTACCTTCAGAACTGCCGTCAACTGAGCTGACAAGCTCCTCCCCAGCGCCCTCAAGTGAAATACCGATATTTTCCTTATTGCCTAGTAGCGAAATACCTTCAGAACAGACGTCAATTGAGAATACAGGTTCAACAGCAGAACCCTCAAGTGAAATACCAGTTTCTTCCCCATCACAGAGTGACATAATACCTTCAGAAGAGCCGTCATCTGAGCGTCCAAGATCATCTTCAGAACCCGCGAGCGAGGTAACGGCATCTACCTCACTGCCCAGTAGCATGAAACTTTCAGAATTGCCGTCAACTGAGATTACAAGATCGTCTGCAGAACCCTCAACTAAGGTACCGGTATCTTCACCATTGCCTAGAAGCATATTATATTCAGAGGTGCCCACAACTGAAACTTCAAGTACATCTGTAAAACTCTCGAGTGAGATACCGATATCTTCTTCATTGCCTAATAGTGCAGTTCCATCAGAACCGACATCAGCAGAGGCTTCAATTTCATCTGCAGAAGCCTCAAGTGAAATACCGATATCTTCTCCATTGCCTAGTAGTCCAGTGCCTTCAGAACTGCCATCCACGGAGACTTCAAGTTCAACTGCAGAACACTCAAGTGAAATACCAGAATCTTCTCTATTGCCTAGTAGCATATTACCTTCAGAACTGACGTCAACTGTGAAGACACGACCATCTGCAGAACCCACAAGTGAAATACCGATATCTTCTCCATTGCCTAGTAGTCCAGTTCCTTCAGTACTGCCGTCAATGGAGACTACAAGTTCATCTGCAGAACCCACAAGTGATATACCAATATCTTCCCGATTGCCTAGTAGCATATTACCATCAGAACTTCCGTCAACTGAGAAAACAAGATCATCTGCAGAACCCTCAAGTGAAATACCGATATCTTCTTCATTGCCTAGTAGTCTAGTTCCTTCAGTACTGCCGTCGGTGAAGACTTCAAGTTCATCTACAGAACCCTCAAGTGAGATTCCAGTACCTTCCCAATTGCCTAGTAGCATATCACCTTCAGAACTGCCGTCAACTGAGATGGAAAGATCGTCTTCAGAGCCCTCGAGTAAAATACCGGCATCGTCGCAATTGCCTAGCAGTCCAGTACCTTCAGAACTACCGTCAACTGAGACTACAAGACCATCTGCAGAACCCACTAGTGAAACACCTTTATCTCCCTCATTACAGAGTAGCAATTTACCTTCAGAACTGCCCTCAAGTGTGATGACAAGATCATCTGCAAGTGAAATACCGATATCTTCTCCATTGCCTAGTAGTCCAGTGCCTTCAGAACTGCCGTCCACGGAGACTTCAAGTTCATCTACAGAACCCTCAAGTGAAATACCAGTATCTCCCCTATTGTCTAGTAGCATATTACCTTCAGAACTGCCGTCAACTGTGAAGAAAAGATCATCAGCAGAACCCTCAAGTGAAATACCGATATCTTCTCCATTGCCTAGTAGTCCAGTGCCTTCAGAACTGCCGTCCACGGAGACTTCAAGTTCATCTGCAGAACCCTCAAGTGAAATACCAGTATCTTCCCTATTGTCTAGTAGCATATTACCTTCAGAACTGCCGTCAACTGTGAAGACAAGATCATCTGCAGAACCCTCACGTGAAATACCGATATCTTCTCCATTGCCTAGTAGTCTTGTTCCTTCAGTACTTCCGTCAATGGAGACTTCAAGTTCATCTGCAGAACCCTCAAGTGATATACCAGTATCTTCCCGATTGCCTAGTAGCATATTACCTTCAGAACTGCCGTCTACTGAGATAATTAGATCATCTGCAGAACCCTCAAGTGAAATACCGATATCTTCTCCATTGCCTAGTAGTCTTGTTCCTTCAGTACTACCGTCAATGGAGACTTCAAGTTCATCTGCAGAACCCTCAAGTGAGATTCCAGTACCTTCCCAATCGCCTAGTAGCATATCACCTTCAGAACTACAGTCAACGGGGATGAAAAGATCGTCTTCAGAGCCCTCTAGTAAACTACCGGCATTCTCGCAATTGCCTAGCAGTTCAGTACCTTCAGAACTACCGTCAGCTGAGACTGCAAGACCATCTGCAGAACCCTCTAGTGAAATGACTTTATCTTCCTCATTGCCTAGTAGCATATTACCTTCAGAACTGTCGTCAAGTGAGATGACAAGACCATCTGCAAAACCCACAAGTGAAATACCGATATTTTCTCCATTGCCTAGTAGTGCAGTGCCTTCAGAACTGCCGTCCACGGAGACTTTAAGTTCATCTGCAGAACCCTCAAGTGAAATACCAGTATCTTCCCTATTGCCTAGTAGCATATTACCTTCAGAAATGACGTCAACTGTAATGACAAGATCATCTGCCGAATCCTCAAGTGAAATGCCGATATCTTCTCCATTGCCTAGTAGTCCAGTTCCTTCAGTACTGTCGTCAATGGAGACTTCAAGTTCATCTGCAGAGCCCTCAAGTGATAAACCAGTATCTTCCCGATTGCCTAGTAGCATATTACCTTCAGAACTGCCGTCAACTGAGATAACTAGATCATCTGCAGAACCCTCAAGTGAAATACCTATATCTTCTCCATTGCCTAGTAGGCTAGTTCCTTCAGTACTGCCGTCAGTGGAGACTTCAAGTTCATCTGCAGAACCCTCAAGAGAAATTCCCGTATCTTCCCAATTGCCTAGTAGCATATCACCTTCAGAACTGACGTCAACTGAGACGAAAATATCGTCTTCAGAGCCCTCGAGTAGAATACCGGCATCGTCGCAATTGCCTAGCAGTCCAGTACCTTCAGAACTACCGTCAACTGAGACTATTATACCATCTGCAGAACCCTCTAGTGAAACACATTTATCTTCTACATTACTGAGTAGCATATTACCTTCAGAACTGCCGTCAAGTGAGATGACAAGATCATCTACAAAACCCTCAAGTGAAATACCGATATCTTCTCCATTGCCTAGTAGTTCAGTGCCTTCAGAACTGCCGCCAACGGAGACTTCAAGTTCATCTGCAGAACCCTCAAGTGAAATACCAGTATCTTCCCTATTGCCTAGTAGCATATTACCTTCAGAACTGCCGTCAACTGTGAAGGCAAGATCATCTGCAGAACCCTCAAGTGAAATACCGATATCTTCTCCATTGCCTTGTAGTCCAGTTCCTTCAGTACCTCCGTCAATGGAGACTTTAAGTTCATCTGCAGAACCCTCAAGTGATATACCAGTATCTTCCCGATTGCCTAGTAGCATATTACCTTCAGCACTGCCGTCAACTGAGATAATTAGATCATCTGCAGAACCCTCAAGTGAAATACCGATATCATCTCCATTGCCTAATAGTCCGTTTCCTTCAGTACTTCCGTCAATTGAGACTTCAAGTTCATCTGCAGAACCCCCAAGTGAAATTCCAGTATCTTCCCAATCGCCTAGTAGCATATCACCTTCAGAACTACCGTCAACGGAGATGAAAAGATCGTCTGCAGAGCCCTCGAGTAAACTACCGGCTTCCTCGCAATTGCCTAGCAGTTCAGTACCTTCAGAACTACCGTCAGCTGAGACTGCAAGACCATCTGCAGAACCCTCTAGTGAAATGACTTTATCTTCCTCATTGCCTAGTAGCATATTACCTTCAGAACTGTCGTCAAGTGAGATGACAAGACCATCTGCAAAACCCACAAGTGAAATACCGATATTTTCTCCATTGCCTAGTAGTGCAGTGCCTTCAGAACTGCCGTCCACGGAGACTTTAAGTTCATCTGCAGAACCCTCAAGTGAAATACCAGTATCTTCCCTATTGCCTAGTAGCATATTACCTTCAGAAATGACGTCAACTGTAATGACAAGATCATCTGCCGAATCCTCAAGTGAAATGCCGATATCTTCTCCATTGCCTAGTAGTCCAGTTCCTTCAGTACTGTCGTCAATGGAGACTTCAAGTTCATCTGCAGAGCCCTCAAGTGATAAACCAGTATCTTCCCGATTGCCTAGTAGCATATTACCTTCAGAACTGCCGTCAACTGAGATAACTAGATCATCTGCAGAACCCTCAAGTGAAATACCTATATCTTCTCCATTGCCTAGTAGGCTAGTTCCTTCAGTACTGCCGTCAGTGGAGACTTCAAGTTCATCTGCAGAACCCTCAAGAGAAATTCCCGTATCTTCCCAATTGCCTAGTAGCATATCACCTTCAGAACTGACGTCAACTGAGACGAAAATATCGTCTTCAGAGCCCTCGAGTAGAATACCGGCATCGTCGCAATTGCCTAGCAGTCCAGTACCTTCAGAACTACCGTCAACTGAGACTATTATACCATCTGCAGAACCCTCTAGTGAAACACATTTATCTTCTACATTACTGAGTAGCATATTACCTTCAGAACTGCCGTCAAGTGAGATGACAAGATCATCTACAAAACCCTCAAGTAAAATACCGATATCTTCTCCATTGCCTAGTAGTTCAGTGCCTTCAGAACTGCCGCCAACGGAGACTTCAAGTTCATCTGCAGAACCCTCAAGTGAAATACCAGTATCTTCCCTATTGCCTAGTAGCATATTACCTTCAGAACTGCCGTCAACTGTGAAGGCAAGATCATCTGCAGAACCCTCAAGTGAAATACCGATATCTTCTCCATTGCCTTGTAGTCCAGTTCCTTCAGTACCTCCGTCAATGGAGACTTTAAGTTCATCTGCAGAACCCTCAAGTGATATACCAGTATCTTCCCGATTGCCTAGTAGCATATTACCTTCAGCACTGCCGTCAACTGAGATAATTAGATCATCTGCAGAACCCTCAAGTGAAATACCGATATCATCTCCATTGCCTAATAGTCCGTTTCCTTCAGTACTTCCGTCAATTGAGACTTCAAGTTCATCTGCAGAACCCCCAAGTGAAATTCCAGTATCTTCCCAATCGCCTAGTAGCATATCACCTTCAGAACTACCGTCAACGGAGATGAAAAGATCGTCTGCAGAGCCCTCGAGTAAACTACCGGCTTCCTCGCAATTGCCTAGCAGTTCAGTACCTTCAGAACTACCGTCAGCTGAGACTGCAAGACCATCTGCAGAACCCTCTAGTGAAATACCTTTATCTTCCTCATTGCCTAGTAGCATATTACCTTCAGAACTGTCGTCAAGTGAGATGAGAAGATCATCTGCAAAACCCTCAAGTGAAATACCGATATCTTCTCCATTGCCTAGTAGTCCAGTGCCTTCAGAACTGCCGTCCACGGAGACTTCAAGTTCATCTGCAGAACCCTCAAGTGAAATACCAGTATCTTCCCTATTGCCTAGTAGCATATTACCTTCAGAACTGACGTCAACTGTAATGACAAGATCATCTGCTGAACCATCAAGTGAAATACCGATATCTTCTCCATTGCCTAGTAGTCCAGTGCCTTCGGAACTGCCGTCAACTGAGACTACAAGACCATCTGCAGAACCCTCTAGTGAAATACCTTTATCTTCCTCATTGCCTAGTAGCATATTACCTTCAGAACTGCCGTCAAGTGAGATGACAAGATCATCTGCAAAACCCTCAAGTGAAATACCGATATCTTCTACATTGCCTAGTAGTCCACTGCCTTCAGACCTGCAGTCCACGGAGACTTCAAGTTCATCTGCAGAACCCTCAAGTGAAATACCAGTATCTTCCCGTCTGCCTAGTAGTCCAATACGTTCAGAACTGCCGTCAACTAATGCTACAAAATCATCTGCAGAAACCTCAAGTGGTATACTGGTATCTTCTCCTTTGCCTAGTAGTCCACTACCTTCAGAACGGTCGTCAACTGAAACTACAAAATCATCTGCAGAACCCTCTAGTGAAATACCAGTATTTTCCCCACTGCCAAGTAGTTTAACGCCTTCAGAGCGGCCGTCTACTGAAACTACAAGACCGTCTGTTGAACCATCAAGTGAAATGCCCTTTACAACCACAATACCGAGTAGAACAACGACTTCTAAAATGCCATTAAGCCGAAGTCGGGCATCTGGTATGCCATCTACTTTTGAGAGCACGGGAACCCCGACAGGCATTGTTACGACAGAAACAGCTTCAAGTTTCCCACCTGAAAGCACGGAGACTTCAAGTTCATCTGCAGAACCCTCAAGTGAAATACCAGTATCTTCCCCTCTGCCTAGTAGTCCAATACGTTCAGAACTGCCGGCAACTAATGCTACAAAATCATCTGCAGAAACCTCAAGTGATATACCGATATCTTCTCCTTTGCCTAGTAGTCTACTACCTTCAGAACGGTCGTCAACTGAAACTACAAAATCATCTGCAGAACCCTCTAGTGAAATACCAAGATTTTCCCCACTGCCAAGTAGTTTAACGCCTTCAGAGCGGCCGTCTACTGAAACTACAAGACCGTCTGTTGAACCATCAAGTGAAATGCCCTTTACAACCACAATACCGAGTAGAACAACGACTTCTAAAATGCCATTAAGCCGAAGTCGGGCATCTGGTATGCCATCTACTTTTGAGAGCACGGGAACCCCGACAGGCATTGTTACGACAGAAACAGCTTCAAGTTTCCCACCTGAAAGCACGGAGACTTCAAGTTCATCTGCAGAACCCTCAAGTGAAATACCAGTATCTTCCCCTCTGCCTAGTAGTCCAATACGTTCAGAACTGCCGGCAACTAATGCTACAAAATCATCTGCAGAAACCTCAAGTGATATACCGATATCTTCTCCTTTGCCTAGTAGTCTACTACCTTCAGAACGGTCGTCAACTGAAACTACAAAATCATCTGCAGAACCCTCTAGTGAAATACCAAGATTTTCCCCACTGCCAAGTAGTTTAACGCTTTCAGGACGGCCGTCTACTGAGACTACAAGACCGTCTGTTGAACCGTCAAGCGAAATGCCTTTTACAACCACAATACCGAGTAGAACAACGACTTCTAAAATGCCATTAAGCCGAAGTCGGGCATCTGGTATGCCATCTACTTTTGAGAGCACGGGAAACCCGACAGGCATTGTTACGACAGAAACAGCTTCAAGTTTCCCACCCGAAAGCACAAAAGTATCGATCAGTTATGGTTCTACTGCCATCAAGTCTTCTGTGCGACCTGGTTCTTCGAAGATACCGACAAGAACAAAGCTTGAAACTACTGAAGTCCCCGTATTTTCACAAACAGTAACGAGAGAAGTGATGAGCACAGCTCAGCCATCATGTGTACAAAATTTCGACTTTGTTGAGTTTGAGTCTCCAGGTATGTATTAGCATGGCACACCCATGTGACACAGTGTATTCTTTATTCTGGCATTTTTTGTTTTGAGGAAAATCTGTGGTACGTTTATTATTCCCGCTGCAAAAAAGGTCGATTGTACTCATTAGAATCGCCTCGATGAGGCGGTTCTTACAAGTACACATAAATTTTGTTTTGATCACAAATTTAAGAAATATTGAATACCTTTTTATCATATAACGTCGCGTCTGAGAATGTAATAACGTCATTTGTTTTATACTTTGCAGTTAAATCAATGTATGTCTGAAACAAATAAAAATGCTAGTTTCACAGTTTAAAAATATATGATATTTTCACTCTGTGAAAAATAACATGATTTTGTTATTTTCACAGTAGCAGCCCTGGCTACTTTTTTCGCAAAAGTCGTGTTATCGATGAAATAATTTTGTAAAATACCGTGAAGAGCATTCTTGCGTTTTTAAAAATGCTATTTTCAAAAAGGGCGTTCTGCTGACATTTGCGACGTCATAGCCAGGTCAAAATTGTGACGTACTTCGCAAGTTTCGTGAAAATTCGCATCTTTTAAACACACTCGATGAAATATTTTCGGTATCCACCTCAAAAAATAAATAAATAAATAAATATCCTCTATGTAATAAATTCAATAATCAACTTGTGGATTAGATATGCAAACTAATTAGATTTACATGTACGACATCCTTAACGACGTCGCGTTTACTAATAGCGGAATATTGACATTTTTGTAAAGCAATCGAGAAGAAATTGTGTTTTAAATCTCATATGATAAATAGAATCTTGCATTCGTGCTCCTGTATTATAGAATTATTAAACTCGTTGAATAAAAAGTCATAAACAGCTCGACCGTGCCACTTGTTCACGTGGTAGTGTTTAAAGATGCATTACGATTTCACGCCTATTTAAATATATTGAAAATTTTATCACCAAAAAGTGTAAATTTTCAGATAAAAAGTCTGATAGTTTCATATTTCATCTAAAAACAGAGATTATGGGAACTCGTTAGAACCGCCTCGATGATGCCTTGGTACCTCATCTCGAAAACACGCCTATATAATTTGTCCCCCTTGAATCCCACTTTTATATAGTAAAACTGGGTTTACATGGGTAAACCCTATCTTTCTTATTTCTGCTCTAACATATAGATTGTGTTTATTCGTCAGAACCGCCGAGGCGGTTCTAACGAGTACCCACAATCTATATTTTAAGCAAAAATAAGAAAAATTTCACCATTTTTCAGCTTTAAAATTTCTTTTTTTTTTTCGGCGATAAATTTTACAATGTATTTGTATAGGCGTGTTTTCGTAAAGTCAGTCTATGTTTTGAGCAGAAATAAGAAAAATAATGAATACCCTTGTTAACCCCAGTCTTACTATATACATGAAAAAAATGGGGTTTGGGGGTCAAAATTATATAGGCGTGTTTTCGTAATGAAACCCAGTTTTTCACTTCGAGGTCATGTTTTTAGCTCACCAGTCCGTCGTCGTCGTCTGCGTCGTCGTCTGCGTCGTATGTCCGTCGTCAACACTTTCAAACGACTTCTCCTCTGAAGCCACTGGGCCGATTGGGCCCAAATTTTATCTGTAGCATCCTTTGGCGGGGGGGGGGGATTGAAAGTTTGTGCTATTTATGAAAATCGGCTCATTAGTTTGGTTGCTATGGCAACTTAGAGTTCCCATAGACTTATAATGGGGAAAATTGAAAAATGGCATTTACTGCCAAGCCTCTGCAGATATTTTGACAAAAATTTTCAAAGAAATGTTCCTTAGACACTCTACTCTCTGCCATATGAAATTAGGGCTGCTTCTCATTTGTATTGGTTGCCATGGAAACCAAAAAGAAAAAATAGAAAAAAAAAATACTTAAAAAATTATCTCCTCAGAAACCGTATGCTCTATGGGGCTGAGAGTTTATGGAAATATTCACCATATTTGCTTTTACAGGTTTTATGTTTTTTATGAAATTCGGCTCTTTAGTTTGGTTGCTATGGGAACTTAGATTTTCCATAGACTTATAATGGGGAAAATTGAAAAATGGCATTAACTACCAAGCCTTTGAAGATATTTTGAAAAAAATTTCATAGAAAGGTTCCTTGAGTAAACTTCTCTCAGCCATATGCTTTTATGTCAACCTGTGGGTCCCGTAGGTTGTGCCAGGGCCATGCCCCGCCCCCTCCACTTCATAAAATGCCTTATATCTTAGAAACCTTACAGATCCCCACCACTAAACCATATATATTCTTGTTCATTATGATAAGACACATTAAGTGACACCAACTTGGGGGGTTCCCCCGGATGTGCCGGTGACATGCCCCACGCCCTCCACTTCATTAAATGCCATTTATCTGAGAAACCATTCAGATACCCACCCCTAATCCGTATATATTCTTGTTTCTTATGATTAGACGCACTCAATGACAGCAACCTGGGGGTCCCTCAGGATGTGCCTGGGCCATGCCCTACCCCTCCATTTCATAAACGGCCAAATATCCCAGAAACCCTACAGATCCCCACCCCTAAACCATATATATTCTCGTTCCTTATGATAATTCGCATTCAGTGACACCAACCCGGGGGACACCAAGGGTGTGCAGGGGCCATGCCCAACTCCCTCCACTTCATAAAAGGCCAAATATTCCAGAAACCTTACAAATCCCCACCCCTAGACCATATATATTCTTGTTCCTTATGATAAGATGCATTAAGTGACACCAACTTGGGGGTTCCCCCAGATGTGCCGGGGACATGCCCCACCCCCTCCACTTCATAAAATGCCATTTATCACAGAAACCATTCAGATCCCCATCCCTTAACCATATATATTCTTGTTCCTTATGATACGACGCACTCAGTGACACCAACCTGGGGGTCCCCCGGGATGTGCCGGGGCCATGCCCCATCCCCTTTACTTCATAAAAGGCCAAATATTCCAGAAACATTTCAGATCCCCAACCCTAAACCATATATATTCTTGTTCCTTATGATAAGACACATTCAGTGACACCAACCTAGGAGTCACCCAAGGCATGCCCGGGCCATGCTCCACCCCTCAACTTCACAAAAGACCATATATCTGAGAAACTGTTCAGAGCCCTACCCCTTAACCATAATGTATTCTTGTTCCTTATGATAAGACGCAATCAGTGACACCAGCATTGGGGACTCCTGGGGTGCCACCGGCCATTTCCCACCCCTTTACTTCATCAAAATCCATATATCTCAGAAACTGTTCAGACCCCCGCCCCTTAACCATATATATTCTTCTTCTTTATGATAAGTCCCCACTTCATTATAGGCCATATATCTCTGAAACCATTCAAATCCCCACCCCATAATCACATATATTCCTGTTCATTGTTATTCGACACATTCAGTCACCCCCATCTTGGGGGGTCCGCAGGGGCCATTTCTCTCACATCCACTTCATAAAAGGGCCTCATATCTCAGAAACCGTTCATCATTCAGTGACAGCAATCTTGGGCTTATCTGGGATCCACCATGCCCGAATCCCTCCACTGCTTAAAAAGCCTTACATCTCAGGACCAGTACATATCCCTACCGCTAAACCATAATGTCTCTGTTCCTTTTGATAAGATGCAGTTAGTGACACCAACCAGGGCTCCATTGGGTTCATGCCCCACCCTCTCTACTTTATAAAACACCTAATATTTCAGATATAGTCCACATGAGTGCTCATTTGGGTATGGGGTTTGTTTGTGATACTTTATAATTGGTAGATTAAAATCATATGCTGTTATAATACAATGTCAGTGGGCATTGCCTACCTGAGCTCTGGTTTATGAAATTTGGCTCTTTGCTTTGTTTGCTATGGCAAGTTAAGAATTTCCATTGACTTATAAATGGGGAAAATTGAAAAATGACATTTATGCCTTTCAAGATATTTTGTCAAATTTAGATAGAAATGTTCCTTTAATAATGTTCTTTTAGGCCTATTAGTTGCCACAGATGGGAAATTGTCAATTGTCATCTGTTGTCCTGCAACAACACATTCAAGCAACATCAGACCTCTGAAGCCACTAGGCTGATTGGGTCCAAATTCTATCTGTAGTATGCTTGGGCACAGGGCTTCCATGGTTAATTAAAATACATTGCTGCCAGTGGGCAGTGCCCCCTGAGCTCTGGTGAGCATAGTGGCCCATGGGCCTCTTGTTTCGATTGTTTTTCAATGTTTTCACCTTTAACATCACGAAAACACACCTATATACTTTTGACACACTTGAACCCCACTTTTATAAAGTAAAACTGGGGTTTAGAGGGCTAAACCTTATTTTTCATATGTCTGCTCCAAAATGAAGATTGTGAGTGCTCGTTAGAATCGCCTCGTTGAGGCGGTTCTAACGGGTACCCACAATCTATATTTTGAGCAGACATAAGAAAAATATCGCAATTTTTCTGCTAAAAATTTTCGTTTTTACCTAGGTAAAATTTACCCTGTATTTGTATAGGCGTGTTTTCGTAATGTCCTCGCTTCCTGACTATATCACTACTTCATATGATTTGTTTGATTTGAGGTTTAACGTCCCCGTCAACACTGTAAAGGTCATTTTGGAGACGTTGCTTCCAATTTTGTTGGACTTTTACCCGACATTGAGATGAAATGACATCTCAAGCCCTGTCGCCCAATGAAACCAATAGGGTTTATAAGCATGGACGGTCCGCCTCGCATCGCGGTTCCTGGACAGGCTTAGATCCTCTAAGCGGTTTACCAGTACTAGTGTGCGGGCCGGATTCAGCTCTGCGTGGAAGCATCATGCAGCCCATATATTTCTTCAAGCCCCTATGGGCGGGGGCTTCTACTTCATATGAAATGACTAATTCTGTTCATACATATAATGAGTCTGTCTTTAACATTTTGGATGGTGTCCTACAGATTCGATAACACTAGCACATAATGCTTTACCCATCTTGTCATTATACGGCTTTATTTGTATGTGCTATAATCAACTATATCGTGACATTTAAGGTAGTGGCCCTCGCCCATTGGGGCTTAGAGAAATAGTTGGGCTGCATGATGCTTCCACGCAAAGCTGAAACCGACCACACATGAGCACTGGCAAACCGCTTAGGAGATCTGCCAACAAAGTGGTGCGGCTCGGACCGTCCCTGCATATAAAGCGATATGGCTTATTTGTCTAACTCGCGTCGGAATCAAGGGTGAGGATTGTGGCCGCATGAAATCGAGTTAAGCCCCCAGTAAAATTCTTTAAACTAACCGCCACAAGGGGTTCTTCTGTCGCGGTTTATTTTTGTTATGGTTTGTCTTTGAGTGTGTGTGTCGCGTATATCTTTTTGTTTTGGATTGATAATTGGCCATTTAATGGGAAAGTAACTGTCCTTCTGGCTTTCCGCTATTAATGTTTCCATTAGGGCCTAGTTATTTAATGTTTGTGTTTCTTTCTCTTTGGTGTCTCTGATGGCTGGTGTGGCTTATTTGTATCAATTCCTGATCATTGCCTTCACTTCTATTGAGATGGCATTCCATCTCAATATCGGGTATAAGTCCCACAATTGGAAGCAACCTCTCCAAAATGGCCTAACTAATGTTAACGGGGATGTTAAACATCAATTCAAACAACTTGTTACACGCCTTCGATGAAACTGGCGTGATCAAATATATACCGTTAAAAAAATAAATAAACCACTGACTTTTTTGGCCTGAGGATTTCTAATTTTTATTGAAATAATAAAACAAATTATATTCTCGTTAAGACATATTGTTGATTGGCAAATTTCTTGTAACTTGAAATTCATTGAGCAAACTGTGTGTTAATCAGACACGATTACGCCATAAAGGGCCGAGCAAAAAACTTCACAATTTTCGCTTTAGTAACATCTGATCAGGATCTGCACAGATTGTCATCCTGTTAATAAATTACAACGAGTGATTTGATAGGATGAAAGTAAGAAAAAGGTGTGGCCTAATTAATAAAGGGTTAAGTTGAAAGAAGTAAATTAAAGCTATTGATATTCCAAACCTTACAGACAGAAAAGGCGCTCCCGCTAATCGGGGGCTGGAGAACACGGTTCCTCTGACCGAACATTTGAATACTGGTAAAACGCTTAGAATGTCTGCGCGTTTCCAGGAAAAGTTATGGGTGTCGTACTGTCCCCAAAATCCTAGCGGTTACTTTTGGCGTCGGGGCTTGAGATGTCAATCTCAGTGATGGGTGTCCCACAAAATCAGAAGATACGTCTCCTAAATTATCTGTGTTTAAAGTCTCAACACAAACAACTTTACACTGATGAGGAGGCCTAATTGGCCGAAACTAGCTAGTCTGGCCCAGAAGCATGTACACTCCATATGTTTCAGTTCTGTGGTGTATTCCTTGCTTCCAAAGGATAACCTTTCTAGAACATATTTACAGAACACGGAAGTATTTGTATCCGAAAGTATTACTATATTTGTTCTGCATTGTACGTCTTGTTCATTTCCTGGCGTACTTTTCAGACAGGAAGTGTTTAGTATCAAGATTAATGGTAGGTTTGCGAACATTTTGTTTAGGAATGTATTTTGGATTCTGTAAAATGGCAAATCTCTCATAACCAAAGTGAGACGGAGCCCCTTTGGATAACTTCGTTTTAAACCCATTGCAGGCGGGGGCCACCTAAAGGGGTCACTTGGCAAAGAGTGCAGGTCCAGATCAGACGCCGCGTTCTTCCAGATCAGACGCCGCAGAACGCGGCGTCTGATCAGGGCCTGTATTATTTGCTAACAGAATATTTCGTCAAAATAGAATAAAAACGAAAAAAATGCCCATCACACCTTATATGACAAATGGACTTGTCCAACATATAGCAATGGAAGAAACCACTGTCATAGAACGGGTTAAACCGCTATTTCATTTCTGTTTCAGAGTGTGGCTGTTGTGGTGGTTGCGACTGTGATGACACATGCCTTTGTAGTCCTACGAAACTCTCCATCGTTGACCTTCTGTCATCCGGAATCTTTCGTAAAGATGCCTGCTCGACACCGTCCCGATGCTGTCCTGGAAAGATTCGTGTAACGACCAGGTATATACTGTCTAAAGACAACATGACTATTAATAACCCAGCAGGCAACAAATGTTTACAAACCGATGAATAAATGGTGAAACAACGTTGAAAAATTGTTACAGCGTTGAATAAACGCTGATGGTTCTTCCACGCATGATGTTTTGGTGCTTTATCTATTTATTTATTTTATTTGCTTTTTTGCCAGCATGCACAAATTATTTTCATTAGGAAATAGACTGATAGAATTGCCAACGATGAACCCTTTTGCTATCACTTTTAAAATAGGTTTTGGGTAAATTTTTGAAAATAATAAAAAGCCTCAATATATACCCATTTTTATCCTGAAAACTTTAAAGGAAAATTAATGCACATCATATATTAGATCAACCGAGCCGGCCCCCGCCCATCGGGGCTTGAAGAAATAAATTGACTGCATGATGCTTCCATGTAGAGCTGAAACCGACCGCATACAAGTATGGTAAACCGCTTAGAGGGTCTAAGCCTGCCCAGGCAAAGCAGCGCGAATCGGACCGTCCATGCTTATAAACATATTGGTTTCATTTGGCGACAGGGCTTTAGATGTCATTTCATCTTAATGTCGGGTAAAAGTCCCACACAAAATTGGGAGCAACGTCTCCAAAATGACAGTGTTGACGGGTACGTTAAACCTCAAATCAAACAAACAAAAACAAAGATCAGCTGAGCCGAAGGCTCTTTGGTTATATTATAGTATTCCAAGGCTCCGTTGTCTGCTGTCTGTCTGTAAGCATTTTCAAACATCATCAAGGGCCAATTGAGGTCAGATTTCATGTGGACCATCCATGGGATGGGGGAACGAAACTTTGGTTACATGTCCAAGATGGCCACCATGCCCATATCAACCTTAAAACTCTTTAAAAATCTTCTTTTCTATAACCATTTGGCCGATTGTCATGACACCTGGTGTGTAGCATTGGGAACTCGTGTCAATAATAGTTTGTTCAAACGATGGAGAACCTGGAAAACCTTGACCTATTTTAGTTCAAGACCAAAGTTGGTCGTATAGACTCTTAGTATGGAAGAACGTAAAACACATCTTGTATTTTTCTGAAAGTATTGCAGCTTGTGATCTGAAAATTGGTAGATGCAGTTAGCTAAACGAGTAAATGAAACTACATGGGTATTCACGGTTGATGTCATTTGATATAAAAAAATTAAAAATTGGTGGCCTCGATATCTCAATGGTTAGCGGGTTAGACTTACGATCGAGAGGTTTTAGGTTCGAATCCGGCCTCCGGAGCCGAGGTGTGTCCTTGGGCAACTATATAAGTACTTGTACTTTCGTTCTAATCCCGAACTGTATCATTACTTGTCATATTTTGCAATGACAATATTACTGTCATAAAATATGTTTCAACTAAGACACGTAATGCCACTGCCCCACTCCATCCAGTCACTGCCTCTCTCTCGCGCGCGTGATAACATATGGAGCGATTCAAATAAGCTTGAAGCTTCCATCGCAATCGAACTAAAATAAATCAGTATAAACTAAAATTAAAACTTATTTTCCTCAGAAATCACTTGGCCATTGATAACCAAAATTTCATATGATAACTTTTAGGAACAAAGAAATAAAATTAATTGATGTGAGTTTGATCAAATGACATGATCAATACGGCCCCTTTAGAAATATTCTTCTCCGGATCCTGTGGTCCGATTATCATGTAGTAACTTGGTATGTAGCATTGAGGACTCAAGTCCATCATAGTTTTTTCAAATGATGACAACTGGACGACCTATTAAGGATTAAAGGCTGCGTGTGTTTTTGTGTATGGGAAAAAGTCAAAAGAGTGTATTTTTCAGAATCTTTTGCAGCATGTGATCCGAAAATTAGTAAAGGACATTGCTTAACCTTGGCCAAAGGTCATTCAGATATGAAAAGGAATAATTATTTTTCTCAAAAACTAATAGACTGTTTGTTCCAAATTTCATTTGTAAGCTTTCAGGAACAAGGAAATGAAAAATGATAAATATGAGTTTAGTCACTTGACTAATACGGCCGCCATGTCCATATATGGTAAAAAGATGTCGAACGTTTCTTCTACGGAACCAATTGGCTATTGCCTTAAAACATGATATGCAGCTTTGAGGCCTCAGGCCCATCATAATTTGTTCAAATGAAGATTCTGTCTTAAACTTGACCCAATTTACGTCAAGGTCAAATTTGGTTGCATTTGCTTTAATATGGGAAAAAGTTGACAGTTAGAAACTGTTGTCGCCTACGAACTTTAAATTTGTATATGCAATCAACAGAACGTGTAAAAGAAGCTACTTGAGTATCAAAGGTCACGGCAAAGACCAAGATCACTCAGATATTAAAATAAAAACCTATTATTCATTAAAAACAACTAGGCAAATTGAAATCAAACATATGAAGCTTTTATGCGACTAGTCCAGGTCACATGACTAAGATGGCCGTCATGACCATATATGGTAAAAAATACTCTGGAACTAATGGGTCATTTGCCTTGAAACTGTGAATGTATCATTGAAGGTCAAATTTGGCCATTGTGCTTTTGCAAGGCAAAACGTGGAAATTAATAATTCTTCGAAAACTGTTATTGGCTGTGAACTTAAATGAAAATGCGATAAGCTAAACGAGTTAATGAAGCTGCAGGACCACGAGGGTCAGCGTTGTTCATTCACCTTGGTCCAGGGTCACTCACATATCAAAATAAACTCTTTTTTTGTTGGAAAACACCTGGGCAAATTTAAGCCAAATTTCATATGACGCCTTTATGGAATGGAGGAACAAAGGTTCTTTCAAATGGTTTAAGTCACATGACCATGCAAGGTAGCTGTCAGAACAGAACAGAACAAGAACTTTATTTTGTAAATCAATCTCAGTCCACTCACAGGTGGCATAAGAGAAAAAAATTTGACATAATGTATCAACAGAAAATAACATGGCTGCAACAAGCATCAGACTGTAATTAAACGTGCATGTGTTCATAGCGACATTGTACAAGTTCGGGGCGGATTGTACATTCTCAGTGTGCGCACATCGTGTGCACGGCATCGCGTCGGCGTAGATGCAACGTCGTTGCAACGACGATGAGGCGACGCCGCTCAAACATGTGGTGCTCGCTGTGGTTGGTCTTTAAACTTTCAACAGTATATGATACCAAGGAATATGGACAGATCCACGGGAGTTGGGCTCCCTTCGAGAGTAAATCATAAGGCCGATGCATTTGATGATTTAAAAATAGATAAATACATGCGTTGGGCAACTCGCCCAGTCCGACGATTCGTTAACTGCCAAGCGCCAATCTCCCGTGAAACGGCCAACATACATACATATATACAAGTATATGCACATTTACTGCGTATGCTAGGTCAGAAAATAGAAATAAACCCTTATCTTGCTGAATATTCATTTAAGCCACACCCATCCCCGTCTATCAGCCAATCAAATTACTTGATGTAATTTATTGCTACAAATTCATAAACTGAATGCAAAACAGTGTAGATCCTGATCAGATGGCTTCGTCATTTTTAAAACCTTCAAATATATTCCAAATGGCTCGACATATATTCAGCACTCATGTGAGGGGTTGAGGACCATTGGTCCTCTGGTTATACAATGGGAAAATATCACGAAAACACGCCTATATAGTTTTGACCACCTGAACCCCACATTTATATAGTAAAACTGGGGTTTACAGGGGTAAACCTTATTATTCGTATTTCTGCTCTAAGATTGTGGGTACTCGTTAAAACCACCTCGAGAAAAATATCCCAAATTTTTACCGTAAAATTTTCGTTTTTGCGGCGGTCAAGTTTACAATTCAATTGTATAGGCGTGTTTTCGTATTTCGAGGGGATTTCTATTGGCTTCCTGACAAACAACCCCTTATGGAAGAAAAGGCCTGCTCATTAATGAAAACATTTGCCCCAATCTCGTTGACAAGTCCGTGTAATGAGCAATCCTCTGAACCGCACTTTAAATAGAGAAAACTGTGGTTTACAGGGGTATACATTATTTTTCTTATTTCTGCTCCAAGACTTAGGCTGTGGGTACCCGTTAGAACCGCCTCCAACCTATGTTTGGAGTATAAATAAGAAAAATATCACATATTCTCATCAAAAAGTAGCCATTTTGAAGATATGAATGGATGGTGTGTTATCATAATGTCTGGAGAAAACCCTTTACATAAGACCCCTGTTGACAGGGGAGACAGACATATTTCTGAACGAGTTCCTCCCCTGAAGGCGTATCATGTCCCCACAAAGCTATTTTAATAAAATTATAAAAGTTGAAGAGTATATTTAGGATACACAGAAGCTTCCGTGATGTAGTGGATAAGCTACTCGCCTCGCAAACCAGGGATCGTGGGATTGATTCCGGGCTTCCCCAGACTTTCGGATGAGTCTTTAAACCAAAGCTCCGCCTCAAAATTACTTTAGTTGTTGGTGGGAAAAAAACTCTCACACGCAACCCCCCTCCCCCCCCCCCACACCCACACACAGAGGATTAAATGGTTTAAATACAAGTCTCGGTGACCATCCCCTTTAACGCCCTACATGCCTGGTATTTTTTTTCAGCAGACATCAATGTGAAAGTTTTTCTTATTTTTCCAAGAAAAACAGGATTTGTCAAATTGTGGAGACAATTTCCATGAGATGTCAAATCCTGTTTTCTTGGAAAAATAAGAAGATAACAACAATTTTCAATCTGCAGTGATAAAAATTAAGAATCTACAATAAACCTTCAGTGATGATCACCTCTCTCAAGCAGCCACCTTTCCCCAGAAGCCTCAATAATTTATCTCAAAACATTTGTTTTATATCTAATGTCTGCTCAACAGCCACCTCTCTGCTCCAGCCAGCAACCACTATACAAAATCCAAATTTCCTCTACTAAATAGCCAGACTTAACTCAGTTGTCAAAAAATGAAGTAAATATAAAAATAACGTTGTTTTGAATGTGTTTATTTAGCTTAACATTACCATTCTGGTAAAATTTTAAATAATATTGAAATGAAAATTAACACCTCCCCATCACTTATGTTTCGTTTCATACATCCATACTGATTCAGTTACCAATCACGTTTGGCTGTCTATTTCAGGTTAAAACCTGCTTACTGCATGCTCCTTTAAGCAGTCAGTTTTAAGTTGTTGTTTTTTTATTTTGCTTACAAGAGGTTACCCTGTACGTGTTGCGGGTTTTGGTTTTACGGCCCTTTCAAGATAATTTCACTCATATTGAGCCGATCGTTAATCAGAGGTTGGCGAAAACCGGAGTGCCCAGAGAAAAACCACCTGGCTTTCCGTTGCAGAACTTGGCGTCTCACATGTAACCCGACCCAGGCTCGAACCACAGTGGTTAGAGACCCAATGTTTAAGAGTCAGCGCTCTTATCCACTAGGCCACGGAGACCCCATTTTACCCTGTAAGTGTATTTAAATGTACTGTTGTGTGTGTGTGAATTCGGGTTTAACGTCGCTTTCAACAATTTTTCAGTCATATCACGACGGTGTCTGGTTGCGACAGGGAGCTCAATGCTCACTTTTATAGTGCTGCCTTAATGAAGTATCATGTCCCTGACACATTACATGATACCACATCAAATCACATTATCCTGACACTGGGTCGACCAGTCCTAGCTCTATCCCATAAATCTTAGTGCCAAGCGAGGAGCAGCTAGTACCATTTTTAACGACTTTGATATGTCGCGGCCCGGGATCGAACCCGTGACCTCCCGTTCCCCGGAGCGGACACTCTACCAACTGAGCTATCGGGGCCGGTAAATGTAATGTTGTATATTTCAGATTCATTCCGTATGATTGTGACGTATTTATTGAACCTGGTCCGGCGGTGCTAGTCATTGACAAGTTTGAAAATGACCCAAATGAAGACATTAACGTCACAGGCCAAGTTTTCTACCTGAACAACACCTGGAACGTCAAGTTTAAAAACTGTGAAGACTATGAAACGGGCGTCTGTCCGTACAGCACGAACTTACAGTGGCTGTAAATACCGTTTTAGAAGCCTTTCGTCTAGTCGAGCAATTGAAATAACGAGAATAAATGTGATTAGTCAAGATGGGAAGTTGTGCAATGTGATTTGAACCATCAGGTGTGTTCAAAATGGAAAAAAATAATCCAGTCTGAAGCTGCTATAAGAAATATTGGGTACAGCCATTTCGAAAACACGTCTATATAAATGCATTGTAAACTTTGCCGCCGAAAAAAACAACGAAAATTTTAAGATGAAAGTGTATGATATTTTTCTTACTTCTTCTCAAAATATAGATTGTGGGTACTCGTTAGAACCGCCTCATCGAGGCGGTTCTAACGAGTACCCACAATCTATATTTTAGAGCAGATATAAAAAAATCAGATCTACCCCTGTAAACCCCAGTTTTACTACATGTATATAAAAGTGGGGTTTAAGGGAGTCAAAATTATATAGGCTTGTTTTCGTGATGGCACTGTGCTAAGTATTAACGACATAATGACTGCCGTTAGTCAATCTAGTAGAGTGAGACTCCGCTATTATTTGTTTGTTTGATTTGCGGTTTAAAGTCCCCGTCAACACAGTATAGGTCATTTTGGAGACGTTGCTTCCAATTTTGTGGGATTTTTACCCGACATTGAGATGAAATGACTTCTCAAGCCCTGTCGCCCAATGAAACCAATAGGGTTTATAAGCATAGACGGTCCGACTCGCACCACGTTTCCTGGGCAGGCTTAGATCCTCTAAGTGGATTACCAGTTCTAGTATGCGGTCGGCTTCAGCTCTGCATGGAAGCATCATGTAGCCCATGTATTTATTCAAGCCCCGATGGACGGGGGCCTAGACTCCGCTATTAAAACCACCTAAAATTGAGACCAATTCTACTTTGAAAACCTCATTTAGTAGGTTTCAGTTATTCTTTCTTTGTGTTTTTGGCATACATTGTCTTAAAGACCACTTTTGCACAGTTCCAAAGGTGGTCTTAAAAGAGGGATTTTACTGTATGCACGTCGAACGGACAGTGGGGTTGAAAAAAAGCTCACACGTGAAAAAAGGGCCCTTAGTACAATCTATTTAGCGTTCTTTAAATGCTTGTGCGCAGCTATCTAATAGAGCTTGACGCATGATCTTTTGTATTGAACTACCTCATTTTGTATGGAGCTACCTCGCGGTCTTGTCCGCGAGCAGCACAGGCACTTTCGATACTGAGCGAATGCGCAAGCTCGCCTGAGCGTTTGCTGATCGCCCTTCCGATAATAAACCTTTTCTTAAGAACTGGTTCAAAAGATTTTGTCTATGAAACGGCGTAGTTCTATAGATTTTGTGTGTTTGGTCTGAGGTTTAACGTCCCCGTCAACACTATTTAGATCATTCTAGGGACGTTGCTACCCATTTTTCTGGCACTTTTATCCGACATTTAGATGAAATGACATTTCAATCCCTGCCGCCCGATGAAACCAACAGGAATTTTATGCATGGACGGTCCAACTCGCATCACTTTCCCTAGGCAGGCTTAGACCTTCTAAGCGGTTTGCCAGTACTCATGTGCGGTCGGTTTCAGCTCTGCGTGGAAGCATCATGAAGCCCAATCTACATGTATTATTCCAAGCCGCAATGGGCGGGAGCAAAACACCCAATAAATATCAAAATTTGGATGAACAATGTAAAAAGAAGAAAAGTATTTTTTCCTAAAAATAAAAAAAAAAAAAACAACTTAAAAACAGCATTTGTCAATATGAGGCTTTTACCATTGTGAAAACCAGAAAAAAAGGTACAAAAGAAACGTGAAGCCGAGGTTATAAACATTTTTTCATGCTCATTTTAATTGAACGTGATCTTTGCAGTGGTCAAATATATTGAAACGAAACCATGTGAGAGAAAGCTCCTCACTGAGATCAGCAGAGTATATCCTGTTATTTCCTGCTTATTTTGCATTGTATGCATTTTAATATTTGTGAACACGACAAATTTCATGCCATAGTGGTATGAGCATGAAAACAGTTTAAATTACCTCGGAGCCAGTATAAAGCAGCTTGCGCATGCACGTAGCTCAAATTTATTGCGCATGCGCACATCGAAAGTTGCAAGTGTATTTAGGGGTTGCTTAATCTTCACTGTATATGCATTTGGGGAGCAGGCACATGTAACAGTTTCTTACCGCTAAAAGGACCTTTTTCTCTTTTGAAAATTTCGCGATAATTTATTAACTTATCCGCAAAAAACTTATCCGCGTTGTGCTCTTTAGAACCGCCCCATTGAGGCGGTTCTAAAGAACCGCCTCATTGAGGCGGTTCTAAATAGCACCCGCTATCTATGTTTTGGGGGCGAAAAAGGAAAATAATACAAACCCTTTTAAAATGTATTACAGTCGAACTTTACTAACTCGAATATATTTTGGACCATGAAACATCAGTTTAACAAGTCTCTGTAATGAACACTCCTCTAAACCCCACTTCATGTAGGGTAAAGTGGGGCATCATTTTCATTATTTTTGCTCAGAAACATAGCTTGTGGGTACTCGTTAGAACTGACTCAATGAGGCGGTTCTAACGAACACCCACAATTTATATTTGGATAAGACATAAGAAAGATATATTTTTTTTTAATCTGAAAATGCTAGTTCTAGCCAGATACATGTAAAACATGCCGTTGTACGACAAGGATGTGTTATCGGAACGATTTGGTCTGGGTGAAGTAGAGGTAGTTCGCAATTCTGAGGTTTGAAAAGTTTTCATGCTCAACTCAGCTGAGCATGAAATTTGTTATGCTCATAACAATCAAAGTACAAGCAAAACAGGCGATTTTCCTGCTCAGATCAGCACAGAATATCATTTATCCTGCACATAAATTTTAAAATGCCAACATTTGTTGGCATTTTAAAATTTATGAGCATGATAAATTTCATGCTCATGTTAGTTGAGCATGAAAAAAAGTTTGATAACCTCGGGCTCAGGTCTTGAAGCATAATGGTGTGTCGCTAAAGGATATACTGAAATGTTCTACAAAATAATGTTTTGTTGTGTGCTCATTAGAATCGCTTTATTAAGTACACACATCTCAACTTTTGGAGATAAATTCAGGAAAACCTGCCTAGAATATTTATCTATATGGATAACTGGAACTTCTGGAGAATAATTGCCTAGGGACTAAAGAGCCGGTTCAGATTAGCACAAAGACTAACGAGTCACCCACGTTCGATCAATATATACATAGGGACTTATTAAATAACGCCATATCATAACAAAATCTGCTTGTGTCATTTGCAAACAAAAATTGCAAATCAGCCTGCACCACCCGCAGACTTGTGCTCAGCACTTTCTTGGATAGTACATGAATGTAAAAACCCTGAGGAGGCCGGATTGTATCTGGCTTTTCTGAAACTCCTAAATGGCGGGACTCATATGAGGAATAGTTATCTACATATTTTGCTGTCATTACGGTTATGTCCATGGACACTGAAATACTTATGCATCACGAAAACACGACTATATAATTTTGACCCCTTCGAACCCCACTTTTATATAGTAAAACTGGGGTTTGTAGGGGTAAAACTTATTTCTGCTCTTAGATATAGATTGTGGGTACTCGTTAGAACCGCCTCATCGAGGCGGTTCTAACGAGTACCTATAATTTTTATTTTGAGTAGAAATAAGAAAAATGTCACAATTTGTCATCTTAAAATTTTCATTTTTTTTTTTTTGCGATAAAGGTTACAATGTATTGGTTGTGGCATGTTTTCGTACTGGTGATAGGGGAATATGAACATGATTTTCTGTTTACCAAGGAAGTCTTCAATCATAGCTCTCTGTATGTATTTCTGTAACATTACGAAAACACGCCTATACAAATACATTGTAAATTTTTCCACCCGAAAAACGAAAATGTTAACATAATTATTTGTGATATTTTTTTCTTATTTCTGCTCAAAATATAGATTGTGGGCACACGTTAGAACGTCCTCATCGAGGCGGTTCTAACGAGTACCCACAATCTATTTTTAGTGTAGGAATAAGACAAAAACAGGTTACCCTGTAAACCCCAGTTTTACTATACAAAAGTGGGGTTCAGAGGGGTCAGAATAATATAGGCGCGTTTTCGTGATGAAATGCGACCCTTGATAATGGAAAGCAAAAAAAAAAAAAATGATTATGCTCATAACTGAGTCTCTGGTGATAAATGTGTGTGTGAATTCGGGTTTAACGTCGCTTTCAACAATTTTTCAGTCATATCACGACGGTGTCTGGTTGCGACAGGGAGCTCAATGCTCACGTTTATAGTGCTGCCTCACTGAAGTATCATGTCCCAGACACATTACATGATACCACACCCAGTCACATTATCCTGACACTGGATCGACCAGTCCTAGCTCTACCCCATAAATCTGAGTGCCGAGCGAGGAGCAGCTAGTACCATTTTTAACGACTTTGGTATGTCGCGGCCCGGGATCGAACCCGAGACCTCCCGTTCCCCGGAGCGGACACTCTACCAACTGAGCTATCGGGGCCGGTTGATAAATGAGTCAACAATTGCGATGCAGTTGGCTGTCCCTTCCCCCTTTCACCAACTATATACATGCACTTGAGGAAGTCGAAATGTACAGATACGACTGAACAAAACATATATTTATGTAAGAGGAGGTAGTGGTAAATAAATTTATAAAAAAAAAGTTAATGGTTTTTATCTTTTTGTACAACTTGTCCAACAACAGTCGAATTTCAATGACTCGGACACCTTTTGGACGTCGAAAATGTGTTCGAAACAGAGGTAGTTTGAATAAAGATTTTGTCGCAGGATGATAGTAAAATGATCGACAGATGGTCTTTTGGCATTTTGCATAGGAAAGTCACATGATGTATACAGTAGTCTTTGGACTACAGAATGTGTTTAGTTCAGCCAAGATAAAGGAACCATCCGTCTCCGAGTCATGCTTTCCACCACATGGGGGATGGCGGGCTTGTCCATTTTTTTTTTTTTTTTTTTTTTTGGTTTTGGTTTTACGGCCCTTTCAAGATTATTTCACTCATATCGAGCCGATCGTTAATCATAGGTGGGCGAAAACCGGAGTACCCGGAGAAAAACCACCTGACCTTCCGTTGCAGAACTTGGCGTCTCACACGTGACCCGAGCGAGGCTCGAACCCACGGCGGTGAGAGACCTAATGACTAAGAGTCAGCGCTCTTATCCATTAGGCCACGGAGGCCCGTCCGGGCTTGTCCATGGAGAATTGAGTTATTCTTAAAAGTATTTAGACAAATGCTGAACGGTTTGCAATCACCGCTTGCCCTGATCAGGCGCCACAGAATGCCGCTAGTGAGCTGATTTTGAATTTCAATAGTAAGTGGGTTAAATACCGTATGTTTATCTTCCTTTATATTAAGAGGTGACGCCCATTGTGTCGAAGGTCCCGCAGCATGATCTAAGAGTTATGTCGAATTCCCGAGATTCAAGGTTAGATTTTGAAATATATTATACTTCACGTGACTTTCCACAGATCGATCATCGGTTGTTCAGTTTTACTATTATCCTGCGATAATTACGGCTATCAAATGCGCGGATTAAGGTGTGCATACGGTTATGTTCTTCAAGGAAGCTAAGTAAAAGAGGCTAAAGCAAATATACATGTACTCGAGGAATATTGGTACCAGAATAATTCGTTTGATTTGATATAGAAAACGCAAATCTACACTTGAGTTTTTTTTAATCACGTCATGGTGAGTGCTGTCCTGTATAGAAGTCCTGTGGGATCGATTTCGCCAATAGCGAACAAACACAGTGATGTTCGGAAAATAAAATAAAAAATTGCATTCCTGAGAGGGTGATAGTGAAAAATGTCACCCTTCGGAATATAAATATCAACCTCGGCTGCACCTCGGTTAATACTCATATTCCTCAGGGTGATATTTTTCATTCTAACACTTGTCGCCTCCAAAGATATAATGAGTGATAAATCGCTTGGTGGAAGAGCGCGTCTCGAAGGGCCGTCCTTTTATCCCGTTTCATGACGCCATTCATTGTTACCTTGCTGGTGAAACGTCGTTTTCTTCTATCAGATATGTTATGAAAACAGGCAAACACATGCGAGACAGTTAGTTATATTGGCGAGATTCCTTTAAACAATGACGGAAGATAGGCAGAATCGGAAGGAATCAATAGCATTTGCATCGACTTTTAGTTTGTTAGAATTGAAATGTCGTGATTTATTGTGTGATAAATCACTTTTTGTCGGTACGCGCTACGCGCTCCTGATTTTATTTACATTACACCCGACCTCCAAACAGTGATATATCACTCAATAAATCACTGCTAGAACTGGTCTGTTTCTTAGCTATTGTGATATTTATATACTACATGTATCAGATTCCACCCCGGGGAACACAATGATACGTGCATTCAAAAGAGCGCATCCGACTGAGCCTCTGAGAGGTGCTGAAGGGCGGGGGGAGCTTCTCTTAAATTCTCGCATTTTAAGCAAAACGATAAACCCTGATCAGACGACGCATACTTCGGCATCTGATCTGGGTCTATAGAGCTTGTCAGTGTTCAACATTACGCAAACAGGCCTATACAAATACATAGTAAATCTTTTCCCCCAAAAAAATGAAGATTTTATGATGAAAAATTGTGATATTTTTCTTATTTCTGCTCAAACTACAGATTGTGGGTACATGTTAGAATCGCCTCATCGAGGCGGTTCTAACGAGTACCTACAATCTATATTTCAGAGCAGAAATAAAACAAATAAGGTTTATCCCTGATAACCCCGGCTTTACTATATAATAGTGGGGTTCAAGGGGGTCAAAGTTATATAGGTGTGTTTTCGTGATGAGACACGAACCTAGTCCAGATACCATTTAACACAGCACTCTAGTATCACAGGCACAAGAAAAACGTGGCTAAAATAACGCTAGCAAGTCCGTGAATTGAACACCCCTCTTACCCCACTTTATATAGAGAAAATTGGGGTTTACAGAGGTTTACGTTATTTGTCTTATTTCTCGTCCAAGACATAGGTTGTGGATGTTCGTGAGAATCGCCTCAACGAGGCGGTTCTAGCGAGCACCTACAACCTATGTTAGGAGTTTAAATAAGAAAAATATGAGAAGATTTCATTTGGGGGATAATAAAGAACACACGGGTATGTTATCATAATAACGTACGAATACTACATGTATTTGTAGCCATAGTGATGGTCACGTGGCCATCATCAACATAACTCAGGTTCATTAAGTATAAATGGCGTGGTGTAGTGGTTATGCTACTCGCCCCATTAACCAGGGTTCGTGGGTTCGATCCCGGGCTTCTCCAGACTTTTGGATGAGTCTTCAAACCGAGGTCCCGTCTCTGTATGACCTTAGCTACTGGTGGGACGTAATACTCAAACACTCAAATGGCGGATGATATATTAGTTGCAATCTTTCCTTTAAACCCCACAAAAATGTTAACGCTTGTACATTCTATGGTTGGCCCCCCGCCCATTGGGGCTTGAAGAAATAAATGGGCTGCATGATGCTTCCACGCAGAGCTGAATCCGGCCCGCACACGAGTACTGGTAAACCGCTTAGAGGATCTAAGCCTGTCCAGGCAATGCGGTTCGAGTCGGACCGTCCATGCTTATAAACCCTATTGGTTTCATTGGGCGACAGGGCTTGAGATGTCATTTCATCTCAATGTCGGGTAAAAGTCCCACAAAATCGGAAGCAACGTCTCCAAAATGACCTATATAGTGTTGACGGTGACGTTAAACATCAACTCAAACAAACAAACAAACATTTTATGGTCAAACTGGACACGTCACGTATGCGTTCAGAATTGAAGGCTCTCGTTTGCACCTGGAATTGTCTGTGAACAAAAAAGAAAGACCAAGTCACCCGATTATTCGAATTCAACTGAACACAAACAAAGGTATGGTGTTTATGGCCATTTAGTCGGCTTGGGAAAAATCAAAGCACTGAGAGTACTGGTGAGTCGATTGTCTTAGAGGACAGGCTGGGAAAATTGTTCAGTTAAAGTGTAGACCCTGAGCAAACGCTGCGTTTTGCGGCGTCTGACCCTTCAAATCCTTTACTGTAAGCAAATTTTGTAGACCCTTATCAGGCATTCAGAGGCGTCTGATTTGGATCTACACTGTTTGCCAAGCCCAACACACGATTCTAGCCCATTCTCTATATATAACTTTACATGTACCCTACTACGCAACGCGCTGACCTCACTGGTGATAAAATTATTTCTATAAGTAACCTGGATTTCCTGCAAATCAGTGATAGTCACGTGGACATCTGCGCTGAAGAGTTTCTATGCTTTATAACTTTGGGTCGATTGATCGACCCAAAAAGCATGCAAAGGTATCCAACAGAATCATATTTGGACTCAGTGAGTTTTACATACAATAACAAAACCGATCAAGATAGTTAACAAGCAGTGAAACGAAGACATCTCTATCCCCACTGTATATAGAGAAAAGTTGAGTTTACGGGGGTATACATTATGTGCCTTATTTTTGCCCAAAACATAGAGGGTGGGTACTGTGGTGGTTCTAACCAGCAGCCACGTGTACTCATAAGAACCAGCAGCCACAATCTATGTTGAAAGCAGATTGATATAAAAAATTTACCTAAAATTTTTCATTTATGACACCATGTTGGACGCCATAATTTCACACGGACATGTTTTCCTAATCTCTAAACTGCCCTGCATTGCCATTCCTATTTACTACTACTATTCTCTACGAGACCCCACAATCTAACGTTTTGAGTAAGAACAAAGCACATGGGTCTTTAAAATTCCATGTCGATCAAGTAACATACTTGTAATCAAATAATTTCAAATCCGAATGTCAGAAAAAGAGCAATATCACTGTCAAAACAATGCCAAAAGGACACAAAAGTTTTCATTTTATTTTCATGAAATAAACACCAAATTGCACGACCCGCAGAAAAAGCCACCGACTGAAGTCGGTTGATTTTCTAGAGTGCCCTAAAATCACCGTGTCATTCTGTCATTCTGTCATTCTGTCATTCTGTCAGTCTGTCAGTCTGTCTGTCCGTCCGTAACCCTTTTGTGAAAATTGGTGATAGTGACTTAACCGCTTGGAATATTTAAACAATTTTTTGCATACTGATAGATATCAATGAGATCTAACCAATGAACTTGCGAAATATTAGAATCCATTTAGTATAGCCTCGCCGAGGCGAAAAATGTGAAAATTTTCGAACTGCTTCTCCTCGGAAACCATTGGGCCGATTGAAGTCAAATTTCATATGGAGCCTCTATGGGAAGGGGGAAACCAAAATTTGCTCATGGGGTCCAGGTCACATGACCAAAATGGCCGCTAAGCCATATATGGTCAGTCTGTCTGTCCGTCCGTAACCCGTTTGTGAAAATTGGTGATAGTGACTTAACCGCTTGGAATATTTAAACAATTTTTGGCATACTGATAGATATCAATGAAATCTAACCAATGAACTTGCGAAATATTACAATCCATTTAGTATAGCCTCGCCGAGGCGAAAATGTGAAAATTTTCGAACTGCTTCTCCTCGGAAACCGTTGGGCCGATTGAAGTCAAATTTCATATGGAGCCTCTATGGGATGGGGGAAACCAAAATTTGCTCATGGGGTCCAGGTCACATGACCAAAATGGCCGCCAAGCCATATATGGTCAGTCTGTCTGTCCGTCCGTAACCCGTTTGTGAAAATTGGTGAAAGTGACTTAACCGCTTGGAATATTTAAACAATTTTTGGCATACTGATAGATATCAATGAGATCTAACCAATGAACTTGCGAAATATTACATCCCATTTAGTATAGCCTCGCCGAGGCGAAAAATGTGAAAAATTTCGAACTGCTTCTCATCGGAAACCGTTGGGCCGATTGAAGTCAAATTTCATATGGAGCCTCTATAGGATTGGGGAAACCAAAATTTGCTCATGGGGTCCAGGTCACATGACCAAAATGGCCGCCAAGCCATTTATGGTAAAAACCCTTCAAAAATAGTCTACTCCAGAACCACTGGGCAGATTTCCACGAAACTTGATAAATAGCATCTGGGACGTAGGCCCATCATAAATTGCTAAAATGGTGACCCTGGGTTGACCTTGACCTTCTTTGTGCCTAGGTCAAACTTTGACATATATGCTTTTGTATTGGAAAACTGAGAATGCGTTTTATCCTGCAAACGATTCAGAATACAGATATATTTTTGCTCCTTACGATAAGGCGCATTTATTCGGGGAACCGTTTTAGGTCCAGGTCACGTGACCAAAATGGCCGCCATACCCATATATGGTAACACTCATCAAGCTTAAAGCATCCGGCGGGTCGTGCACTTCAGCTGAAGCACTGGTTTTTCCTAATTTTCACTACCACACGTTTCTTCCGGCAATAAATAGTCGAATATACTATCTGAATGACTTATTTTTTTAATTTATTCATAGACCCTGAAAAAAACCCACACATTTTACTATACATGTATAGTTTAATTTTTAACAGGGGCCTAAAACAATCGGAAAAAGGTACAGAGCAAATTTTTGTCCTAGAAAATTGGATTAAATTGGATCACATTTGTGAATAGATGCAGTGTCTTAATTTCCCAGCAAAAATAGTGTATTCATTTTGCAGACTTTTGAACGAAATTTAAACTAATGTGTCCCTATATTCGAGGGCTGATTGATATGTTATGAGCCTCATATTGAAGGATTTGAATTTTGTTGGACATATTATATTATTTTTCAACATAATCCCCTTCAGTATCTATACTATTCTGAGCCTCAATGCCACTTTTATAGAACTCATTTTCTTGGCTGTTCAGAAAGTCATCCACTGCATACATGACGTCATCACGTGGGTGCCTGAAATAGCCGGCTTCAGTTTTGGCAGATGGAGCGAGATCAGGTGGATATGGCGAATGCTAAATCAATTTAAAGCCAGAATCGTAAATGGCAGCCATAGCAATGCCAGACTTGTAAACAGGAGCATTGTCTTGCTGGAATAAGACACCTTTAGTGAGTTTTCCACGGCGCTTATTTTAATAATTTCCCGTAACTGCGTCAGAAGTGAAACAAAGTGAGTACAAATGTACCATTGATTGCTTGTCCCTTTTGAAGATAATCAATAAGCAGAATAACATCTGCATCCCAGAAAACCTTCCCAGCTGATGGAACAGTCTTTGCCTACTTGGCGGGGGGGGGGGGGTGAGCCAGGGTGCTTCCATTGTTTCTATTGTTGTTTCTTGGGTAAAATGATGGACCCATGTTTCATCCACAGTGACAAATCACTGAAGAACGGTTGGCAGGATAATGTGCGCCTTGTGTGCTTCTGAGCAACTGTCAGACATCTTGGTACCCATCGGATCGAAAGCTTTCTCATTGTAAGATCCTCTGTCAGAATGACATGTACTCTTTCCTGTGAAATGCCAACTCTACTGGCTATATATCTTTCTGTTTGTTTGTTTGTTTTATTGTTGTTCGGCCTCTTGGGTAAAATGATGGACCCATGTTTCATCCACAGTGACAAATCACTGAAGAAAGTTGGCAGGATAATGTGCGCCTTGTGTGCTTCTGAGCAACTGTCAGACATCTTGGTACCCATCGGATCGAAAGCTTTCTCATTGTAAAATCCTCTGTCAGATTGGAATGTACTCTTTCCTGTGAAATGCCAACTCTACTGGCTGTATTTCTTTCTGTTTGTTTGTTTGTTTGTTTGATTTGAGGTTTAACGTCCCCGTCAACACTGTATAGGTCATTTGCTTCCAAATTTGTGTGACTTTTAACCGACGTTGAGATGAACTGGCATCTCAAGTCCTGTCGCCCAATGAAACCAAAAGCATGTACGGTCCGACTCGCACTGATTTGCCTGGGGAGGCTTAGATCCTCTAAGCGGTTTACCAGTACTCGAGTGCGGTCGGTTTCAGCTCTGCGTGAAAGCATCGCGCAGCCCACCTATTTCTTTAAGCTCCGATGGGCGAGGGCATATATATCTTTCTGTGACTCGTCTGTCAGTCATAACAATATCATGGACTTTATTCACCATTTCTGAGGTTGCAACATTGACAGACCTTCCAGGAAGGGGGTCATCCCCAAGGCCAGTCGCGCTTACATTCCGCCACCCACCTTTTCACGGTAGCATATGAAGAGGCATCTTTCCCTAGTGTTGCTACCATATCATTTCGGATATCCTTAGGTGTTAAACCTTTTTATGCAAATATTGAATTACTGCTCTTCCAACGATTTTGTCCATTTTGCATAAGCTGCTTGTCTTGTTTACTTACGAGTGCTACCTCTTCGATATAAACTGACTGTCACAGAGGTTGGTTGGTAGTTACGGTATTTCGGTATTTCGTACTGGCATTGGAAAATACCCATAATTATCCCTCAACCAATCGGTACGGTTGTTTTAAAATTCTGTATGTAAGAGGACGAATGATTGGTTTTCCAATAGCTTAACCTTTCACCTGTTTTGCACTTTTCCGCGGTTCGACACGAGAAAGAACAAGAAAGACACCATCAGCTTCACACTGAAAATGTCGTCTTTTCATCTTTACCAGTGGTTTTTATAATCACTGCTTATTTTTATATATAGCCAGGTATGTCCTTGTTATTTGTGTCACCTTGATTACGTCGGTTTTATTGGAAACTGGCGATGCCAGTTCTCAATAAAACCGATGTCAAACAACAACAAGTGTCGCCAGTATGATCGTCTTCTGTGCCCTTTGTCTACAGCCCAGTAACATATTTATATGTAGATATATACCAGAACGTAACAGCGAAGGCCCGATAAATGTGCAGCCGCTTCGTTACTGTCCCTCATACTATGTGGAATTTAATATTTAACAGGTTATTGCTATTGTCATGTATTTTCGTGGTTTTACCCATAGTTGATATTTATCACCTATGCATCCCGGTATAACAGATGTGTTATATTTCTGCATTTCCCTTGTAGAAGGATCTGTCTGTATTGTTCGTTCATCCGTCCGTCTGCCAATGTGTCTGTTATCTGTATTGTATTGTATTTGTATTGTTTGTGTGATGGGTGTCACATTGTTGTCTTTTGTATGTTGCAGGCACCCTCTATTATCATCATAATTGTTATCATCGAACCACTACATAAACTCATCAAATATAACCAGAGTTTTGTATTTTTGACCCCTGCGTCAATGGAGCCCCTAACGAGGATTTAAGGATGTCTGGCAGTTTTCCATCAACATAGATAGATAGATTTGAGTACAACAACAACCTCAACATGAGTCTGCTTCCAGCAACCGTTCGATAGCCACGGGTCTAGGAGTCGTTGATTTGTGTTGTGTTAATAAATATAAGTAAAAATGGCCATTATTCATCAACACGCGTGTTTACCTTCAATTTAAGGTGTTAATTATATTACTGTGTTGTCATATCACAGCTGATTATTAGGAGGAGTCCTTCCACCATGTGTCTTCATCAATTTAATCTGTGACCGGGTGCACACACTCTATCTGTGATATTTTTGTGTTTCATTATGTGTTTATTTTGTGTTGTGTGGTTTTAATTGTGTTCAATCCGGATAATTTTGCTTTTGTTTTTCATAGATACTTCTATTAAAAACAAAAGAATATAAAAAGGCCTATCATGTCTATCTTTGCCTTATTTCAATGGTTGTCATGTTTGCGTGTGAGGGGATTTCAGTGAAATGTCTTCATTCGTGAACATTGACAGGCTTGTGTTACTTTGAATGTATGTTTATCTTGTCACAATGTGTTTTTGTGTTATTCATTATTTTGTGTGGCACTGAGTGATATGGGCCACATTTGTGTTACTACGGGTGCCATGGAGAAGCAAATTCCTTCTCTATAGTTATTTTGACTCCAAGGGAGCAAATTCTTTCCTTAAAAAAAATTTTGCTCCTCGGGAGCAAATTCTTTCCCTAAAAATTTTTTTTTGCACCCAATGAAGCAAATTCTTACCTGTAAGAATTGAATGTGTTATTTTCATAGTAATGTGTGTATTTCAATGTTTAGTTACACTTAGTGGCCAATAGTTTTCATATAGTCTTATTTTTGTCAGTTTGTGTTGTGATTATGGAATTTTTATGATGTGTTAGGATTGTCTGTACTATATAGTACTATATTACGTGTATATTGCACTGCACTGCACAGCACTGCATGTTTCACAGCAGCACTAACACTTTCTAACAGTCCATCATCATAGGTCCAGTGATGTAAGTGAAGAGTGGTTGAAATTTAAAAAGTCCTCCCCTATCACCCTGTGTTTCCTTTACATGACATTTCAGGCTAAGTCAAGTGATCTATTGCCCCTGATATCCCTATACAGTGTTCCTGTTCATACTATTCAACCTTTTCAGCTGATAGAAGATGGAAATCTGAGGTAAGATATATTTTACAATTTGTGTTGATGAATAATGGTGGAAAATAGCCCCTTTTCAGTGTTTTTCATCCATCAATACTATCAGTGTGTCGTATTTGTGTTTTTGCTTTATTTTTCACATGTCTCTTGCTAGTATCACAAAATATCTAAGAGACAATCCTGTCATTGTACCATCTAGTACACAGGATACTACTGTCATTATTGTGTCTGACAGTAAAGGTTCTTATGTCCGAAAGCATGTAAATAAGGACCAAGAGCCAGAAAGAAGCATTATTTGGGAATCATGCCCAGGGCGATCAAGTGAGCAGGCAGCTACTTTCATTTTGCGGAATATTGGAAGTTGGAAAAGGAACTATGGTAAGTTATTAATTTTAGTGTGGACAGGTACTTGTGACCTAACTTGTAAAATTGGTGACCCTTCAGAGAAATCCAAAAGGAAGAAATTTATTGACCTAAGTGGCACTTCACCTGATGATATTTGTAAACAGTATGAAAAAGTTTTGTCCCTCAATGATGACTGTGTAAAAGTTCTTATTTTAGAGGTCCCTTATTATTCAATTTCAATTTCGAATTTCAGTAGAGGCTGTCTTTTCAGCGATATTTATAGGGATCATGATTCCATCTTAAAGGAAAAAATAGACAGTTTGAATGACAAAATAAAGGTGTTAAATAGGACATACGGCTCATCCCAAGTTCCTAGGTTTAGTGCAGATCTAATTGCCTGTAGGAAAGCAAACAAGAAATCCATAAAAACAGTGTCTTACAGTTTGCTGCTTGCAGATGGCATTCACCCTGGTGATGATTTATGTAAACACTTCATCAGAAGATTGGTAAACACAGTTATCTATAGGCTGTGTTTCCATTAGTTTTCTACTTGGAAATTAATTATCTGTGTTGAGAGTATCAATATTGCTTTTGTGTTAAAGCAGATGATTCTGTTGCTTTACTCACTTCAGTAGTTTAATGGTGAATACGGTTTTTGTGATCCAACGTCTTGTGTAGCAAATGCGCTGAACTTGACGCACTTAAACCCTAATCTCTATTAAATTTACTATTTTGTGAGTACCTTTATATTGTGTGTGTTATTCTTATTGTGCTCTCTACATTGGTAGTGATTTTGTGATTAATTTACCCTGCTTTGTGTTTGTGATTTTGTTTCAATATAATTATTTAGAGGTCACAGGGTGAATTGCTTCCCCCCCCCCTCCATTATACTTAATTTAGTGTTATAGCCATAAATCAGTTTCAGTGTTTGAAATTTAATTATTTTGGTTCATTGTTATTTATAATACTAAATTATCATGGCTATAAAAATACTGAAACAGGCTTTGATTTAGCCGAAATGGTAAAAACCATTAATGAAGATGCAGACTATAAAGTCTTGACAAAAGAGGAGTATGAGTTGCTGTTGGCACGTGCTTCAGAAGCTTCCAATAGGGGTACACAAAATACCAGTACGCCCAAAAGTGGTGAATACAACACCAGTTTAAAATTTCCACCACCAACATCAGCAAGACCCAAAATTGTCAACCCTGGTGTAGGTGCTAGTCCAAGGTTAAGTTTTCTACAGAATACCTTGTTAAATAATACTGGTAATTTACCAAATACCTTATTACAAAATGCAGGTAATTTTCAGAACACCTATGTCCCCAAATTACTTATATTTAGTGGCTCAGAAGAACCACAAAAAGGGGAAGCATCTTATGAAGTGTGGAGTTTCGAGGTGAAATGTTTGAAAAATTCTGCTAACTTACCTGAGCATATTATTTTCCAATCTATACGCAATTCCCTAAGGGGAACAGCAAGAGATATGTTGGTTCCCTTGGGTGAACATGCGACGGTAGATGAAATTCTGGAAAAATTAGATGGTTTCTTCGGAAATGTTTACACTAGTGAAACCTTGATGCAGTCTTTTTATAGCGACTGCCAAAAAGACAATGAGTCTATAGTTGTTTATGGTTCAAGGTTAGAGCAAACCCTGTCAAGGGCAGTATCTTTCGGCCATATTGATGCCTTAGCAAAGGATGCAATGCTCCGTAGTAAGTTTTGGACAGGTTTGAAAAGTCAAACCTTGAAGAACTCTACGCGGCATTTATATGATAGCGTCAGAGATTTTAAATCTTTGTTAGGAAATAAGGAAAGTTGACATTGAGGAGTCTAGTACGAAACCTCCTGCCAATCCTAAAAAGTCCGCCCATCAACTCAGTGGACAAGTGTCTACTGAGGATACCAACACTCTGCTTTTAAAGCAGATGAGTGAGTTAATGGGCCGTATGAAGGCAATGGAGGATAGGTTAGACCAGCAGAGTAAGGCTCTTGCTGAATCGAAGAAAGATTCTTCGAGTCAGCAAAGCTTTTCTCCTGGTGGTTTTAGAGGTCGAGGCCGAGGTTATGGTAGAGGCTCGTATGGAGGAGGTTATGGCAGGGGTTATCAAAATGATAACTCTCAAAATAACAACTCCTATAGAGGCAACAGAGGCGGTCGTTCCGGAAGAGGTTATCGTGGTGGTTCCAACGGCCGTGGAACATACCGCGATGACAATTCTGCCGGAAATACCGGTCATTTAAACTAACATCTTCCTCTGTTGCTGGGCAAATGGAGGAAGTCATAGATCATTATCAACATGGCCCAAGTGTATCAACAGATACAAAACCAAATTTATTTACTAGGTTAGTTGGAAGTGCCAACGAAGGAGAATTTGTTATAAGTGGAGTTAAGACTATTGCTCTAATTGACACTGGCTCCATGGTTACATCTATCTCAGAGACCTTTTCCTCTTCAATGGACCCTAAACCAGATTTGCACGACATCAGTGAATTCGGTCTTTCATTATCCGTTTCAAGTGCCACTGGTGATAAACTTCCATATAAGGGTTTTATTGAAGCAGATGTTTCTGTACCTTCTTTGGGAAATAATAGTTTTATTGTGCCAGTGCTTGTTGTAGCCGACACTGAGTATAATAGTCAGGTACCAGCCATTATTGGTACCAATGTTATTAGATTGTGCAAACAATCAAATCATAAAACTGATATTCCCAATGAGTGGCAAACAGCATTTGATAGTTTGTGTGATGACACGATACCTGTTAGAACTACCAATAATTATGGTATTCGTTTAGCTCCCGGTGAAGTTAAAACTATACATGGTATTGTTCGTGGCACAAAAGATATACAAAATGCTGTGACAGAACATATAGAAGGTACATTGTCAGGTAATTTGACAATATGTCCAAGAGTAGTTTCTTTAAAAGCACATGGTGCGACTGTTCGTGTTCCAGTCCGGGTCTGTAATTTATCTGCAAGAGCAGTAGAGATTCCTCCTAAATCTTTATTGTGCTCTCTTTCTAGTGTTAATGTGGTAGATTCATGGACACCTGATTCTACACAGAAACAGGAACATAAGTCTATGGCTACATCTTTAGATGATACAGGCATCAAGATTGACAGTGACAATCTTAATGCTGATCAGTTATTAAGAGCAAAACAAGTTCTTGGTGATTGGTCACATATTTTTTCTACCGGTCCTACAGACTTAGGTAGAACAGATGCCGTTAAACACAAAATCAATTTAACGGATAATGTTCCATTTAAAGACCCTTACAGGAGAATTCCTCCAGCATTATACGAAGAAGTACGACAGCATTTGAAGGAAATGATCGAGGCAGATGCAATACGTCCATCCAGTAGCCCATATTCTTCAAATGTTGTTCTTGTTCGTAAGAAGGATGGTAGTCTTCGTTTTTGCATTGACTTCCGGAAACTGAACAGTCGTACTATAAAAGATGCTTACACCTTACCACGCATAGATGACACCATTGATACATTACTTGGTGCGAAATTCTTTTCAAAATTAGATTTGCGCAGTGGTTATTGGCAAGTCGAAATTGACGAAGCCGACAAATACAAGACTGCATTCACCGTTGGAAATCTGGGCTTCTTCGCATGCAATCGCATGGCATTTGGATTAACTAATGCCCCAGCTACGTTTCAACGGTTAATGGAGCGTTGTATGGGTGAGATGAATCTCAAGGAATGTCTTATATTCCTTGATGATATTTTAATCTTTTCGGAAACTTTCGAAGAACACATCTCTAGGCTTGAAGCTGTTTTTGGCCGTTTAAATCATCATGGTTTGAAATTAAAAGCATCCAAATGTGAGTTTTTTAAGAGTTCCGTTAGATACCTTGGCCATGTTGTCAGTGAAAAGGGAGTTGAAACCGATCCCGACAAGATACAAGCTTTGATCTCTTGGCCTCCACCTAACAATATCAAAGAGCTTCGTTCATTCTTAGTTTTGTTTGATTTGAGGTTTAACGTCCCCGTCAACACTGTAAAGGTCATTTTGGAGACTTTGCTTCTAATTTTGTGGGACTTTTACCCGACGTTGAGATGAAATGACATCTCAAGCCCTGTCGCCCAATGAAACCAATAGGGTTTATTAGCATGGACGGTCCGCCTCGCACCGTGGTTCCTGGACAGGCTTAGATCCTCTAAGCGGTTAACCAGTACTAGTGTGCTGGCCGGATTTAGCTCTGCGTGGAAGCATGGTGCAGCCCATATATTTCTTCAAGCCCCTATGGGCGGGGGTGTTCGTTCATTCTTAGGTTTCACAGGTTATTACAGGCGTTTTATCAAAGACTATGCACGCATTGTGAAGCCTTTGAATGACCTTCTTATAGGGCATCCTACTAATAAAATCTCTGACCAATCAAAGAAGAAGAAGAAGAAGAAGTCTATCGCACCTTGGCAGTGGGGTAATGCTCAACAGTTAGCTTTTAATACTTTAAAAGATAAGTTATCTTCACCTCCTGTCTTGGCTTATGCCGATTTTACCAAACCTTTTATTCTCCACACTGATGCTTCTTGTGAAGGTTTGGGAGCAGTATTGTACCAAGAGCATGATGGTATTGAGAAAGTCATTGCCTATGCCAGTAGAGGTTTGAGAAACAGTGAAAAACTCTATCCAGCCCATAAGTTGGAATTTTTGTGTCTCAAATGGGCTGTGACAGATAAGTTTCATGCTTATTTATATGGTGACACTTTTACAGTGTGTACCGATAATAATCCTTTAACTTATGTGTTAACTTCTGCAAAACTTGATGCTACTGGCCATAGGTGGCTGGCTTCTCTTGGCTCTTATGACTTCCAGTTGAAATATAAGAGTGGTAAGTCCAACGGAGATGCTGACGGTTTGTCCAGAAGACCTCAGCAAACAGTACAATTATTTCCTGAGGCAGTGAATGCTATTTGTCAGTCTTACACTGTCCAAAGAAATACATGTCCATATGTTGAAACATTGCTTGTTTCACAAGATGATGATGTATTGGACACACTTTCAACCCAATCTTCGGGTTCTTCTCCAGCTTCTGACATTAACTGGTCAAGGGAACAGCTTGCGGATCCAAGCATTGCCAGAATTATCAGTTTACTTAAAACTGGATTTAGTCCCGAGTACAGGGATCTCAAGACAGAAACACCTACTGTTTTGAAATATCTTCGTGAGTGGAAGAAATTTTCACTGGTTGATGGTATTCTGTACAGAAACACAGTGTTAGATGGACAGAATACTCGTCAACTGGTATTACCTGCTCATTTAAGGGATACTGTCTTGAGACATTTGCACGATGACTTAGGTCATCAAGGTCGTGATCGAACAATGTCTTTAGTTCGCCAGAGGTTCTATTGGCCAGGTCTAGAAAGTTGTGTCGAACAGAAGATCAAAAATTGTGTTCGTTGCATTCAACGAAAAACTGTTCCAAAACCAAGTGCTGAGCTAGTGAACATTGTCACTACTCAGCCAATGGAACTGGTTTGTATAGATTTTCTTTCGTTGGAGAGGTCGAAGGGTGGTCATGAAAACATTTTAGTGATCACCGATCATTTCACTAGATATGTCCAGGCCTTTCCAACGAGAAACCAGTTAGCCAAGACCGTTGCCAAAGTTCTTTTTGAACAGTTTATTGTTCATTATGGCTTCCCTGCTCGGCTACATAGTGACCAGGGAAGAAATTTTGAATCTTCTGTTATAAGTGAGTTGTGCAGTCTGGCGGGTGTTCAAAAGTCCAGAACCACACCATATCACCCTATGGGGAATGGTATGGTTGAAAGGTTCAATCAGACACTTTTGAACATGCTCGGCACACTGCAGGACAATCAGAAACAGGATTGGAAATCCTACGTGGCTCCGTTGGTCCATTCTTATAATGCTACCAAACATGATTCCACTGGATACTCCCCATTCTTTTTAATGTTTGGTAGACACCCCCGTCTTGCAGTGGATGCATATTTAGGCCTACAAAGCCCAGTTGAGCCAGATTCTTCAAGGGAGCACTATGTCTCCAAATTGAAGAAGCGGCTGAACTTTGCTTATAAGGTCGCTGCAAGGGAAGCTGAAAAGAGTGCCAATCGTAGTAAGACCAATTATGATCTTAAAGTAAGAGAAGCAACTCTAGATGTAGGGGACCATGTTTTAATCAGAAATGTTGGTTTGCGGGGCAAGCACAAATTGGCAGACAAGTGGGATAAACACCCGTATGTTGTTACTGGTATACCCGATAGAAATGTGCCTGTGTATACTGTTCAGAGAGAATCAGGTGATTCAACAGTAAAAACTTTACACAGCAACATGCTGTTACCATTTTCAGTAATACCGGGTATATCAGAGACAAATATAGAGCCAGATCAAAATGTAAGTCCTAAAACTAAGAAAATTACCAGGAAAAAAAAAGCTGTACCTATTTCTGACTCTGATCCTGATTCAGATTCAGATCAATCTGACTATGTCCTGAGATACATTCCTCCACATAGGAGGAATGGAAAAACTTCTATACCTATTGGTGTTTCACCTCGTGAAAGTGCTGAAAGGTCTATCACAATCAATGATTCTTCTTTCCAAGATGCATTTGGTAGTTCAGTCGTTAGACCATCAGCAGCCATAGGTAGAAGTCAGTTAGACACAGCGATTAGTCAGGAGTCTGATCCATTAGTTAGTGGTGGCCATCATTCTTCTCTAGGTAGAACTTTGGATCAGACTGAACAGCAAGTTGTAGGTACAGAGCAGGTAGAGCAAAATGTAGGACCCCGTAGATCAGGTAGAACACGCCAGCCACCAAATAGATACGGCGACTGGCTAATGAACCAGCAATCGGTCCAGGAATGGTTTGTTTAATTTTCTTATACTGACACTGTGTTTTTATCAAGTCATATGTCTTTTAATTTTCAGTACAGGGGAGAATGTCATCTAGTAAGTTTCCTCTGTTTTTGTCTCCTTGCTTTGATTATTTAAATCCTGACCAAATTTTAAATGCTGAGTTTCAAATATATGTACATTTTGTTTTGCTGAGTTTCATATAATGTTGTGATACAAGTTAATTGTCTCACTTGCATATGTTTATCTATATAGATATAATTGTCAGTACTGATTTACTGTCAGTAATGAAATTAGTTTCAGTGTTTGCATATAATGCTGTATCTGATTTGGATAGATTTCCAATATCAGCAATCCAGTATTCCGGATGCCATTGATGCATAAGCATGTCTGTGATAGAATATAATTCTGACTTTGTTTGTTGGAGACTCAGCTATAACTCAGCTATCATTATTCTATGTTATACTTTAATGTTTCAAAATGTCAGGAGCCATTTTTTTCAAAGCAGGGGAGAATGTCACAGAGGTTGGTTTTCCGGTGCTTGTTTGTAGTTACGGTATTTCGGTATTTCGTACTGGCATTGGAAAATACCCATAATTACCCTTCAACCAATCGGTACGGTTGTTTTAAAATTCTGTATGTAAGAGGACGAATGATTGGTTTTCCAATAGCTTAACCTTTCACCTGTTTTGCACTTTTCCGCGGTTCGACACGAGAAAGAACAAGAAAGACACCATCAGCTTCACACTGAAAATGTCGTCTTTTCATCTTTACCAGTGGTTTTTATAATCACTGCTTATTTTTATATATAGCCAGGTATGTCCTTGTTATTTGTGTCACCTTGATTACGTCGGTTTTATTGGAAACTGGCGATGCCAGTTCTCAATAAAACCGATGTCAAACAACAACAAGTGTCGCCAGTATGATCGTCTTCTGTGCCCTTTGTCTACAGCCCAGTAACATATTTATATGTAGATATATACCAGAACGTACGCTTCGTTACTGTCCCTCATACTATGTGGAATTTAATATTTAACAGTTTATTGCTATTGTCATGTATTTTCGTGGTTTTACCCATAGTTGATATTTATCACCTATGCATCCCGGTATAACAGATGTGTTATATTTCTGCATTTCCCTTGTAGAAGGATCTGTCTGTATTGTTCGTTCATCCGTCCGTCTGCTAATGTGTCTGTTGTCTGTATTGTATTGTATTTGTATTGTTTGTGTGATGGGTGTCACATTGTTGTCTTTTGTATGTTGCAGGCACCCTCTATTATCATCATAATTGTTATCATCGAACCACTACATAAACTCATCAAATATAACCAGAGTTTTGTATTTTTGACCCCTGCGTCATGACCAAATGAGACCAGTCCCTTTATAGTAAGAGAATAGCAGGACTTAAAAATAACATCCCTGCGTACCTGTTTCAATGCGAAGCTAACAACATGTAAATCAGCCCTCGTATTTCTTATATACTACTCAAAGTTTGATATGGATCACTTTTTTAATACAAAATATTTTTTGGATAAATTAATCGGCTGAATCCAAATTTTATCCATAATGATAGAAAACGTATCCTTCACATAGACTAGTGATTCATTTTGTTAAATGACACTGCATTCAAGCGTGACAATAACAACCGTCTTGGCACCCACAAAATTTGCCGTAACACAAAGGAATTTGGACAATTGATTTTTCACAAATTTCCAAATTTGTTCAGACAAACGTGCCAAAAAACGTGTAAGGCATCCACGGGCATCAGTTACAGCAGACATCGCCTACGCATGCTCGTAATCAGAGGCTGTGTCCGGTTTTGTGGAATCAGCTTTCATTCAGCAACCAATGCATCTTTGAGCTCCTGAAAAGTCCTAGGCTGCACAGGTCAGGCCGAAACAGCACGCTGTAGGATGTCCAACACATGCTCAATCGGATTTAAGTCCGGCGATTGAGCAGGCCAGTCCATACGAACGATTGCCTCACGTTCCAGATAGGCATCAGTGACGTGGGCACGATGGGGACGGGCATTTTCGTCCATCAGAATACAGCCCGGGCCGATAGCATCGGCATATGGTCTCACAAACTGATCAAGAATCTCATAACAGTACCTCACTGCCATTAACGTTCCGTTTTCTACGATGTACAAGTCAGTTTTACCGTTCACTCTTATCCAAGCCCACTGAATTGCACATGAGTTTCTGCTTAAGATATTAAACGGTATACGGAGTACAAATTCTGTCAAGAAATTCTAAATTTTCCGTGTAAAATTTGGTATATAAAAAGTGATCCCTATCAAACTTTGAGTAGTATATTTCACCGCTTATATATTGCTTATATCGCTTAAAACTAGAACTGTTTCCACGAAAATATAACAATCTAACATGGGGTTCTGTTGTAGATGGGCATTTCCAGCCCGAGAGATGACCGTGCTGAGCGGAACCGAGGCACGCCAAGGTTCCGCTCAGCACGGTCATCCCGAGGTTTAGAAGCCTCCGTGGTGTAGTCCTCATAAACTAGGGAGGACCCCGCCCATAGGGGCTTGAATAAATATATGGGCTGCATGATGCTTCTATGCAGAGCTGAATTCGACCCGCACACGAGCACTGGTAAACCGCTTAGAGGATCTAAGCCTGTCCAGGCAAAGCAGTGCGAGTCGAATAGTCCATGCTTATAAACCACATTGGTTTCATTAGGCAGCAGGGCTTGAGATGTCATTTCATCTCATTGTCGGGTAAAAGTCCCACAAAATTGGAAGCAACGTCTCCAAAATGACCTTTACAGTGTTGACGGGGACGTTAAACCTCAATCAAACAAACAAACAAACAAACAAAACATAAACTAGGGGTCGTGGGGGTTCGATCCCGGGCTTCTTATCACGTCCGTAAAATGAATACCCCCTGAACCCAACTTTATATAGCGAAAACTTGGGTTTACGGGGGGTATACATTATTTTTTCTTACTTCTGCTCCAAGACATAACTTGTTGGTAGTCGTTAAAACAACCTCTATGAGGCGGTTCCAACGAGCACCGCAACATATGTTTCCTGTATAAATAAGAAAATTATCACCGATTTTCATTAGACAAGAAACCATTGAATACACCTCGTATGTCCCACGGGTGTGTTATCGTAACGTCCAGACTTTCGGATGAGTGTTTAAGCCGAGGTCTCGTCTCCATATGACCTTAGCTGTGAAGTGTAGTGGTGTGACTCAAACACACACATCCCGAGGTTTGAAAATGCCCATCTACAAGAGAACCCCATATTAGATTATTTTTTCTTGCACAACACCTCCGAAAATGTTCATTCCACTTATTTATCTTTTCATTTTTCCATCACGAAAACAAGCCTATATTATTTTGACCCCCTTGAACCCCACTTTTATACTGTTTAACTGGGGTTTACTGGGGTAAACCTTATTTTTCTTATTTTGTTCTAAAATATATATTGTGGGTACCCGTTAGAACCGCCTCACCGAGGCGGTTCTAACGAGTACCCACAATCTATATTTTGAGCAGAAATAAGAAAAATATCACATTTTTTCATCTATTTTTTTTTTCTGCGGTACAACGCATTCGTATAGGCGTGTTTTCGTAATTGCGCGCTATACTTACATGCAGTTCCCCTGGGTAAGAACACCAGGGTAAGAATAGAACTTCTTGCACACCAGACAAGGAAATCCGTGATTTTACCCTGGGATAGAAATTTATGTTCTGACCCTGGTGTTCCGACCCAAAATCGAATATAATCGCGTGTTTGATAACGGATTGTTCCATCCACCCCTCACACCTATATATGATTCTTATATTCTATCCCAGGCTAAAACCATGGAATACCTTGTGACACTGTTCTCATCACAATTAGGACAAAAATAAAACAAGGAAAACAACTTTGTGATAGTGGAAATGTGGTCAAAACTTCCGTTCTATATGTATCATATAACATAAATTTGTGTGACCATAAAACTATGTGGCCTTAGATTGAGGTCAAGGTCAACAAGTAGAATCAAGTCTTTGTTAAATGTGCATGTACATGTATGCTGCCATCATGGTATACTGACAAAGTTAGGACAGAATATTTTGATATTCGATTTTGGACCTAATTCGAAAGTCAAAATAGGATTTTAAATGTCAAAATATAATACTTGGTCCTTATTCGAATATCAAAATAGGGCTTTGAATTTCAAAACACGATATTCGGTCCCTATTCAAATGCGAACAAAATAGGATTTTGAAAGTCAAAATAGATTATTCGACTCGTATGCGAATTTTAAAATAGGAACATTGAACGAGAGAAAAAAACGTTATTCGACCCCATTTAGAATGTCAAAAAGGATTTTGAATATCAAAATACCACATTTGGCCACAATTCAAATTAATTTCAAAACAGGATTTTAAATATGAAATTACGATATTCGGCCCAAAATCGGATGCCAAAATAGGATTTTGAATGTCAAAATACGATTTTAAAGGCCAAAAGTCGAATGTCAAAAAAAAACGAATAATTAAAAGCGAAAAGCGATGCACCAAAATCAAACTAACTTTGCTTTCCTATGTTTTCACAGCACGTTCGGTTAAGCTATTTCTATCTAGAATTTGACAATCTTTGGACTTGTATGACCTTGCAAATTATGCCAAGGTCACAATAATCTAATCATGCCTTTGTTAGGTTACATTGATAGTTTGTACCAATTAAAGCGCCGCAAATACTGCACCATCACGGGGTTGCGCTTACATCAAGCAAGTGTCACAACTGTCAAAAATGAAATGTTTTCCTCTATCCTAGTTATGTTACCAGACAAGTTTGGTAAGAATCAATCGATTGGTTCGGGAAATACAGTACTGCAACTGCTAACGCCGACGCTGTCGCCAACAACAAAACTAACGGAATCCGAACCAAAAAAACAAAATGCTACCAAAGCATCCACGTGGAGGTCTAAATATAACATAAACCCTGACTTACTAGCTGAAGGTAACCGGTCGCTAGAACAAGTCCAGGATATTAATTTTCCTACATTTTATAAGGCTTTCGCATGAAGGAGTACATCCCCTCTCGCTTCGTACACGCAACAATAAAGACGAAAGTTGTCGATTGGGCTACATGATGTTTCCGCGCAGAGCTATAATCGACCGAATTTAAGTACTGGTAAACCGCCTAGGTTAGCCTGCACATGAAATGGTGCGAGTCGGACCGTTTCTGAAACCCTAGTGGAATCTTTGGGAGGTAGGGCTTGAGATGTCATTTCATCTCAATATCGGGTAAAAGTCCGACTCAATCGGAAACAACGTTTCGCCCAGGGATGAAGGGCAAAAAATGTAAATATAAAAATAAAACTAATTTTTCTGCTTTTCTTGAAAGTATGAACGACAGCGGGTCGCTAGCAAAGTTTTCATGAATCCCGAAGGGGTTCATTTACTTTACACGAGACCCACTGCGTTCATACTTTCATGAACAGCAGAAAAATAAAAATCATTTCTTAAATGTTTGTTTGTCCTACTATCTTTTTCTGGCTAATTTATACATATGTTGCATGGTGAGAACCATTTAAAACCCGTTATATTATATGAGCCCCGACAAGCGAATTTGTGTCTTCGAGCATTCCGTCATGACAAATTTCACCTGCGCATGCCCAGCCATTCAGAGGGGCTAGGGATATGGCTTTCTGTCTGAAGGTTCCTCTTGATTCACTGCTTGTATGAGCGAGCAGCGAAGGTTCTGGCGAGACTGCGCGGATGCGCAGGCTCGCCTGAACCTTCGCTGCTCGCATAGGCGATAAGTACCTAAATCGCTTGACGGGGCCAATATGATAAACAGAATTTTACACTGCTGACCATTATTTATTAAGATTCATGAAACTCGCCGTGGGCTCGTTTCTTAAATTTCAAATTAAATGGCTTCTCGTGTAAGAGCTCCGAATGGTCGTATGTTTTAGACTTTTGTGAAACAACGTGACGCCTCTGAAAGTGCGACATGCCGAGCGAAAACGTTTCTCCGGGCTTGTTTGCACACAAACACAGCCACCGACCCTCATCCAGAATTAAGCTTTCTTAGACATCATGTAAAAGCTTTGGGTCAAAGGACATCGGTGCTTGAAGAAATAGATTGGGCTGCATGATGCTTCCACGAAGAGCTGAGACCGACCGCACAAGAGTACTGGTAAAGCACTTAGAGGTTCTAAGCATGCCCAGGAAAAGCGGTGCGAGTCGGACCTCCAATGCATATAAATCCTATTGGTTTAATTGGGCGGCAGGGCTTGAGATGTGATTTCATCTCAAAGTCGGGTAAAAGTCCCACAAAATTGGAAGCAACGTCTCCAAAATGACCTATACAGTGTCGACGGGGACGTCAAACCTCAAAATCAAACAAACAAAATCAAAGGACATCCGTCTAGCGCACACCCGAGTCTCAGATCAGCCTGTACTGAAGCACAGGCTGATCTGAGTCTTGGCTGCGCGCATGCTCGAATATGAATTTTGCTGAAGGCGGCTGTAATGATAAAGAGAACAAAACATTCGGAGAAAAGCAAAACTACCGTTTATTCCATATAGTTACAAGCATGAACAAAGGTAAACCGTTATTATTTAAGTATGCATTTACCACAGTTGGTTCCCAAGGATACCATTTACGACAAGGCGGCGTGCCAAGTTTCACTGTTTACATCAGGAGAGATACCCATTAACTGAAATTGTCTTTCATGTTACCATCACAACTGATGGTTGCTCATCACGAAAACACGCCTATATAATGTAGACCTCCTTGAACCCCAATTTTATATAGTAAAACTGGGGTTTACAGGGGTAAACCTTTTTTCTTATTTCTGCTCTGAAATATAGAGTGTGGGTATTTGTTAGAACCGCCTCGATGAGGCGGTTCTAACGAGTACCCACACTCTATATTTTGAGCAGAAATAAGAAAAATATTACAATTTTTCCTCTAAAAATGTTCATTTTTTCGGCGATAAAGGTAACAATGCATTTGTATAGACGTGTTTTCGTAACGTGATGACACTTCTCACTAAGAGTTATCTTCCTTGCTTGAGACACCCAAACTATTAATGTACGTTGAGCATTAATTATGTTCTTAAGGAGAATTACGTTGAAGCAATGGTTGCTTCATTCTTTTTTACCTAAAGATTTGCTTCCCCCCCCCCCCACCCCACGCCCATCGCAGAACGAGGGTTTAAGCCTGCCCAGTCGAATTGCTGCGAGTTGGACCGTCCCTGTATATAAGCCGGCCTTTTTGCTAAGTTTGGGCGGCAGCGCTTGGAATGTCATTTCATCTAAATATCGGGTAAAGTCCCTAAAACTGAATACAACATCTCAAAAACTACCTAAATATTGTTGACGGGGACGTTAAATCTTAGTTCAAACTAACACAACCTAGAAATTTATACTGGCTAAATTTTTGGTCCCTAAATTTGTTCGTCATTCAGATTTAAAGTGATAAAATGATCAACATTGTGCACAAACACATGCCAGGTGTCTCCAACATGCATGGTTGATCATACAAAAATGTATGGTATGGAACCTGTCAGTCAAATAAAGACAGAATACAGCTTTGTGTTGCCCAATTTTGGATCTATCGACGCATACATAAAACAGGATTCAGACTTACATGTGCCATGTTAGCTTATTTGTCATTTCCACTGAATTCGAATTTTCTTGCGAAAATATGTCAGCTTGACCCATTCATCTAAAAGAGTTTATACAATTCCAAGAAAAGCAACTCTTCTTCAGGAGTGTTCTTGAGTCCATGTAAAGTAAGATTTACTCAAAAAAGGAAAAAAAGAGATCAGAGTGATAAACTTTTAACGAAAGGACTTCTTTTGAAAATAATTAGCTCCCTTGGCGCAAACCTTTGAACGGGGAACTGGAATCAAAGAGCGGCAAAGATTGTAACAATTGTAACATTGTAACAATAGTGGAGAAAATGTCCAATGTTATTCATTTATCTTAAAATCTAAATTCCATAAGTCCATCCATGGAGGTGGTCGACGTGAATTGCAGACGTTCATCTTCTCTGTCCTTGAAAACGACTCTCCAAGTAAATTCGTCGTTGAAAATGACAGCCCTCTCCCGTATCAGACCAAAATCCTCGTCGTATACTTTGTAAATCTTCGTACTCGGATTTTCCCGGAACTTTGAATTACATCCAGAAGGAACAAACCTACAGAAAATAAACAAGATATACCACGAAACTTTAATACCTCGAACACAGATAGCTCGTTTCTAATGCTAACTCGTTCTTTACTCCACCGCATTACGAAAACACGCCTTTTGAAATATATTGAAAATCTTACCACTAAGAATGAATTTTCTCAGATAAAATATTCCGATATTTTTCATATTTCTGCTCAAAACATAGATTGTGGGAACTCGTTAGAACTGCCTCCGCGAGGTGGTACGCTTCCACAAGCCATGTATTTGAGCAGAAATAAGAAAAATAATATTTACACCTGTAAAGCCCAGTTTTACTTTATAAAAGTGGGGGTTTAAGGGGGGGGGGGGCAAATTTATAAATGCGTGATTTCCTGATGACATCTGACTGGTGATGAGGTCGCAGGTTCTATACCTGCCGTGATCGGCAACATTCTTTCGGGGAGATTGATCATTAAATCTTTTCTACGGTCTTTCTCTTCCGCTGATTCAAGAAAGGCAGTTGTCGGTTTCTGGGGATAGGATGTGCACTGTTCTGGTTAACCGCTTACGTATGAGCTTGGCCAGGAAAAGTGTGGATAGATAAACTGATTGGTTCGATATGACCTAAAGAGTGTTTACTGGACCGTTTACCGTCGAAAAACAAAACAAATATCCAAAAGCTCGGAATATCTATATATTTACGGCAACTTATGGAGGGTTTTTCTTATTATATGTATCTTGAAAGGATATGTTGTTTGTACTCATTAGAATCGCCATAATGAGACAATTTAAAAAGTATCTTGTATGTGCTCATTAGAATCGCCCCTATGAGGCGATTCTAATGCGTATACACAACATACCTTTATTTTACAGAATATATATTTGTAATCCGCATTCTAGCCTCCATCCCTGGTCTGGCGCTATAATTAGCTGGCAGAGGCTCGAAACACTCATGTCTCGAACAAATGTTCTTCGTCCCAAACACATTGGAACACTCGAAGTTTGAATCTAGCCATCTGACCACTGTTTGTCATTCAGTTTGTGAATTTTAATGAATACAGTATTTAGCTAAAGTGATTGGTTGATGGTTGTGGCTAAATTAATTTATTCATCAGCATAAGGTCTAAATCGTGCCGGCCCCCGCCCATTGCGGCTGGAAGAAATATATGGGCTGCCTGATGCTTCCATGCAGAGCTGAAACTGACTGCACATGAGTACTGGTAAACTGCTTAAAGGATCTAGGCCTGTCCAGGTAAAGCGGTGCGAGTCGGGCCGTCCATGCTTATAAACCCTATTGGTTTCATTGGGCGACAGGGCTTGAGATGTCATTTCATCTCAATGTCGGGTAAAAGTCCCATATAATTGGAAACAACGTCTCCAAAATGACCTATACAGTGTTGACGAGGACGTTAAATCTCACATCAAACAAAATAGGGCTAAATTCACTAATATGAAATACTCACCAAGTAGTAACCCGCACTTTGCCTGTGCAGCAATTTCTTCTCGGTGTGCAGGTCTCTCCCGTTGACCTTCTTCTGCGCCTCATCATAGAAGGTAGTGGAGGTGGAATATCAGGAAAGGTGTCCTCATCTCCGGGCCAATTTTCACAGCACTGCTCAAAATTTGGTGCTTCAGGCCGTCTCAGACCACCTGACCCTCCCGACTTTCCCAGCTTTCCAGATCCTTTGCGATAACCTTCAGGGTATTCCTCTTCCCCAGGATAGAATATTCCGCCAGGATCGCCACAGTTCTGACAAGTTACGTTACACCCACAGCCCCCGCAACACCCACAACCTGCAAGATATTTGAACCAACACGTGAGCAGAGAAACAGATAAGGTTGGTATTTTGTGATAACTGAAGTAGAAGCCTCCGTGGTGTAGTGGTTATGCTACGCGCCTTGTAAACCAGGGGTCGCAGGATCGCTCCATGGCTTTTCTACACTTTCGGATGAGTCTTTAAACCGACGTTCCGACTCCGAATGTTTGTTTGTTTGATTTGAGGTTTAACGTACCCGTCAACACTATAAAGATCATTTTGGAGACGTCGCTTCCAATTTTTGGGACTTTAACCCGACGTTGAGATGAAATGACATCTCAAGCCTTGTCACCCAATGAAACCAATAATGTTTATATACATGGACTGTCCAACTCGCACCGCTTTGCCTGGGCAGGCTTAGATCCTCTAAGCGGTTTACCAGTACTCGTGTGCGGATCGGATTTAGCTGTGTGTGGAAGCATCGTGCAGCCCATATATTTCTTCAAGTCCCTATGGGCGGGGGCCACGTCCCGACTCCGAATGACCTTAGCTCTTGGTGAGACGTAAAACTCAAACACTCACTCACTGAAGGATATTTTTGTCAATTCTCAATAAAAACCTATGCTGTGGCTATTTATTAGAACCGCCTCACCGAGGCGGTTCTAATGAATACCTACAGCATAGGTTTATTTAGAGAAATAAGGAAAACTATATTTCATCTATCAAAAAATACGAACCTTACCTAGATCTGTTGCTATGCACGGAAGCCAGTTTCCTTATCACCTTCTTCAAATGCGCATGCGCTGGCCGATAATCTTATTGCATTAAGCTATCTCCATTACATGTTTGCGGGCAGTAAAGGCTAAGTTAATGCAGGGATTTCCCTTAAACTTTACTGGTTGCCTAGGTCATAAGGTATCATTCTCTCATGAACTGGCTCAAGAGAAAACCGTCCGGAGACCCGGCCCCGAGCTAAAAACTTAGAGAATGTTATTTGTCCTGCTCACAAATTTTAAAATGACACCAACTGTTGGCATTTTAAAATATGTGAGCAGGACAAAGTTCATGCTCAAGTGAGTTTAGCTTGATAAACGTTTTATAACCTCGGGTCCTGTCTTCGGGGTTTGTGACCAGATAAGACATAAACCTCAGTTGCTCAGTTACTCGCACCATCTACATGTACTTTTCAGTCTATTTTCAATGGTTCGAATACCTTTGGGGCTATGAAAATTTGTTCCAGCCTGGGGTAAAGCGAGCCATCTGTATCTCCAATATGTTTTTTTTTTTTTTTTTGATAAAAATAAATGCAATGTTTATCCGCCAAACAAAGGGGCGGTACAAACAAGTACCCATAACCTTTGTGTTGAAGCATGAGTATGAAAAATAACATATTCCAGTGAACAACCCAATTTTCTCTCTATCAAATGGAGTTTACAGGGGTGTTTATCACACGGGGCTGTTAATGTGATGTTCAGCATAAAGGTATTAATGCTTATTAATTTCCAAATGATTGGTTGTTTTGGGTTTAAACGACACGTCAACCCTTGTGGGTCATTTTGTGTCGTCACCCAGAGAAAGGCAGAAAAAAGATAGAAAACACAGTACAGGAGATGAAATTGAGGGACAGAAGAGAAAGAGGAAAACGAATCTAAGTGTACACACAGATGATATATTACCCCCTCTACCTTTACTTGTTACAAGGACAGCAGGCATTGTCCAACTGTTAGCCAATAGCAGTCGGACGCCCCAGTGACGCAAGATACACGTCACTTTTGCCTCATCCAACCACCCACATTATCAGCTGGACTGAACAGGAAAATCGCCTCATCTGCTTGTATTTTATTATTGTTGACCACAACAAAGCTTGCACTCAGCCTTTAATGAGAATGGGAACACTTTCAGGAAAGGCAACGCCTGCAAATATATTTTTGTCTCCCATGTCACTAGGGGTCAACTTTTAAAGAAAAGAATTTGTACCTGGGGCGCAAATTCTTTCCTTTAAGAATAGACCCCTTTTCGGTTGGGACATAGCATATGGAAAAGTGTATAGGAAGTAGCGAAAGCAGAAAATGGCGGAAAAATCTGCCAGGTGTTCTCATTCCCCTTAAGCAACCTTTAGAATTATTTCCATAGCGGCATATATAAAGTGGGATATAGTTAACCCTTAAGTCTATAGTTAACCCTTAAGTCTATAGTTAACCCTTAAGTCTATAGTTAACCCTTAAGTCTATAGTTAACCCTTAAGTCTATAGTTAACCCTTAAGTCTATAGTTAACCCTTAAGTCTATAGCTAACCCTTAAGTCTATAGTTAACCCTTAAGTCTATAGTTAACCCTTAAGTACATCTGAAAATGTCGTCAGCTTAGGTTGTCTGCTGTTTTATTTTTCGCAAACTTTTTGAAAATACTTTTGCATATAAGCAATCGGTGTGGACCCAGATCAGACTGCTCCTTCAACTTAGGTTGTCTGCTGTTTTATTTTTCGCAAACTTTTTGAAAATACTTTTGCATATAAGCAATCAGTGTGGACCCAGATCAGACTGCTCCTTAAGGAGCAGTCTGATCTTGGTCCACACTGTTTGCAAAAATGACGTTTAAAGTCAAAGGAGACGACAATTGTCGTGATTGGCATTTTATGGGCAACACAATCAATATTCTTGAATGAGTGTCTATGGACAAAGTTGATAAATTGAATACGCGCTCGACTTGTGATCTGCAGGATCGCGGGATCGGCGAATGTCTTTTGCGGCGATTGATTATGAAATATTTTCACCTGCCGCTTGTTGGCATCTTCTGGCTAAAATTGGATAAGCCTGCACAGGAAACATATGGCAATGAAATCTACCGGCTGGACTTGACTTTGATAGTGTTAACGGGGCCGTAGACCTCCAATCCATACCGAAAACAAATCAACAGAACAGGAAGCGGAACAGGACATAGTAGAGGGATTAGTCTGTGATTTCTAGCATAATCCCGAGTAATTAACTTCTAAAGCGAAACACTACATGTACATATATTACCTGGCACTTTGAATTCGACGTAACCCGTCTCCTCGACGCATGCTACCGTTGGTGGGTTAGGGGTGATTGGTTCTTCTGTGAAGAATTCAAACTCGGTTGACAACTCTGAAAGAAAGGGAAGAGAAGTTACAGAGACTTTCAATAATGTTAATGATTATGCCTTGCTTCGGACAGGGCATCCTTGATGTTGATCCATATATGTCTAGCGTCCAATTTTGGGGCTTTGGCACACAGTGTAAACCCAGAACGCGGTGTCTTATCTATGACTACACTGTTTGCTTATAGAAAGTACACATTTGTAAAACTTTATATCACAAACAAAATATTCCCCTGTTATATATGATTTAACCCTTAAAAAAGGTTTGGATTGGTCAATTTCCAATTAAAGGGGTGCCAGATTTGTTTTGTTAGTGAGAAATTTTGCAAAAATGTATGTACCTTCAGCCAACAGAATAGATCCAGATCAGACGCCGCAAAACGCTGCGTCTGATCTGGGTCTGCACTGTTTGCCAGTTTCCAATAAAAGAAACGCATGGTTTATGGTTTAAATATCTTATTATCGTTTGGGGATATTGTGAACGCCTCCGTCCGTCCGCCCGTCTGTCCTTCCGTCACGCTATCTCCTCCTTAATCACTGGCCTGAATGCAATCAAATTTGGTACATGGCTCCCCTGGGGTGCGAGAGCAGCGTTATATATGGCTCCGATCTGCGATGGCGTGAAGTCGACTGTGCGCTCATGTTTAGAATAATTTTTATACACCATCTCCCCCTTTTTACCCATACCTTATATTTTCCCCGACTCGTAACGCACTCTAAATGCAATTCTAACACAGCGCGCCAATACAGGCAATGGAAAATAACTGTTTTATTCTGCAACAAATCACGACAAGGAAGAGCGTGACGAGTGGCGTCATTAAAACTGCTAATTTATTACGTCACTAGTGGAGTTCCCTGACGTTAGACGGCGTAACGTCATTTTCTCGCATCGAAAGCGTCAGAAAGGATATAAATGCATGTGTTTCAGTCGATAATTTTAGCGGGATTTCTTACAACAATGGCGAAAAGTTGTGAGATTTAGAAGGAAACAACAGCATTTTTGCCTATTTTCAGCTTGTTAGAATCGAAATAGATCAGCTCTAGTTTGTGATTTGTTGAGTAATAAATCACAGTTTGTCGGTCAGTTGTCAGTAGACAAATCACGCGCGCTACTTTACAACTGACCTCCAAACTGTGATTTATTACACAACAAATCACAGTTAGAGCTGATCAATTTCTTAAACAATGTATATGGAGCGTTCTGTGTTGTCTGGTCCGGGTTTACGATGTTTGCTGACAGGCACATTGCTACTCATAAATAAGCGCACTGGAAACACGTACAAAAGCCCGGGATCGAACCCCCGACCCCTGGTTTATGAGGCGAGTAGCTTAAATACTAAACCAGACAGGCTTCTCTAGTGACTCCAGAATAAGTTAGAATAAAGCGTTGTAAACGAGCCATCCATGTCCGAGTTATCGGAGTTTTACTGGTTTGCAGTTTATAAGGTCATATATCAAGGGGAATGGGAACACCTGGCAGATTTTTCCACCATGTTTCAAAGGGAGACAACTTTCGGGACTTCCTGTTCGCTTTTCTATAAGCCCTGTCCCCCTGAAAAAGGAGCCTACCTTTTATGGAAAGAATTTGCTCCTCATGAGCAAATTATTTCCTTTAAGAGTGACCCCTATTGACATGGGAGAAACAAATAATTTTGCAGGACTTACCTCCCCTGAAGGTACACAAATTCCCCTTAATGTGATGGCGAAGAGAATGGAAACGAACAGTTCGATAACATATTTGTTTGTCATAGTGCTTTCTTTTCATATCGCAAAAACGCTTATTTTTCAAATGAAAATTTATAATATATTTCTTATTTATACTCCAAACATAAGTTGTGGCTGCTCAACGAGGTGGTTCTAATGAGTACCGACAACCTATGTTTTGGAGTAAAAATAAAAAAAAAGTAATGTATACCCCCTCTAAACCCCAGTTTTATCTATATAAAGTGGGTTTTGGTAGGTTTTCATTACACGGACTTGTTAATTGCTGTAGCCCTAAATTCTAAAAAAAAAAAAAAAAATAAATAAATAAATAAATAAATAAATAAATAAAAATATTGTTATAGATTCAAAGCTTACCGAGGGATCCCTCGCCAATTTGATAATTGGCGCACCAGACGAAAACAATTAGAAACAATCTCGACCATTTCAGCAGCGGAGAAGACATTCTGAAAATGAAAATACTGCACTCTATAAATTTCGAAAATTGTCTTAAAGACCTATCCTGGCTGTGATGCAATTTTTCCTGAAAACATCAATTATAATTTCGTCTGTAAAGCAAGGACTGTTGAAATAGCTCCTGGGTATGATTATTTTTTTAATTACCATTACCCACGAGCTGATCACATCCTGAGATAAATTTATTTGCGATAGTTTGATAAGACAAATTTATGTACTCAATTAAATGAACTTAATATGCCTATGTAATTTGGCTATAGTTTTCTGAAAATTAACATTCCATTACGAGAACACGCCTGCTCAAATAAATTGAAAATTTACCACCCAAAAAAAAAAAAAACAACTAGTAAGAAAAAAAAAAATAAAAAATAGAAAATTAACTGATAAAAATTCAGAAAATTCAGATATTTTTCATATTTCTGCTCAAAACATAGATTGTTGGAACTCGTTAGAACCGCCTCGCCGAGGCGGTTCTAATGAGTGCCAGCAATCTATGGTTTGAGCAGAAATATGAAAAATAATATATACCCCTGTAAACCCTAGTTTACTAGAAAAACCTGGGGTTTAAGGGGGTCAAAATCATACAGGCGTGTTTTCGTGGTGGGAAATGATTTCCTTAGTGCTGAGGTTGATACTACGGTGTTGACGTCAGTGCTCAAGTACTGATTTAAATAACTATATTATATCTTTAATTTTTGCAGCATAAAATTCTAATTGTTCTAAAACTAAGACTGACTTGTCAGGTGAGACATGTATCTTAGCGGATTTGGTTTACACTTTTTGTTATATTTTAAATTTTGCAAGTCTCGCTACTTTGGACAGCTCCTTCCTGATGCCCGAGACTTCCGTAGAGTGTGGGCCATGTTTGCTGATGTTGGCTCGGTGGCGGACGCCTATTAGTCCACGGGTAGGCTCTCTTGCCTGATGCCTCCAGCTGACCTGTCTCATAGGCTACGTAGGTCGGTGTGTGCTCGGAGGGGGAAGTGCTGTGTTTGCCGGGACTTTTCCATCATCCGTTTCGGTTTCAAAACGTTGGGGTTGAGACACACTGATGAAGATTAAATATCAGAAAGGCCTCTGTGTCACTATATTTGGTATAGTTACGCCTTAATTGCTTAATTAGCCCTTCAGAGTAATTACGAATACCAGACGACATTTTAACGTGCTTTCCTTGGCAATACATAAGAATCACAGATTCATACGAAATGTCAAAAACAATTTCACAGAAAAAATAAGGATCTTCCCTAGAATTGCCCGTAGCACTCGAATGGTTAATTTGATTTCACAATGCAAAACATACATGTATATACATGTACAATGATGCTTTATAGGATTGGAACGAAAGCTCATATTTTTCAGAGTTCATTTCCTAATAGATTTATATTATATGTATTATATGTTTGCTCGTGATACTAAACTTTAAAACAAAAAAAACGGCCTTAAAAATATATAAAGCGGTAACAAAGCAATCCTACAATTTCATTCGGACTGTTCAAATATGAATGCATCTAAGCACATAAAAATGATTCCGTGATAGATTTCGATGAAAAATTTATTTTGTCCCCTCAAAGTATTCCCCTTTAACAGATATACAAACTTTCAGTCTTCTGATCCAATCATTGAATGTATTTTGGTAGTCTTTTGGAGGTATACTATGAAGGCACTGGAATATTGCAGAACCGAGGTGTTTGAGCTGTACAAATTTTCGACCAGAAAGGTATTTTTTCAGCCGCAGGAACAAAAAAAGTCACACGGGGCAAGGTCAGGGGAATACGGGGGTTGAGGGAGTTCAACAACCTTTCCCTGCTTCAGATAGTCTTACACAATGAACGCCTTGTGCGATGACGCATTGTCATGTAGCAATCTGACATTGGGCAAACCAGTTACGGGTCTTCGTTCTTTTAAATATTTCTTCAATTTTCGAAGAACTTTATTCTTGTAAAACTTCGCATTTACAGATTTGCCTTTAGGCACAGCAACCTGAATAGCAGGGCCCTGATTTAAAAAGAATATGGCATACATTACCTTCTTGACGCTCATGGTCCGCTTTGCAGTGCATGGTATTTTGCAATACTTTGTTGCCCATATATATTTTGTTCTGAATCTTCCGTTTTAGCTAAAAAAGTGAACCCATGTGACAACATTAGCGAAAGACAGTGCATTGTAATTTGGAAACTTTTTAAGCAGCTTCTTGGCGCACTGAACGCGTGTCTTTTTCTGCTCATCTGTCAACAGATGGGGAATCCATCTAGCACAGATCTTTCTCATTTTCAAATCCCGTTTCAGAATTGTATGAGCTGCTCCTAATGAGATGCCAACCATACTAGCTATTTGCCTAGTGGTGTATCGTGCATCGGTAGCAACTATTTCTTTCACTCTAGCAACTATCTTGGCAGATGTTGCTCTTTTCGGCCGACGATCATGTGGTGCATCTTCTTTTGAGCCTAGCCCAGAGCTGAATTTCTTAACCAAAGAAAAACTGTCGGAAAAGACATTTCATTATGCCAATAAACCGAACATATTTCATCAAAAATGTCTTTGCACCGTATACCAAGAATACAACGATTCTTAATTTAGGACCGTATTTCAACGGCGTACTCTGACCTTCTTCCAACCATGTTTTGTATTAGTATACAAGAGTAGACAGTGTTTATCGAACGATATACATGGCTAAAGTCAACGGATTTTAACAGGTTTGGTATCAATGTATAGGTAAAATGTTTTTCTACGCTGTGATATTTATTTCCAGGTGATTTCGCATTAGTGCATGAGAAAACGTTCTACTTGCATTCATATTTGAACAGTCCTCGTATCAATGTTAATCACTCATCGCGTAAACTTTGACCCCCTTTAACCCCACTTTTATATAGTAAAACTGGGGTTTACAGGGGCATATACTATTTTTCTTATTTCTGTTCAAAAACATAGATTGTAGGGTCTTATTAGGACCGCCTCGTAGAGGCGGTTCTAACGAGTTAACGAGTACCTACAATCTATGTTTTGAACAGAAATAAGAAAAATATCGTTTTTACGGCGTAGCCGTTATGTTTTTGCTTTTGTCCTACATTTTTCGTTATTCCATTGGTCAATAAAACCACATGTCCAAGGAGATGACCATTTCATTGGTCAATGATTTGCATAAATAAATCTACTAAAAAAACACGACAGTTTACCGAAGTTTTAAACTAGGAAATGTTTCATTTTTTTATGTGAGACATGAGTGAAAAATATATACAGTTTCGGCTTGCTCACCGTCTTGTCCTTTGATGACCATACGTCATATGTATAATTGTGTTTCTAGTGAATTCTGAAACTGCTGCGGTGAATAGCTATTTTGACCTAATTTCACGTGGTTGGTCTAAATAGCGAAAGGAACCATTTCGCGAAAGGAAGGTTCCTTTCGCGAAAGGAAGAATTTTCTGCGAAAGGAATTGTTTGTTTGATTTGAGGTTTAACGTTCCCATCAACACTGTGTAGGTAATTTTGGAGACGTTGCTTCCAAGTTTGTGGAACTTTTACCCGACATTGAGATAAAATGACACCTCAAGCCCTGTTGCCCAATGAAACCAATAAAGAGATATAGCATGACAGAAACATGTAATAATCGCATTACAAATTGACAGATGTTTAATTTAGTTTATACTAATTTATTTTAGTTCGATTGCGATGAAAGCTTCAAGCTTATTGAATCGCTCTCGAACACTCATTCCGGGTGTTTTCACGCGCGCGCGAGAGAGAGAGGCAGTGGCTTTTACGCCATTGCTACCCATTTACACCTGGGTGGAGTGGGGCAGTGTCATTACGTGTCTTGCCCAAGGACACACCTCGATACCGGTGGCCGGATTCGAACGCACAACCTCTCGATCATAAGTCGAACGCGCTAACCACTGCGCTATCGAGGCTGTTTAATTTACAATATATGCCCAATAAAAGTTGCAGTGTATCATTTGTCTTCAGCATACTTTATGTCCTCCATTTAAACACAAAATGGACATTTTCGAATATCATTAATGTTATATCAATTCTGAAAAGGAATAAGTGTAATTTGAGTTTTAGTTAGGTGCACATAAGATCAAGTTTCCGTCCGTTTGTCTGCTCGTCCGTTTGTTCGTCCGTCTATGCGTTTACGTTCACCATGGCGACAACCCTAAATGTTAACCCTAGAATTTGTGTTCAAAAACAGTAAATGATAAAGTTTTCTTATTTGTTGTGCATATACTTGAGATCATAAATGAAATGAGGTCATGTTTTTAACCTTGACCTTTTACATTGACCTTAGCTCAAACAGGCGGGACACCGCCCTCTGCAAAGCTATTTTACCTCGCGTGACATCTGAATTGTTTGAATACAGTTAACCAGTTCATAGCTAGACAACTGTTGCTGTCACTATTGTAGCTCATATTTCTAAACAACCTTCCAATTAAATCTACGCCGCATATCTTTTTTAAAGATATTTCTTTTTTTCTTTACTTTTTTCTGAAAATTCTCATCTTTTGGGTGGTAAAATTTCCAATGTAAGAAGAAGTAAGTAAAATAATGTATACCCCTGTAAACCCCAGTTTTCTCTATATAAAGTTGTCCGAGCAGGAACAGATCGTTGAAGTAAGGGACATTCTTTGTTTAATGAGGGAGCTACTGAAGAACTCATTTGCTGAAAGGTGTCGCATAATCGAGGTTACCAATTTTGTTTTTGAATGATTTATTCACTGTTGTTTCATCTCTGTGGTTATTTGGTTTTTGTGTTCTCGGAGATGTTGCACTGATGAGTTAGGAAGCCTTCATGCGGACTGAGCAAATTATTTGTCTAAATCGTGCGAGGATTGCGGCCGCGTAAAATCGATTGCTTTTGTTATGGTCAGTCTTTGACTGGTGTGTCTCGTATCGCGTATATCTCCTGGGAAAGTGAATGTCCTTTTGGCTTTCCGCTATTGATTTTTCCATTAAATGTTTGTGGTTCCCTGATGGGAGCTGTGAGTTAATTATTTCCATTCCTGCATAGAATTGCCTCCACTTCTATTTTACTAAGTTATTGTCTAGGCGGTTAACCAATATGAGCGGCCTCTTTTGAGACATTGGCAAACAGTGTAGACCCAGATCAGATGCCACAGAACGCGGCGTCTGATCTGGGTCTATATTGTTTGTTTAAAAAGCATCCATTTTTGTAAAATTTGTCACAAACAAAAACAAACCTGAAAGCCCTGTAATTGGGAATGGACCGCTCCAAGCTTACTAGGTGGAAGATTCCATTGTCATATGTTGGTTAATATGGTCAAGTCTGTCAATGGTCAGTTATTTTTCTAACAAGTTCGAGGTTACTCAGTACTCCTTAAATTATCCAGAAAAATGGCTCAAGAGACGGTAAATATTATTATTATTATTATTATTATTATCATCATCGTTTGTTTGTTGGTCTGTTTTTTATTATTCGTATTTTTTTTTTCAGAGAACATCACATTTGACACATAGGGTTGTCTCGGACGTTTACATATCATTATTACGGGCCTACATGTGTTATTAGCTCACTTTGAGCAAGCTCCAGGTATGCGCATGCCGTGGCCTGTTGTCCGTCGTCTGTCGTCCGTCCGTCTGTCCCTCAATAACTTTTCACATCTCCTCCCAAACCGGTGATACCTGGTGGGAGGCATCCTGGTGACATGGAGATTCAGATTTGCTAAAATGGTTCTGTTCGGATTTCCAAGTTGGCCGCCATTGCGACCATCTTCATATTCTTCAAACGACATCTCCTTCCGAACCGAAGGTCGAATTGAGGTGAAACTTGATGGGAAGTATCGGGGTGAAATGGAGATTCAGATTTGCTAAAATCGTTCCTTTCCGATATACAGGATGGCCGCCATGGCAGCCATCTTGTAATTCTTCAAACGACTTCTTCTCCCGAACCAAAGGTCGAACTGAGCTGGAACTTGATGGGAGGCATCGGGTGACATGGAGATTCAAATTTTCTAAAACTGTTCCGTTCCGATATCCAAGATGACGGCCATCTTGAAATTCTTCAAAGAACATCTCCTCCAGAACCAAAGGTCGAATTGAGATGAAACTTGATGGGAGGCATCGGAGTGACATGGAGATTCAGATTAGCTAAAATTGTTCTGTTCCGATGTCCAAGATGACGGCCATCTTGAAATTCTTCAAACGACATCTCCTCCCAAACCAAATGTCGAATTAAGATGAAACTTGATGGGAGGCATCGAATTGACATATTCAGATTTGCTAAATGTGTTCTGTTCAGGTATCCAAGATGATCGCTATGGCGGCCATCCTGAAATTTTTCAAATGACATCTCCTCCCGAACCAAAGGTCAAATTGAGCTGAAAATTGATGGGAGGCATCGGGGTGTCATGGAGATTCAGATTTGCTAAAGTGGACTCGTTGGGATTTCCAAGATGGTCACCATAGAGGCCATCTTAAAATTATTCAAACGACATCTCCCAAACCAGAGGTGTGATCAAACTGAAACTTGATGGGAGGCATCGGGGCGACATGGAGTTTCAGGTTTGCTAAAATCATTCCATTCCGATATCCTAGATGGTCGTCATGGTGGTCATCTTGAAATTTTTCAAACGGCATCTGCCGATTCAGAGGTTGGATCAACTTGAAACATCGTGGAAGGCATCGGGGCGACATGGCGATTCAGATTTGCAATAAATTGTTTTGTTCCGATATCCAAGTGGCCTATATGGTGGCCATCGTGAAATTCTTCAAATGACATCACTTTCCGATTCAAGGGTTGGACTGGGCTGAAACTTCATTGGAGGCATTGGGGGTGACATTGAGATTCAGATTTGCTTAATTTGTTCGGTTCCGATATCCAAGATGGCTGCGCACGGAGGCCATCTTCAAATTCTTCAAAAGACATCTCCTCCCGAACCAGAGGTTAGATCAAGTTGAAACTTGATGGGCGGCACTGGCGCGACATGGAAATTCGGAATTGCTAAAATTATTCCATTCAGATATACAAGATGGCCACCATGGCGGCCAACTTTAAATTCTTCAAACTACATCTCTTCCTGAACCAAAGGTTAGGTGGAGGTGAAACTTGGTCGGTTGCATTGGGGAACATGGAGATTCAGAATTGCTGAAATTATTTTGTTCTGTTATTTAAGATGGCCTCCATGTTGGTAACTTGAAAATCTTCAAACCACATCAAGTTGAACTGAGCCGAAACTTGATGGAAGGCATTGAGGTGACATGGAGTTTCAGACTTCTGTTCTGATATCCCAGATGACTGCCATATTGGCCATCCTGAAAATCTTCAAACCACGTCCGCTACCGAATGGTCTGTTGCATTGAGTTGCAATTGGCGGGAGGCATTTGGGTGACATGGAGATTAAAAATTGCTATAATTGTTGCATTATGATATCCCCGATGGCGGCCATCATGAAATTCTTCAAAGTACCAGTATAGTAAATGCATAAGATTTACAGGGAGGAGCAGCACAGGTGTTGTCAGTATATTGCAAACACGCTGAGTCCACAAGAAAATTCGGTATTGTGGCTTTTTGGCAAGCAGCCATATACACCATAGCTTTGTTTGTGTAGCACTTGTATTCACATGATTGGTTGACTTGGTTTACTTTTTATTTATAACAGAACATGCCAAAGGCAGGTGCAAACAATAGCTCTGGTCTGCCAAACTATACACTTCCACTTTGCATCAACATCATCTCTTCCTGAATCCTAAATCCGACTAATCTGTTCAGAAACTTAATCAGAAGCATCAAGAACTCAGAATTGCTAAAGGTAATGTGATCGAATAGACAAAAAGGCCACCAAGGCACAATGTAATATATGATCAGCCTCATCCAGGTGAATGATTCTGGCCCACTTGGGCATCTAGTGATGTTTTTATGACACGACGTTATCCACTATATAACAGCTACGCTATATGATGTGTACATGATGATGATGATGTTTTGAGTTTAACGACGCGCCAACCCTATGTGGGTCATTAATGATCAAAAACTATGTAGAATTATGAGGATATTAAAAGTTAAAACAGTCAGAACGATAATGTATAACAAGAGGCCCATTGGCCACTATGCTCACCAGAGTTCAGGCGGGCACTGCCAACTGGCAGCCATGTATGGTTTCAATTTATCGATTATAGAGTCTCCCAAACGAACCCCAATTCCATGTGGACTTTGTATCTGAAATATTAGGCATTTTATGAAGTGAAGGGGTGCATGGGACATGGATCCAACAGAGCCCAAGTTGGAATCACTGAATGTGTCTTATCATAAGGAACAAGAATATATATGGTTTAGGTATGGGGATGTGTACAGTTCCAGAGATATTAGGCCTTTTATGCTGTGGAGGGGTTGGAGCATGGCCCTGGCAGACACCAGGAAATCCAAGATTGTTGTCCTTGAATGTGTTTTATCATTAGGACCAAGAAAATATATTGTTTAGGAGTGGGGATCTGAACTGTTTCTGAGATATGAGGTCTTCTTATGAAGTGAAGAGGAGAGGATTGGTCCCTATGGACCGCCAAGTTGGTGTAACTGAATGCGTCTAATCACAAGGAACAAGAATATATATGATTATGAGGTGGGGATCTTAATGGTGTCTGAGATATATGGCCTTTTATGAAGTGGAGGGGTGGGCCATGGCACGGACTTATTGCCCTAGCACAAATACACCCAAGGTTGGTGTGACTAAATGATTCTTTTCAAAAGGAACTCAAATGTACATGCCTTAGGGGTGGGGATCTGAACAGCTTCTGAGGTATATGGCCTTTTATGAAGTGGAGGCATGGCTCCCAGCGCACCCAGGGAGACCCCTAGGATGGAATCAGTAAATGTGTCTTTTCAAAAGGAACAAGAATATATGTGGTTCAGGGATGGGGATCTAAATGGTTTCTGAGATATTGGGCTTTTTACAAAGTGGAGAGGGTGGGGCATTGCCCGGGCACACCCCAGCGAACACCCAAGTTGGTGTCACTGAATGCGTCTTATCATAAGGAACAAGAAAAAATATGGTTTTGGGATGGGCATCTGAATGGTTTCTGACATGTATCGCCTTTTTTGAAGTGTAGGGGTCGTGCATGGCCCGGGCACATCCCAGGGGACCCTCGGGTTGGTATCACTGAATGCGTCTTATCATAAGAAACAAGAATATATATGTTTTTGGGGCGGGGAACTGAATGGTTTCTGACCTATATCGCCTTTTATGAAGTGGAGGGGTCGGGCATGGCCCCGGCGCACCCTGGGAGACCCATAGGTTGGTATCACTGAATGCCTCTTATCATAAGGAAGAAAAATATATATGGTTATGTGGTGGGGATCTAAAAGGTTTCTGATATGAAGTGGAGATGGTGGGGCATGGCCTGGGCACATCCCAGGGGACCCCCATATTGGTGCCTGCGAATGCGGCTTATCATAAGAAAAAAGAATATATATGGCTTATGGTGGGGATCTGAAAGGTTTCTGAGATATATGGCCTTTTATGCACTTGAGGGGGTGGGGCATGGCCCCCGCACACCCTGGGGGACCCCTAGGTTGAAATCACTGAATGCGTCTTATCATAAGTTACAAGAATATATATATGGTTTAGGGGTGGGGATCTGAACGGTTTCTGAGATATTGGGCCTTTTATGGGGTGGATGGGGTGGGGCAAGGCCCAGGCACATCCCAGGGTACGCCCAGGTTGGTGTCACTGAATGCGTCTTATGAGAAGAAACAAGAATATATATGGTTTTTGGGTGCGGATCTGGATGGTTTCTGAGATATATCGCCTTTTATGAAGTGGAGGGGTGGGGCATGGCCCTGGCGCACCCTGTGAGACCCCTAGGTAGGTATCACTGTATGCGTCATAAGGAACGAGAATATATATGGTTTATGGGTAGGGATCTGAATGGTTTCTAAGATATTGGGTCTTTTACAAAGTGGAGGGGGTGGGGCCATGGCCCGGGAACATCTCAGGGGTACCCCCAGATTGGTGTCACTGAATGCGTCTTATCATAAGAAACAAGAATATATATGGTTTTGGGGTGGGGATCTAAACGGTTTCTGATATATAAGGCCTTTTACGAAGTGGAGGGGGTGGGGCATGGGCCCGGCACATCCCAGGGACCCTCAGATTGGTGTCAATGAGTGCGTCTCATCATAAGAAAAAAGAATATATATGGTTTAGGGGTGGGGGTCTGAATGGTTTCTGATATATATGGCCTTTTATGCACTTGAGGGGGTGGGGCATGGCCCCGGCACACCCGGGGGACCCTTAGGTTGGCATCAAGGGATATTTTTATAAAATGTTTTTGCCAAAATATCTGCAAAGGTTTGGCAGTAAATGCCATTTTTCTGTTTTCCCCATTATAAATCTACGGAAACTCTAAGTTGCCATAGCAACCAAACTGATGAGCCGATTTTCATTAAAAAAAAAAAAAAAACAAACTTTAAATCCCCCAACCCAAGGATGCTACAGATGAAATTTGGGCTGAATCGACCCAGTGGCTTCAGAGAGGATGTCGTTTGAAAGTGATGACGCCAGACGACGCACACTAATGGTTTCATTCGGCGGCAGAGACATGTCGAGTACAAGTCGTATAAATTGGAAGCAAAATGACCTAAATAGTATTGATGGGGACATTAAATCTCCATTCAAACGAACAATCATTCTTTATTGAAATAAATATTGTTTAAACCAACTGATTCCTTGCTGATTTTTAGCATTAGAATTGAAAAAGATCAGCTCTAGTGTTCAAATTGTTGAATGATAAATCACAGTTTGATGGTCAGTGGAAAGTAGACAAATCACTGGTGCTATGATTTGAGCCAGTGCATGACAAAACCTACATAAAGACGAGAGCTTCAAATACCCGGATCAGTCTGCCCATTTACTCATTAAGACAAGACATGCCATGTATCTCTCTTTGAATAGCCCGCAGGCTATTGAAGGTGCATGCAATCAGTGAAGGCTCTGATCAGACTGCACGACGACGCACGACGACGGACGACGGAGGCCTGCCATCCTATAAGCTCCCCCGGGGCTAAAAATCTAAAGCAAAATTAAATCTTATGAAAAAGTCCAACTTCTTTTAAGAATAAGATAATATATTATCAACAGGTGCATCTTGAAACAAGTGTTGCAAAGTGCCAGCTTTGAGGTTACGGGACTGTGAAAAGTCTACACATTCAATTAAGACATGTTTAACAGTGAATGGCTGATCACATCCTACACAAGAAGGCTGATCATCACCATTAAAAATATAAGAATTAGTAACTCTAGTATGGCCAATGCGCAGTCGTGTTAATACTACATTCCTCTTTCCTGGAAAACTGTGGAGGAGAGCATTTTGTTCCAACGACAGGTTTAATGGCACGGAGTCTGTTATTTATTGCACGGTCGTTCAAAGTTTAACGAGTTTGTTAGTGGTCATATTGTTAACTGTTCTAGCAAGTACAGTATCCTATTTTTTGGTATTTTTGCTGAAAAAATAATGTGAGCAGCGTTTGCATCTGCAAAAGATGCTTACATTTTTTGCTGCAAAACATTAGCATATCCGCCATATTAAAAAATTTTAACGATACCTTAGCTAACGATATTGTTAGTTGTAAATAACGGACCCCGGGTTATTAGCATATTAACACCACGAACACAGATGAAAAAGAGGCACAAATGGGCCAGAAGTCGCTCAGCTGGATGCGTCTGATCATGATAGGTTACACTGAGCCTTTGGGACCAACTTTGCTATCAGAGTGCCTTTTAAGCAATTCTGGTTCTGCATGCTGTCCTGATAAGTCTGATTAAGGTTCCAACCAACCCAGTTCGACTTGAAATTCAGGAAGAGGTGATGTTTGTTCACCTTTGGCATCAGCCTCGATAGCGCAGTGGTTAGCGCGTTCGGCTTATGATCGAGAGGTTGTGCGTTCGAATCCGGCCACCGGTATCGAGGTGTGTCCTTGGGCAAGACACGTAATGACACTGCCCCACTCCACCCAGGTGTAAATGGGTAGCAGTGGCGTAAAAGCCACTGCCTCTCTCTCGCGCGCGCGTGAAAACATCCGGAATGAGTGTTCGAGAGCGATTCAATAAGCTTGAAGCTTTCATCGCAATCGAACTAAAATAAATTAGTATAAACCTTTGGTATCAGAATACAAGATTCTGGCAATTCTGGATCGGATGTGGTTTGAAGGTTTTCAAGATGGATGCCATCTTAGACATCAGAACATAGCAACAGATAAGGTACGTATTTTGTGATACTTGAAGGATAGTTTTCATTATTTCTACATATAAACTTATGCTGTGGGTATTCATTAGAATCGTCAAGGCGGTTCTAATACATACCCACGACATAAGTTTTTATGAAGAACTGACAAAAACTATCCTTTAGAAATCATAAAATACCAACCTTACCTGTTGCTATGTCAGAACAGAAACAATTTAAGCAATTCCGAATCGCCATGTTACCCAAATGCTGGCTATAACTAACCTACCGTTCAGGCAGATGTTGTTTGAACATTTCCAAGTTGGATGGCATCTTGGATATCGAAACAGATCAATTTAAGAAACTCTGAAACTCCAAGTTGACCCCAAAGGCTAGATAAAGTTTTAGCTTAAACCTACTTTCGGTTCGTGGGGAGATGTTGTATAGGGCATTTCAACATAGCCACCATGACGTTCTTCTTAGATATCCGAACAAATTGAGCAATATCTGAATCTCGATGTTACCATTCAAGTTTCAGTTCTATCTGACTTTCGGTTCAGCAAGAGACGTCATTTAAAGATTTTAAGATGGCCACCACTCACTGGCGGCCATCTTCTTCAGAATCAGAATTGTTACTGGTGACACGTCAAATGACATTTATACACCAGTACCTGTTCTCACCAACGGAATGGAACGATTTAAACAATTCTTTATCACTATGTCGCCCCGATGCCTCCCATCAAGTTTCAGCCATATCTGATTTTCCATCCGGGGGAGGTGTCGTTTGAAGAATTTCAAGCTGTCCACAATTGCGCCGATCTTGGATATCGGTACGAACGATTTAAGCAATTCTGAAATTCCAGACCGTCCGGGTTGATGCCGCCCCACAAGATTCAGCTCAGTTTTTCATTTGGAGAGGAGCTGTGGTTGAAATTATTTCATGATGATTGCAATGGCGGCCATCTTGACTATCGGAACAGAACAACTTTGGAATTCTGAGTCTCCATATTTCTACGATGCCTTCTATTAAGTTTCAGCTCAATGGGTCTTTCAATTTTGGAGGAGTTGTTGTTTGAAGAGTTTCAAGATGGTCGCCATGGTTTCCACCCTGCCCTACTGCCTCCCATCAGGTTTCAGCTCAATCAAACCTTTGGATTGGGAGGAGATGTCGTTTAAAGAATTTCAAGCTGACCATCTTGGATATCAGAAAGGAATGCTTTTAGCAATTCTGTATTTCCATGTTGTTCCAGTTTAACCTAAAGAATTACATTCGCAATTCTGAATCTCCATGTCACCCAGATACTTCCAAACAAGTTTCAGCTCAAACTTTCGGTTTGGGAGGAAATGTCGTTTGAAGAATTTTAAGATGGTCGCCATGGCGGCTATCTTTGATATCGGAAAGAAAAGGATTTACCTATTCATAATGACTATGTCGCACTCATGCCGCCCACCAAGTTTCAGCTGAATCCGAATTTCGATTCAGGAGGGGATGTCGTTTTAAGAATTTCAAAATGGCTGCCATGGTGGCCGTCTTTGATATCGAATAGAAATATTTTAGCTATTATGAATTTCTTCAGTTCGAGAGATGTCGATTTAAGACTTTTTTCCGTTATATGTCTGGGAGACTGAAAAGCAAGTGACTCCAGTTGGATCCCAAATCAAACTCGTCCAAGATTGTATAGGTGTCCTCATTACCTGCAAGTCTGGTGAAGATTTGATTAAAACTGAAATTGCTATCATATGAACAACATTTACCGAAGTCTATGGGGCTCTCAAGGGCTTGTAACTCTCATGCAAATAGTCCAAATTAGTCAAACATTTTGCAAGATTTCTATCTGTCATCGATAACTACAAGTTTAATGAAGATTGAATAGAAAATGAAGTCGCTATCGTCCACACAACATTTTCCCCGTCTATGGAAGGCTAAAGGGCAAGTAGTTCTCATGTGAATAGTTAGATCTGACCCCAAATCATACTCATCCAAAAGTTTATCGCTGTCCACATTCACCTTATTTGCATTATCTGCGGTTTCCTAGTCTGAAGGTTATCAGCGTTGGAAAAACAGGTAACCAGAACCCCCTGACCTTGAAAGGTATGGGGGTCTGGTTACCTGTTTTTCCAATATTGACAGTGCGCAAGCTGGGAGCCAGCAAATAATGCAAATAAGGTGAAGGTAACAAGTCTGATGAAGGTTCCATCCAAAATCACATCCCTATCACATGCATGTTCTCTTTAACAGCAAGTTTGACAAAGATTCTATCAAAAATAAAGTCTGTGTCGATCGGTCAACATTTCCCCATTATACGTCTATGTGGGAGGCCAGTAGAATCGGCAAGTAAAACTCACGTGAAAAACCAGATCTGCCCAAAGTTCGAACTTGTCGCAAAATAATATGTATGTCCTCATTATTTAAAAAGGATCCGATCAATGATTCGGGAGATGTCGTTTAAAATATTGTAAGATGTCGGTCATGTCGGCAATCTTGGACGTTGCAACAGCACCGGTTTAGCAATTCTGAATCTATATGTTGCCTTAATGCCTCTCAGCCAGTACCAGCTCAATCCGAACTATAGTTCTGGATATATTGAAATGTGATAAGTTAACGACGGACAGACGACGAACAACTGGTCATTGTATAAGCTGACTCAGAGCTTCGCTCCAGGTGAGATGAAAATGTCACTTTTAGGGAATACCCCCTTAACTAAAATAAGAGGGCTAGACCCAGGTGGAAAACTTCAGTCGACTCCCGATATCTCAATCTCCGGGGGACTGATTTTTTTTTTATTTTCGATAATAGTAGTTTGAGATAAAAGGAGTTGAAATCTAATTAGCATAAAACTAAAACACAAGTGGCCAAAACTTAGTTTGGCTTAAGCATAGTTTGAGATATCAGTGTTTGATATACCGTTTTAGTTTGTGAAAAAACGTGTGGAGTTTCAATTTAGGGTGGATTGTTTAAGAAAGCTTTGGCAGTGATTTATTATTGTGTGATAGATCACTGTTTGGAGGTCATTTGTACAGTAGATCAAATCACGAGCGCCTAGCGCGAATGATTTGTCTACTTACAACTGACCGACTCAATACACTCAATACACCTGATCTATTTCGATTCAAACACACAAAAACTCGACGAAAATGCTATTGATTCCTTCAGATTCTCCCTATCTTTCGCCTTTGTTTAAAGGAATCCCGCCAATATAAAAAATGTATCACAAGCGTTTACCTGTTTTCATAACATATCTGACACAAGAAAACGACGTTACACCAGCTAACGTCAAGGTAACAATGAATGACGTCATGAATGGGGATAAAAAGGCGGATCTTACGCCCAGTGATTTATTACTCAAAATTTCACTAGACTTTACTATTTGTAGTATAGGCGACAAGTACTGGCGACAACACTGTAATGGTCATTTTGGAGACGTTGCTTCCAATTTTGTGGGACTTCTACCCGACATCAGATGAAATGACATTTCAAGCCCTGCCGCCCAATGAAACCAATAGAGGTTTAAGGCATGGACGGGCCGACTCGCACCGCTTTGCCTGGGCAGGCTTAGATCCTTTAAGCGGTTTACCAGTAATCGTGTGCGGGTCGGTTTCAGCTCTGCGTGGAAGCATCGTGCAGCCTATCTATTTCTTCAAGCCCCGATGGGCGGGGCTGATGGGTACTCGTTAGAGCCGCCTCAATGAGGCGGTTCTAACAAGTACCCACAACGTATGTTTCCGGTATAAATAAGAATTTTATCAGGGATTTCCATCAGTAAAGTAGCATTTCGGAATGTCGCACGTGTGTATCAGCATAATGTTTCATCAGAAAAGTACCCATTTTGGAGATGTAAAAAAAGTGCACGGGTGTGTTATCGTAATAAAAAAACAGAAGAAAAAAATACCTCGCCCAATAAGAATAGTTGTCATCCTCGTTCCATGATATTAAATCGTGCCTCCAATTGAACTGAGCAATTATGAAATTTTGAAATTATAATTAATTTTGATTTGATATTATCTGTTGTTAATTGAATTACAATAACGTCCGGCTTTTGCATTCCTTAGCTTACATCACGAAAACACGCCTATATAATTTTGACCCCCTTGAACCCTACTTTTATATAGTAAAACTGGGGTTTCCGGGGTATACCTTATTTTCCTTATTTCTGCTCTAAAATATAGATTATGGGTACTCGTTAGAACCGCCTCGGTTCTAACGAGTGCCCACAATCTATATTTGGAGCAGAAATAGTAAAAGTATCACACTTTTTCATCATAAAATCTTCATTTTTTCGGCAATAAAGGTGGCAATGTATTTGTATAGGCGTGTTTGCGTAATGGCAGGTAAGAGAACCCAATGCAAATATATGTAAAATCACAAAATTTTGGCCACGATACAGAATGTCATTCAACAGTCCATGAATTTATTTATTTATTGATTTATTTATTTATTCATTAGCTGTTCTGACCCAGCGCGCTTAAAGACAATGGAAAGGAGCTGTGATTTATTTTGCAATAAATCACTTGGAAAAGCGGGACGCAAACAGCCGCCGTTTTGTGATGCCACTCGATAAATAAAATGACGTCGTTAGACGGTGTTCCATCATTTTCTCGCTCCACTAACATTTCCAAAGGACTTAAATTCATCTGATACAGTCCGTTGTTTTGGCTATATTTCTTCTAACAATTGCGAAAAGTTGGGGAAAAAAGGAAACAACAAAGTCACAGCCCATTTTGGGTCTGGTCGAATCTACGCGCCCGATATTTGATCTACATTTCAACTGACCTCCTAACTCAACAGTTCACTGCTGGTCTTAAATTTAAGGGGAATTGGGACACTTCGCAGATTTCCTGTTCGTTTTTCTATAAACCCTGTCCCACTGAAAAAAGGGATCTACTCTTAATGGAAAGAATTTGCTCCAAATTCTTTTCTTTAAGAGTTGACACCTATTGACTTGGGAGACAAAAATACTTTTGCAGGAGTTGCCTCCCCTGAAGGTGTTCCCATTCCGCTTAACTTAACTCCGAACTTTATTCGACTCCGCTTACAAATGAGTCATTCGTGTACAAATAACCTGTCTGCGGCTTTGGTGACATTAGAAATATAGCCTGTTAACTTTTTGTATGCGGAGGACTTTGCACTCGTTTCAGACTTTCGGATGAGTCTTTAAACTAAGGTCCCGTCTCCGTATGACCTTAGTTCTTGGTGGAACGTAAAACTCAAACACTCACTAACTCACTCACTTTACACTCGTGGTCATTTCATATGAAATTTATGAAACTCGCCTTCATATGAAATGACCACGAGTAGAAGATTATGTTTACTTAACCAATCGCGCGATAGAGCTGATCTATTTCGATTCTAACACACTGACAGTCGTTTCCTTCATATTCTCTCAACATCCCGCCATTGTTGGAAGAAACCCCGCCAATATGTTTGTATCGTACTTGATCCTTGAAAAAGACGTTACTCCGTCTAACGTCAAGGATCGATGACGTCGCAAAACATCTTAAAACGGGTGCTCTTCGCGTCAGGCTGTTTTCGCCTAGTGATTTTTCACTCAATATATCACTGGATTTAACCGTTTGCAAAGAGCTTATGACGTGAGGAGCTCTTGCCATTTGCTACAGGCGACAAGTGTTACAATATACGTGTGGTCATGTGATTTTTATGACCCTCACGTTGTCCACTAAATAAAAGCGACCTTGTATGGTAAACATACGAGGAACTTTTCAGTTTTCACACGAATAAGATGAGCACTTCGTAAATCTCACTTTTTATGTGCACAACTGGGGTTCACGAGGATGCACCTTTCTACTCCAAGACACAATGTGTGGGTAAAAATAGGAGCAAGTTGACAGGATGCTGCCAACAAAGGCTCAGACCAACCGGCGCATCTACGTGGTCTGATCAGAGCATTAACAACTCGCACGAATCAGCTGTTATGTGAACAATTCCGTGAAATATATATCATTTAAGTCTCCACCTTACACAGGGAAAATGGGGTTTACACAAGTTTAAATCACCTCAAAACATCGAGCTTAATGTCATTTCTAATATCACGGTTGCAACAAGAGCACCGCTGAGCGGGAAAATATACGCATATCATTCCAATACTCCATCATTTTGTGAATTTCAAGCGAATAAAAAGTTTTATACTTCGATAAATTCCATTAGCAAGAATCACAGATCTGTTTCACATAGTGACAGGTAATAATATAACGTGACGTCATAGAGCACGTTTAGAACCCGTCATTGTTTATGAAGCGATGCCAACACCGTTCGATTTAAAGATGGAAACCTATTGAAAACGTAGATGTTAGAAGACAAATAAACTGAATTTAAAGAATTGATTTTATTCGGTTTCTTTCAAAGGTGACATCTTCCAAATGAATAATCATTCCGCCGTTTCCGTCTTGCGCTTTCGAAAGAAGTCCTCAAAAGCATTCCATTTTGGTGGCATTTGTAATTTTAAGGAATGTATTGTCATTTTTGTGGCTTTCATGGATGTGTAAACTCCAGTGATTCGCCGGAGTTTACACATCGATAAAATCCACAAAAATGAAATTCATTCCTATAGAAACCATGTCTGGGCATAAAAATGTGGACTGTTAGGAATGTACGCACGTTATGTTGCCCAATGGCAGCCATGACTAAATGGTTATCAAGTAAATTTGTTGAAAATGGCTGTTGATCAACTGACTGATGGATAAAAGGGCAACTTGACAATACCAAACATATATACATTTGACTTTGGCTACGAAATTACAGGTAACATTTAATCTGATGTTATTTTGATTCTCATCCAAATCAGCTTATCAGTATAGTGATGACACACACTAGGATGCGGCCCCGCCCATCGGGACTTGAAGAAACAGATAGGCTGCACGGTGCTTCCACGCAGAGCTTAAACCGACCGCACACGAGTACTGGTAAACCGCTTAGACGATCTAAGCCTGTCCGGGCAAAGCGTGTTGGCGGGAAAGTTAAACCTCAAATCAAACAAACAAACAAACACACAAAGATGGTCCAAAAATTTAATCAAAGGGAAGAAACTAAGAAAGTACGGGAGTGAGTGAACTTGACTTCATATACATTGCTATGAAGCTTCATCCAGATATTTCCCAGGCAAAAATCGTCCAATGCATTTAAGCTTTCTGGTTTCATTGGGCGACAGGGCTTGGAGATGTCATTTCACCTCAATGTCGGGTAAAAGTCCCACAAAATTGAAAGCAACGTCTCTAAAATGACATAAATAGTGTTGACAGGGGCGTTAAGCCCCAATTCAAACAAACAAATCATCCAGATATTGCATTCGGAAACCTATCGATTGCGTGCAGAAAGGTGGTCTAAAAAATAATCAAAGGGAAGCAACATAGAAAGTGAGAAAGGGAGAGAAATCTTTTTGCACGCGACACGCCATCTTCACCTGATAGACATTGCTATGAAGTTTCGTTCAGATATTCCAAACTGTTACCTAGTTATGGCGCCGGCCTCGGTAGCTCAGTCAGATGCGCGTCTGACTGGTGATCAGGAGGATGCGGTTCGATACCTGCCAGGGTCGGCAACATTATTTCGTGGGGATTGATCATGGAATCTTTGTCACGGTCATTTTCTCCCTTCCTGATTCAAGTAGGACAGTTGGCAATTTTTGGCGAAAGAATGTGCACTGTACTGGTTAACCGCTTACGTAAAAAGTGTGGATAGTAAACTGACCGGCTCAAAAATGACATATTATTAATATAATTATTATTATTTCAAAACGGGCGTATTTTCTAGTAAATGGGACGCCTACATCACGAAAATATGCTTATATAATTTTGACCCCCTTCAAACCTACTTTCATATTGTAAAACTGGGGCTCTGTTTCTGCGAGGCGGTTCGAACGCGTATCCAAAATCTTTGTTTTGAGCAGAAATAAGAAAAATTATCACAATTGTTCATTTGTAAATTTTCATTTTTCAGTGGTAAAATTTACAATGTATTTGTATTGGCGTATTTTCGTAATGTATATCGCATGCATATTTCTTATACCTCACCTAGAGAGAAAAGTTGGGGTTATTTTTTCTATTATTTGATTTTGGGTTTACGGCCCTTTCAATATTATTTCACTCACATCGAGCCGATCGTTACTCAGAGGTAGGCGAATATTAGAGTACCCGGAGAAAAAACACCTGACCTTCCGTTGCAGAACTTGGCGTCTCACATGTGACCCAAGCCAAGGCTCGATCCAACAGCGGTGATGAGGCCTAGTGATTAAGAGTCGGCGCTCTCATCCACTAGGTCAAGGAGGCCTGTCAAAGTTTGGGTTATAGATGTTAGTGATGGTCCTATTTTGAATATGGGAATTATAAACCGTGGGATGTTGAAATGGTTAAAACATCATTACTACGCCCCTAATTCACCTGCAATGTCGTTCTCTCTCTCTCTCTCTCTCTCTCTATCTCTCTCTCCTCTCTCTCTCTCTCTCTCTCTCTCTCTCTCTCTCTCTCTCTTCTCTCTCTCTCTCTCTCTCTCTCTCTCTCTCTCTCTCTCCTCTCACTCTCTCTCTCTCTCTCTCTCTCTGGGGGGGGGGGGTCTTCTCTTAAAGGTAGAATGAGATGGTTCCTGCAAATAATACACAATTACACGCCATTGTGACAGCAACCACTGAAACTTGCATTTATTTATTTATATTTAGCGTCATGCTATGTTTTTTCTGATTTTTTTTTTTATTATTATTTTTGGCCGGGGGTGGGGTGGAGGAGGGAGGGGGTGGGCACATGACTTACCGTAGTGATAGATCTTGGAAATATTGTTTTCGCTCTAGAACAATTAACATTTTGAACACTTTCGAATTTGTTAAGCTAACGTTGCTGTGAACAATTTGACTCTGGTTTCTTGAAATTAATTAAAAAAAATCTTGATTACACAAGCAATATAGCTCAATTAATATAATCTGGCCCTAGAGTAAGAAAGACCAGACCTGTTAAACAAAATAAGTTCGTTATTTAGCCCAAGGTGAGTCAGCTGATCAACGTAATAATTGATTAAATATTTAATTTATTCAAATTTTACAGGTATTCATGCGTAGGGATTTATGACGTTTCCAGCATATTAAAACTCGATGAAGTTTCGCTCAGACGGCCAATCACACTCTTCGGCATTTCGAGATGGGCTTCTGCAGAATGTTGACTCTCAGCTTCGTTTGTTTTTATTTTCATTAAGTTTTGGACACGGATTCTTTTTTGGACAAGTTTCTAGCAACCACACCGAAGACCATGGTATGTTTGTACAGAGAAATCCAATTTTAAGATCAACTAAACTTAAAACTTATTTTTCTTTAAAAAATACAGTGGAATTCCGCTACCAAGACCACAAAAATTAAGACTAATTCTGCTTTTAAAAGCTTATTTAGTAGGTTGCAGTTATTGTTTCTCTGTGTTTTCTGCATACAGTGTCCTCTAGACATAGACCACGTTTTGGACTGTTCAGAAGTGTCTTTCAGGCCTTTTGAACAGTCCCAAAGGAGGTCTTTATACAGAAATTTTACTGTACTTAAAATGTTTCAATTTTTCTTTCTGTCTTTTTCTACAACAAAGCGGGCAACCGCTGTGAGCTGTGTTACAACGCATAATGTAGTAATGTAGTAATTTCTTCATTTTGAAATTTTTTACTACATTATGCGTTGGCATAGTCGACGCGAAATGAAATAAAATGTCGTTTTTACTTCATTATGCGTCGATACTAAGAGGTTTGAGCAAAATGAAAGAATTATTTCATTTTGCGGCGATGGGTGGCATACTTAATTTTACTTCATTATGCGTCAACAGTTTGTTTGTTTGATTTGAGGTTTAACGTTCCCGTCAAGACTATTTAGGTCATTTTGGAGACATTGCTTCAAATTTTATGGGACTTTTACCCGATATTGAGATGAAATGACATCTCAATCGCTGCCGTCCAATTAAAAGCAATAGGGTTTATATGCATGGATGGGCCGACTCGCAGCAGTTTTCCTGGACAGGCTTAGACCTTCTAAGCAGATTACGAGGACTCATGTACGGGCGGTATCAGCTCTGCGTGGAAGCATCGTGCAGCCCATCTATTTATACCCCCGGCATACGAAGTATGCAAGGGGGTATATAGTTTTTGTCCATTCTGTCTGTCTGTCTGTCTGTCTGTCTGTCTGTCTGTCTGTCTGTCTGTCTGCCTGTCTGTCTTTTGTTTGATTTGTTTGATTTGAGGTTTAACGTCCCCGTCAACACTATTTAGGTCATTTTGGAGACGTTGCTTCCAATTTCATGGGACTTTTACCCGACATTGAGATGCCGCCCAATAAACCTTTTTCTTTGTGATTTTGACCTTCAGTGTGCTTTTGTGGAAGACCGTCTTTTGGACTGTTCAACTGTGGTCTTAAAGACCACTTTTGAACCGTCTCAAATGTGGTCTAAATTGTAGGAATTTAACTGTATTGCTTCCTAAGTCTTTTCGAAGACAGCTATGTTCTACCATCATTACTTCATTATGCGTCGATATGGTGCATATCAACGCGAAATGAAATAATTTTTTTACTTCATTTCGCGTCGACTATGCCAACGCATAATGTAGTAAAAAAAAATCAAAATGTAGTAATTACTACATTACTACATTATGCGTTGTAACAGAGCTGCGTAAAACCAAATGGCAGCCAATGAAAAGCGACGTAACGTGAAGACGTCGGGTTTCCGACAGTATATCGCAGATTCTAACACTGAGCGCCTATATAGGCAATGGAAAATAACTGTGTTTTATTCTGCAACAAATCACGGCAACGAAGAGCGTGACGAGTGACGTCATTAAAAACTGCCAATTCATGACGTCACTGGTCGATTTCCTTGACGTTGGACGGAGTTACGTCATTTTCTCCTATCGAAAACGTTAGAAAAGGATATAAATGCATGTGTTTCAGTCGATAATTTTAGCGGGATTTCTTCTAAAAATGGCGAAAAGTTGTGAAACTTTGAAGGAAACAACAGCATAATTACAGATTTTCAGCCTGTTAGAATCGAAATAGATCAGCTCTAGTTTGTGATTTGTTGGTAATAAAGCACAGTTTGTCGGTCAGTTGTAAGTAGACAAATCACGCGCGCTACGCGCTCGTGATTTGATCTATTTTACAACTGACCTCCAAACTGTGATTTATTACTCAACAAATCACAGTTAGAGCTGATCTTTTTCTTAAATATGCTGTCGCAAATTTTTGACGTTATCCAATCAGACGTCGCGTTACATACGAAAGTGCATTAGAATTGATGTTTTACGTCCCCGTCAACACTTATTTGGGTCATTTTGTGGACGTTGCTTCTAAGTTTGTGGGACTTTTGCTCGACATTCAGATGAAATGACATCCCAAGCCCTGCAGCCAAATGTAACCAATAGGGCTTATATGCATTGGACTCGCACTTTTTTGCCTGGTCAGGCTTAGTCCATCTGAGCGGTTTACCACAGTATCAGTCGGCGAGGAAGCACCATGCAGCCCAGTCCATTCCTCCTAGCCTCGCCAGAAGGGGCCTAGACACGGTAGAAACAACAAACAAATAACAATTTAAACCATTTAAATATGCTTTTTAAAAGCAGAGTTATTCTCTTTCTCCACCTCTCTCTCTCTCTCTCTCTCTCTCACTCAACCTCTCTCTCTCATTGAGGTGGTTCTAACGGGTACCCACTAACTGATTGTTTGTTTGTTTTGTTTGAATTGCAGTTTAACGCCCCAGTCAACACTATTTAGGTCATTTTTGAGCCGGTCACATTTTTCCAGGGCAGGCTTATGCACAATATAAATTGAAATCCGGCAAGGGACGTGCAATATAAAATATGTCGGCGATTTTAAAGGGCTTGTGTTTAAGTCTAGTCTTAAAAGATAAAGATAAGATTCTTTCTGCCATTTTGAGTTTTGGAAGCAAAAATTAAAACAAGAGGACCAAGCTAGCTTGGTCCTGTATCGCTCACCTGAGCTAACAGATTCAAAGTTTAAGGAAGTGCCAACCTTTACTGAAGGCTTTATGGGAGGACATGGTGATGACAGGGTAAGCATTTTCTGAAAATCAAGTAGAATTTAACTCTATGATAAACAGGCTGACCTCACCGGTTTTCAAACTCATTCAAGCTTTTATTCCTGACTTGCTAAGAAGATCCGATCTAAACTGAAGTGGCTATGGTGATGACAAGTTCAAAAACAAGAGTTTTCAAACTCCTCCAAGCTTTCTGCCTGACTTCCTTGTTTGTAAGTTTCATGAAGATCCGTTCAAAACTAAAGGGGCAGCAGTGATAACAATGTCGAAAATAGGCATTTTCAGCAATCAAAGGCACGTCACTCTATGATAAATGTGCCGACTTGGCCGGTATTCGAACTCACCTGAGGTTTTATTCCCAGCCACATTACATGTAAGTTTCAGAAAGATCCGATCAGACTTGGCCAGTATTCAAACTCATCCAAGATTTTATTCCCAGCCACCTCACGTATAAGTTTCAGAAAGATCCGATCAAAACTGAAGGGGCTACGGTGATGACAAGGTCAAAATTTGGCATTTTTAGCAATCAAAGGGATGTTACTCTAAAATAAATGAGCCGACTTGGCCAGTTTTCGAACTCATCCGAGGTTTCATCCCCATCCACCTTACATATAAGTTTCAGAAAAATCCGATCAAAACCGAAGGGGCTACGGTAATGACAAGGTCAAAACTCAACATTTTCAGCCATCAAAGGGACAGAACTCTATGATAAATGGGCCGACATGGTCGGTTTTCGAACTCATCCGAGTTTTTATCCCCAGCCACCTTACATATAAGTTTCAGAAAGATCCGATCAAAACTGAAGGGGCTATGGAGATGACAAGGTCAAAAATCGGCATTTTCAGCAATCAAAGGGACGTAAATCAATGATAAATGGGCCAACTTGGCCGGTATTCAAACTCATCCTAGGTTTTATCTCCAGTCACCTTACATATAGGTTTCAGAAAGATTCGATCAAAACTGAAGGGGCTACGGTGATGACAAGGTAAAAAATCGACATTTTCAGCCATCAAAGGGACATAACTATATAGTTGATGGGGCAACTTGGCCGGTTTTCGAACGCATCCGAGGTTTTATCCCCAGCCACCTTACATATAAGTTTCAGAAAGATCCGATCAAAACTGAAGGGGCTACAGTGTTGACAAGGTCAAAAATCAACATTTTCAGCAATCAAAGGGACCTAACTCTATGATAAATATGCCACCTTTGCCGGTATGCGAACTCATCCGAGGCTTTATCCCCAGCCACCTTGCATATAAGTTTCAGAAAGATCCGATCAAAACTCAAAGGGCTACGGTGATGACAAGATCAAAAATCGGCATTTTCAGCAATCAAAGGGACGTTACTCTGTGATAAATGGACCAACTTGGCTGGTTTTCGAACTCATCCGAGATTTTATCCCCAGCCACTTTACATATAAGTTTCAGAAAGATTCGATCAAAACTGAAAGGGCTACAGTGATGACAAGGTCTAAAATCAGCATTTTCAGCAATCAAAGGGACGTTACTCTACGATAAAAGGGCCGACTTGGTCGGTTTTCGAACTCATCCGAGATTTTATCCACAGCCACCTTACATATAAGTTTCAGAAAGATCCGATCAAAACTGAAGGGGCTACGGTGATGACAAGGTCAAAAATCGGCATTTTCAGCAATCAAAGGGACGTAACTCTATGATAAACAAGCGGACTAGGCCGGTTTTCGAACTCTTCCGAGGTTTTATCCCCAGCCACATAACATATAAGTTTCAGAAAGATCCGATCAAAACTGAAGGGGCTACGGTGATGACAAGGTCGAAAATGGGCATTTTCAGCAATCAAAGGGACGTAACTCTATGATAAATGGGCCGACTTGGCCGGTTTTCGAACTCATCCGAGTTTTTATCCCCAGTCACCTTACATATAAGTTTCAGAAAGATCCGATCAAAACTGAAGGCGCTACGGTGATGACAAGCATTTTCCCATAGTAAGTCTATGGGACCTTGTGGTTGCCATAGGAACCAAAGTTTTAGAGCGATTTCAAAAAAAAAGTTTATGTCATCAATGCCCCACCAGAGGCATACTACAGGTGAGAAATGATTGAGATCAGCCTTCAGGATACAGAGATATAGCTGCTCAAAAGTGTGGACGGACGACGGACGGACGGACGGACGACGGACGTCGGAGGACCCACTATACTATAAGCTCCCCTGGAGCCTTCGGCCCAGGTGAGCTAACAAAGGATGAAAAAAGTATGAGAAAATGAGCCAATGCATAACAAAACCTATAACAAGACTCTTGCGAGCATCGAAGACTCAGATCAGCCTGCCCATCCGCGCAGTCTGCTCAGAGTTTTCGCTACTCAAAGGAACTCTCTGTAGCATCCATGGATTCCAGGCTATTCAAATATCAACAGGAGAAGACTATGGCAAGACTGCCTTGACGCATGCGCTGATCTGAAGCTTTGTTGGTAGCACACATCTTATTGTAGGTTTGGCAATGCACTGGCTTTAATGGTTTTCATTTGGCTCATTATTTACAAAAATGGACATGTAATGGTATTTTGTTTGTTTGTGTTGAGGTTTTAAGTCCCCGTCAACACCATATATGCCATTTTGGACACGTGCTTCCGATTTTGTGTCATTTCAAGCCTTATGTCCTAAGAAACCGTTACGGTTCAAGGGGCGTCCAACCCACATCACATTTCCTGAGCAGGCTTATACCAGTACTCAAATATGCGGTTGGATTCAGCTCTGCACGGAAGCACCATGCAGCCCAATCTATTTTTCCAAGCCCCGATGGCCGGGGCTAGTAACGGGATGGATGAAGGTATGATTAACTTTCTTTTCAGACTTGGTATTGGTTGATCAATCGGCAGGCAATGGTCAGTCAGTATCAGATGAAAAATTTCCTGAGCGCATGTCCGTCTGGTTCTACCATGATGATGTGCCAGTGTTCTATGAGCTCCAGAGAGATGACGTTATAACAAGCGCACTGAGCCCTTCAATTTTTCGGCTTTCCAAATATTTACCAGACGATCTGATGACCGATGACAACACAGAGGTTTTTGTCTCTTTTTTTATCACACTTTCAGAGGCGCACTATATTTTTATGCCAAAGTCACATATAAAATAAAAAGATGTACGTTTTGATAAATACCAAAATTATTTCATCTCGTAGAGTTATCACTCGTGCTTCGCACCGGTGAATTATATGATGTTTTCAACACACTTGATGAAATATTTTGGTATTCGTCTCAAAACAGTTAAATATCCTCTACGTGTCGCTGTTATTTATCCCTTTTGTACCAAATGGAATCTTCCTTCTTATATATAGCAGGAGTCTATTTCAAAATTTAGGGGTGTCAGGCTGTCTTTTCTTCAAAATTGATTTGGAAAATGGCCAAACTGTTTGCAAATAGTGTAGGTCCTGATCAGACGCCGCATTCTGCGGCGTCTGATCTGGACCTGCACTGTTTGCCAGGTACCCGTTTTGGGGTTTCCGGTACAAAATGGGTTATAGGATAAGATCTTGCCACATGTGTTATAACACGTAAGGAGTTTTTCGTTTTAAAACGTTATTTGTTGAACAAAACCTACACTCGTGGTCATTTCACATGAACTGTTTGAATTTCAACTGAGGTGCGTTTCATAAATTTCATATAAAATGACCACGAGTGTAAGATTCCCTATCATATGACTTTGCGTCTGAGAATGTAACAACGCTTTGTATTTAATTCGATAATCCACTAGTGGATTAATATGCAGATAGGCCCGTAACCTTACTAATAGCGGAATATTGACATTTTTGTAAAAAAATAAAAATCGTGAATAAAACGGGTTTTAAATGTCATATGATAAACAGAATCTTGCATTCGTGCTCATGTATAATTGAATTTATGAAACTTAAAGAGGAAAAGGGATAATATGCGGGTTTCGCCTCGCATTTTGTGCCTTTTCCTCAACTCGTTATGAATGAGAAGTGATGTAAAATCCTCTATCTATTTTTAACACATGAAAATAATCGACGCACGGTAACCACCGCAATGTCGCAATTGAGTACCTATTTGTTTGTCTGATTTGAGGGTTAACGCCCCCGTCAACACTATAAAGGTCATTTTGGAGACGTTGCTTCCAATTTTGTGGGACTTTTACCCGACATCGAGATGAAATGACATCCCAAACCCTGTCGCCCAATGAAACCAATAGGGTTTATAAGAATGGACGGTCCGTCTCGTCGCACCGCTTTTTCCCGGGCAGGCTTAGATCCTCTAAGCGGTTTACCAGTGCTCGTGTGCGGGTCGGATTCAGCTCTGCGTGGAAGCATCATGCAGCCCATATATTTCTTCAAGCCCCGATGGGCGGGGGCTGTATTGGGTACCTATGAAATCCTAAATTCAATTCTTTGGTAATTAAATGACAGACATTGAGAACCATACATGAGTGTTCATGTATTATATGACATTGAAACGCATTTTTCCACGATTGTTTTTCAAAAATGACAGTTTTCTGCCATTAGTAAACGCGATCTCGTTAAGGCCGTCGCACGTGTAACGGTACGGTACGTATATAACTAATTTGCATATTTAATCCACTGGCGGATTATCGAAAGTATTACGTGGGGTTATTTCATTTTCAGACGCGACGTCCTACGATAAATTTCGGTTTTACAAATAAAAAAAATCCTAATTTCGGTAAAACAGTTGGTATCGGCCATTAGTGAATCTTGTATTAGGGAAACACATCACGAAAACATACCTATATAATTTTGACCCCTTTGAACCCCACTTTTATATAGTAAAACTGGGGTTTCCGGGGGTATACCTTATTTTTCTTATTTCTGCTCTAAAATATAGATCGTGGGTACTCGTTAGAACCGCACCGATGAGGCGGTTCTTACGAGTCCCACAATCTATATTTTGAGCAGAAATAAGAAAAATATCACAATTTGTCATCTTAAGATTTTAATTTTTCGGTGATAAAGGTGGCAATGTATTTGTATAGGCGTGTTTGCGTAATGATATGAAATATCTTTTTAGGGTAAGATGCAAACAATAAACCGCATCATAGTGTTTCATGTATCATATCGTATGCACATTTACCACCCTGTAAAAACAAAACTAGCAAACTGTCTCGAAACATGCTCTCTATATAAACTAAAGGCAAAGTTTCTGGCGTTTCAAACAAATTTGCAAAAAAAGATTTACAATAATTAAGTTATATAGGAAACCGTGATGCATGTTAATCGTCTGTCCGAAGATTGTCTGACATTTTTTATACATGCATTTGAATTAAAGCTGTGGATCTCAAATGTAAGTTAAAGTAATAGAACTAATTGCCTGACTGATGCATAACTTTACGAGTGTATATGTTCAGCGCAAAGTAAGAATCGGTACAATTCTAGAATTGTCTTGCGCAAAGTAGGAATTCCTACTTTGTTGCGCAATTCTAGAATTGTACCGGTACAATTCTAGAATTGCGCAAGGGATTCGAATGTTATATGAAACAGGTAAATGTCTCTGCGCAAAGCGTGAATCTTTTGGACAAAGTGAGAATCGAATGTTTCATCCGTATGGACAGCATGGTCTGAGTGTTTTATATTTAAAAAAAAAATAAAAAAAAAAAAAAAAACAAGTAATGTTTAGAAATCGGCAGAACTTGGTGCAACGGCACAGACCGGTTCTGCGGAGTCTGATCTGGACTTGCGCCATTTGCCAAGGCATCTTTTGGCTTTTCCCATCTGAAAAAGGTTATTCACAACCTTTGAGAATCGACATTAGTAAGCAACGAGAAATGCAAACCGTAAAATGCAAACGTGTCTACTGACATGTGACTAAAGCGAAGACTCAGATCAGCGTGCGCATCCGCGCTGTCTGGTCCGAGTTGTCACAGTGCGCTGTTAGGATGGCTACATCATGCAGAGGAGACTTAATTAAACTGTTAGAAAGGACCTTTTATAATTTTCTTCAGGAGCAGTCTGATCTGGGTCTGCACTGTTTGCCTAGGCATACCTGTCCCAATACAGTAAAATTTCTATATTAAGTCCACCTTTGGCACTCTTCAAAAGTGGTCTTCAATACAGTCCAAAATGTGGTCTCTTATTAGGTGACACTGGGTGTAGAAAACACAAAGAAAAAATAACCGAAACCTTCTCAATATACGTTTAACCCTTTTTGTCTCCGTCAACACTATTTAGGCCATTTTTGGAGACGTTGCTTCCAATATTGTGGGACTTTTACACGACATTGAGATAAAACGACATCTCAAGCCCTGCCGCCAAATGAAACCAATAGGGTTTATGTGCATGGACGGTCCGCCTCGCACCTCTTTGCCTGGACAGGCTTAGACCTAAGCGGTGTACCAGTACTGTTGTGCGATCAGTTTCAGCTCTGCGTGGACGCACCATGCGGCCCAATCTATTTCTACATTCCCCACTGTTTGAGGGTTGTCAAATACGGGAAATAAATGGAAAATGAATAAGTAAATAATTCTGCTAACTTGCCAACCAAAGCGGCCATAAAACTCGTTCCACAAAATTAATTTTCGCATATTTTTGCATTTCAGGATTTCTCGTTCTACCACAACGGAGAGGACAGCGCCTCCCCAAAAAGAGCCCATTTTGTTTTGCATAAGTCGGACGTTAACAGCCCAGCCGTCTTGGTGAGTTGTACTTACATTGTATTACCTTATAGGCAATATGCCTGTTACCGTGTTACCGTATAGGGATCACCCCTGGTTTACCTTGCATTAACATTTGCCGGGTCCCGCGGAAGCTGTTTAAACGAGCATCGCGATAACAAGTCCGTGAAACGAAGACCCCTCTAAGCCCCATCTCACAAAAAGATAAGTCGGGTTTACCGGGGTTTATATTATCTGCCTCATTTTGATAAAAAAAAAAACATAGATTGTGGGTTCTCGTTAGAACCGCCTCTCTGAGCGGTTCTAACGAGCACCTACAATCTTTGTTGAAAGCAGAAATAAGAAAAATGTTACAATTTTACTTAATACATGTATTTGTCATTTCTGACACCATGTTGGTCGCCATTATTTCACATGGACATGTTTACCCAAATTCTATGATATAACGATGGATGATCATTATTCTTGCTTAACTTACAATTCGAAGGACAAATTGTGACGGAAACGCCCTGAATCCCAATATACACTCTTAACATGGAACCGGAAATCCAGCATGACGGTCATTTCAAAACATTGATAACAATGACGTTCTAACGCCATCATATATTTTAAGAATGCAGCGTTCAGGGCGACAACATTACGTCGGTCAACGTAACGTAAACAGAGCAAATTCCATCTTGTGATTTAAAATGTTCAAAGACCATGTTCAAACAGCACGTAAATTTCATGTTTTGAACATGGATTTTGTTGTTTGAACACGGCTTCCACCAAACAGCTGTGTCCATAGGATTATATACAAGAATAGATATTCAAACGTAACGTTAACGGTTGTAAAATCCAAAATGAATCGTTTCACAATAACGATATATTTCTATGTTGTGAACATAGAGCAAAGTAAGTGAGTCCCGAAGGGGTTCACCTGCTCATAACCCTATGGTGTTCATATTTCAATATTTACATTTTCAGTGTAACGTCTGATGTAAACCTATAGAAAACAATGCAGTTGATACTTTCATGAACGCATCGAGTCACACATTTTTCAGTGACGTCAAGTGACGTCAGTCTAAACTATGGTTCCTACGTTGTTCCGCTCTTTGTAGAAAAACGCCGTGTAAATGTTTTTCAGCTTTAAAAGTTTGCCCAGTAAGCATTATTTTGCCATGTGATGAGGGCTAAAGAATGTAAATATAAAAATAAACTTAATTTGTCTGGTTGTCGTGAACGACGACGGATCGCTAGCAAAGTTTTCATGAACACCATATACTTTGCACGCGACCCACTGCGTTTATTCTTTCATGAACAGCAGAAAAATTAAATTCGTTTCTTAAATGAACATAAAAAATAATTATCTTACATTATTTTCCACCTTTTATTTGACGAAAACATCATGAAAACACGCCTATATATTATTGACCCTCTTGAACCCCACTTTTATATTTATATAGTAAAACTGGGGTTTACAGGGTTTAACCTTATTTTTCTTTTTTGTGCTCTAAAATATAGATTGTGGGTATAGTCGTAAGAACCGACTCGATGAGGCGGTTCTAACATGTACCCACAATCTATATTTTGAGCAGAAATAAGGAAAATATCACAATTTTTCCTGTTGAAATCTTGTTTTTTTGGGCGGTAAAATTTACAATGTATTTGTATAGGCGTGTCTTCGTAATGCAACGATAAAACAACTTCACACAGTTTTCCTATTTACAGCGGACTGTGTCATTGACGTTGTCACATCGCAATCCACGCCTATACAAATGTATTGTAAACTTCTGTGGCGGTTTATTTATGTTGTTGTTTGTTACTTGCTGTCTACATCACTTGTGTGTTTTTATTTTGGATGGCCATTTGGCCATTTTGTGGGAAAGTAACTGTCCTTATGGCCTTCCTTTGTTAAGGTTTCCATTATGGTCTGGTCGCTTCATGTTTGTGTTTCTTTCCCTTTGGTGTCTTTGAAGGGTGGAGTAAGTAAATTGTATCGATTCCTGATCTTTGTTTTACTTCTATACTTTACTGCCGAAAAATATGGACGTTTTACGGCGAAAAAAACGGCCCCGTCCATCGGGGCTTGAAGAAATAGATGGGCTGCCCGATGCTTCCACGCAGAGATGAATCCGACCGCACACGAGCACTGGTAAACCGCTTAGAGGATCTAAGCCTGCCCAGGCAAAGCGGTGCGAGTCGGACCGTCCATGCTTTTAAACCCTATTGGTTTCATTTGGCGACAGGGCTTGAGATGTCCTTTCATCTCAGTGTCGGGTAAAAGTCTCACAAAATTGGAAGACACGTCTCCAAAATGACCTTTACAGTGTTGACGGGGACGATAACCTCAAATCAAACAAACTTTCTTTCTCTTTCTTATTTCTGCTCAAAATATAGATTGTGGGCACTGGTTAAAACCGCCTCATTCACACTCTATATTTTAGAGCAGAAATAAGAAAATACGGTATGAAATTTATTGAAGAATAAAACTTTGTTTTGAACCAATCAAATCGCTCGAAGTACATAATGATGAAGAATCGGAATTAATCAAGAAACTATTTAAGAAAGGAAAACACGCCTATATAAATTTGACGCCCTTGAACCCCTCTTTTACACAATAAAACTGGGGTTATCAGAAGTAAACTTCATTTTTTATTATTTCTGCTCTAAAATATAGATTGTGGGTACTCGTTAGAACCGCTTTGAGCAGAAATAAGTAAAATATCACAAATCTTCATTTTTTCGTAATGTATGAGGGCTGATTGATATGTTGTGAGTCTCATATTGAAGATTTGAATTTTGTCGGACATCGGACATATTGTATTATTTTTCAACATACTCTCCTTCAGTATCTATACACTTTTGCCGCGGTGCTTAATATAAGGGCCTCATTGCCATATAGAACTCCTTATCTTGGCTGTTCAGGAAGTCATCCACCGCATATATGACGTCATCATTGAACTGAAAGTGGGTGCCTGAAATAGCTGTTTTCGGTTTTGGAAATAGATGAAAGTCTGATGGAGCGAGATCAGGTGAATAAGGGGGATGCTCAATCAATTTAAAGCCACAATCGTGAATGGCAGCTATAGCAATGACAGACTTGTGAACAAGAACATTGTCCTAATGGAACAACACACATATAGGGAGCTTTCCGTGGCGCTTATGTTTAATATTTTCCCGTAATTGAGTCAGAAGTGAAGCATAGTATGTGCCATTGATTGTTTGCGTATTATGGAGATACTCTGTCAACTGAATACCATCTGCATCCCACAAAGCTGAGGCCGTAACCTTCCCAGCTGATGGAACAGTCTTTGCCTTCTTTGGCGGGAGTGAACCAGGGTGCCTCGATTGTGGTTTGGCCTCTGGGGTAAAATTATGGATCCATGTTTCATCCATAGTGACAAATCTCTGAAGAAAGTTGACAGGATCTTCCTTTAAAAGGTTAACTTGATCGGCACGCGAAAGTGTGCGCCTGGTGTGCTTCTGATAAACTGTCAGCAGTCTTGGTACCCAACGGTACGAAAGCTTTCTCATTGCAAAGATCCTCTGTCAGAATGGAATCTATTCTTTCCTGTTAAATGCCAACTCTATATTGGCTATATACATGTATCTTTGTGTGACTCGTCTGTCAGTCATAACAATTTCATGGACTTTATTGACCATTTCTGGGGCCTTCCAGGACGGGGGTCATCCTCAAGGCTCTGTCTGCCACGCTTAAATTCGGCCACCCACCTTTTCACTGCAGCATATGAAGGGGCATCTGCCACTAGTGTTACTACCATAATATTATGGATATCCTTAGGCGTGAAACATTTTTATGCAAATAATTGAATCACAGCTGTTTCACCGATTGTGTCCATTTTGCAAAGTTGCTTGTCTTGTTTACTTCAGAGTGCTACCTCGTCGATATAAACTGATCAAATGAGACCAGTTCTTGGGTACACGGCCCTATATAGTCAGAGAATAGTAAGACTAAAAAGAACATCCCTGCGTACCTCCTTCAATACGAGGCTCACAACATATCAATCAGCACTCATCGTGGAATGGCGGAATTAGCGTTGGATGTATCCAACACGAAAACACGACTATATAATTGTGACCCCCTTGAACCCTACTTTTACAGGGATAAACCTTTTATTATTTCTGCTGTAAAATTTCGATTGTGGGTACTCGGTTCTAACGAGTACCCACAATCTAAATTTTGAGCAGAATTAAGGAAAATAAGATTTTTTTTTCTTAAAACTTTCGTTTTTCTGCTCAGAAATTTACATGTACGATGTTTTTGTACAGGCGTGTTTTCGTTATGCCTATATCACTACATCATATGAGCCCCGCCAAGCGAATTGTGTCTTCGAGCATTCCGTCATGACAAATTTTAACTGCGCATGCCCAGCCATTCAGAGGTGCCAGGGATATGGCTTTCTGTCTGAAGGTTCCTCTTGATTCACTGCTTGTATGAGCGAGCAGCGAAGGTTCAGGCGAGACTGCGCAGATGCGCAGGCTCGCCTGAACCTTCGCTGCTCGCATAGGCGATAAGTACCAAAATCGCTTGACGGGGCACATATATATTCATTTCGAAATTAACTGTTAAGTTGGCTTGGAGTTTGGAGTCACACACACTATCGAAATTAAGAATTGTGACATTGTGTTAAGTTTATAAATCTAGTTTAAAAATTGCTGAACATTTTGTAAACAGGGAAGGCCAGCAGTGTGCTGCATCTGATATGGGCCTGTACTGTTTGCCATTGCTCCGTTTTGGACAAATCCCTTCTAAAAATGGTTAGGCACAATTCAATGTTGAATCTGTGGAGTGATTCTATTTTAATTGGTCTTCTTTCAGTATGGGTCAATGCGGAGGGACGGTGTTAGATACTACATAGAACCCTTTGAGGGCAGGCAACATCGAATTCGAAGGGATGCGGACCTTATAAGTGGTATGTAGCCAGAGAGAGAGAGAGAGAGAGAGAGAGAGAGAGAGAGAGAGAGAGAGAGAGAGAGAGAGAGAGAGAGAGAGAGAGAGAGAGAGATAGAGATAGTGAAAGAGACAGAGAAAATGATGATGATGATGATGATGATGATGATGATGATGATGATGATGATGATGATGATGATGATGAAAACGGTGTGGAATTATCAATTATGACATAATAAGTAAAAATTCGCGAAATGTCCGTCATCCCAAAATGTCTGACAAGATGAAAATTAACTAAGAAAATGTTTTATCGATAATAATCGTTATAATTATTACCATGTAAATAAAAATACAAATTACTCGTATTTACGGCCCCCGCCCCCCGGGGCTTGAAGAAATAGATGGGCTGCATGATGCTTCCACGCACACGAGTACTGGTAATCCGCTCAGAGGATCTAAGCCTGCCCAGGCAAAGTGGTGCGAGTCGGACCGTCCATGCTTATAAACCCTAATGGTTTCATTGTGCCACAGGGCTTGAGATGTCATTTCGTCTAGATGTCGGGTAAAAGTCCCACAAAATTGGAAGCAAATTCTCCAAAATGACCTATACAGTGTTGACGGGGAAGTTAAACTCCAATCAAACAAACAAACAAACAAACCTATGTTTAAAAAGTTGGTCTTCGTAAGCATCGTAAGCATGTCCAGCATGACAAATAATTTGAGATATACGTCTTAAGAAATGAAATTTATTTTTCTGCAGTTCATGAACGTATGAACGCAGTGGGTCGCGTGCAAACTAAATGAACCCCGAAGGGGTTCATGTAAACTTTGCTCGTGACCCACTGTCGTTCATACTTTCATGAAAAGCAGAAAAATTAAGTTTATTTTTTTATTTTATATTTACATTATTTGCCCCTCATCAATGGGCAAAAAAATGCTTGTAGGGCAAACTTCTAAAGCTGAAAAAAACATTTACACGCTGTTTTTCTACAATGAGCGGAGCAGCGTTGACGTCATCAACGCCCGTAGAGAACAATGGTTTAGAATGACATCACTTAACGTCACTCAATATCATGTGATTCGATGCGTTCATGGGCGTATGAACGCAATTGTTTTCTATAGGTTTACATTAGACTTTACACTGGAAATGTAAATATTGGCTAATAAACAATTATGAATAAAAAATAAACTTTTTTTAAGTCTGTCGTCGGAGTTTGTCGGACACTTAGGGATGTCGGACGTTTGAGGATCCTACGGAGGCGCGTTAAGCGGATGTTTTAACCCTTCTCTTGCTGAATATTCAGATTAGACATCCCATTTCTGACTTTGAACCGATCAGATTACTTGAATTAATTTATTCCTACAAATTCATAAATTGAATGTCAAAAGTGAAGATCCTGATCAGAAGCCATCTGATCTGGGTCTAAACTGTTTGCAAAGAAAAGGGTTGTCGTGAACAGCAGGATAAGAGCTTATTTAAACATGCATTTTTTAAAAAAAAAATGTAAAGGACGTCCCTGAAATTGGCACTTGGCCTGTCTAATGAAGTAAATTTGAAGATTTCAACATGTTTGTCACTTATCTGATCTTTGTTTTGCAGCGGAGGCGGTAACCGAGGGCACGGACAATATAGTGGAGGTGTTGTTCTGGGGCGCCGGAGATTTCTTTAATTAGTAAGTGATTTACATAGTTGTCTTAACCCTACAGATACCCTATGTAAACAGTGCAGATTCAGATACGGATCGAGAAATCTCTGATCTGTGTTTGCGGACAGCCGCATAAAAAGTAGTCTGTAGTTAGAGACAGCATTTTTTCTTGACCCCTGGCCTCTTTAGCGGACTCTTTAGGAGAGCGGTTGCCTATTTAACTGAGTTGTTGTGTCAAATTTGACAGAATGGCTGCTGAATAAGTGACTTCAAAATAAACTATTGTTCTCTTTAGTATTCTTGTCGACAATGCAGTTCCGGTATTGATTAAAAATCTGTGTGTAACCCTGCAGGCACATGGCGTAATTATGACGTGTGCCTGCTGGGAGTTGTTTTCTTATTTAACTTACAGCCCTCAAATCAGACCTTTTTCGTCAAAGTAAGGATGGCAAATAATATGAATATAAGTGATAAAGGCAATTTATCTAACGTACATTGAAGTATGAATAACCTGGGGACTCGAGCTAAATATTTGTAAACCTCTTCTTCGGGGTTTAACTCGTATCCTGCTGTTCACGACAACCCCTATCTTTGGAAACAGTGTAGATCCAGATCAAATAGCTTCTAAAGAAGCCATCTGATCAGGATCTACACTGTTTGGCATTCAGTTCATGAATTTGTAGCAATAAATTACATCAAGTAATTTGATTGGTTAATAGACAGAAATGGGTGTGGCTTAAATGAATATTCAGCAAGATACTTTTCTCGTGATCCGATCTCGAGCGTTACAAATCTCATTTCTTTCTTAAATGAGTGCAGATTTCTGTACTTCTTATGATGATGACAAAATAAAAAAGCCAGTTCAGATGAAACCTGTTGTTTTCAGGGTTTGCGCCGCTAGGAGTCAGCTATTCAAAACTAACGATGACGTTAGTTAGCGTATTGTTAAAACGTTGATCCTAAAACGAATATCACTGAACGAATGATGTTCGAAATGAATTGCTTATTTCTATCTGGAGACCTCAAATTTCAAGTTAGCCCTCGAAGTACTCCCCGTGGCTAGAAATGCAAAGTTTCAGCCGATGTATCCACTTCTTTAAGCCGACACGGTACGATGATTTCGGCACAGTAATAAGGTACTGGTGAATAACAGATCCAAGTGCTTGTCGGGACTGGTATTTCCGCTCAGCAAGGAATGATTTTAATTTCAGAAACGAAACGAAATCACATATGGCATGGTACGGGGGCTTGGTGAGGCAAACCAGTTACTTTTTCTTTCTTCACAATGCCGTAACTACTGTGGAGGTAGGAGACGGATATGTTTAAAATCAGTGGCAGGGCGTCGTTTCTGATAATACTTTTTCATTTTCTTCAGTACTACGTCTTTGGAGTACTTTCCGGTGATGCGTTTGCCCTTTTTCACCGGCACTTTTATTGCGACTCCTTCACCAGAGAAGAAGATTGCATACCACACCTTTGTACTCAAAGAACGTTTGGCATTTTTTTTGCGCGTTGGCTGTGTAAAGTGGCCCAGATCTTATTGCTAACCTTTCTGTCGGACTCAAAATAATGGACTCAGGTTTCATCACCTGTGAAGACATTGGCAAACTGCTTCTTGTTATATTTTGGAAACGTTTGAAGCAGCTTTTTGGCCACTTTAACCCGTTGCCTCTTTTGCTCATACGTCAACAGATGTGGCACCCATCTAGCAGAAATCTTTCTGACTTTCAAACGCTTCTTCAAAATACGGTGAACCATATGCCTACCTTTCGTGCAATTTCACGAACTGTAAATCTGGCATGTCCTTCAATGATTCCCTTTATTTTGGAAACGATTTTTGTACGGGATGCAGATTTTGGACTACCTGATTTCGGTGCATTTTTGATGGACTCTACACCAGACACAAATTTCTTTTTCCACCGCCGAACTGTGTCATAAAGCGCACAAGAAGGTCCGTAAGCAGTAGAAATTTCCGTCATCAGCTGCTTCTAAGAACCACCAAGTTTTGAGCGAGCTTTGATGTAACCCCGTATTGCATCTTTCTTGTCGACGCTTCTACCAACCATTATTAGCTCACCTGACACGTAGTGACAAGGTGAGCTTTTGTGAACACTTTTCGTCCGTCGTCCGTCGTCAGTGCGTGTGTGCATGTGTGCGTAAACAATTTCTTCAAACGACATCTCCTCCTAAACCACTGATCGGATTTTGACCAAACTTCACAGGAATGATCCTTAGGTAATCCCCTTTCAAAGTTGTTCAAATAGTTCCGGTCCGTTGCACATCTAGGTCACAGGAGCCAAAAAAAAAAGATTTTTTTTCGCCGAAAACTTAAAAAATCTTCTCTGAAACCACAAGGCCAAGGTCTTTGATATTTGGTATGAAGCTTCATCTAGTGGACCCCTACCAAGAGTGTTCAAATTATAGTGCTGGGGCCAAAAATGCCCCCGCTCCGGGGCCCTTTGGTTTACATGGGCTTATATAGGGAAACTCTTGAAAAATCTTCTTCTCTGAAACCGTAAGGCCCAGGTCTTTGATATTTGGTATGAAGCTTTATCTAGTGGACCCCTACCAAGATTGTTCAAATTATAGTGGTGGGGCCAAAATGGCACCCGCCCCGGGGACCTTTGGTTTTACATGGGCTTATGTAGGGAAAGTTTTTAAAAAGCTTCTTCTCTGAAACCGCAAAGCCTAGGTCTTTGATATTTGGTATGAAGCTTCATCTAGTGGACCCCTACCAAGATTGTTCAAATTATAGTGCTGGGTGCATAAATGCCCCCGCATCGGGGCCCTTTGGTTTTTCATGGGCTTATATACGGAAACTCTTGAAAAATCTTCTTATCTGAAACCACAAGGCCCGGGTCTTTGATATTTGGTATGAGCCTTCATCTAGTGGACCCCTACCAAGATTGTTCAAATTATAGTGCTGGTGCCAAAAATGCCCCCGCCCTGGGTCCCTTTGGTTTTACATTGGATTATGTAGGGAAAATCTTTAAAAATCTTCTTCTCTGAAACCGTTAGGCCCATGTCTTTGATATTTGGTATGAATCTTCATCTAGTGGACCCCTACCAAGATTGTTCAAATTATAGTGTTGGGGTCAAAAATTTCCCCGCCACGGGGCCCTGAGGTATTATATGGGCTTATATAGGGAAAATCTTGAAAAATCTTCTTCACTGAAACCGCAAGGCCCAGGTCTTTGATATTTGGCATGAAGCTTCATCTAGTGGACCCCCACCAAGATTGTTCAAATTATAGTGCTGGAGCCAAAAATGCCCCCGCTTCGGGGCCCTTTGGTTTTACATGGGCTTATATAGGGAAAATCTTTAAAAATCTTCTTCTCTGAAACCGCAAGGTCCAGTTCTTTGCTATTTGGTATGAAGCTTCATCTAGTGGATCCCTACCAAGATTGTTCAAATTATAGCCCTGGGGCCAAAAATGCCACCCTTCCCGAGGCCCTTTTGTTTTACATAGGCTTATATAGGGAACATCTTTTAAAAAATCTTCTTCTCTGAAACCGCAAGGCCCAGATCTTTGATATTTGGTATGTAGCTTCATCTTGTGGACCTCTACCAAGAGTGTTCAAATTACAGCCCTGGGGTAAAAATGCCCCCGCTCAGGGGCCCTTTGGTTTTACATAGATTTATATAAGGAAAATCTTGAAAACTCGTCTTCTCTGAAACCAAAAGGCTTAGGTCTTTGATATTTGGTATGAAGCTTCATCTTGAGGACCTCTACCAAGATTGTTCAAATTATAGTGCTGGGGCCAAAAATGCCCCCGCCCCGGGGCCCTTAGGTTTTACATGGACTTATATCGGGAAAAATCTTCTTATCTGAAACCACAAAGCCCAGGTCTTTGATATTTGGTATGAGCCTTCATCTAGTGGACCCCTACCATAATTGTTCAAATTATAGTGCTGGGGCCAAAAATGCCCCCCCCCCCCCCCCGTCCCGGGGCCCTTTGGTTTTACATGGGCTTATATAGGGAAAATCTTTAAAAAAAATTTCTCCTCTGAAACCGCAATGCCCAGGTCTTTGATATTTGGTATAAAGCTTCATCTTGTGGACCTCCACCAAGATTGTTCAAATTATAGCCCTGTGGCCAAAAATGCCCCCGCTCTGGGGCCCTTTGGTTTTACATAGACTAATATATGGAAAATCTTGAAAAATCGTCTTCTCTGAAACCACAGGGCCCATGTCTTTGATATTTGGTATGGAACTTCATCTAGTGAACCTCTACCAAGATTGTTCAAATTATAGCCCTCGGGCCACAAATGCCACCGCCCCGGGGCCCTTTGGTTTTACATAGACTTATATAGAGATAAAATTTGAAAATCTTCTTGTATGAAACAGCAAGGCCCAGGTCTTTGATATTTGGTGCGAAGCTTCATCTAGTGGACCTCTATCAAGTTTGATCAAATTATAGCACTGGGGCCAAAAATGCCCCCGCCCGGGGCCATTTGGTTTTACATAGGCTTATGTAGGGAATATCTTTAAAAAATCTTCTTCTCCGAAACCGCAAGGCCCAGGTCTTTGATATTTGGTGTGTAGCTTCATCTAGTGGACCTTTGCCAAGATTGTTCCAATTATAGCCTTTGTGGATATTTGGTATGAAGCTTCACCTTTTTAGACCTCCCTCAACATAATGCACATTATAGCCCTGGGGTCAATAATGGCCTTCCCCGGGGCCCACTTGTTACTCTATCATATGGATCAGGTGAGCGATTCAGGACCATCATGGCCCTCTTATACTGTTGTGGTATTCAAAAGTCAAATTTTACGTCTTACACTTAGTCTAACATGTACATTCATATAACCCTATACAGATATGTATTGTTTTTATCATATCCCACGTGACAATGAGACAATGGCCAAGTATGACCGACTCAGTATACATGTATGAAGATAGATAGTGGCTATCGAGCTAGAGGACAATAAGCAATTCATTTTGAACATCCCTCGTCTTCTTAGAACAGTTAACATTTTGACCACTAACGAGCTGGTTACGCTAACGAAGCTTTGAGGTAGGAGATTAATAGATGATGGCCTTGTTTGCTTGATCGATTGATGTTTAACGTCCCAGTAAGCATTATTTAGGTCATTTTGGAGAGTTGCTTCCAATTGTGGTGGGACTTTTACCCGACATTGAGAGTAAATGACATCTAACGCCCCGCCGCTATATACATGGGGGTCAGACTCGCTCAACTATGCATGGCGCTGAAACCGGGACATTTAGGAAAACACGCCTGTACAAATACATTGTAAACTTTACCACCGGAAAAAAATTAAGATGAAAAATTGTAATATTTTTCTTTTTTCTGCTCAAAGTATATACTGCGGGTACTCGTTAGAACCGCTGCGGTGAGGCGGTTCTAACGAGTACCCTCAATCTATATTTCAGAGCAGAAATAAGAAAAAATAAGGTTTACCTTTTACAATATAAAAGTGGGGTCCAAGGGGTCAAAATTATGTAGGCGTGTTTTCGTGATGACAAGAAAATCTCAGTCAAGTTTTCACTTAATAAAGTCTCAAACTGAGCTAAAATCAAGCCTGAGATTTTCTTGTCGAGGTCTCATGCGAGACGCCGCCCCCGCCCATCGGGGCTTTGAGAAATAGATTGGGCTGCACGATGCTTCCACGCAGAGCTGATACCGACCGCACATGAGTACTGGTAATCCGCTTAGAACATGCGAATCCATGCTTATAAACCCTTTTGGGCAGCAGGGATTGAGATGTCAGTTCATCTCAATGTCGGGTAAAAGTACCACCAAATAGGAAGCAACGTCTCCAAAATGACCTAAATAGTGTTGACGGGGACGTTAAACCTCAAATCAAACAAACGAACTCATGCGAGGCATTACCGAGCATGAAACTCAGATAAACTGAAAATAAGTCGGAGGTTTCAAATGCATCATTGATTATTTTTCTCACCCAAACATTTTAAAGAGGGTGATGTGAAAGGGTTAATTCATCGAAAGGTATTTCCAGCAGACCGCCCAGGAATACGGAATATTAATTTGCAAAATTGCCCCTTCACACAAACGTAACAGAGCAAACAAGGTAGAGCCTTCGTTATACTTACCTTCAAAAGAAAGCTTTTTTTTTCACATATAATGCAACCCATTTTCAATACAATCAATTTTATGTACTCAGAGTAGCGGTAAATTTGAACTAAAAAACAGCTGTTGACTTCCGTAAAACAGCTACATTGCATGCACATTTCATCGTTGCCTTTCATTGACAGCAGGTTGACATACCGAATGCCCATTCCATTGAAAATTATCCAAAGACATCTTGTGAGACTCTCAGGCGTGAGGAGGTGCAAGTGGTTATTTTTGCCTTATTTTGCCTACAAGATCGTAAGGTCAAAATGCATGGGAAAATCGTGAAACTCACGCCTGCTGGGTGAAAGTTGGCAGGTATTGGAGAACAGAAAAGATACACCCCTTTTGTATTGGAAACAAAGTAGGCCACCCCCTCCCATCGGGGCTTGAAGAAATAGATGGGCTGCATGATGCTTCCACGCAGATCAGAAACCGACCGCACACGAGTACTGGTAAACCGCTTAGAGGATCTAAGCCTGCCCAGGCAAAGCAGTGCGAGTCGGACCGTCCATGCTTATAAACACTATTGGTTTCATTGGGCATTTCATCTCATGTCGGGTAAAGGTCCCACAAACCTGGAAACATCGTCTCCAAAATGACCTATACAGTATTGACGGGGACGTTAAACTTCAAATTAAACAAAGGCTCCCGCCCATCGGGGCTTGAAGAAACAGATGGGCTGCATGATGCTTCCACGCAGAGCTGAAACCGACCGCACACAAGTACTGATAAACCGCTCAGAGGATCTAAGCCTGTCAAGGTAAAGCGGTGTGAGTCGGTCACATGCTTATAAATACTACTGGTTTCACTGGGCGCCAGGGCTTGCGCTGTCATTTTATCTGAATGTCGGGTAAAAACCCCATAAAATTGGAAGCAACGTCTCCAAAATGATCTATACAGTGTTGACGGGGGCGTTAAACCTAAAAACAAACAAAAGCCCCCGCCAATCGGGGCTTGAAGAAATAGATGAGCTGCATGATGCTTCCAAGCAGAGTTGAAACCGACCGCACTCGAGTACTGGTAAACCGCTCAGAAGATCTAAGCCTGCCCAGGCAAAGCGGTGCGAGTCGGTCCATGCTTATAAACCCTACTGGTTTCACTGAGCTTGAGATGTCAATTCATCTCAATTTCTGGCAAAAGTCCCACAAAATTGGAAGCAACGTCTCAAAAATGACCTATACAGTGTTGACGGGGACGTTAAGCCTTAAATCAAACAAATCAAACAAAACACGCAGCAGGAGACGGTTTTGAAAACAAAAATAGTTCTACTGTAATGTACAGAGAACCCGCGTTATAACGGCATTCGTTATAATGGCAAAACTCTTTCTAACGACAATTTCGATGGATTTAAGCTCAAGGTTTAGCCTCGATTCCGAGCGGCTTGGGATTCCCTCGGGTTGGAAATGCCTATATCGAATCCATAGACGGGAACGATTCTTGTAATTTAATACTCCAAGAAACAAAAGTTATAGACATTTGTTAGAATCGCCTCATCGAATGTTATAGACATTTGTTAGAATCGCCTCATCGAGGCGATTCTAACAAATGTCTATAACATTTGTTTCTTGGAGTAATGCTGTGGAAAAGACCTTTTATAAACTATTTAAATCCTAACTAGGATTCTTTATAACGGCAAATTCATTATAACGACACAATAATAGGGAACAAATACTGTCGTTATAACGCGGGCCCTCTATACATGTTTTTTTCTGCATAGAGCAACGATTGACAGATTGAGGCAGCTAAGAAACCCCAGGTTGCCGGGGACATATATCTCAGAAACCCTCTAGAAATATTTTTAATTAGCCATCGATTCGAAAGGATAAAAATACCTCTATATCGAAGAATAATGTTTACTTGTTTAGATTCAGGGTGTTGTTGCATCTTAAAGTGGGGACAAGTTGTTGCCATTAAGGGAGATAACTCAGTACCCAATAAATAGCAATTATCGTAAGACATAACAACAGTAAATCAATTGTACCTTTAGGGTAGAAAAAGAATAATGTTTTTATAAAATGATGTAGAAAGGTCGTGAATATATTTTTTATAAGTTTATTAAAGAAATATTGGGAACAATGCACCAAAAAAATACCTTTTTGATAATATATACATTTTACTAAATAAAATCCTACTTTACCCTGAATTAAGTGCCGTTATCATGATAAAACAGATTTGAAGGACAGAAACTATATTAAGCATTACAGCTTATATAATAAAATTCATAAAAAGTAACTCTAATGTCTGATATAAAGAGATATTCATATCAGTTTGGTTATCAGAATACATAAGGTCGGACAAGCAGTTATTATCTACAGATTGAGAACTGCTAGTAATTCGTAAATGCCTATGCTTTAGTTTGTGCCATATTGTTTAATACAATGATGGCACACACGCCTCCTTACCAAACCAAGGTAACAGTCCTTAAGGAGGAAAAACAGAAGTGAATGCAATGATCAGGAGTCGTTACAATTAACCCACAGCCCCCATCAGATATACCAACGGGAAAGAAACACAAACATGAAATAACTAGACCCTAATGGTAACACCAATAGCGGAAAGCTAAAAGGACAGTCACTTTCCCACAAACTGGCCAATTGGCTATCCAAAACAAATAATATAAGCGATACACACACTCAAAGACAAACCATAACAAAAAAATAATCCTCGACAGAAGAACCGCCTTGGAACGGTCAGTGAAACGAATTCCACTGGGGGCGGGGCTTTGCTTAAATAATAGATTTTACGCGGCCGGCGCAATCCTCGCCCTTACTTCCGTCGCGATTTAGATAAATAATTTGTTCAGTCCACATAAAGGCCTTCTAACTCATCAGTGCGACATCTCCGAGAACACAACAATCAAACAACCACAGAGATGAAACAACGGTGAGGACTCGACAGCAAGAAACCACTGAATTGCTGGAGCAAAAGAAAACCCGCAGTTAGACTCCGATGGGCCCGTCCAGAGACAGAGCATCAGGCGCCAACCAACATTACATAAAATTAATTTCTCTCTAAGTCTCAGTAAAACAGAAAAGGAGGCAATGATCAGGAATCGATACAATTAACCCACAGCTCCCATCAGAGACACCAAAGGGAAAGAAACACAAACATGAAACAACAGACCCTAATGGAAACATCAATAGCGGAAAACCAAAATGACAGTTATTTTCCCACAAAATGGCCAATTGGCTATCCAAAATAAAATGAAAAAAGTGAATAAGCACTGCCGCATGACAATGGTCAATAATAAAAAAGAGCAGACATGTTAAAAAGAAGTTGAACTCATAGCCGGCAACTTGACCCAAAATTTTTGAAACATAAAATCTATTTGATGAGTTTTAAGCACCTGTTCAACTTCGCGCTAACACTCCCTATACACCTGCAAAGTTTCAAAAGGATCAACCTAAAACTGTGAGAGGAGTTGCGCTAACAAGGTACCCACTCCCTATACACTTTAACATTATTAGTCCTAAAAAAATAGCTAAGTTAAAAAACACAAAAAAGTGAGAGAAATAATATTAGGAGAATGAAAAAAAAAAACATGCACATCTTAAGACCTATATAAAAACACCTGCAAAGTTTCAAAACGATCACCCTATAACTGTGAGAGGAGTTGCGCTAACAAGGTACCCACACTCCCTATACACTTTAACATTATTAGACCTCAAAAAATGGCTAAGTTAAAAAAGACGAAAAAAGTTAAAGAAATTATTTTAGGAGTATGAAAAAACCACATGCACATCTTCAGACCTATATGAAAACACCTGCAAAGTTTCAAAACGATCACCCTAAAACTGTGAGAGGAGTTGCGCTAACAAGGTACCCACACTCCCTATACACATTAACATTATTAGAAGTAGAAGTAAAACAAAGATCAGGAATCGATACTCCACCCACCAAAGACACCAAAGGGAAAGAAACACAAACATGAAGCGACCAGACCATAAAGGAAACCTAAACAAAGGATGGCCATAAGGACAGTTACTTTCCCACAAAATGGCCAAATGGCCATCCAAAATAAAAAGACACAAGTGATACACACAGTAAGTAGTAACAAACAACAACATAAATAAACCGCCACAGAAGAGCCGCCTTGGAGCGGTGTCAGTGGAAAGAGTTCCACTGGGGGGCTTAAATCGATTTTACATGGCCATAATCCTCGCCCTTACCTCTGTAGCGGTATACACTAATTTTGTTTAGTCCGCGTGAAGGCTTCCTAACTCATCAGTGTAGCATCTCCGAGAACATACAAATAAAAAAACTACAGAGATGAAACAAGGTTGAGGACTCAACAGCATACAACAACAGAATTGCTGGAGCAAAAGAAAACCAACAGTTATGTAATAGAACTGCTATGGGTTCTCGCCGAGGCCTCAGATACACAAGATGTAAACAGCTATTGTTATATACATAGTTTATTCGGTAATATCTGAAAATATATGTAAATACATTTTCAATACAAAGCTAGATAGCCTACAAATGTGCTGAAGATGACCACACCTTCAGTGTTCAAATCCTAGGACCTGAGTGCAGTATATATGAAATGGCATATCATAGTATATGAAGTGGCATTTCATATATTCTTTCAAGACCTATGATTCCTGTATTCTAAGCCCTTGATAGGCGCATAAAAATTACATGAACACCCGACTGTTTCTCAATTTCCATGTAACTCACTATCTCTTAATACAGCTATCTCAAAATGTCAAAATCACACATTGACAAAATCATCAATATCTTAAGTTATGAAAAATAAAACAGCACTAACCTGAAAATATATGTAAATACATTTTCAATACAAAACTAGATAGCCTACAAATGTGCTGAAGATGACCACACCTTCAGTGTTCAAATCCTAAGATCTGAGTGCAGTGAGGCTTAAATTAGCTCTTGCATGTTAGTACTATTCAGGTAATATAGGACAATACCGTACCTACCATAGATTTAAGAGCTGTTTAAGTATTAAAATAATATTTAAGTGGGACAGAAAAAGTGGGCACAGCACCCACACCAAATTTCCTTCAGGAGTCAAACATCCGTCCCTATGGGAAAATATGATATCTTGTCCATTGTGGACCCCATCTGTTACAGTTAGACTCCGAAAGGCCTGACCAAAGATAAAAAAATGGCTAAGTTAAAAAAGACGAAAAAAGTGAAAGAAATAATTTTAGGAGTAAGAAAACCTCATATGCACATCTTCAGACCTATATGAAAACACCTGCAAAGTTTCAAAACGATCACCCTAAAACTGTCCCTATACACTTTAACATTATTAGACCTCAAAAAATGGCTAGGTTAAACGAAAACCTATCTAGGGACATAACTCCAAGAGTAATAGGCCCTTGATAATTATTTTACTACAACAGATTCCTTACCCCAGGCACCAAGTGTGATATAAGTTTCATTAATGTAGAATAATCAATACAAAAGTTATTAAAATTATTATGCAAGATATACAGGAAAATCAAGAAAATAATTACAAAGGGGAATGACTTTAACAGTATTGATCGCAGGCCCTTTATTTTCATGTAGCAGCAGCATCTCATCAATATCAGCATTTATGCAAAAAAAATATAAGATTCTGTAAGCTATTAAGCAAGATATGCAGGGGAAACCAAAGTGTTACGGACAGACAGACAGACAGACGGACGAACGGATAGACGGACAACGTGAAAACCGTATACCCCACTTAAACTTCGTTTGCGGGGGGGGGGGGGGTATAATAATATAAGCGACACAAACACCCAAAGACAAACAATAACAATAATAAACCGAGTAAGCCTTTACGCTGGAACCGCCATAGAATCTGAGGCCTGACCCACCGGCGAGCAATTAAAGAGGGAAGCAAAGTTGTCAACCGTGACTGGGTTAATTACAAATCATGCAGTCTGTCGTATAACATTTATGTTGTACCTAATCGTTTGATATCGAAGAATGATTTTACGAAATCGGCTGCTGAAGTCATTGGAATTATACATGTATATTTTCATCTTGAACGTCTCTAAGATTTCATCACTGTAAGTTTCACATTTTATGCTTATCGTCAAGTCCGTACTTTTGCGTCTATTTTTATTTGGCAAAAGTTTTAACGGACTACTAAATGTGTTGGAAAAGCCGACCATTACTTAATTCTTTGTAAATTCACTAATCAGTAAATTACTTACACTTAAAGTCAGGCTAGTGATTCTGGGCTACGACTTGTTACAATCAACAATGAGACAAATGCATTCTAACAAAATTTGATTTGCTTTTTCGGTAAAACATTTGCATGAAAGGAAATGTTGACCTGAATATCGTACTTTCAACCGTGTATTGGCTTTTAAAAAAGAGAAATCCAATAGAAGAGACAAAAGGCAGAAAAAACACGCCCACAATATAGGCCAGAAATATTTGGTTAAATTACCAAAAATAGACAAGAAGACTAACACACACAGTACAGTATTTGCATGTAGTGTGACAAGACGACAAATTACATTGGGTATTTACAATATAAAGCAATTCCTATCGAGTCGGTGGGTCAGGCCTCAGATTCTATGACGACGGTTCCGGCGTAAAGGCTTACTGAGAATCAGAGAGAATCTAATTTTATGTATTGTTGGTTGGTGCCTGATGCTCTGTCTCTGGTCGGACCCATCGGAGTCTAACTGTTGGTTTTCTTTTGCTCGAGCATTTCAGTGGTTTCTTGCTGCCAAGTCCTCACCGTTGTTTCATCTCTGTGGTTGTTTGATTTTTGTGTTCACGGAGATGTTTCACTGATGAGTTAGGAGGCCTTCTTGCGGACTGAACAAATTATTTGTCTAAATCGCGACGGAAGTAAGGGCGAGGATTGTGGCCACGTGGGGTCGTTTTGGGCCCACCAGTGGGGTTTCACTGGCCGTTCCGGGCGGTCCTTTGTCCTGTTTTTTTATGGCTTGTCTTTAAAGGCATTTATTCTGTAATACTAGAACACACCGTGTGTTCATAATTGTTTTATTGCCCCCTGTGATATACTGACTATAGCAGATCAAAGGTGGTCCTTAATAGGGTGATTAGGAGCTCTTGTTGTATCCCCTAACTGAGGCACATAAGGGGAAAATCAATAATGTACACCAGTCAACAATAAGTATTTTATTGATTTTCCCCCAGGAGGCCCTTACCTGTTGAAGACAGAGAACTTCTTTTCAGTCAGCTCTGAGGGCTACATAATATTATGTAATGAAATGATAGTCTTCAATAAACAAGAATAAATGCCTTTAAGTGTGCGTATCGCTCATATTGTTTTGTTTTGGATGGCCGATTGGCCATTTGTGGGAGAGCTACTAGTTGTCCTTTTGCCTTTCCGTTATTGGTGTTTCCATTCGGGTCTGGTTGTTTTGTGTTTGTGTTTCTTTCCCTTTTGTGTCTCTGATGGGAGCTGTGGGTTAATTGTATCGATTCCTGATCATTGCATTCACTTCTATTATGCAGAAACTACCTTGCTTCAACAGATTACAAAACTTTAAATAGAACTAACTTTGTTTCAAACTTTATGTTCGAATGCCAACACCGATTTCCACGTGCACACCTATAATTGTTTTTCAGTTTGAAGCGTAGTTTTAATGACATAGCCTAGATTTAATCAATATTTTCAATGTCCCGTTACTGTACTACATTACATCGAGTCGTAGCGCTGTATTTAATACATTGCTAATACGCTGTTTATTTATCCGTACACCCGTGGCATTTAAATATCAAGCTTGCCCGGCACTGTAACCAGTAAGACTTTTATGCAATTTCTGTACGAATTGAACCTTTAAAACGCAATATTGAATTATAAAATAATTGGGGTATGCTAACTAAATTGCATTTCTTAAATAATTACTCAACGTATCTGCGCAATTTTTCTTCTGTCAATTACAGACATATAGACCCTTTATATGACAGTAAAAAAAATCATTTAAATCCAATGGTTATGTCCTCTGAGAAAAACAATGCATATTTTTTTTTTCCATTTTGAGGGTTCATTTTCTGACATTATTTAAAAGAATATGGTTTTGTATTAAATGGCTAAAACTGCAGTGAACACTGGCTCAATGTATTTCAAATTACGGGATATGAACAGATTTTATAGGATATCCTGAAGTTTTGAAGAAAAAAAAAACGTTGTAATGTGTTGAGCAGTTTTTACATAATTCGGGTGGTTAGCAAAAGGGTCCGTTTTGAAGACCTTGTCCCTTCAACACCCAGAATGCGAAAATTTAGACTTTGATCTATTCATTTTAGGTAAGTTTATCCTTCTGGACCGCCGACTAATTAAATTTTCGAAAATGAGTTATATGTCCCCGGCTAAGGGTGAGACAGCAGTGTGAGACATAGTGGATCTTGCATGAGTGTTCATGTATTATTGAATTTATTAAACGAGTTGAGGAAAAGGGATAAAATGCGAGGCTTTGTCGAGCACGAACGCAAGATTCTATTTATCATAAGACATTTAAAACGCATTTTATTTATGATTGTTTTATATGAAACAAAATGTCAGTAATCCGCTATTAGTAAACGCCACGTCGTTAAGGACCTCGTAACTAATTTGCATATTTAATCCACTACTGGATTATCGAATTTATTGCATGGCATTATTACATTTCGTTTCGGCAAGACGGGATCTGGACACATGAACATGGGTCAAGATTTTAGATCGATGGACCGACGCAGTTGACTGTTCTTGCCCATGCAACAAGGACAGCAACTGCGCCGGTCTTAAAATAGGTCACGTGCCAATAATACATAATTCATACATGTACATTTATGCACTAGTATGTATGTCAATGCATTAGTATCTCGGGGTGTGCGTACGTATGTATCTACATGCATTTATGTGATATGCACCGGCTGCGGTCTGGGTGGGGTAAAGACCCAATCCATAGGGCTGCCGATGCATGTTGCAATCTCTGCTTTAAATTAAGTAGTATGACTATTTGCAGAGAACTACATACTTCTCCTTTAACACCTTCTCCACAACATCCCTGTTGTAGAGATTTGAATGCTAATTGACGTTACATCTTTATATGTATCTGGTCGTTCTTTTTATGTGTTTATGATCATTTACTTGTACTCGATGTAACACTGTCCAATGCCATCGTCTGTATATATGTTGTATCCTCATGGGCTTTATAGCCTTTTGGACTTTGTAAATAAACTCTGTTCTGTTCTACATTCTCAGACGTGGCGTCATATGATAAAAAGAAATCACACATTGTCAACAAAGGGCTATTCTTGTAAAACAATTCCTGCTCAATCACCCGTACCGGCAGTTAAGCAGCTCATAATGCCGGAATGTTATATGAAATTAGCCAGCGCCCGGCAAAACCTACAATAAGACATGTGCGCCCAACGAAGACTCTGATCAGCCTGCGTATCCGCGCAGTCTGATCAAAGTCTTCGTTGTTCGCTATAAGAATAGCTAAAGGCCCAATGCTCCTTCATGCAGCAAGAGAAGTCTCTGGTTAGACTATATGGATACGCAGGCTGATCTGAGTCTTCGCTTGGCGCACTTGTCTTACTGTAGGTTTCGTCATGCGCTGGCTCAAATTCTATTTTCCTGATCATACAATCTTTGCGATTATATTTCAGCCACAAAAATCGTCTAGGTGTGAACAGAAAAGAGACAAACAATTTTCTTGCGGGCTATTATTCTGCACTGGCAAGAGACGTGAGTTGATCCATTTACCATCCCATGTAACGAATACACTTTCAAACACACATTTGCAGGTTCGAACTTCAGCAGACCAAACACCTTTGGGACCATGGATTTTTTTTTCGAGGCATGGGCAGTTCGAGCCCCTTGGGGTATATCATTGGGTCAGCCCATTTGGCTTAAATGGGGTTGACTTATGTTTGTTTGAGGATTAACGTTCCCAGCAACACTATTTAGGTCATTTTTGAGACACTGCTTCCAATTTTTTGGGACTTTTACCCGACACTGATATGAAATAACAGACTGCCAATGAAACCATAAAGGCTTATATGCATTAGGTGGTCTCACTCACACCACTTTGCCTGGCGGGCTTTATCCTTCAAAGCGGTTTACCAGTACTCACGTGTGGTAAGCTTCAGAGTCTGCGTGTAAGTATCGTGCAGCCCAATCTATTTCTCCAAGCCCCAATGGTCGGGGGCGACGGGGGTGACATATGAAATTATAGGAATGCTGTGTGTACTAATAAGAATCGATTCAATGAGGCGATTCTATTGAGTACACACAACATACAATTATCAAGTCACAAAAATCTCCATCAATTACCTAAAGGGACAGGGGAGATAACTCCTGCAAAAGTATTTTGTCTCCCGTGTCAATAGTGGTCAACTCTTAAAGGTAAGAATTTGCTCCTGAAGAGCAAATTCTTTCCTTTAAGAGTAGACCCCTTTTTCAGTTGGGCACATGGATTGTGTCACTCGTTAGAACCGCCTCGTCAAGGCGGGTTCTAACGAGTTCCTACAATCCATGTTTTGAGCAGAAATAAGAAATGTATCAGAATTTTTTATCTGAAAATTTTCATTTTTGGTGGTTAACTTTTCAATATATTTGAACAGGCGGATTTTCATAATGATTTGGTAATCTGTTGTGTGAGAAACATTTAGTTAAATTACATATGTGTATATATAAAATTGTATATTTATTCCATAATATGTTGATAAATAATAACAAACAAACAAAACTTTCAAAAGTAGTCCAAATCAGACACTGGATTTAAGTTTTTTAACTCTTATATATGATTTATAAAGAAAAAAAAGTATCCATTTCGCGCCCTTAAATTATAAGGTATTGTACGAGTCTGCTAATGTTAACACAATATTTACATTTCCAATGTAAAGTCAAATGTAAACCTGTAGAAAACAATGAAGTTCATACTTCCATGAATGCATCGAGTCACTTGATTTTCAGTGACGTCAGTCTAAACTATGGTCCTCTACGGGCGTTGGTGACGTCAACACTGTTCCGCTCTTTATAGAAAAACAATATGTAAACGTTTTTCAGCTTTAAAAGTTTGCCCTATAAGCATTCTTTCGCCCAGTGATCAGGGTTGGTGGGAGGGGGGGTGGAGGGGGGGTGGGGGCAAAGAATATAAATATAAAAAATATATTTAATTTTTCTGCTTTTCATGAAAGTATGAACGACAACGGGTCGCTAGCAAAGTTAACATGAAACCCTTCGGGTAACATGAACCCCTTTCGGGGTTTATTTACTTTGCACGTGACCCACTGCGTTCTTACATATATGAACAGCAGAGAAATAAAATTCATTTCTTAATTGAAAACCGCATAAACAGCACTTAGTGCTAACGAAAGCCGTATTTGAGCCGCATTCACCATGTAATGAATACCCCACCAAACCCCACTTTATAAAAGAAAACTGGGGTTTTGAGGGGTGTACATATATTTTCTTAATACTGCTCCAAGACATAGGTTGTGTGTACTCGTTAGAACCTCGTTAGCACGAGGCGGTTCTAACGAGCACACACAACCTATGTTTGGAGTATAAAGAAGAAAAATATTACAAATTTTCATCGGAAAAATTAGCCATTTTGGAGAAATGAAAGAATGCACCTTGCCAAACGGGCGTGTTGTCGTTTGTTTGTTTGTATTCGAGTTTAACGGCCCAGTCAACACTATTTAGGTCATTTTGAGCCGGTCAGTTTACCTATCCACACTTTCCTGGGCAGGCTTATACGTAAGCGGCCAGCCAGTACATTGCACATTCTTTCGCCTGAAACTGACAACTGCCCTTCTTGAATCAGTGGAAGGGAGAGAATGACCGTAGAAAAGATTTCATGATCAATCTCCATGAAAGAATGTTGCCGACTCCCGGCAGGCATCGAACCCGCGTCCTCCTGATCACCAGTCAGACACGCAACCGACTGAGCTACCGAGGCGGCCCGGCGTGTTGTCGTTATGGACCCATGTGTGCACATTAAAACTTCCAATCAACAAGAGTATCCTCACCCACCTTGTATATTTACACCTTCATTGCATTTGCGAGGAAAAAAATCAAAGTACTAACAACACTGTTGCGTCGATTGTTTATGAGATTGGAAAGTGATTCTAAACGGAAATTTGGGCTGTTAAAGTTCCATGCTTGAAGCAAACAGTTAAGATCATGATCAGACGCCGTGTTCTGAGCGTCTGATCTGTGTCTTTACTGTTTGTCATTGTCCCAATACATGTGCCTACAACAAGCTTCATAACGACAAGAATTTTGCAGCTATTATCTATAAATCTACTGCACTTCCGTGTGTAACGCGATGTTTGATTGGATAACGTCAAAAGTTTGTGACAGTATATCCTGCGATATACTGTCGGAAATCCGACGTCATCATGTAACGTCGCTCTTTATTGTTTGGTATTTGGTTTTATTCAGCTCACTGTGATTGCCGTTTATGGCAAAACCAATATTTTTAAACAAAACAAGTGCACCAGTGCATTAGAATGGGGATATCTGTAATGAAAATTGTCATTTTGGGAGATAAATCGTCGGTTTTACGGTCGCAAATTCCGTTTTACAGCTCTGCTGACGCGTCGCCGTAAAACGAAATTTCCGACCGTAAAACCGCCGATTTACCTCCCCAAATGACAATTTTGAATACAGTTATCCCCTAAATAAGCATTTCCTGGATTTCCTTTAAATCAGTGTCCAAACACCTGTGTCTAGTCAAAGTTTTAAAATAGCTTTGCAACGGCAAGAATTTTGAGGCTTTTATCTATAAATAAACGTTACTTTGATTTCCTTTAAATCAGTGATAAAAACTTTAGTTACCTTTTGGATGTCCATATTTCAATGAATATATTTAATCATGTGACGTCACATGGTCATTAAGTGACGACAAAATAAACTATGGTTCTCCCCAATATGTTTGGACGATTGCCACGTTCTGACGTCAACTACGCTGTTTCGCAAGCCATTAAAGACAAAACTGGATGCTATTGTTTCATTTCTAGCCATTCGCCAAATAAAGGATGAGGAATAATGTAAAATAAGGTAAAGGTACTTAATTAATGTTCATTGAAGTATGAACAACTTTGGGCCACGAGCAAAATTTAAGCGGACATTTAAACTTTGCTTGTGACCCAGTTGTCCCGCTGTTTTATGCTAGCCGGTATCAAACCAGCGAAAGAGCGAACGCAAAGGTGCCGAACAGACTCCGCGGATATCGGCACTTTTGTTGTTCGCAAATGCCTGTAAACAGGTTTTCTTATGACGTTGTTTATAATTATTATGTTATTTTTTTTTTTCAGGTTGACTTGATATTTAGGGGTATAACAGCTGTAACTATTCGTGTGTACCTGTCAGAGTATGGAAACGATAACGTAAGTATGAAACTTAACCCTTATCTTGCTGAATATTCATTTAAGCCACACCCATTTCTGACTATCAACCAATCAAATTACTTGATGTAATTTATTGCTACAAATTCATAAACTGAATGCCAAACAGTGTAGATCCTGATCAGATGGCTCATTCAGAAGCCATCTGATCTGGATCTACACTGTTTGCAAAGATAGGGGTTGTCGTGAACAGCATGATAAGGGTTAAGGATTTCTTGGTTTGGTAAAGGAACCAATTAACACTAATAACGTTATGTCGATAGGTCAGCACCCTTTTTGGCAACGGTCAAGCAGTACATTGACCGGCTCCGATAACTCAGTGGTAGATCGTCCGCTTCGGGAATGGGAGGTCGCGGGTTCGATCCCTGGCCGCGCCATACCAAAGACGTAAAAATGGTACTAGGAGCTCCCTTGGCTGACGCTTGCATTATCAGGGTAGTCCTAGGAAGATAAATGAAGGCAGGTAAGTATTTGTTAAAGGATACTTTGTTTGTCGCAATAAAAACTCTACAGAGCTTATTTTATTTGGTTCTAATATGCGACGTTAAATACAGCTTCTTTATCTTTATCTTTACATTCTTTCGCAAGAAACGGACTACTGCCCTTTGGAAATCAGTGGAAGCATGGAAAATAGTTCCCGGCTTAGCCGGCGAGGACCGAATCCGCCACAACATGATCACTAGTCGAGCCTGCATCCGACTGATCCACGCGGCCCGGCCATAAATCTTTACTCATATATATATAGGCCATGATGGACTATTCCAGTATGTTAATGATATTACAGGACACAAGTTATTATATCAAAGGACATCAGCCTGAGTGCCTTCCAATATCCCAATAAGGAGAGATATTCATTATGATTACACACACCGTGTTACATAGTGCATTTGTTTCATCTCTAAAATGGCTATTTTTCTGATGAAAAGTTAAGATATTTTTTATTTATACTCCCTGCATTGATTGTGGGTGCTCTTTAGAACCGCCTCATTGAGGCGGCTCTAAAGAGTACCCACAGCCTATGTCTAGGAGCAGAAATAAGCAAATTAATGTATACCCGTGTGAACCCAAGTTCTCTCTATATAACCTGGGGTTTAGGGGAGTGTTCACTGCACGGACTTTTAAGTATAATATTCACAATACCAATGCATTTATGTTTTTATTATATAGCAAATCTATTTGCGGCCTTTCCAACAAGAGCTCCAGTTCTTCGATATTAAAGCACGGGAAACTATTCAGTAGTCTTATAATCCCAAGGGAAATTTACAAAGCCAACTGACCCATTTTCAACTGAAAAGCATTTGCCTCACCATATACGAATAACAGGAGTTTATTGGTAGATTTACGGATGTCATGTTGACTTATCATTTGTATGTGACTTACGAAATGTCTGGCCGTGATGCAAACAGACAAAACCCTGAACAGACGTCTGATCTGGGCCTGTACTGTTAGTCTATATCCCATTTCAAGTTTTCCCGTCTAAACTAGGTTCAGGCGGTTTATGATACTTAGTTTGAGATACTTGCATTGCACATTATGTCATACCATTTCATATCGTAGTATTCGTGGAGCGCTGTGGTGCAGTGGTAAAGCATCGGATTTGAGATCGAAAGGTAGCCGGTTCGATCCTCACAAGCGCCACGTATTGTTTCCTTGAGCAAGAAACTTTATCCACATTGCTTAATACTGGTTCCTACCCAGGAAAAGAGAGCCACATGGAAGATTAGTACTAGTGCTAAATGTGTTTCTCTCTGTAAGTAATAAGGTCGATTAGTATTTACAATGAAATTCCCCTATTAAGACCACCAAAGATTAAGTCTAATTCGGCTTCAAAAAGCTTATTCAGTAGGTTGCAGTTTTTCTTTCTTTGTGTTTTCTGAATACGGTGTCCTCTGGTCAGATACCAACTTTGGGACTATTCAAAAGTGGTCAAAAGTGGTCTTAAAGACCACTTTTGAACAGTCCCAAAGGTGATCTTAATATAGGAATGTATCGGAGGACACCTTCAGTTGATGATGGTTTTCTGAATAAATCTTGTATCTCAGAGGAGTATATAGAGACTTTCAGTCTTCTCTACCTGTATCTTACACCTCAACGTATTTCTCCCCTGTGAGTATGTCAAGCTACAATTATTCCTCTCTACCTACATATACCAGGAGCTCACGGGCCTCCGTGGCCTAATGGATAAGAGCGCTGACTCTTAGTCATTAGGTCTCTCACCGCCGTGGGTTCGAGCCTCGCTCGGGTCACGTGTGAGACGCCAAGTTCTGCAACGGAAGGTCAGGTGGTTTTTCTCCGGGTACTCCGGTTTTCGCCCACCTATGATTAAAGATCGGCTCGATATGAGTGAAATAATCTTGAAAGGGCCGTAAAACCCAAACCAAAAAAAAAAAAAAAAAAATACCAGGAGCTCTGTTTATGACACCTTAAGCTTTTTGGCAAGGGCACATTAAGTCCGCTCTTCCATTTTTATGATTCTTAAAGGTATTTCACACCTGTATGTCGTGCTACATTTACCGTAGTCCCCTCAGCCTGTATCAGGGGCTCTGTTTGGCCCCCGCCTATCGGGGCTTGAAGAAATAGATGGACTGCATGATGCTTCCACGCAGAACTGAAACCGACCGCAAACGAGTACTGGTAAACCGCTTAGAGGATCTAAGCCTGCCAAAGCAAAGCGGTGCGAGTGTCCATGCTTATAAACCCTATTGGTTTCATTGGGCGACAGGGCTTGAGATATCGTTTCATCTCAACGTCGGGTAAAAGTCCCACAAAATTTGAAGCAAGGTCTCCAAAATGCCTCTGCAGTGTTGACGGGGACGTTAAACCTCAAATCAAACAACCAAACAATTTATGCCTCGTCTACTGTGAGCATGTTACAGCACATTGAGTCCTTTCTGCCTGTATCAGTAGCTTTGTTTATGACACATAAATGTATTTGTCAAGTGTCTGTATCAACATCACCTCTGAACACACGGCTGACACCGACACACGGTACAAACAGATCCTGGAAGACACACAGTACCAATCCAAGAAGGAAGGCATTGAACGGCTATGTCAACAGCATGGTCTACAAGGGATCAAGTGCAAAGAAAGAAACTATATTCTTTTGTGAATGGGAAGCGTCTCAAGGCTAAAAAAGGATGGCCTCACTCACCGAGACCCGACAGTAAAGTCCAACATCCTCAATGAGCAGTTTGTGAGTGTCTTCATTGAAGAAGACCTAAACAACATGCCCTCCACACGTGGTCACCCATTCCCAAAGACGAAATCCTTCATCATCAGCACCAATGGGGTACTGAAGCTGCTAAAGGATATAATACCACACACGGCCCAAGGATCATCTCGATTCTTGAAGGAGGGTGCAGAGGAAATAGATCCAGCCCTGACCTTGGGCTTCCAGGCATCAACAGCGGGACTAGAAAAAGCCATCGTCACGCCAATATTTAAGAAGGGAGACAATAGTGACCCGGCAAACTACAGACCTATATCCCTGGCCTCCATGTGCTTCAAGACAATGGAACACCTTATCCACAGGCAAGTCATACAGCACCTTGACCACCAAAAGATACTGAGCGACCAACAACATCGGTTTCGTAAAAATATTACTGTGATAGCCAACTTCTGGTAATGCTTCAGGATATCTCGGCCAACCTAGATAAGGAAGAGCAGACAGATGCAGTTCTGCTAGACCTCAGGAAGGCCATCGAAAAGATACCACCCAACGCCTCTTTCTGAAGTTACGGCACAACGACAAGGACGATGCTACCCTGCAGTGGGTCCAGAGGTTCTTGTCAGACCGGAGCCAGCAGGTACTTGTCGAAGACCATACATCCGAATCATCCCCTTTCATCTCCGGTGTCCCTCAAGGAACGGTTTGTGGGCCTTTGCTATTTCTTCTCTACATCAACGGCATGCCAATGAACATGTCATCAACTGCTCGACTTTATTGTATTGTATTGTAAAGTTTAAGCATTTTACGTCCGCTACGGTCAGGCGCGTTAGCATTGCCCCACAACAGGACGTAACTGCTCGACTTTCGTAGATGATAGTCTTTTGTACCGGAGGATCCGCTCAAGTCAATACAGCATCAGTCTGCAGGGCGACCTTGACCGCATTCAATAATGGGAGAAGGACTGTCAGATGTATTTTAACCCTGCCAAGTGTGTTGTGGTGAGGATAACAAGAATACGCCATCCCACCAACGCCACCTACCACATCCATCACGACCTAGAAGTTGTTAAACAAGGAAAGTATCTTGGGGTCAAACTGGCTGACAACCTATCCTGGAATAACCACGTAGACGGGGTTACAAAACAAGAGGCCCATGGGCCACTATGCTCACCAGAGCTCAGGTGGGCACTGCCAAATTGCAGCCATGGACCCAATGGAGCCCTGGTTGGTATCACTAAATGTGTCTTATCACAAAGAACAAGAATATATATGGTTTAGCAGTGGGGATCTGCATGGCTGGAGATATAAGTGGAGGGGTTGGAGCATGCCCTGTCATTCCCAGGAAAGCCCAAGATTGTTATCCCTAAATGTGTCTCATCATAAGGACCAAGTATATATATGGTTTAGGGGTGGGAATCTGAACGGTTTCCAAGATATCCTTTCATGAAGTGGAAAGGAGAGGACTGGCCCCTGCGGACACACCTACAGTAGGTGTGCTAATAATAAGGAACAAGAACATATATGAATATGGGGTGGGGATTTAATGGTTTCTGAAATATATGGCCTTTTATGAAGTGGAAGGGCGGGGCACATTGCCTCAGCACAAAGAGACCCCCAAGTTGGTGTGACTGAATGAGTCTTATCATAAGGAACAAGAATATATATGGTTTAGGGGTGGGGATCTGAACTATTTCTGAGATATGTGGCTTTTAATGAAGTCAAGCGGTGGAGCAAGGCCCGGGCATGCCCTGGGGACTCACAAGCTGGTGTCAATGAATGTGCCTTATCATAAGGAAGATGAATATATATGGTTTAGGGGTGGGGCTCTGAACAGTTTCTGAGATATAAGGCCTTTTGTGAAGTGCAGGGGTGGGGCAAGGCCCAGGTTGGTGTCAATGAAAGTGTCTTATCATAAGGTACAAGAATATATATGGTTTAGGGGTGGGGATCTGTAAGGTTTCCGAGATATTGTGATATTATGAAATAGAGGGGGTGGGGCATGGCCCCAGCACATCCCTGGGGACCCCCAGGTTGGTGTCACTGAATGTGTCTCATCATAATGAACAAGGACATATATGGTTTAGGGGTGGGGATCTGAACAGTTTCTGAGATATATGGCCTTTTGTGAGGTGAAGGGGTGGGGCATGGCTCCGGCGCAACCCGGAAGACCCCCAATTTGGGGTCAATGAATGCGTCTTATCATAAGGAGCAAGAATATATATGGTTTAGGGGTGGGGATCTGTAAGGTTTCCGAGATATTGGGCCTTTTATGAAATGGAGGGGCGGGACATGGCCCCGGCGCATCCCGGGGGACCCCCAGTTTGATGTCACTGAATGCTTCTTATCATAAGGAACAAGAGTATATAGGGTTCAGGGGTGGGGATCTGAATGGTTTCCGAGATATTGGGCCTTTTATTAGGTGGAGGGGGTGGGGCATGGCCTCGGCACATCCCGGAGGACCTCCAGGTTGGTGTCACTGAATGCGTCTTATCAATAGGAACAAGAATATATATGGTTTAGGGGTGGGGATCTGTAAGGTTTCTGAGATATAAGTCATTTTATGAAGTACTGGGGGCGGGGCATGGCCCCGGCACAACCTACTGGACCCCCAGGTTGACATAACAGCATATGGCTGAGAGAAGTTTACTAAAGGAACATTTCTATGAAAGTTTTGTCAAAATATCTGCAAAGGCTTTGTAGTTAATGCCATTTTTCAATTTTCCCCATTATAAGTCTATGGAAAATCTAAGTTGCCATAGCAACCAAACTAAAGAGCCGAATTTCATAAAAAACACAAAACCTGTAAAGGCAAATATGGTGAATATTTCCATAAACTTTCAGCCTCATAGAGCATACGGTTTCTGAGGAGATGATTTTTAAGTATTTTTTTTTTTTCTATTTTTTCATTTTGGTTTCCATGGCAACCAATACAAATGAGCAGTAGGCCTAAAATCATATGGCAGATAGTAGATTGCCTAAGGAATATTTCTATGTATGAAAGTTTTGTCAAAATATCTGCAGTGGCTTGGCAGTAAATGCCATTTTTCAATTTTCCCCATTATAAGTCTATGGGAGCTCTAAGTTGCTATAGCAACCAAACTAATGGGCCAATTTTCATAAAAAACACAAACTTTCAATCCCCCAGCCCAAGGATGCTACAGATAAAATTTGGGCTGAATCGGTCCAGTGGCTTCAGAGAAGAAGATGTTTGAAAGTGTTGACGTCAGACGACGACGACGACAACGACAACGACGACGACGACGACGCCGGACAACTGCCTATCCTATAAGCTCCCCCGGAGCCTTCGGCTCTGGTTAGCTAAAAAGGCAAACAACACTCCTGCCTTCTTGCGGAGGATTGTCTCAAGATGTCCCAGAGCGAACATAGCACAGTGCTACCCTTCTCTCGTTCGGCCTGTGGTTGAATATGCAGCTGCCACTTGGGACCCGCATACTGCCAGAAACACCCAGCAGCTAGTGGCGGTTCAGCGTAGAGCAGCCAGATTTGTGACTGGTGACTACAAGAACACAAGCAGTACCAGTCAGATGATTTCCGGTCTCGGTTGGAGCTCCCTAAAACAGAGGAAAACTGACGCCAGGCTATGATGTATCGCATCACCCATGGCCTTATAGACATACCAGCTGCACAGTTTCTACACCCAGCCACAGTAATGTCCATTCGAGGTCCTAGGCAACGCTACATGCTACCATTCTGTAGAACTGATGTGTACCGCTTCTCGTTCTACACAGCTGGAATAATCCGCCTTTGGAACCAACTGCCATAGCATGTCGCTTCTGCCCAGACCCTGGAAGCCTTCCATGTGGGCGTATCGGGTCTCCACTAGCTTCACACAGAGATACTGATTTTAGCTGTTCTTATCTGTTTTATCTGCGCCTGGTGAGACTCACAGTAACCCTGTACGTACATGTAGTTACGCGACGATGCTCCAGAGAGGGCCCTGCGTATCACTGGCAAGAAGAAGAGCAAATTTTATGCCGCTTCCTGTTTGTCACGTCAAATTTAGGCCTTTTCATCTGTATCAGGAGCTATGTTTATGCCACCTAAAGGTACTCGTATTTGTCCTCTGTGAGTATATCATAGCACAATAAGTCCTCCCTACTGGATCAGGAGCTGAACTTGATAACTGTCACAGAGGATGCAACATATTAAAAATACCAAAAGAGGCAACTCAAAAAATGAAGCAATCCGCACCTGACAGAGAACTCTACCCTTTAAGAGGATACCCATTTTCGGAGGATCTCAAATTGCAGGAAAAGACAATTAAAAGACTGAGAGCACTGCCGGGGCGATTGTCTCTGAGTTTAGGCTTGGGAAACAGTCCTGGACTGAGATTCAAACTTTAAATTCCAGCTATTAAGCAACGGGATCTACACTGTTTGCCTACCCCACGCACGATTGCAGTCCAGATTCTATAGATAACCCCCTTACTCAGCACCCTGAGCTCAAAGCCACTATTTTCTATAAAAACAACCGTTATACTGATTTCCGACAAGTTAGTGATAGTCACATGGACTTTAGCACTGAAGGGCTTTTATGCTTAGAATATATTTTACTTTCGGTCGATTGAAAAAGAATCGACTTTACAACTGGCCTGGGAAAATACCCCGCAGACATACAACGTCGAATGCTGCTTGGAAATTTGCCAGATCTATTATTTCGCTTACGTATATTGTTTATATAATATTTCTGTGATTTAGTGGATAACGTCTCGTGATACTAATCCACACGTGTAAAAACACATGGTTACTAGCGTATAATGTCATGACGCCGTCCGTGAATACTCTATATTTCCAACTGGATTTGTTTGTGAACTTCTCGGCAATTCCGATTTAAAATTTTTACATAGGAGAGAGCCTTAGACTCGTGATCATTTTATTTGAAATTCATGAAACTCGCCAACAGCTCGTTCCATAAATTTCAAATTTAAATTTCATTACCACTCGTGTATGATCATCTATATTCAATTGTTTCAGAATGCAAACACAGAATGGTTGGCCGACAATGTCGCTAGTGATGTTTTAAATGGACGCCAAGCTTTAAGTGATTTCACTGGCTATCTCCAGCAACTGATCACAGATACAGACATAAGGCCTTACGACCACGCTGTAGGCCTTACAAGGTACGCCAGTTATTTGACATTAAGATAATGGTATCAGAACATAATCCCCGCCGGACAAAATCCCCCTGATATAATCTCCCCTTTTAGTAAAGACGGACAAAATCCCACCGTGCAAAATCCCCCTGTATGTCTGGTGGACACCCCCCCCCCCCAATCCCACCCGGATATACCCTTTCTCGGACGACCCCCCCCCCCCCGCTCTAAATTAGACTGAAACTATTCATCTAAATAAATGACATTCATATACTCACACTTGACAGAACAACAATCACACAACAGATACCATATTAACATTTCAACATCACAATCAAAGCAATGAGCATAGTGCATTTGTTTGATTTGAGGTTTAACGTCCCCGTCAACACTGTAAAGGTCATTTTGGAGACGTTGCTTCCAATTTTGTGGGACTTTTACCCGACATTGAGATGAAATGACATCTCAAGCCCTGTCGCCCAATGAAACCAATAGGGTTTATTAGCATGGACGGTCCACCTCGCACCGCGGTTCCTGGACAGGCTTAGATCCACTAAGCGGTTTACCAGTACTAGTGTGCGGGCCAGATTCAGCTCTGCGTGGAAGCATCATGCAGCCCATATATTTCTTCAAGCCCCTATGGGCGGGGGCGGGAGCATAGTGCATGTTTCATTTTTCCAAAATGGTTACTTTTCTAATGAAAATCTGCGATTTTTAGTTCACCAGAGCCGAAGGCTCCGGGGGAGCTTATAGGATAGGCAGTTGTCCGTCGTCTGCGTCTGCGTCGTCTGCGTCCATCAACACTTTCAAACAACATCTCCTCTGAAGCCACTGGGCCGAGAGGGCCCAAATTTTATCTGTAGCATCCTTAGGCTGGGGGATTGAAAGTTTGTGTTTTTTATGAAATCGGCTCATTAGTTTGGTTGCTATGGCAACTTAGAGTTTCCATAGACTTATAAAGGGGACAATTAAAAAATGGCATCTGCAGATATTTTGACAAAACTTTGATAGAAATGTTCTTTGGGCAATCTACTTTCTGCCATATTATTTTAAGCCTACTGCTCATTTTCGTTGGTTGTCATGGAAACCAAAATGAAAAAAAAAATACTTAAAAATCATCTTCTCAGAAACCATATGCTCTAGGGGGCTGAGACTTTATGAAAATATTCACCATATTTGCCTTTACAGGTTTTCTGTTTTTTATGTTTGGCCTTTTAGTTTTGTTGCTTTGGCACCTTAGAGTTTCCATTGACTTATAATGTGGAAAACTGAAAAATGGCATTTACTGCCAAGTCGTTGCAGATATTTTGACAAAACTTACATAGAAATGTTCCTTGAGTAAACTTCTCTTAGCCATATACTATTATGTCAACCTGGGGGTCCCCTAGGTTGTGCCAGGGCCATGCCCCGCCCCCTCCACTTCATAAAATGCCTTCTATCTCAGAAACCTTACAGATCCCCACCCCTAAACCATATATATTCTTTTTTCTTATGACACCAACCTGGGGGTCCTCCGGGATGTGCCGGGACATGCCCCGACCACTCCACTTCATTAAAGGCCATTTATCTCAGAAACCATTCAGATCCCCACCCCTAAACCATATATATTCTTGTTCCTTATGGTAAGACGCATTAAGTGACACCAACCTGTAGATCCCCAGGGATGTGCCGGGGGCATGCCCCACCCCATCCACTTCATAAAATGCCATTTATCTCTCAGAAACCATTGAGATCCCCACCCCTAAACCATATATATTCCTGTTCCTTTTGATAAGTTGCATTCAGTGACACCAACTTGGGGCCCCCGGGATGTGCCGGGGCCATGCCCAACCCCCTCTACTTCATAAAAAGCCAAATATTCCAGAAACCTTACAGATTCCCACCCCTAAACCATATATATTCTTGTTCCTTATGATGAGACACATTCAGTGACACCAACCTAGGGTGCAGCCAGGGTGCACCCGGGCCATGCTCCACCCCTCGACTTCACAAAAGACCATATAGCTGAGAAACTGTTTAGAGCCCCCACCCCTAAACCAAATATATTCTTGTTTTTATAAAAAGATGCAATCAGTGACACCAGCATGCGGGTCCCCCGGGGTGCCATGGGCCTTGCCCCACCCCTTTACTTCATTAAGATCCATATATCTCAGAAACCGTTCAGATCCCCACCCCTTAACCATATATTTTCTTGGTCCTTATGATAAGACTCTACTTCATAATAGGTCATATATCTCAGAAACCATTTCAATCCCCAACCCATAATCACATATATTATTGTTCATTGTTATTAGACACATTCAGTCACCCGGCTTGGGGGGTCCGCAAAGGCCATTTCTCTCTCTCTGCCACTTCATAAAAGGGCCTCATATCTCAGAAACCATTCAGATCCCCACCGTTTAAACCATATATACTCTTGGTCCTTATTATAAGACATATTCAGTCACAACACTCTTGGGCTTTTCTGTGATCTGCCATGCCTGAATCTCTTCATTGCTTAAAAGGCCTTACATCTCAGAACCATACAAATCCCCACTGCTAAACCATACATATATATGTCTCTGTTCCTTTTGATAAGACGCATTTAGTGACACCAACTAGGGCTCCATTGGGTCCATGCCCCACCCTTTCTACTTTATAAAACACCTAATATATTAGATACAGTCCACATGGTTGCTCATTTGGGTATGGGGTTTGTTTGGGAGACTTTATAATTGGTAGATTAATATCATATCATGGTATAATACATGGCTGCCATTGGGCAGTGTCCACCTGAGCTCTGGTTTATGAAATTTGGCACTTTGGTTTGTTTAGAAAGTAGAAGTAAAACAAAGATCAGGAATTGATACAATTAACTTACTCCATCCATAAAAGACACCAAAGGGAAAGAAATACAAACATTAAGCGACCAGACCATAATGGAAACCTAAACAAAGGAAGGCCATATGGACAGTTACTTTCCCACAAAATGGCCATCCAAAATTAAAAGACACAAGTGATACACACAGTAAGTAACAAACAACAACATAAATAAATCGCCACAGAAGAGCCGCCTTGGAACGGTCAGTGGAAGATTTCCACTGGGGGGCTTAAATCGATTTTACGTGGCCACAATCCTCGCCCTTACTTCCGTCGCGATTTAGACAAATAATTTGTTCAGTCCGCATGAAGGCCTCCTAACTCATCAGTGCAACATCTCCGTGAACACAGAAATCAAAGAACCACAGAGGTGAGACAACGGTGAGGACTCGACAGCAAGAAACCACTGAAATGCTGGAGCAAAAGAAAACCAACAGTTAGACTCCAATGAGCCCGACCAGAGACAGAGCATCAGGCACCAACCAACATTATCTCTTTAATTTTCAATAAGCCTTTACGTTGGAGCCGTCATAGAATCTAAGGCCTGACCCACCGGCGTGCAATTAAAGAGGGAAGCAAAGTTGCCAACCGTGATTGGGTTAACTACCATGCATGCAGTCTGTCGTATAATATCCATGTTGTACCCAATCTTTTTATATCGAAGAATGATTTTACGAAATTGGGTGCTGAAGTCATTGCGGTTATATATTTTTCTGAATTTAGAAGCCTCCGTGGTGTAGTGGGTAACGCTACTTGCCTTGTAAACCAGAGATCGCAGGATGGATACCGGGCTTCTCCAGACTTTCGGATGAGGTTAAACCGAGGTCCCATCTCCGTATGACCTTAGCTGTTGGTGGAACGTAAAACTCAAACACTCACACACTCTTTGGTGTGTTTGCTATGGCAAGTTAAGAGTTTCCATTGACTTATAATAGGGAAAATTGAAAAATGACATTAATGCTTTTCAAGATATTTTGTCATACTTTCATAGAAATGTTCCTTTACATAATGTTTAATAATGTTCTTTTTGGCCTATTTGTTGCCACAGATGGGAAATTGTTAGTTGTCGTCTGTTGTCCTGCAACAACACGTCCAAGCGACATCAGAATCTGATTAGGTCCAAATTTTATCTGTAGCATCCTTGGGCACAGGGCTTCCATGGTGAATTAGAATGTATTGCTGCCAGTGGGTAGTGGCCTCCTGAGATCTGGTGAGCATTGTGGCCCATGGGCCACTTGTCTTGTTCTTATTTGCACTCAAAACATGGATTATGGGTGCTCGTTAGAACCTAATTGAGGCGCTTATAGCGAGTACCTGCAAGCTAAGTTTTAGAGCAAAAATAAGGAAAGTAATGGACACCCCCGTAAAAACCATTTTTCTCTATATAAAATGGGGTTTAGAGGGATGTTCATTGCATGTATCCAATGAAAGCGTAACTCTACCAAACTTAGTGACACAGAGACTTTTCTGATATTTAATCTTTATCAGTGTGTCTCAACCCCAACGTTCTTAAACCAAAACAGATGATGGACAAGACCCAACAAACACTGCACACACTCCTCCGAGCACACACCGACCGACGTAGCTCATCGGACAGGTCAACATGAGGCATCAGTCAAGAGACGCCTGCCAAATGAATAACATTTATTCATATACTCATACTTGACAAAACAACAATCACACAAATAAAAATGTAGATACAATTATGCCCTTTTCACTTTGATCTTACAAATATTTTTCTTTAATCCCACAGAAAAGAAATAGAATTCCTTAATTATGGCCTGGACCCAATAAGCTTTGATTAGCAGCTGATTACAGAATTAATTTGTTGAAATAATGTATCAATTTTGAAAATTCTGCTCGATTATTGTGACAACGTTTCAACAAATTTCTTTATAATGTTCATAATGTAACTTATAGGTGATAATCATAATTGAGCATGCATTATCAATAAGTTCTGAAGTTAGATCCTTTGGAAGCAAGGAATACACCAAATAAACGAAAATAGCAGACCCGGTTTTATTAAAAGTAGAAGTAAACCAAAGATCAGGAAACGATACAATTAACTTACTCAACCCATCAAAGACACCAAAGGGAAAGAAACACAAACATGAAGCGACCGGACCATAATGGAAACCTAAACAAAGGAAGGCCATAAGGACAGTTACTTTCCCACAAAATGGCCAAATGGCCATCAAAAATAAAAAAGACACAAGTGATACACACAGTAAGTAACAAACAACAACATAAATAAACCGCCACAGAAGAACCGCCTTAGAACGGTCAGTGGAAAGAATTCCAATGGGGGGCTTAAATCGATTTTAAATGGCCATAATCTTCGCCCTTACCTCTGTCGCGGTATACACTAATTTTGTTTAGTCCGCATAAAGTCTGTTCATGGCCAGTACTGAAATGTGCAACACCGGCCACGCCCTCTAGCACCGGTTTAAAGGCATTTATTCTTGTAAGGTAGGACACATAGTGTGCTCATAATTGTTTTATTACCCCCTGTGGTATACTGTCTGTAGCAGATCAAAGACAGCCCCATATAAGGTGATTAGTAGCTCTTGTTGAATCCCTGACTGAGGCACTTAAGGGGAAAACCAATAAGGTACACTCTAGTCAAGAGTTAATAAACTATTGATTTTTCCCCAAGAGGCCCCTTACCTGTTGAAGACAGAAGACGTCTCTTCTGTCAGCATTGAGGGCTATATAAGATTATGTAATGCAATAATGGTCCTCAATAAACGATAATAAATGCCTTTAAGCAGAACTTTATTTTCAAAATGAAACCAAATGAACTCAATGATCCCAAAGGACCTGAAAATATAATCTGCACTATGATGGTGTACGGGGAGACGTTTTACGGACGCCACACGGCACAACACCAGCTACAGTGAAAATAAATAAGCTCTGAAGTTAGATCCTTTGGAAGCAAGGAATACACAAAATAAACGAAAATAGCAGACTCGGTTTTATTAGCTCCACTGACCGAAGGCCAGCGGGGCTACTGTCATGGCCCTGTGTCCGTCGTGCGTCCGTGCGTTAACTTTTTTCTTTAAACATCTTCTCCTCCTAACTACTGGGCCAATTGTAACCAAACTTCACAAGAATGTTCCTTACATAGTCCTCTTCTAAATTCCTTCAAAGAATTTTGTTACACCCAGAACTCTGGTTGCCATGGCAACAAAACCACAAAAAATAAAAATCTTTAAAAATCTTCTCCTCCAAAACCACCTGTTGGTGGGATAAGAAGGAAAATTCGCAGAAGGAATCTTGATTCATGCAAAGGCAAAAAAGACGGGAAGTGGTAAACTCCGGACAAAATTTGAAAACTTGAGACGTGAAATCAAGACTGATATAAAAAAAATCAGCATGATTTGTATGTGAATAAGTTGGTAGGTGATGTAAAGGCAAATCCCAGATACTTCTACAGATATATTAATAGCCAGAAGAAAGACAGGCAAGGTATCCCGCCCCTTAATAAAAGAGGAGGGGACGGGGTTGCTGAATCAGACTCTGAAAGGGCAGAGGAACTAGTTGGTCAATTCAATGATGCGTTTAATAAAACTGAGTTCACGGAGGTTCCATTGACTGGAAGATCGGTCCCATTCATGAATATTATTGTTGTGAGTAATCAAATTATTTCAAGGCTTAAACCCAAGTAAGGCCTTAGGACCTGATGAGCTTCGTCCTGGAGTCCTGAAGGAACTAGCAAATGAGTTGGGTCCAGTTTTTGCACACTTGTTTCAACAGTCTCTTGATACGGGTGAAATCCCCAAAGAATGGCTCTTAGCAAACATCTGTCCACTGTTCAAAAAAGGAGATAGGGCTCTTGTCCGTAATTATCGCCCTGTGTCTCTGACTTGTGTTCTGTGTAAATTGCTTGAACATATAGTCTGCTCGAACATCATGGCCCACTTGGACGAACATAAACTTTTGTCAGACAGACAACATGCATTTAGGAAAAGGCACAGTTGTGAAACTCAGCTAAGCACAGTTATTAATGACTGGGCAAAAATCTTGGACAAAGGGGGACAGGTGGACACATTTATTCTGGACTTCGAGAAGGCTTTTGACACCCCTCCTCATGAACTACTTAAATCTAAGTTATTTGGTTTTGGAATTGGGGGAAAGACCCTCAAATGGATAGATTCCTTTCTTTGCTACAGAAAACAGCGGGTTGTTGTTAATGGTGAATCTTCGGAGTGGGCTCCAGTTTTGTCTGGAGTCCCGCAAGGGACCGTTCTTGGTCCACTTTTGTTCTCCCTGTACATCAATGATATTTCCACTGACATTGACTCAGAAATAAGACTGTTCGCAGATGACTGTGTTTGTTACCGGGAAATTAGAGATACAGATGACTCATTGAAACTTCAGGCTGACATAGATAGATTAGGATGTTGGGCACGTAAATGGGGCATGAGATTTCAGCCAGTTAAATGCAATATTATGCAGATAACTAGGAAGAGATCTAATAAAGTTGAGGCTTTTTACACCTTAAAGGGAACGGTCCTCGAGAATGTCGACTCCATTAAATACCTTGGAGTGACAATCTCACACAACTTGAGATGGAATACTCATATTAGCAACATGTGTACTAAGGCAAATAGAACGCTTGGTTTCCTGAGGAGAAATCTTCATCAGTGCCCTCAGGATGTAAAAGAGGCAGCATATAAAGGTCTTGTTCGCCCAATCTTGGAATATGGTAGTTGTATCTGGGACCCCAGTGGAGTGGTCCTTAACGATGAAATTGAGAACGTTCAGAATAGAGCTGCTAGATTTGTAACAGGCAATTACTGCTTTGAAACTGGGAGCATGACTGGAAAACTTGGAAAATTAAAATGGGAGTCTCTCAAGAAAAGGAGAAAAGACAGTAGGCTAATCCTTTTATACAAAGGTCTAAAGGGTGCTGCCAGCATTCCAACAGATGACCTTGTTCCCCCAGGTAGACACTGTAGAAATCACCATTCATTGGCGTTTCAGACCCTTAGCGCAAGAACTGACATTTATAAAGAGTCGTTCTTCCAAAGAACCATTAGAGATTGGAATGCCCTTCCCGATTCGATTATTTCGACAGCTGAAGGTGCTGATGATTGTGTAGCTAAATTTACATCTTTGGTTAGCGCTAGGGACTAACTTCCCACATCACAGGTCCTGGTGTATGAATGTCATTTGACGTGTCACCAGTAACAATTCTGATTCTGATTCTGTTGGATTTCATTTTTATTTTGCATGAATGTTCCTTGGGTGAACCTCTTTCAGATTCCTTGAAGAAATTTGGATCCGACAAACAACATGGCCGCTATGGGTGGGGCTTATTTTCCCTATTTAACATATAGTGTTATGCTAAAACATCTTCTCCTCCTAAACTACTGGGCCAAATGTAACCAAACTTCACGGGAATGTTCCTTACTTAGTCCTCTTCTAAAGTCCTTCAAAGAATTTTGTTACACACAGAACTCTGGTTGCCATGGCAACAAAACCACAAAAAAAAATAAAAATCTTTAAAAATCTTCTCCTCCAAAACCACCTGTTGGATTTCATTTTTATTTTGCATGAATGTTGCTTTGGTGGACCTCTTTCAGATTCTTTGAAGAAATTTTGATCCGACAAAAAACATGGCCGCCATGGGCAGGGCTTATTTTCCCTATTTAATATATAGTGTAATGCTAAAACATCTTCTCCTCCTAAACTACTGGGCCAATTGTAACCAAACTTCAAAGGAATGTTCCTTACCTAGTCCTCTTCTAAATTCCTTCAAAGAATTTTGTTACACCCAGAACTCTGGTTGCCATGGCAACAAAACCACACAAAAATTAAAAATCTTTTTAAATCTTCTCCTCCAAAACCACCTGTTGGATTTCATTTTTATTTTGCATGAATGTTCCTTGGGTGGACCTCTTTCAGATTCCTTGCAGAAATTTTGATCCGACAAAAAACATGGCCACCATGGGCGGGGCTTATTTTCCCTATTTACCATATAGTGTAATGCTAAAACATCTTCTCCTCCTAAACTACAGGGCCAATTGTAACCAAACTTCACAGGAATGTCCCTTACCTAGTCCTCTTCTAAATTCCTTCAAAGAATTTTGTTACACCCTGAACTCTGGTTGCCATGCCAACAAAACCACACAAAAAATTTAAAACCTTTAAAAATCTTCTCCTCCAAAACCACCTGTTGGATTTCATTTTTATTTTGCATGAATGTTCCTTGGGTTCCTTTTAGATTCCTTGAAGAAATTTTGATCCGACAAAAAACATGGCCACCATCGGCGGGGCTTATTTTCACTATTTAACATATAATGTAATGCTAAAAAATCTTCTTCTGCAAAAGTACCTTTGGGATTTCATTGTAATTTGGCATGAATTTTCCTTGGGTGGACCGTTGTCAGATTCCTTGAAAAAATTTGATCTTACAAAAATACATGGCCGCCATGGACGAGGCTTATTTTCACTATATAACATATAGTGTAATGCTGAAAATATCTTCATCTGCAAAAGTTCTTGTTTTATTTCATAGTTATTTGGCATGCATGTCCCTTGGTGGACCTCTGTCAGATTCCTTGAAGAAATTTTGATCCGACAAAAAACATGGCTGCCGAGGGCGGGGCTTATTTTCACTATATAACATATAGTGTAATGTTAAAAAAGTCTTCTCTTCTTCAAAAGTTCTTGTTTATTTATTTATTTATTTATTTATTTATTTATGTATTTATTTATTTATTTAAATGTACTGTATCTGAATTAATCTCCTACGATTTTGCTGACTATCACATATAGAGGTCCACCTACAAATTATCATTTTACATATTCAAAACATCAGAAATTTCACTTGCCCATCACACTCGTGATAGAACTGATGTTTTCAACACAATCTTAGCAAACTCTTTTTATACGACTTTATGTTTCAAAATAAATTCAAAATACTGAGGGAGATTGATTTATTAGACCTAATTATACTACAGTGTCAACAGTTCTCCAGATCCCTGAGGGTTAAAATGGCTTAGTTGAAAAGGGAGACATACCGAATCCGACGGAGGAAAGGAAAAAAATAAACAAATAAATAAAAACATAAATAAATGAACACAAACGAGCCTGTTCATTTTTTAGCTCCACTGGCCAAAGACCCGCGGGTCTTATGTTATGGCCCTGTGTCCGTTGTGCGTCTGTGCGGTCGTGCAAGCGTGCGTTAACTTTTTTCTTTAAACATCTCCTCCTTAACTACTTGGTCGATTGTAACCAAACTTCACAGGAATGTTTCTCACATAGTCCTCTTCTAAATTCCTTCAAAGAATTTTGTTACATGCAGAACAAAATGGCATCGAAACCAAAAAATAATATTTAAAAATCTTCTCCGCTCAATGGATTTTATTCTTATTTTGCATGAATGTTCCTTGGTGGACCTCTGTCAGATTCCTTGAAGAAATTCGGATCAGACAAAAAACATGGCCGCCATGGCCATGCCCCACATGGCTGCCATGGCCATGCCCCTTGGCTCATTAGCTTTCAAAAACTTATTAGGGGAAAAGTTTTTAAAAACATTCCAAAACCGCTCAACTTAATGGATTTCATTCTTACTTTGCATGAATGTTCCTTGGGTGGACCTCTGTCAGATTCCTTAAAGCAGTTTGGATCAGACAAAAAACATGGCCATCATGGACACGCCCATTGGCTAATTAGCTTCCATAGACTTATAAAGGGATTTTTTTTAAATCTTCTCCTCCAAAACCGCTAAATGGATTTCTTCTTAATTTTCATGAATGTTCCTTGTGTCTACCATTGTCAGATTCATTGAAGAAATTTTGATCAGACAAAACACATGGCCACATGGCCACCACCTTTGGCTCATTAGCTTCCATAGACCAATAAAGGGAAAAACTTCTTCTCTGAAACCATAAAGCCTGAAGCTTAGACATTTAGTATGTAGCAAAGTTATGTGGTCACCTACTAAGTCCTGCGAACTATGCCTCTGGAGTCCAAATTGGCAACGTCCCGGTGCTTAGTAGCTCCAATAGACTAATAATGAAAAAATCTTGAAACTTTTCTCCTCTGAAACCATAAGGCCAAGAGCTTAGTATGTAGCAACATGAAGTATTCAACTGCATAAATCCTGCCAACCATGCCCCTGTAGTCCAAATTGGCCACACCCTGGGGCCCATAAGCTCCCATAGACTTATACTGGGAAAAACTGACAAAAATCTTCTTCTCTGAAACCATCAGTGCCCAGAGCTTAGATATTTAGTATGCAGCAACATCAAGTGGTCACTCAAATAAATCCTGCCAACAATGTCCCTGGGGTAAAAAATTGGTCACGCCCAGAGGCTTATTAGTTCCCATAGACTTATAATACGAAAAACTTAAAAAAGTTGTCTTCTCTGAAACCATAAGGCCCAGAGCTTTAGATATTTAGAACTGAGCAATGCCAAATGGTCACTCACATAAATCCTGCCAACCATGGCTCTGGGGTCCAAAAATATAGAATGGACATTCCTTTGGTGGATCACTTGTTTGTTTTTTTTAACCCATTGCATGCGGGAAAACCCTAAATGGGTACCTTGGCAAACAGTGCTGGCCCAGATCAGACCCCATAGAACACCGTGTCTGATCAGGACCTGCACTATTTGCTAACAGAATTTTCAATCAAAAATAGAAAAAATAGGCCTGACGACCCTTATATGACAAATGGAATGGTCCAACATATAGCAATAGAAGAGTCCACTGGTATACAATTGGTTAATGTAATAAATATGACAATTGTCTGAAGTTAGCCGGTGGAGTGACAGGCCCTCTTGGGCCTCTTGTTGAGTCTGGTCATGGCCAGTACTGAAATGTGCAACACTGGCCACGCCCTCTAGCACCGGCTTAAGCAGAACTTTATTTTCAAAATGATACCAAATGAACTCAATGATCCCAAAGGACCAGAAAATATAATCTGCACTATGATGATTTGAATGACTTTAATCTCGTGCCATGGCTAAATAACTATTTTGTTTCATTTGTTATGTTCTTATTCATTGCTAGAATTTAGTCACATTTATGATTTCACTTTCACTTTTCTGTTTTGTCACCTGTAGTACTTGTGCAGTACAACCTGCTTGTGACCGGCCCCGATAGCTCAGTTGGAAGAGTGTCCGCTCCAGGGAACGGGAGGTCACGGGTTCGATCCCGGGCCGCGACATACCAAAGTCGTTAAAATGGTACTAGCTGCTCCTCGCTTGGCACTCAGATTTACGGGGTAGAGCTAGGACTGGTCGACCCAGTGTCAGGATAATGTGACTGGGTGTGGTATCATGTTATGTGTCTGGGACATGATACTTCAGTGAGGCAGCACTATAAAAGTGAACATTGAGCTCCCTGTCGCAACCAGACACCGTCGTGATATGACTGAAAAATTGTTGAAAGCGACGTTAAACCCAGATTCACACACACACACAGACAATATGCTTGTTGCAATAATTTCTCCATGAGCACCAATATTTCAATGATAGTATTGCAGTAAATCTGATGTGGAATCTGCAGTTTTCAAAGACACAGTATATACAGATTTTTAAAACCCAGTTATAATTGTTGAAGTTTGGGCCATTATAAACAGCAGGGTGGTGTCCGAGCGGGAATTTGTCCGTGAGTATTTTGTCCACCTAAACAAACGTTGGGGGATTTTGTCGACCTTTACAAAAAGTGGGGATCTTGTCCGCGGTTCAACAATAACACATCCATGCGCCATACGTACTTTCAAAAACAGTTCATGTTCTGATGAAAATGTACGATATTTCTCTTATTTTTACTCAAAACATAGGCTATGGGTACTCGTTAGAACCGCCTCAAACAGAAATAAAATCATTAATGTATACCCTTGAAAACCCCAAGTTTTGTTATAGAAAGTGGTGTTTACAGGGGTGTATATAACACGTGCTTATACACGTGATAAACTGACATATAAGAAAGGACACATACATTATCTGATAAATTTTCTTCAAAACTCAAGATTCCTTGACAGTTGCTTGCAAGACAATTGCTCACAAGACAGTTGCCCACAAGACAATTGCCCACAATTACGCCTATAAACTGTCCTAGGGTAGGCGGCTCTTGCCTGATGCCTGCCGTTGACCTGTCTCGTGAGCTACGTCGGTCGATGTGTACACAGAGGGGGATGTGCTGTGATTGCCGGGTCTTGCCCATCATCTTTTTCGTTTCAGAACTTTGGGTTTGAGACACACTGATGAAGATTAAATATCAGAAAGGCCTATGTGTCACTAAATCTAGTATAGTTACGCCTTAATTACAAGACAATTTCTTACAAGACAACTGCCCACAACCTTAATGGAAAATAGGACAATTATTCACAACACATGTTTTTTCATGATTTTAATTTTATAGAAGCTATAGTTTATGGGAACTATTTCTTCTCCCCCCCCCCCCCCCCCCCCAAAAAAAAAGATTCTTGTAAATGCAAGTCTTTTATTAGGGCCCCGCACTGAAAGTGTGGGTGTCCTTTATATAGGGCACTGAAAGTGTGGGTGCCCTATAGTAATCACTGTCCGTCCGTCTGTCTGTCCGTCCGTCTGTCCGTCCACAAATTTTCCTACTCCTCTGATAGCGCTGCCGGGGCCCTAGTCAGTTTCACTGACAGCTCTAGTTTATATTATCTATAGTTTAGGGGGACTTTTTCTTCTTCCTCAAAGTGTTATGTAACAGTTGATAAACTTGATTTCTACTAAGAAGAGATAATTAAAACACCAGTAGTTTGATGAAATGATAGCCAAGCAATCACTTAACTTTGTACATTAGTCAGCTTAATTTATTAATGTTCAATATACTATGATATTAAGATGCTTGATAAATATAATCATCATTTATTATAATTAACCATTAATTAATTTTTATATTTTTTTTTTCCAATATTTCATAAGAGTTCTTATCATTTGATCTTCTAATTGTGAGTTTTTAACATCAATAATCTTAGTTGGCTATAATATCATTCAACTACTGATGTTTTAATTATCACTAATTAGTTGAAATCCAGCTGATCAATTGTTAGCTGTAGTTTCAGGCCGTGACTTGTACGCCTTCTGCATTTAAATTTCGGCACAAGCCGGCGGTCAAAGGAATTCACACTCTGAAGTTCAAAGTAAACGGGCAATCACCCTCTCTCGCCGACACGGTTTGTTCTACCGCCGTCGGTATATAAGTCGAGGGGAGGATAACCCTTTTGAGCGGAAAGAGATATACATTTAGTTTTTGCAGCGTAATTATCGAAATGCATACCTTTTTATATACAGTGTATTGTATAATATGTCTTCATTTATATTTCACAGTATGTATGCATGCATACATAATCATGCACTTGTTCCTCTGAGAAGTTGCATTGCTGGTTCAATACAGTAAGCACCCTCTGAAAACACACGTAAACGACGCACGACGTTTGAATGAAGTCCAGGCGGCGTCGATCAGGCGTCTTGATGTGTAGTCGATGGTGGCTCGACGTCTGTTCAGGAACTGTGTGTTTCCGTTTGGCAAATAACCCAATTTCTTTACAGAGGTCGATACAGATGAAATGTGTACTTTGGCGTCACGTTGTATTTGCTTTGTTTTGTTGCCATGCACTAATGCCACCTGCGTGTGGCCTGCTGCATTTACAAGCATAAAGGATTCATATCGTATCGTTTCTTTGAGGAAGAAATAGTTCCCATAATTAAATCACGAAAATATGGATTGTTAGCAAATGTGCCATTTTCCATTAAGGTTGTGGGCAATTGTCTTGTGAGCAATTGTCTTGTGAGAAACTGCCTTGTGAGCAATTTTCTTGTAAGCAAATGTCTGTGCACCAAACCCAGTGCACATGCGGCGCCAACTGATACGGCTACACGCATGACTTGAAGCATGCGGCTTCCCAGCGATCTTTTCTATACGAGGGATGTTCGACAGCTTTTGCAAATGACAAGTGTTTTCTGTGAGATGTTAATAAAAAGTTACGTTTTTTTATCTAGTTACATTAGAAATATTCCCACCTCAGCCCGAACACGTCGTTTCAAGTTTTAATCCAATTTTTGAAACAGTTGTCACACTCATCTTTTGGTACACCCGTATGAAACTGGTGAATTGCAGACACAAATGCACTTCTAGACCTATATCTCTCTCCTTTTTTTCAAATTCGGAGAGAGGAATAATCGCAACGGGCCAGTCTGGGCTGTAGGGCGGGTGCGACAATACATTAACCTTTTCAGACTTCAAAAGCTGTGCTACAGTTTAAGAATTTTGGACTGGAACACTGTCATGTATCAAATGGACATGCTGGAGTCCGGCTTTTGGACGATCTTTTCTGATTTTTGTTCGCAATCCGTTAAGAACCGCATACTCATAGAAGCTATAACAGACACGCCCGTGCCTTTTGGAACAGTAATTTGCATAAGTTTTGTTTGTTTGTTTGATTTGTTGTTTAACGTCCCCGTCAACACTGTATAGATAGAGACGTTGCTTCCAATTTTGTGGGACTTTTACCCGACATTGAGATGAAATGACATCTCAAGCCCTGTCGCGCAATAAAAAAAAAAACAATAGGGTGTATAAGCATATGGACGGTGTGACCCGCATCGCTTTGCCTCCTTTAAGCGGCTTACCAGTACTCGTGTGCGGTCAGATTCAGCTCTGTATGGAAGCATCGTGCTGCCCATCTATTCCTTCAAGCCCCCATGGGCGGGGACCGAATTTGCATAAGTGGCTCAGAATTTCTGAAGAAAATGGCGTCTAACACGCATCTTTTACTGATTCCTGTCCGCAACTGAAGTTTGTAAACCACCTATAAATTGTGGACAATGACATTAGTTTATTCCCATAAATAACACATATCTCATTATTTATTCAAACTCACGATGGGCTTTTATATAACTCCTGATTTCATAAGCATTCTCAGTTTGTTTCTTACCATTTTCAATACAGTGACTATGAATACACTTGATGTTTTGGTTTTGTACAGGTAAATCCTGTAAATACCGTGATTGTCGGGTGCGTGAGATGTTTGGAAAGACTGTTCTAGTCTTTAGAACAAACGATTTCTTTAAAATTCTTATATGAAAAGCAATACCTTTCATATAGGTAATATCACTTGCCAAGACCTGCTGTCCTTGCAGCAGGTACGGGGGGGGGGGTGTTGTTATTACTTCCGTTTTTCACTTGCATTTAATTTCCTCCTCCCCTATCCCTCACTTTCATCTCCTGCACTGCCTGTCCCTTTCTCTAGGAGACGACATAAAAATGACACAAAAGGGTTGACATGTCATTAAACCCATCAATTGCCTATGGAAACGGATAATGTTTTGGCAATTTCTGTGGCTCAACATGCCTCAGTTTTTACCAGAAAAAAGACCAAATCGACAATTTTCATCTGAACAAAAATATCATTTCAGCGCCAAAGAAAGAAAGCAGCCTGTCTCATTTCCTCGTTATTTACTTGTTTTTATTATGCTGTTTCAGATATGATATACAAAATGAGAATACAGGTGACGCTTCAATCATTGGTAAGTACCATTGAAAAAACGGGGATGGGGTGTCAACGTTTTAACCAGAGTGTACTATTGCATAAAATGCAGAATTTGATCCCGAAAATGAAAACATAGCAAACACAGCAAAAAATGGGGTTGCAAAGTTATACTTTATCTTCATCAAATTGAGGATACACGTTTAGAATCGCTTCACTTAGGCGGACGGATGAATAGGAAAGTACATTTTGCGCGGAACAAACCTGTTTCGTCATCGAGAAAACCTGTCCATGGAGTTTACGACCATGCAAGAAACAAATCTGCCTTCTCAGTTGTACAGACTAGCTAGCGTTTTGACATTTTAGATGTAAAACCTACAGGACTATCTAAGCAGCAATCATAAAGGGTGCTCATCAGATGGCTAGACGGATTCTCACTTTCGGTGTAGACAGTTATTTTTCATAAATAAGGATATAAATATCATTTTAATTTAAAAAGTAGTATTGAGCTTTGAAAAATAATATATGAAAAAAGCATTTAATCATTTAAAGTCGCTGTTCTTCAGTTGATAATGTCATGTATTAAAATTGTGAGAATAGCCGTGAAAACAAAAGGCTAATTTTCTAGAAATGCAAAGACAAGTTTTCTGCTTATCTGGCTTAGAGCCATGCAAAAAGACTAGGTAAATTCAGGATTTATCTTTAAATTCGCAGAATTCGCTGACCCTCCATTTATAGTATCAAAAAAAGAGCGCAAACGCAATAAAGGAATCTGTCCTTGTACCACACAAAGACTTCTCTATGCATGCAAATTACCTACCGAATTGTATGTTCAAGTCATCAAGTCATCAATGAATGTTATAATTAATAGACACTATTTTGATGTATAAAATTGACCAGAAATCCTGATGGATTATAGAAGTCATTCCTAAACAAAAGTGCACTGACGAATCTCTGAACAAAAGCCAACAGAAAAATCCATCGCACCGAGAAAGCGAAACCACACAGAAAGGACGACATTTAACGGTCTCACTGCCGTAAAATAATAAACATAATCTTAAACTAAGGCTCGTTGCATAAATGCCAGAGGCTCGTTTCATAAATGTCACGTGAAAAGACCACTCGTGAAAGATCGTATGTTTTTATCTAAAAAGTAGTATTGAACTATGAAAAATAGCGAGCTAGCAGGAAACAGCGGGCCTACGTCGGGCTGACAGCGATATGACGTTGCCACGCCGTATTGCTGTCGACCCGACGTTGGCCCGACATTCTTTGCTGGCTGGGTAGTTTTTGATATGCCAGCTGTGGTAAGCAGTGAAAATGTCTCCCGTAGCTTCAGATAAGGTTGAGTAATTAACATAACATAGGATAAATAGGCTATTTATTTATTTACTTTCATAACTATGTTTAATAAACAGATCTGCTGTAGCTGTAATTTGTTGAGTAACAATTACAATTTGGAGGTCAGTTTTAAAGATCATTAAATCACGAGTGCGTAGCTCGAGTTATTTCTCTGCTTACAACTCGCGGACCAATGTGGATTTATTACTCAACATTTTACATACTGGAGCTGATCGATGTGTGTTTGACTTTTACGTCCCACCAACAGCTTAGGTCCTACGGAGACGGGACCTCGGTTTAAAGACTCGTCCGAAAGTCTGGAGAAGCTCGGGGTCGAACCCACGACCCCTGATTTATGAGGCGTGTAACTGATCTATTTCGGTTGTAACGCACTGAAAATAATGCTGTTGTTTCCTTCAAATTCTCCCAAGTTACCGACATCGTTAGAAGTTCCGCCAAAGTGCTGGATGTAGCACACGTATTCCAGCCCTGATGCGAGAAAATGAAGTTACACTATACTGACACCGATTTCTATTTGTCCTACAATTATTGCTTGAGACACTTCAAAGATACTCATATGAGTGGGCCCTATAAGTAAATACAAAAGAAAACAACTAAAATAATATGTGTGATTGAAAACCGGCACCTCATAGAAATAATGTTTGGGTATATGGTGGTATACCTCTCATTCACCGATTTTGAAATGGAATTCAAAGTCTATGGCAATTTGGAATCTGGCATAAAAGCTCTATCGGACAAATCAATGAAAGCGGCAAACCAGCTCTTAGCATTGTTTAAAAGAATGAATTTCGATGTAAAAACAAAACTCAAGTTATTTGGTTCCCTTGTTTCTATGTATCAGAAGTATGGGTCATATATGGGTATGTTTACATCGGCAAAATTCATATAAAATTTTGCAAGAGGCTACTTGGCGTACAGACACAAACACCTTTTTATACCGTATATGGGGACTTGGTACGTTTCCCGTTCTCTTTCACTGCTAAAGGAAGATTAGTATCCCCTCGCGGCAACGTTGTGACGGGGATAAAATATCGGGGCCGTGCGTTCGTGTGTGTGTGTGTGTGTGTGTGTGTGTGTGTGTGTGTGTGTGTGTGTGTGTCCGGAACATTGTGAACACGATAGAAGACAAAATTTTCATCATAGAGGCTCCAAACCTTCCACATTTGTTCCCACGGAAAGACAATGACCCCTGTTGATTTTCAAGTTCAGTGGTCAGAGGTCAAGGTCACAATGGCCTTGACGCTAAAAACATTGTGAACACGATAGAAGGCAAACATATCATCCTAGAATCGTCCAATCTTCCACAAATGTTTCCCGTGGAAAGACGATGAACCCTGTTGATTTTCAAGGTCAAGGGTCAACGGTCAAGGTCACAATGAACTTGACCTTAAAACCTTGTAAACAGGATAGAAGACACAGTTATCCTCGTAGAAGCTTCAAACCTTCCACAAATGTTCTCCATGGAAAAACTATGAACCTATTGACTTTCAAGGTTATTGGTCAGAGTTCAAGGTCACAATGGACTTGAACTTAAAAACCTTATGAACACGATAGAATACACAGTTATCATCTAAGAAGCTTCCAACCTTCATGTCGATGAATGGTATGCAGTTGCGAAGAGATGCTACGCTTGCGTTGTCTGGTTTAAACATTGGTTTAAAATTTTATCAAATAAAAATTCATTGACGTTTAAGATTATCAATTTTCAAATCTAGAAATGAGTCCAAGCGCTACTTGGCAGAAGGCCAATAAATACCGACGTGTTACCAACTAATTAAGACTAAAATAAGTGACAATTTTACTCAGAGCTGGTATGCAAGTATTAGAAATACTACGAAACTGCTATTGTCAATTCAAAACGGAAGTTGATTGCATTACAAATGACCGACGGCGTTCAGGATTTGCATCATTTTGCTTTAGCGCACACTATTCGGACATTGAGAGAGGATGGCACGTCGCTGTCCCGCGTGATAGTCTGTACCAGTACCATTTTTTAGTATGCCCTTTATTCCTCGATGAGGCGGTTATAATTTTTACTCACAATCTATATTTTGAACAGAAATAGGAAAATATCACAATTTTTCCCCTTAAATTTTTCGGGTTTTCGGTGGTAAAATTTATACTGTATTTGTATAGGCGTGTTGTCGTAATGGTGTACAGTTTCCGTGATTTTCATAAACCCGACGTATCTTAGCAAAAATTGAAACAACACGCTGTATAGCCTGATATGATCTGTCTCTATACTGTTGTGTGCAGTTTAACTTTATTGATTACCGGCCCCGATAGCTCAGTTGGTAGAGGGTCCGCTCCGGGGAACTGGAGGTCACGGGTTCGATCCCGGGCCGCGACATACCAAAGTCGTTAAAATGGTACTAGCTGCTCCTCGCTTGGCACTCAGATTTACGGAATAGAGCTAGGACTGGTCGACACAGTGTCAGGATAATGTGACTGGATGTGGTATCATGTAATCTGTCTGGGACATGATACTTCAGTAAGGCAGCACTATAAAAGTGAGCATTGAGCTCCCTGTCGCAACCAGACACCGTCGTGATATGACTGAAAAATTGTTGAAAGCGACGTTAAACCCGAATTCACACACACACACATTTAACTTTATTGATCAGTGATAATCAAGTAGATAAGGACATGGAACGACTATTTATTTTGGATAGATTGTTTGTGTGGCAAGACGGAAACGGTACATGTGGCTTTATCAAACCCACAGCTGCTTGAAGTCAATTTTTTTTTTTTTTTTTTTTGGTTTTGGTTTTGGTTTTACGGCCCTTTCAAGATTATTTCACTCATATCGAGCCGATCGTTAATCAGAAGTGGGCGAAAACCGGAGTACCCGGAGAAAAAACCACCTGACCTTCCGTTGCAGAACTTGGCGTCTCACATGTGACCCGAGCGAGGCTCGAACCACAGCGGTGAGAGACCTAATGATCAAGAGTCAGCGCTCTTAACCACTAGGCCACGGAGGCCCGTGCTTGAAGTCAATATTTACAGTTTATATTTGTCTTTACGTTTTACGATTTTCGAAGAACGCTTCCCAGTTGATATTTTGCTTTCTGCGTTAATATTTATGTAATCAACCATATTTGAAGCCGAAATTGGGGTCCTAGTAAACATTGAGTGACCCATTTTTTCCGCCGCTAACCCCAAATCACAAAAGACACTGCTTATATCTGCAAATCCGTTAATTCTGAAAAATAGTGCTTTAGCAAGCTGCTGCATACGATCCGCCACCTTGTTTGTTTACATATTTGCAAGCCGCGATCTGATTGGTTGAATTTCTGCACGTTGATTGGTTTACCAAATCGCGAATCAAGATTTACTGCAGTACCAAAAAATAAAAAAAATGCAGGTCGTATGTGATAAATGGCAAAAGGTAAATTTTGCCAAAAAAATCATTTTCTGCAGCATATCTACGCTACATATGCAAACATATGAAGCGACAGAGAAAAAAACGTTGCTTTTAAGATCTCGATAGCATATTTGCATGTGTGAACAGAGAAAATGACACAAAAACAGTCTCAAAAGCCAAGAAGTGTCCAAAGCGGTGCGAGTCGGCCCGTCCATGCTTATAAACACTATTGGTTTCATTGGACAGCAGGACTTGAGATGTCATTTCATCTCAATGTCGGGTAAAAGTCCCACAAAATTGGAAGCAACGTCTCCCAAATGACCTTTACAATATTGACGGGGACGTTAAACCTCAAATCAAACAAACAATCAAATCCTTCGATTTCTTCGAAATCATAAAATATGATTAAAAAAACGAGAAACAACTTCAAGCTTCTGTGATCAAACCGGATAATTAGGGGTGGGCGGATATCCTTCAAATTAATTGCGTCTTTATATAAACAATCGCCGAAACTTTTACATGGATTTTGCACCGGGAGGGAGAATAGGGGCGATTTCTGCACTGTTGTGGGGCGCCAAGACGATTCCTTCCGTTCCATGTCGCTGTTCGTCGATCGTTTGCCCATGTTGGTATTTGAAAAATTCCAAAATAAGCACGACGACGACAAGGATATTGAGTATGCAGGCCAGTGTGTACAGCAACACACAATAGGGAAATCCCATAGTTGTCGAAGAACCATCGCTCCATTTCGAATGCATACTAATGGAGACGTAGTTAATTGACAAGTGGCTTATCATAAAGCTACCTGCAAAAGAAAGAAACGAACTGGTTTATGAGGGTTTCTCTGAATAGTCAAAACACAGATACAGCGGACCCGCGTTATAACGAGATTTGTTATAACGGCAAAACTCGTTATAATGACAATTTCTTAGCTCAAGATTTAGCCTCAATTCCGAGGGGCTTGGGCCCCCCTCGGGTTGGAGATGCCCAAATCGAATCCATAGTGATGAAAGATTCTTGTAATTTAATACTGCAAGAAAAAAATGTTATAGACATCTGTTAGAATCGCCTCGTCGTAACAAGTGTCAATAACATTTGTTTCTTGGAGTAATGCTGTGGAAAAGAACTTTTATAACCTATCATACTCCTAACCGAGGCTCTTTATAACGACAAACTCATTATAACGGCACAACAATACGAAACATTAACGCGGGTCCTCTGAAGTTAAGTGCTTGAAATTAAGCTTTGAAAATTGAACTTGAAATTAAGCTTTGAAAATGGACCAAGACGGCGGCTTAGAAAATTTTATAATCCCTTCTGTTCTTGTTCTAGAAACAACCAGTGTAGAGCCTGTTCAATCGCTGCTTTATGTTACATCTGATCTGAGTCTACACGGTTTGCCATGAGTCAAAACCATGTTTCGCAGATGCAATCTTGATGCAGCAGTCTGAGGTCACAACGTCAAGAAAATAACCGTTATCTGGGTCCAGTTGTTCAAAGCAATGTTAGCTTAACGAGCTCGTCAGTGGTCAAAATGTTCATTGTTCTAGCAAGTAAAATGCTTAATACAGTGGTGTTTTTGCTGAAAAAGTGAGCAGCAGAATTTTGTCCGGATAATAGCTGTATCATCGCGTTAATAATACCCTCGCAAATTCCATTTAAAAGTAAAAGCAACATTTTTGATACCTGTTTCAATAAAATGATCTAAATCTGGGATATAGTAGTCAGATCCTCTGACAGTTCTAGTTAGAATCTCCCTAATGAGGCGTTTCTAATGAGTGCATAACAACCCAGCAGGCTCATGTCGCAAGGGCAACGTCAAATCAACGTCGGTGCAACGTCATGACGTTGTACCGACGTTAATGTGACGTAATAATTACGCCTTGTGCCTGCTGGGAACACACCTTTATTTTGTAGAAATTAGAAAAAATAACAGCATTGTGAAATATGTTCTGGTACTGTCACCCTCAGTGGCTCGAATTACCCCTATCTCGAACAGATTTTCATGGTCAAAAAGGTATTCAGGGCATAGAGGATCTTACATCAGTGTTCATGTATTATTGAATTTATTAAACGAGTTGAGGAAAAGGGCTGAAATGCGAGGTATTGAATTTAATAAACGAGTTGAGGAAAATGGCTAAAATGCGAGGCTTTGCCGAGCATTTTATGCCTTTTCCTCAACTCGTTTAATAAATTCAATAATACATGAGAACGAATGCAAGATTCTATTTATCATATGACATTTAAAACGCATTTTATTCACAATTGTTTAACAAGAATGTCAATAGTAAACGCGACGGCATATTAGTAAATGCGACGTCGTTAAGGATGTCGCACATATACCGTTACGGGGCGTATCTAACTAATTTGCATATTTAATCCACTGGTGGATTATCGAATTTATTACATGACGTTATTACATTCTCAGACGCGACGTCATATGATAAATGCGAAATGATAATTTTACGGCGGCGAAACAGAAGTGTTCACCATATCAACAATTATCCCGATTCTAACAAAACAAATGAAATGAATCATTATTTGTTTTTTTATTTGAGATTTAACGTCCCTGTCAACACTGTATAGGTAATTTTGGAGACATTGCTTCCAATTTTGTGGGACTAGTACCCGACATCGAGATGAAATGACATCTCAAGCCCTGTCGCCCAATGAAACCAGTAGAGTTCATAAGCATGGACGGTCCAACTCGCACCGCTTTGCCTGTGCAGGCTTAAATCCTCTGCGTATTACCAGTACTCGTGTGCTGACGGTTTCAGCTCTACGTGGAAACATCTTGCAGCTCATCTATTTCTTCAACCCCCGATGGGCGGGGACCGAAACGTATTATACTGACCGGAAATAGAAACTATACACTTTTGAATCGTCTCTCCTGACATAACAAGTGAATAATTCATTCTTGCATAAAAACCTATGCGCATGGTTGTTTGAAGCCATTTTCAAATGGACCGAGAGCCGTGCTCAGACAGCAAAAACCATGTTCAAATCAGGAAATTCGCGTGCTGTTTGAACATGGATTTTGAGCTTTTGATTTCACAAGACGGGCCTTCTTTTGTTTACGTTACGTTGAGCGACGTAACGTTATCGCCCTGAACGTAGCATTTTAGGGTTCTATGATGACGTCACTGCATGACAACGTCATTGTAAACATCATTCTGAACTGGCCGCCATTTTGGTTTGCCTGTCGCATTTGAAGAGTTTATATGGAATTTATATGGAGCTTTTGGGCGTTTTTCGGCAAAATTTGCTGTCGGATCCGTAAGTTATGCAAGAACAACGATCATCCATGGTTATTTCATTGCATTAACGTTTGCCGGATCCCTCGGAAGGTATTTGAACATTCGGCCTAGCGGCCTCATGTTCAAACAGCTTCCTCGGGATCCGGCAAATGTTAATGCATGAAAAACCATGGTTGATCCCTATATTCAAAAGTTACTGATACAGGATTAGATTATCTATTGACGTGGATCCTGTAATAATTTAAAGACAAGAGGCTCAATGAGCCTAAACCGCTCACCTGAGGAACTTAAGTTTTAACAATTCACAGACTTGACTACTAAATCTGCTAATAGAATCCAGCCCATTGACCCTTACAGGATATAAGTCATCATTATTGCATTGCATTCCAAGTTTGAGACTACTAGCTTCTATAGTTCCTGAGAAATCTTTAACGAAAATTTAACATTGGTCAAAATGGAGAGAAAGAAGAATGAAAGAACAGATGAACAAATAAGCTGAGAAAGCCCAATGTCTCTTACACAAAATTAGTCATCATTATTCTATTGAATACCAAATTTGATGCTTCTAGCTTTTATAGTTCCTGAGAAATCTTTGATTAAAAATTTAACATTGGTCTATTATCTCTATATGGAGAGAAAGAAGAATGAAGGAACAAATGTACCAGACTAGCTCCAAAACATAATGCAGCCTTTCCCCTTGCCCAATGGTGCTACACATAAAATTTAAACAAGATTGGTCGACTGCCTTCTGAGATATGCTTCATTGAAAGTGTGGACGACGGATGGACGGACGACAGACGACGGACTCCGGAGCCTTGGTATACTATCAGCTCACTGGAGCCTTTGGCTCAGGTGAGCTAAAAATTCAAGTCGCTATTTCTGTCACAACATTTTCCCTACGTTAAGTCTATGGGCAAATTTTTTTGTCTCTCAAGGTCACGTAACTCCGAGGTCAATATTCCGATTCGGCCCAAAATCGAACTTAACCGAGATTTTATGCCTGTCCTCGTTACCTGCAAGTTTGAAGCTGATATGAATAAAAATAAAGTTGCTATCGTGGTCAAAACGTATTTTTTTATGCTCAAGGGCAGGTAACTCCAAGGCAAATATTCCGATTCGGCCCAAAATCGAACTTAACCGAGATTTTATGTCTGTCCTCGTTACCTGCAAGTTTGAAGCTGATCTGAAAAAAAATTCAAGTCGCTATCGTAGTCGCAACATTTTCCCTAATTAAGTCTATGGGCAAATTTTTTGTCGCTCAAGGTCACGTAACTCCGAGGTCAATATTCCGATTCGGCCCAAAATTGAACTTAACCGAGATTTTATGCCTGTCCTCGTCACCTGCAAGTTTGAAGCTGATATGAATAAAAATAAAGTTGCTATCGTGGTCAAAACGTATTTTTTTATGCTCAAGGGCAGGTAACTCCAAGGCAAATAATCCGATTCAGCCCAAAATCGAACTTAACCGAGATTTTATGTCTGTCCTCGTTACCTGCAAGTTTGAAGCTGATCTGAAAAAAATTCAAGTCGCTATCGTAGTCACAACATTTTCCCTATGTAAAGTCTATGGGCAAATGTTTTGTCGCTCAAGGTCATGTAACTCCGAGGTCAATATTCCGATTCGAACTTAACTGAGATTTTATGCCTGTCCACGTTACCTGCAAGTTTGAAGCTGATCTGAATAAAAATAAAGTTGCTATCGTGGTCACAACGTATTTTTTTATGCTCAAGGGCAGGTAACTCCAAGGCAAATAATCCGATTCGGCCCAAAATCTAAGTTAACCGAGATTTTATGTCTGTCCTCGTTACCTGCAAGTTTGAAGCTGATCTGAAAAAAAATCAAGTCGCTATCGTAGTCACAACATTTTCCCTATGTTAAGTCTATGGGCAAATTTTTTGTCGCTCAAGGTCACGTAACTCCGAGGTCAATATTCCGATTCGGCCCAAAATCGAACTTAACCGGGATTTTATGCCTGTCCTCGTTACCTGCAAGTTTGAAGCTGATCTGAATAAAAATAAAGTTGCTATCGTGGTCACAACGTATTTTTTTATGCTCAAGGGCAGGTAACTCCAAGGCAAATAATCCGATTCGGCCCAAAATCGAACTTAACCGTGATTTTATGTCTGTCCTCGTTACCTGCAAGTTTGAAGCTGATCTGAAAAAAATTCAAGTCGCTATCGTAGTCACAACATTTTCCCTATGTTAAGTCTATGGGCAAATTTTTTGTCGCTCAAGGTCACGTAACTCCGAGGTCAATATTCCGATTCTGCCCAAAATCGAACTTAACCGAGATTTTATGCCTGTCCTTATTATCTGCAAGAATGAAGTCGTTCAGAAAAAAATTGACGGAGCTAGAGTGATGACAAGCTTTTTCCTATGTTAAGTCTATGGGAGCTATATGTTGCCATGGTAACCAGAGTTCCACTCAGATCTGCATGAAAACCTTATGCAGTCTTTCCACTTGCCCAATAATGTTACACATGAAATTTGATCAAAGTCGGCCAAGTAGTCTTCAAGATATACATTTTTGAAATTCACATTAACCCTTATGCAAAAATGCACAAGGGCAGGTAACTCCTAAGTGTATGATCCGATTCTGCCAATTATCGAACTTGACCGAGATTTCAAGGCTGTGCTGGTTATCTGTAAGAATGAAGCCAATCCGAACAAAATTGAAGCAGCTACAGTGATGACAACATTTTCCCCATGTTAAGTCGATAGGCAATTTTTCGGGCGCTCAAAGGGACGTAACTCTTGAGTGAATTATCTGATTCGGCCCAAAATCGAACTTGACCGAGATTTTATGCCTGTACTGGTTATCTGCAAGAATGAAGTCGATCAGAAAAAAATTGACGGAGCTAGAGTGATGACAAGCTTTTTCCTATGTTAAGCCTATGGGAGCTCTTTGTTGTTGTGGCAACCAGAGTTCTCATCCGATCTGCACGAAAACCTAATACAGCCTTTCCCCCTACCTGATGATGGTTCATATGAAATTTGATCAAGGCCGGCCCACTGGTTCCAGTGATATACTTCGTTGAAAGTGTGGACGACGGACGACGGACGCCGGCTCGTGGTATACTAATACCTCACATGAGCCTTCGGCTCAGGTGAGCTAAAAATCTGGTGTTCAAAATAAAAGTTGTTTGGGAAAATGTAAAAAAAGTACATTTTTCACAAAATTTGTATGTAAACGAATTTTGACTTCAACGTTTTTGCGTATAGGTAATTACTCAAAAGAAGGGAATGAAAAAAAGAACATAACATCTAAAACTTATCGAAAAACAAACATTCTATTGAAATCTCAAAAACTGTATTTTTCACCGAAATTTTCAAAAAAAAATGCTTCAAGCCAAAAATCGATGTAAAAACGTCTCCAATCGTTTTAACATCTTCAGTTGCATCTTAAACATTGATTTAAACAAAAACCGCGATCAGAAATGCCATAATTTTGGCTCACTTCCGGTATTTGGTCCAATATTTAAAGGTCGATAACTTTTCAACCATTGCGAAAATTTTCATTTTGTAAACAATATTCCCAACGTTAGCTGATGTGTAACAATTGGTAAAAATGGGAATCACATTTGCGACACAAAATATTTGACTCAATGGAAACTTGTACACCAAGATTTTGACCCTTGCCTTGAAACTGTGGCCTTTCCCGATAAATCGTAGCTATCAATGAACATTTTATTCAATACATCAATAGCATACATGCAACTGATGATTATTTACACAACTGGAATTCAAATTTCCTTGATTTGTTTTGCCAGCGACAATTTAAAAATGAGCGTATAGTTTCTATTTCCGGTGAGTATATTATATATGAGCTATTTATGAATAATAACCAACATAATCATAGTGATATCGCATCCATTTGTCAGTGATCATTGTGACGCGAATAAGATGTGTTTCTTTTTGTTTGTTTATTTGTTTGTTTGTTTGATTGTTTTACGTCCCCAACAACGCTATTAATGTCATTTTTCCGACATTGATATGTAATGAAACTACCGCCTGAAGAAAAGTTCGGTCGGTTTCAGCTTTGCGCAGAAGCACCATACTCGATCCCCATCTATTTCTCAAAGCCCAGATGGACAGGGGGCACCGAGCCTGATAGTTAACCTAACTACATGTATCCATCACGAAAACACACCTATATAATTTTGACCCCCTTTTATATAGTAAAACTGGGGTTTACAGGGATAAACCGTGTTTTTCTTATTACTGCTCTAAAATATACATGGTGAGTACTCGCTAGAACCGCGATTCTAACGAATACCGAGCAGAAATGAGCAGAAATAAGAAAATTATCACAATTGATCTAATTTTAGGATTTTGGCGGTAAATTTACATGTATTTGTATAAGCGTGTTTTCGTATTGCAAGACAGACTGATACATTTGCGGTAATCAAGTAAAAAGCATCTTCTGGAATCAGCGGAAGGGAGAAAATGGCGGTAAGACCGATCTCCGCGAAAGAATAACGGTCATTTGTAAACAGACAAATCATTCCCGCTAAGCTCTTACGATTTGATCTACTTTACAACTGACCCCCAAACTTTCATTTATTACTTATCAATTGACTCCTAGAGCTATATACTGTTTTTGTTTTTTTGTTGTTGTTTTTTTGGTTTCTTGTTTTGTTTTTTTTGTTGTTTTTTTTTTTTTTGTTTTTTTTTTTGTTGTTTTTTTTTTTGGTTTTTTTTTGTTTTGTGTTTTTTTTTACTAAGTTCCTTTATGGTTCAGTGAGTTTCTAAAACGTGTACTACATTCACAGTCTGAACAACATTTTTTTTTCGAAATTACCTAACTTATAACATTACAAATCCGTAATCATACTTACTGGCCATGGTCATTAAGCAGCTTAACGCAAGTACCATCCAAGCCACAATCCTGCGACTGAGTCTGTATAACTGTACGACAAGGCACAGTGTCGTTGTTGCAAAAGTAACCAGCATGAAAATTTGGGTTCTAACAATGTAGGAGTACCGGTAGGTAGCTGCAAGCAACACAAACGGTACATGTATAGGTTGTAAGTACTATCATAGCAGTGAGTGAGTGAGTGTTTGAGTTTTACGACTCACCAACAGCTAAGGTCACATGGAGACACGACCTCGGTTAAAAGACTCATCTGAAAGTCTGGGTCCTGCAACCCCTGGTTTACAAGTGAAGTAGCATAACCCCTACACCACGGAGGCTTCTCTATCATAGCAGTAATGGGCATTTTAGAATCAAAGCATTGACGACACTGTAGGGTCGATTTCTCTTAGTGTCGGATGAAAAAAGGTCCTGAGCGGTGAGTTACATCACGGGAACAAGTCCGTGAAATGAACATCCCCACTTAACTCCACTTTACCCTTTCCCACTCAGAACCGTCTTTTTACGTGACTGAACCCCCCAACCCCTTTTTTAGCCCATCTGCATTCCCCACCGCTGGAAAGCTAAGGTTGCATTAAGATTAGTTGCCCTAAATATGGCCTGTTTTTTCCCCGCGGCTCCCCACCAAAATATACCTATGGGGGTTTGAAGGGGGTGGCGGCCCCCCTCACCGCCGAAAAATAATTTGGAGGTATGGCCCAGCCGGCCGCTGAAATGAAAACTGAGGGTGTCTGGGGTCAGAATTGCCTCGAAATCGACACTGGCAAAACATGCTGCAGACATTGAAAATGGCCAGTGCCAAACCATTTAATTGTTGCCTTGACTTGAATAAGATTCGGTCAAAAATACATGTGAAATCACACTTTTTGACAACTTTGAGATCCCCCCCCCCCCCGCTCGTTATCATGGCAAAATGATTTAGCCTAAAAGGTTCCATTTGAAATGCTACTGCCCAGTGAACATGCCTGCCGAGTTTGATGTAAAACAGACCATTCATTGTGAAATAGTGGTTATATGAAGTTGCTGTCCTAGGCAACGCTGTGAAAATCAGCAAAATGCACAAAGTCCCCAAGTGGGAAAGAGTTAATATAGAGAAAACTGGGGCTAACGAAGAAATACATTATTTTTCTTATTTCTTCCCCAAGACATAGGTTGTGAGTACTCGTTAAACCACCTCAATGAGGCGGTTCAAACCAGCACCCACAACCTATGATTGCAGTATAAATAAGGACAATATCAATTTTTGAGTTTTGAAAAAAATGCACTATGTCGCACGGGTGTGTTTTTGTAATGGACAGTTTAATACACTTCAAGGTTTTCAGTCAGTCTGTTTTGCAGCCCTTGTTTCCGGTGGATTACCTTTTTCTAGACCATAGCGGTTTAACCCTTAAATCCATGTACTCTAAGCAAACAATGTAGTCTCTGAACAGACGCCGCGTTTTGCGGCGTCTGATTTGGACTAAACTGTTTGCCAAACCCAACACATGATTCCAGTCCAGATTCTACAGATAATCCTCTTACGCAACACTGACCTCATAGTGATAAGTATAACGGGGTTATTTTCTATAAATAACCGTTACCTGGATTTCCTACAAATCAGTAATAGTCACGTGGACATCGGCTATGAAAAATTTCTGTAGTTACTAACTTTGGGTCGAATGATTTTGTTTGTTTGTTTGATTTGAGGCTTTACGTCCCCGTCAACACTGTATAAGTCATTTTGGAGACGTTGCTTCCAATTTTGTGGGATTGAAATGAAATGACATCTCAAGCCCTGTCGCCCAATGAAACCAATATAATTTATAAGCATGTACTGACCGACTCGCACCGTTTGCCAGGGCAGGCTTGGATCCTTTAAGTGGTTTACCAGTACTCGTGTGCAGTTGGTTTCAGCTCTGCGTGGAAGCATCATGCAGCCCATCTATTCCATCAAGCCCCGGTGGGCGGGGCGATTGGGTCGAATGAAAAGCAATCGATCCAGAAAGTATTCTTATTACGTTGCAAGTATTAAGTTTTTCAGTGCGTTTTTACATGTACAATAGAATACCCTACAAACATTGTATGTGAAACAATATAGATTAAGTCGCGATTGGTGGCTATTTGTTTTGAACAGAAATAAGAAAACAATATGTATACCCTTAAAGCTTAACCATTATACTGCTAAACTCATCAACCCCAACCTTTGCAAGCAGTGAAAATCGAGATCAGAAGAAACCATCTGATCAGGATCTATACTGTTAGTCATGCAGTTGATGAAATGAACAAATACATTTTATCTAGTACATGTACAGTAAAATTCAGCTATTAAGATCACCTAAAATTAAGACTAAATCTGCTTTTTAAAGCTTATTGAGAAGGTTTCAATTATTATTTCTTTGTGTTTTCTACAGGCAGCATCTCCTGATAAAAGACCACCTTTGGGACTGTTCAAAAGTGGTCTTAAAGACCACTTTTGAACAGTCCCAAAGGTGGTCTTAATACAGGAATTTTACTGTAGTTTGATTGGTTGGCAGTCAGAAATGAATGTGGCTCAATTAATTTTTTTCAGCAGGATAAGGGTTAAGCATTTTGCCCATGTTATTTACGTGACATTGTTCTCTGTAATAGCGCGCCTTCGCCCATCGGGGCTTGGGGAAATAGATTAGGCTGCACGATGCTTCCAAGCAGAGCTGAATCTGACCACACACGAGTACTGGTTATCCTCTTAGAAGGCCTAAGCCTGCCCAGGCAAAGCGATGTGAGTCAAACCGGGCACCGTGTATTCTATGGAGTGGAGTCTTGGAGTGGAGTCTTGGAGTGGAGTTTGGAGGAAATTTTGGAGCCAAGTTTTGGAGTCACATTCATTTTGCATGTCCTTGCTCTTGTTAGCTCAGCAGAGCATAAAGTGCTTATGATGAGCAATTATGGTCGGGCAAGTCAGTCTGGCATTCTCTGTCGGGCGTTGTCATCATATGCCGTGTCTATGGACTGGAGTGATGGAATGGAGTGTTTGAGTGGTGTTTGGAGTGGAGTCTTGGGTCATATTTTGGAGCTTCATTTGTTTTGAAAGCCTCATAGTTTTAAACCATAGTGAAACTATATAGATGAAATGCTGTCGTCATGAAACATATAAGCTTTATTGCTTATTTTCATTTAGCTTACAATAAGTACGGGTACACAATTTAACATATAGCTAACTAAACCGACTTTCATCACATAAAAGGGATTCACTCTAATGAAACCGATGGTTGTCAGAGCTAAATATAGAAAAAAAATTGTTAACCCATAAGATGCCAATCACGAAACTTGTCGTCATCTTTGTTGTCTAATGGTTACTGTTGTAAACAGTGTGGCCCCAGAGCAAAATCTCCTACAGACTGTTCCGCACTTTTTCCTGTATCCAGAATTAAATGAGAAGTTAAGAAAAATAAGTAGCAGACATCATAAAGAGACATGTTAAGTTGAGTATTTTCTTGGCATCTTAAGAGTTTAATGACAAATCCGCCTACACCATTGGGCATTGGAAATAGAAGGAGATGATAATGTAGAAAAAAAAACTAAGAAAAAGGCCCTTCACATCCCGTACCTGCTGCACGCAATGCAAGCCCTTACCCCACTGTAGCCCAAACAGTGAATTGTCCAGGTACTGAACTTCGAACCGACTCAACCCTCCATACCAGGCCACTTATTAGAATAAGTCTTAAGTGTGGGTGTGAAAAAATCAGCTTTGATAGAATGTACCAACATGACTAAATGTGCCTTATACCAGATGCAAATTAGTCTGCCATTGTTTCCCGGTACCGAACAGAAATAAAATACTGCCTTTTGCTATGAAGGGTTACATTTAAAAGATGTTGAAATGTAAGCCCTTCGCAATCCGCATTCCCACCTCATGACCGCATCAACACCAACCATACAAACCATGCCAACACCCCTACTGCCAGGGCCGGCAACATTCTTTCATGGAGACTGACCATGAAATCATTTCTACTGTCATTCCCTCCCTTCAGCTAATTACAGAAGAGCAGTTGTCAGTTTCTGGCAAAATAATGTGCACTGTACAGGTTAACCGCTTACATACAAGACTATTCCGGGAAAAGTGTGGATAGGTAAACTGACCGACTCGAAATGGCCTAAAAGAATTAAGTATGATCCGCCAGAGTCTGTTTTTTTTCTGTTAACTCCTCCACATTATGTTGACACACCTTGTTTATTTTATTTTATTTTTTTTTATTTTATTTTTTTTTTTGTTATTATTTTGCTGTCTGCTATGAGCATAGTTTGAAGGTAGAACCCACAATCTATGGTTTAAAAAATACTTATGACGTTTAGAGCTGCAAATCCCCACTTGTCACTTTAATCAAAGCATTGACTCTACTTAAGCGTCGACAGCTTCCTCTGAGTGCATATCATTCATAATGGGGACAGACTGTTGTGTTAACCATTAAATCCCGCCATCTGATCTGGTTCCACGGTTTGCCTGTGCCACAGCGTTATTGGCCAAGTTCATGTTTTCTAGTTATTGTGATAGCCTGTTTCACAACGGCAAGAACATCATGGCTAAAAACAACACTATCACATGGTGGGAAGTTTCTGGCCTATTTGCAACGGACATGTAAATGGCATTGACAGCATATATATCACATACAAGCCTCTACTCCATCCTTAGACTCCAATTCATCCAATTACCCATGACCCACAGACCGCACTAACTTTTGGTGTGTCCTAATTTAGAACATGGCTCTGAAAAATGTATCACTGATTTATTACATAAACACCTGTTTGAAATCAAATACAAATTAAGAGGAATGCCACAGATATAGGACAAGAAATTGAGTATCATTAAGAAATGTGCTGTATGCCATGCACAAACCAGCACCAGCACCGGACAACGGAAAGCATTATCCCAAGCCAACCTTTAATTTACTTTTCATTTTTATCCTCGCGCTTTTAAAAAGTGTAAGGAGATATTGTGGACACCTCCGTCCATCCATCCGTCCGTCCGTCAATCATGCTATTTCCTCCTTAACCACTGCCCGGAATGCAACCAAATTTGGTTCACATCTTCCTTACAAGATGAGGGCATGCGAGAGCAGTGTTAAATATGGGTGCGCCCCGGGTTTTGGCCCACTCCCTCTACTTTAGAAAAAGCCTAATATCTGAGAAACTGTTAAGATCCCCGCCCCTAAAGGGGCCTTGGCCCACCCCTCCACTTCATAAAAGTACATATATTTCAGAAACCATTCGGATCCCCACCCCTGAACTATATATACTCTTGTTCCTTATGATAAGACGCTTTCATTGACCAAAACCTGGAGGTCCCCTGTGGTGGGGACCTGGCCATGCCCCACCCCTCCATTTCATTAAAGGCCTCGTATCTCAGAAACCGTGAAGATCCCCACCCCTAAACCATATATATTCTTGTTCATTATGATTAGACGCATTTAGAGGCGCCAACTATGGTGTCTCCTGGGTGGCGCTGGGGCCAAGCCCAACCCCTCCACTTCATAAAAGACATATATTTCAGAAACCATTTAGATCCCCACCCCTAAAGCAGATATACTCTTGTTCCTCATGATAAGACGCTTTCGTTGACACCAACCTGGAGGTCCCCGGGGTGCGCTGGGGCCATTCAGATCCCTACACCTAAACCGTATATATTCTTGTTCCATATAGTTAGATGCATTTAGTGACACCAACCAGGGCGTGCGAGATCAGCGTTATACTTGGCTCTGCCAGAAGCATGGGGATTTGCGATGGCGTGCCATCGACATTTTTACTTTTTGGCTTCATTGTTCAGTTACAGGATGATCCTCAATTAAGCTGGGCTTGCACTATCCTGGAGACAGTTATTTATCATCATTAGCGATGCTGGTTTTTGTCCTTGCTGTGTAAGGTGGATACATTGTAAGACATGGACTGGGCAATATAAAGCAGTGTAAACCTAGATCTGATGATGTGCGGCATCAGATTTCAGTCTACACTGTTTGCTTAAAGTGCAGTATTGTGTAAAAAGGATTATCTCTTAAAGGGAGAGCTTGATGCATTTTCATTCCTCAAAGATAGTTTGAAAGAAGGCTATAAAATCTGACATTGATGAAGTTTTATTAGTCCCTGGACACAGGCTATTATTGATAACATCTGAAGCAGTTTTAGGCTCATCAGCTGGTTCAAGATATTGATTTACCTAACTACACATGTAATTGGGAATTTCACTGTTGCATTGGAATGTAGTTAGCAACAGCAAATGACACATAAGAATTATACAACATTGAAAAAGCTTGATTAAACATTGATGTGGCCCCACTGGGTTCATGCACCACTTCCAGTGCAAGCAAATAAGATGTGTCAAAGTTGGCAGACATTTGAATATGTTGAAACAGCATTTTCAGCTACGATTCAACGTTGATTCAACGATGTATGTAGAAACCTCTGTGGAATAGTGCCGGCCTCGGGAGCTCAGTCGGATGCGCGTCTGACTGGTGATCAGGAGGACGCGGGTTCGACACCTGCCAGGGTCGGCAACATTCTTTCTTAGAGATTGATCATGAAATCTTTTCAACAGTCATTCTCCCCCTTCTGCTGACTCAAGAAGGGCAGTGGTCAATTTCTGGCGAAAGAATGTGCACTGTACTGGTTAACCGCTTACGAATAATCCTGCTCAGGAAAAATGTGGTTAGGTAAACTGACCGGCTCAAAAATGACCTAAAATAGTGTTTTTACCGGGCCCGTTAATAAACTCCAATACAAACAAAATCTGTGGAATAGTGGCTTTGTTACTCGCCTGATAAGCCAAGGATCGCAGGATTAATCCTGGACTTCTAAAGACTTTCCATCAGGAAAACACGCCTCTATAATTTGACCCCCTTGAACCCCAATTTTGTGTTGTAAAATGGGGTTTACAGGGGTGAAACTTATTTTCTCACATTTCTGCTCTAAAATATAGATTGTGAGTCGGTCTAGATTTTGAGTAGAAATAAGAAAAACATCACAATTTATCATCTTAAAATTTTATTTTTTTTTTGGCAGTAAAGTTTATAATGTATTTGTTTAGGAGTGCTTTCGTAATGCCGATGAGTCTTTAAACCGTATGACGTAGAACTAAAACACACACACATTGATTCAACGATGTGTGTCTGCTTGAAGAATAATATATAATATTTTGTTCTCTTTTCAATGATATTATGCCCATGCAGCAAGGCCCCTGCCGTTCGGGGCTTGAAGAAATATATGGACTTCATGATGCTTCCACACAGAGCTGAATCCGACCAGCACACGAGTACTGGTAAACCGCTTAGAGATCTAAGCCTGCCCAGGCAAAGTGGTGCGAGTCTGACCCTCCATGCTTATAAACCCTATTGGTTTCATTGGGTGACGGGGCTTGAGATGTCATTTCATCTCAATGTCAGGTAAAAGTCCCACAAAATTGGAAGCAACGTTTCCAAAATGACCTTTACAGTGTTGACGGGGACGTTAAACTTCAAATCAAACAAAACAAACAAACAATGCTCATGCAGCTATTTGTGTGCATATACTTGTAGTAACAACTTACACATACAACTGAATTATAATTGGCTCCCGCCCATAAGGGCTTAGAGAAAAAGATACGGCTTGCAGAGCTGAAACCGGCCTCACACGAGTACTGATAAACCACTTAGAAAGGCTAAGCTGTCCAGACAAAGTGGTACGAACCGTCCATGCATTTTCATTGGGCAACAGGACTTTAGGTGTCATTTCATCTTGATATTGGGTAAAAGTACCACTAAATTGGAAATAACATCTCCAAAATGACCAAAATAGTGTTGACGGGGACGTTGGTTGGTTGGTTGATTTGAGGTTTAACGTCCCCGTCAACACTGTATAGGTCATTTTGGAGACGTTGCTTCCAGTTTTATGGGACTTTTACCCGACATTAAGATGAAAATACATCTCAAGCCCTGTCGCCCAATGAAACCAAAAGGGTTTGTAAGCATGGACGGTCCGACCCACACTGCTTTGCCTGGGTAGGTTTAGTTGACAAATGAGCAAACAACAGAATTATTATGTCTGTTACTGGAATCTAAGTTTTGATCAGATGTTTTGTATATTTGTTTGGTTTGAGTTGTAACGTTCCCATCAACACTGTATATGTCATTTTAGAGACGTTGCTTCCAATTATGTGAGACTTTTATCCAACACTGAGATGATATGACATCTCAAGCTCTGTCGTCCAATGAAACCAATAGGGTTTATATGCATGGACGCTCCAACTCGCATCGCTCCTGGGCATGCTTAGGACCTCTAAGCGGTTTACCAGTACTCATTTGTGGTCTGTTTCATCATGCAGCCCAATCTATTTCTTCAAGCCCCACTATTTTTATCTGGATTCCTGCATTTTTAATACATCATGTCAACAAGTCAGTACAGCGAACCCCCCCCCCCCCCCATCTAAACCCCATTCTATATAGAGAAAACTGGGTTTACAAGGCTATACATTGTTTCACTTATTTCTGCTCTGAGTCATAGGTTGTGGGTACTCGTTAGAACTGACTCAATGAGGCAGTTATAACGAGCACCCACAACATATGTTTGCAGTATATAAAAATAAGGAAAATATCATTCATGGGTTTTCATCAGAAAAGTGGCCATTTTGGAGATGTGAAAAATGCACTATGTCGCACAGGTGTGTTATCGTAATGAGCAGTTCAATGTGCAATGAAATTTATTCTAACAAACTTTCAATCTCTCTTTGGCAGAACACACAACTGATTTCTTGCAATAACACATTTTGCAGGCTAATGAACCAGCCATAAACATTGCTGGGAGTTAATGTCTTTATTATAGCTCATTAAACTATGAAATTCTGTCAATCATTTGTAGTTCCCCTGGACTACCAAGCTCTCCCTTTAAATATGAGCATGATTTGTGTGTTGCGGCAATGGCAGAAAGTGTCGACCCAGATCAGAAGCAGAGCTACGCTGCATCATATGAAGGAATACACTGTCAAAAATACAGGACGAAACATTACAAGACCTTATTCAGAACCATTCAATACATAAATTTAAATCATGTTGCTAATGTCCACATGAATTTCACTCACCGTTTAAATATTGTTTGCACTCAATCATGGTTACATTTATTAATTATCATGGGTCATTTTTACATCAAATTGTTGCAAAAAGAGGGTTAACTGAAATTTATGGACTGTATCCATCTGCAGGGGCATTTTATGCCACACATGGCAGCAAATACTCACTCCTACCAAAATGTGACAATAGTTTCCTCAATTTGAGTAGCTTTGATCTTACTAGCTTGAAAGATAACAATTTCTATGAAAACAAACAGATCCCAGTAGAAGAATGTAAATCAGATAATATGACAGATAAGAAGATAAAATTTTATGCCACATATGACAGCAAATACTGGAAGTTAAGGGTCAAAGGAATCAACTTAAGTCCCAGTTCAAGATCAGTTTCCAGCCTATACTCAGAGTGACCATTTTGTTAATCAGAATGGAACTGTTGTTAATATATAGCTATTCTGGTTATGGAACACCTAATAGGCCCAGGGATATTGGAGATATTTTTTTCTTTTCAGCTCAGTCCGCCATCTTGTTCATCTAATCGGTACGATCGGCAATCTTATACATCTAAGCGGAACAATTATAGCTAGTTGCTAGGAAATCACATGGGCAAAATTCACGTTATGGTACAATTAAATTGGCTTTAAAGGAGTTGGCATTTAAGCAAATTATTGATGCTGCATGATGGGCAGCACCTGACAAATGACGTCCAACGGACATTGAGATGAATCACAATAGGTCACCTTCAGCTAATAAGAGCAAAGGGGTGAGAAAAAAGTGACTCCAAAATCTGGCTCCAAAATTTCCCTCCAAACTCCACTCCAAGACTCCACTCCATAGAATACACGGTGCCGTCAAACCGTCCATTGCATATAAGCCTTCTGGTTTCATTGGGCGGCAGGGCGTGAGATGTCATTTCATCTCAGTGTCGGTTAAAAGCCCCACAAAATTTGGAGCAACGTCCCCAGAATGACATAAATAGTGTTGATGAGGATGTTAAACCCAAAATCAAACAATCAAAACAAACTCTCTAATAGCGCAAGTCAGAAACAGAACGATCTGTAGACAGCATGTTATTAGGCCTTGGCGCTTAATTATCAAAACTCGTCGGAATTATTGATAAGCCAAATCAGCGCATACGAAATTATGATTAACGGGCTGTCGGACCGTTCCGTTTACAGCTGATCGTGACTCTCCGTCCACAAAGCCAGTTACCGTCCACATTCAGTTCACATTTAAGTCATCCGAAAGAGTTGAAATGTGTGTGGGTGTGGGTTTGGAGGTATGAAGCTTGCAATGAGTGCCCTATAATTAAAGTGCCCATCCGTCCGTTCTGCCGGCCGTCCGTCCGTAAACAGTTAGTTAAATGGTGAAAACTTTTAAACCGCTAAGAATATTTTGAAACATTTGACATGCCGATAAAATGGTATAAATTACCAAATTTTAGAATTTCAATAGCAGTGAGAATCAAACATGTGAGAGACGCCAGAGTTCTCAACTGAAGGTCATGTGTTTTTTCCGGATTCTCTGGTTTCCACTCGTCTCCGATTAACCCATCCCAGCTGGCACACGTCACTAGGGCATAAAGGTCATGACGTTTTACCGACGTTGATGTGACGTCACAATTACGTCAAGTGCCTGCAGGGATTGCATGCGGGCGACCCCTAAAGGGGTACCTTGGCAAATAGTGTAGGAGCCTGCCCAGGCAAAGCGGTGCGAGTCCATGCTAATAAACCCTATTCACTCCTGCAAAATTCTACCTTTTTCTAAATTTTCTCTATTTTGTTATCAGAGTTTAATCTCTAAAGTAAACCATCTCACTTCTTTGGACTGTCAGAAAGGGTATGTTACAACGCATAATGTAATAATGTAGTAATTACTACATTTTGATTTTTTTTACTACATTATGCGTTGGCATAGTCGACGCGAAATGAAGTAAAAAAATTATTTCATTTCGCGTTGATATGCACCATATCGACGCATAATGAAGTAATGATGGTAGAACATAGCTGTCTTCGAAAAGACTTAGGAAGCAATACAGTTAAATTCCTACAATTTAGACCACATTTGAGACGGTTCAAAAGTGGTCTTTAAGACCACAGTTGAACAGTCCAAAAGACGGTCTTCCACAAAAGCACACTGAAGGTCAAAATCACAAAGAAAATGTAGCTTTAACCTTCCAAATATGCTTTAAAAACAAAATTTGTATTAATTTTAGGTGGTCTTAATAGTGGAATTTCATTGTATTTGATTAAGCCAGTAGAATTAAAATCGTACGCCTTGCGCTATTTTGGTCTCATGCCTGATGTCTTTCCCTCATTTGTGTTTTAAGGCTCAACACATGATCATGTAGTGCACACAAAAGTTGGGACGGGGGATCCTATCGGCTTGTACCTGTCCATAGCCCAGTTGTTTGTCCATCTTTGCATGTTAAAAGGAGTGCGAGTGTGTTTCAGTTACCGTCCCACCAACAGCTTAGGTCATACGAAGTAGCGAACTTGGTTTCAAGACTCATTCATACGGAGACGGGATCTCGGTTGAATCCGAAAGGCTGGAAAAAGCCGGGGATCGATCCAGCTACCCCGGTTTGTCAGGCTAGTAGCTATAGCATAACTACTACACCACAGAGGCTTCTGTGTCTTATATGGAAGTAGATATCTATATGTTAAGGTTATTTGCTACATGTGAAGCAATGTCTCCAAAATGACCTAAATAGTCTTGACGGGAACGTTAAACCTCAAATCAAACAAACAAACTGTTGACACATAATGAAGTAAAATTAAGTATGCCACCCATCGCCGCAAAATGTAATAATTCTTTCATTTTGCTGAAACCTCTTAGTATCGACGCATAATGTAGTAAAAACGACATTTTATTTCATTTCGCGTCGACTATGCCAACGCATAATGTAGTAAAAATTTCAAAATGTAGTAATTACTACATTACTACATTATGCGTTGTAACAAGGGTATTTTATTACCCCTGCTTGCAAAAATCTGGAAACACTCACCAGGTTGCTGAAGCTAAGGACAATACAGATTACCTAAAACTGGGCTTATAACTCTACAGAGGAAAATTCATTTCTAGAAAAAAAGAAACAGGTTTTGAATGAGTGAGTGAGTGAGTGAGTGAGTGAGTGAGAGAGTAGGTGGGTGGGTGAGCGAGTGAGTGAGCGATCAAGTGAGTGGGTGAGTAGGTGAGTAGGTAAGTTAGCAGTAACCCTGCAGGCACACAACATTGACTCAACTTTGATTAAACGTTGAATCAACGTTTGAATTATTGTTTCAGTGAATGTCCTGATCAGGCGTCTTGTTCTGCAGCATCTGATATGGGCCTGCACTGTTTGCAACAAGCGATTAGTTGTTTCCTTGTTCCTTTGTCCTTATTCCTTATTCCAGATTTATTTTTTCAACCTGACTTTTTATAAAGGGTCATATCAGGAAAGGTGCAATTTCGGCCCCATCAAAATAAGTCCACGGGTGGTAATCAGGGGAACTAGCTCGAAAATGAGTCAATGGAAATTTGTTCCCTCGACACATCCGGGAACACTCGAGCTAGCTCCATTACCAAGAAACTCGTAAACAAAGGTAGGTCTCGAAGAGTTTTATCACCATTTTTTCTTTGTAAGATTTTTATAAAAATTCCGGCAATGTAGTTCCACATAGAAATGATTTAACTTTGTACCCCGCTAGAATTTGCCATGGAAATTTGCAGCGCTGGAGTATGAATGAAAGTAAACTTTTTATCACAGACCTGAAAAATTGTCAATTTATGTCATTGCGGAGATTTTGGCCGGCGATTTTTCATTTTCCGTCAAAAATACGCCCTTCACACCCACAGAAAAGGACATCCCTGGTGAAATGAAACATGGAAAGTTTGAAATAAGCAAAAAAAATTTGGCCGTGATTACGTAACTTGCGACTTATGAGGAAATTACTGTCCGAGCTAGTCTTCTCGACAAGGAGCTAGTTCACTCGACATGGAGATAGTCCCGTCAAAAAAGAAAATGAAACATTCACCAGATTCTATGTCTTTCTATGGTCCCACCCAGGATATCCAACTGGTTTCTTTACCTCTGGCTAGTTGGGTAACAAGATGCTATGCCCCAAAGGCGTCCCCCAGTCGTTTCTCCCTGTTCGTTTCGCCCCCATTTTGCACCCCTTGTTGTTTTGCAAACAGAGCCTGGTCGTTACGCTCCCTTAGTCATTTCGTCCAACTAGTTGATTCGCCCCCTCCCATTTGGAGCGGATCAATGGATGTTGGATAGATGGATGGATGGAATGATTGATGGATGGATGGGTACACTACAGAAAGGGATGAGTGGGTATTTGGATGGATTGGTCCATTGGAGGACGGATGGACGAACGAACATATAGACGGACAGACAGACGGATGGACAGATGGATGGGTCGGTGGGTAAATGGATGGAAGGATAGATGGAAAAAGAAAGAAAATATATATGCACACAAATGCCAGTGTTGTGTGAAGGATTGATTAAATAAATGAAGTATTTGATTCCTACCGGTAATCTTTTTGGCGATTTTTGTTTTACTCAACAATCACACATTGTTCCCGCAGGTGATCTGATTATTTGTGATAAACCTAAAGTCATCGTTTGAACAAATTATGTTGTGCTGCAGTCCTAGGTACTACATACCCAAGTTTCTTGAAATCAGCCCACTCACGGGTGGTAATCAGGGAAATAGCCCGAAAATGAGTCAATGAAAATTTGTTTCCTCGACACATCCGGGAGCTCTCGAGCTAGCTCCATCACCAGAAAACTTGAAAACAAAGGTAGGTCTCGAAGAGTTTTATCACCACTTTTTTCTTTGTAACCTATTTATAAAAAAAATCCGGCAATGCAGTGCCACGTAGAAATGATTTAACTTTGTACTCCGCTAGAATTTGCCATGGAAATTTGCAGCGCTGGAGTATGAATGAAAGTAAACTTTTTATCATGGACCGGAAAAATTGTCAATTTATGTCAACACGGAGATTTTGACCGACGATTTTTTTCATTTTCCGTCAAAAGTACGCCCACCACACCCCAGAAGTAACATTCCTAGTGAAATGAAACATGGGACGTTTGAAATAAGCAAAATATTTTGGCCGTGATTACGTAACTTTCCACTTATGATAAAATTACTGTCCGAGCTAGTTCACTGGACATAGCGATAATGCCCTCAAAGATGAAACATTCATCAGATGACTGGGGCCTGATTCAATGTCTTTCTATTGTCCCACCCAGTTTATCCAACTGGTTTCTTTACCTCTGGCTAGTGGGCCTGGTGGTTAAGTGCGCTCTCTGTCTGGTTTAACCATTTAGCTGCAAACTCAAATTGAGATTTGACATAATACATTGTTATATTGAATATTCGATTTTCTTTTAAGATGGGCGCTTTCCAAGGAAAAAGTTCCAAAGGACTATTCCTGAGCAGAAAAAATACCGGACATGCAACAAAAAAAAATATATTCCTGTCCTAGATGATCGGGCGCCTCTTTACTTTTTATTCCCTATATTATTATAGTTATTCATGATTCATTCGAATAAGTATCATCCCTACATTTTGAGTATTTATATCCGATAGAGGCTTTTGTCTGTCTGTCTGTCCGTCCGTCTGTACATTTGTTCTTTCGTTCATCAGTCTTCCAGTGGACCCATCTATCCAAATACCCACTCACTAACCCCTCTCTGCAATGTACCTATCCATCCATCCAACCAACATCCATCCATCCATTGATCCGTTCTAAATTGGAAGGGGGCGAAGCAACTTTGTGGGCGAAAGGACTCAGGGGGGCGAAAAGACCAGGCTTTGTGGACGAAAAAAGCTATGGGTGCAAAATGGGGCGAAACGACCAGGGAGAAACGACTAAGGGGGCCGTCTTGTGGGCATAGTATCTTGTTACCCCACCAGCCAGAGGTAAAGAAACCAGTTAGATAAACTAGGTGGGACCATAGAAAGACATCGTATCAGGCCCCAGTCATCTGATGGATGTTTCATCTTCATTTTTGAGGGCAATATCTGCATGTCGAGTGAACTACCTCCTTGTCGAGAAGACTAGCTCGGACAGTAATTTCGTCATAAGTCGCAAGTTACGTAATCACGGCCAAAATGTTTTGCTTATTTCAAAAGTTCCATGTTTCATTTCACTAGGGATGTTGCTTCCGGGGATGTGAAGGGCGTACTTTTGACGGAAAATGAAAAATCGTCGGCCAAAATCTCCGTAATGACATAAATTGACAATTTTTCAGGTCCGTGATAAAAAAGTTTACTTTCATTCATACTCCAGCGCTGCAAATTTCCATGACAAATTCTAGCGGGGTACAAAGTTAAATCATGTCTATGTGGAACTGCATTGCCGGATTTTTTTATAAATAGCTTACAAAGAAAAAAATGGTGATAAAACTCTTCGAGACCTACCTTTGTTTACGAGTTTCTTGGTGATTGAGCTAGCTCGCGAGTTCCCGGATGTGTCGAGGGAACAAATTTCCATTGACTCATTTTCGAGCTAGTTCCCCTGATTACCACCCGTGAAGTTGCTCCTTTCAAAATAAGACGACTTTACGTTAAAAGTGCTCAAAAAAGACTTGATCAGATTTTATTAGCACACTCCTACCAAAATGTTTCAAATATACTGAGACCCTGATCAGATTGCACATTATGCAACGTCTGATATGGATCTGTTCAGTTTGCCGACCCCTGCCCATCGGGGCTTGAAGAAATAGATGGGCTGCATGATGCTTCGACGCAGAGCTGAAACCGACCCGCACACGAGTACTGGTAAACCGCTTAGAGGATCTAAGCCTGCCCAGACAAAGCGGTGCGAGTCGGCCCGCCCATGCTAATAAACTCTATTGGTTTCATTGGGCGGCAGAGCTTGAGATGTCATTTAATCTCAAGGTCGTGTTAAAGTCCCACAAAATTGGAAGCAGCGTCTCCAAAATGACATTTACATTGTTGATGGGGACTTTAAACCTCAAATCAAACAAACAAAAACTGTCCAGTTTGCGTATTTCTAATTCATCGGACACTTAAGCTTAAATGGGTTAAGTTCAGTACTTTCCCATTTCATTTTTTTTCTGCATTTTCTCTTTCTTCTACCCTAGGTTACATCTAGTATCCATAATTAATAACTATAACAACTACTGTATTGACCACAATATAAGACCACTATCCATTGAAATGGAGTATTTTGCACAGTCTAGTCAGTGAATACTAAAATTGGTGTGCTGGAAAATATACAATGCTGCTAAAGTCTGGAAAACTCATTATACTGTGTGCCAGTGTGCCTTTTTCTAGAATTTTATCAGATAGCCTGACATATTATCTGATTTACAGTCTTTTGCTAGGATATGTTTGTTTTAATTGTTGGAGCTTGAAAGATCAAAGCCACTCAAATTGAGGAAACTCAAGTCACATTTTGGTAGGAGTGTATTGGTTTTATTGGGTTTTTATAAAGTCATTTTTTCTCAAGGTCGGGTAAAAGTCCCACAGTCAAACAAACAAACAGTGCAGGCCAAGATCAGACGCCGCAAAGCGCGGCGTCGTCTGATCAGTGCCTGCACTGTTTGCGAACAGAATTTCCCCAAAACGGAAAAATAGGCCTGACACCCCTTAAATAACAATGGACGTGTCCAACATATAACAATGGATACAATGGGTTAACAATTCGCTCATTGCGAAATATGTTTGTAGGATCGTCAAAGCAAAATAATATGTTACCTACATTGGCGATGTACAGAGGACCCACGTTATAACGACAATTTAAATGGAATGAATTCTAAGTTCATGGTTTAGCCTCATTTCCGAGCGGCTTGGGCTTCCCTCGGGTTGGAAATGCCCAAATCGAATCCATAGTCATGAAAGATTCTTGTTATTTAATACTCCAAGAAACAAATGTTATGGACATTTGTTAAAATCGCCTCATCGAGGCGAGTCTAACAAATGACAGTAACATTTGTTTCTTGGAGTAATGCTGTGGAAAAGACCTTTCATAACCTATCATTCTCATAACTGGGATTCTTTATAGCGACAAACTCATTATAACGACACAATAATACGAAACATTTAGGGCCTACTGTCGTTATAACGCGGATCCTCTGTATCCAATCTTCTTTAGAGCCAGCGCTCACCTGAACTGACTATATCATTCACCTACCTCCGTAATCTGGATTCGTTAATTTGTCATGAAATGACAAGGTCTCACATTCGTCTGTGACCTTATTGCACTCCGTCTCGTAGAATATTCCAGAGTATGTCGTTTTAGATCTTTCTTTGACTGTCGCCCAACCGGGGGTTACCAAACATAAGAACTGAATAACTGTAGATACAATCAACAATAACAGTATGATCAAGTTGTATTTTCTCTCGTTTTCCATCATTTAACCTGATTTTGTTTGTTTGAGTTGAGGTTTAATGTCCCCGTCAACACTCATTTAACCTGATGAAGTCACTGCCAAATATCACTGATTTGCCCTAATTTCTAGCATATCAAATAACATGAAACATGTTCGAGCGAAATTGATTGCAAAAAAAAAAAAGTCCAACAGGAAAATTTCCCAGCACAATATACAACCTTGACATTGTTGAGGAAAAACACATAGGTAGTACTTGTGACTCATGCAAAATATATTAAATCTGGCATTCTAACAGAAAAATACCAGTTTATATACTATTGCGCTGTACCCCATTAAATCTGAAGATTTGTCCATGCACCGATGCATACACCCAGCAAGCGCATGACGTTTGTTTGTTTAATTTGAGGTTTAACGTCCCCGTCAACACAGTATAGGTCATTTTTGGAGACGTTGCTTCCAATTCTGTGGGACTTTTACTAGCGATTTGAGATGAAATGACACCTCAAGTACTGTCGCCCAATGAAACAAAAAGGGTTTATAACCAAGGACGGACCGACTCGCATCGCTTTGCCTGGACACAAGCGCATAATGTAATTGTGACTTCTCATCAACGTCGGCGCAATGTCATGACGTTTATGTAACGTCACATCTACGTCGGTGCAACGTGGTGACGTTGCGCCGACGTTGATTTGACGTTGCCCTAGCGACGTGTGCCTGCTGGACAGTGTTGATCCTGTGAGACGTCTCATCACGATCAAAACTGTGTGCCATCCAGTTGTATATTGATTTAGAACAAACCCTCTATTCACACATCTATGTAAACGAAGGCACCGTGTATTCTATGGAGTGGAGTCTTGGAGTGGAGTCTTGGAGTGGAGTTTGGAGGAAATTTTGGAGCCAAGTTTTGGAGTCACATTCATTTAGCATGTACTGCTCTTGTTAGCTCAGCAGAGCATAAAGTGCTTATGATGAGCAATTATGGTCGGGCAAGTCAGTCTGGCATTCTCTGTCGGGCGTTGTCATCATATGCCGTGTCTATGGACTGGAGTGATGGAATGGAGTGTTTGAGTGGTGTTTGGAGTGGAGTCTTGGGTCATATTTTGGAGCTTCATTTGTTTTGAAAGCCTCATAGTTTTAAACCATAGTGAAACTATATAGATGAAATGCTGTCGTCATGAAACATATAAGCTTTATTGCTTATTTTCATTTAGCTTACAATAAGTACGGGTACACAATTTAACATATAGCTAACTAAACCGACTTTCATCACATAAAAGGGATTCACTCTAATGAAACCGATGGTTGTCAGAGCTAAATATAGAAAAAAAATTTTAACCCATAAGATGCCAATCACGAAACTTGTCGTCATCTTTGTTGTCTAATGGTTACTGTTGTAAACAGTGTGGCCCCAGAGCAAAATCTCCTACAGACTGCTCCCCACTTTTTCCTGTATCCAGAATTAAATGAGAAGTTAAGAAAAATAAGTAGCAGACATCATAAAGAGACATGTTAAGTTGAGTATTTTCTTGGCATCTTAAGAGTTTAATGACAAATCCGCCTACACCATTGGGCATTGGAAATAGAAGGAGATGATAATGTAGAAAAAAAAAACTAAGAAAAAGGCCCTTCACATCCCGCACCTGCTGCACGCAATGCAAGCCCTTACCCCACTGTAGCCCAAACAGTGAATTGTCCAGGTACTGAACTTCGAACCGACTCAACCCTCCATACCAGGCCACTTATTAGAATAAGTCTTAAGTGTGGGTGTGAAAAAATCAGCTTTGATAGAATGTACCAACATGACTAAATGTGCCTTATACCAGATGCAAATTAGTCTGCCATTGTTTCCTGGTACCGAACAGAAATAAAATACTGCCTTTTGCTATGAAGGGTTACATTTAAAAGATGTTGAAATGTAAGCCCTTCGCAATCCGCATTCCCACCTCATGACCGCATCAACACCAACCATACAAACCATGCCAACACCCCTACTGCCAGGGCCGGCAACATTCTTTCATGGAGACTGATCATGAAATCATTTCTACTGTCATTCCCTCCCTTCAGCTAATTACAGAAGAGCAGTTGTCAGTTTCTGGCAAAATAATGTGCACTGTACAGGTTAACCGCTTACATACAAGACTACTCCGGGAAAAGTGTGGATAGGTAAACTGACCGACTCGAAATGGCCTAAAAGAATTAAGTATGATCCGCCAGAGTCTGTTTTTTTTCTGTTAACTCCTCCACATTATGTTGACACACCTTGTTTATTTTATTTTATTTTTTTTATTTTATTTTTTTTTGTAATTATTTTGCTGTCTGCTATGAGCATAGTTTGAAGGTAGAACCCACAATCTATGGTTTAAAAATACTTATGAAGTTTAGAGCTGCAAATCCCCACTTGTCACTTTAATCAAAGCATTGACTCTACTTAAGCGTCGACAGCTTCCTCTGAGTGCATATCATTCATAATGGGGACAGACTGTTGTGTTAACCATTAAATTCCGCCATCTGATCTGGTTCCACGGTTTGCCTGTGCCACAGCGTTATTGGCCAAGTTCATGTTTTCTAGTTATTGTGATAGCCTGTTTCACAACGGCAAGAACAGCATGGCTAAAAACAACACTATCACATGGTGGGAAGTTTCTGGCCTATTTGCAACGGACATGTAAATGGCATTGACAGCATATATATCACATACAAGCCTCTACTCCATCCTTAGACTCCAATTCATCCAATTACCCATGACCCACAGACCGCACTAACTTTTGGTGTGTCCTAATTTAGAACATGGCTCTGAAAAATGTATCACTGATTTATTACATAAACACCTGTTTGAAATCAGATACAAATTAAGAGGAATGCCACAGATATAGGACAAGAAATTGAGTAACATTAAGAAATTTGCTGTATGCCATGCACAAACCAGCACCAGCACCGGACAACGGAAAGCATTATCCCAAGCCAACCTTTAATTTACTTTTCATTTTTATCCTCGCGCTTTTAAAAAGTGTAAGGAGATATTGTGGACACCTCCGACCATCCATCCGTCCGTCCGTCAATCATGCTATTTCCTCCTTAACCACTGCCCGGAATGCAACCAAATTTGGTTCACATCTTCCTTACAAGATGAGGGCATGCGAGAGCAGTGTTAAATATGGGTGCGCCCCGGGCCTTGGCCCACCCCCTCTACTTTAGAAAAAGCCTAATATCTGAGAAACTGTTAAGATCCCCACCCCTAAAGGGGCCTTGGCCCACCCCTCCACTTCATAAAAGTACATATATTTCAGAAACCATTCGGATCCCCACCCCTGAACTATATATACTCTTGTTCCTTATGATAAGACGCTTTCATTGACCAAAACCTGGAGGTCCCCTGTGGTGGGGACCTGGCCATGCCCCACCCCTCCATTTCATTAAAGGCCTCGTATCTCAGAAACCGTTAAGATCCCCACCCCTAAACCATATATATTCTTGTTCATTATGATTAGACGCATTTAGAGGCGCCAACTATGGTGTCCCCTGGGTGGCGCTGGGGCCAAGCCCCACCCCTCCACTTCATAAAAGACATATATTTCAGAAACCATTTAGATCCCCACCCCTAAAGCAGATATACTCTTGTTCCTCATGATAAGACGCTTTCGTTGACACCAACCTGGAGGTCCCCGGGGTGCGCTGGGGCCATTCAGATCCCTACACCTAAACCGTATATATTCTTGTTCCATATAGTTAGATGCATTTAGTGACACCAACCAGGGCGTGCGAGATCAGCGTTATACTTGGCTCTGCCAGAAGCATGGGGATTTGCGATGGCGTGCCATCGACATTTTTACTTTTTGGCTTCATTGTTCAGTTACAGGATGATCCTCAATTAAGCTGGGCTTGCACTATCCTGGAGACAGTTATTTATCATCATTAGCGATGCTGGTTTTTGTCCTTGCTGTGTAAGGTGGATACATTGTAAGACATGGACTGGGCAATATAAAGCAGTGTAAACTGTGTGCGGCATCAGATTTCAGTCTACACTGTTTGCTTAAAGTGCAGTATTGTGTAAAAAGGATTATCTCTTAAATATGAGCATGATTTGTGTGTTGCGGCAATGGCAGAAAGTGTCGACCCAGATCAGAAGCAGAGCTACGCTGCATCATATGAAGGAATACACTGTCAAAAATACAGGACGAAACATTACAAGACCTTATTCAGAACCATTCAATACATAAATTTAAATCATGTTGCTAATGTCCACATGAATTTCACTCACCGTTTAAATATTGTTTGCACTCAATCATGGTTACATTTATTAATTATCATGGGTCATTTTTACATCAAATTGTTGCAAAAAGAGGGTTAACTGAAATTTATGGACTGTATCCATCTGCAGGGGCATTTTATGCCACACATGGCAGCAAATACTCACTCCTACCAAAATGTGACAATAGTTTCCTCAATTTGAGTAGCTTTGATCTTACTAGCTTGAAAGATAACAATTTCTATGAAAACAAACAGATCCCAGTAGAAGAATGTACATCAGATAATATGACAGATAAGAAGATAAAATTCTAGAAAAAGCAGAGTATAATTAGTTTTCCAGGTTGTAGGAGAGTTGAACATTATTTAGTTTATATTGACCAGCCTGCTCAAAACTTTTTATCCCCCGACCGAATAGGTTCGGGGGATATAGCGATCAGCCTGGCGTCCGTCTGTCCGTCCGTCCGTCTGTCCGTCCGTCCGAAGACGCAACCTTGTGATGGCCATAACTCCTATACCCTTTGAGATTCATTGATGGTTCTTGGCACAATTGTTCACAAGGCCGAGACGGCGTGTCATGCGCAAGAACCAGAACTCTGGATGTCATACTTTTTTAGTTATCTCCCCTTTTAATAAAAAAGGATGACTGCTTTGTGATGGCCATAACTCCAATACCCTTTGAGATATATTGATGGTACCTGGCACAGTTGTTCACAAGGCTGAGACGGCGTGTCATGCACAAGAACCACAACTCTGGTTGCCACGGTTTTGGAGTTATCTCCCCTTCCAATAAAATAGAGTGACAACCTTGTGATGGCCATAACTCCTATACCCTTTGAGATTCATTGATGGTTCTTGGCACAATTGTTCACAAGGCTGAGGCGGCGTGTCATGCACAAGAACCAGAACTCTGGATGCCATTCTTTTTAGCTCACCTGAGCCGAAGGCTCAAGGTGGGCTATTGTGATCGGTCAATGTCCGTCGTCCGTCGTGTGTCGTGCGTTGTGCGTCGTGCGTCGTGCGTCTGTCAACAATTTATTTAAATGACATCTCCTCCTAAACCAGTGAATGGATTTTGATATAATTTCACAGGAATGTTCCTTGAGTGACCCTCTTTCAAAATTGCCTAAATCGTTCCGCTCCGTTAAACAAAATGGCCACCAGAGATAAAAATAGAAAAACCTTCAAATGACATCTCCTCCTAGGCAAATGGCCTGATCAGAAAATAATTTCACAGGAACGTTCCTTGAGTGACCCTCTTTCAAAATTGCCTAAATCTTTCCGCTCCGTTGAACAAAATGGCCACCAGAGCTAAAAATATAAAAACCTTTAAATGACATCTTCTTCTAGGCAAATGGCTCGATTTGAAAATAACTTCACAGGAATGTTCCTTGAATGACCCTCTTTCAAAATTGCCTAAATCGTTCCGCTCCGTTAAACAAAATGGCCGCCAGATCTAAAAATAGAAAAACCTTTAAATGACATCTTCTTCTAGGCAAATGGCTCGATTTGAAAATAACTTCACAGGAATGTTCGTTGAGTGACCCTCTTTCAAAATTGCCTAAATCGTTCCGCTCCGTTAAACAAAATGGCCGCCAGAGCTAAAAATAGAAAAACCTTTAAATGACATCTCCTAGGCAAATGGCCCAATTTGAAAATAATTTCACAGGAACGTTCCTTGAGTGAGCCTCTTTCAAAATTGCCTTAATCATTCTGCTCCGTTAAACAAAATGGCCGCCAGAGCCAAAAATAGAAAAACCTTTAAATGACATCTCCTCCTAGGCAAATGGCCCGATTTGAAAATAATTTCACAGGAATGTTGCTTGAGTGACCCTCTTTCAAAATTGCCTTAATCGTTCCGCTCCGTTAAACAAAATGGCCGCCAAAGATAAAAATAGAAAAACCTTCAAATGACATCTCCTCCTAGGCAAATGGCCCGATTTGAAAATAATTTCACAGGAACATTCCTTGAGTGACCCTCTTTCAAAATTGCCTAAATTGTTCCGCTCCGTTAAACAAACTGGCCGCCAGAGCTAAAAATAGAAAAACCTTTAAATGACATCTTCTTCTAGGCAAATGGCTCGATTTGAAAATAACTTCACAGGAATGTTCCTTGAGTGACCCTCTTTCAAAATTGCCTAAATCGTTCCGCTCCGTTAAACAAAATGGCCGCCAGAGCTAAAAATAGAAAAACCTTTAAATGACATCTCCTCCTAGGCAAATGGCCCAATTTGAAAATAATTTCACAGGAACGTTCCTTGAGTGAGCCTCTTTCAAAATTGCCTTAATCATTTTGCTCCGTTAAACAAAATGGCCGCCAGAGCCAAAAATAGAAAAACCTTTAAATGACATCTCCTCCTAGGCAAATGGCCCGATTTGAAAATAACTTCACAGGAATGTTCCTTTAGTGACCCTCTTTCAAAATTGCCTAAATTGTTCCACTCTGTTAAACAAAATGGCCGCCAGAGCTAAAAATAGAAAAAACATTTAAATGACATCTCCTCCTAGGCAAATGGCACGATTAGGAAATAATTTCACAGGAACGTTCGTCGAGTGACCCTTTTTCAAAATTGTCTAAATCGTTCTGCTCGTTAAACAAATGGCCACCAGAGCTAAATATAGAAAAACCTTTAAATGACATCTTCTCCTAGGCAAAGAGCCCGATTTGAAAATAATTTCACAGGAATGTTCCTTGAGTGACTCTCTTTCAAAATAACCTAAATCGTTCCATTCCGTTAAACAAAATGGCTGCCAGAGCTAAAAATAGAAAAAACCTTTAAATGACATCTCCTCCTAGGCAAATGGCCTGATTTGAAAATAATTTCACCGGATGGTCCTTGAAAGACCTTCTTTCAAAATTGCTCAAATCGTTCAGCTCTGTTAAACAAAATGGCCATCAGAGCTAAATATAGAAAAACCTTTAAATAACATCTCCTCCTAGGCAAGTGGCCTGATTAGAAAAGAATTTCACATGAATGTTCCATGAGTGTCCTTCTTTCAAAATTCCTTGAATCATTCTGCTCCGTTAAACAAAATGGCCACCAGAGCTGAAAATAGAAAAAACCTTTAAATGACATCTCCTCCTAGGCAAATGGCCTGATTTGAAAATAATTTCACCGGATGGTCCTTGAAAGACCTTCTTTCAAAATTGCCTAAACTGTTATGCTCAGTTAAACAAAATGGCTGCCAGAGCTAAATTTAGAAAAACCTTTAAATGACATCTCCTCCTAGGCAAATGGCCCAATTTGAAAATAATTTCACAGGAATGTTGCTTGAGTGACCCTCTTTCAAAATTGCCTTAATCGTTCCGCTCCGTTAAACAAAATGGCCGCCAAAGATAAAAATAGAAAAACCTTCAAATGACATCTCCTCCTAGGCAAATGGCCCGATTTGAAAATAACTTCACAGGAATGTTCCTTTAGTGACCCGCTTTCAAAATTGCCTAAATTGTTCCACTCTGTTAAACAAAATGGCCGCCAGAGCTAAAAATAGAAAAACATTTAAATGACATCTCCTCCTAGGCAAATGGCACGATTAGGAAATAATTTCACAGGAACGTTCGTCGAGTGACCCTTTTTCAAAATTGTCTAAATCGTTCTGCTCGTTAAACAAATGGCCACCAGAGCTAAATATAGAAAAACCTTTAAATGACATCTTCTCCTAGGCAAAGAGCCCGATTTGAAAATAATTTCACAGGAATGTTCCTTGAGTGACTCTCTTTCAAAATAACCTAAATCGTTCCATTCCGTTAAACAAAATGGCTGCCAGAGCTAAAAATAGAAAAAACCTTTAAATGACATCTCCTCCTAGGCAAATGGCCTGATTTGAAAATAATTTCACCGGATGGTCCTTGAAAGACCTTCTTTCAAAATTGCTCAAATCGTTCAGCTCTGTTAAACAAAATGGCCATCAGAGCTAAATATAGAAAAACCTTTAAATAACATCTCCTCCTAGGCAAGTGGCCTGATTAGAAAAGAATTTCACATGAATGTTCCATGAGTGTCCTTCTTTCAAAATTCCTTGAATCATTCTGCTCCGTTAAACAAAATGGCCACCAGAGCTGAAAATAGAAAAAACCTTTAAATGACATCTCCTCCTAGGCAAATGGCCTGATTTGAAAATAATTTCACCGGATGGTCCTTGAAAGACCTTCTTTCAAAATTGCCTAAACTGTTATGCTCAGTTAAACAAAATGGCTGCCAGAGCTAAATTTAGAAAAACCTTTAAATGACATCTCCTCCTAGGCAAATGGCCCAATTTGAAAATAATTTCACAGGAATGTTGCTTGAGTGACCCTCTTTCAAAATTGCCTTAATCGTTCCGCTCCGTTAAACAAAATGGCCGCCAAAGATAAAAATAGAAAAACCTTCAAATGACATCTCCTCCTAGGCAAATGGCCCGATTTGAAAATAACTTCACAGGAATGTTCCTTTAGTGACCCTCTTTCAAAATTGCCTAAATTGTTCCACTCTGTTAAACAAAATGGCCGCCAGAGCTAAAAATAGAAAAACATTTAAATGACATCTCCTCCTAGGCAAATGGCACGATTAGGAAATAATTTCACAGGAACGTTCGTCGAGTGACCCTTTTTCAAAATTGTCTAAATCGTTCTGCTCGTTAAACAAATGGCCACCAGAGCTAAATATAGAAAAACCTTTAAATGACATCTTCTCCTAGGCAAAGAGCCCGATTTGAAAATAATTTCACAGGAATGTTCCTTGAGTGACTCTCTTTCAAAATAACCTAAATCGTTCCATTCCGTTAAACAAAATGGCTGCCAGAGCTAAAAATAGAAAAAACCTTTAAATGACATCTCCTCCTAGGCAAATGGCCTGATTTGAAAATAATTTCACCGGATGGTCCTTGAAAGACCTTCTTTCAAAATTGCTCAAATCGTTCAGCTCTGTTAAACAAAATGGCCATCAGAGCTAAATATAGAAAAAACTTTAAATAACATCTCCTCCTAGGCAAGTGGCCTGATTAGAAAAGAATTTCACATGAATGTTCCATGAGTGTCCTTCTTTCAAAATTCCTTGAATCATTCTGCTCCGTTAAACAAAATGGCCACCAGAGCTGAAAATAGAAAAAACCTTTAAATGACATCTCCTCCTAGGCAAATGGCCTGATTTGAAAATAATTTCACCGGATGGTCCTTGAAAGACCTTCTTTCAAAATTGCCTAAACTGTTATGCTCAGTTAAACAAAATGGCTGCCAGAGCTAAATTTAGAAAAACCTTTAAATGACATCTCCTCCTAGGCAAATGGCCCAATTTGAAAATAATTTCACAGGAATGTTGCTTGAGTGACCCTCTTTCAAAATTGCCTTAATCGTTCCGCTCCGTTAAACAAAATGGCCGCCAAAGATAAAAATAGAAAAACCTTCAAATGACATCTCCTCCTAGGCAAATGGCCCGATTTGAAAATAACTTCACAGGAATGTTCCTTTAGTGACCCTCTTTCAAAATTGCCTAAATTGTTCCACTCTGTTAAACAAAATGGCCGCCAGAGCTAAAAATAGAAAAACATTTAAATGACATCTCCTCTTAGGCAAATGGCACGATTAGGAAATAATTTCACAGGAACGTTCGTCGAGTGACCCTTTTTCAAAATTGTCTAAATCGTTCTGCTCGTTAAACAAATGGCCCCCAGAGCTAAATATAGAAAAACCTTTAAATGACATCTTCTCCTAGGCAAAGAGCCCGATTTGAAAATAATTTCACAGGAATGTTCCTTGAGTGACTCGCTTTCAAAATAACCTAAATCGTTCCATTCCGTTAAACAAAATGGCTGCCAGAGCTAAAAATAGAAAAAACCTTTAAATGACATCTCCTCCTAGGCAAATGGCCTGATTTGAAAATAATTTCACCGGATGGTCCTTGAAAGACCTTCTTTCAAAATTGCTTAAATCGTTCAGCTCTGTTAAACAAAATGGCCACCAGAGCTAAATATAGAAAAACCTTTAAATAACATCTCCTCCTAGGCAAGTGGCCTGATTAGAAAAGAATTTCACATGATTGTTCCATGAGTGTCCCTCTTTCAAAATTCCTTGAATCATTCTGCTCCGTTAAACAAAATGGCCACCAGAGCTGAAAATAGAAAAAAACCTTTAAATGACATCTCCTCCTAGGCAAATGGCCTGATTTGAAAATAATTTCACCGGATGGTCCTTGAAAGACCTTCTTTCAAAATTGCCTAAACTGTTATGCTCAGTTAAACAAAATGGCTGCCAGAGCTAAATTTAGAAAAACCTTTAAATGACATCTCCTCCTAGGCAAATGGCCCAATTTGAAAACAATTGAACAGGAATGTTCCTTGAGTGACCCTCTTTCAAAATTGACGAAATGGTTCTGCTTGGTTAAACAAAATGGTCACCAGAGCTAAAAATGGAAAAAACTTTTAAATGACATCTCCACCTTGGAAATGGCTTGATTCGGTATTAATTGCATAAGAAGGTTCCTTAGGCGATCCTTTTTAAAAATTGCCCAAATGGTTCTGCTTTGTTAAACAAAATGGCTGCCAGAGCTAAAAATATGCAAACGTTTTAAATGACATCTCCTCCTAGGTAAATGGGTCAATTTGAAAATAATTCACAGGTATGTTCCTTGAGTAACCCTCTTTCAAAATTGCCTGAATTGTTCCACTCTGTTAAACAAAATGGCCGCCAATGCTAAAAATAGAAAAACCTTTAAATGACACCTCCTCCTATGCAAATAGCCCAATTTGAAAACAATTTCACAGGTATGTTCCTTGAGTGAGCCTCTTTCAAAATTGCCTAAATCGTTCCGCTCCGTTAAACAAAATGGCCACCAGAGCTAAAAATAGAAAAACCTTTAAATGACATTTCCTCCTAGATACATGGTTTAATTTGAAAACAACTTCACAGGAATGTTCCTTGAGTGACCTTCTTTCAAAATTGCCTAAATCGTTCCGCTCCGTTAAACAAAATGGCCACAAGAGCTAAAAATAGAAAAACCTTTAAATGACATCTCCTCCTAGGCAAATGGCCTGATTTGAAAATAATTTCACAGATATGTTCCTTGAGTGAGCCTCTTTCAAAATTGCCTAAATCGTTCCACTTTGTTAAACAAAATGGCTGCCAGAGGTAAAAATAGAAAAACCTTTAAATGACACATTTTCAAAATAATGGTCTATTTCAAAATAATTTCACAGAAATTTTCCTCTATTGCTGCTAAAATGGTTCCACTACAATGAAAAATGGCCTCCAAACATAAAATACTTTGATCCACATCTCCTTAAAACAGTGAATCCTTCATTTCCATAAGCTTTGAAACATCTTGGATTCAGGTGAGCGATTCAGGGCCATCATGGCCCTCTTGTTTAGTTATCTCCCCTTTTAATAAAATAGAATGACTACTTTGTGATGGCCATAACTCCAATACCCTTTGAGATATATTGATAGTACCTGGCACAGTTGTTCACAAGGCTGAGACGGCGTGTCATGCACAAGAACCACAACTCTGGTTGCCATGGTTTTGGAGTTATCTCCCCTTCCAATAAAATAGAGTGACAACCTTGTGATGGCCATAATTCCAATAGACTTTAAGATATATTGATGATACCTGGCACAGTTGTTCACAAGGCCGAGACAGTGTGTCATGCACAAGAACCACAACTCTGGGTGCCGTGTTTTTTTAGTTATCTACCCTTCCAATAATATAGAATCACTACCTTGTGATGGCCACATCTCCAACACTCTTTGAGATATATTGATGATACTTGGTACAGTTGTACATGAGGTTAAGCAGGTGTGTCACATGCAAGAACCACAACTCTGGGTACCCTGGTTTTTTAATTATCTCCCCTGACAATATAACCTTGTGATGGCCATAACTCCAATACCCTTTGAGATATATTGATGGTACTTGGCACAATTGTATACAACGTTAAGACGGCGCTTCATGCCTAAGAACCACAACTCTGGGTGCTATGATATTTGAGTTATATCCCCTTCCAATATAACAGTATGACAACCTTGTGACCACCGTACCTCCAATACCCTTTGAGACATAGTGGTGGTACTTGATGCAGATGTACATGAGGTTAAGCAGGTGTGTCACGCTCAAGAATTACAACTCTTGGTGCTCTGGTTTTTTAGTTATCTTTTTAGTTATCTCCCCTGGCAATATAACCTTGTGATGGCCATAACTCCAACTCCCTTTGAGATATATTGAAGGAACTGGGCACAATTGTATACAAGGTACAGAAGGGATGTCATGTGCAAGAACCACAACTGTTGTTGCTGTGGTATTTGAGTTATCTACCCTTCCAATATAACAGTATGACCAGCTTGTGATCACCATATCTCCAATACCTTTTGAGACATATTGATGGTACTTTGTGCAGAAATACATGAGCTTAAGCAGGCAACTGCAATACTTTTGTGATATGTGGTTTAATTCTAGTGCACTTTCTATTGGTGAACAATCTTCTGAAGGCCATATTGGCTTTTGGTCGGGGGATTTGCCATCTCTTCCGATGGCTATTTTTTTGTTTTGTAATGGGTTTACGGCCCTTCCAAGATTATTTCACTTATTTTGAGCCAAGCAATAATCAGAGGTAGGCAAAAACCGGAATACCCGGAGAAAAACCACCTGATCTTCCGTTGCAGAACCTGGCGTCTCACACGTGTCCCCAGTCAGGCTCGAACCCAAAGCGGTGAAAGACCTAATGATTAAGAGTCAGCGCTCTTATCCACTAGATCACAGAAGCCCGTAACTGCGCAGGCTTACTCATGTGTGGTCAGTTTCAGCTCTACGTGGAAACACCATTCAGCTCAATATATTTCTCCAAGCCACTATACCGCCCCCGCCCATCAGGCTTCAAGAAATAAATGAGCTGCATGATGCTTCCACGCAGAGCTGAAACCGCCCGCACACTAGTACTGGTAAACCGGTTAGAGGATATTCCTGTCCAGGAACAGCGGTGCGAGGCAGACCGTCCATGCTTATAAACCCTATTGGTTTCATTGGACGACAGGTCTTGAGATGTCATTTCATCTCAATGCTGGGTAAAAGTCCCACAAAATTGGAAGCAACGTCTCCAAAATAACATATACTGTGTAGACGGGGACGTAAAACCTCAAATCAAACAAACAAAACAAGGCCCGACAGGCGGGGTGGTTTTTGGTTTGATATTGTATATGATAACTGAGTAGTCGACTCTATGCTATCTTACCAAGCATCAGAGTAAGTAAAGTCGTCTTATTTTGATGGGGCTGCAAATGGACCTTTCCTGATATGACACCTCATAAAAATTCAGGTTGAAAAAATAAATAAGGAATAAGGACAAAGGAATAAGGAAAAAGGAATAAGGACACAACTTTTCACTCGTTGCAAACAGTTAAGGCCCATATCAGATGATGCAGAACAAGACGCCTGATCAGGGCCTTCACTGTTCCAATTTTTATAAATGTTTAAATTCTACTCAGCCTGGTACCCTTCTGTATGCGGGATGGGAGATCCCATTCTGTACAATATTGAAAAAAAAAAATATTTATTTTTAATATTTTTTTTTCCTTTTATTCATTTGTGATTTTTCCTCATTACCAAAACCTCTTTAAATCAACTTATTTAATTACCTACCTACTATTGAATCACCGTAGAAACAACAACGTTGAATCATAGTTGAGTCAACGTTGTGTGCCTGCAGGGTAAGTTGCTTACTTACCTACTCACTCACTTATTTGCTAGCTCACGTGCACGCGCGCGTTCGCTCACTCACTCACTAAACCTGTTTCTTTCTCCTAGAAATGAATTTTCCTATGTATAGTTAAAATCTGTAAACTGATTTTAGCTTTCTTTCGTGTTTCCAGATTTTTGCCAGCTCTGGTAATAAAATACCCAATTCTGACAGTCCAAAGCAGGGAGTTGTTCAGTGTAGAGATTAAAATCTGATAACAAAATAGAGAAATTTCAGAAAAAGTCAGTATTTTGCAGGACTGTACTGGAAGTTAAGGGTCAAAGGAATCAACTTAAGTCCCAGTTCAAGATCAGTTTCCAGCCTATACTCAGAGTGACCATTTTGTTAATCAGAATGGAACTGTTGTTAATATATAGCTATTCTGGTCATGGAACACCTAATAGGCCCAGGGATATTGGAGATATTTTTTTCTTTTCAGCTCAGTCCGCCATCTTGTTCATCTAATCGGTACGATCGGCAATCTTATACATCTAAGCGGAACAATTATAGCTAGTTGCTAGGAAATCACATGGGCAAAATTCACGTTATGGTACAATTAAATTGGCTTTAAAGGAGTTGGCATTTAAGCAAATTATTGATGCTGCATGATGGGCAGCACCTGACAAATGACGTCCAACGGACATTGAGATGAATCACAATAGGTCACCTTCAGCTAATAAGAGCAAAGGGGTGAGAAAAAAGTGACTCCAAAATCTGGCTCCAAAATTTCCCTCCAAACTCCACTCCAAGACTCCACTCCATAGAATACACGGTGCCGTAAACGAATTAGGAAGTATTATTAATTCCTATTAATAAAGGATCCCCGCGCGTCGGGTCTTGGAGAAATAGACTGGGCGCGCAGAGCTGAAACTGACCGAACATGAGTACTTGTAAAGCGCTTAGACCTGGGCAAATTCGGGTTGAGTCGGGTCTTCTCTAAATTTAAACTCTATTGGTGTTTGGCAGGGCTTGAGATGTCGTTTCATCTCAATGTCGGATAAAAATCCGACAAATTTGGAAGCAATGTCTCCAAAATGACCTAAATTTTGTTGACGAGCGTCAAACCTGATTCAATCAAAAAATAATAATAATAATAATTAATTCTAACATGACGTAAACGTTTTTCTCATTGAACCCAGTGGAAACGTCAGCGTTTGCAAATATGCGATAATTCACGTCGTCAACGTGGTGCGTGCAATTTGGCGTCATCGTGACGTTGCATGTAAACATTTCCTTCTGTCGACATCCGCTGCAAAATAGTCCCGAAGATAACGCTTTGTTACTACTGTATTTCAGTTTAGTATCATGTTAGAATCGAAATAATTTCCACGCACCCGGTGTGTTATCGTGATTAACACACGGTGTTGTCGGGCAGATGCGAATATTAATTCACTCCGGCTTCGCCGTCGTGAATTAATATTTCGCAATCTGCCCTCCAACACCGTGTGTTAATCACGATAACACACGGTACGTGGAGATTATTTCTTAAATATAATAATATTTTAAGGATTTTTCTTATTTCCGAAACGTAATACAGATAATCTCCAAGTGGCTCATATAACTTTGAGACTATGGAAAATAGTGACTCCCGCCCATCGGGTCTTGAAAAAATAAATGGGCTGCATGATGCTTCCACGACCGCAAACGAGTACTGGTTAACCGCTTATTAGATCTAAGCCTGCCTAAGCAAAGCGGTACGAGTCGGAGCGCCCCTGCTTATAAACCCTAATGTTTTTATTGGGCGACAGGGCTTGAGATGTCATTTCATCTCAATGTCGGGTAAAAGTTCGACATAATTGGAAGCAACGTCTCGAAACTGACCAATACAGTGTTGACGGGGACGTTAAATCTCAAATGAAACAAACTAATATGAAAAATAGTTCGAGAATAACTAAAAATAGTTCGAGCCATAACGCCAGGCCAGAAAGCAAAATGTGGAATCGATCATTTTTATCAAAAATATCGTATGTGTACTCACTCCTATATTAATCCAAATCTTACAATGGAATCTGCCATCTAGTAAGTTTTGAGTGGTCCATTTCCAATTATAGGGGTGCCAAGTTTGTCTTGTTAGCAGTAAGTTTTGCAAAAATGCATGTACATTGTACTTTCAGAAAACAATGTAGACCACTAAAATCAGACACCTCGTTTTGCGGCGTCTGATCTGGGCCTGCACTGTTTGCCATTGTCCGATAACATGGCCAAAGGCATATACGAGTACGTGGTAAGACCAGCTTTGGGACTGTTCAAAAGTGGTACCGAAAAGTGGTCTCCCACTAGAGCACATTGGCTATAGAAAACTCAAAGAAAATGTACCTGAAACCTACGCTTTTAAAAGCATCATTTGTCTTAATTCTATATGTGATCTTAATAGCGAAATTTTAATGTATGAAGATCCTATGGATATCTGTAGCTTTTGGGGAGAACTCTCTAGGGTTTCGAGAGGGAGTTCGAAGTATCTATGGTAATGATGAAGTATATGTGTTTGAGCTACTGAAGTTTAAATCGGTGGTGTTACATAATGCTTTCGGCACTAGCGGCAACATTATTCAGAAATCAAGGGTTACCCCACCCCAACATAACATGGAACAGATTTTGTGTTATTTCAGTAGAAGCGGTTCACAGTGTCAGTGCATTTTGCAGAAAAAAAATAACTACATGAATCAATAGACGCTGTTCATACTGACTCACGCGACGTCAGTGACGTCGTAATAAATAGAGGATCTTACACGCGTGGTAATTTCATACGATATTTATGAAACGAGCCTTCGGCGAGTTTCATAAATATCATATGAAATGACCATGAGTGTAAGATTCTGTTTATCATATGACCACTTTAAATTGGATTTCATCGCCTTTAAATTTGACATTGTTTTCCACAAAAAATGCATGTACTTAATCCCGCCAAAGTGTTATTACACGTGTGGTCATACAATTTTTATTTCACGACGTTATCCACTGCTTATCAACGACTTCACATGATAAACAATGGTTCTCTTATCTCGCACGGATGTTAATTTAATGTCAAATGAATTGTAGTCTTCAAGACTCAGATCAGCCCGCGCATCCTCACATACAGACTGAAAAGGCTGTCAAACATCAGAGTGGGTACCCAGTCAGCAAAGAATGTCGGGCAATCGACGTGCCGACAACGGTACGACGTGTGAACGTCGTATCGCTGTCGGCCCGACGTTGGCCCGCTGTTTTGTGCTAGCTGACTTTGTCTGCTAACTGTATGTGCGCAGGTTCTAGAATACACTTTTTGGCTTGACATTGCTTATTATTCTGAGTCTTCCATGAATGCGTTTTCATAATGTACAACTTCGTGTATTACAGCTATCGCTAACGAAGACTCATTGTGTACAAGTGGTACTGGAGGATCGGTGTCTCTCGCTGAAGTTAGCAGCCCTTTCTACCTCAAGGCAGTAGTGCAGGCGATTGCCTTTTCGTAAGTGTTCTACATAGTGTATTAGGGGCTTGAAGAAATAGATGAGCTGCATGTTGCTTCCACGCTGAGCTGAAACTGACCGCACACGAGTACTGGTAAACCGTTTAGACGATCTAAGCCTGCCCAGACAAAGCGGTGCGAGTCCGCGAGTCCATGCTTATAAACCCTATTGGTTTCATTGGGCGACAGGGCTCGAGATGTCAATTCATCTGAATGTCGGGTAAACGTCCAACAAAATTGGAGACAACGTCTCCAAAATTACCTATACAATGATGGCGGGGACGTTAAACCTCAAATCGAACAAACAGGCAAACATAGTACATATATAAGCCGGACTCGGTAGCTCAGTCGAATACGCGTCTGACTGGTGATCCGGAGGACGCGGGTTCGATATCTGCCCGCGCCGGCAACATTCTTTCGAAGAGATTGATAATGAAATCTTTTCTACGGTCATTCTCTCCCTTCCGCTGATTCAACACCAGGGAGAAACTGGCTAAACGCTTACGTATAAGCTAGCCAAGGAAAAATGTGGATAGGTAAACTGACCGGATCAAAAATGACCTAAATAGTCTTGGCTGGGCCGTTTAGCTCGCTCCAATACAAACAGACAAACAAAACATAGTATATTAGAAGTAGTACTAGTAGTCGTTGTAGTAGTAGTAGTAGTTTGTTTCTTTAATTCCCCTCAACACTCTTTAGGTCATTTTGGAGACGTTGCTTCCAATTTTGTGGGTCTTCCAGTTTTGTGGGACACAACATCTCAAGCATTGTCGCCCAATGAAACCAAGAGAGTTTATATGCATGAACAGTCCAACTCGCACCACCTTTCCAGGACAAGCAGTAGTAGTAGTAGTTGTAGTAGTAGTAGAAGTCTTAGTAGACGTGTAAAAATAGTAGTGGTGGCAGTTGTAGTGGAAGTAGTAATAGCAGTTTTTTTGTTGTTGTTGTGAAGCAGCAGTAGTAGTAGTAGTAGCGGCAGTAGCAGTAGTAGCTGTAGTAATGTAGTTAGGTAGTAGAAGCAGTATTAGTAGTTGTACATTAGCAGCAGCAGCAGTAGCAGTAGTAGTAGTAGTAGTGGTAGTAGTAGTAGTGGTAGAGGTAATAACAGTAGTAGAAGTAGTATAAGTAGTAGTAGTACTAGGGGAAGTAGTAGTAATAGTAGTAGTATTAGTAGTAGTAGTCTTTGTAGTAGTAGTAGTAGTTATAGTAGTAATAGTAGTGGTGGTAGTAGAAGTAGTAGTAGCAGCAGCAGCAGCAGTAGCAGCCGTAGTAGTATTAGTGCAGTAGCAGTAGTAGCAGTTGTTGTTGTAGTAGCAGCAGTAGTATTAGTATTAGTTGTAGTAGTAGTTGTTGTTGTTGTTGCAGTTGTAGTAGTAGTGTTGTAGTAGTTTTTTATGACCCGCCATTCGAAGAATGGTGGAAAGGGCATAAAGCGTTGCCCCTGTCCGTCCGTCCGTTCGTCCGTGCGTCCGAAACTTAAATGCGGTCAATAACTTCCTTATTTCTTGATGGATTTTAAAATTACTCGGCAGAAATGTTAACCATCATGAGACGACGTGTCACGTGAAAAACCAAGGTCCGTACCTCCAAGGTCAAGGTCATACTTAGAGGTCAAAGGTAAAAAAGGGGTCCGAAACTGAAACGCAGTCAATAACTTTCTTATTTCTGGATGGATTTTGAAATTACTTTGTAGAAATGTTAACCATCATGAGATGATGTGTCACGTGCAAAACCCAGGTCCGTACCTCCAAGGTCAAGGTCATATTTAAAGGTCAAATGTCAAAAAAGGGTCCAAAACTTAAAACTTTCTTATTTCTGGATAGATTTTGAAATTATTTTGAAGAAATGTTAACCATCATGAGACAATGTGTCACGTGCAAACCCAGATCCGTACCTCCAAAGTCAAGGTCATACTTAGAGGTCAAATGGCATAAAAAGGGTCCAAAACTTAAATACGGTCAATAACTTTCTATGGATAAATACGAACATAGACATATTTTCAGGCGGGGGCATCCGTGTCCTATGGGCGCATTTCTGGTTTTGTTTGATTTGAGGTTTAACGTCCCCGTCAACACTGTAAAGGTCATTTTGGAGACGTTGCTTCCAATTTTGTGGGACTTTTACCCGACATCGCAAGCCCTGTTGCCAAATGAAGCCAATAGCGTTTATAAGCATGGACTGTCTGACTCGCACCGCTTTGCATGTACTGGCTTACCAGTACTCGTATACGGACAGATTTAGCTCTGAGTGGAAGCATCATGCAGCCCATCTATTTCTTCAAGCCCAGTTGGGCGGGGCCGTTGTAGAAGTAGTAGAAGTAGTTGTAGTAGTAGAAGTAGTTGTAGTAGCAGTAGTAGGAGTGCAGTAGTAGTAGTAGCAGTTGTTGTTGTTGTTGTTGTAATAACAGCAGTAGTATTAGTATTAGTTGTAGTAGTGTAGTTTTGTTGTTGTTGAAGTAGTTGTAGTAGTGTTGTTGTTGCAGTAGTACTAGTAGATCCTAGGGTATTTTTCCGTAGCTCCTGATATCCATATATTCAGGATAAGTCAGTGTTTTTTTTTTTGTTTTTTTTTTTACATTGTCAACTCTTATCTTGAAAATTATGCAGTATGTAGTGGTAGTAGTAGTGGCAGTAGTAACAGCAGCAGTAGTAGTAGTAGTAGTATTAGTAGTAGTAGTAGTAGTACCAGTTGTAGTAGTAGTAGTATTAGTAGTAGTAATAGTAGTAGTAGTAGTAGTAGTAGTAGTAGTAGTAGTAGTATTAGTAGTAGTAGTAGTAGTACCAGTTGTAGTAGTAGTAGTAGTAGTAGTAGTAGTAGTAGTAATAGTAGTAGTAGTAGTAGTAGTAGTAGTAGTAGTAGTAGTAGTAGTACCAGTTGTAGTAGTAGTAGTAGTAGTAGTAGTAGTAGTAGTAATAGTAGTAGTAGTAGTAGTAGTAGTAGTAGTAGTAGTAT